>CM019063.1:176684841-178079404 GCA_009667805.1 Leptobrachium leishanense | reverse complement strand
TTTCATTATCATTAAATAAGTGTTTATAAAGTAGCTTCAGCTTTTTAATTTCATTTTCTTTTATTTACGAGATGGGTGCATTTGCTTTAAATCACAAATGTATGAAAACCGAAATGGACAAAAAGGATGAGCAAAAAATTACATTTTTCATCCAGTAGTTCATTGCAGAGTTAAGTAAGGCCTGGCCAGCACCAGGCAGCCAGCCACTGCTGTTAAATACAAAATAAATACGTAAATAATTTTTTTAAAAAAGCATATGACAACCAGAATGACCGCAATTATACTCTATGCTCACATTTGTTTGAAACCAACCAATCAGAACCGCCTGTTCTGCCTGGTATTTTGTTACCAGGCAGAACAAGCAAACCAACAAATCAAAGAGCTCTATGCTAGGCATGGGAAGGCCTTATGAAGGGGTAAAAACAGATTTTTTTGGAAGTGCATTTTTTCCCTTCAGATTTTGTTTACATTTTCATTGTTTTAAATTTTCTAAAATCATGCTGGTTTATTATGTTTTTTTATTGTGAGGAGTATATATTTATTTATTTATTTATTTATTCATTTAAGTATTTTACCAGGAAGGATGCATTGAGATTTCTCTTGTTTTCAAGTATGTCCTGGGTTCAAGAACATTGACATAAAACACAAATATACAGATTAACACAAAATATAAATATGTAGGAAATATATTCACTATGTTACAGGTGCATTCTGTATCGAGGTATGGTAAAAGGGAGCTCTTGAGGGACTTTAGACTGGGGGAAGATTTGATGGCATCTGGGAGGTTATTCCATAATTGTGGTGCTCTGTAGGAAAATGAGGCTATAGAGATATAGAGAAGATTACGTAAAAGACGGTGGATTGTAATTGTATTTTTTTTTACAGTTCTTTGTTTATTTTACCCCTTCACTATTATTATGGAGAAGGAAATAGTTTTATTGGATCTCCTCATCAGGGGGGGGGCATATTTCATGGGGCACGATGGAATGTCCACCATATAGGAATTGAATAGTTCCCACCCAAAACCTATGGGTGGTGGGCATACGCTCACTTTTATTAATATTTCATCATGTTTTAATGCTATTTGAAGTCATGAATTGTTGTAGAATCCAGACAAATTATATATTTTTTTCAGCAAACTCAAAATATATCTTCAGAATATGTATATGTCACGTCAGAAATAATGCTGCATTTTAACAACTTGCATTGTGTACGTTTAGTTTTCCAAATTTTATCATTCAAACCTATGTGGTTATATAACGTATAGGGTTATTTGTTTAGAAAATAAAAAACAGAAATTGAGAATGTTACTCAATTTTTCTATATACACCTATCAGTATATCCTTTGAATCCTTTGAAGTTTTTCTGTTGAATAAAAGAAAAAATAATACCATATTACATAGGTCAAGGTGTTTTAACTATAATAATATCCCTTGTGACTAGACCCTAGATAGAGTTGGAAGCACCTTGCACAACCTCAATATAAAAAGGCAATTTCCTCCACTTCTTGAAAGCCGACATGTCTGCATTTTAAAAGCTCTAACTACCCAGGGATTTAAAATATGGCAAATAAAATATATATTTATAGACACTACACAACAAAAGCTTCAAGTGAGGGGTTACTTGTAATGCTATCACATAAATTGTGCATGCAACAGATTATATAATAAGGCACTAAGGTTAAATACATACTATTTTCTATGTCTTCTTTAGGATTTCAAACCTAATAAACATTACATAGCCCAAAGAATAGCTTCATTAGAAAGACCAGACAATATTATTCCCAGCAAAGTGTCCAATGGGTATGTAGGCTTTGTAGCAATCAGAGGATGTAAAAGCACCCCCACTACAAAAATATACGCAACTGTTCAGAGATGATGGGTTGGTGACATCATTGCACCCACCACAACTCCCCCAGAGAAGGGAAATATTTTACAGGTCAGATTGATGGAGTAGAATGCAGTGATTGACATGGGTAACTGATCCTACAGGAGGATGGCATGATCCCAAAGTCTGCATTCTAAGTTTAACGCAACCAATATCATTATGTTATCTACTTTAATTTATTTTACAATAATTATAGCACATGACTGTCATAACTGGAAAACAGAGGCAATTATCTTTCCATTGATGCTTTTCAGGGGTTCTAGGACTTTTGAACAAGGAGAAAATGGGGTTTGATGTCCCTACCCATCCCTTCCATAGCCTTATCAGTTGTGCTGGGGCTAAGTTACCCAATGAACAATAATCCATAGCTAAATATCCACAGTATTAAGACATTAAGACATTCCTATTTAGGGACGCCTACCACCTGACTCACTGACGCAACCAGACCATCACTTTCACCAGTCTATCATTCTCACCTTGCAGTCCTCTCCTCCTGTTTCCATCCCCAACCCATCTAGATTGTAAGTTCCCACGGGAATAGGGCCTTCATTTCCTCCTGTACTGGTTTGTAAAAATGTTGTTCAATGTATTGTAACCCTTTCTATATTGTGCCCATTGTATAGTGCTGTGGAATATGCTGGCGCTTTATAAATAAATAAATAGTAATAATAAATAATAACAGTATTTTGATTGAGGACTTATGCATCAAAACAAAATGATTCAGCTGTCACAGTCCCAGAGGGCAACCACCAACATACAGCCCAGTGTTTTCTCCCTGTCATGCTATGCATCTTGACCTGGACATCTGTCGTATTCCGCAAGTAGCAGATGCTGCCAGCACAAGTGAGCTCCACTGTTCTTCTCCACACAGAGTCACAAATATCACTGAAGAGTGCATGAGTGCTGATGACTCCTACCCTTCCAAGGCTCTACGCTACACAGAAACACCAGAAGCTTCCCAGATGTCATTACAGTGGCTTCTGGTGGTCGTTTGGAACCTGCCTACAAAATTACATTCAGGATGTTGAGTTTCTGCTCATTAAATTTATTTAACACAGCTAGCGTATTTATATATCTTATTACTTAACTGTGGTGGGACTGTGTGCCACTTCCCCCGATACTTACAGGGCATCGTTCGTGGCCATGGGTGGCCCCCGGGACGGGCCAGGACCGGAGGTCTGCGGGTGAATCCATTGCTGTGATATCTGGCGACATCGGCAGAGTTACAATATTAACTAAATGGACCCCTTTTTCGATGTGCCTAGAGGGGTGTCAGCTACATCCTCCTGACGAGGCCTAACAAGGCCAAAACGATCATCGGGGGTTGCTGCACCTCTCGCGCAGGTATGACGTCCTTGGCATCTCGGCACTGGCCACCCTTTCTGGGTGCAGCAGTCTGATTTGTATATGGAGCAGTTGTCCCTGTAATGGTTCAATCTAGCTAAAACCTTGTAAGACCTTAGCGGGTCCCACCGTAGAGCAGGCCATTAGTGTCGTTGCTTGTTCTCAGGACCCTCACAAACCTCTCTGTTTCTCACAAACTTATTTTCCAAAAAAAATTGGCATACAACTAATAACTATCTCACAATCAAGATCTCAATTCCAGAAGAAGTGTAAATAGAAACACACCAACAAGGAACCAAACACTAATCAAATTATGCACAGATGGCATTCACTAGCCAAACGTACAAAGTCTCTGGGGTCAGAAAATGCTTGGGCTTGGGACTTAAGTCCTGGCTCGTATGGATCACAACAATGATGTATAGTGTATACCATAAAATGGATATTTATTTTTTCATTTTGGCTTTCTATATTTGCTGTTTGAATGTTATCTCAAAATAACTCATAATTCAGAAAATAAAAGCCTCTGTCTATATCGCATTCACTTGTAACCTATAATTGGATGATAGAAGCAATAGGAGCAGGAAAATTTGCCTGGAGGAACTGGAAATCAAATCCAGACACTGCTGGGTAACACATGCACGCTACGTAAAGATAAATATATTTATTCAGTCAGTACTGACTAATTAATAGTATTAAAAGGCTTGCATTTAATTGAAATATTTGTGCCATGTCTTTGCATTCAATTTTACAGATATGCTGCAGAAGTAAAATAACGGTAGTGACATATTTAATGTAAAAATCAGTTTTATTATACAGGATAATTTCTTGCACTATCCCTATGGAGAGGTATCTTCAGTTTCTATTCCTTCTGTCCACGCCATGCCTAATGGCTGCCTAATATGCAAATACTAGCATTTTTTATTTGTTCGCACTGCTGCATATCTGATCAGCACAGTAAATATTCATGAGTTTGCTATTGTAGAAGCTGTGAAGTACAGAAAATATGCCCACCAAGGTGACATGTAATTTGGCAGCTCCTACATAAAGAGACTCTGGAAAGAAAAAAACTGTTGAAAATATCCTAATAATTAGACACATCACTACAATGGCTTTGTTTTTTCTTCCTCTCATTAAACAAAGGTCATGGGCTTTTGTCTGCTACTGTACCAGGAAAACCAGAACACTAGCATATTCACAAACATATTGGTAACACTGTATCTATCTATATTATACATATTATCTGTCTTTCTTTATATCTATTTTACCTCTCTCGACAGGGTTTTAAGAACATTACAAAGTGTAGCATAGATGAAGCACATGCAATAAATTAATAGTAATAAGATGCACCTAGCAGTCACTGGTTATACAAAAGCTCTTAGCATAGAAAATAGACCATAGCGTGTGCATGTTCTTAGTTTAAAAAAAAATGAGAAAGTTGAGTTTTGTTTTATTTACTGTTAGAATTGTAGACCTTATTATGACCCATTGGGACCACTGACATTGGCAACATGGTGCCTGAAAACACAGGGTCTACGTCTGATAGTTCATCATTTATTATCGGTTCACTTGTAGGGGTTGTGTTTTTTTTGCTTATTCTTCCTTTGTATTTGTTTTATTGTATATGGCAATGTCCATTAATAAATTCTATTTTTATACTTATCCCTGACCGCCTAGGGGATTGGGAGGTTTCTTCCAACACCCTATTTTCACTTACTTATTCAATTATTTTGGGTTTCATCCCAATTGGTCTGGGGGTTTCTCCAGTTTCTCCAGTTGTCTCCAGTTGTCTCTCTTTATAGGCTAGGAGTCTGTTTGCTGGTAGAATTTTTTTTTTTTTCCCTACAGTATTTTAGAAATTACATGTTTGTGCAAAATCTCTATTTACTCTAAGCTCTTGAGCAGGGTCCTCTCTCGTACTCTACTGTGTGTTGAACCTTTATGTACTGTATATTTGTTATTATGCCTCCCTTTGTACAGCGCTACGGAACTTGTTATCGCTTTATAAAAACTTGTAACTGTAACTGTATATTTAATTGTAAACTTTCCATCCCAATTTTGAAATAAATGATATTATGTTGTTTTTTTCAACAAAAAGTGCATGGTAGTGAATGGGGTTAATTTGTGGCTTGGATGTTGCAGCACATTACTATAAATTAAAGGCTTCTATACTTTGTATATGAACCATTATTATGTTTCTAGCCTGAGTAGAATGAGCTACACCAATGTATTTTGGTCTTCGCTTGAGCCGGCATTCAGAAATTAATACCAACTCCCTTAACCATGGTGTTAAGAATATGACTTTTACTTTTGCAAACGCACTTAACACTTAAATTTAAATTGCTTTAAAAATTCTGCACTCACGGTGCAGAGGACAGTGTGTTCCGCCTTTTCCTCCGGGTACTAGTAGCAGAAAACTAGGAACAAATAGTTCTCAGTGTCCTTATGTGGCCACAGCATTACCCCAGTCAAGCGTTCTTGTGCATGGCCAATCTTGGCTCTGTGGAGACCTATAGAAAAATCTTTTGTTGACTTTTGCTGGCTATGTCCTGAAGAAAGTTAGTATAAATGAAATGTTAACATTGAGATTTTTATTACAATAATATTTTTTTGCTGGAAAGACTCTGGAATGCTGGCCCATCTATTTGGATATCTCTTTAATGCCAACTAAAGCACTGGGCAGTTGTTGTTGGAAACCCTGATTGAACAGGAGACGCTGATCTATCTATCTATCTATAGAATAATAGGGAGATATCTTATGTCTTGAAGGGGATAAACCATACAAAAGCAGTTTCAAAGTTACATACTGACAATGTATATCAAACAAGAATTAGCACTTATTAATACACTGCCTGGCCAAAAAAACAAATGACACGCTCTAATATTTTGTTGGCACGCCTTTTGCTTTGATTACTGCACTCACTTGTTGTGACATCGGTTCAATAAGCTTAAACAATGTTGTAACAAGCGTCACTTTGGACTTGGAGTGCATAGACCTGGAGGTGTATTTGGGAGGTGCAGGCCTGATGTTCTATATTATTTCCTTGCCCTCTCTTGTGTGCAGAGTGTTTGTGTAATCTGTGTTATATATGACTAATGTTATTGTCTATCGTTATGATCCATGTGTATCTGTTGTTATCCGCTGATAGGATTGCTCTCGGGAATGTGTTAATATCTGTTTATGTTTGAGTAGTTTGTTAATCTGCAAACACTGCCTCATTATCTGCTGTTTTAGATGGCAATATGTTACGATTAATGATTGTCATTGCCCTGTCTCATCTAGGAATGTTGAGCAAATGTTTATTCCATTATCTGTCTTAGTCTATTTATGCCTCACACTCTGAGAAGCAGAAGGAGCAGTAACATGGGAATCCCTCACAACATTTTCTAGGGGAGGTTTTGCATATGTAAATGACCCGATGTTTGACTTCATAAATATCTGCCTGTCCCCAATAAAATTAGCTTCATTTTGACCCTAAAAACCTCCAAATATACAGCCTCGTCTTATTTCTGGGGATGCTAGCAGGCTCTCTATGTGTTCTGGTGCATGAGCTTCGTCTGACAATTGGAGCAAGGCACAAGAGTCTGCCTGGGGAAAACACAGGTGGGGGTCCTGCAAGGAAGCGGTATTGACAAATGTGACCTGGTCTGTTATAAATGTCACAACATTTATTTCCATCCAGAGATACATTAATTTGTCGCCAAGATCTTGTATTCCTAATGGAGAGTCGGACCACTGTGTGAAATCTTCTCCAGCACATCCCAAAGATTTTTCAATGTGTTAAGGTCTGGTTTGTATTGTGGCCAATCCATGTGTGAAAATGGGCTCTTATGCTCCCTCACCTTTCTTGCACAATATGATCTCGATGAATCCTTGCATTGCCATCTTGTCATTATCAGGGCAGAAAAGCCCATTGATAGGAAAACCTACTCATTCAGTATATTCAGGTTGTCAGCTGACCTCATTTTTTTGATACAGAACGATGCTGAACCTAGACCTGACCACCTGAAGCAAACCCAGAACACAGCAGCCTTGAATGGTAGGTGGTGAATATTTTTTTGGCCAGACGGTGTTTATTACTACTGCTCGCCACCTTCAAAATAAGAAATCTCAATAATATAAACTTATAAAGAGAACTAACTGTCATCCCTTATTTGTTTTTGTCTATATAGTATAGTGAGTTGTGCAACTAATGTAAATTACTTGTAACAAAAAGAAAATTAGCTGTGTTCTATCCATCTGAAACTCAATCTATTCAAAATTATAACTGTAATAACAAGGGACAGAAGACTAAATACCTAAGGATTTGATTCACTGTACTTAAATGCAAAAGGGAATATATGTATTACATTTCAATCATTAGCTATGATCCTGTTATATGAGTATATTAAAATTATGTAAATTCTTTTACACACAGCAGGGAAGTTCTCTCAGTTTTTGATAGTACACCTATATGCATGTATAAGAAATACAAATATAACATGCACAATCTTCCCAGTTTAATTAATGACTGATATGCAAAGCAGCTCAGGGATGAACAACATATAAAAAAAAACACTTGTCTTCTTGATATATCTATATAAACTATATTTTCTCCTACCCCTTTTCTAATTGCTCAGCTCCTTCAACATGCAACCCCCCAAAAAAAATCTCAGGAAAAGCAAATAACAGAATACATTAGGAAATTAGAAAAATAATTGGCTCAAAAATGCATGAAGAATCATGCCCAATATTACCGTTACTTCCTAATGAATGTGCATGTAATAGAATAGGCCTGTTTGGTCCAATCCTGGACCCACTTTTCATATTCCCAGATTAAAAATGGAACAGCTGTGATGATTTAATTTACATGTTAATAACAACCAGGCCTCTAGAAACCAGCAAGTAAATGCCTTTTATTGCCAGCGTATCTTTTCCAGTACAGATTGAATGAAAACTCTGGTAATTAATTGTTCTAAGTGATTCTATTAAAAAATGTCTGCAAGTAGGAATCTATTGAATGGTTATTTGAGCCTGTGACCATGCAAAATGCAAGTGTCAATTTTAAACCGTTGAAAGGCTGCGCACATGCTTTAATGATAAACTGTGCTAAATTAGATTTATTTGGGTGCTTTCATTTTATTGCTTTAAGAAAAAACCTTGGAATGCAATTATTATTATTATCGCAAGTTTGCACTTATGCATGATAAGGCATACAATAAAAATACACCAATTTACAAAATACACCAAAAAATACACCAAACTTAATATAGAATAGAAGCAGCTAAGAAGTCATCTACCTGGCGTTTTGGGATAATGATTCCCCCATAAGTGTTAAAAACATTTGTATGCATGTACATTTTATTGAAGGTTTGAAGACTGAGGGGTCACATTCTATCCTAAAAAATAAAAAAGGCTGTAAGGAGAAGAATGATTTATACAGTGTGATGAAGATTTATTGTAAAAATTGAATATTTAAATCATTTTTATTTCGCATCTTACTATGTATATATATATACATATATATAAAAAGTCAAGGGATCCCGCACTCCACATACCAAAGATTTTTGGCTCCGGTGAATTCAATCTGGCGGCAAGTAGACAAAGGACCAAAATCCGGACGCACACGGAGACTTATTTATAGAAAATCCAATTTTATTAAGGCATCAATAAGGCATCAATTCAACGTTTCAGTCCCTGGAGGGACTTTCTTCTGGAATACTGAAGAAAGTCCCTCCAGGGACTGAAACGTTGTATTGATGCCTTATTGATGCCTTAATAAAATTGGATTTTCTATAAAGAAGTCTCCGTGTGCTTCCGGATTTTGGTATATATATATATATATATATATATATATATATATACGCAAAACAGCAAAAGATTGCACTCAACCTCAAACTAAGCGAGTGCATCTAAGACATTAAATGCAAAACACCATGAAAGAGCACTCCATATTATTGATTACCATACCTTCTTCCATCATTTTCTGTGGCAAACAAAAGCAGTTTTAAAAATGTTCAAAAAATCTGACTGAGGGAATAAATGATGGGAATTAAGTTCTCAAAGTATGATCATAGTTTGCGTAAGCCTGACACAGTCGCCACTATACCCCATTGTTGACAGGTCTTATCTAACTTGACCAAATCTGCATTTCCAGGATCAACTCACCCTGGAGCTCCACAGCAGGCTCTAGGCCTTTATAGGTTTCCACAGTGGGACACACCTGCGAACAGGAATGCATACCAAATGAGGGTTTTCAGCCCTATATATGCATAATACAAAACAGCAAAAGGTTGCACTTGTTGTACATATGCAAAAGAATGGTCAATAATTCCAATGTGCGAAGGGAGCGGGCTGGGTGAAACCAGAAGTGCTTTTATTTAATAATTTTCTGCAATACAAAGCATGACTTCAGTTCTGGTAGGATTTGCACTTGATATTTGGTTCCTTATACATTAATACACATTTAGATATATAACAGTAATATTCGCCGATGCAGGAATAACATCCTTATAGAAAATAATAAACAATTAAACATGTACAGATATGTGATTACTCAGTCTACATTATAGTAGGCTAATGGTGCAATATAATCAATACAGTATAACATGAGATCCTATAGTCATCAAATTCCCTATATGCTGGTAAACTATGACACATCAGCACAATCCACTGACATCTCTATAATGTCTTATCTAATTACCCAACAGTGGCAACAGCCTTTTGTAATCACAGGGATGTGAATTAAATCCCTTTTGTCCTGTTTATATTTTCCCTGTTTATAACCCTGGACATGCTCCCTCTTATCTGCAATACAAAGCATGAGTTCAGTTCTGGTAGGATTTGCACTTGATATTTGGTTCCTACCAGAAACGGAAGCTCTGCTTTTTTGGTTCCTCCGTGCTAAGGGAAACCGCTTGCATGAACATGTGCTCATCATTCAGGCTTTTCACTCTGCTGCCATCTACTGGTGGTTTAATAGAAATGCCATTAGTTTCCTTTATAATGTAACCTTTTAATTGGGTACTTGGTTTATTTTAATGGGGTACCTAATTTTGACATACCTTACACATTTAACCTCAAACTAAGTGAGTGTATCTAAGACATTAAATACAAAACACCAAGAAAGAGCACTCCATATTAATGACCACCTTCTTCCATCATTTCCTGTTGCAAAAAAGCAGTTTTTTTCTGTTTGCCAGAGTATAGCAATAGTAGTGATATACACACACTCACCATCCACTTTATTAGGTACACTTTTCTGGTATCGGGTTGGACAGTTACAAGCATTTATAAAGCGCCAACAGGTTCCATAGTGCTGTACAATGGGAGAGACAAATATACATACATATTATACACACCAAACACTGGGAGAGAAGACCCTGCTTGAGAGCTTACAATCTAAGAGGAGAGGGGTGACACACTAGGTGAGGGTGAATAAAGTACAAGAAGTAACAGGGTGCATGTGGGCAGTGTGAGAGGAAGGAGCAAGAGATAAATAATGGGAGAATAGGGAGTGAGCCGATAGGCTACCCTAAAGTAATGGGTTTTCAGTGATGACTTGAAGGACTGGCGAGACGGGGAGAGTCTGATTTTGCAGGGGAGGGAGTTCCATAGAAAGGGGGCAGCTTGTGAGAAGTCCTGAAGGTGGGAGTTAAGGGTTTGGGTACGTGAAGTTGATAGCATCAGATCATTCGCCGAGCTAAGTGGTCGGGATGGGATGTACCTGCTAATAAGGGAGGAGATGTAGGCAGGGGCGCAGTTATGGAGAGCTTTGTATGTGAGGACCAGTATTTTAAATTGGATACTGAAGGAAACAGGAAGCCAGTGTAGAGATTGACAAAGGGGTGAGGTGTGAGAGGTGCGGGATGTGAGGTGTATGAGTCAGGCACAGGCATTCATAACAGACTGCAGAGGGAGAATCTGGGATCTTTTATGGCCAGAGAGAAGGATGTTACAGTAGTCCAGTCGGGAGATAATAAGAGCTTGGATGAGCATTTTAGCAGAGTCCTGATTAAGAAAGGGGCGGATGTGTGCAATGTTTTTTAGGTAGAAGTAGCAGGATTTGTTTATTGACTGAATGTGAGGAGTAAAGGATAGATTGGAGTCCAAGAGGACCCCAAGGCAGCGAGCCCGAGAGGTAGAAGTAATGGTGGCACCATTCACCTGAAGGGAAATGGGTACTAAAATGGAGGATTTAGAGGAAGGGAAGACAAGAAGTTCAGTTTTAGAGAGGTTGAGCTTTAGGAAATAGGATGACTTCCCATCGGAGACCGGTGAGAGGCAAGCTGTAACGTGGTCCAGCACAGGAGGAGATCGGGGGAGGAAAGGTAGATTTGGGTGTCGTCAGCATAGAGATGATATTGGAAACCAAGGGAAGAAATGAGGTTGCCCAGAGAGGCAGAATAGATTAAGAGTATGGGACCCAGAACAGAGCCTTGAGGCACCCCAACTGATAGATAGCGAGAGAGAGGTAGCAGTAGTGAAGAGATACCAGCGAAGGAGACACTGAAGGAGCGAAGAGAGAGGTAGGAAGAGAACCAGGAGAGAGCAGTGTCACTGAGGCCAAGTTAGAGAAGAGTAAAAGAATAAGCAGGGAGAAGTGGCCTTTGATTTTAGCAGCAACTAAATTATTAGTCACCTTGGACAGAGCAGTCTCAGTGGAATGCTGGGAGCGAAAGCCAGACTGCTGCGGGACCACATTTTACATTCAGAACTGCCTTAATTGTTTGTGACAAATTCAACAAGGATTTGGAAACATTCCTCAGAGATTTTGGTCCATATTGACATGATAGCATCACAAAGTTGCTGCAGATCTGTTAGCCACATACCCGCGATGCAAATCTTCCATTCCACCCCATCACAAAGGTGCTCTATTGAATTGAGATCTGGTGACTGTGCAGGCCTTTGGAAACAGTGAACACATTGTCATGTTCAAGAAACCAGTTTGAGATGCATTACCATTACACCACCACCAGCAGCAGCAGCCTGAACTGTTGATACAAGGTCCCATGCTTTCATGTTGTTTACGCCAAATTCTGACTCTACGATCTGACTGTCACAGCTGAAATCGAGACTCATCAGACCAGGCAACGTTTTTCCAATCTTCTATTGTCCAATTTTGATGAGCCTGTGCGAATTGCAGCATCAGTTTCCTGTTATTAGCTAACAGGAGTGGCACCCAGTGTGGTATTCTGCTGCTGCAGCCCATCTGCTTCAAGGTTTGGCGTGTTGTGCATTCAGATATGGTATTCTGCTTGCCTTGGTTGTAACGAGTGGTTATTTGAGTTACTGTTGCCTTTCTATCATTTCAAACCTGTCTGTCCATTCTCATCTGATCCTTGACATAAACAAGGCATTTTCGCACACACAACTGCCGCACACTGGATATTTTCTCTTTCGGACCATTCTCTGTAAACCCTAGAGATGGTTGTGTGTTAAAATCCCAGTAGCTTAGCATTTTTTAAATACTCAGAGCAGCCCATCTGGCAACAACAACCATGCCACGCTCAAAGGCACTTTCTGTAAATCCCATTTTTTCTCCATTCTGATGCTTAGTTTGAACTTCAGCAAATCATCTTCACCACGTCTAGATGCCTAAATGCACTAAGTTGGTGCCATGTGATTGCAATATTTGCATATGTAATTATTAACCAATCATATGCCAGAGTTCAAACTGTTTGGTGACTGTCGAACTGGCTGAGTCAGTTAGCAGTTGGCTCTCTGTGAGCACCGGTCATTTAATCAGCTCTGCTATATATTATAATTAAACCAGCAACACGTTTATCCTTATTTCTGCATCCGAGAGACATTTGCACAAATGCCTCAACAGCACAAAAACCAAACATTACATGGTGTCAGAAGTAGTGATGAGCCGAACACCCCCATGTTCGGTTTGCATTCGAACTCGAACAATTTCAAAAGTTCGAACTTGAACTCGAACCGAACTCAATGCAAGTCAATGGGACTCGAAAGTTCGATTTTTAGAGTGCCCTCAAAGAGGACATACAGTATATGCAAGATATTTGCCATAAAAGGTGTATGGGGGTCCGGGTAGTGTCCTGGGGGACAGGAAACAAGGACAAAAAGTTTACAAAAAAAATGTTTTAAAGGAACAGTGAGTTTTCCATGAAATAAAGGTTAAGAATAAAAAGGAAAAATTCCTTCAAATATTGTGCCTAGGAGGTCCCCATAACCTGCCCGTGAAGTGGCGGATTTGTAGGATGTATAGAAACATTTAAAAACAAAAAAATGACATTTCAAATGGCGGTAAATGGTTTTCCTTTAATCTATTCATAAACAACTGCTTGGGGAGGCAGCCTGTATGAAAAGAGGAGACATTTTAGGAGACGCAGAACAAGTTTAGTGATTTTTTGGCTAAATTATGGTGAAACTTATGCAGGCTTTGGATGAAAGTAACAATACGTGCTTTAAAATTGGGCCTTTAGTGTCGGCAACAGTGCCATCACACTGTAACCTCTCTGTGGTATTGTGGAAGAGTGCAGGGTTGGACCCTGCGGTCCAATATTAAAATGATATGAATCTGGTATAGGCATCAGTGGCAGTGCACCCAAATATCTGCGGTATTGTGGAAGAGTGCAGTGGTGGAGGTTTTGGTAATGCAGAAGAGATCCCCGATCTATTCAGTTACATCAGTAGCGATAACAAAACCGGGTCAGAAATGTTTAGGCACTGTATATGGTGAGAATCGGCGCACACCAGTAGCAACAGTAAGCAAACAGAACAGGCAGGGAATACACAGAGAGCATAGTCAAATTGCAGGCAAAGTCGGCAACAGATCGGGTCCTCAGAACAAGCAGGGTCAGTAACAAGTATACAAACTGATTCGGTAAGTAGCGATGCGGGAATAAAGGCTGAGACACACTGAGCGTGTAGCAACGCACAGCGTAGCGAAGCGAAGAGAAGCAAACATTTTGCAGGCTTGACTTCACTCTGCTCCGCCTCGCAGCGTGTCTATACTGCATTACGTTTGCTTCTCACCGCACTGGACAGGAATCCACTAACTAAATTAAAATGTACACACAAAACCGTTTTATTTTCACAAAGCACATGTTATATAGTATGCATTTTCTTTTGATGTATATTATGTTTACTTTGTAATATCACTGTATATGTGTTTGTACAGTGGCAAGAAAAAGTATGTGAACCCTTTGGGATTACGTGGAGTTTTGCATGAATTGGTCATAAAATGTGCTCTGATCTTCATCTAAGTCACAACAATTTGAAAAAACTGACAGCTTAAAATAATACAACCCTCAACATTATATGTTTTCATGTGTTTATTGAACATAACATGTAAACATTCACAGTGCAGGGTGGAAAAAGTATGTGAACCCCTAGCCTAATGACTTCTCCAAGAGCTAATTGGAGCCAGGAGTGAGCCAACCTTGAGTCCAATCAGTGTGATATTATTGGATGTGTTGCTGAAAGCTGTCCTGCCCTTTAAAAAAACACACCAGTTTTGGGTTTACTGGTTTCAAGAAGCACTGCCTGATGTGAACCATGCCTCGCAGAAAAGAGCTCTCAGAAGACCTATGATCAAGAATTGTTGACTTGCATGAAGCTGGAAAGGGTTACAAAAGTATCTCCAAAAGCTTTGATGTTCATGTGTCCATGGTAACACAGACTGTCTACAAATGGAGAAAGTTCAGCACTGATGCTACGCTCCCTAGGCGTGGTCGTCCTGTAAAGATGACAGCAAGAGCACAGCGCAGAATGCTTAATGAGGTAAAGAAGAATCCTAGAGTGTCAGCTAAAGACTTACAGAAATCTCTGGCACATGCTAACATTTTTGGTGACACATCTACAATAAGGAAAACATTAAACAAGAATGGAGTACATGGGAGGATACCACGGAGGAAGCCATTGCTGTCCAAAAAGAATATTGCAGCACGCTTAAAGTTTGCAAAAGAGCACCTGGATGTTCCACAGCACTACTGGCAAAATATTCTGTGGACAGATGAAACCCAAATTGAGTTGTTTGGAAAAAACACACAACACTATGTGTGGAGAAAAAAAGACACAGCACACCAACATCAAAACCTCATCCCCACTGTAAAACAAGGTGGAGGGAGCATCATGGTTTGGGGCTGCTTTGCTACCTCAGGGCCTGGACGGATTGTTGTCATTGATGGAAAAATGAATTCCAGAGTTTATCAAGACATTTTGCAGGAAAACTTAAGACCATCTGTCTGCCAACTGAAGCTTCGCAGAGGATGGGTGATGCAACAGGACAATGACCCAAAGCATACAAGTAATTCAACAAAAGAATGGCTTCAACAAAACAAAATACACCTTCTGGAGTGGCCCAGTCAGAGTCCTGACCTCAACCCGATTGAAATGCTGTGGCATGACCTTAAGAGAGAGATTCACACCAGACATCCCAAGAATATTGCTACACTGAAACAGTTTTATGAAGAGGAGTGGTCCAAAATTACTCCAGATCATTGTGCAGGTCTGATCTGCAACTACAGGAAACGTTTGGTTGAGGTTTTTGCTGCCAAAGGAGGGTCAACCAGTTATTAAGTCCAAAGGTTCACATACTTTTTCCACCCTGCACTGTCAATGTTTACATGTTCTGTTCAACAAAAACATGAAAACATATAATGTTTGTGTTGTATTATTTTAAGCAGACTGTGGTTTTCAAATTGTTGTGACTTAGATGAACATCAGAGCACAATTTATGACCAATTCATGCAAAACTCCACGTAATCCCAAAGTGTTCACATACATTTTCTTGCCACTGTATGTGTGTGATACATATACGTGTGTATGTGTATATATATATATGTATATATATATATACACGTATATGTATGTGTAGCACACAAGTGTATCTTTATATATATTTGAATTGTTGCAATGCTATCTGAATTCTGCATTCCACTCCCTTTTTTCGAAATGTTCTACCCATTTGCTCTAAGCCTGCTATTCTGCCCAATGTCCTGTTCGACGAACCTTAACTTTTATTGCCCCCTACAAACTCCCCCCTAAGTTCCTGGACAACTTCAACCCAATGTGATGCTATTTGCAATCGGGATTTCTCTTTCAGCACACACCCCAAACTCTGTCAGGGTTGGTAGCAGGCCCTTGCAGAGAGCAGCTCATTACCCTCATCCAGCTGGACTTTGCTCCCTCCCCTCACCCACCCACCCCATGGTTTTCATTTGATATATACCCAACTAATTGATCATGTGATATCGCAGCAACCTACACCATTTACTCTGGTACCTCTCTATTTCCTGTTTACTCCACTCCAACACCTTTCACTATAATGTTTATCCCACTATTGCTTCTCTTTTCTTTATCATCCCTTCTCTCTAAAACTACTCTCTCCTTCTATACACCTTTCCAATTTCCCCATGATGGAAAACCAGTGCCAATACACCACAGCCTGCTCAGTTCTTTTAAGCTATCAGCTGAGTGCTGGTGGAGAGTGTTAAAATCCAGCCCTCCTACCCCCACACATATATTTAAAACTCTGCAACCACATTACCAAAAGAAAACTCTGTCCAAATTCCTATTTATTCTGCTACTTTCCCTGGCAAACGATGTGGAAACTAACCCTGGTCCTATAGGTGACACAAACCTTTAGTCTCCCCACTAAAAAAGGCCTCTCATTTGTGCACTGTAACATCCGAAGTTTACTCCCTAAATTGGATGAGCTTCATGCTTGGTGTTGCTATTACAAACCCAAAATCAATGTGCTCACAGAGTCATGGTTAACCCCAAAAGTACCAGACTCTGCCATATCAATACAGGGGTATTCATGTTATAGAAAAGACAGAGCAAAGAGAGGAGGGTGAATTGTTATTTATGTTGAGGAGTCCATAAAGTTCACCCCCTTACAGACTTCTAGCTCTCCTGTCACCTTTGATTTCCTCTCTGGTATAATTGAGATCCCATTCAGTAAATCAATCATTGTTGCTGGGTTCTATCGTCCACCGAGCTCTCCAGTGCACTCCCTCTCTGACATATCTCAAATCCTTAATAACCTACTTGCCCAAAACCAAAAAAGTGAACTGCTGGTCCTCAGTGATTTTAATACAGATTGGCTAAATCCTATAAACAATAAACACTGCTCACTGTTTAAAACTTTGCAGCTAACTCAATTAATCTCCTCCCCCACTCGCATTAATATGAAAAGCCCTAACCATACCTTGCTGGACTGGATTCTCTCCTCATCTCCCGATAGAATACAGGAGGGAGGCGTTCTTGCTAATAGCTTTAGTGACCATTGTCTAGTGTACTGCGTGCGCAAAATAAAGGCCTCGAAATCTCCCCCAAAGGTAATAACCACCAGGTCTTTCAAGAAATTTATTCTTGAATCCTTCCTAAGTGATCTCAAACAGCTCCCCTGGTACAGGCTAAACCTAATCCCAAACCTAGACTGTGCAGTTGAATACTTTCAGTCTGAGCTCCTGCAAGTCTGGAATTCCCATGCCCCGCTGCATAAAGTGCGAGTAAAATGGACCCATCTCCCCTGGGTTACAGCTGATCTTACACTAATGTACCAGCTTAGAGATTCACTATGGTCAAACTTCAAGAGTACTAGTTCCATGAACGATCACTACGAATACCGAAAATGCCGGAATGAATGCACAAAACAAACAAAAATGGCCAAAGCCCATTACTTCAATGAAAATCTTAAACTATAACATATCAAACCCTAGAAACTTTTGGGGAACCATAAGTAACATACAAGCACCCCCAGTCCACTCCCAGGCGGCTGCTGTCAAAGTAAACAACCAAACCCTGCAACACCCCCTAGATGCAGCAAATGCCTTTAATGATTATTTTGTTGGATGCGCCACCACTTTGATTGCCAAGCTAGGAAATGACATGCAATCAGAGAGGCCTCATGTAGGTCAGGGCCCTCCAACTGTGCAAAGTCCCTGTATCAGACAGGAATTCAGTTTTAGACCAGTTCCTGTCAGTGTCGTTACTAAACTTCTCCATAAGCAAAAAATGAAATACCAGTCTGGACCTGATCAAATACCAGCAATGCTGCTGAAAATCAGTGCGCCAGCAATTGCAAATCCTGTTGCAACCCTAATAAATGAATCACTGGTGACTGGATACATACCCAAACTCTGGAATACTGCGAGAGTGGTAACTATCCATAAAAGTGGTGACAGTACTTTGGTATCCAACTACCGTCCAATATCGTTGCTCCCTGTAATGTCAAAAATCTTGGAAAATGCATCTACACACAATTACGTGATTATTATCAATATGGGAACTACTTAACCCCGGATCAATCAGGCTTTCGTCCAAATCACTCAACTACAACCGCCCTTTTAAAAGTCTGCAATGATATCCAAGCTGGGATGGAACAAGGAAACCTAACTGGAGCCATCTTCCTTGATTTTGCCAAGGCCTTTGATACGGTAGACCATGGCATCTTGTTAGAAAAACTTAAAAACTCTAGCATTGGTGATCGCACTCTAACCTGGTTTCAATCCTATGTATCCAACCGATCACAATATGTGTCAATTTCTGGCAGCTCCTCCCTCCCACTCCCAGTCACTTGCAGTGTACCCCAAGGCTCAGTACTAGGCCCCCTGCTATTCACAATATTCATAAATGATCTGCCCAACGTCTGCAAATCCTCAACTGTACATATGTACGCACACGACACTGTAATCTATACCAGCAAACCGAATCTCCCGCAGCTGGAGGCTGTGCTGCAAGAACAATTCACAGAGGTAGAAAAGAGGATCAAACACAACAAACTTTTTTTAAATACTGACAAAACTGTAACGATGCTCTTTGGAACAGCACCTAAACTACACAAAATGCAAAATCCCCATCTATGTGTTGGGACAAAATCAAATGGCACGCTGACCATAGTCACTTCTCTCAAATATCTAGGTATGTGGTTGGACCCTAATCTATCCTTTGGCCCCCACATTGAAAAACTCTCATCTAAACTTTACCACAAACTAGGTGCCCTGTACAGAAACAAATCCTGCCTGAGCCCCGCGGTAAGAAAGCAGATTGTACAACAAATGCTTATGCCAGCTATTGATTACGGAGATGTAGTGTATGCAGCGGCCCCGCAAACACACCTTCAGAAACTTACTACATTGTATAACTCCTTCTGCCACTTTGCATTACAATGTAACTACATGAGCCACCATTGTGACATGTTAAAAGAGCTAAACTGGCCATCGCTGGAGTCTAAACGCACCCTTCACCTTTCCAGCCTGGTGTTTAAGAGCATTTCTGGGTAGCTGCCACCCTACCTGAATAGACTGCTTCCCCCAGCAGCTCCCTCATCCTATAACCTCCGATCCAGGACCAGCACCTTACTTGCAATACCACAATACAAAAAGATAGTGGCTGGGTCCTCATTTTCCTACAGAGCACCACAATTATGGAATAACCTCCCATTCACCATCAAATCTTCCCCCAGTCTTAAGTCACTCAAGAGCTCCTTACTAACATACCTCAATACAGAATGCACCTGTAAACATGTAACCTAGTGACTATATTTCCTACTAATTTATTTTCTGTTAATGTGTATATTTGTGTTGCTTTTTAATATCTTGCATTGTATTACTTTGTATTTCTGTAACTGTATCACTTCAATGTTCTTGAACCCAAGACATATTTGAAAACGAGAGAAATCTCAATGTATCCTTCCTGGTAAAATCCTTTATAAATAAAATAAATATTGGCAAAAAAAGTTTCTATTGAATAAAATACATCAAAAATTACTGTTAATTTAATAGGAATAGTATAAAAATATAAAAAAAGGTAACCCCTGATCATATATATATTATAGGGACACGGAGCGCTGTGTATAGAGTAGGGATGCATTGATACCACACACAGACATATACGTATATATCAACATGCAGACCTATATATACGTATTTATCAACACACAGATATATATATACACCCACCCACAGACCTCAGACCATATATACACATACGCACATGGGGGGGTGGCATGTGGACAATCTCAACTAAATGCGCCCCCCCCCATTTGGCTGATCCCTCCAGAAGAAATGTTGAACCCAACAGAGCAGAGAATATATATATTATTCTCTGCTCTATCGGGTTCATCATTTCTTCTGGAGGGATCAGCCAAATGGGGGGGGGGCAATTAGTTGCCAAAATGTGTGTGTAATACAAGTCTGGATATATATATTTATAAGAATATAGATATATATCTTATCTCTCTCTCTATATATATATATATATATATATATATACATCTCATACCTGCCCTTACCTTCCCCTATAAATGTGCTAAAAATATGCGCACAAAAAAACAAACCAATGCCTGAGACCCCGCACAGCCCACATGCCACCCCCTTATACCTGGCTGAATGTATCTAATACATATAATTAAATACATTCAGCCAGGTAGAGAAAGAAAAAACAAGGTTTCATTTTATGTCCCGGGGACATTTAAAAATGTCCTCGGGTTTTATTTTTTTTTAGAAATGTGTCACCTTACCTTAGCCTGGCGGACAGTAGCCCGCACAATCCCAGCTCTGTCATCCGGCAGCTGCATGCTCCTCAAGTGGATCCTTGGGAGGCCCCGGCAGGCTTCTGTCTACAGTGCCTGATTAGAGGGCCGTGTCTGCCTAATGTTTTAGTAACAGCAATGTTTTATCCCATAGGCTTCAATGTTAAAAATATTCACGTTTTAATTCAATATCTAATAAACCGTTGCTTATAATATTCTGCAGTAAAGAGTCTCTTTATTTCTAGATTTTTTTAGTATTTTTTAAGCATTTTTTATACTTTTTTCAAATTTTTATTTTTTTCCTGAACTTTTGGCGAACGTCCCAAAAAGTTCGAAGTTCACGAAATGTCGAATGGCCGATGTTCGATGCGAACTCCGAACAGATAAAACCGAACAGCTCATCCCTAGTCAGAAGTGAGCATTGAAATTGCAAGCAAAGAGCACGTGATCTATTATTTTGGCCTGGAATGGCAAAGGAAATTGAAGAAATAGTTAGTAAATGTTCTATATGCCTCACATACCATCGATGCAACTCTAGAGAGCACTTGATCAGTCACAGAGTACCTGACAGACCGTGGCAAGTAGTGGCTACTGATTTATTCACCTGGCACAATATGGATTATCTCATAACTGTCGACTACTACCGCAGTTACTTTGAACTGGACAGATGTCACAGCACAACATCTGCTGCTGTAGTACACACATTAAAGACTGCCTTCGCAAAGGCATGGTATCCCAAAGACTGTCCTCTCCGACAATTACCCGCAGTATATATCATGTGAATTTAAGGCATTCTCCAGCTCTTGGGCTTTTACTCACATCACTGCAAGTCCATACTATCCGCAAAGCATCGGACTAGCTGAGAGAATCATACAGACAGCTAAATCACTAATGAAAAGGCCAGGGTGAACTGGAAAGATCCGTACCTCAGTATCCTGGAATATCGCAACAGCCCTATCGATAATTTCAAGTCGCCAGCACAGCTGCTTATGAGTCGCTGCCTAAGATCCATGCTTCCATCTAGCAATCAACAGCTCCTGCCCAAAATCGTCAATCACGAGGAAGTCATAGCTAAAAGGCTAAATAAGAACAAAAACGTGGGACCTCCAGTGGAATGAAGTGAAGAGGAATTTTATTCGGGGACAGCAGACCCCATGAAGCAAAAACAGTAGCGTTTGCTTCATGGGGTCTGCTGTCCCTTAATAAAAATCCTCTTCACTTCATTCCACTGGAGGCCCCACGTTTTTGTTCTTGCTCTCTTACTCTTGGGACTGGTGGCTTCCTTGCTTCGGTGGTGACCTCGTGGATGTTTAGTCGGGGTCCCTCCCGGCGGAGATCATGGTGCTTTTGTTTTGCATAAAAGGCTAAATAGTCAGCATCTTAATAGGAGCTACTACAACAGGTCAGCTAGACCATTATCACAACTCACTGAAGGGCAGTCAGTTCGTGTACAGGAACATGGTCAGTGGCGCCCGGCAGTCATCACCAAAGCAGCTAATACCAACAGATCCTTCCATGTGCGTAACAGTAATGGGCTAGAATATCATCGCAACAGGCGTCACCTCCTAGACACAAGAGGGTCACACAGTACCGAAAATGCAGTCTTTGTACCAGAGGACATCAGCCCAGATACACCATGATTGCAGTGCGCACCATCTGAGGACATTAAGTGTTTACCTGAGGACAGCGACAAACCATCCACCCTACTCGCTCACCACCCTTCCTCATCCACAACTGTAGGCGGATAAAAATAGATTCACTTTCACGACGGCGCCGGACCGGACACAAGCAAGGATTGTCTGAACACGAGTCTCTTTAGGAAAGGCAAATTTTATTGTGTCGTCACACAATTGCTCAAACAGGATTGAATCGCAAAGAGTGAGCCCCGTCTCCCCCCCTTGCAAGGGATCTTATACCCAAAAATACGTAATTAGGTACACCCCAATTAGCCCACCCCCCCATGACACTTTATTCCACCCCACTTGGGTTAATACCTCCCATCGTTAGTACAAAGAAATTCCACATTCTAGCTATAAATTGATACACTTCATGTTAGTTTGACAGTCTGTGATTTGTCGTGCTGTCTTTCTCAGGGCAGTGCCGTCCTCCCTATAGGCTGTGTTTATTTGAGTTAGATTGGGACATGGTCTGTTTTCTACGATCTCTTTGTTTCTCTGCAAGTCTCAATGACCTTGCCCCATTCATTCATCTCCCTGTCTCTCCGTGCCAAGAACCGTCCGGATTCTGCCTGGTTTTATTGCTAGTTCCCTAATCTACCACACATTCTTGGGATTCTATGTAAGCTTCGTTTTTCACATCTAATAAAATCTATTCTATTTGCTAGTGAACCAATATTCTGAACAAGATGGCTGCCTGGCTCATAGTAGCAACCATCTTTCAGCCTGATTCCACTTCATTCCCCCCTTGGCTCAAGTGTCAGGATCTTTTCCTGGCACTTGTAGCCATTACACTCCACTATTCTGAAACTCCTCATACTGGGGGGGGGTTCTTTCACTGGGAACATACCCTGTGGAATTATCAGTGGTATATTCTGTGTTTGTGTGGGTGTCAGTGCTATCTTGCACAGTGGCCATAGGCATAGCCCTATGCGGTATATCAGTATCCCTATGATCAAGATCACTATCATGAGTATCATGGATCCAATCTGTGAAATAAATCTCAAGATGGATCCAAACCATTCTCTGATTGCTCCAAACCCACGGAGTGGATTCCAGCCTTCGGCGGCAATTCTCCTTGCTGCACCTTGCAACTGTGCTACCTTCTCTTGGTGATCTTGAATTACCTGGTAATAGTCTGGGACATCATGTGTAGTGTTCCTGATGAAGGTGCAACATTCATAGTGCATTGTCATTTCACACAATCCATTCAAGGCCGCACTGATCTGCTCAAGCGCCATGTCATGTATCATCTGCACCTTTCGCAACTCACGCATTTCCAGATTCAGCAGCTGGATATCCATACTAGTTCTGTTCAAAATTTCATCCATCAAGTTGACCTAGCTATTCAATCTTTTCATCATCTCTCCTCCCCATCCAGTCCATGCTGGCAACCATGTCCATATTCGATCCATTTTCGCAAACAATTCTCTCTTTGGTCTCTCAAACACCAGTGGGTACCTAGGGTGCAGTTCCGTGTCTGTGTTTGTGTCTTCTCCCCTTAGTCTCTGGATTGGGACCAGCTTAGCCAAATAACACATTCCCGTTATTGTTGGTGGAACCCATGTGTAACACACTCTCCCACAACACACCTGATACCCCTCTTCTAGCATGAATGGTGATAGATGTAATGTTCCCTTTGCTAATTCCAACATCATTCGCCTCATTCGTCTCGTTGTCTCCAGCACAATCTGCTTCCCTCCAGACTCACTTGCAATCACTTCTTCTTGCTCACTTGTGAGTTTTCTGCACTGTATGTATAGAAAATTTGACTGTTCCTTTGTGTCAATTGTGTATATGTATGATGTCCAATTGAATTTGCTTGAATAACACCCTTCCTTTTTATGCGTGTCCCTATCTGGTCCTATTTGGAAACACCACTCTGGGGGATATATGTACCCTATTATGGGGTATCCGGCCTCATACATTTCTGGTTGTTCCCTGGGTGGCCGAAAAGGGTGTATTGTGATATTCCCTGATGCAAACATACTCAGGTTCTTTGGAACAGAAGCAAATGGGATATGAATTGTCTCTGGGTGCATTCTGCTGCACACCCAACATGCTTTCTGCCCAGATTTCTTAGCATAGTCATATTTAAATTGCACAAGTAAATGTCCTCTTGGCAATATCTCGGATGATACTTCTCGTTTTTGTCTCCACATGGTACGGTTCTCCATCACCGGGTGCGTACCATTCCAGATATGGGAAATATTCACTTTCCCAGCGGTGCTTGTACAATTGGGACAAATGTCCACGTGAGAGTCCATAAATCAGATTAGCAAGATATAAAATTAGCACCACAAATGCCCCGAATGTCAGAATTCCTTGGGCAATTCTTTTCACAGTCACATAAACCCAATTCCTCCCCACCGGAAATTTCAAAAGTAAAGAACATTTCTGGATGATCAAGGGTGGGGGCCGGGCCCCTAAAAAGCACCCTGTGGGTATCCCCCATTGGCGGGTGGTCAGGACCTGTGCCCATCAAAACACCCGCTTGTAGAACCTCTTGGTTATCTGGGTTTGGATCATTTAGGTGCTCATGGCTGTGGTCTTTGTCAGCTTTAGCCTCAGCGGGTTGGTCTCGTTGGTAACGACCTTCCATGCTGGTTCAGGACTGGCTGCAGCTGCTTTTACTCTGGAGTGATGTATCCACGGGACCACCTCGGCAACCTTTACTGCTGTAGGGGTTGATAACAGGACAAGATAAGGACCTCTCCATTTTGGACCTAGTGGATCATTTTTCCACTCTTTTACCCATACTGAGTCACCCGGACAATACTTATGCAGTGAAGGATACAGAAAATGCGGTATATTATCCCCCACCCAAGTATTTAATTTCTGCATTGATTTACCCAGCATTACTACCTGATCATTTAGTTTAGTTTCTCCCAATGCCCGAAGGTCCCCCCTTAGTCCATTAATCAGAGGGGTTGGCCGTCCAAACATAAGTTCGTACGGACTTAGCTTCAATTGGGGGGTTGGTCTGCACCTAATGTGCAAAAGGACTATCGGCAGCAAGTCCAACCAGCCTAGTGACGTCTCTTGGCACAATTTGGACATCAAAGTCTTTAGGGTACGGTTCATTCTTTCAACTTTTCCCGAACTTTGGGGCCTGTAGGCAGTATGTAGCTTCCAGGTGATGCCCAGTAGCCGGGCAAGTTGTTGTAGGCAGTTCTGGATAAATGCAGGGCAATTGTCCGACCCTATTTCGAGTGGAAGTCCATAACGTGGTATTATTTCTTTCATCAGGCTCTTTACCACTTCTGTAGTCTTTTCAGTTCTCGTTGGGAAGGCTTCCACCCATCCTGTCAAAGTGCACACCATCACTAGTAAATATTTGTATCCTTTGCAGGGTGGTAACACTGTAAAGTCTATTTGTAATGATGCCATTGGGGATAGCCCGATTGGCTGTTTCCCTGGGGGTTGAGATGGTCCTGTTCTCGGGTTGTTTTTAGCACATGTTACACACTGCTGAGCTGTTGCTTTGCAGATTGCTGACAATCCTGGTACGTAGAAATGTGGCTCCAACTGTTGCTCCATCATTTCTCTCCCTCCATGGGTACTTGCGTGAAGTGCTCTTACGATTTCAGGAGCCAGTGTTGCTGGTAGAACTATTCGTCCATTCTCCATCTGGAACCATCCATCTTCTCCATATCCTCTGGGTTCTTCTGTCAGCCAATTCTTTTCTTTTTCTGAGTACACAGGTGTCCATTCGCTCAGTGGCGCCGGTAGAAGTGCAGCCACCACTGGTTTTGGTTTGTATCGTGCCAATTCTCCATGATTTCCCCAGGTGAATTCTTCTTTTGGGAAATAGTATCGCCATGCGAAAAATAACAAATCTTGTCTGTCTTGTGAATCTCTTACTGCTGGTATGAAAAAGTTCATTGCACTTTTCTTCATTCTTGGCAGTCTGTTCTTGATAAGGATCTCCTTGAGGAAGAACCTCACCAATGGGACTTGATATTCTTCTGCTCCCAATTCTCCCAGACTGTGCAGTATTCGTGTGATTAGTAGATTATTATGAGGATTGATTGTCAAATTTTCAAAACGTGACGCAAAATTTTCTGCTCGTTCAACTTCAGCTATTTCTTTGTCTTCCTCCTCCCCCACTATTTTTACGCCGAAGAATTTCAGCATCATTTTGTAGGCTCTGCGCAGTCTTTGCTGAACTTCTGAGGTGTTAACCATTAGGCGTGTCTCTTGCGGATTTAGAGGAGTAGAGTAGAAATTTCGGCCTTGTGTCCGAGTTGGGAAAAGCCATTGGATGTAATCATGATTGAGTTCTAACAGTTCATAATCATCTTGCCATTTGTGCAATATTATTTCAATGAACTCGCCGTGGGGTTCAAACTTTCTCAAATTCATGTAGAACTCGTAATTTGGCATGGAAGGTTGAGGTTCTTGCTTGCAGATCAATACTTTAGCTTGTTCTTCTGTTGGCGGTGGCGGTTTTGCAGCTGCTTTTGCGGCCTGGTCTGCGCGACTGTTACCTTTTGGAATTTCATCATGGCCTTTTTGGTGGCCACGGCAGTGCATGATGCTGACAGCACTGCTTCCAGGAGGGCCGCGATTCCAGCTGCATATTTGATTTGTTGTCCTGAAGACGTGAGTAGGCCTCTCTCTTTGTAAAGTGCACCATGTGCATGGACTGTCATGAAGGCGTACTTGGAATCCGTGTAGATATTTACTCTTTTGCCTTCAGAAATTTCAAGGGCTCTGGTTAGAGCTGTTATTTCAGCCAATTGTGCAGATGTATGGTCTGGCAGTGGCTTTGCTTCGATGACTCCTTCTTTTGAGACTACTGCATAGCCGGAGACTTTCTTCCCATCATTCATGTAACTGCTTCCATCGGTAAATAGCTGTAGATCGTATTTGTCTAGGGGTACGTCTTTCAAATCTGGCCTGCTACTGAACACTTCTTCCATAACTTGGAGGCATTCATGATCTGGATCCTCTTCACAGTCAGGCAGTAAAGTAGCAGGGTTTAAGGTAGCGATGAGGTCCAAATGAACCCGTGGGTTTTCACACATCATGGCTTGGTACTTCGTCATCCGGCTGTTGCTAAACCAGTAACCTCCCTTCACATCCAGCAGAGCCTTGACAGCGTGGGGCACCTTGACATGAAGAACTTGTCCAAGGGTCAGCTTGTCTGCTTCTGCTATCAGCATTGCGGTGGCAGCCGCAGGCCACCAGGTCGAGTTGCTTGGAGAGGTAGGCCACAGGCCTCAGCCATGAGCCAAAGGTCTGGACCAATACTCCTGTTGCTGTTTGATTATGTTCATGCACGAACAGCTGGAAGGGCTTGCTGTGATCTGGCAGGCCCAGTGCAGGAGCTTCCATCAGCAGAGTCTTTAATTTCAGGAACGCTGCTGTTTGCTCTTCTTCCCAATGGAAGGGGTCTTGTTCTCCCCCCTTCGTGGCTTGATGAAGCGGCTTGGCAATGTCGGTGAAGTTGGGGAACCACAGGCGGCAGAAGCCTGCAGCTCCCAGGAACTCACGGACTTGTCTCCTGGTCTTTGGTTGGGGTATGCGGCACACCGCTTCTTTTCTTTCTGCCCCCAATGCACGTTTGGTACCTGTTAACTGGAATCCCAGGTATTTTACACTTTGTTTGCATATTTGTGCTTTCTTTTTTAGAAACTCTGTAACCTGCTTGGCTTAGCAGATGTAGCAGGGCTTTTGTGGCTGATAGACAGTCTTTTTCTGTTGGGGAAGCCAGTAATAAATCATCAACATATTGGAGTAACACTACTTTGTCTGGCTGAGCGTTGAAGGAGAGGAGGTCTTGGCTAAGCGCGCACCCGAAAATCGTGGGCGAATTTTTGAAACCTTGAGGGAGGTGCGTCCACGTCATTTGATGGCGCGCCCCCGTGGTGGACTCTTCCCACTGAAATGCAAAAATGGGCTGGCTTGCTGGTGCTAGACGGATGCAAAAGAAAGCGTCTTTTAAATCTAGCACTGTGTAATATTTTGTATCTCCGGGAATTAATGCCAGCAAATTGTATGGATTAGGAACCACAGGGTGTAGTGTTACTGTGGCCTCGTTGACAGCTCGTAAATCTTGGACAGGGCGGTACTCTTGTGTGCTCTCTTTCAGTACTGGCAGTAGGGGTGTGTTCCACGGTGACACGCAGAATTTTAATATGCCGTGATCTTTAAGTCTCTGTAAATGTATTTGTATGTTCTGCTTGGCTTTCTGTGGGATATGATATTGTCTTAGAGCCACAGGTGTTGCCCCGGGCTTTAATTCCACGTATACCGGGGGTATGTTTATAGCAAGTCCGGGCGGGTTTTCCTCCGCCCATACCCCAGGAACTTCAAGGAGTAGTGCGTGCGGATCCGGCGCGGCAGGCAGAGTAGGTGCCGTGCGCCATTCTTCCTCCCTTGGCATAACTACTGCGATTTTCACAGATTGGGGATTGTGTGGGCTGGCTTGGTTATGCTGCCGAACAGAGCCTGATTCCACTTCACAACTTCTCCCTGCATAACCAGGTATGGACGGCAGATAAAGCCAAAAGACATCCTGGACCTGTGACCACGCAAGGGTGTAAAGGACAACTACTTGCTAAAAAGGTGGACTTATTCCCAGTTTTAAGTGTGTATATATTTAGTCATTTGTAAATAGTTTTGAGATTTTTAAATATTGCATATAATTATTTTTTATTCCTTTAGTTAATTTTTTTTAAAATGAAGGGAAATTTAATATTTGCATATGTAATTATTAACCAATCATATGCCTGAGTTCAAACTGTCTGGTGACTGTTGAACTAGCTGAGTCAGTTAGCAGTTGGCTCTCTGTGAGCAACGGTCATTTGAGCAGCTCTGCTATTTATTATTATTAAACCAGCAATGCGTTTATCCTTATTTCTGCATTCTAGAGACATTTGCACAAACGCCTCAGCAGCCCAAAAACCAAACATTAGAGCTGATTAGCAATTTGTGTGAACAAGCATTGAACAGGTGTACCTAATAAAGTGGCCGGTGAGTGTGTGTGTGTGTGTGTGTGTAATGTGTGTGTGTTTATGTGTATCAGGTATGTTTGCACTTGTCAACTTCAGGTATTTGTGCTCCTTAGCACATCAGCTTGCCACATAGCTTGATTTTACTTTTATTTTGTAGAGCTGCTTCACTGACTTTTAATAGAATGGTATGACCACTTTGTATTATTTTTGCATCTCTACTGTTGGTAGCATTATAATATAAGGGTTCAAAAGTATGTATAGAGTTGTAGATACCTGACATAAATCCCAGAAAGCTGACCATCAAAAGCTGACTGACAGATTTCCTGGTGAGCAGAATCATCCCACTTACAGGGTTGAAACAGCCTTCTGTAACACCTGCTGAGTGATAGGGTTTGGGTGTTAGAATTTAAGACACTCAGGTCACCATAACCATTGAGTATCCCATGGTACCTAGTGTGTCAAAGTGAAAAGATAGAGAGATATTATTACACCTGAACTCAGTTTCCACCTGTACAACTATCTCGCACCTCCAAGACTTTTCAAGAGCAGCACTGGTCCTAGGAATGTGCTACCTCAACCTGTCAAACTCTCCCTTAATCTTCAGAACCTCAAAAAATCGCACAAAATCCTTTTTCAAGACAAGCCTATTACAATCATGACATTCTTGAGTATTCCCAAATCATTATAGGTTTTATAGCTTGTTTTACTATCATGCCTGTCATCATTTCTGAGTCTGACACACCAATACTAGTGATCCTGACCACTAATAAGATACTTACTACTCATGTTCTCCTCTACATCAGATCCTCTATAACAGTGTTTCCCAACTCTTTTTCTCAGGTACCTTTAACAGGCCAGGTTTTAAGGATTTTCTTGGAGGAATGCAGACTGAATACTGAAAACACTGAGCAGCTGAGGACAGGGTTTGGAAAGCCTGCAATAGAATGTAAAATCACCTAAGCAGAGCCATCTACACCATTATTGTAAAGTGTTGCAGAACCTGTTGGTGCCATATAAATAATAAAAAAAAATTATCCTAGAGTAAATGGTCTGTTGTTGTAAGGATGTGAGTTAATAATTCCAATATCTTGTCAGGTAAGAACAGAATAGCCAACAATGGAGGCACCTGGCAAGTAAGCATGACAGGTGCATTTTAACATTAACAGTTGCAGTAGCAAAGCTCTAGAGTTAAAATAAATCATTACATACTGTATAAAAATATTGTTTACACAAATTGGAAAAAAGTTCTGGCATTGTTAAAATAATTTCCTATGTATTTTTAATGCAATTATTTATCGTTCTCATATAGATGTCGAGCAGAGTCTTTGATTCCTGCATTCAATGCATCATTTGTCATTTTTTCGGAATTTCATTTTTTCCTGGTTTAAGAGAACTTCCCAGCAAGCTTGTTTTGGCACAAATATTTTTGCTTTTGACATGCAGTTAAACTATAATTTAAAAATGACGCACAACAAGTTTGTCTTCCGGCTTACCAGTGAGAGATGACTCCTTCTCCACAAAATAGAGAAAATTTTATTCAATATTTCATATATATCATATTGGTAGTATATACAGTCAGGTCCAAAAATATTGGGACATCGACACAATTCTAACATTTTTGGCTCTATACACCACCACAATGGAGTTGGAATGAAACAAACACAATGTGCTTTAACTGCAGACTGTCAGCTTTAATTTGAGGGTATGTACATCCAACTCAGGTGAACGGTGTAGGACTTACAGCAGTTTGCAGATGTGCCTCCCACTTGTTAAGGGACCAAAGGTAATGGGACAGAATAATAATCATAAATCAAACTTTCCCTTCTTAATACTTGGTTGCAAATCTTTTGCAGTCAATCACAGCCTGAAGTCGGGAACGCATAGGCATCACCAGACGCTGGATTTTAGCCCTGGTGATGCTCTGCCAGGCCTCTACTGCAACTGTCTTCAGTTCCTGCTTGTTCTTGGGGCATTTTCCCTTCAGTTTTGTCTTCAGCAAGTGAAATGCTTGCTCAATGGGATTCAGGTCAGGTGATTGACTTGGCCATTGCATAACATTCCACTTCTGTCCCTTCAAAAACTCTTTGGTTGCTTTTGCAGTATGCTTTGGGTCAATGTCCATCTGCACTGTGAAGCGCCGTCCAATGAGTTCTGCAGCATTTTCCTGAATGTGAGCAGATAATTATGCCCGAAACACTTCAGAATTCATCCTGCTGCTTTTGTCAGCAGTCACATCATCAATAAATACAAGAGAACCAGTTCCATTGGCAGCCATACATGCCCACGCCATGACACTAGCACCACCATGCTTCACTGATGAGGTGGTATGCTTAGGATCATGAGCAGTAACTTTCCTTCTCCATACTCTTCTCTTCCCATCACTGCTGGTACAAGTTGATCTTGGTCTCATCTGTCCATAGGATCTTGTTCTAGAACTGTGAAGGCTTTGTTAGGTGTTGTTTGGCAAACTCTAATCTGGCCTTCCTGTTTTTGAGGCTCACCAATGGTTTACATCTTGTGGTGAACCCTCTGTATTCACTCTGGTGAAGCCTTCTCTTGATTGTTGACTTTGACACACATACACCTACCTCCTGGAGAGTGTTCTTGATCTGGCCAACTGTTGTGAAGGGTGTTTTCTTCACCAGGGAAAGAATTCTTCGGTCATCCACCACAGTTGTTTTCCGTGGTCTCCCGGGTCTTTTGGTGTTGCTGAGCTCACCGGTGCGTTCCTTCTTTTTGAGAATGTTCCAAACAGTTGTTTTGGCCACGCCTAACGTTCTTGCTATCTCTCTGATGGGTTTGTTTTGTTTCTTCAGCCTAATGATGGCTTGCTTCCCTGATAGTGACAGCTCTTTGGATCTCATCTTGAGAGTTGACAGCAACAGATTCCAAATGCAAACAGCACACTTGAAATGAACTCTGGGCCTTTTATCTGCACATTGTAATTGGGGTAATGAGGGAATATCCCACACCTGGCCATGGAACAGCTGAGAAGCCAATTGTCCCATTACCTTTGGTCCCTTAACAAGTGGGAGGCACATCTGCAAACTGCTGTAAGTCCTAAACCATTCACCTGAGTTGGATGTACATACCCTCAAATTAAAGATGACAGTCTGCAGTTAAAGCACATTGTGTTTGTTTCATTCCAATTCCATTGTGGTGGTGTATAGAGCCAAAGATGTTAGAATTGTGTCGATGTCCCAATATTTCTGGACCTGACTGTATATATATATTGTAGATTTGATAAGCTGTGTTAGTCCAGATGCCAAAATCAGAGTATAGTAGTGCGTAGTGATAACTTTTTTTATTGGACTAACGTTACATTTAAAAGACAAGCTTTAGAGAATATTCCTCTCTTCTTCAGGTCTTGATGCTAAACTGATCAAAATCATAGAATTGAACAATAAAGAGCTAAGCAGAGGCAAGTATACATGTATATATTACACAAGGACGGTACCACTCAACCTAAACTAAGCACAAAGTGTGGGTACTTCCCTAGACAATGTAAAGCAATATTCCAGGAAGAGTGCACTCCAGCTAACACATTCATAGACTTCAACATCAGCATATACATGTAAAGATTTTACCAAATTGTAACCCTTCAAAGCTTCCAGCAACTCTTACCCCTTTCAGGATTACAACAGTTCTTAACCCATCCTCCTTGTGTATTCTGTATGAAAAGGGCTGACACCCCTTGGGCAAGCACCCCTCCCTGTCACATTTTTTCCACCCACGGGATCTATTTAACCCCTTCACTGCTGAGGCATTTCACCGCTGTGTGCTGAGCTCCTTTTTACCGCTTTTGCACATCATGTTTAAACGCGATTTGAAGCCACATTTCTATTATATGACACAGACATATTATATATCGTTCTTTCCGGCAGACTCGGCAGATTCATAATATATCATTTTTATATGTATACGTCATGTCCTGCCTGTATATTATAACACAAAATGTAATAAAATTTGAATATTTAATCATCTGCAGTGTGTAAAGTGTTTTTTTTCCACATTTTATCACATGAGCGTTTGCGGTTATATTTTGTATGGGGTGCGCTTGTTAAAAAATTAGAAATTGAGACTTGTTACATTTTTTGGGGGGAATCACGCTATGCGCGACATGTCAGGGGCGAGGGGGAACCCGAAGGTGGAGCCGCCATCCAAGATGGTGGCCCCACCGGAGCTAGATCGCGATCTGGTGCTGAACGGCGCTGGATCGCAATCTGGCATGTAAGGGGTTAAAAAAATGGCACCACTTTAAAGGGCAGACACAGACGTCGGGGGCTGGCCTATCTTCAGCGCCTGGCATCCCTCAAGCCAGAATGCCATTGGATCTCGGACAGAGAGGTGAGTATCTCCGCCGGGGCTCCCACTTGTGGGTGACATGTGGGGAACGTCCTCCGCATATAGCGGGAGTCAATGAGGACATTCCCCACATGTCCTCCACAGGGAAGGGGTTAACCTTGAACTGCAGGGAGCTCCAGAAAGGAATCAGTCCTCAGTAAGTGAGCTGATCCCATAATCCCATAATAGCAGTCATTAGGTGTCACGTTCCACTTTTCCAGCCCTGTCCCCTGTCCTCTGTATTCGTCATAAACTGTTTAGGCCTTGTGTTGTTACATTGTCTTTCCTGGGTTGCAGCTCAGGGGTTAATGGTTTCTGCTCCCAGCACACCTGTCTGTCTTTCTTCTGATATCCTCCCTATTCGCCCATAGTGCATTGCTCCATCATTTTCGCTTCCTGATCTCCAGTGTGTTTTGTATCAGTGAGCTACCTGCTGTTTTGTTCAAGTCTCCCAGTTTGTATATTTTGTTCAGTATACTTTTGTTCCTGTTTCACTGTTTGTCTGTTACCTTTTTTAACCCTTTTGTTGCTGAGCCATTTCACACCTGTGTGCTGAGCTCATTTTTACCAGTTTCGCTCATCATGTTTAAACGCGATTTGAACCCACATATTTTTTTACAACCCAGACAAATTAGATATCGTTCTTTCCACCAGACTCAGCATATTCATAATATATTATTATTATATGTATATGTCATGTCCTTCTTGAATATTATAACAAAAAATGCAATAAAATTAGAATTTTCAATCATCTACAGTGTGTAAAGTGGTTCTTTTTTTTACATTTTATCATTCGAGCCTTTGCAGTTATATTTTCTATGGGGTGTGCTTGTTAAAAAAATTGAAATGGGAACTCGTAATTTTTTTGGGGGGAAATTGCATGGTTTTAAGCCAACTCCTACATAGAAAAAAATCGTTAGTGCAGCATTATTGTTCACGTTATAATTGAAATGGGAACAATATTGCTGCAATAATAAAACAAAAAAAGTTTTTTTAATTTTTTTTAATTTTATTTTTTATCTTTTGTATTTTACATGGTCATGGTTGGTATCATTCCAATGATATCAAACATTAACCCCTAGCTGCCACGGAACGGGAGATAGGGGTTCCAATGAACCCCTATCTCCACCATAGGTGGCAGCTAGGGGTTAACTCATGAACTGACATCCCGGAGGCTGGGCTGACATCAAGGATGTCAGCCCGCACCGACGGCTGCAGAGATCGGCCAAAATACCGTCCGACCGCTGCCTTCTGTGCTAGGATGCACTCAGCGAGTCCATAGCACAGGAGAACCGCTTGGCTGGATGCACTGAGCGCGTCCTTAGCAGCCAAGTGGTTAATAGTGTTCTTGGTTTATTTTTGTTTCTCCTGTGTTATTCAGTTTATGGTTCTTTCCCTTGTAGTGTTTTGGTTTTCTGTTTGTTTATTCTGATTACCCGGTTACCGCTATTTGGCTTGTCTGACTTCCCTCCTGGTTCTGTACACCAGCATCTGGATGACATTCTCACTCTGGTTCTGACTCCTGGCTATCCTTATTACTATGCTTATGTATGATCCTTGTCTGTACTGTTTATAGCGACTACTGTCATCTGTATACGTCAAATGACTCTGAACAGCTTCAAGGTAATTATTTCTATAGTGTAGATCCGGCTCAAAGACTGGCTATCAGATCAGGGCTTCTGTGGTATTGCCGTGCAGAGGTCTCTAGTTAACCCTGTGTTGCTCTTACCAGTTATTACTGCCTACAGTAGTATCCTGCATATAGGGGCTTTTTATATGAACCAGGGCCTCACCTTGGCGCAAGTCTGGTGCAAGCGTGACATTAGGTAAGAAGGATAGGATCTGCCAAAAGGTGGAATACATTGGCGTTTGTTGACAGGCTTAAGCAATTTTTGGCCATCTATTGTTAACTAAATTTCCATCATTTTCAACAGAGCTTATGGTTAAAAACCTTGTAAAAAGTCTTGAATGGGTTATGAACTGTTGTATTCCTAGAATGGGTAAGAGTTGTTGGAAACTTTGAAGGGTTAACATTTGGTAAAATCTTTAAATGTATAAGCTGTTGTTGAAGTCTTTGAATGTGCTAATGGAGTGTTCTCTTCCTGGTTTGTTGTATATGTATATATATATATATATATATATATATAATAACAGACCCAGGATGCATAAAAGTGAGACAGATGTCATTTGCATATCCTACCCAGAATTCCTTGCTGCATATGGGGAATGTGGCACAGGAGATCTGGGATGCAATTCTTTGAATTGCTGTGATGTGCAAGTGGCTTCTGCAATAAAAACATATATATATATATGTACAGTATGTATATGTATATATATATATATATATATATACATATACAAAGCAATGCTATGCACTCACGCTTCCTTCAGGTATTCAATATGCCTGGTACCTGTCATGCGGTGACGAATAATAGCTTTGAAGAAAAGTAGTGATGGCGCTCCAGGACTGTTAAATTTTAACAGTCCTGGAGTGCCGTCACTATTCTTCAAAGCTATATATATATATATAGAAGATTGTAGGTAATGGCTGCGCATGCAAAAAATTAAAACAACAAAATTTATTAGAACATTAAAATGCTGTCCGACGTTTGGGCTCACTCTGAAGCCATTCTCAAGGTAACAAATATTGTTCACAAGCTTGTTTATATACCAACATAAAGGAACTGCTTACCAATAAAGATGCCCGATTTAAGCAGACATTGCAGGTGGACAAGCTGAATAGTAGGCAGGTCCGAAAAGTGTCAATAAGTATGACGAAACGGAAAGCTCAGCGCGTATTAGTTGCCATAGCAACTGTACATAAATCTTAAAAACAATATGTGGAGGAAATTTAGACATATACCGCACAGTTATATGACCCGCACACACCTTTCTATGGACACATAATGCATCATATACGTAGCCAAATAGTAGAGCATATAAATGCATAGATTCACAATATACAGTGGAAAAATGTATGCGATACAATCAAGTGGAATTATTATTGTGACCAGGTATGCTCGAGGGCTTCCATATATAAGGAGATACATGGAAACATTGATTTGTAGGGTAAGGAATATGTTTAAAAAATAAATAAATTCACAATAGGAAGCGAGACGTAAACAGTGACTTAATTAACTCTTATGTAAATTGAGGGCTCCATACTTATATGGGACATAAGATGAATTTAGGTGGAATACTGTATAAGGGATAGAGATATAAGAAAACAATACAATGATATGTATTCTATATTTTTTTCAGGCGATGACTTCACTCCTATCGCTCTGAAAGAAAACAAGTGTATGAAATATATTCATTTAGACCATACTAAGGAAACTAGGAAACATCTCAGAGGGTATCAACAAAATAAAAATCTGTCGAACCACTCCACCAACTGTGGTACAATTTTTTTTGATACCCTCCGAGACTAAGGAAATTCCAATTCTTATAAATTGTTGGCTTAGTGCTAACATCTATGGGATATAGATACAATGGGGACCCAGGTTAAAACTGACTTTTGATATAACATAATTTTGTAATAAGGTATGTGCAGTTCTACATCTGAAAATTCTTCCTTTTCCTTCATTTGTTTTTAATAATGTATTACTTTGGGTCTAAGTTGTGTCTAAAATACCCTCAGTAGAGCAGTGGGAGAGAATACTCAGTGATTCCTAAATGGTGACTTTGTTTACAGCGGTTACCTAGGTGTTGGTCCACCCACACATGATGCACTGACGTCATGAGTAATCGGCGCAGGGTTTGCTGCTGGCACCGGTGGAGGGGAGCACGGAGTGTGAGTTCACGTGTTGGTATTTAAACTGGACATTAAGTTGTATGTTTTATCCTGAAGAAAGCTTGAGGGAAACAAGCTGAAACGTTGAAAGATTAAACTTTATATCGCTTGATAAGTCCCTGGAGTACCGCTATTTGGAGGAATATATATATATATATATATATATATTCAATACATAAAACAGGCCTACATCAATTTTGCTGACTTGAAGATAACATGTGATCTTTATGCATTTTGGTGTGCTGAATCTAAAAGCCACGCCCGTTTCCTCCAGTCAGGTCCAGTTTTCCCGCAAAACGCTGTTTACTGATAAACTATTACAGTAAAAACGTAATTTTCCGACCTGTTTGCTGACTTTCTTGGCAACTTCAGAGCCGAGAATTATGACCTTTTAGTTCACAATATGTTGATTGCTTTTCGAAGACAGGGAGCAAACATGAGTGTTAAGTTGCATTTTATTCATAGCCACCTGAACTACTTCCCTTCAAATCTTGGAGCTATGAGTGAAGAACAAGGAGAACACTTCCATCAAGACATCAAGACCATGGAACGTAGATATCAAGGCAGATGGAACTCAAACATGATGGCAGACTACTGTTGGTGTTTACAGCGTGACAACTGTGATCATAACTATACCAAAGCATCCAAAAAGAGAAGATTCCTTCCTCAAAATTAAAATTTAGCTAGCTAGCTATTGCTCTTATTGCTCTCTTGGTTAGATGACAGTGTTTTTTTGCTTGAATCAAATATATTATGTGTTATCGCTTCCTCGGAATTTCTTACTGATATTTGACTTTAACACCTTTTAATAAAGAATTCCTTATTTGTGAAAAAATTTGACCCATTGCGTATTTTTTGACTTCATATCTGGAATCCGCACCTTTCAATTGGGTAAAATCAGCAAAAATACTTGGGTCAGCAGAATTATTTTTTTCAAATGTAGACCTGTGTAATATATAGAATCCACATAGAAAAAGGATAGCATTAGCTATATTTTAACTTTTCCCATTTACTATTGTATGAATTACGTTTATGCCTGTTCTTTTGCTATTATGTAGGCTGCTAAATATATGCACACCCTATTGACAGAGAAGAGAAAGACATGCTTATATCTTTGTATTCTACATGAAAAGCTTACTCTTTCAGCTGAGTGCAACTAGATAATATTCCTTGGTTAATGCCATTTTTGGCATACAGCACCTTGCCCTTCCTTGCAGTCCCATATGGATTCAAAAACAGATTGGTTTTGAAAGTAAATGTGTGGGAAATTAAGTTCCACTGCAAAAACACCTGGGAGCATTTAGGAATATTGAGTGTGCCAATTCATGTCTACTTAAATTCAATGTTTTAGTTTTGCTTCGGTGCTTCATGCTGAGCATTGTTCATAGTATTTAGGCTGTTGAATGGATCAGGGAATTTGTATTTGGCTATACAATAGATATTTACAGCATGAAGCACCTTCCTACAGTTAATAATTGCATAATATTATCATTTAAATTTAAAGAAACTTAAAATGATTTGACTTTTCAGTGAATTCATGATAAATACAATCGTTCTAACATGTACAGTACATGATAATTTGGATAGCTTTATAGATGCTGGTCAAACAGAGCTCAAAAATAAGGAAGCTTTATTCATATTCAACAATATTTTCTATTTCTTACAACCTAATATGTTGTTGTTTTTAATTATTGGATTGGCGTCCCTTTCAAATTCTAGAAGAATAAAAGTAAGGCATAAAGGGACAGCAATGATTGGAATATCAAGCCTTGCATGTAACTCAAAATGATGAAAGGACAAATACCATTTACCTTATCAAACATAGCTTAACAAACAATGATAGCATCAGCATGTTTGTAAAATCTGAAGAAAACTAGAGATGGAACACAAACTAGTTTAATTAAGTAGAATATCAATCTTAAACCCTTTTGCTACCAAGTGATTTTCCACAAATCCACTGCCAGGAACCAGTGGATTTTTTAAAAAACGCGTTTTCATTAATTTTAGAGTGGAAATTGTCTTAATATATAATTAATGCATGATTAACTCTACTAGTCCCATTTGGCAGGCAGCCATCTCCATATGCTGGCCAATGGAGCTACTGCAGCTGGGGCTCCAGGCTGCAGCAAGTGAACATCTGTTACACAGGATATAATAACTTTTAAAAACTGTCTTACCACCTCAGGTGTCATGCCTGAGGTGCTAAAACTATGGGGGTACCTTCTTGAGCCAAGTTGTTTGCCAAATTATTTTTGCAACAATCAAATTTCATCTGCAATGACACTACATAGCTTCAGCTCATGTTTGCACGATCTCAGGCTGCTCTGTCTGCTACTAATGATCGTGTAAACATGATTCCAGTAGTGAAGCGGCTAAGAGCTTGGGAAAAGTGGTCATTGGAGGTTGAAGAGACAATCAACTAATTTCCTACCGAAGACTCCAGGGAACATAAGTTAATATTTCTGCAATCATTCTTTATCAAAACAATCTAAGGTGTTAAAACATGTCTTGCGTGTTGGAGGTCAAGAACATTAAACCCACAAGAAATCTATCAAACAAGAAGTACCAAAACTATCTCTTCAGTGGCTCAAGGGTTTTCATAATATCTAACTTAGTACAAAAAAATGGAACCAGAATGGAGGACATTGATCCTAAATATCAATATAAATCCTCTAGAGCAGTGGTTCCCAACCGCGGTCCTCAAGTACCCCTAACAGGTCATGTTTTCCATGTATCCAAAGAACAGCACAGGTGATATGATTTTCTGCTCAGTGATTAGAGGATTCAGTCTGCATTTCCCCAAGGTGATCTGTAAAACCTGGCCTTTTGGGGGTACTTGAGGACCGCAGTTGGGAACCACTGCTCTAGAGAATTCAATTTAATTCAATGTAAAAAAATTCAATGTAAAAAAAAATTATTGTATTTTAATAAATGTTTTATTCAACCTTTTATTGTTTTCATTTGCAGAAAAAAGCTTATTTATTCATTTATTAGAATTTTTTCTTGATTTTTCAAATGAAATTTTCGATTTCCATTTTTCTTTATGGCTTTTTCTTTTTAATCTGTAGCAGATTGTTTTATTAAATTTTATGGGACCTTTTTTAATTTTCCCATGCATTTTCTTGTTTTAAAAACCTTTTTTAAAATTGCGGAGTTCCTTTCTCTTTTTGTTTGGCGGCTGTCAGCGGCCTATTGCAGTCAGCATGGTGGCGTTCATCGGCTCATCAGCTGTCTTTACGGGATTTGGCTGGCTGATTGTCGGCATACGGTGGGCTGATCGTTGGGGTTAGACAGATCCCGTTTAGTGCACTTCGAGGACCCTACGGTGAATGCTGAATTCACTGCAGTATTGGCAGATTAAAATCGCCGAAGCGTACTGAAGTGCATCGAACAAGAGAGCACTGAAATTTTGGTGAAATTTCGGTGTACTCTGAATAACCCCTTTACTCTTTCCACAGCAATGTGAACGTTTAATAAAGACATAGAGGATTATAATTGTTTTGTTTTTAGCTTAAGCACATTGTGCTTGTCTATACTTGTGATTTTGAGGAAGTTGAGGTGAACTTTTATGACATACAGACAACCAACTAAAAACTAAAAGGTTCCCCAGCTTTTTCTTGCCACTGTAGAAAATGCACCCACAATGTTTCAGATGATAAAATGTGGCAAAATCAACCTGTCTGCTATAAATTACTGAAATAGAAATAATAATACGTTTAATAAAGCATTCTATCGTGACCCTGTGAGGGTTATTCAGAGAGATCCGAAATGTGGCCGAAATGTAACCAGACACTGAATTTCAGCAAAAGGGGATATTTCGGGGCTATTCAGAGAGCAGGCAGTTCGCCAAATTTTGGCGAATTGCCTGCATGTACGGTGCCTGTTCGAGGGCAGTGAAATCCCCCATAGAGAAGCAATGGTTCGTCTTTTCAGAGAACACCAAACAGCTGAGGAATGTCAGTGAAATGCCCTGCTGTTTAATTTGTCAGGTTTATTCAGGCGAATCCCATAGGCTTCAATGCTAAAAATATTCCAGCTTTAATTCAATATCTAATAAACCGTTTAATATTATATTCTGCAGTAAAAAGTTTCTTTATTTTTGATAAAAAAAAATTAAATCTTTTTAGGCATTTTTTGGGATTTTGTTGTTAAATTTTTTTTGCGGTATTTTTTTTTAAATCGTTTTTTCATTTTTCTGTAACAGACCTTTTTTATTATCATTCATCGGACCTTATATGTAAATTCCAGACATTTTCGTTCAGTAGTTTTTTGCAAACAGCGTTTCAAATTTCAAACTTTCAAGCGAACTGTATTTTGTTTTTTTTCACCCCGTTCGTCTGCGTGTCGGCTTTTTCCAGTGGCTGCTCTTGGTTTTTGCGGTGGATTCTGTGGATTTTCGGTGAGTGTTCGGTTAGTATTCGGTGAGTGTTTGGCGAGTGTTCTGCGTTGCTTGCTGAATACACTGTAGGGTCGGCGAACTAGGCATCGCCGAATCGTCCCGAAGTGCGGGGAACAAAAAGTCACCGAACCTGCGGTGACTTTTTGGATCTCTCTGAATAACCTTGTGTATATACACTCAGGAACACAAAAATTATGTATGGGGTTGGGTATCCACAATACCCAAAAGAAAGTTATTTAAGAAAATTTATGAAAATATACTCAGCTGCTGCTGGAGAGGCAATTCACTCTTGTACATCCAAACAAGAGGGTAATGAATCTTAAGCAAGGATGGAAAAAAGATACCTCCAGCGCTGCAAGGAATGGTGCACTGGTGCTACCACATTTATTTTAAATAAACAAAAAGAAAACACAAAACAAACGTTTCGAGGACACAGCCCCGTCCCCGAAACGTTTGTTTTGTGTTTTCTTTTTGTTTATTTAAAATAAATGTGGTAGCACCAGTGCACCATTCCTTGCAGCGCTGGAGGTATCTTTTTTCCATACTTGTATATACACTCACAGGGTTATTTAGAGAGCGGTGAAAAGCAGGAGAATGACTGGAGAATGGAAAATTCTAGGTCAAAATAGTCAAACCAGAAAAATCCTCCCTTTCATCTCACTTTCCAAATCGACTATTTTGACCTAGAATTTTCCATTCTCCAGTCATTCTCCTGCTTTTCACCTCTCTCTGAATAACCCTGATAGTAATGATAATATAGTGAATCTCCTGAGTCAGCTGAAAACCAAATATACAATTTGTCTTGGTCCTACAATAAATCATGATTTAAAATAGTGTTTAAATGTAATGAGCAAAATGTGGTTAAATGCACTGTGGTTGAAATAGTTAATAATATATTTTGTACCTTTGCTAAGCAGTATCCGACTGAAATGTATTTTTATTTATTTATTTATTGGCAACACAAAAAAGAAGAAAATGAGTTTGGGTCTTCGAAGATAATACAAGTAATTAAGATAATTAACCACCCTGAAGAGAAAAATACACTGCAATAAGTACTCTAGTTGGGTTCACATGGTAACATCCCAGCTGCTGATCCACTTAATATACATCAAAGATCTTTCACGATGTCTATAATTTTCTTAGAAGAATAGGTTGGTATAATTACATTCAATAATTTTTATAGAACAATCAACTGAAATACTGAGAAAACTTGTAACAGTCCAAGGATGTTAAAAACCCGTGTCGGGTAATAATAAGTATCTCTGATTGTAATTTTAAAATAGTCAATGTCATTTCAGTATCATTAGGATAAAAGCAATGAAAAACAAATGTTAATAAGTATAAATATCATAAAGTATTATGAAATAGATAATACAGCATTGTGAACTGTATAATTCAATGTACTAGAATCACTAAGGGGGTTATTCAGAGAGAGCCGAACTGGCCCCGAAATGGCACCAAACAGTGAATTTCCCTGTATGGTGCAATTTCGTGGCTATTCGGCTATTCAGAAAGCAGGCAATTCACCAAATTTTGGTGAATTGCCAGCAAAATACGATGCCTTTTCGATGGCAGTGAAATCCCCATAGAGAAGCAATGGTTAACCTATTCAGAGAACACTGAATACCATTGAAATGCCCAGATGTTCTGTGGTTTCATTCGGCAGGTTTAAACAGGCGAATCCCAGAGGCTTCAATATTAAAAATATTCCCGTTTTTATCCAAAATCGAATAAGCCATTTATTCTTTTAACCCCTTTGCTGCTGAGCCATTTTTCACGCCTGTGTGCTGACCTCATTTTTACTGCTTTTGCTCATCATGTTTAAACGCGATTTGAAGCCACGTTTTATTATATGACCCAGACACATATATATCTTTCTTTCCGTCTGACTCCGCAGATTCATAATATATCATTACTATATGTATACGTCATGTCCTGCCTGTATTTTATAACAAAAATGCAATAAAATTTGAATTTTTAATCATCTACAGCGTGTAAAGTGTTTTTTTCACATTTTATCACACGACCGTTTGCGGTTACATTTTCTATGGGGTGCGCTTGTTAAAAAAATTTGAAATTGTGACTCGTTACATTCTTGGGGGGGAATTACGTGACTTTTAGCAAATGCACCCCATAGAAAAAAATCATTAGTTCAGCATCATTGTTCACATTATAATTGAAATGGGAAAAATATTACCGCATTAATAAAAAAATCACACACAAAAAAAACACACGTTTTTATATTTTTTTAATTTTTTTTATTATTTTGTTATTATTTTTATTTTTATTAATTTTCTCTTACTGTTAACATGGTCATGTTTGGCCTTTCAAATGACACCATGCTCTGGCCTCTCAAATGACACCATGCATGACCCTCTAGCTGCCACGGTTCTGGAGATATGGTGGTTCAAAGGACCCCCTTAATTTATCTCCACCAGGGTATTTCCTTGGGAAATCCCCGGACAGCTAGGGGTTCCCCGGCTAACTGACATCATCATGCCATGCGCGATGACACCAGGTGCCAAGGGGGGGGGCCGGAGGTGGTCCACCATCCAAGATGGAAGCCCCCACCAGAGCTATATCGCGATCTGGCACGAATTGCGCAGGATAGTGATCTGGTAATTCAGGGGTTAAAGACAGGTACCGCTTGAAAGGGCAGACACTGCCCTTCAGAGCGGTGCCCGTCTTTCTTTTCTAGCACCTCCCGATTGGGAGGGAGAAGGATCCAAAAGGATCCCCCCCTCTCCCTTCAGGCAATCTTCCGGCAATGCCGGGGGGGTCGCCAGAAAATGACGTCATCGCACATGGCGCATTGACGTTGGGAGGGGTTTAAATTCGGCATCTGACTTCAAGGAAGCCAGAACGCAGCGGGACCCCGGAGAGAGAGAGGTAAGTATCTCTCACTGGGCTCCTGCTAGCGGAGGACGTGCGGGGCACGTCCTGTAACGGGCGCTGTAGTGCTCACACAAGAGTAGCGAGGTTGAGATCTTGTTGGACAGAGATATCTGCTTGATGGTTTCAAAATACACAGTATTTTCAGGTTTATACTCCAAAGCCAAGGAGTATAACAGGACAACTGATCTGCTACTAAGTTCCAAAGGTTTTGAGACCAACGGACAACTTAGAGCACAAAACAATACAGATGGCTTCAATACTTGAGTGGGTGAACCGAGGTAGTTTGTTTGACAGTCAACGTATTGTGCAGACTGCAGGGCAGTCACCGACCTGACAGACTTAGCATTTTCTGATAAGCTCAAACATGTACATATGTTGTACCTTGTAATCACCAGGGTCTACTGACACACATAAAGGTTTAAAGCTGGTACAAACCCGGGTACACTTGGCAAGCTGAGCACGACAATCATAGGCAGAAAACAAACAGTATCTCGCTATTGCGGATTGTACAGAAATACACAACCTTAAATCATGAACCTTGGGCCTGGAATAGAACCCCGATAAGGCTGTAGATAGTACCCCAGAGCGAGATGGGAATATCCCCATGAATTGAGTAAAACCCCAAGCAGCCTGCATAGGGTTAAACCCACGACACACAGTACTAGCAACCACTATAGTACGTAACATAAGAATGGTCAAAAGCTCTGAGGAGCTCTGCAGACTGGTTCTGAAGGAAATGGCACTAGAGGAAAGCTACAGTGCCCTCCGGTGGTATGCGGCAAAAATGTACCCCTGGCTAGCGGATGACAGCCCGATGGAAGGCTATGGCTACGACGGCCTTGGGCTGCTACATGACAAGCTATTGAAGGATCCAGATTTTGGGAGTGAATCTGAGTGGTGTCTGGAGGATATCTTGGAGTGCCGAGAGAGAGATGGAGCTCTCTGGTGAAGTTTTATTCCAGGAGAATGTGGAATTCCTCGGTGTCCAGGAATGGGAGCTGGAAATAGCCTACAAGAAGTTGTTAGAGTCCAATCAACGGCTAGGCTTGGCTCTCTTTGGCTGGGTTGACCTAGAAAGACCAGCAGACAAGCAGGCTAGGGGGCAGAGCGCTAGTAGTTTCTGCCCAGCAAGTGCGGCAGTGTTGGAGCATCGAGAGGAGGAAGAAGGTCAGAGTTGCCCCCAGATGGTGGACATAGAGAACAAGGATCTTATCAAGGAGGAACAGCTACAGGGAGACTGCCAAGCAATGCTAGATTACGGTCTGCAACGTGGCTCAGAGTTTAGGCCCCTAGAGCAGCAAATTACCCTAGTGGAAGAGAGGAGGACAGCGGACATTACATGGCCCGCAGAGGAAGAGGCATTCCCACGGAGCCCGAAAGATGTGGGGTAGTTGGTCCGGATTCAACGTTTGTATCGGCAGGCGCTCCAGCATTTACGGATTATAATTTACGTACGGGTTCCCCAACCCAGCGGAAAAGCTGACTTCGCAACAGAGGGCATCTTTGGGAGAGGGAGCTTTTCGTACCTCTCCCCAACTGCAGGGAATAATCCCAGGAGGGGAGACAGTTGGTCTCACTCCTCAACAGATTGAGCCCCAGCATGAGGATGGGTGTGCACCCTTTTTCCAGTCACATTGTGCTGCTGACCCCCTCCCCCTGGATGTGGGAGACATTTACTGTGGAATTGTAGATGAGACTATGGTTTCCAAGTGTGTGCCCTCTGAGTGCTCAACAGTTGGCACAGATCCCCAGCCATCCCCTGATGAGACACCAGCCACCCCACATCTCTCCAGCAGCAGCAACCTCCTACAGAAGCTGTCGGGTCGGCTGGGTGAGTGGCTTGTGCTCAGCTGTGACTCTTTATGGACATTTCTTTAGCAGTGAGACAAGAAAGACTTTAATAGTGACTAACCTGGAGATCAACCCGTTTTGGGTCTTCTCTCAGGTTAGTCTCCTGCAAAGGAGGGAGATATGTGATAGAACACGCTGTCACTGTGCGACTTGGAGTGGGCTGTGTGCTAGCCTCCTGCCGAGAGACTATGGCCCGTGATAGAGACAATTGGGGGAACTGGTGGATCTTATAAATATATTTGGTTTTCACTGTTTTATATATATCTGCCAGTTAACTAAATATTTCTGATGTCTGTGTGTCATTCCCTTGTGTATTTATTAAATAGTCTCTTGTTGTGTATTTTGCGTACATTCCCTCAATTATCTAACCCTTCTCTGTATAGTGTGACCTCTGTATTAGTACCTGTTCTCTCTATTGTGTACATTATCTCTATAAGAAATTCCTTTTGTTTTACCTGCTTTTTCCCTCCCCCTCCTCCTAGGAAATCCCATTGTCCATTGTTTGAAGGTCCTGTGCAGCTATCTGCTTTATTGACTGGTTGACTGTATCTGTGCTGCTATCTGTTGGGTGTAAGCATGAAGGGGATTGTTCTTGCCTGTGTATCTCTGTGCCTGTGTAATAAACAGTCAGTTCTATTCTGACCAAACTTGAAGTCACGACTCATGATTTGGGGTACCAGGAATCTTCTGCCCGCTGAACCAACGAAAGGCTCCAGGTCTACATGCACTGGGCCTTAAGCTGCAGCTAAGGTACTAGAAAAAGGTGTGAGAGTCACGAGGAGAACCCGGGTGTCCATGCGTGGAAGCGGCATTTGACAGATGTGACCCTGTTCGGGCACAGAGATCTGTTACAGTCATGTATATCCGCAAAGGCACAAAACAAAATGGCTGTAAGAATACTAAAGTGTATTTAACATAAATACAACGTAAGTAATAATGCATGCATGGTTCCGAGCTAATACTTGCAATCATCTGAATTCTAGTGGCAAATCGTGGGCTATAGTCTTCTCACACCTATTTCTCCTGTAAATTAAGCCTACTGGTGTGAGGGAAATGCAATACATAGTTACATAGGCTGAAAAAAGACATGCGTCCATTGGGTTCAGTCTTTCACACATCACCTACTGCTGTTGATCCAAAAGAAGGTAAAAAACCCAATCTGAAGCGCTCGCCAATATGCAACATACTGGGAAAAAATTCCTTCTAGGCCCCAGATGGCGGTCAGATTTCTCCTTGGATCAAGAAGCTTTTACCTACATATTATATATTATGAAGGTTGGTAATCTATCTAGTCCATCTATATATTTTTTCCTGAGTATAAGGAATAGATCCATTAGTGGCGCCACTTACTCATACACATTTGCATATTATATATTGTAACCCTTAATATTATGTTTTTGCAGGAAGTCATCTAGTCGCTGTTTAAAAGTCTGTACCGTCTCTGACCCAACCACCTCAACAGGCAGAGAATTCCACAATACATTGTGACACTGGTGACTCTCCTCATATCAGAGCAAATCCCATTGTGACAATTATAACCCTACGAGAATATTTGCCAGTAAGTGAATCGAGTACAAGTGAGGTAGTGTAATCTAATAGATATTTTTTTTTACCTGTACTGTACAAGCAAAAATGTACCTCTTTTAAAACTTTAATAAAAAATCTTGTATTAGATATGCAATGTGAACCAACATGCTTCCCTAGGCTATTTTCACAAATGTGTTTGGCACTACTGAAATCATGAATACAGAAAAAATGGCGTCGCGCCCATACTCACCGGAGCGGCAGCAACTGCCAGGAGTAACAGCCCAGTCAATGTATAAAACACAACAAGGAAAAAGAGTGTCATCTGCGCTCGTTTCTATGTGTTCCATGTACAACAAAAATGAGGTTTTTGTTTGTTTCAATGGCCATTGCAACGTAAGCCCACTCGCCACTTCAAGGCACCTCTTTAGAGTGGGTACCTAACAATTGTAACCAAAAGGCCGCTCTACTGAGCAGCTCCAAGCCCCTCCAGCTGCTTTTCAGCCAAGGAGAGGCAAAGATGGTGGGCTTTATTTATACACGCACCAAACACTTCCCATTTGGGATCAAAAACAAAAACATGGAAAGAGGAACAGCTGCAGAACGACGGACTGGTGTTACAAGCATGATATACATAAATACAGAAAAAATGGCGTCGCGCCCATACTCATCATAGTATCATAGTTACACACTTATTCATGAAGATTTTACATTATGTTCTTGTTGTAAAAAAAGCTATGACTTGTTTCCAAAAACTTATTTTAAGATTTTATTTTACATTTAGGATTTTAAAGATAATGGTTAAATGCATGAGTCTTATGGCTAAAATGTAATTACTTTTAACCCCTTAACTACTAATTGATTTTCCAAGAAAACATTGTCAGGAACCAGTTTTTTTTAAAATCATTTTTAATTAATTATACAGTAAGAAATATTTGGGACTATTCCCTTACTATATACCTTACTGTAATAAACTATTTGGCAGGGAGATTGTGCCATCTACTGGCCAAATGTAGTTACACTAGTTTCAGCTGTAGCTCATGGTTCCCTGCATCGGCTGCTGAAAGCCCGATATTTCTGGGCATTCATCAGCCGATTGTAAACAGTTTTAGCGCCTCGGGCAATATGCCCACAGGACTAAACTTTTGGGGGTACATTCAAAAGCAACAAGATTTGTTTGCCGCAAACTAATGTAATTTACTTTTGTCCTTCAGAGATGCAGATCGAGATGACTCGATATTGGTACCTGATGGTGTTTTGAAGTCCCGAGTTATCTCGGTTTTGGCAGTAAAGGGGTTAATTTACCTTCTTTGATTTGTCATAAACTTGCCTAGTCAAATTAGGGGACTATTTGTTTGATAAAACGAAAAAAAATTCTTTAGAAATTCTATGGCTTCTGTATCATCGTCATGTTTTGGAAAAAAAATCTTTAACCATGACAAATTGCCTGTATGGTACGTTAGCAATCCACTGTTAATGATTGTTACTCACTAAGTTCTAGATGCCGTAAGGACCAGATGGAGCGATATTCTCAGCTCCCTATTATTATTATGCATAATATATACATGAAATTGTGATTGGTATAATCCAAAAATTGCACAATTTCCAGATCATTATCGCTCCATATGATAATGATGTCACCAATCAAAAGGTAACAGAAGGCCAGCTTTTTCCTCCCAAAGTAATTGCTCCAGATTTTGTGTTCTTCCCAAAATCCCAACTTTTTAGATTAAAGTGTTACTGTGATGCATAGTTTTCAAATGTTTGCTAAAAAAAATCCTATGCTTTTCATCTTTTTTTCAATGGCAACTTACATTTGCATATTAAATGTGATTTTCAAATGTACAAATCCAACCCCATATTAAACAAGTATTTAAAGAATTTAAAAGTACAGAATTTTTAAATGTGTAGAAATTAAAAATCATCAATTAATTATTGCTATAAAAAAGCAAGACTAACAATTTTTATTTTAATAAAATGGATAATATATTGTTTTTACAGTCATATACAGTACAGCAACATTTTCTGCTAGTTTGTTAGGAAAAAAATCTGTTAAATCATATCAGCATTATGTACATAAAGCATATCATTTTGGATTAGGTGCTTTAGATATCACAAGTATAACAATATGAAGGAAAAATGTCACAGACAAAAAAAGTTCTGCAAGTGCATTTGGCATTCTTCTTATTAATAGACATACATTTAAAATGTTATTTGGTGTTTCTCACTGTAATTCATTATGCATTTCCATGTAAATTTATTCTGCATGCAATGAAATGTCACAGTCAAAATCAAAATCAAAAAGTATATACAATATGTTATTAAAGCAATGTTTAATAATTATATATACTGTATATAACTTTTATTATTTTTCCCTATACGAGGATGCACATTAGGTTGGCATAGTGTAGGGATATGGAGACGTTGGGTTACAATTACATTTTGCACTTATGCAATTGCGATCACATCTTGTAACCAAATTTCCATTATGGTTACACCGAGTTAATTATTTTTAATATATTTTGGTTATATTGTAGTGATGATCTGCATTTTCTATATTTTAAATGTTATACCCACTAGTCACTCAGAAGCACCCTTAAAAATACATGTTTAAGTGAGTGCAACCATTCTGGTTTTGTTCATTACTTTCTTACAAATGACAGTAATGAGATCCCTATATTGTGCAGGAGCTTCAGTGTATACAGTATATGAGGCACAGTAGAGTGTTTATAGTAAAAATATATTTCACATTAGTAATACATCCATTCTGAAGTCACCAAGACAACATGTAATGACATTGTGTTGCTTGAGACAGGGAAAGCCCAGAACAACTGGAAACGTTGGAGACAAAGTTATTTGCAGTACTACCAGTCTGAGTGCAGTACCCTGCCAAACATTTGGATAGGAATAGTTTCTTGGGTGTTATGTGGATTTGCCAAAGGTCTGCCATTAATGGCCTCTCAAAAATAGGTCTAGGTATAGTAGATCCATGGACAGAGGTGATGAAATTCCCAACAGCCCTCGAGTCAATAAAAGCCATAGTGGAATAAGAGTAGGAATACTAAGACATACAGTTGTGTTCAACATTATTCAACCCCCAATGCTGTAAAGGGTTTTATGGAATCTAGTGTACATTTGTAATTGTATTCAGAATGAAATCCTACAAGGACTTTTTAAAGAACCATATGCAACTAAAATGACATCAATTGGTTTTATAATACAGTAGTAAATGTTTCTTTTGTGAATTCTTCATTGACACAATTATTCAACCCCTTAAAGACTACCACTCTGAAGAACAGAGGTTCATTCAAGTGTTTTCAATCAGGTATTGAAAACACCTGTGGATGTCACGGAGCAGCAATAAAGCATAATAAGCACCAATTAGGCAGCTTTAAAATGACTGTGATACTCAGCTCCTTCTAGACATTTACTGGTGTGGTTACAAACATGGTGAAGTCAAGAGAATGGTCCAGGAAGACAAGAGAAGAGGTGATTACTCTTCACAGGAAGGGCAATGGCTATAAGAAGATTGCAAAGATGTTAAACATACCAAGAGAGACCATAGGAAGCATCATTCGCAAATTCAAGGCAAAGGGCACTGTTGAAACGCTACCTGGTCGTGGCAGAAAGAAGATGCTGACTTCGACTGCTGTGCGCTACCTGAAGCGTAGAGTGGAGAAAAGTCCCCGTGTGACTGCTGAGGAACTGAGAAAAGATTTGTCAGATGTGGGTACTGAAGTTTCAGCTCAGACAATACGGCGCACACTGCGTAACGAAGGCCTCCATGCCAGAACTCCCAGGCGCACCCCCTTGCTGTCTCCAAAGAATAAGAAGAGTCGACTGCAGTATGCCAAAAGTCATGTGGACAAACCACAGAGGTTTTGGGATAGTGTTTTGTGGACTGATGAAACAAAATTAGAACTGTTTGGGCCCATGAATCAACGCTATGTTTGGAGGAGGAAGAACAAGGCCTATGAAGAAAAGAACACCTTGCCTACTGTGAAGCATGGTGGGGGGTCAATCATGCTTTGGGGCTGTTTTGCTTCTGCAGGTACAGGGAAGCTTCAGCGTGTGCAAGGTACCATGAATTCTCTTCAGTACCAGGAGATATTGGATGACAATGTGATGCAGTCCGTCACAAACCTGAGGCTTGGGAGATGTTGGACCTTTCAACAGGACAATGATCCCAAGCATACCTCCAAGTCCACTAGAGCATGGTTGCAGATTAAAGGCTGGAACATTTTGGAGTGGCCATCGCAGTCACCTGACTTAAATCCGATTGAGAACCTCTGGTGGGACTTAAAGAAAGCAGTTGCAGTGCGCAAGCCTAAGAATGTGACTGAACTGGAGGCTTTTGCCCATGACGAATGGGCGAAGATACCCGTAGATCGCTGCAAGACACTTGTGTCAAGCTATGCTTCACGTTTAAAAGCTGTTATAAATGTAAAAGGATGTTGTACTAAGTACTAAGATTGAATGTCACTTGGGGTTGAATAAAACTGATAATGATGTGAGCACAGAAAAGACATTTGTGGTTATTTCATTATAAATGTTATGTTATATTTGTCTGACCTACACGTGCCTCTTTGATTTAATTGTAAGCAAGATGACTGAATGATCAAAATCAATGTCAAACTGGCCAAAACACTCAATTTCAGTGGGGGTTGAATAATTTTGAACACAACTGTACGTTCATCTGGACGTGGAGAGTGGAGCCTTTTTGGAGGGGCATTTAGGTGTCCGGAAATTACCCAGAGGCACTTCACCTTGAACCAGGAGGGTTCCACCCTATGTGAGTGCTACTGCCCATCCACATATATTATCAGGGTTATCCAAAGAGATCCGAATTGCTTGAGAAAGGTAACCGAACGCTGAAAATCAGCGTTCGGTTACCTTTCCTGACCATTCGGCTATCCAGAGAGCAGGCAATTCGACAAATCCTGGCGAATTGCCTGAACATACGGTGCCTGTTCGGTGCCTGTTCGAGGGCAGTGAAATCCCCATGAAAAAGCACTGCTTCGGCTATTCAGAGAACACAAACCAGCAGTGAAAGGTTCCCGAAATGCCCTGCCATTCGGTGGTTTAATTCGGCAAATTTATTCAGGAGAATCCCATAGGCTTCAATGTTAAAAATATTCCCATTTTAATTCAATATCTAATAAACCGTTCATTATAAAATTCTGCAGCAAAAAGTCTCTTTATTTATAGATTTTTTAGGATACTTTAAGCATTTTTCTGTTTTTTTTTATTTTTTTTTAAAAGTCCGATTTTTTTTTTGATTTTTTTTCAGTTTACTTATTTTTTTTGTAACAGCCCTCTTTATTATCATTCCCTGGACCTCCTGTGAAAATTTCAGACATTTTCGCTCAGTAGTTTCTTTGCAAACAGCGTTTCATTTTCCCAGATTCATACAAACGGTTTTGCTAATTTATTCACCTCCCTCTGTCTGCGTCACAGCTGCTTCAGCTCTGTGTGATTCAGCTCCTGTTCGGCTCCTGCTCGGGTTTTTCGAAGGTTAACCCAGATGTTTTTGCTATTTTTATGCGTGCATTCGGTGGGTTTTGCGTTTAGTTTTCGTCAGGTTTGCGGCAGCTTTTCCCTGCAATTCGGGGACCCTGTGCTGTTTGCTGAATACACCGCAGGGTCACCGAAATGCAATCGGCAAAAGGAACCGAATTGAAGAGAACGAAAAGTCACCGAACGTGCGGTGACTTTTCGAATCTCTTTGGATAACCCTGTATGTGTTTTCCTATGGGTTGCACTATGATGTACTTCTCTTGTGTTTTTATCTGAGGGTATCTAAAGAGGAAGACTTCAAGAGACTTCAAGCATTGGGACTTTGACTCTACCCCAGGGAGGACATTGACATCGCTACACCATTTTTTCTGGTTACTGTGTATTTGTGATGGTCGAGAGACAAGGGCCATTTAGTGTGTATTAGCGATCTCCTACACCTATTTATCAGTGCTACCAATATTTTCCTTGACATTCCTCAGCTGTTCGTTGTTCTCTGAATAGACGAACCATTGCTTCTCTATGGGGGATTTCACTGCCCTCGAACAGGCACCGTATGTGCAGGCAATTCGCCAAAATTTGCCTGCTTTCTGAATAGCCGAATGGCCCTGAAATGTCCCCGTTCGCTGAATTTCAGTGTCCGTTTACATTTCGAGGCCAGATCGACTCTCTCTGAATAACCTCTTTAGAAATGGGATGGGATGTATATTCATTACCAAAACACAGCCTACGTTTATTTCAACATTAATATCAAATTTGTAGGGGAACAGAAATCATGGTGAGACCACATACTTTTTTATAACTTGACACTTGGATGGGATCAACATAAGCAATCCTCAATAAGGCACAGTACATCTGGAAATAATTTTCCCTATAATCTTTGGGTTGGACATTGCTTTGGAGAATGTTTTCTTTTACATTTAATCATGTAAGTTTTTGCCTCTAATCACCCCTTATAACAATCCTCACAGCAACAGGCAAAACATAACCCCTGCTTACTAATATGTCCCAATCTGAATTAGGCAATTACTGTCAGTGTCTAACGAGGCCCCCCTTTGAATTAAACCATTTTTTTAAAAAAATACAGTGTCAGTTTCTGATAGCAACACAGTGTTACAGAGGTCATAGGATGACAATGGTAAATCAGAATATGCAGTTTGAAGAGAACTAACAAAAGTCCACTTTCCACTACAAAATACATTGTTATGAAACCTGAGATGATGCTAAGCGCCCTACAGTTATTTTTGTTTCAATGTTCTAAGATAAGGCATACATATTTTTGTTGACAAAAACAATAATGCATTAAAAACTATAAGAAAAAAACATCCAGTTCTTGCATTTAGTTCACCATCATTAATTATTATAATTTTATAGTTCCATATTACAGTTGCTTGCTAATACCATACTTTTTCTTTATATCACTGCCTAATAATCAGACTCCATCCATGAGTGACATAATAGGAAGATCAATTTACAATCAGAAATGAATCACTAATGCAGAGCCCTAGAGTTTATCACTGGAAAAACATTGGTAGGGTTACAATATGCTTTAAATTAAATATTGTAAGGACTTCTGCATAAATACTTCATGTAATGGAAAAAATAAGGTCTGGAAGAAACATTTTGTTTCTGTAATTGCCTTGATTTTAACAAAACATTCTTGCAAAGAAACTCATAACGATATGTTCTTTAAAACTGATTATTTGAGTTTTCCCATTTCTCGTCTCTGCTGAAAGCATGGCCAGAAAGTAATTCAACCCTTGCAAGATATAGTCATAATTATTTATACTAAAATATATATTTCTGAACTCCAAAAAATATGTTCATGGCAAGGTAGTAAAACTGTTCAGAGGTGTAATGCCACGCCATGGTGGCGTTATGTTATTAGTTCTGTTAATTATCCATAAACTATTAAATTGCTCAGTTTATGGATACACTCTGAAGTTTAAGTATTTGCTTTTCAGTGATGAAATTGATGTTGGGCAAGTACCATTGTGGCCATAAGAGTCCCTAGCATGTTTTGATGAAGTGAGAGTTGTAAGTTTCTGCAGGTACTTTTGCTAAAAAAAAAAAAGGTTACGAAGAATTACAGGAGCCAGAGGAGTCCTCCTTAACATTATAAGCATGTTAAAGAATGTGCCCACCAAAGCAGAATCACGGTTTCACCATCCTCTCCTGCATTGAAACAGGCCACATGGGTATAAAATCTCCACCCATATGGGGGGCAAATATAAATTCACCCATTAGGCTAACTTTCCAAGCCCACTCATCTTGTGTCGCCATTGCAATAGGGATCAATGATCGATATAGAGGCATCCTAATAGTTCTATCATAAAAGTATTCCTCACCCTTAAAAAAGGAGAATACTTCTAAACATACGGAATTCATTTTATTATGTACACACTTACAAAACAGATGGTTTTAATTATTCTGCTTTGAGTTGTGTCCCAGTGGGTTAGTGACCCTGAGATTGCAATTTAAATATCCCCAAGTTGTATAAGGGGATCCACATACTCAAGGATCATACTAATAAAAACATAGAAAAATTAATAACAATGAGCCTAACGGGCAATGTAAATTGTGTATACTGGACACAGTACAGCATAAATCCTGAACCTTGCAATATTCTGCCTTTATCGACCTGAGGACAAAAAAGGACATTAACTTACAGCATATGGAAAAAAGAAACAATGCATCAATTAAAGTTATGTAAAATATATATATATATATATATATTATCTTTTCATTCAAACCCATGTGATGAGTTCTGTCATCCGGACTGGAATTATCACCTTGCGGTCAGATTGGCATATGGTCATTAGCCACAAATTCATATTTGGCAGCTTGTAATTCTGTTACAAAAATTGTTTTGCCACTACTTTATCCATATGGTCAGCCCTGAAGGCAAGATGTATTTTGGATCTGTGTCCCATGACACAGGTGAGATCAGTATTGCCAATATACATGTAATTTTATAAACCACATACTCTGTGGTACAGGTCAGGGGATAGTAAAAGCAAAAACCAAGTAATAAAAAGCCACAGGTCACATACCCCGGAAAGAAGTGTCATCATTTGAAACCCGACCAGGAAATACTCTACTAACCTGATATCTACTGTAAAAAAAATGCATAGTTTTCAAATGTTTGCTGTTTTGGTTCGATATCACTTCAGGTGATAATCTTGCACAGTATGCCTTTTAAAATAGTTGTGTCGCTTTGGATGAATTACTTTCTCGGAAGGTTGTACAATTACAGCTGTGTCATTACCATGTGCCTACAGTGAGCACCAATATGGCAGCTGCCATGTGGTTTCATTAAGTTCCAAGATGGCCTCCAACCATGTGACTCGTTGAATCTTAAAATGGTTATCAGCAATGTGCCTCATTTTATTGATTTATTTATTTATAAAGGATTTTACCAGGAAGGATACATTGAGATTTCTCTCGTTTTCAAGTGAGTCTTAAGAAAATGTCCGACAGCCATGTGGCTGACCCTGTGGAACAAATGAGTAAGGAACAAGCACGAATTGTACAGAACCTAAAATGCACTAGATAGCATCCAAAAAAAACCAATATCTGGTATTCAGCCTGAGATATATCTGAATATGCATAACTCCATCTACTCCATTTGTAATTGACCCCCTGCAATCTGGCTTCCGTCCCCTACACTCAACTGAAACTGCCCTCACCAAAGTCACCAACAACCTCCTAACTGCTAAAAAACACGGCCACTATTCTATTCTCATCCTGCTTGACCTTTCGGCTGCTTTTGACACTGTTGACCACCCCCTCCTTCTACAGACCCTCAACTCTCTGGGTCTCGGTGACACTGCACTTGCTTGGGTTGACTCCTATTTATCCAACAGGTCCTTCTGTGTGTCCTTTGCTGGTAACTCCTCCTCTTCATTGCCTCTATCTGTTGGTGTACCTCAAGGCTCTGTCCTTGGTCCTCTGCTCTTTTCCATCTACACCTCCTCCCTGGGCAAAATCATCAACAGCTTTGGCTTTAATTACCACCTCTACGCTGATGACACTCAGATCTACCTCTCTACCCCTGATCTCTCTCCCCCTGTCCTTTCAAAAGTCAGTGACTGTTTATCTGGCATCTCCTCCTGGATGGCCTCCAACCACCTAAAGATCAACATGTCAAAGACTGAGCTCCTACTTATTCCTCCAATGCCTCCCCACCTCCTGACTTCTCTATCACGGTGAAGGGTATCACCATCTCCCCATCAAACCAAGTTCGCTGTCTTGTAGTTACACTTGACTCTGCTCTTTCCTTCATCCCCCACATCAAGTCTCTTTCCTCCTCCTGCCGATACCAACTGCATAATATTTCCAGAATTCGTCCATTTCTTACCGCTGTCACCACAAAACAACTCATACACGCCCTGGTAATCTCCCGACTCGACTATTGCAATAATCTCTTATCTGGCCTCCCTCTGTCCCGCCTCTCCCCCCTACAATCCATCCTGAACGCCTCCGCCAGGCTAATTCAACTCACCCGCCGCTCTGTCTCTGCCGCTCCCCTCTGCGAGTCCCTTCACTTGCTCCCCATCCACTGCAGAATTAAGTTCAAAATCCTTATCCTTACCTAAAAAACCCTCACTAACTCAGCTCCCCACTACCTGTCCTCACTAATCACCAAATACACCCCAACCCGCTCCCTAAGGTCAAACAGAGACCTGCGCCTAGCTTCTCCCCGCATCACCTCTTCCCATGATAGACTGCAGGATTTCTCACGCGCAGCCCCCACTCTCTGGAACGCTCTCCCTCATACTGTCAGACTTTCCCCTAACTTCTCTTCCTTCAAACGCTCCCTTAAAACGTTCCTATTTAGGGAAGCCTACCACCCAACTCACTGACGCAACCATCAATCACTCTCACCTTACAGTCCTCTCCTCCTGTTTCCAACCCCAACTCTCCTAGATTGTGAGTTCCTACGGCAATAGGGCCCTCATCTCCTCCTGTACTGTTTGTCAAATGTTGTTCAATGTATTGTAACCCTGTCTATACTGTGCCTATTGTACAGCGCTGCGGAATATGCTGGCGCTTTATAAATAAATAATAATAATAATAATAATTAAAAAGTTACATCAGCCAATAACATGGGATGTAATATATGCAAGTAACGAGATACAAAGATAGATGGTTAAATGAATTGACTTTAGTAGACGTAAAATATATTTAAAAGCAATATAATTGTCTGGTCCAGAACAACAAATATATATTGTACGATAAATATCAACTATTAAAAGACTATCCCCATAGATTACACTGAAATAACCTCATGGTCCGGAGTTTAATAATAGTAATGGCTCTCCCTAGAGATTAACATAAGAAAATAAAAATGAAAACATTAGTTAAACAAATCTCTGGACCTTAAGGAAAACAAAAGACATGTATAGGTGATTTTTAAATGCAAAAACGGATTAAGAAGCAGCAGTCATTTACCCATTCAGATTACAGGACACAAACAACTTGCCCAGCAGCACTTGTGTCCCCTTCAGAATCCACAGTAGAAAGAGAGCTTCACGTCCTGTGTTTCTCAGGAATTAATCTAGAGGAAGTTGGGTCAGTGTCTCCACGCAACAGAGTAGGTTCAATTGATTGAATGTCATGTGACCTTACTAGGTGGGAGGGTAGCTGGCTTATGTCACATCCTGGCCAAAACACATGTCCAGTTATTCTTTAGTGACATCTAGTTGCAGTCACTAATTGTTACATGGCCGTTTGGGGTTTTATTTACAAATATTTATTTATTGGAGTAGATCAAGTCATGTCCAAGGGCATTCTACATGTTTTATTACTCATATTAGGATAAAAAAGTTTTGTGTAAATGTCTTCTCGGATTCTATCAGGGTTATTCAAAGAGAGGTGAAAAGCAGGAGAATGACTGTAGAATGGAAAATTCTAGGTCAAAATATCCAAACCAGAAATATTCTCCAATAGAAATCACTTTCCAAATCGGCTATTATGACCTAGAATTTTCCATTCTCCAGTCATTCTCCTGCTTTTCACCACTCTTTAAATAACCCTGTATATTTCAGCTCCAAAATGCATATAATACCTTTAATTCACCAACAATAATGTTTCAGATCCATGGCCAAAATTGTGCAAACTGTATTTATCAATATCATCTCAACTCTTGATCAACAGAATTATTGAATTTCTTATTTTTCAAATTGTTTCATCCTCATCCTTCTAGATCAGGTAACTCAAACTACACTCCCGATGCTGATTGCTTCAATTCCCAGGATTCCTTGAATGCAGTAGATGGAGAATCATGGAATTTTAGTTCAGAAACACTTGAGGTGCCAGATTGCGAGACCAATGTTAATTTATCTTTGACCAAGCACAGCATTTTAAGCCTGTGTTCAGGTTTCCATTTATTATTTCATGATAGTGATGAAGGGCATTCTACATTTTAACAATAATGCAATGCAGATTACCAGTATTCTATCATAGTTTTTGTATGGTGAATTCCCTTTTCCAAACAAACAAAGCGAAGATATATAAGATTGTGCCTCTGTAAATAAATCTAATCAGGACATAAGATAACAACTGTACCTAAATCTGTCTCGGTCTTATAAACAAACTTCTTTGCTCAGTGCACATCTCTCAATTAAGCAGTCATTTCAATTCCAGTCTTAAGCATTCCAAAATATATAAGAATTCAAAATGTCTGGTTCCAATTTAATCCAAGAGCTGCATACAACCCATTGCATGTCATGGTTTAATGGATACATGTGTGAACGTATAATAACAAATAGTAACATGCCTTTGATTTAGGCTTATTACAGTAAAATAAATTGCAAAATGCCAGACTTATGATTAGTGAAAGTAAGCCACAATAACATAAACATTTTCCCCCACAGGCATAATTTTTAAAACTGTATTGTTTAATTTTTCTGCATAAAGATAGATTGAGGAACATAATGTAAAATAACACATTTATCAGTTAATCTTATTGAAATAGAATGTGTACTTGAATTGTGTGAAACCAAAGGAAAGTTATAAAACCCCTTATTTAATTCCTAACAACAATACGCAATCCCCCCATCATCAGCATGATTGACTACATGACTAGCTAGAATGGATCCTGAAAATGAGGTATTTTGGAATGGTCATCAACATTAGATCACTTCATTAAGGCTATAAGAGTTAATGCTACGTAGGAACTCTCACTTTTCATCACTATTGGTGGCTAGTCCTTGCTAGAAGGAGATATTGCATAGGTCTGAAGATTTGATTTATGTTTGAGATCTTGAATAAATGGGATCATAATTACATAGGGTATCTTTGTATGTTGTTAAATTTGCTTGCTCAGCTATATGGCTGAGTATTTCATGTATGAATTAGTTTACTTATCAGGGAACCTAAAAAGCAGATGAATCTGAAGTGCTGTGATGAAGATATTTCCCCCCGATATTGATTTAGTCTGAACTGAATCAAAGATGTATACCAGCCACTATATTAGCAGCTTAGCTAATAATTTTTTGATGTTGTTGATGAATATCAGTAATGGTGTCACACAGATGTGTTGTCTTGGAGTACATAGGATCATACTGTTCAAGAGGAAGGACATCGGAGAACTGTTTGTTTTTCATGTCCTTCAATCCACAGATAAACAAAATGGGGGATCCAGGTGGATTAGTAATAATTAAATAACTTGCACATACGGTATGTACAGAAAACCCGGTTAATATATTAATATCTTTATAATTATATTAACCCTTTATATTATGTTAACCTTTTTTTGCCATGTACTTTCGAAAAATATCATCATAATTTTTATTTGAAACATGTACAGTTTACATTTAACCCATTAAATGCCAAAGTCAAGCTAACACGATTTTGCATGTTATACCTTAAAAAGTTGGGTAAATTCACCCCCAAAAAAGATAATATTAAAAAAATAATTGGGCAAAGGCTGTAAGCAGCTTAATACCAATTATTTAACCTATTCACTACCAAGTGAGTTTCCAAAAAAACATTGTCAGAAACCAGTGTTTTTTTTGCAAAATCATTTTTAACTAATTGTATAGTAAGAAATATTTGAGCTTATACATATTGTATTTTTACTGTAAATAACCTATTTTTGGCCAATAGATGGCCCAATCTACTGTCAAATTGAGTTAGAGGTTTGGGCGGCTGGTCTATTTTTTTCCTTTTCCGCTGCTGAAAGCTCGATATTTCAGAGCTTTGAGTAGCTGATTTTCCAGTTTTAGCTCTTTGGGCATTATGCCCACTGGGCTACAACTTTTGGGGAATCTTCCGAAGCCCAAAAGCAAACAAAATTTGTTTGCAGCAAATTAATTCCATTTGCTTTTGAGCTGCAGATCAAAAGATTGAGAAATCTCGATATTGGGGCACCGAATGATGCCTTTGAAGCCTGAGCTATCTCAATATTGGTAGTGAAGGGATTAAGGGCAAAAAATTGAACTCTATTTTTCATTAGAGTGTTCCTTTAATGCTAGTAGATCTTTTTGTTACTGTGAGAGTAGCAACTCATTCTTCTTGCTCATTTACTGTCATATAAGGTGACAGGAGTAAATTTAAATGAGAATGCCTTTTGTCCAAGTCTGTTTTGGTAGTGAAGTAGTTAATAAAAATGTTAAAATTCAAGACTTTATATTACGAGGACCATATGGAATAAGTTCCCAATACTACTAAATTAATATTTAATTTTTTTGCCAAAAGAAAGGGAAATGTCAAAGGCTATAATTAATTCCATAGAAGTAGCCAACATGTAGTCATTTGGAATTTTATGAATACAAATAAGCATAGGAGATAGAAGAAAGCTGCCTCAAAAAAGTAGAAACATCTATGGCCCCTATTACATTCCTCGTGCAGCGCATTTGTGCGAGGAAAAAAAACATTAGCGCATAACGTCCTATTACGACGTTCGCGCAAACGATTCGCGTTAACATCCAACGCGAGTGACCCTGCGCGAACCCAGCGCAAGCGCAAGTTCCTGCGCGCATCCTATACTTAACATTGTGAGTGCCAATGCGTTAGTACGCGTATGCGCGCATGGTATTACAATCTTAGCGCAAAATGTAACGCACGACGTTTGCGCGCATCATTTTAACGTCTTTGAAAACCTGGTGTTAATTTACAATCTGAACGTTCTGGCCGAAACGAAATGAACCTGCACAAAAAAAGAAAATACAGCACAGTACAGTTACACATTCTACACATACCCAAACAATAAAATTAGTAAATTGTTTAATTTCTTATTTTTGTTGTAGCACATATACGCAGATTGACTTTGACAGGCCCAACAACCAAAACCTAGCAAATGGTGGCTCTTAATTCTGATTGGCTGAATCCCGTGAAAAAACAGTCTGCCCACCGATTCCTGCACGCAACGGTCATTTGCACCCGGCTTTGCGCGTCAGATTTGAGCTCGAAAAAAAGTTGAAGGCTGAAAAAATGCGCTCGGATCATAATACAGCGTTAATTTGCGTGCGTTAATGTTTTTTTGCGTGCGCAAAAAAAATTGCGCTGCGCAAACGCATTTGCGCGAAGAGTGTAATAGAGGCCTATGTGTTTAGTAATCATTTCTTTGCCAAAGCAGAATTATATAGTCTTGTATTCACCTCCAAAGCTCCAATTTTCCCATAGAAATGAAAAAGAAAAGGAAAAAGGATGCAGTATAAATTACAAGTACATAACTAAGCCTTAAGGCAATAGTTATAGAGTTACTGTATTATTCCAGGTGTTCAATCCTTAGCTTTAAATGCCTTTGCTCCTGTGTGGCTTTTGATCAAATGAGAGGAAAAAGAAAGGATCTGGTTTAACTGTTCAATGTTTAAAATTACCAAATTGTATTTTTTTATATAAAGTGCTGCAAGTCCATGAACACAGAGGTTCAGAATCATTGCTGTTTAATGAAGTGTTATTTCTATTTTTAATGTGCATGCTCAATTGAAATAACAATAAAATGACAAGAAATGCAGAGGAAATCAGCTTTACTCTTAAAACTGTAAGTGGGCATTAATGTGTCACTACACTGAATATTCATCATTATGCACACTACTAAATGGCAAATGTATGACTAAGTTAAATTGAAAAAAATGTTTAAATCCTTTAGATACATTTATATGTATTGCTGACACCAAAATGTGGTGCCTGTAGATCCTGTGCCACAGGCAATGCTCTGTATATTTAACATTGGCAGCTCTATCCAGTTGGCTGTCATTAAATTAGTAGTATGCTGCATTTTCATATATGATCCTTGCTAAGGGAGAATATACTTTATACTAGTGTAGTGCTATACTAGACAGCTTGAAGCGTTTATCTGGATGTAGTGACACAATGCCAAAACTTGAACAAGTTTTTGTTTGAGTACTTTTATTATATGTTCTTCATGCAATAGAACATAACATTCTGTGTTGCAGTGTGAAAAGTCTTATACATAAAATAATACTGTCACATTTGCAGCTTTTATGTTTGCGATGAGGGTGCCCCTCTGAATCAATTGATCCTGCGCCTTTTATATTTAGGGTCCTATCTGCACTTTTTGGCAGTTTCTAATTTCATTCATGATAACGAGCAGACAAATTATTTATTATTATTATTATTCTTTATTTATAAAGCGCCAGCATATTCCACAGCGCTGTACAATAGGCACAGTATAGACAGGGTTACAATACATTGAACAACATTTGACAAACAGTACAGGAGGAGATGAGGGCCCTATTCCCGTAGGAACTCACAATCTAGAAGGGTTGGGGTTGGAAACAGGAGGAGAGGACTGCAAGGTGAGAACGATGGACTGCAAGGTGAGAGCGATGGACTGCAAGGTGAGAGCGATGGACTGCAAGGTGAGAATGATTGATTTGTTTCAGATTATTTGCAATTAATAAATGGTTCATGTGTGAACAGTTTAGCGGCAAGCACCTATGACTTACATCATAGAGAATTCCAATTTCACATGTGAAAATCAAAAAACAACCGATGCATGATCCACCCAAAGGACAAGAAGACTCCATCAACGGCAAAGGGTTCTGCACCCATTACAGAAGCAGGTTACAGCACTCCAGGATGAACAAATAGAGAACATCTAACTGGTGAGTGCGATTCTAGCAGTGTATTTACCTATAGCTCCTGAGATATGTCACTATGAGAGCGCCGTCTCTCTCTGTACCTTGTGTTTTATCTTGAGGTTTCTACACCAAGAAAGAAGGGGTGTGCCACCCTCTACTTGGCCATAGGCGCTCCAACCTAGAGCTGGGATGTATTAGGCTCTAGAAAATGTGAGTGTTCATTATAGCACTGCCCTTTCTCTGGACTTTTTGTCAGAACTGCACAAACGTGTTTTATGTGTTTCCTTTCTGTATTTGAGAGACGCTGGGAGAACAGGAGGACCACCCTTCAGCGTCTTCTTTAAGTATATTGGAAATTGTATGTAGTTCTTTCCTTCGTCACTGAACTTTGTCTACACTTGTGATGGGATTAAGTCACTATTACATGTTATGTGACATCATCACCATTTTGGACTTTTCTTGTAATACTGAATGTTTGCCTTATTGACTTTATTGAAGCTTATATGTGTGATATAGATGTTCACTATTACATAGCTCTATAAATTGCACCTATATATATTGATTTTTATCACTTATTGATATAGTCATTTCATGCGCTGTGTTGGATACTTTGTTTAGTTTTGGTTTGTGTCAACAAATACACTCCAATGGACATTAAAACCTACTAGTGGCAACATGCAGGCTAGTAGCAAACCAAGTACTGATCACTTTCCTCAGTCTTCTTCTTCTCGGAAACAGCCTCTGGCCTGCTAGAGGACAAAAAAAGCTACTTTATTGGGTTGAGTTACTCTAGAAAGAGATATTTGCACCTTGCAAAATCGTGATTTATCCCCTCTACTGAGCCATTTCATCCCTGTGTGCTGAGCTTATTTTGACTCTTTTGCGCTCATCATTTTAAAACGTGATTCGAAGTCACGTTTTATTGTAAGACTCAGATATATTATACATACTTATTTTCAGCAGACTAGGCAGATTCAAAATCTATCATTATTAAATGAATACACCATGTCCTGTCAGAATACTATAACAAAAAATGTAAAAAAAAATGTAAGTTTAGATTCAGATTTCAATCATTTGCAGCTTGGAAAATTATTTCTTTAACATTTTATCATCCAAGTCTATGTGGTTCTATATTCTATGGGGTACTCATCTTAAAATAAATTAGAAATGAGACCCTATTACTGCATTTTTCTGAGAAAATACGCAATTTTTACTACTAAACTGAAAAAAACTAACAGGGTACTCTTTCATTTCTCACACTTTGGGGAACCAAATTACCCGACCTTGCGGTGAATTCAGCATTCACCGCAGGATCCCTGAAGTGCAGGAAAAAGTCATCGACTGCATCCGAGAAACCACCGCAAAATCTGGTGATTTGAACAGAAAAATGGGGAAAAAAACACTGAACGCACCTGATGATCTGCCGCAAAACCCCGAACGTATCTGAAAAATGCCAGTGTTCTGCCAAACGGGGTAAAAAAATAAAAATGCAACTTTTAAAAGCTATTTGCAAAAAACTACTGCCTGAAAATGCTTGAAAATTACATACAAGGTCCTATGAATAATAACAAAAAGATCTGTTACAGAAACAAGGCTATTTAAAAAAAAATTGTCTAAATTTCTTTCGAAAAATGTTTCACAAATCCTAAAAAAAATATATAAAGAGACTTTTTGCTGCAAATTAAAAGAATAAACACTTCAATTTTTTTTTAATAAAGATGAGAGTATTTTTTACATTGAAGCCTAGGAGATTCGCCTGATTAAACCTGCCAAATGAAACCACAGAAAATCAGGGCATTTCATTGACATTTCTCTGCTGTTTGGTGTTCTCCGAATAGATTAACCATTACTTCTCTATGGGGAGCTCACTGCCATTGAAGAGCACCATATTTCGATGGCCAAGCGCCAATATTTGGTGAACTGCCTGCTTTTTGATAAAAGCTGAATGGCTCCTAAATTGTACTGTACGGGGACGCCATGTTTTTGGATCCGCCATCCACGGGCTGTTAGACGTATCGTTGTATTACATCAAGGTGAGGCACCATTGGACAGTCCGGAGGATGGGTGCTTGATGCTGGTGGCGTGATGAGGAGTGATCACGACTATCAAAAAGTCACCAAGATGGTGTCAGACACACATGGAGGTGAGGTTGTGATCAATGGGATCTATAAATGGGACAGTAGATGTATAGACTTATTTTATTTACTTTTATCTGGCATACTCTTTGATCATTGCTCCAGAGGAAGTCAATATATTTGACGAAATGTGTTGATCTGCATTGTGATGCCCGCTGGGACTAGGACTGTTGGTCACCCAGACAGGTTGGCAAGTTTTATACCTTGATGTATCTTTATTATACTTATGTGAGTGCAATAAATATTTTGCGTTTTAACCGATAATACAGTCTGCACTGTTGTTTACTCTCTCCCTCCATTATATATATACAATATACACGTCGCTGAAAATTCACTGCATTTGAAATTTGACAATGAAGATCGAATCACTGTTTTGTTACAGGAATCTGCTAGGTTCACTCGGGACGAAGCCGGACCGGACACGAGCAAGGATTGTCTGAACACGAGTCTCTTCAGGAAAGGCAAACTTTATTTGTGACGTCACACAATGCTCACACAGGATTAAATCGCAAAGAGTGAGCCCCGATCTCACCCCGACGAGGGGTTTTATACCCCGAATACATAATTAGGTACATCCCAATTAGCCCACCTCCCGGTGACACTATCCCACCCCACGTGGGTTAGTACCTCCCTTGGTTAATAACAAAGGCATTCCATACATTGGCCGTAAATTGGCAAACTTCATGTTAGTCTGACAGTTCGTGATTTGCTGCGGCACTCAATCCGGGCCGTGCCCACCTCCCTAGAGGCTATGTTTATTTGTCACAGATAAGGCATGGTCTGGTTTCTACGCTCTCTTTGTCTCTCTGCAGGCCTCTGTGACCTTGATGTATCCATTCGTCATCCTGTCTCTCCGTGCCAAGAGCGTCCCGGATCTTCCTCCATTTTAATTACTTCTCTGTTAATCTAACACATTCCTAAAATTCTATGTAAGCGTCATTCTAGTTTCTACTGAAATCTACCTAGTTATTTCAAGTGAACCAATATTCTGAACAAGATGGCCGCCTGGCTCATAATGGTGACCATCTTCCAGCCTGATTCCACTTTAGTTTGGGATGATGGGAATACTATACACCTGGAACATGTGAGTCAATTTAACAACCAATAGCGAAGCATGGGGCTAATTATATTATCTAACGTCAAAATTCTTACGACTCAAATGTTGATCCATCAATAAAGTCTTTAAAGTCCTGAGCATTGAAGACTTCTGATTGTGCGTCTTTTATTAAGCTTCTGGCTTTTATGTACAGTTGTGTTCAAAATTATTCAACCCCCACTGAAATTGAGTGTTTTGGCCAGTTTGACATTGATTTTGATCATTCAGTCATCTTGCTTACAATTAAATCAAAGAGGCACGTGTAGGTCAGACAAATATAACATAACATTTATAATGAAATAACCACAAATGTCTTTTCTGTGCTCACATCATTATCAGTTTTATTCAACCCCCAAGTGACATTCAATCTTAGTACTTAGTACAACATCCTTTTACAGTTATAACAGCTTTTAAACGTGAAGCATAGCTTGACACAAGTGTCTTGCGGCGATCTACGGGTATCTTCGCCCATTCGTCATGGGCAAAAGCCTCCAGTTCAGTCACATTCTTAGGCTTGCGCACTGCAACTGCTTTCTTTAAGTCCCACCAGAGGTTCTCAATCGGATTTAAGTCAGGTGACTGCGATGGCCACTCCAAAATGTTCCAGCCTTTAATCTGCAACCATGCTCTAGTGGACTTGGAGGTATGCTTGGGATCATTGTCCTGTTGAAAGGTCCAACGTCTCACAAGCCTCAGGTTTGTGACAGATTGCATCACATTGTCATCCAATATCTCCTGGTACTGAAGAGAATTAATGGTACCTTGCACACGCTGAAGCTTCCCTGTACCTGCAGAAGCAAAACAGCCCCAAAGCATGATTGACCCTCCGCCATGCTTCACAGTAGGCAAGGTGTTCTTTTCTTCATAGGCCTTGTTCTTCCTCCTCCAAACATAGCGTTGATCCATGGGCCCAAACCGTTCTAATTTTGTTTCATCAGTCCACAGAACACTATCCCAAAACTTCTGTGGTTTGTCCACATGACTTTTGGCATACTGCAGTCGACTCTTCTTATTCTTTGGAGACAGCAAGGGGGTGCGCCTGGGAGTTCTGGCATGGAGGCCTTCATTACGCAGTGTGCGCCGTATTGTCTGAGCTGAAACTTTAGTACCCACATCTGACAAATCTTTTTTCAGTTCCTCAGCAGTCACACGGGGACTTTTCTCCACTCTACGCTTCAGGTAGCGCACAGCAGTCGAAGTCAGCATCTTCTTTCTGCCACGACCAGGTAGCGTTTCAACAGTGCCCTTTGCCTTGAATTTGCGAATGATGCTTCCTATGGTCTCTCTTGGTATGTTTAACATCTTTGCAATCTTCTTATAGCCATTGCCCTTCCTGTGAAGAGTAATCACCTCTTCTCTGGTCTTCCTGGACCATTCTCTTGACTTCACCATGTTTGTAACCACACCAGTAAATGTCTAGAAGGAGCTGAGTATCACAGTCATTTTAAAGCTGCCTAACTGGTGCTTATTATGCTTTATTGCTGCTCCGTGACATACACAGGTGTTTTCAATACCTGATTGAAAACACTTGAATGAACCTCTGTTCATCAGAGTGGTAGTCTTTAAGGGGTTGAATAATTGTGTCAATGAAGAATTCACAAAAGAAACATTTACTGCTGTATTACAAAACCAATTGATGTAATTTTAGTTGCATATGGTTCTTTAAAAATTCCTTGTAGGATTTCATTCTGAATACAATTACAAATGTACACTAAATTCCCTAAAACCCTTTACAGCATTGGGGGTTGAATAATTTTGAACACAACTGTATCTATTTCAGATCAATTTGTTTTTAGTTTGCATTTCATTTGACTTAATCTGACAACTGGTTTTAATATTACTAACCTCTAATCTCACTTGATTTACAATATCAATATTACAAATATTAGTATGATTTTGAACAGGGGCAGATGGTGAAATATGAAAATGATAAGTTTCTGGAATGTGTAAGTGTTGTAGTTTGCCAAAGATCCACATTTTAAAATGGACTTTTTTTAATCTTTTTTTTTAAATTTTACAGAAAAATTCCAATATATACTTTTAGAACATCTCCGTAAACACCAAAAAAGTAGGTTCTGGAACACTAGTATGGCCTTGAATTTTGATTTAAAGACTAAAGAGAACATAATGTGATAGGATGGATGTAAGTTGAAGACTTTTTGAAGCCCTTTGTAGCTATGTTATAGAAACATACATAAAGAAAAAAAAACTCTTTTGAAGCAATGTTAAATGGAAACAATCCCTAAATTGATTTTGGAATATGTTCTTCCATTAATACTGCTTCAGTGTTTGGCATCATCTTCTGTGGATGCTAATCATTATAGAGTTATTTCCTGTGGCTGAAGCCAAGATATGAAATGGACATTATGTACTCTTCTGCAGGGTAGAAGCATTTTACTTTTTTGCTCTGATGAATGTGTAAAAAAAAAAAAGTAGACGAGCTTGAAAAAAAATCTTCCTTTGCATGTGTTTTAAACAAATGGAAGAATGGAGTAATACATATCAAATTGCGCCTTTTGTGTGATGATTGGAGATAGCAACGTTTTCTATGGTGGTAGCTGAATCTCATAATATAGCCTTATATGATGATTTAAAACACAATGGGTGCTATTCAAATGCACCAACGTTTGCTAAAGTTGCTAACACCAGCAAAAATCACCATTGTGGCAAAAGATGCTCGCATTCAACAAGCAGGAAATTCAAAGCGTGTCAGGTGAAGCTTCACTGTGAAGCATCTCTTCTAGCTCATTTACAATAGACAGTCATAACATTCAAACCACAACAGGATGTTGCTGCTCAGCTGGAATACCAGGGGAGCTGTTCAGTGTAATAGTACCACTCTTTAACCCCTTCACTGTTGAGTGATTTTTGTTGAGAAAAAAAATCAGAACGGTTATTTATAACATGGGATGTGAAGTTAACAATTAAATATATGATAAAACAGAAAGGGCTCTATTACATTCTTTGCGCAATTGCGCTCGCGCAGCGTATATTTTTTTGCGCGCATCGTCCAGCGTTATCGCGTGAAAATTAACGCGGCATTCTGATCCGAACGCATTTTCCCATCCGTCAAAAAATAACGTTCGTAAAAATGATGCGCAAAACGAAGTGTAATACGTGCTCAGTAACGTAGCGCACGTAAATCAGTATGCAGACTGTTTTTTTCACGGGATTCAGCCAATCAGAATTAAGAACCTTAATTTACATCAATTTACCTTAATTGACTCACTTAGGTTTTTGCGCCTGTCAAAGTAAATCTGAGTATACATGCTGCAGCAATAAAAAAAATATGCACGAATTCACAATATTTTTGTTTGGGTATGTGTAGAATGTGTAACTATACTGTGCTGTATTTTTTTGTGTGCTGGTGTTTTTCGTTTCGGCCAGGATGTTCAGATTTGCAGTTACCACCAACTTTTCAAAGACGTTAAAATTATGCGCGCAAACGTCGTTCGTAAAAAGATGTGTATAGATTGAAATACCTTCCGCGTACCAGTGCACGAACGAATTTGCGCTCACAATGTTAAGTATGGGACGCGCACAGTTCATCATGCTCGCGCAGGTCCATCCACGTTAGACGATAACGCGCATCGTTTGCGCGAACGTTGAAATTCGACGTTCTGCGCAAATGCTTTTGCACTTGCGCAAATGCGCATTTGCGTGCACGCAATTCAAATGCGCGAAGAATGTAATAGGGCCCAAAGTGTTTGTAAGGTTTGGCACTGGCTGAGTACTGGCTGAGGAGGATTAGGAGCCCAATATGCAGAAATGTGAGCACACAGGGAAGGGTGGAGGAGGATATAGATATCATTAAACAGACTGAAGACAAAGGGTAGGCATGGCTGACTTGGATAGTGGTGGGAACACAGAGGATAGTCAGGAGAATTGGCAGGAGAAGAGAACAATTGATACTAAATAGCCGATTTGTAAAGTGAGATAAATGAGAGAATTATTCTGGTTTGGCTATTTTGACCTAGAATTTTCACTTCTCCTGCAGTTCTCTTGAGTTTCACCTTTTAGTGAATAGACCTTGTAGTCTTTTGGTCATGACCATAGCAGGAATACTGGAGACATGAGGATCTTGAGAAAGTAACTTTGGAAGCTTGGAAACTTTGGAGGGAACGAGGATCCAGGGGAAAAGGCACTGCAGCAACACTGGAAACACGAAGTGCTTTGGTAGAGCATGAGGATCCAGGGGGAAAGGCGCAGCAGGAAATCTGGAGACACACTGAGCTTTGTTAAGGCACGAGGAACCAGGTAAAAGGCACAGCAGGAACACTGGAGACACATGGAGCTTTGGTAGGGCAGGCTGGAGATAAAAGGGAAAATCCCAGGTCTGAAGAGCAGCAACACGTAGGTCTAGTCACACTGAGAAAAAGGGCAACAATGTTGGAGCACTGGCTAATTGGAGGTATAGCCTGTTATTGAAGGTAGCCAGTGCTTAATTAACATGTGTGCTGTAGCAGGGGAAAACCTGTGGTGCGTGCAGGAAGGCCAGAAAGTAATAAGGCATTGCAGGAAAGGTGCTGCCACAGAGATCTAGGTGGAGCAGCACCGGTTTGCACCTTCTGCAGCGATGTGAAATCTGACAGTGTTGTTCTGAGAGACATACAAACAAAATAATGTAAATTTGCTCAATTTTTAATTTTTCATGTATTTGTTTATCTGCTACTGAAATATTGCTGGAATAAAAGATTCTGAGTTCTAGACTTTGTCCTTTTATTGTGCACGATTTCAAATGGGTCCTCATTATCAGCATACAGGCAGAGAGAAAAAAATCTTGCTTTATGTCTCTCTAGGGTGACTGGAGAGAGATTATTGTTTCACCACAGGGGCACACTAATCTTTAAAATTGTTATTATTATTATTGTCCTCATTTATGTAGCACCAACAGTTTCTGCAGCGCTTTACAATAGCCAAAGGGAACAAGATCCAGATAAACAGACATATGATGGAAACAAGAGGTGTAGAGGGAGGGAAAAGTTTCACAAACCACAAACCTATATAGAGCGCTGGGTGAGGTGGTGGGGGTACCTCTTGGATGCTGCTCTTTGATGAGTGGGTTGGCAGAGTCAAAACCCCAAAACACTCGGTCTAAAATGGTAATTTATAGGGGAGAGAGACAGACACTCCAGAGCGCAAACCTGTACCTGACAGTAACAAGAGTGGAGGGGTGGGAGGAGAGATCTTTCTTCTCCAATGAGTGTATCCCACAATAGTTGAATTTATGCATACATATATTCACACAAAATTACATATACAATGGTGTAGGCATACATGTATCATGCTAAATATAAAAACAGCATTGCATATATGATCTGATTTATATAGAAGATCCTTTATAATGCAGTATTGGTGGTATATCGCCACCTAGTGTCCGTTTTCTTAAAAAGTCTTTTTATTAAAAAATAATAATATCAAATAAAAGTTCTTTCAGATTTGTGGCACTTCCAAATTCCTCTGTGTTTCTTGTACCTCAGAGAATGATGGTCTAAATGATAAATGCACACTTACGCAGGTTCAATCCTCATACTGCAAGCGGCTGATTTGTGAGACCACTCTTCTTCTGGCGCTTCCTCCTCTGTTCCTGTAACAGTCGTCCCTAGGGCCCAACAGATCCAGATCTTCCCTTTTGGGGGTGCTAGGATTTTTGTGTGGTGCCTTGGACGAAATTAATGCTGGAAACAGGGATGGCCAATAAAGTAGTGAATTTTATTCACATATAAAAAAACAATAAATTGGGCTAAAAGGAGATATAAAATGAATTAAAATGAATAGAGTCCTTAAAACGTGTTTCACCGCTCAAATGGCGGCTTCATCAGTCATGGAAGAGGTGTAGAAGATCTTGCTCATAGGAGCTTACAATCTAGAGCGATTGAGGAAGACCATGGGAATTTTACTGGATGGCAGGATCATTAGTGCCAGTGGTTTAGGAATGGTGGGGCCATAGAAACAGCTTCAATTGTGTGTGAGTAGGTGAGCAGAAGGATGAGATGCATCAGTATTGTGGTGCGTTAATCTGAAGAGATGGGTTTTGAGGGATTTCTTGAAGGCCTGAAGATCTGGGAGAGTTTGATAGGCCGAGGCAAGTCATTCCACAGGACCGGAGCTACCCTTGAGAAGTCTTGTTGGCGAGAGTTGCCGGTGCGGGTGTAGAAAGATGACAGATGACAATGCTTTCAATGTATTACAATGCAAAATTAAGTTAACTTGATTTTGGGAGTGAAGGGTTTGATGTCAACAAGACTCAACAATGAAACTTCCAAAACAGAATAACTGTACATTTTCAATACTACTAATAGTTTAAACTAATAGTTTTATTTTTAAAAAATAGTGATTCTAGTCACAAAGAGGATATAAAAATATTTCTGGAATAAACCACACCACTTACACACACTGTTAATCTGTACATTCCTACATCCAAGTAATTTGTAAACTCTTTGAAGAGTTTATTGTGCGTTTGTAAATATACTCGGATGACATATTTTTATTACCTAGACTGTTTAATGTGATGTAAAATGTTTCTATATGTACATGGTTAACTTTCTCTTTGCAGATGTTGACTTTTACAATTTTTATACCTTTCAAATTTCCTCTTCAGTAGGTGGCTTGGGAGTAGGAGGGGTACCTAAAATGAACAAAATTGGCAATAGTCATCTGTAAACAAAATCTATGATTTTGGCAAGAGTGATCAGAAAAGGAATAGTGTTTAAAATATTAATTGGATTCAGATCCAGTTTTTGGCAAGCATAGTCAATATATACGAAATGTAATGTAAACACGCGTATCCTGCTTAGAATTTGTATGCTCCTAATTCAACAGGAGTGGTACATGAATTGCTATGCAGCACAGTGTAAGTAGCATATTTTTATTTATCCCCCAATTTTTCTTTTTTGTTATTAAGTGATTTTATTCGTAACATAACGTTTTTGTTCAGAAAGTGTGAGAACAACTGTATGTGTATACTGTATATCTTGCAAAACATTTGGAACAGATACTACTTTCCTATCACTGAACTTCAGCGAACTACGATGGATGAAGTACAGTGAAACTATGGTCACTATTTGGCAAACTGCCACTGTAGTTTTCTACACTTTTCACCATTCTACCTACCATTCAGGGATATTCAGAGAGAGGTGAAAACCTGGAGAATGACTGGAGAAGTGAAAATTCTAGGTCAAAATAGCCAAACCAGAAAAATTCTCCCATTTATCTCACTTTCCAAATCAGCTACTGTATTTGGTCTAGATTGTTAATTCTCCTGGCAATTCGCCTGGTTTTCACCTCTCTCTAAATAACCCTGACTGTTTTTGCCGCACTTGACTAGTAGTTCTCAGCAAAGTTTCCCATGGGGTTTCCATCATCGTTTCAGCTAAAGTTATTTAGCTTAGATTTGTTTGTAGTTGCCAGCAGTGTTTTAGTTGAAGTAGTTTAGCATTTTCTTTCAGAATTGTTTGTATTGAAGATGGCTGCTTTAAAATTGCTGAGCTATATTCAACGGTGCTGCAAACAATAGAGCAGCACTGAATGGGAACAGTCGAAGTTTACACATTTTATGGAAGAATAGCAGTGGTACCGTCTTTTACTATTGGTAGAAAGTAGAAGCTCAGCAATAAGGATTTGAGAACGTGGATACAAATTATGTAAGCATCAGTAAATGGACAGGGGTACCAAAATCAACGTGGAAAGCAATCACAGCAATTAATATCAAATCTAGAAGGTCAGCAGAAAACTACTAGTCAGCAGATGAAAGAAGTAATGCTTCCTGCTTCGGCTTACCAATAACTCATTTTAATGTTGGTTTGGGTGACACCTAGAAAGCCATGATGATTCTTAGTGAAGCTCACCCAAATTGTGATAAGAAAACCAACCCAATTGTGTTTCAAGACAACAGACAAAAACAAATCTGTTTGTAATGAAGAGTTAATTTAGAAGTTGAAATAGCAATCTGGTAAAAAAAAAAAGATGAAGTGCAAAAATGACTGAAACCAAACATTATAAATTGTTTTTAAAGACTCTTACGTATGTATTGTTAACCCCTTCACTACCGAACAATTTTTGTTGAAATTTTCTTTATCCCAACACTTATTTGAAACGTGAGATGCAAAGTTAACAATTAAATATAGAGTAAAATAGAAATTATGCACAAATGTCGTTCGTTCTGAGCTAGATAAAAAATTCAAATAATGTAAATCCACTCATTTTTTATTTTTCTTGTATATCCTTCTTCTTGTTTATCCATTACTAAAACATTGTTGGAAAGAAAGATTCTGAACTCTAGATGGTGTCCTTTATCTTAAACAGTGTCAAACAAGGTCTGCATTATCCGCATACAGGCAGAAATGGTCCTTTTGTCAAATACTGTAACTGTAATAAAAATAAATATTAAAAATGTTCAGATCCCCTGCTTATAGGGATTTGTAGTGATAATAATGAGAGTTTAGCAATTCAGCTTCCAAAAAATACCATCACAATATAAAAATATAAGTGGCATAATGCCTGTTTGGGTAAATTACAGCAGTACCTTGTTTCTGTACTTTACAGCAATTTTCAGTCATTATACCCTCTGACTCTTATTCCTGTACAGCAGTAAGCGACCCCAGAACTTTTCCTGTATTCTGTCCTCTCCTTGGCTACTGTAATGCAACAGCAATGTGTTTGAACTTTTTGTAACAGTAATGTTTGGGACTGCTATATGCAGCTTCTTTTATCTCCTTGCAGGGTGCTTGGAGATAAAGAAGACAGTGGAATTTGTTTCTCCACAGGGAGCACACTAATCCTGCTTTAAAAAAGTGTGAAAAATGGATTTTGATTTGCTAATGAGTGCTTTTCAAAGTATTAGAATGCAAAATTGAGATAACTCGACTTTCTGACTGAAGGGGTTATACCATCCAGTAGTGAATCTCATTCCCGGACATCATACCGTGTTTGTACTATAGATTTAAACAAGTGCGTCTTGCGCTTAAATTTGAATACATATTATGTATACATATACAGCTCTTGCTTGATTTTTAGTTGACACCCAATTATGAGGCCCTTGTGATACACCATAAAATGAGGTCGAGTTAATCTTCTTTGCCTCCTTCACCTTTTTTTAGTGCCAAATCGTATTCTCAATTACATATTTAATTAGTCTTGCCCAATTCATATTTATGTGTTAATATTTATTATTTTATGAGATTCTTGTGATATTTTTGGAATTAATATCGATATTTTTTTTAAAGAATGTTTACTCAACTTAAGTTTTCAATTTTTTTGTCTCATAACAGAAAATGTGCGTCACCTAGAAATACCTGTTTTAGCAGCATTAATTTCAAATTTCAGCCAATAACAAAGCTTAAAAATGGAGATTTCTAATTGACAGACAAAATGTGACAGTAGCATAAATCAAATGCTTTACAAGGGATATTTTCACTGCAACTGAATTGGCTGTTCCTGTGCAGCCATTCCAATGGAATATACTCATCTTTGAAGCAGCCTTCATAATAAGTGGATTATTTTTTATGTGTGCGCGTTTGGGGGAGGAATGGTTGTGTATATTTCGAATTACATTTTGCCACAATTTCCCTCTTTTTCTCCTGTTCTCTATTTCTTTGTAAGTAAGAATAGAATATTCTTATTGAAATTATCTTGTAAAACTATGTGAAAGTATGAATGGGAGCGCTCCTCTTGATGTGGTTTCACTTTATTGATCTTGACCTAGACGATTCCTTCCTACTGTCCTATACCCACCAACCCACGGAGGTTGGCTTCTTACTTACAAAGAAATAGAGAACAGGAAAAGGAGAGGGAGAGGGAAATTGTGACAATATTTGTAGGCTTAAGGCAAGATTAAGAATCAATGTCCTACCTGCAGAATTTGTGTGTATTTAAACCACCAAGGAGGTGGCTTTTTTAAGACTGTTTTTTTATATGAAGTTTATTAAAAGTTATAATTTATATGTGTTACTGATGGTTGTAACCATAATTGCCAATTGGAAAAAAAAAGAAACCGTTACCTACACCTCTGAGCTGGTGGTAACTTTTTCAGTTAGCGCCGGTTCTTAGTAACCATCATTAGGACCAAGTGATCCTAACGATAGTTAGTCTATTCTTTCACTTTGCGCTCCCCATGTTAGGTATAGGGAGCGCAAAGTACAGTAAACTTGCGCAACGAATCGCTAATTAGCGACCGTTTTTTAACTTGTTAGTGATTCGAAGGCGATGTGGGTGCAGCGCTATGATCTCCTCTAAGCTAGCGCTAACACTGACGCTAATGTTAGCTTGAAGGAGGTGATAGAGCCCTATATATTGTAAGATGACAATTTACTGTGGAGTTATTTATCCACAATATTTCACATATTTTTTATAAATTAATTATACGCTGATGCTGTGTGCGCTATAAGGATATTATGTTGTTTTAAGCAATATTGGAAGTCATACATTTATAAATAATATATCAGTGCACTGTAATGAACTAACCATGCTAAAAAATCTGTGTTAGAAAAAAATAGGGAAAAAAGCAAAGGTTTTCAAACAGCACATTTTTAAAGTATGTTGTAATCTCATATGGCTACCCTTTGTATTCTCTTGGGGAGTCTAGCAATGCTCTCAGCCATTTTAGTTCTCCTAAAAACAAATCCTAACAACCCACCACATCTTTTGCATTCCCACAGATGTGAACCATTAGGAAACTCCTTAGCGTAACATTATATTACCAGTGTCAACCTTGCATGACATTTTTCTACAGCCATCTTAAAAAGGCAAACACAGAACGTGTAAAACTAACACTATGAAACCACCTGCATTTCACATTTTTTTCATGTTTACGCTTGCTTATAAGTGAAAGCACCCACTGGGGTGATTATGAATTTTAATCCGTTTTGCAAAAATGAGTATAAGAACTGCAAGGATCATTTAAGCTTAAGGTATTTCAATGGAAAGTGAATTAAAAAAATTGAAGTTAGATGTAAATTAGTCATAAAATCGTGTTCAAATGATTAAGCTAGCATTTTTTATTTTTCAAATTAACCTACAAGGATTTATGAATGGTTTAGGTAGAGGACTTCACAGGAGAGTGACCCAAGCCGAGATCAGTTAAGAAAAAAAAAAATCCTTATTCCATAAATTTAATTCAACTTCTTTGTTGCCGGAATATGTTTTTGATGGAGGTAAATACATCCTTTTATAAAAAGCCTTTGCATATCTTTCCTTATAGCCATGAGTATGCCCAATTCCATCCATAGTTTCTTTTTCTAGTAAATCCAGCTGTTACTAAGTTAATGTTACTAAAGTCCATTCAGCACAGTTTTGCAAGGCTGGCTCAAATATAATTTGGATCAGAAACACAATTAACCCCTTCCCTACCGTGATCAAGATATCTCAGACTTCAAAAGGCATCGAAAGGTACCCGGGTATCGAGATATCTCAATCTGCTGATCTGCAATCCAAAAGCAAATGAAATTAATTTGCTGCAAACTAATTTTGTTTGCTTTTGGGCTTTAAAAGGAGTCTCCAAAGTTTTAGCCCAGTGGGCATAATGCTCATAGAGCTAAAACTGTAAAATCGGCTGATGAATGCTCATAAATATAGGGCTTTCAGCAGCAGTCAGCAGCCGATGCAGGGAAAAAAAATTGACCTGCAGCTCAAATGACTGTAACTCAATTTGGCAGTAGATGGCACCATCTAGTGGCCAAATAGGTTATTTACAGTAAGAACCATTTCCTACTGTATAATTAAATAAAAATGATTTTACAAAAAACTACTGGTTTCTGACAATGTTTCTGACACTAAATTGTGTGAGCGTGGCACATTCAGAAAAAAAAAAGAAGATCCAGATGATTGGAGTTGCTCCCAAAATAAAAAGACTGCTCATTCAGTGGAAAAAAAGAGTGAGTGACAAAGAATAAGAGAATGAAAGAAATAGCAGTGAAAGAAAAGAAAGTCAAAAGTATAACAACAAAAAATTATTGATATATATATCAATATTGATATACAATATATATTGTGACATACTGCATTGATAAATCTGTTTATTCCCCTTGTATTTTTGTTTTAAGGTTTAGGCATTAACCCCCAGTAGGGAAGGTGTTTTTGTTTTGCTGCAGGTGTCCCTGCAATTAAGGGATTAAATAGCTCCTGCTTGAGGGAGAGCACTAGATGAGAAGGATGTCCATGCAGGGGAAAGACTAGAAGGGGAGTGAGATGAGACACCCAGAGAGGTGCTACGCCTAAGGTTGGAGAGGCTGCATTGGATGCAGTATATTAACCCCTTAGTGACCGGGCGGTTTTACACAAATCCGTCCTTTAGTGACCGCTGCTGTTTTTACGTTTCTGCGCTGTTAGTGTTTACGTCAAATTTTCCTCTTACTCGTTTATGTAACCCACACATATTTTACACTGTTTTTCCTCGTCATTAAATGGACTTTATAAAGATACCATTTTTTTCATCATTTCATATAATTTACTATAAAAATATTGTGAAATTATGACAAAAAAATTTAAAAAACACCACTTTTTCGAACTTTGACCCCCAAAATTTCTTATGTATCAACAACCGTCAAAAAAAATTAATTCCTTAGTAGTTTCTAAATTTAAGTACTGAGTTTAGCAATACCCAATGTTTACATATTCCTCGCTTTTTCCTTATTTTATGCAACAATAAGTGCAAGTAGCACTTTGCCATTTCCAAAGAGTTTATTTTCAAAACTAGTGATAGTGACATTGTAACACTGATGTCTGTCAACTAATTCCTGAATAACCCTCCACACATTATACATATTTTTTTAAAGTACACAAATCAAGGTATTAAACTTGGGGTATTTTGACTCTTTCCATGCAAACCATTTTACCACAAATCTATGCAAAGTTTGAGAAAAAAAATATTTTTGGTGATTTTTTTTTTTTGAACGCAATTTAAGAATACAGTACTGTGAACTTTAAGGTTTACTGCCAAAGAGCACCCCAAAATATGTTCAGCAACATCTTCTGAGTAAATTGATACCACCCATGTATAGGTATGTCGGGTCATTTGGGGGCTAATAGGCTTTATTTGGGGGTGCGCATTTCAGTTTTCCAACTTGGAATTTTCACATTTCGTCATCATGCACCCAATGTCCTAATTTGGGACATTTTTGAAGCCGGCCAAAGTAATTTACCCCCATCAAACCATATATTTTTTGAAAGGGCACACCCTGGGGTGCTTCAAAGAGTTGTATTTTAACACTTTCCATGCACTAGCTCTATGTCAAACTTTCAGGTAGTCACTTTTTTTGGGTTATTTTCACACACATTGTACTTTGGCATGAATTGTCAAATCCAGTTATGGGTTACTGCCAAAAAACACCCCAAAATATGTTCAGCAACATCTTCTGAGTAAATAGATACCACCCATGTATAGGTATGTCGGGTCATTTGGGGGCTAATAGGCCTTATTTGGGGGGTGCGCATTTCAGTTTTCCAACTTGGAATTTTCACATTTCGTCATCATGCACCCATGTCCTATTTGGACATTTTTGAAGCCGGCCAAAGTAATTTACCCCCATCAAACCTTATATTTTTAGAAAGGGCACCACCCTAGGGTGCTTCAAAGAGTTGTATTTAACACTTTCCATGCACTAGCTCTATGTCAAACTTTCAGGTAGTCACTTTTTGGGTTATTTTTTCACACACATTGTACTTTAGGCATGAATTGTCAAATCCAGTTATGGGTTACTGCCAAAAACCACCCAAAATATGTTCAGCAACATCTTCTGAGTAAATTGATACCACCCATGTATAGGTATGTCGGGCATTTGGGGGCTAATAGGCCTTATTTGGGGGGTGCGCATTTCAGTTTTCCAACTTGGAATTTTCACATTTCGTCATCATGCACCCATGTCCTATTTGGACATTTTTTGAAGCCGGCCAAAGTAATTTACCCCCATCAAAATCATATATTTTTAGAAAGGGCACACCCTAGGGTGCTTCAAAGAGTTGTATTTTAACACTTTCCATGCACTAAACTCTATGTCAAATTTTCAGGTAGTCACTTTTTGTGTTATTTTTTCACACACATTGTACTTTAGGCATGAATTGTCAAATCCAGTTATGGGTTACTGCCAAAAAACACCCCAAAATATGTTCAGCAACATCTTCTGAGTAAATTGATACCACCCATGTATAGGTATGTCGGGTCATTTGGGGGCTAATAGGCCTTATTTGGGGGGTGCGCATTTCAGTTTTCCAACTTGGAATTTTCACATTTCGTCATCATGCACCCATGTCCTATTTGGGACATTTTTGAAGCCGGCCAAAGTAATTTACCCCCATCAAACCATATATTTTTAGAAAGGGCACACCCTGGGGTGCTTCAAAGAGTTGTATTTTAACACTTTCCATGCACTAGCTCTATGTCAAACTTTCAGGTAGTCACTTTTTGGGTTATTTTTTCACACACATTGTACTTTAGGCATGAATTGTCAAATCCAGTTATGGGTTACTGCCAAAAAACACCCCAAAATATGTTCAGCAACATCTTCTGAGTAAATTGATACCACCCATGTATAGGTATGTCGGGTCATTTGGGGGCTAATAGGCCTTATTTGGGGGGTGCGCATTTCAGTTTTCCAACTTGGAATTTTCACATTTCGTCATCATGCCCCATGTCCTATTTGGGACATTTTTGAAGCCGGCCAAGTAATTTACCCACATCAAACCTTATATTTTTAGAAAGGGCACACCCTAGGGTGCTTCAAAGAGTTGTATTTTAACACTTTCCATGCACTAGCTCTATGTCAAACTTTCAGGTAGTCACTATTTGGGTTATTTTTTCACACACATTGTACTTTAGGCATGAATTGTCAAATCCAGTTATGGGTTACTGCCAAAAAACACCCCAAAATATGTTCAGCAACATCTTCTGAGTAAATTGATACCACCCATGTATAGGTATGTTCGGGTCATTTGGGGGCTAATAGGCCTTATTTGGGGGGTGCGCATTTCAGTTTTCCAACTTGGAATTTTCACATTTCGTCATCATGCACCCATGTCCTATTTGGGACATTTTTGAAGCCGGCCAAAGTAATTTACACCCATCAAACCATATATTTTTAGAAAGGGCACACCCTAGGGTGCTTCAAAGAGTTGTATTTTAACACTTTCCATGCACTAGCTCTATGTCAAACTTTCAGGTAGTCACTTTTTGGGTTATTTTTTCACACACATTGTACTTTAGGCATGAATTGTCAAATCCAGTTATAGGTTACTGCCAAAAAACACCCCAAAATATGTTCAGCAACATCTTCTGAGTAAATTGATACCACCCATGTATAGGTATGTCGGGTCATTTGGGGGCTAATAGGCCTTATTTGGGGGGTGCGCATTTCAGTTTTCCAACTTGGAATTTTCACATTTCGTCATCATGCACCCATGTCCTATTTGGGACATTTTTGAAGCCGGCCAAAGTAATTTACCCCCATCAAATCATATATTTTTAGAAAGGGCACACCCTAGGGTGCTTCAAAGAGTTGTATTTTAACACTTTACATGCACTAGCTCTATGTCAAACTTTCAGGTAGTAATTTTTGCGTTATTTTTTCACACACATTGTACTTTAGGCATGAATTGTCAAATCCAGTTATGGGTTACTGCCAAAAAACACCCCAAAATATGTTCAGCAACATCTTCTGAGTAAAGTGATACCACCCATATATAGATTTGTTCTGTTGTTTTTGGGGTGCTATACGCCAATCTTTGACATGTGCTTGTCAATTTTCTAATTTGACATACAGTATCTTCTTTGCTTATCTTCTTTTTAGGGGCCTTTTTACAATACCCCAGTTTTATGAACGTGCATATATTTGGTAAGCTAACACCCCAAGTATTGTAAATGGAGTGTTTTTATGCTATGGATGCAACCGTTGCTCCAAACAAATTGGATACTGTTTGGTGGTCATTTTTCATTTTCACACCCACATCAGTTTTGGACTGTGATTTAGGAGACACTGTTGTTTGTTACTGCATGAAAACTCTCCAGGTTGTTTTCTGCAAGGTCTCCTGAGTACACCCATCCCCCCATGCATAGGTTTGCCAGGATTTTGGGAAGGTTCAATACAACAATTTATGACTTTGTCATTGGAGTTGAAATTGAGATTATTTTTCAGCTAGGCCTAGCTTTGGTTTTGGGTCTACCGCATACCCCAGTTTGAATTATTGCCAGAAAATTGTTTATATTTTTTATGTTGACACCCCAAGGTATTGCATATGGAGTGCTTTGATGCCATGGATGCAACGGTTTTAGCCCAAAACATTTGAGAAGGTGTGTGGTGTAATTTTTCAATTTTCAGATTTTTACGCCCACATTAGATTTGGACTGTGATTTAGGAGACACTGTTGTTTGTTACTGCATGAAAACTCTCCAGGTTGTTTTCTGCAAGGTCTCCTGAGTACACCCATGCCCCCCATGCATAGGTTTGCCAGGATTTTGGGAAGGTTCAAATACAATTTTTATGACTTTGTCATTGGAGTTGAAATTGAGATTATTTCTTCAGCTAGGCCTATCTTTGGTTTTGGGTCTACCGCATACCCCAGTTTGACTTATTGCCAGAAAATTGTTTATATTTGTTATGTTGACACCCCAAGGTATTGCATATGGAGTGCTTTGATGCCATGGATGCAACGGTTTTAGCCCAAAACATTTGAGAAGGTGTGTGGTGTAATTTTTCAATTTTCAGATTTTACGCCCACATTAGATTTGGACTGTGATTTAGGAGACACTGTTGTTTGTTACTGCATGACAACTCTCCAGGTTGTTTTCTGCAAGGTCTCCTGAGTACACCCATGCGCCCCCATGCATAGGTTTGCCAGGATTTTGGGAAGGTTCAAATACAATTTTTATGACTTTGTCATTGGAGTTGAAATTGAGATTATTTCTTCAGCTAGGCCTATCTTTGGTTTTGGGTCTACCGCATACCCCAGTTTGAATTATTGCCAGAAAATTGTTTATATTTGTTATGTTGACACCCCAAGGTATTGCATATGGAGTGCTTTGATGCCATGGATGCAACGGTTTTAGCCCAAAACATTTGAGAAGGTGTGTGGTGTAATTTTTCAATTTTCAGATTTTTAACGCCCACATTAGATTTGGACTGTGATTTAGGAGACACTGTTGTTTGTTACTGCATGAAAACTCTCCAGGTTGTTTTCTGCAAGGTCTCCTGAGTACACCCTTCCCCCCCATGCATAGGTTTGCCAGGATTTTGGGAAGGTTCAAATACAATTTTTATGACTTTGTCATTGGAGTTGAAATTGAGATTATTTCTTCAGCTAGGCCTATCTTTGGTTTTGGGTCTACCGCATACCCCAGTTTGAATTATTGCCAGAAAATTGTTTATATTTGTTATGTTGACACCCCAAGGTATTGCATATGGAGTGCTTTGATGCCATGGATGCAACGGTTTTAGCCCAAAACATTTGAGAAGGTGTGTGGCGGTAATTTTTCAATTTTTTATTTTTACGCCCACAGTAGTTTTGGACTGTGATTTAGGAGACAATGTTGTTTGTTACTGCATGAAAACTCTCCAGGTTGTTTTCTGCAAGGTCTCCTGAGTACACCCATCCCCCCCATGCATAGGTTTGCCAGGATTTTGGGAAGGTTCAAATACAATATTTATGACTTTGTCATTGGAGTTGAAATTGAGATTATTTCTTCAGCTAGGCCTATCTTTGGTTTTGGGTCAACCGCATACCCGTTTTGAATTATTGCCAGAAAATTGTTTATATTTGTTATGTTGACACCCCAAGGTATTGCATATGAAGTGCTTTGATGCCATGGATGCAACGGTTTTAGCCCAAAACATTTGAGAAGGTGTGTGGCGATAATTTTTCAATTTTTTATTTTTACGCCCACATTAGATTTGGACTGTGATTTAGGAGACACTGTTGATTGTTACTGTATGAAAACTCTCCAGGTTGTTTTCTGCAAGGTCTCCTGAGTACACCCATGCCCCCCATGCATAGGTGTGCAAAGATTTTGGCAAAATACAGCACCAATTGTAGAACATAAAAATGTACGAATAAAATGTAAAAGTCTGGTGCAGTAAAAGAAAAAAAAAACTAAACTGAACTAACTAACTGGAGTGTGAGAAAAAATAGAAAGGAAAAAAAAAATCACAGATCACGCACAGTGTGATATATCTTGAAACAGTCCCCAAGACACAGACCGGGTTGTCCAGGGCATTCTGGGCAGTAAAAGATTGTGTCTCTCCTCTGCCCCCTCTTGAAACACACCCTGCACCTTTTTTGGGGTTTCTGTTTGCCATCAGTAGGGGGGATTTTATAAATAAAATGCGTAGCCCCAACTCTGTCCCCCATCACCGCCCGGGGAGCAGGTGCATCCTGGTACAAAAGCCCCGAAATGACCTGGAGCTGAAACTGTAAAAAGGACAGCGTCACTCCGGGGTTTGCCTTTTTGCAGAGCAAAAAGGCATTGTGGGTTGCAATTTGCATCAGGTAAATTGCAACCTTTTTGTACCAGGCCCTTGACTTCCGCATAATCTGGTAGGGCTGGAGCAGCTGATCTGCCAGATCAACCCCACCCATATGCCGGTTATAGGCTTTGATGCACACTGGCTTCCTGATGCGCTCAGCTCTGCCACGTACAGAGACCTCCACAGACCTCTCAGTGTGGATGGTGGATAGAAGGTATACATCCTTCTTGTCTCTGTACTTGACCGCCAACAGCTCCTCTTGGCGCAGAGCTGAGGTCTCCCCCCTTTTTAACCGGGTGCGGACAAGCTGTGCTGGGAAAGCTATGCGGTTCTTGCGAACAGTACCGCATGCTGCTGTATCAAAACAATACAGCAGCTTGAACAAAGGGACACTCGTATAAAAATTATCAACATACAAGTGGTACCCTTTGTTCATCAGGGGAAAAAGTAGGTCCCACACAATCTTTCCACTGGTTCCCATGTGTTCTGGGCAACCTGGAGGGTCAAGGCTACTATCCTTTCCCTCGTACACCCGGAAGGCCTGAGTATACCCACTCTCGCTGTCACAGAGCTTATACACCTTCACTCCATACCTGGAGCGTTTGGAAGGAATATACTGCTTGAATCCCAGCCTTCCCTTGTATTTCATTAGGGATTCATCCACGCAGATATTCCTTCCAGGTGTATAAGCCTCTGCAAACCTGGCGGCGAAGTGGGTAATCAGGGGGCGGATTTTATACAGCCTGTCAAACTGGGGATGCTCTCTAGGAGGGCACAGGCTGTTGTCACTGAAGTGCATGAAACGCAAAATGTTTTCATACCTTCTACGTGACATTGATTGGGGGTAAACGGGGGTAGAGCAGATGGGGCTACTGCTCCAGTAGGAGCGAATTGAGGGCTTCTTTATGATGCCCATCAGCATAGTAAGTGCCCAGAATTTCAGAAATTCTGGCACATCTAGCGGGGTCCATTGCTGCCTTGCCAAGTAGGAGTCTGGCTTCGCAGCACAATGCTGATGGGCATACAGATTTGATTGGGCCACGATGTGGCCCAACAAATCATCCCCCATAAACACCTGCAAAAACTGTGTGGCGGTAAATCCTGCAACATCAATATTGATGCCAGGATTTGCCGTGAAAGGAGGGATATCTGGCCTCTGGCGATGAGGCACTACCCACTCCTCAGCTGGAGCTGTGCGTCTCCTGCTGGCAGGTGGTGACCCAGGATCTGCATCAGAAACATCACTAGATACATCAGCCAGCGTAGATAATGTATCTAGCGACGTCTCTGAGCAGTTAGCGGGGTCGAAATCAGGGTCTGAGTCTGACGCAGATGCCTCAGATTCTGACGCCAGGATGGCATATGCCTCCTCGGCGCTGTACACCCTCTCAGACATTATATATAATAGATTATAAAATTTTATAATTATTATATATAATAAGCGGATTGTTGGTTCTTAGAAGAACCGTTGGGTTTCACAAGAAAATACAAATAAACACCTAAATCTCTCTAAATCACTCTAAACCTGCCTCAATTCTTACAAATCTCCCTAAAATCTCTCTAAATCTGCCTCAATTTTTCTAATCTCACTAAAATCTCTCTAAATCTGCCTCAATTTTTCTAATCTCACTAAAATCTCTAACCTGTCAAATCTGATCTCTCTCGCTCACCAAAACACAAGTGAGGAGAGGGAGGGAGAATCACAGAGGTCACGGACAATATTTACAAAATATTGACCTGACCTGACAAATTAGAAATTTTATTTTGATTTTTTTTTACTTCTGATTGGATGTTGCTAGCCTGCCTCTCTGATGAGGCAGGCTAGGAACATCCCACTCAGCCCCAAGATGACCCTGCCCTTAGAAGGGCAGCGCCATCTTGGCTGTCAGTTTATTTTATTTTATTCATTTTTATTGATTTTTTTTTACTTTTTTTTACACTTTTTTTTACTCTGCTGGGTGCCTTGATCCCTCGAGGCACCCAGCAGAGCACCTGATCACTCATGTGATCGTTTTTGTACTGAGTGCCACGATACCTCGTGGCACTCAGTACTTCCTGCCGCTACCGGAAGTGATCGCTCGGGGGGAGCGATCACTTAGCGGACCGGCGGCAGGTAAGCATATTGCAAGGATGCCTCGATGTCGAGGCATCCCTGCAATATACACAGAGCAGCTGGAAGCGATCCGATCGCTTCCAGCGCTCTCTAGAAGTGCCGAGCACCTCTCCGGTAAAACCGGATGTTGATCGCTCCCGGGGAGCGATCACAAGGTGCCCCGGCACTTCTCACCGGCCTTGCACGGATGCCTGGACTCCCAGGCAGCCTGCAATGGCGTTTGAGCTGCTGGAAGCGATCCGATCGCTTCCAGCGCTCAAAAAACCGCAGGACGTACCATGTACGTCAGCGGGTCTAAAAGAGACCCGCTGCAATGACGTACATGGTACGTCCTGGGTCCTTAAGGGGTTAAACCAAAAGATTGGTTGGAATATTATGAATTATTTGATGCTGAAATAAAAGCCTGGGAAATATTGCACTGTTTAAAGGACTTTGTGTCATAATTTGCCCTAGAGGACTGCGCTACTGCGTCCCCATGTGACATAATATAAACGAGGAAGAACATGATATGAAAATGATTTAAGATTCTTGGAGCAGGTGTCATGTCTGATGGAGTTACTTTTATCTTCAAAATGAATAAATTTGCTGTGTGGAAAGAGCGAAGAAGAAGAGCTTTAGGTCCAAGATTGATCTCTACCTTCAAGACCTATGGAGAATGGAGGAAGACTGTCAGAGTGTATGGAAGAAGCTGGTGTGGCTGGCATGCTAAGGTTGTAGTTTAGTACACTTACAGGGTTATTCAGAGAGAGGTGAAAACCAGGAAAATGACCGGAGAAGTGAACATTCTAGGTCAAAATGACCAAGAATTTTCACTTCTCCAGTCATTCGCCTGGTTTTCACCTCTCTCTGAATAACTCTGTGAGTCAGAATAAAAGCAATAGCTGTCACGTATAAGGAAGAGGTTGAAACACTGTTTGTCGTCTATGTCTAGGCTATGGCAGATTAATGTTGAAATGGTTGAGATTAGTGCGTGGAGGAGAGTCAGTAGATTTTATGTTCCTACTAAAACATGACAAAGGGGAAGGATGATGGGATATGGTAGGTCAAAAGAGGGTATTGGATAAGACATTACAGTTGGTCAGAGGGAATGGCTGATTTGTGATTTCTAAGAGGGAGAAGATAAGATAGAGTGAAAAAATAAAATACAACATTTATTTGAACAAGCACTTGGTTGAGTCCTTCGCTTGCAAACCAGTTCATATATAATTTCAATTTGAAAACACTTTCCCAGTTCTTTATTTTGACTTGATTGGAAGAATCAAACTGTAGAGGGGGCTGAGAAATGTTTTCAAATTGAAAATATATCTTTACTGGTTTTAACCCTTTTGTTGCTGAGCCATTTCACGCCTCTGTGCTGAGCTCATTTTTACCGGTTTCGCTCATCATGTTTAACCACGTTTTGAAGTCTTATTTTAATATATGACCCAGACATATTATATATCGTTCTTTCCGGCAGACTCGGCAGATTCATAATATGTATACATCATGTCCTGTCTGGATATTATAACAAAAATGCCACAAAATTAAAATTTTCAATAATTTACAATGTGTAAAGTTTTTTTTTTCACATTTTAACATTCGATTGTTTGCGGTTATATTTTCTATGGGGTGCGCTTGTTAAAAAAATTAGAAGTGGGGACTCGTTACATTTTTTTGGGGAAATTTCGCTATTTTTAACAAACACACCACATACAAAAATCGTTAGTGCAACATCATTGTTCACATCATAATTGAAATGGGAACAATATTGCTGCATTAACAAATCAAACAAAAAAATCTTTTTTAATATTTTTTAATATTTTTTTATTTTTACATTTTTTACTTTTACATGGTCATGTTTGCTATCGTTGGAAAGGCCATGCTCTGGTCAATCCAGCAATACCAAGCATTAACTCCTAGCTGGCATGGATCGGGAGATAGGGGGTTCATTGGAACCCCCTATCTCCACCATTGGTGGCAACTAGGGGTTAACTCCAGGACTGACGTCATTGCGCTATGCACGATGACGCCAGTCATCAGTGGGAGTTCCCGGAAGCTTGGCCGACATCCAAGATGTCGGCCAGCTCCGGGAGAGGATCACGATTCGGCGGTTTTCGGTGCTGAATCGTGATCCGGCACCAATGGGTTAAAGGCAGGCACGGTTTGGAAGGGCAGGCTGTGCCCTTCCAAACCGTGCCTGCCTTTAGCCGCTGGACCCCTGCAATCGGGAGGGAGAGAGGTCCAAAGGACCTCCCCCCTCCCTTTCAGGCACCTCCTCCGCACTTGCAGGGGGCACCTGAAATAGATGTTATCGCACTTCCGCGATGACATCTATCTTCCTCCCCAGGGTCCCGGAGGGCCGGGTGCTGAGCGCGTCCGTAGCACAGGAGGAGCAGTTGGCAGGACGCGCTGAGCGCATCCTTAGCAGCCAAGTGGTTAAAATGCTGGACTCATTTAAGTGTTTTTTATGTTATACTGTATGACTGTTTTTGGGGATATAACACTTGGGGCTTAATTTAACCAGAGCTGTTGTAAACTTACCAGAGCCATTATAGGGCTAAATTACAATCCCCACGTTAAAACGGGGGCGGTAGGGAGAAAAAACTGTGTCCGCAGTTTTCCCCCTACCGCCCCCGTTTTAATGGGGGATTACAATGCATGCGCAAAAAATGCTGCCTGCATTGGTAGCAGGCACTATACCCCGGGATGTTCGCGGCAGCGCTGAGTGAAGCCGTGAGCATCCACTCGCTGGAGTCCAAAGGACTTCATTGAGCCAGACGCCGGCGGTCACATGACCTGACAGATCTCACCTCGCGAGATCCGGCCGGTCAGCGCAGTGATACGCAGGGAGAGACTGGGGGGACTTTTTCTCACAGTCTTTCCCTGCTTCTGCCGGATGGAGGAGGCGGTCCTCGCCGCTGGACAGGAAGTGAGTATATGATTTATTTTATTATTTTTTTGGATGGTGTTAACGGATTCTGCAGAAGCGGAATCCGTTAACACCAAGTCCTGGCTCTAGTTAACTTTCTGCTAACCAGAGCCAGACGTTAATCAGCGTTAGGACTTTGTAATACTAACGCTGATTAACACTTTGTGCTCCCTATACTTAACATGGGGAGCGCAAAGTACAGTAACCTCGCGCTGAAAAGCGCAAGGTACAAGAAAGCAAATGGGTTACTTAAGCCGTTTGCGTTTGGATTGTAATATGTGGTAGACACCACGGCTAACGTTAATGCTCATGCAGGTGAGCGTTAGCGTCAAGATTGTAATGTGGCCCATAGACTTTGGAGTTGTTAAGATTCCAACAGCTCTGGTTAAGTTAGCACCAACTTTGTAATATTCCTCTACAATTGTGAGTATACCACAACCAGGGTTTTTTAACCTTTATTTCTATTTCTGGTTTGACCTCTTTCTGCTTATAACCTTTACCATTTGAACTGGCTCCATTTGTTACAAATTTTATTGGAGCAGAATAAAATATAGTATTCCACATAATCAGTAAATAAATATGCTAATTGTAACAATGCCACAAAAGTTAATTATATATTAAATGCAAAGCTAGCAGCAATTATTTAAGCAAAGTCAACACAAAATCAAACAAAAAGTCTCATATTGCGCATAGCAAAAATACAAACCTGAGAGTACGGGCTGAGTGTACCAAAGCTGCTTCTAATAGCCAACGTTGCGATAACAATCTCTTACCATTCTCCACACTGAGCCCTTCAGAATGGTAAATGATTGTTACCGAAACACTGAGACAGAGAGTCTTGGTGCACTCAGTCTGTACACTCAGGCTTGTATATGTATCATTTGCAATACGTGGCGTTTTGTTTGATTTTGTGTTGACTTCTGCTTAAATAATTGCATGGCAGGTGATAGGGATGAGAAATAACACTGCCAGGTACTAATACATTTTTTTAACTTGCAGCTCCTTATTAATCAAAATATATAACCAGCCCATGAGAAAGAGATAATTTAATTTGGTCTTAAAATGTGAAAGTGGAATTGGAGTTGAGTGATTCCACGTGTGGAGTATGGTTTTGCGTCCCACTGCTGTGACTAGAGAAATATTTTTTTATGTTTTAACCGCACGGATGGGAGCGGTCCCAGTATCAGGAACTCCGGTTGTAAATGGAGAGATAGTTTGGTAACAGAATAAATGTGGGACTGGGCTGATGTCCAAAAACCCTGGACAGCTGGACAGCTCCAGAAACAATGATACAAATCAGTGTTTAGTTCAATACATTTCAAACCCAATGTGGTAGATTTCCATCCCATTTGATATAAGCAGCGTGGTGAGGTGAATAATGAATGTGATGGAGTATTTTCAAAAGCATTTCGTCATTTGAGAGTGTTGGCAGAATAGAAAACATGTAGAAATGAGCAGATAAAAAAATCTTCAATGTTGTATAGGGTAAAAGGTTAAGCCATTGTGTTGGACCTGACATGACTTTAGACCAATCCACTATATGGCGCAGAATATGATATAGAGAAGAGATAGACTAAATATTTTGTGGCCTATTCCTAATATGACTATCCAGGCAGTTGGTCCGATCATTGTCGGTGAAAACAGATATTGTTTTGTTTAGGTAGGAGTGAATTAGAAAATTGGCATACCATAGGATTGAGAGTGTCAGATATTTTTCTATTAAAGTTGCTAGAGAGATAATAGTTTGTGTGGTGTGGTGTATGAATTGGTGTAACAAATGTAAACTTCCCTGCCCCCAAGTTGTAAACGGTACTTTCTGTAAACCATTACCAAAGTTCAGATTAGCCGTTAAAGGAAGGAAGAGGGAAGATGTAGGTTGGGCCAACAGCTTCAGTCTTGCTAGTTTCCAAACTCTGATGGTGGTGGTGAGAATGGGAATTCATGAAGGAAGGAATAGCCTTATATGGACTGTCATGGAACTGACATAGCGCTCCCCGCGTCAAACCCCAAGACTTTTATTTCCAATTGCGAAAACCCCAAAAGACATAGACAATTGCCTTGGGAAAGACTTTATGTCCATTTATATCGTGTGATTTTAAATATATTTTACATTGCTTGGTTTTAGTTTAAATGTAGTGTAGATTGCGTAGCTTTAGTTTTAAATATACTTATATTTCTATAGGTAAATGTGTTTTTGTGTAGCCAGTAAACAAGCTTTACTACTGTGTAATTTATGCAACAGGGCTTTTCCCCTTATCTGGCTGCATGTTTGATTCAAGAAGTCTGAGATAGTGTTTGTCTTTAATCTGATGTGTTGGAACAATATATTATGTAAATGTTGTGTGAGCTAAAGGCTAAAGAATGTTTATTGTAAATATCTAACTGACATAAATGTAATTAGAGACTTTAGGTACATGTTCACCATTTTGTATGCAAATTATAACTGAAGAGGACCTGAAGGAAACCTGCAGTGGTCTTGGAACCAACCAATCAGAACTGTTGGGGTGGGCGGGAAGTTTGAATGTGCGTTGCTGTATTTTGTATAAATATCCGGTGAAATCTTCCATAAAAAGAGAGAATCCTGTTGGAACATACAGCTCGTCTGGTGTCTCCATCAGCTACGCTACACTACACTCAACCTCAGAAGGCACACAACGGCCTTCTGGAAATGCAACGTGGCTCCAAGGCAGAGGTTCAGACCCAGCAGGTCTGGAGCTGCAGATCAGGCTGCTCGAGGCACTGAGCTCCAAGCAACTCAGAGGCCAGCCTGGTCTTGGCAAGGGGGTATCTGGAGAGTCAGGACAGGCGGAAGAGAACGGTTCCGTCACATGGACAATATAATAGGAAAGGGAGAAATAACATGAGGGAGAGTGAGGATTGTAATACTACATCAGAAAATTTAGAGAGGTTTTTAATTCAATCACTGGCGTGTCTACATTATGCCTCTAGACTATACTCTTTAATGTAGGTAAGTTGACACTCCCATGTTTTTTTGGCTGATAAAGTTTAGTGAGGTGTGGTGTTGAACCTCTTCAAAGAAATTTTCGGAGAGCCGAGTTTATGGTCTTCTCGTCTTTATAGGTAAGAAGACTGGTAATACTTGAAGTGGGTATAACAATTTGGGAAAACTATTAGTTCTGTAGGGAATAATGTGACCAATTAATGACAAAGGAAGGTTGTGCCTTTATAGTGAGCTCCTCTGTAACTGCTTGTATGATGGGCAGAACATTGATATTGTACAGCAGATTGAGATCTCTCAGGATACGGACTACTAAATATTTAAGTGAGTTAGAGGCCAAAGTGAGCGGAGTTGTGGCAGGTAGTTTTGGTGGAGGAGTACGGCGAAGGTAGAGGGCAGTTGATTCTCACTCGGTCCTTCGGACCTCTCTCCCTCCCGATCGGCGGCGTTGCGGGGGTTATCCCAGGCACCATTTGGAAGGGCACAGCCTGCCCTTCCAAATGGTACCTGGCATTAACCCCTGGGGAGCTGGATCGCGAATCGGCGCTGAAAAGCGCCGGTTCGTGATCCTTTCCCGGAGCTGGCCGACATCTTGGATGTCGGCCAAGCCTCCGGGAACTCCCCCTGAGGACTGGCGTCATCGTGCATAGCACGATGACGCCAGTCCTGGAGTTAACCCCTAACTGCCACCAACGGTGGAGATAGGGAGTTCCAATGAACTCCCTATCTCCCGATCCGTGGCAGCTAGGGGTTAACGTTTGGTATTGTTGGATCGGCCAGAGCATGGCCGTTCCAACGATACCAAACACGAAAGTGAAAAAAGTTTGTAAAAAAAATAAATAAATAAAATAAAAATAAAAAAATATTTTAAAAACAAATTATAAAAAAAAAATAAACACTTTTTTTTTTCTTTTTTTGGTTTGTTAATGCAGCAATATTGTTCCTATTTCAATTATAATGTGAACAATGATGCTGCACTAACGATTTTTGTATGCGGTGCGTTAAAAATCGTGTAATTTTCCCCAAAAAAAAATGTAACGAGACCCCATCTCTAATTTTTTTAACAAGCGCACCCCATACAAAATATAACTCGCATGTTAAAATGTGGAAAAAAAACACTTTACACGCTGTAAATTATTGAAAATTCATATTTTATTGCATTTTTTGTTATAATATACAGACAGGTCATGACGTATACATATAATAATGACATATTATTAATCTGCCGAGTCTGACGGAAAGAACGATATATAATATGTGTGGGTCATATACTAAAATAAGCCTTTAAAACGCGTTTAAACATGATAAGCAAAACCGGTAAAAATGACCTCAGCACAGAGGCGGGAAAAGCCTCAGCAGCGAAAGGGTTAATAAATAAGAGAAGGTCATCTGCAAGTGCGGAGATTTTAAGTTCGCTCCCTCCTATAGAGATTCCTTTGGATAAAAGGTGACAAGTCTAGGGCATGTTGCAAAGGTTCTATAGTGATGTCAAATAGCAGTGTAGAAATGGGGCATCCCTGCCTAACACCCATCCAAGAAAGAAACATGGGAGTCTAGATCATTAGATTTAGTGGCGTTGGAGGTGGCTGCAGCAATAGCACGTCAAATACCTAGAACCATTGTCACGGTCCGAACCCCAAGACCCTCTGGCGCCCCCTTTGTTCCCCTTTTTGCACTGTCCTACATTGCTTTGTGTAGGTTCCAGGACTTTCTCCTCCATATACTTTCTCGGACTATACTTTGCATATGGACATGGAACCACACCTGCCTTTCATTTTCCCTAATTGATCTTGTTTATGAGGAAGCTACACCCCTGATCCAATGCTTCCTCATTGAAGTTCACAACCCTGTCTAGTGCAGACCTGCTTCTTTGTAGTTCCTGAGACTCTAGTCTAACCAAAGGTATTCCTGACTTCTCGCTGCTTTGGAACCATCACCCATACCGGTATCTGTGTTTTCCCCCTGCTATATTAGTTGTTCCCTATATTTAGTTCTGTTTGTTTATTTGTCATATCAAATAAACCCTATAACCTGCCTATCCCTATTGTCTGCTGCTGTATCACTGCATCCTGGGCTCACACTCATATTCCTGCACGCCGCGTTTGATGTAGCCCGTGACAGAATGAGGAAGCCTTTAAACAATGAGCCCGCGGTGATTCATGCCATGAAGGAGTTAATTCAGACTGCCTTCCAGGATCTACTAAAACATATGCTGGACTTAAATGGATCAAATGTTGCTTAGATTATGGGACACCTCACCTAAGGTGTGCACTTCCGCACCAAAACGTTTGCCAGGTCCACTTTCTCCTGAGGAGCGTGCCCGCAGGCAAGCTGCTGGGTGGACTCTGCCTGTATTGTTTAAAATACAGTACAAGGGGGCGCTGGAGTGGCAGAAGGTGGAGGGAAAGAAAACACAGTGGTGAAGCAGTATGGCAGCTATGTTCTCCGTGGGTCTTTCCAAAAAAAAAAAAAACAGTACAAATATAGAAGTAAAAATGGAACAGCGCCTATACAACACCTCACTTCTGTGGGAGGTTAATGGGTACCGGATAGAGGGTAAATACCCAATAAAACCGTAGGTAAAAAGAGCAATGCAACAACGAATGAAACAATTTACCCTATATGTTCTTATGTTCAATGTGACCAGGTGGAAATCACGGTACATGAAAGAAAGAAACACATATATGGCACAGTATGTCTGTACATAGATAAATAGCAGGTGCGTAGAGGAAATACACTCACATATGGTGGAGCCTATACAATAAAGGCTCAATATGAAGGCAGTGGGTCTCTTCAGGGATGACCCCGTCCCGCCTTCATATGATTCCAGAAATGACTTGCACGGACCATACATAGAATAAAACAGACACAGACCATGGTACAGCATTGTAAGCCACAGATAAATAGGCCAAGTGATCACAACACTTACGTGGTAATGAGCCTGTGCAGATTCATTTTCAATCATTTTCTTTCTTGATACCAACTGATGAAGCTGCGCCAGCAGTGAAACGCGTTTTGGTTTATTTATTTGTTTTTCATTTGTATATTAAATACATTCTTTTACTTCATGGTGGAGAGTCTATCAGTCTTTTTCACTAAATGAAAGGGGATTGGTGTATTCCTATTTACACCCAGGCGTGCATACAGAGCCAGTGAATCTGCACAGGCTCATTACCACGTAAGTGTTGTGATCACTTGGCCTATTTATCTGTGGCTTACAATGCTGTATCATGGTCTGTGTCTGTTTTATTCTATGTATGGTCCGTGCAAGTCATTTCTGGAATCATATGAAGACGGGACGGGGTCATCCCTGAAGAGACCCACTGCCTTCATATTGAGCCTTTATTGTATAGGCTCCACCATATGTGAGTGTATTTCCTCTACGCACCTGCTATTTATCTATGTACAGACATACTGTGCCATATATGTGTTTCTTTCTTTCATGTACCGTGATTTCCACCTGGTCACATTGAACATAAGAACATATAGGGTAAATTGTTTCATTCGTTGTTGCATTGCTCTTTTTACCTACGGTTTTATTGGGTATTTATCCTCTATCCGGTACCCATTAACCTCCCACAGAAGTGAGGTGTTGTATAGGCGCTGTTCCATTTTTCCTTCTATATCTGCCTGTATTGTGCCCATCCTTCCCACTGGTTGGCTAATAGTCCAGTACGACCCCAGAAGCAATCAGTCCCAGCACAGAATCCTCCTTCACCTTTGACAAAGCCAGCACCTGTATCTAAAGGCGCTTCCAAAAAGCCTGCTGTGCCAAAACCCGCACCAGTACCCATGCCTCACAAACTGCCTGTTCCAGTGTGCAAGGCTACCCCCAGGAAGGCTGTGCCCACTGTTCACCGTAAAGCCACGTTTGCAGCACCCCGGTACATGGAAATGCAAGACACTCCTGTTAGTGATACTAATGACTCAACGGTTTCTCCCTTTTTTGAACCCAAAGACAAACCTAGTGAACCTGTGCAGCATATGGTGTTCGAGGACACCGAACCGGCTTTATCAGGGAATCATGAACCCATGGACATTATGGTGATCCAGACCCCGAAGGTGACTCCCATCACCACAAGTCAGCGATTCCTTGCATCCACAGTGATTCCTGCACCAGTCCCCACAACCGGAAAAGATCACCAAAAGCCTGACTCTGTACCGTCTGGCTGTGTTACTGCTTCAGATGGAACTGTGGTAAGAAGAGGGGACCTAAAACGGTATGAAGAGGCCAAGATCCTGAGAGCGACCGCATGTCCAATTTCTCCACGCCAGGCAAAATCCACGGTATGCTCTACCACCACGGTGTCCAGAACACTCCCGACAGAGTTGCCATCATCTTCATGTCCATCCATAACCGACTCAGAGGATGATGAAGGGTGGTTATCCCTGGATTCTGACAGCCAGATCTCGCCAACCCAGGAATACCGGTGTCAACCTAAAATGCAGACCGCATGACGAGCCCAAGGGCCCCCAGGTCTGCATGCCAGGGTTATCGCTTCTACCATAGCCAGCTCTGTTTCTCATCCTCCTGCAAGCCAAAGAGTATCTTACCGCAACGCTGTTCCCTACCGTGATCCTGGTAAGGATTTTATGCCCCTGAGTGATTCTTCGTCTGAAGATGAACCAGAGTGGGATAAAAGGGTGAATAGCCTACCTACATGGGAGGAAATATTACAGGCGGCAGATTCCTACTCCAGCATGGTTCAAGGAACATATAAGGCGCCAAGTAAGACCAACACGGTGCAACTTGAGAGTCCTCTGAGCCAGAGACAAACCTTTATTGGCACCACCGTTTCGTATCTCGCAGGATCTACAGAAGTTGCTGCCCTGCATCTCGCAGGATCTACAGAAGTTGCTGCCCTGCATCTCGCAGGATCTACAGAAGTTGCTGCCCTGCATCTCACAGGATCTACAGAAGTTGCTGCCCTGCATCTCACAGGATCTACAGAAGTTGCTGCCCTGCATCTCACAGGATCTACAAAAGCTGCTTCCCGGCATCCCGCAGGATCTCAAGAGTCTGCTTCCCTGCATCCAGCAGGATCTCCAGTTGTCGCTGCCCTGCATCCAGCAGGGTCTCCAGTTGTCGCTGCCCTGCATCCAGCAGGGTCTCCAGTTGTCGCTGCCCTGCATCCAGCAGGGTCTCCAGTTGTCGCCGCCCTGCATCCAGCAGGGTCTCCAGTTGTCGCCGCCCTGCATCCAGCAGGGTCTCCAGTTGTCGCCGCCCTGCATCCAGCAGGGTCTCCAGTTGTCGCTGCCCTGCATCCAGCAGGGTCTCCAGTTGTCGCTGCCCTGCATCTAGCAGGGTCTCCAGTTGTCGCTGCCCTGCATCCAGCAGGGTCTCCAGTTGTCGCTGCCCTGCATCCAGCAGGGTCTCCAGTTGTCGCTGCCCTGCATCCAGCAGGGTCTCCAGTTGTCGCTGCCCTGCATCCAGCAGGGTCTTCAGTTGTCGCTGCCCTGCATCCAGCAGGGTCTCCAGTTGTTGCTGCCCTGCATCCAGCAGGGTCTCCAGTTGTCGCCGCCCTGCATCCAGCAAGGTCTCCAGTTGTCGCTGCCCTGCATCCAGCAGAGTCTCCAGTTGTCGCTGCCCTGCATCCAGCAGGGTCTCCAGTTGACGCTGCCCTGCATCCAGCAGGATCTCCAGTTGTCGCTGCCCTGCATCCAGCAGGATCTCCAGTTGTCGCTGCCCTGCATCCAGCAGGATCTCCAGTTGTTGCTGCCCTGCATCCCGCAGGTTCTCCAGACCTATCACCGCCACAGGGCCGTCGACGCCGCCGTAAGGCCAAGCCACTCACTGCCCAGCAAGTGCCGTGCTGTACTGAGGTCGCTCAAGTGCCGTGCTGTACTGAGGTCAATCAAGTGCCATGCTGTACTGAGGTCACTCAAGTGCCGTGCAGTACCCAGGTCACCGCAGAGCCGTGCAGTACCCAGGTTGCCGCAGAGCCGTGCAGTACCCAGGTTGCCGCAGAGCCGTACAGTACCCAGGTCACCGCAGAACCATGCAGTACAGAGATCCATGCCCCACTGGTCTTCGCCAGGGGCGCTGCCCCTCTGGTCATTGCCAAGGGCGCTGCCCCTCCAGTCATCGCCAAGGGCGCTACCCCTCCGGTCATCACCAAGGGCGCTGCCCCATCAGTCATTGCCAAGGGCGCTGCCCCACCGAGCTGTACCAAGGGCGCTACCCCACCAAGCCCTGCCATGGTGTCGCTGTCACTACAGAACCCACCAGGCGGTGCCAGCCAAGTATTGCGGCACCGTGCCACTACCAACGCTGTAATGTGTCCGGCTGCTGAGCTGTACCAGTCGGTCCCATGGACTCTGTACCCCAAAGGGGCCCCTGGTCATCAGGACTTTTTGTCTACCCTCCAATGGTGCAGTGACTATTTGACCTGCCATCCCCCTGTGTGACTTTTGACTCTGTACATTGTGCCTGCCTGTCCTCGACCACGTCTGGGGCACCCGGAGGTTGCCCCTTGTCGGGGGGGTTATGTCACGGTCCGAACCCCAAGACCCTCTGGCGCCCCCTTTGTTCCCCTTTTTGCACTGTCCTACATTGCTTTGTGCAGGTTCCAGGACTTTCTTCTCCATATACTTTCTCGGACTATACTTTGCATATGGACATGGAACCACACCTGCCTTTCATTTTCCCTAATTGATCTTGTTTATGAGGAAGCTACACCCCTGATCCAATGCTTCCTCATTGAAGTTCACAACCCTGTCTAGTGCTGACCTGCTTCTTTGTAGTTCCTGAGACTCTAGTCTAACCAAAGGTATTCCTGACTTCTCGCTGCTTTGGAACCATCACCCATACCGGTATCTGTGTTTTCCCCCCTGCTATATTAGTTGTTCCCTATATTTAGTTCTGTTTGTTTATTTGTCATATCAAATAAACCCTATAACCTGCCTATCCCTATTGTCTGCTGCTGTATCACTGCATCCTGGGCTCACACTCATATTCCTGCACGCCATGTTCGACGCAGCCCGTGACAACCATGCACAAAACCTAGTTGATGGCATGTTAGCAATTCAGGGAGGAAAACTGCAGTCGAGTGGCCAGAATTTTAGGAGTTATAGTCACTGTTTGATAAAGAAATGAGATGATATGAAGACATGAGCTTTACCAGGTTTAGGAATAAGAATGGTTTGAGCTGCAATTAATACATCAATCGGAGAATGTGTGATAGAAGTAGTGTTAAACAGCACAGTTAAAGTAGAGCATGTCAAGGGTTTATCAATCTTATATTAATCAGCAGATAAACCATCTGGTCCAGGAGTGTCAGGACCCCTGTCTGGAGCCCCCCAGCACCCCACGTAAAGCCCGCCGTAAAAGGAAGAAAGGCAAACCTGGTGCTGCGTTGTCCTGAATGCAGGGCAGCACTTCCACAAGACGGCGTATCCTATGTCCCACCCTGCTCTCAGACTGCAGGCATAACAGGTGCCTCTAATCTACACAGAGACTAATCCCTATTTAAGGGTGGAGCACCCAGAAGACAATGCTTCTGCATTATGGTTCCTGAGCCAGCAAGCCAAGCACACTGATCCAGAATCTATCCTGTGCTTCCCATCTGCATCAAGTCTCCCGAGTCATCCAGAGACTTCATCCTAGATCCCTGCATCCTGGTTTCCCGCTGATCAACTGTCTCCTGATTCCTCAGCAATTCAAGAAACCATCCAGCCCTTTTCCTGTCCTGTCTCGTATCCCCAGTAAGTCTCCTCCGTGTGTCTGCCCTCTGTGTCTTCTTGTATTGTTTCCTGCATCCCCTCGTATCCACCAAGATTCCATATTCCAGTTGGTCTCTTTCATCTTTAAGTTCTGCCCTGCATCCTACATAACCTGGACTTATTATTTATCTGAATCCTACAATAAACCCCTGTTTTCCCTAACCAGGTCTCCGTGTGTCACTGCATCCTGGGTTCGGAATCTTACCTGTCACGCTGGTGCCTTACTGAACCCTTACAAGGAGACTTGCCAGGCCTTTGAGATGTAATTGCACTTTCCACCTCTTTCTTTGTGATAGGACTATTTAACACATCACATTGGTGTGAGTTTAATCTCGGAGCAGGATATCGGTCCAAGAAGTCTTCCCCTAAAGTGGGAGAAAGGAGTCCTGATTGTGACCATGTCTTTGATAATCTTGTGATGGGTTGGCATTTAAGTTTATTAACGGTCATGTGAGCCAAACATTTGAATAACCTACCCTCTCATGCTGCCTGCCACTCAGTAACGTTGTATCGTGGGGCTGTGGTCCTTCGCCTTGTGTAGGCCTCACCTCCGGCTCCCTGGAGGTTTAAGGGCTTTGGATCGCTGCAAACGATAAGTGAAGTGCCACCCGACAACATCCACCACAGCGAAACTAGCCAGAGTGGGAAAACGTCTGTGCCAGCCCAATATAGCCCCGCCAGCCGTGGAACAAGTGTAGTATGCGGCCAGCTAAGATTAAGTCCTAATTGTGATTTTCTTTTGTTTTTTTATATTTATCGATTTATGGTATGGAATACTATATTTTAATCTGCTGTAGCAAAATTTGTATTTTGTTCCTTGTGGCTGAATTTTGGTTCCATTATATTTATTGTTACATATTGTTTCACATGGCAGTAGGAAACCTAATATATCACTTTATTGATGCATTGCTGTAGGTGATATTCATTGTGATTTATCAATAAGGTCAATTGAGTGTCCACTGCAATGTGTCAAAGAAGATCTCCACTGAGAGAGACCTAGGGACTTAGTGAGGTGGAGCAGTTTGGAGGAAACTGGATTAATTGTCTGAATGTCTGTCTGTGGACTGACATTCAGACATTATTCGAGTCATAATAATTCATGAATAGCTAAGCTCAAAATTTACTCTATCAGTATGGGCTTGATTCTCTTCAGAATGCTCATTAAAATTCACTGTCTTTTTGTTCTATTCTCATTGTATAAAATATTAACAGAACTACCCAAAGTTGGTCGATTTAAATAAACTACACAGTGAATATATCTTTTGCATAAAACAATATTCAAGTAGGATGATTTTAATGTTCAGTGCTATTTTTGACTTTCTTTGGCTTGTTTTTTTGCATATATTTGCATGCCCTATGAGAATTATAGCAGGAATATGATAATGATACGGCAAAGTCTAGAGTGAGGATTTTTTATTGCATTTCAACAAAGCTGCCTTGTCTGGCTTTTCCTGACAACTGGCAGCAAAAATTTAAAATTCAGTTAATATTGCAAACAACCTGATTATTTTATTTAAAAATCTACCGGTATTATTTAATTAGATAAATAATTAGTTAAGTCCTTCAGGCCCTTAATTTCAAGAGGTATTTTAGTGAACTTTCGTTGCATTATATATAAAAGAATATAAAGAAAACAATAATTAAAACATCATTGTAAGTAACTTTATTTTATGTCTAATACACTACTTAACATAAGGAAAGAAAATACATAACATCGTCATGGTAACAATATAAATATATTTTAGTAAAAGAACACATATTATAGATCTGTAAATCTCCTTTTTTACTTCTATACTAAAATTATAAAAATGTAGAAGGACAGATGTTATATAAAAATTAAATAAGAGTGGTCAAAAAGGTTCTTTTTATCTTGCGATTGAATCCCAGGTGCGGTCAAAAAATTGAGAGTAGTGATAATTTTTTAATCAGTAATTTAATACTATTGTTGAATTTAAGAATAAAAATAATTTTAAACAAACTACACCCTCTATGCACAACTATACGATAACAAAAATATGCTAACATAGTCATCTTGGTCATCCTAAACAGATCCAGGGATTCTTGGACTTCATAAAGGAAAAAAGAACCTAAAATCTAAAAGTAAACTCAGAAAAAAAGAAATGTCCTCTCAATCTCAACAACTTTTATTTACAGCAAATGTATTGAACTCTCTTGTGGTCCAGATCTGAATGTGTCATGCAGTGATTTGCTGGCTGGACCTTGTATTGTACCCGTCCACTGTATTGTCTGCTTTGTGAACCTGTCTGTACAAATACCAATGATTCCCACCACTCCAGTTACTACTACAGCTGGGCAATATACACGTATAGCAGTCCTCTGTGTTGTGACTCACTCTTATAGGCATTTTTCTCTGCGCACAGGGCTCTTCTGAACCGTTAAGCCCCTGACACCAAACAAATTTAGCTAACTGATTTTTTGTAATGTTCATTTACATTTGCTGGAGCAAATTATATATATGTTAAGTTAAATTAGTGTGATATAAAATACTAAGGCCCTTATTACATTCTTCGCGCAATTTCGTTCGCGCAGCGGAAATTTTTTTGCGCGCATCGTCCGGCGTTATCACACGAAACTTAACGAAGTTTTCCGATCTGAACTCATTTTCTCATCCGTCCGAAAATCACATTCGTAAAAACATGAAGAGTAATATGCGAGCAGTAATGTAGCGCACGTAAATCAGTGTGCGGACTGTTTTTTTCACCGGAATCAGCCAATCAAAATGAAGAACCTTAATTGACATCAATTTACCTTAATTGACTCACTTAAGTTTATGCGTCTGTCAAAGTAAATCTGAGTATACATGCTGCAGCAATAAAAAAAATATGCACAAATTCACAATTTTTTTGTTTGGGTATGTGTAGAATGTGTAACTATACTGTGCTGTATTTTGTTTTTCGTTTCGGCCAGATCATTCCGATTTGCAGTTACCACCGGCTTTTCAAAGACTTTAAAATTAGGCGCACAAACGTCGTTCGTAAAAAGATGCGCATCGATTGGAATACCATCCGCATACCAGCGCACAAACGAATTTGCGCTCACAATGTTAAGTATAGGACGCGCACAGTTCATCACACTCACGCAGGTCCATCCATGTTAAACGGTAACGTGCATCGTTTGCGCGAACATTGTAATACGACGTTCAGTGCAAAGGGTTTTGCCCCTCGCGCAATTGCGCATTTGCGCACGCAAAAGCAATTGCGCGAAGAATGTAATAGGGGCCTCAGTGTTATACCACAAAACAATCACATCAATTGGAATAAATCATTAGACTGAGGAGCTTAGCTAGTGTAATATTATATGGATATTTATTGCAAACTACAAACATGTTCATGCATGGAAATAAAATTTCTGTTTATACCCACAATATGCTCTTAAAGTCAAACATACACTCACTCGAGCACTCAACAAATGTTCTTTTTACACATTGACAGTTGCAGCTGCTGTCATAGCCTCTATTTTCTTTTCTATTTAGCAGTGTGCTCATGGGAAGTTATTCACTAACCTTTGAATTGGCCCTGAATTGCACCAGACAGTGTATTTCACTGTAATTTTGGGCCAATTCGTCTACTCACTAAGCTGTCAATTCACCAAATACTGGCGAATTGGCAGCAGAATCCAGTACACTTTGTCGCAAAGCGGCAGCATCGAAATTGCCCATGGAAGACTATCGTGTCTTCTTTTCACAGAATGCCGAATTGCATAGAAATTATGGCAACATGCCCAGGACTTTCTTATTATTTGGACACATTTTTACCACATTTTATTGATAATTACTCCTATTAAGAGAAAAGGAGTCTTTTTTTTCCAGTTCGGTAGAATTCACCAATGTTAATTCGGCACAATTCAGAGTTTATCGGTACAACTTGGCAGTTTTCACCGACATCCAATAACTGCTTTGACGACTTCAATTTCAGTAAAATATGGTGACCAATTGCTAAATAGGGGATTCACCATATTTTGGGTGAAATGGAATCGAGAAATTATGCAAATTGCAGCACAACACAATACACCAAAATCGCATGCAATATCGGTGCTTTGTGAATAGACCCTTAGAGAACATGGTGCAGGAGCAACCGAGTGACTCACCATGGTGCACCATGCCCCAATCACATTTCGGTGCTCTCATTTCCCGCACTTTGGGGAATCAAATTCCCCACTGATAAGCCGCCGATAAGAACCAAATAATCGGATCAATCTGAAACGCCACAGAAAACCACCGCGATCTACCAAAAACCCACCGAATGTGTCTGAAAAAGGCCAACAACCCTCCAAACACAGTGCCGACCAGCCGCCGAAAAAAGCTGACAAACCATTGAACAGGGTAAAAAAAAAAAAGATTGAAATTTTCCAAATTTGAAATGGTGTTTGCAAAAACACTACTGGACGAAAATATCTGGAATGAACAAATAAGGTCCTATGAATAATAATAAAAAGGTCTTTTACAGAACAAAAGCACTATTTAAAAAAATTCGGAAAAAAGATTTTGTTGAAAAAAATGGCAAAAAATGCCTAAAAAAAATTTCAAAAACAATAAATAAAAAGAGCTTTGCTGCAAATTAAAAGAATAAATGGTTTAATAGATATTGAATAAAAATGGGAATATTTTTAACAGCGAAACCTATGGGATTCGCCTGATTAAACCTGCCAAATGAAACCACCATACATATGGGCATTTCACTGCTGTTCGATGTTCCCTGTATAAATTATCCATTGCTCATCTATGGGGATTTCACTGCCATTGAAGAGGCACCGTATTTTGCTGGCAATTTGCCAAAAGTTGGCGAACTGCCTGCTTTTAAATAGCTGAATGGCTCCGAAGTTGTACCTTATGGGAAAATTCACCGTTCGGTGCAATTTCCGGTGCCAGTTCGGCTGTCTCTGAATAACCCTGTTAGTTTTCTATGAGGAGTCCTGGAAACATGTTCCCCAACCTATTTATGATAATTGACTCCTCTCCCCAGTCAGACCAGTAGCAAAAACTAGAGATGTGCATTTGTTTCGGAAAAATTCGGAATTTGGAACGAAATTTGATAATTCACATTCAGAAGTACTTCCGAATAACGAATCGATACGATACAAATTTGAAACGAAACAAAATGGTATATAACGAATTTATTTCATATTACACTGTGTCATCGTCATAAAAGAAAAATTTGAATAACTGATATCAACTATCGAATTTGAAATGAACTATCAAATTGATATCAACTATCGAATTGATCTTAACTTACAATACAAGTAATAGTCAGCAAAGGACATTATGAACAAATTAATTTTGTTTCACTGTTTAATTTGACTCAAATACTAAATCTGTGACACAGCTTAAAATTTAACCCTAGCTTTTCTTTCAACAGCAATATTTGATTAATTGGGGTTTTATCTAGTGATCCAAAATTCGAATTGAAATCAATTATCGAATTGTTATATGAAATTCGAATTGATTGATTCAATAAGATTGGCAGCCATAATGTAGTGATGTTTTTCTCAAACGCCATTTAGGCATAGTAATAGCTGTGTTGCAGAACCCTCTTATATAATCATACGCTGATAAGCCCAGGGGCGGACTCACCGGTTGGTCATTTCGGGAACCGACCGGGGGCCCGTGGGGTGGGGGGACCCTGACGGATCCCTTTGATCTCCTCCTGTGAGGGGCAGGTTGTCCCTGTGACAGGCACATAATGCTGCCTGCACTGCAGGGATTTCATATTTCTGGCAGCACAGGGGTCCAGCAGTAACCCCTGGGCTGCACTCACTCCGAGTCCGAAGCAGGGACTGGTCAGCAGGGTCCAGTAGGGTCTTCCGGTCACATGACAAGTCCCTGCTTCCGAGTCTGAGGCTGATGCCGGGAAACAACCAGCACGAGGAGCAGCTGGGAGAACTGTGAAGAAGCAAGACTCTGGTGAGTATGGAAGGAGGTGGAGAGAAGAGGTTTGACTGTCTGTCCTTCTGTTAATCCTCTCCCTACCTTTTTATGCATCTCTTTCTGAATATGAGTTTATCTATTTTTCCATCTGCCCTTTATATTTCATCTTTTCTCTATCAATTTCTCTAATTGTCACTTTCTATCAGGGTTATTCAAAGAGAATCGAAAAGTCACCGCACATTCGGTGACTTTTCATTCTCTTCAATTCGGCGCGATTTGGCGAGCCCATTTGGCGACCGTGCGGTGTATTCAGCAAGCACCACAGGGCCGTCGTAATGCAGGGAAAAGTTGCTGCAAACCTGTCAAACTCACCGGGAAACCCAGCGAAGGCTCACCGAAACCCTCAAAAACATCTGGATTAACCCCACCGAACACGCCGGAGAAACCCGAGCAGCAGTCGATCACAGTGCAGAGCAGCCACCGGAAAATCCCGACACCAATGAAGAATGGAGTGAAAAAAGAAAACAAAAATGCTTGAATGTTTGAAAAGTGAAACGCTGTTTGCAAAGAAACTACAGAACGAAACTGTCTGAAATTTACATATAAGGTCCAATGAATGATAATAAAAAGGGCTGTTACAGAAAAAAAGAAAAAACAATTTAAAAAAAAACGGAAAAAAAGTTTGCAAAAAATTCCCAAAAAATGCCTAAAAGATCCTAAAGAAATCTATAAATAGACTTTTTACTGCAGAATATTATAATCAACAGTTTATTCGATATTGAATTAAACAGTGAATATTTTTAACATTGAAGCCTATGGGATTCGTCTGAATAAACCTGCCGAATTAGACCACCGAACAGCAGGGCACTTCGGCAACTTTTCAATGCTGGTTTTTGTTCTCTGAATAGACAAAGCATTGCTTCTCTATGGGGATTTCACTGCCCCTGAACAGGCACCTGAACAGGCACTGTATGTGCAGGCAATTCGCCAACATTTGGCGAAATGCCTGCTCTCTGGATAGCCGATTGGCCAGTGTTCGGTTACCTTTCGCCAGCAATTCGGAGCTCTTTTGAATAACCCTGTATTTCTCCTGATTTTTGTCCTCTATCTCACACTTCCCATCACACTCTCCCTTTTACTTTTTCTCTCTATCTTCCCCTTTTCTTTCTTTGTCATTTCTTCTCTATCCCTCTTTCTCACTCTGCTTAATTCGTAACCCTAATTCCTAATCCTAATTCGTAACCCTAATTCGTAACCCTAGATTCTAACCCTAATTCCTAATCCTAGCTCCTAACCCTAATTCCTAACCCTAGATTCTAACCCTAATGCCTAACCCTAGATTCTAACCCACATGCCTAACCCTAAATTCTAACCCTAGATTCTAACCCTAATTCCTAACCCTAGCTAACAATAATTCCTAACCCTAATTCCTAACCCTAGTTTCTAACCCTAATTCCTAACCAGGGATGAGCTGTTCAGTTTGATCGGTTCGGAGTTCGATTCGAACATCGCCCGTTCGCATGTTCGCGAACTACAAACATGTCCGCGTGTTTGCCGCATGTTCACCCACAATGCACCACAATGCACTTTTCCACTGGCCTGAAGCTTGTAATTGGCTACAGCCTTGCACCTGACCATAGGTCAGGTGCAAGACAGGTTCAAGACTATGCCAATCATGGCTCAGAGTCCTGATTGGGCAAATTTTGCCCAATCATGGGCTCACAGAGCTAAGTCCCGCAGCACACTATAAAAGGCTTCACACAGTGCTTCAGCACGTGTTTTTTGAGAGGAAATTGGCAGTGAGAACACACACTAACAGAACAGTCTGCCACCAGCTATTGGGGGGGGGGGGGTCTCATTTCTACAAAATATCTGGGAATTGTTCTAATCTGTGTATTCTCACTACCACCAAGTATTGTGGGGTCTCATTTCTACAAAATATCTGGGAATTGTTCTAATCTTTGTGTTCTCACTGCCACCCATCAGGGGGGTCTCACTGATTTATAGGAGGTTTCTGGGAATTGTAATCTGTGTCTTGTCACTGTTGCCAGCTATCAGGGGGTCTCACTGACTTGTAGGTGGTTTCTGGGAATTATAATTTGTGTCTTGTCACTGCTACCCACCAGGGGGTCTCAGTGATTTATAGGAGGTTTGTGGGAATTGTAATCTGTGTCTTGTCACTGGCTGCCAGCTATCAGGGTGTCTCACTGAGTTATACCAGAGTTCTGGAAATCTTTAATATTTATACCAGAGTTGAATCAGAGTTCTGCAGCATATCTCCAATTTTTATAACAGAGTTGAATTAGAGTTCTGTATATCTTGAATCTATATATTACTCACCATGTCAGAAAGACCAAAAAGGACAGGCAGATGCTCCCAGAAACAGATAACAGGGCAAGCAGCCTCTGTGTTGGGAGGCTGTGCCTCTGGTCGTCGTGGAGGTGGTGCATCCTCTGCAGGGGCACGCTTGTCCTTTCTAACTGGTGCTGGCCATCTTAAGCAGCAGCAACATACAGAGGATTTGGTGGATTGGCTAACCAGGCCATCCTCATCCTCCGAGTCCTCTGCCAGCCAGGCTTGTAGTGTTTACAGTCCACCTCAGCTGCCAAAGCATCTCCATGTCAACAGCTACTCCTGCAGTAGCCTCACTATCACACACGGAGGAGTCAGCTGAATTGTTTGACTACAATGACAGTGACATGCTGCTTGAGGATGCGCAGCAACTACAGTGCTCTGATTCAATCTCTAAGGTTGAGGAAGGGAATATAATCAACCTAGAGGAAGGGGTTGCCAGTGATGACACACAAATAACTGGCACTCCTGTTGCCCCAGCAGCTGCAGCATACTGCCAAGTTGGCTCCAGTGACGAGGAGATAGGTGGTGATGACAATGATGATGAGGTCACTGACTCCACCTGGGTGCCTGATCGAACAGAGGAGTCAAGTGAGGAGGAGGAGGCACAGCAAACACGAGGCACAACGTCCTCTATGACCAACCGTAGCCAGTCCAAGGCATCAGATGTCAGAGCTGCTCAGGTGCAGAGCGCTGTTGTCTCAAAGCACACATCCAGGAACTCTGCTGTCTGGGAGTTCTTTAAGAAATGTGCAGCAGACCCCACCATTGTTATTTGTAATCTATGTCAGATGAGACTCAAGCGTGGGAAAGACACCGAACGCTTGGGTACCACGTGCTTGAGGTGACATATGACCACCTGCCACCCATTCCATTGGTGCAAAACTTTGCGTAGGTCCTCCTCACCTGTCTCTACCCCCACTATATGTCCTGCCATGTCATTGACAACCTCCACTGACAGGGATGATGCTACAGTAATGGATGTACCAGGTCCTTCCTCACAATGTGACAGCATCCCATCAGCTGAAGATTTACGCAGTCAGATTACATTGCCGCAGCTGCTGCAGCGTAAGAAAAAATATAGTCCCAACCATCCCCAAGCACAGCGTCTAAATGCCAGCTTAGCAAAATTTCTCGCATTGCAGCTGCTGCCTTTCCAGCTGGTGGACTCTGCTTCCTTCCGTGAATTTGCTGAATGTGCTGTACCACAGTGGCAGGTTCCAAAACGCCGTTACTTTTCACGGAAGGCCATTCCAGCACTATACCAGCATGTGGAAGACAATGTTATCCAGTCATTGGGAAAGACAGTCAGCAGCAAGGTGCATGTGACTTTAGACACGTGGTCCAGCAAGCATGGACATGGCCGTTACATTTCCTTCACGGCACACTGGGTAACTCTGATTGCAGCTGGGAGGGATCCAAGACGGGGCTCTGTGCTGGAGCTTGTTCATCCAGATATTCATTCTATTCTCAATAGACAATTGTTCCATAAATAAGAGACGAGGTAGTACGAATAAAAGAGAACCAATATAATTACAGGGACACATAGATCTTCCTTGATTTGAAGGATCTGGAAGTACATGTAGAAGTTCGCCCAAGTGCCACCTAAGCATAATAGTACTTTAAATTTCCCTTTGAAATATAGATTTATAGATTACAGAATAACATCTCATCCAGTTGTAAAATTAATTACATTGGTCTAGTAAGGAGCGATTTCCATTATTAAGCTATGGAAATCTCAAATTTAAATTATTGGTGTAATTAATAGGGACATTCAGTTTAGTAGTAAACACCCTTTTTGTAGGGAATCAACCGGTTTACCAATTATATAGGTTACTTTAGTACCCGCAGCCCTCCCCTCAGACTTATACCCTATAGGAAATAAAAACGATAGCCATATTGGAATATATTTATTTCCAGTACAAAAGCACAATAAAATGCACCACTTTTAAATATTTAGGCGTCATGTACAATTTTTTACATATATATAGTTTAAATCCTACCTTACAACATCTATCACGATAATGGTGGAAGCTATATAAATGTTTCCCCTTGATCAAAGAGATCAGTACAGTGAGGTCTATAATCACTCCAGTATAAAATATATGGGGGATCGTATCCTGCTTCTACAGATGGCACAGAGGAGTAACCCATCAATAAATTCGTGTGCCTGTTTAATAAACTGATTTTTTCACTCCTTTTCCATGTTATTAACATGCTATCAACTGGACACTATGACCCTGCTTGATTGCGCCGAGAACTTTGTTAGATTATTGGGGTAGAAAGTGAATTCCGGAGAACAACCGCATCATAAGGACACACTGAAGACTGCGCATGCGCAAGATGGCCGCGCTCCGAGAGAAAACGCCCCCAACCACCGTGGAATGCGGAAAACGGTGTGGCGCATGCGCAAGATGGCGGCGCCCACAGGAAGAAAACTCTGGAACCAGTTATGAACATGTGGGGACAATTTATCTATCAGAATAAGGGTATATATACCTCTATAACACAGATATATGTCAAGACCAGCTGAGGAAGCTGCTTTTTAGCAGCAAAATGTGTCCTGGGGCCATATACCATGGTTTGTTTTTATACATTCTTTTAATAAATCAGTTTTTATATTTAGTGCACTACTTGGTTCCAGATTGGTTTTTTTTGTCTGGATTTTTCTTCCACAAAAAATCCATGGGCACTTTATCCTGAGCTTTGGAAGTTCCAACTAATGTAAGTCTCCATTTAGCAAAAAAATAATAGTAATATTTGCTTAAAAGATTTACAATAGGAGAGTTTGTATTTTTCTACCCCCTTCTCCATGAATTCATCCATAATGAGATATTGAAGATCGGTTCATGTGCAAGGTGGGGGTCCCCTGTAAACAGGGAGGAAGAAAAACCACCCAAAGGCGAGATCCCACTCTGAGCCGGTGATAGGGCTCTACTCTTGTGAGTGCAATTGACACATAGCATAGTGTCAGCTACATACATTGCAATATTGCACCATGATCTTTGTGTTTGCTTCTTTTATATGTCACATGTTGTGCTACGGTTCTGTATGAGACATCCCAGCTCCATAGCAATTTATTTTGCGCTTACCAGATACATACAATTTTGTTTTACTGCATGGTGTGGGGGAAACCACTATTCACTGGTACAGCATTGGAGTTGAGGTGGCTACGGCGTGTTGTGTGGCGCTTACCATTTATTTTTTTTCACATTCTTGAACAATATTTGCAGTGTGGCAGGGTGCTTTATCCTGCTTTCAGGGAAAAACATTGCATGAATGAGGTGTACGGTATGTGCTGTGCAAAAGTAGGAGGAATGTGTCAAATGTGCTCTGACACCTTTCTTTCATGGCCAGCATTACTTTTTCATTAATTTGAGCGACAGCAGCTCTCCTTTGTGATTGGAGCTATCCTATGCTCCCCACATGCATTAAAGAGTCTTGAGTGCCCATGACCCTGACACTGGTTCATCAATTGTCAATTGTTGTACCACTTTTGGAAGGAACTAGTCATTACCACATCACTGACGCAACTCATCCCCCTGCAGAAGATCGACTCACACATGACCCCACCATTCCCGAAACACTGGCCCTATTGATCCTGCTATCTTGTAAAATTCCTCTTGTCTTCCTCAACCCCAATCCCTCTAGATTGGAAGCTCCTATGAGCAGGGCCCTCTACACCTGTTGTTTCCATCATATGTCCGCTTATCTCGTTCCCTTTGATTATTGTAAAGCATTGCGGAAACTGTTGGTGCTATATAAATGATGACAATAATAATAATAATAATAATAATTACAAACCTGGAACAGCCCACAATACTTGCATTTTGGAGATCTTGTCTAGTCATCACTATTTGTCAAAATCACTCAGACCTTTTTACTTGCCCATTTATCACACTTCCCAAAAAAAAAATGTAATTCAAGAAATGAGGGTTCACTTGCTGCCTATATCCCATCACTTGACAGGTTCAACTGTAATTTCATAATCATGTTTTTTCACTTCATCTGTCAGAGGTTCTAATGTTGTGGCTGATCAGGATATAGAACATGTGTTAAATGCTCTCAAGCAGGGAGGGGGACAATAACTTCAACATGTGACATGCTCATTTGTGGCTGTTATGCTTTATTATTGTTATTATTATTATTAAGATATGTGAAAAAATCTTGAGACTCAATTCAAATCATTCTTTTTATTTTTGTTCAATCTTTTTTCTTAGTCCAAAAAATGGTGGTAAGCTGCCCATGCTGTCCCAATAGATCAAGACTCCACTGCTCTGATCCTTCATGACCAATATGGTGGTAAAGATAGATAGTAATAACTAAATAGGCAGTGACACACCGATGACATGGTCAACCAACATAATGTACAACACACATTTCTGGCTGTAGGCCAACCTGACCAACTATGACTTCTCATCTATAGTTCCCTTTGCTGCAACCCATAGCTCATTATTTGAGGGGTTGTAAATGGACATGTATAAACTCAAACCAATTTCAATAAGTGATCCCAATGCCCAATAAATGTCCCTATGCTACCCCTTCAATAGAAAAATATTTTGTTATTAGAATATTGTTGTCTTTGTGTGACATGATATTTTGGATGTAATACATTGTCTTTTTATTGTTTGGTAGATATTTCTGTCCATCTTTCCAATTCTCAAACTGTTTGTATACACACATTAAAAGTAGAATGTTTGTATAGACAAAAGGTTTTGTAATTTAGGTAATGGTTAAAAAGATGATGGAAGCCATCTTTCCAAAAGGGGTCCTACTTGACCATTGAAAGCAATGACAACATGTTGAGTAGTGTACCTCAAACAGTAGACAAAATGAAGGAAGGTGTGGTAGTGTAATGCAGGGTTTGGATCCCCTGTGAAGTGTGTGTATGGAACCCAATGGCAAGCTATGGATAAGGAAATCAGGAGGCGATGGAGAGTAAAGTAATCTTTTAGTGAACCATAAATAGTAGTTGAAGTCCAGAAAATAATACAGTCAATAAGGTTGGAGTGGAATTCGTAACAAAGTCCCAGGAAGAACAACGGATAATAACGAGGATGGTGGCGTGGTCGATGGTACAATCCGGGTCGAAGAGTGTAGAAGGCGGCGTAGTAGGTGGCACAATCCGGGTCGAAGGGTTGAAGAAGGTGGCGTAGTCGTTGGCACAATCCGGGTCGAAGGGTTGAAGAAGGCAGCGTAGTCGGTGGCACAATCCGGGTCGAAGGGTTAAAGAAGGCAGCGTAGTCGGTGGCACAATCCGGTCGAAGGGTTGAAAAGGGCAGCGTAGTCGGTGGCACAATCCGGGTCGAAGGGTTGAAGAAGATGGCGTAGTCGTTGGCACAATCCGGGTCGAAGGGTTGAAGAAGGTGGCGTAGTCGTTGGCACAATCCGGGTCGAAGGGTTGAAGAAGGTGGCGTAGTCGTTGGCACAATCCGGGTCGAAGGGTCAGAAGATACGTGATCAAGGAATACGAGGAACTCTAGGAAAACTGAGGCGGAAGGCACAGTAGAACCTGGATAATGTGCTGGGAAGGAAGGCGGATTTAAATAGGGTTCATGGGATCATGAGAATATCTCTCACCTGGTTCTCGTAGGTGGAGTTGAGGTACCTGGATCTTTGATAGGTCAATGGGAGGCATTCGAGGATCTCCAGAGCAGGTGTCCCGCAGTACCCTTAATCGGCCAGCCGAGGGCGCCAGAGTACCTGATTTTACAGTACATAGGAGGGTCTGTTCTCGCGCGTGCGCGCATTCCTTTACAGGGCTTGGATCCAGCCGGCGGCGTGGGGCGTCTCCTGGCTCTTCCTCTCCATCCTGCGGACCCGGAACTCGGAGCAACGCGCCACGAGGGACCTCGGGTGAGTAGGGAACCTCTCCCAGCATGGCGGTGTGGGCCGGGGGAAGGCCGCGGAGCGGGGCATGACAGGACCCCCCACCAAGGCGCGACCCCCGGGTGCGCCTCATTGACGGCTTGGAGGGGTAACGAAGATGAAAGGCACGAACCTTAGCTGGAGCATGAATATTGGTGCCAGGTTCCCAGGAGCGATCTTCCGGACCGTAACCTTTCCAGTGGACCAGGTATTCCAACTTGCCATAACGTAGTCGGGAATCCAGGATCCTTGAGACCTCGTATTCCTCTTCTCCGGACACCGACATGGGAGTGATCGGGTCGGCGTGTCGTCCCGGAAAAGGATTTTCACGCCAAGGCTTTAGGAGGGAGACATGGAAAACAGGGTGAATCCTGTAGGAGGAAGGAAGGGTTAAATGGGCTGCCACCGGATTGACCATTTTGAGGACCTGGAACGGGCCGATGAAGCGAGGCCCCAGTTTCTTAGACGGGCAGTCTAGTCGGAGATGAGCAGTGGACAGCAACACCTTGTCTCCGGGTGCATATCGCGGAGCGGGTCTTCGGTTACGGTCTGCATACCTTTTTTGGGTGTCTTGAGCCTGTTGTAGTTGATGGCGTAATGTTCGTAGTTGGAGGCGTAAGGGTCTTAGACGGTTTGCCACTTCAGGAACCGGAGTGTTCAGAGGGATGTCGGGTAGAATATCGGGGTGGTATCCGTAGTTGGCATAGAAAGGAGAAAGACGTGTTGACGAATGTACCTGGTTGTTGTAGGCGAACTCAGCGAGTGGCAAGATGTCCAGCCAGTCGTCTTGGAGATGTGTGGTATAACAGCGGAGGTACTGTTCCAACGTCTCTTCGTCCGTTCGGTTTGTCCGTTGCTCTGAGGATGAAATGCAGAGGAGAGATATCTAGAAATTTTTAGACTACGGCACATTTGAGACCAGAAGCGAGAAGTGAACTGGGATCCTCTGTCTGAAACGATGGAATGAGGGATGCCATGCAGTCGGAATATTTCTCTGATGAAGAGTGTAGCTGTCTGGGCAGCGGTAGGAAGGCCTATCGCTGGAATGAAGTGGGCCATTTTGGTGCAACGGTCCACCACTACAAAGATCGTTGTGTGTTGGCGTGAGGGGGGTAAGTCAACGATGAAATCCATCGAGAGGTCTTTCCATGGATGTTGTGGAAGCGCCAAGGGTTGTAGAAGACCGGCAGGGCGAGCTCTTGGTTGTTTGTTACGTGCACAGATAGGACAGGAAAGAACAAAGGCAGCAACATCCTTCTTGACTGATGGCCACCAGAAATATCGTTGTACGGTGTTTATGGTCTTCTTGATACCCCCGTGGCCGGCAGCTGGAATATCGTGCGCAGTTTGTAGTACTTGTAGACGGGTCTCCGGAGGCGCATATATCTGCTTTTCATGATACAGGTATCTTTGATGGGGACGAGTCCTTGGATGTTTGTAGGTGGATGTCGACTGTACCTTCGTATGTGCTCCATTAGGGTGTCTTTTGTAGCACAGAAGAATCCACTAGGCAGGATCGTGTCGTTTGGTGTCGTGGTAGAGGGCGTACCAGAATCATACTGACGAGAGAGGGCATCCGCCTTTCCGTTTCTCTTTCCAGGTCGATACGTGATGAGTAGTGAGAAACGAGAGAAGAAGAGCGCCCACCTGGCTTGTCGGGGTTGGAGTCGTTTGGTAGTACGGAGATATTCAAGGTTGCGATGGTCAGTAAACACGGTTACAGGGTGTGTCGCTCCTTCAAGAAGGTGTCTCCACTCCTCGAGAGCGTTTTTTATCGCAAGCAGTTCTTTCTCACCTATGTTATAGTTTCGTTCGGCAGGATTGAGGCGTCTGGAGTAAAAGGCTACCGGATGCAGGAGTTTCTTGTCCCCGGATCTCTGAGATAGGATTGCGCCAGGGCAATGTCGGAGGCGTCTGTCTCTAAATAGTATGGGAGGTGGGCCTCAGGCTGTTTTAGGACGGGTGCTTGGGTGAAGCTCTTCTTAAGTCTCTCGAAGGCCTGTTGAGCCTCTGCGGACCATTGAAATCGCACGTCCTTTTTGGTTAGCGATGTAATAGGTGCGCTGAGGTGTGAAAAGGATCGGATGAAACGTCGATAGAAGTTGGCAAACCCCATGAATTGTTGGACCGCCTTTTTGTCTTTAGGTGTTGGCCAATCGAGGATGGCCTTGACCTTGGCTTCATCCATCTCGACATGCCCTGGTGACAGAATGTATCCAAAAATTCGATGGATGGGGTTCGAAGGTGCTTTTTTCAATTTTACCATATAATTTGTGCTGACGGAGGCGAGACAGGACGAGTCGGACGTGCTGTTCGTGCTCTTGGAGAGAGCGGGAGAATATCAGTAGATCATCCAAATAAATCACCAGGAAGGTATCCAAGATGTCACGAAAGATGTCATTGAGAAAGTGTTGAAAGGCAGCTGGGGCATTGCACAAGCCGAACGGCATGACGCGATACTCAAAGTGACCGTATCGAGAACGGAAGGCGGTCTTCCACTCGTCCTCGTCTCTTTCGCACCAAATTATAAGCTCCGCGGAGATCAATCTTTGTGAAGATACAAGCATCCTTCACTCTATCCAGTAACTCGGGATCAGTGGTAGCGGATAACGGTTACGTACCGTGATTGCGTTCAATGCTCTTGTAGTCGACGCATGGTCGGAGCCCACCATCTCGTTTCCCAACAAAGAAGATACCGGCCCCGGCAGGCGAAGTGGAGTGACGTATGAATCCTTTTTGGAGCCCGTCCTCAATATACTCCTTCAAGGATTGGGATTCAGGAACGGATAGGTTATAAATGCGCCCATGGGGTATGGGTGCTCCTGGAAGAAGGTCGATGGGCAATCGTATTCTCTGTGTGGATGGTAGCGTGTCGGCCCCTTTCTTCTCAAACACATCTTGGAAGTCAGAATATTGACCGGTAGTTCAGAAGCTGGGTAGGTAGAAAACCCAATCTTTTCGGTGGTATACCCGTTCATACAGAAGTGTTGGCAATGGTGAGAAGGGAAAGAGACGGTGTTGGAGGACCAGTCGATGGAAGGATTATGGGTGCGAAGCCAAGGAAGACCTAGAACCAGAGGGAACAAAGGAGAAGGTACAATGTCCCATTGGAGGCGCTCCTGGTGTTTAGTACCGATGAGCAGCAACAAAGGAGTGGTTTCATGGGTGATGGGGCCGGTACGTAGTGTGCTTCCGTTGACCATTTGTAACGGTGTGGGAGTCTTCTTCAGTCGTGTAGGGATCGCTAGGGAGGTAGCGAGGGTGAGATCGAAGAAGTTGTTACTAGCTCCGGAGTCTATGATGGCGGACACGTTCACACTTCTATCTTCCCACTGCAGGATGACAGGAATGGTCATATGAGCGGAGGTGGAACCAAATACACATTGAAGTGATATTACGGAGGGATGGTTCTTACCTCCGTCAGAAGGAAGTGGTGGTCGTATAGGGCAGCCACGCAAGAGGTGACCGGGTTGACCGCAGTACAGGCAGAGGTTTTGCGCGCGTCGTCTGCTTCGTTCAGCAGGGGACAAGGGACCTCGTGCTAAGCCAATCTCCATGGGTTTGGGAGGTGAAGGAGTGGAGTTGGGGAATCTGACAGAGGTCGTGGATGGAGTTTCAGACCGCCAGACAGGTAAGGAAGGAGCGGTGGCCATTCTCTCTTGACGTCTCTCTCTGAAACGTTGGTCCAGGGTTAGGGATCGCAGGATCATGGCGTCCAGTGTTGTGGGAACCCCTATTCGGGCCAGTTCGTCCTTTAGTTGATCAGAGAGACCATGACGGAAATGATCTCTAAGACCCACGTCGTTCAAACCTGTATCTGCGGCCACAGCTCGAAACTCGGAGATGTAGTCCTCCACTGGTCGTCGTCCTTGTCGTAGATGCCAAATTGTGGATAATGCGGTTGATGAACGCAGAGGGTCATCATATATAGGGTTCATGGCTTGGACGAAGGAATTCCAGGAGGATAGAATAGGACTCCCTTCACGCAGAAGTTGGAAGGCCCAGTCCTGTGGAGCCCCGGACATCAATGAAATGGCTGAGCGCACTTTTACGGAGTCAGATCCATAAGTACGGGGACAAAGAGAGAACATAAGTTCACAGGCGGTGATAAAGGTGCGGTACTTTGTGCGATCACCGGAAAACCGTTCGGGTGCATTGGCTCTGGGTTCTGGAGCGAGGAGTTCGGCCTGTTGAATGACGGAACCAGAGGGTGAAGGAGGTAATGCCGTGGCCTCGGCGCGACTCCTCTCTCTGTGGAGTAAGGTTTCTTGGCTGGTCTGTAGGTTCTGTACCATCTTGGCTAGGGCAGCCATCTGTTCGGTGAGGATAGCAAGAACCTGAGCGGTGCTTGCGGGTTCCATGATGATGCAGGTTCTTCTGTAATGCAGGGTTTGGATCCCCTGTGAAGTGTGTGTATGGAACCCAATGGCAAGCTATGGATAAGGAAATCAGGAGGCGATGGAGAGTAAAGTAATCTTTTAGTGAACCATAAATAGTAGTTGAAGTCCAGAAAATAATACAGTCAATAAGGTTGGAGTGGAATTCGTAACAAAGTCCCAGGAAGAACAACGGATAATAACGAGGATGGTGGCGTGGTCGATGGTACAATCCGGGTCGAAGAGTGTAGAAGGCGGCGTAGTAGGTGGCACAATCCGGGTCGAAGGGTTGAAGAAGGTGGCGTAGTCGTTGGCACAATCCGGGTCGAAGGGTTGAAGAAGGCAGCGTAGTCGGTGGCACAATCCGGGTTGAAGGGTTAAAGAAGGCAGCGTAGTCGGTGGCACAATCCGGGTCGAAGGGTTGAAGAGGGCAGCGTAGTCGGTGGCACAATCCGGGTCGAAGGGTTGAAGAAGATGGCGTAGTCGTTGGCACAATCCGGGTCGAAGGGTTGAAGAAGGTGGCGTAGTCGTTGGCACAATCCGGGTCGAAGGGTTGAAGAAGGTGGCGTAGTCGTTGGCACAATCCGGGTCGAAGGGTCAGAAGATACGTGATCAAGGAATACGAGGAACTCTAGGAAAACTGAGGCGGAAGGCACAGTAGAACCTGGATAATGTGCTGGGAAGGAAGGCGGATTTAAATAGGGTTCATGGGATCATGAGAATATCTCTCACCTGGTTCTCGTAGGTGGAGTTGAGGTACCTGGATCTTTGATAGGTCAATGGGAGGCATTCGAGGATCTCCAGAGCAGGTGTCCCGCAGTACCCTTAATCGGCCAGCCGAGGGCGCCAGAGTACCTGATTTTACAGTACATAGGAGGGTCTGTTCTCGCGCGTGCGCGCATTCCTTTACAGGGCTTGGATCCAGCCGGCGGCGTGGGGCGTCTCCTGGCTCTTCCTCTCCATCCTGCGGACCCGGAACTCGGAGCAACGCGCCACGAGGGACCTCGGGTGAGTAGGGAACCTCTCCCAGCATGGCGGTGTGGGCCGGGGGAAGGCCGCGGAGCGGGGCATGACAGGTAGACATCCTTCATACAAAAATTCAGCTTACATTAGGAAGGCGTTTTTGTGTAGTGTAAATGTTGAGGTAACAGGATAACATGGAGTGGTTTGTGCTAATGATCATTAGGTTCAATGTAGGATATTAGACCTCAAGGTAGAAAGGGCCTTCCAAGTTTTGGGTATAATGTGTTAAATGCATAGGGGTGCTATATGCAGATGTTAGTAGGTTCTCTGTATTAACTAGGTAAAAGTCTCTTTTTTAGGATAAAATAGCCAAATAGTTGCATTTTTATATATTTATGGACTTAATCAGTGTACTTATGCATTAATTAACAAGTGCTGTCCATGGGGGGGAAGTTAATTAAAAAAAATTCGACATGAAAGAACATTGTTCACTAAGTACTGATACCTTCAAAGACAGCTGTAAATATTTTTAATGCAAAGCCTTTTCTTTGTGAAAAGGGCATTTCTTTGGGACTCTAGTTGATATCTACGTGATTTATACTATGGATGCCTTGCAAAATATATGGATAATCTTTTATGATAACATTGAAAAACAAATTCCTTCTTAATAAGATAGCAAAACTGGTCAACTTTTCATTCAATTCAAAATATAATCTAGTGGCACTCATCATTGAATACATCTACATCTGCCAGTACTATAAACCTGGCCCAAAAACAGCATATACAATATCAAAAAGGGGCCACGCCACACTTCCAAATATACTACAGCTAAGTCTTTATTAGAATACCAAACCAGGTATAAATATATATTTGTGCAAAATTAATTGACCCCCATAGTGACCATGCGATTTTACCATTGTCTGTCCGAAAGTACCAAATGCTGTTTTTACATTTCTGCTCTGTTTGTGTTTAGGTCTAATTTTCCCCTTACTCGTTTATGGAACCCACATATAATATATTAAAAATATTCTTCCTAAATACAGTATACCATTATTTTCATCATATCCTATAATTTACTATAAAAATAATGAAATATGATGAAAAATATATACTTTTTTGAAAGTTGACCCCCAAAATCTACAACTGCCAAAAAAGACCCCGGCTAAATAGTTTCAAAATTTTGTCCTGAGTTTAGAAATACCCAATGATTACATGTTTTTGCTTTTTAACCACTTCACTGCTGAGCCATTTCACTCTGTGCTAAGCTCATATTGAACGTGTTATGCTCATCATGTTAAAAAGTGATTTGAAGTCCTATTTTATTATACATTTTGAATTTGATTTATTATTATTATTATTATTATTCTTTATTTATAAAGCGCCAGCATATTCCGCAGCGCTGTACAATAAGCACAGTATAGACAGGGTTACAATACATTGAACAACATTTGACAAACAGTACAGGAGGAGATGAGGGCCCTATTCCCGTAGGAACTCACAATCTGGGAGGGTTGGGGTTGGAAACAGGAGGAGAGGACTGTAAGGTGAGAGTGATTGATGGTTGCGTCAGTGAGTTGGGTGGTAGGCTTCCCTAAATAGGAATGTTTTCAGGGAGCGTTTGAAGGAAGAGAAGTTAGGGGAAAGTCTGACAGCACGAGGGAGAGCGTTCCAGAGAGTGGGGGCTGCGCGTGAGAAATCCTGCAGTCTATCATGGGAAGAGGTGATGCGGGGAGAAGCTAGGCGCAGGTCACTGTTTGACCTTAGGGAGCGGGCTGGGGTGTATTTGGTGATTAGTGAGGACAGGTAGTGGGGAGCTGAGTTAGTGAGGGTTTTGTAGGTAAGGATAAGGATTTTGAACTTAATTCTGCAGTGGATGGGGAGCCAGTGAAGGGACTCGCAGAGGGGAGCGGCAGAGACAGAGCGGCGGGTGAGGTGAATTAGCCTGGCGGAGGCGTTCAGGATGGATTGTAGGGGGGAGAGGTGGGACAGAGGGAGGCCAGATAAGAGATTATTGCAATAGTCGAGTCGGGAGATTACCAGGGCGTGTATGAGTTGTTTTGTGGCGACAGCGGTAAGAAATGGCCGAATTCTGTAAATATTACGCAGTTGATATCGGCAGGAGGAGGAAAGAGACTTGATGTGGGGGATGAAGGAAAGAGCAGAGTCAAGTGTAACTCCAAGACAGCGAACTTGGTTTGATGGGGAGATGGTGATACCCTCCACCGTGATCGAGAAGTCAGGAGGTGGGGCGGCATTAGAGGGAGGAATAAGTAGGAGCTCAGTCTTTGACATGTTGATCTTTAGGTGGTGGGAGGCCATCCAGGAGGAGATGCCAGATAAACAGTCACTGACTGATGAGTCCTGCAACAACCTTGTGGAGAAGATTTCTGTTACCAAAGTAAAGCTGGAACTACACATGTCTAAACTTGCTAATTTGGAGAATTGTTCCTGGGGACATGATTTATGGATATAAATCCTTCCTGAATCTATACCACCAGTAAAATTGGCTTATTTTGCTATAGACCTACTCATTCATTTAGTCCTCAATAATGAACCTGATTCTTTAGTAAATCAACAGGATTCATTAGCTCCCAAAACCAATGAAACTTAAAGATCTGATCCTAAGATCGGCTGGACAGAATAATGCTTTTAAACAAGACTGTCAGGGTTATCCAAAGAGATCCGAATTGCTTGAGAAAGGTAACCGAACGCTGAAAATCAGCATTCGGTTACCTTTCCTGGCCATTCGGCTATCCAGAGAGCAGGCAATTCGCCAAATACTGGCGAATTGCCTGCACATACGGTGCCTATTCGGTGCCTGTTCGAGGGCAGTGAAATCCCCATCAAAAAGCACTGCTTCGGCTATTCAGAGAACACAAACCAGCAGTGAAAGGTTCCCCTAATGCCCTGCCATTCAGTGGTTTAATTCAGCAAATTTATTCAGGAGAATCCCATAGGCTTCAATGTTAAAAATATTCCCGTTTTAATTCAATATCTAATAAACCGTTCATTCTAAAATTCTGCAGCAAAAAGTCTCTTTATTTATAGATTTTTTTAGGATACCTTAAGCATTTTTTTTTTTTTTTTTTTTTTTTTAAAAGTCCGATTTTTTTTTTTTTTTTTTTCAGTTTACTTATTTTTTTTGTAACAGCCCTCTTTATTATCATTCCCTGGACCTCCTGTGAAAATTTCAGACATTTTCGCTCACTAGTTTCTTTGCAAACAGCGTTTCTTTTTCCCAGATTCATACAAATGGTTTTTCTAATTTATTCACTGCCTCCTCTATGTCACAGCTGCTTCGGCTCTGTGTGATTCGGCTCCTGTTCGGCTCCTGTTCGGCTTTTTCAAAGGTTAATCCAGATGTTTTTGCTTGTTTTCAGCGTGCATTCGGTTAGTTTTCGGCATGTTTGCGGCAGCCTTTCCCTGCAATTCGGGGACCCTGTCCTGTTTGCTGAATACACCGCAGGGACACCGAAATGCAATCGGCAAAAGGAACCGAATTGAAGAGAACGAAAAGTCACCGAACGTGCGGTGACTTTTCGAATCTCTTTGGATAACCCTGTGTGTACACATTAAAATCTTTGGGTATTTATCTAAAACCCCCGTGTTAAAATGAAGCTTCTTCATGATCACAAAAGCAGTCCTACAAAGCACCTAATTTATAAGATGGGTGATTGTTACCAATCACTGTAGGGAAAATTGGATTGGATTTGTTAAAATACTGGAACATCAAACCAATTATACCCAACCTAAAAATAATTTTATGTCTAATGTAAGAGTTCAGAAAGAATGACAATGTGTGTCCACCTGATCTGCAGACATAACATTTAAGTCATTTTTTGCAGCTGTTCCCACCATGTTTTCTTTTTACCCCAAATCGGAATTGCGTTTGATGTGAGTGTATATATAAATCCATCATTTTGTCTCTTGGCTTAAAAGCAGCGAATCACATCAGACTGTATAACAGCATCATGTTGGGACCTACCTTGAAGGTTGCCACTAGCCTAATATCAATTAGTCCCCCACTTACTGCCAAAACAGCTCTGGTAAATCAAGGCATGAACTCCACAAGACCTCTGAATGTGTCCCGTTGTATCTGGCACCAAGATATTCGTAGCAGATCATTTAAGAGAAATGGGGGTATATAATCAAATGGACATAAAATGAACAAGGCTCATGAAAGGGGCAAAAAAATCAGGGATATCATAAAATGGGGCATAAAGAGGAAAAGGATGTGAAATGGGACACATAAAAATAAATACGAGGCACCCAAATGAATTTTTGCTTGCGAGTTCAAAAATCAATGCAAGGGCCCTGCCCTACTGTCATCTCATCTGCAGCCAGTGCCTCCCCAGCCATTGAACTGGCCTCCCCAGCTTCCCCAGCCTTCCCTGCATACCTACCTGGTTATACATTAGATTTCTATGCTATATGTCCAACGCAATTAAAATAGATAAGGTTATGGATCTGCAGTGATGTTATTTAACATTTAATTTTAGTTTGTGATAACGATGTACTGTATTCACTAATGAATTACTATTGTATATTGAAATTTTTCAATAAAGACTAAGTGAAAAATGCAATTGAATGGTTGATGAATAAAATCTGCTTTAGGAAATGGGGATTTTAGAGAACCAACATAAACATACAAAAATAAAGAAAACAAAAAAGGTTCTGTACAGGAATCAAGAAAAAAAAATATACCGTAGTAGATTTTGTACTCTTATAGGCACCATAAGTAAAAAAATAAAGCCTTTTATTTAGACCTATCCCATCTGAAAATACGTTTTTACCAAAAAGCAGTAAACACTTGGAGGAACCCCCCAGCAGAATGCCAGTATACGTATTATAGTATTAAAACCTAGCTTAAGTGCAACCACATTTTACCTTAAGAATGCAATAGTTTAGAAGAACAATTATAGAAAGCATTTGGGTAACCTGCAATACTAATTTGCGTTACAGTTTAATAACTTGCTAAAATGAATGAGAAGCAACAAAATTGTTGTTAACATCAACCAATTAATTCAAGCAAGATGAAATCTCTTTAATAATTCCCAACATTGCTTAATTTTTGAATTAGAAATGTGTTTATCAATAGATATATATATATATATATATATATATATACAGTATAGAAACATAGAAACATAGAAACATAGAAAAATGTCGGCAGATAAGAACCTTTTCGGCCCATCTAGTCTGCCCAATTACATGGATACTTTACCTGGATTTATCTTTTGTTTAGGATAGCCTTATGCCTATCCCATGCTTGCTTAAATTCAATTACTGTTTTGGCCTCTACCACTTCTACTGGAAGACTGTTCCATGTATCCACCACCCTCTCAGTAAAATAATGCTTCCTGATGTTACTTTTAAACCTTTGCCCCTCTAATCTAAGACTATGTCCTCTTGTTTTGCTATTTTGTTTCCTTTTAAATATACTCCCTTCCTCTACCTTGTGGATTCCCTTTACGTATTTAAATGTTTCTATCATATCTCCTCTGTCTCGTCTTTTTTCCAAGCTGTACATGTTAAGATCATTAAGCCTTTCCTGGTAACTTTTCTCCTTCAAGCCGTACACCATTTTAGTAGCCCTTCTCTGAACTCTCTCTAAGATGTCTATATCCTTCTGGAGATACGGTCTCCAGTACTGCACACAGTACTCCAAGTGAGGTCTCACCAGTGCTCTGTACAGTGGCATGAGCACTTCCCTTTTCCTACTGCTAATACCTCTCCCTACACAACCAAGCATTCTGCTAGCATTTCCTGCTGCTCTATTACATTGACTACTTACCCTTAGATCCTCTGAAATAATGACCCCTAAATCCCTTTCCTCAGATGTTGAGGTTAGGACTGTATCAAATATTCTATATTCAGCCCTTGGGTTTTTACGTCCCAGGTGCATTATCTTGCACTTATCCACATTAAAACTCAATTGCCACAACTCCGACCATTTTTTTAGTTTACCTAAATCATTTGTCATTTGGCTGATCCCTCCAGGAACGTCAACCCTGTTGCAAATCTTTGTGTCATCAGCAAAAAGACATACTTTTCCATTAATACCTTCTGCAATATCACTAATAAAAATATTAAAGAGAATGGGTCCAAGTACTGACCCCTGAGGTACCCCACTGGTAACAAGACCTTGTGCCGAATAAACTCCATTTACCACAACCCTCTGTTGTCTGTCACTCAGCCACTGCCTAATCCAGTCAACAATATTGGAATCTAAACTCAAAGATTGCAATTTATTGATAAGCCTTCTATGCGGAACAGTATCAAAAGCCTTACTGAAATCTAAATAAGCAATGTCTACTGCACCACCTGTGTCTATTACTTTTGTTACCCAATCAAAAAAATCAATAAGATTAGTTTGGCATGATCTCCCTGAGGTAAACCCATGTTGTTTCTGATCCTGTAATCTATGTGTTTTTAGATGTTCAACAATCCTTTCCTTTAACATGGTTTCCATTAATTTCCCCACTACTGACGTAAGACTAACTGGCCTATAGTTCCCCGATTCCTCCCTACTACCCTTCTTGTAAATGGGCACAACATTTGCTAATTTCCAGTCTTCTGGGACGACTCCCGTTAACAAGGATTGGTTAAATAAATCTGTTAACGGTTTTGCTATTACATCACTGAGCTCTTTTAATAATTTAGGGTGGATCCCATCAGGCCCCATTGATTTATTTGTCTTTACCTTAGACAGCTGCTGTAGAACCTCCTCCTCTGTAAACTGATATGTAAATGTCTCTTTAGTGTGCTCTCCTAACTGAGGTCCCTTTCCTTCCTTTTCTTCTGCAAAGACTGAACAAAAATATTCATTGAGGCAGTCAGCGAGACTTTTATCCTCTTCTACATACCTTATATATATATATATATATATCACTTATGTACAAAACCAGGAATAAAGATGGGGTCCAAACCTGTATCTATTTGTAGCAACCTGTTTGGCATTTTGAAAATTCCAGTTTGTCTGTTGCAAGTTTGTCTGATATATGAATGATATTTTCTTTTTACTGTGAGATTGCAAGGATATTCCCAAAATTTTCTAAAATATCTAAATTCTAAAGAATGGAGAATTAAACTTGAAGGCTCTTGGAGCCAGAAAGGGATTTGTTTTATAATGTGACTTTATTTGTAAAGAAATGGGAACAATATATAACATAATTTGTGTCACATAAAATTATACATATATAGACATAAATTGAAAAACATGGCTGCAACTCCCTGATAAAGCTCGTTGGAATTCCAAAGAGTTAATTTGTGAGAACTAAAAGAAATTGTGGTGATCAATGGAAATGTGTAGAACATGTAAACAGGTTAAACAAATAATTCCTGTAGTGAAAATTCACTGGGCTAGATTAAGAACCTAATGCTAAAATGGGAACGTCAACAGGGAAAACCTAGGCTTACAGGTTTTCCTGTAGCGCTCCCATTTTAGTATTAGATTCTGGGGTAGGCGCTACCATGGAATGTAAGTCTACACTTACCTCGGAATGTAAATCTACACTTGTGGATACTAGCAGTAGTGCTTCTGTAATGCCGCGAGTATCACTCCCTGGAGTCCATAGGACTCCATGGAGGGTTGCACTGCCGGGACGTGAGCCCTATGCATTCTCACACGTGCAAGATCATGCAGCGCTGCAGTGTGATCTCGAAGGAAGACTGGGACTATTTGACTCCAGTCTCACTCTGCTTGCAGTCAGGATAAGTGGAGGATAAGGCCACCGTTTCTGCTGTGGGTCACTTATCCTGGTGTTAATATCTACTCATCTGAATGCTAGAGTTACCATGGAACTGGTAGAAAAGAAAGAAACATGTTTTTGAATAGCAATCATATATAAAATGAAAGAATTAGATCAATATTGTTGTCTTTACTTATGGTTATAGTGCACAAAATATAAAAATAAATTACCGTATTTTTCGCTCCATAAGACGCACCTAGTTTTTAGAGGAGGAAAACAGGAAAAAAAATATTCTGAATCAAATAGTGTAAAAATGGATAATGCCCCAGCTGCTCTCATGGATATACTGCCCCAGCTGCTCTCATGGATATACTGCCCCAGCTGCTCTCATGGATTTTGCCCCAGCTCATGGCTATGCCCCCAGCTCATGGATATGCCCCAGCTCATGGATAATGCCCCAGCACATGGATATCCCCCAGCTCACACATGGATATGCCCCAGCTCACACATGGATTTGCCCCAGCTCATGGATATGCCCCAGCTTATGGATATGCCCCAACAGCTCATGGATATGCCCCAGCAGCTCATGGATATGCCCCAGTTTATGGATATGCCCCAGCAGCTCATGGATATGCCCCAGCTCATGGATATGCCCCAGCAGCTCATGGATATGCCCCAGCAGCTCATGGATATGCCCCAGCTTATGGATATGCCCCAGCTCATGGATATGCCCCAGCAGCTCATGGATAATGTCCCCAGCTCACCTCCTGCCGCCGCATCGTGTTCAGCTCCCTCTGAGCATGCGTCTGGCGGCATGGAGCTTGGGCACTCGCCTGGGGGAGCCACGTGACCAGCCGCGATCTCACGAGAACTCGGCTGGTGACGTGGTTCCCCAGGCGAGCGCCGAAGCTCCATAGCTTCGGACGCTCGCAGGGAGCGAACACTGCACAGGCGCAGTATTCGCTCCATAAGACGCACCCACTTTTCCCCCCACTTTTTGGGGGGAGAAAAGTGCATCTTATGGAGCGAAAAATACGGTAAATAAAATGAAAGTTCTGGCCCATACTAAAATTAATCCCTGGCCAAGGGAAAAAAGAAGGACAAAAGCAAAAAATCTTTTTCAGTGGGGCAAAATGTTAAGACTGCTTTGGTGCATAGTGATGCAAATAGAAAACAGCGAAAGACATTTGCAGGGTTATTCAGAGAAAGGTGAAAACCAGGATAACTGGCAGGAGAAGAGAACAATCTAGACCAAATAGCTGATTTGGAAAGTGAGATAAATGGGAGAATTTTTCTGGTTTGGCTATTTTGATCTCGAATTTTCACTTCAGTCATTCTCCTGAGTTTCTCCTTTCATTGAATAGACTTGATAGTATTTTGCGCAAGAAGGTTGTTAGGATGCGCATTATGTTCAGACCGCAGAAAACTGCAAAACTAAAAAATATATACTTTAACTTGTTTAAGAAAAAATAAAAGACTAAAAGATAGTAAGAACAAAATTGTATGCAATCAAAGATGTCTTAATTTGATAGTAAAAAATATATATGATAACATGCCACTGTAGGTTAAATATTATAGGGAGAACCACCTGGCAATTACATCTTGTGACGAGAGGAGAGGAGTGGTGTTTGAGGGACGGTATGTGTCCCCTCGAGTTTTGTCATATTGTTGGGACTAGCACTCCAGGCCGGAGTTTGGGTTCAGCTCGGGGCACACAAATCTCCGGGTTTTGCAGTTCTCCCTGGGGAGGCTTAATTGATTGATGGGTGAGGCTAGAGGGAAATAAAAGCAGGAAGTGAGGTTCATTCAGTCTCCACCCTGGGACTCAGACCAGCTACTGAGGGAGCAAAGCTGAACCAGAGATCAGGCTGCAAAAGGAAAGGTTGGAATACACTTTGTTTTCTGAAACGGTAGTGAGGGAAAACCTTAAATGTTTAGTTAGCGCCGGACAGGCAAGGGTATTGTTTTGTTTTGTTTTGTTTTGTTTCTTGACCTGTATGCAGCTCTTGAATAAAAGTACAGAGGGCTGTACATTATAAAGAAATCCTGCGATTGGGACTACCTTTATCCTGGGAAGGGTACCCCCCATTTGAGCTGTACCCCACAATCTACAGAATGATTGAGGAAGGCATTGAACAGCACTCCATCATCTTATGTCAAACACTATCATGCATATCCAGACAGAAGACAACACAGGCACTCCAACCTGAATTCAGAATACATTTATTGAGCTTGCATCAAACACAGACAGCGTTTCGACTTTAAGATTAAATTTTTTCTGGTCAACCCTGCCCTGCAAGCAGACTAGAAGACATGCAATATAGCAAATTTCTTGATCTCACATCCTCCTTTGGTCTTTAACAGTCCAACCTATCACTTGCTCACCATGATGGACACACAATCGGCTTGGTGTTGTCTAACCTCTGCACCATTTCAGACTTCCCCAATTGGCCATTCCCCATTTCTGACCACCATCTGCTTTCCTTTACATCAACCTGTCAAAAGAACCAGTTTCCTCTCTTCCCTACCATTCCCACACCTCAAGGAATCTCCAGGCCTTGAATCCTCTATAATTCTCCAAATTCATTCAAAGTCCCGTCTCCCACATTACCACTTTAACCTGCTCTGACCTTGCCATTTTCCACTATAATAACACTCTTTCATCTGCTCTAGACTCTCTTGCTCCTTCACTCCAGCGCAAACTTCGTTAGTTCCAGTCCTGGCACTCAAAGCAGACATGCTATTTGCAAAAATGCTCTCGCACTGCTGAGTGTGCCTGGAGAAAATCTCGCTCAGATGCTTACCTTCGCCATCTCCACTGTCTGGCTCCAGCCCTCAAGATTTTATTTTATTTATTTATTTATAAAGTATTTTACCAGGAAGGATACATTGAGATTTCTCTCATTTTCAAGTATGTCCTGGGTACTCGCTGACTACTTCATAAAGAAAACACCACAATTCATAACAACATCCCAATACAAGCATGTAATATTACTGCCCCACCCCGTCAACCCCACATCGACTCTCAGCTTCTTCATGCCAACCACAGAGGATGAAGTTTGCGCTATACTGTCTCCTGCATGCTTCACTGCCTGCCCTATCGTCTCTATCCCTTCACACATACTATCTTCTCTGTCCTCATCTCTAACTCCTGCTCTTACTCGCATCTTCAACTTATCCCTTGTTTCTGGTTCATTTCCCTCTCCTTTTAAGCATGCCACTATCCCACCCATTCTTAAGAAACTCAAATTCTCCTGAAAACTACCACCTGGTATCATTACTTCCACAAGTGTCAAAACTACTAGAAAGACTAGTTTATGATAGCTTAACCTACTTTCTAGCTTTCAATTCCTTGCTTGACCCTTTGCAATCCAACTTTCGCTCGCAACATTCAAAACTGCTCTCACCAAGCTGGTAACTCCTCCTCTTCATTGCCTCTATCTGTTGGTGTACCTCAAGGCTCTGTCCTTGGTCCTCTGCTCTTTTCCATCTACACCTCCTCCCTGGGCAAAATCATCAACAGCTTTGGCTTTAATTACCACCTCTACGCTCTCTCCCCCTGTCCTTTCAAAAGTCAGTGACTGTTTATCTGGCATCTCCTCCTGGATGGCCTCCCACCACCTAAAGATCAACATGTCAAAGACTGAGCTCCTACTTATTCCTCCCTCTAATGCCTCCCCACCTCCTGACTTCTCTATCACGGTGGAGGGTATCACCATCTCCCCATCAAACCAAGTTCGCTGTCTTGGAGTTACACTGGACTCTGCTCTTTCCTTCATCCCCCACATCAAGTCTCTTTCCTCCTCCTGCCGATACCAACTGCGTAATATTTCCAGAATTCGGCCATTTCTTACCGCTGTCACCACAAAACAACTCATACACGCCCTGGTAATCTCCCGACTCGACTATTGCAATAATCTCTTATCTGGCCTCCCTCTGTCCCGCCTCTCCCCCCTACAATCCATCCTGAAAGCCTCCGCCAGGCTAATTCACCTCACCCGCCGCTCTGTCTCTGCCGCTCCCCTCTGCGAGTCCCTTCACTGGCTCCCCATCCACTGCAGAATTAAGTTCAAAATCCTTATCCTTACCTACAAAACCCTCACTAACTCAGCGCCCCACTACCTGTCCTCACTAATCACCAAATACACCCCAGCCCGCTCCCTAAGGTCAAACAGTGACCTGCGCCTAGCTTCTCCCCGCATCACCTCTTCCCATGATAGACTGCAGGATTTCTCACGCGCAGCCCCCACTCTCTGGAACGCTCTCCCTCGTGCTGTCAGACTTTCCCCTAACTTCTCTTCCTTCAAACGCTCCCTGAAAACATTCCTATTTAGTGAAGCCTACCACCCAACTCACTGACGCAACCATCAATCACTCTCACCTTACAGTCCTCTCCTCCTGTTTCCAACCCCAACCCTCCTAGATTGTGAGTTCCTACGGGAATAGGGCCCTCATCTCCTCCTGTACTGTTTGTCAAATGTTGTTCAATGTATTGTAACCCTGTCTGTACTGTGCTTATTGTACAGCGCTGCAGAATATGCTGGCGCTTTATAAATAAATAATAATAATAATAATCACCAAGATTACTAATGGCCTCCTTTCTGCTAAATGCAATAGACATTATTCTACACTAATCCTTCTTGACCTCTTATCTGCCTTTGATGCATTTGACCATCTCCTCCTAAAGTCCCTTGGCTCTCTTGGTCTCTGTGATAAAGCCCTCTCTTGGCTAATATATTACCTGTCCAATAGCTCCTTCTCAGTATTCCTTGCTGGCAATTTCTCCTCTTTAATGCCTCTGTCAGTTGGCATTCCGCAAAACTGTGTCCTGGGTCATCTGCTCTTTTCCATCTATACCTCCTTGCTGGGTAAACTCATCACCAACCACGACTTCAAGTATCACCTATACGCTGATGCCACCCAGATCTATCTCTCCCCTCCCGATCTCTCTCAGATCAGTGCCTGCTTGTCTGGAATCTCCTCCTGGATGGCCTCTCACTACCCGAGGATCAATATGTCTAAGGCTGAGCTCCTTCTTAATCTTCCCTCCACATTTACCCTGATATCTAACTTTTCTATAACTGTTGACGGTAGCACTATCCTTCCACTGCCTCAGAGTGACTCTTGACCCCAATCTTTCCTTCAGCCCCCACATCCAATCACTCTCCTCATGTTGCCACAATCACCTACGCAATATGGCCACAATTCGTCCATTTCTGATCGTTAACACCAATAAGCAACTCATCCACTCTCTGGTAATCTCCCATCTGGACTACTGCAACAGCATCCTGACTGGCCTTCCTCTGTCCCGCCTCTCCCCTTTGTAGTCCATCCTAAATTCATCAGCCCGGCTTATCCACCTCACCTGTCGCTCTGTCTCTGCCGCCCGTCTCTGAAAATCCCTGCTCCGGATCCCCACCCACAGCAGAATCAAATTCAAGCTACTCACTCTGACTTAAAAAGTCCTCACTAACTACGCTCCTCACTACCTGTCCACACTAGTCACCAAATACACCTCAGCGGTAAGAATATTTTCAATCACAATATACATTGAGAAAATGCCATTTGGGTGTAAAGGAGAAAGTAATTACATAAGTAGGAGAGTGCTTGTGATTTGATTTTGCTTTAGAATGTTTAAGAACTGTTTTTTTTAATATACATATATATATAATTTCTCTGGTGTTTTTACCTGATCCCTTTCTTGTACTAAGATACCAGAGGAATCGAAAACGGAATGCTTACTAGATTTGTGCATTTTGCTTCATTCCAAATTGCAATTCAGACAAAATTATACCGATTTGTATTTCAGAAGCACTTCCGAAATAACGAATCGATTTTGTCTGAAACGGAACGAAAATGAAACGGTATATAATGAATTGATTTGGTTTTTACAAATTGATTCATTATACCATTTTTCTCAGACTCAACACAGCGTCCCTGTCCATTGGCTATGGTGCTAAATCTGTTGCATACAGCACCACAGGCCATGGACAGCAACATATGGTGCTGTTCGGTGTTATTCGTCAGCAGTGAAATTCCCCATAGAGAATTAATGGTTAATCTATTCAAAGAATGCCAAACAGCACTTAAATGTCGGTGAAATGCCATGATTTTAGGGAGTTTCGTTAAACAGCTTTAAATAGGCGAATCCCATAGGTTTTAATGTTAAAAACATCCCCGCTTTTATTAAATATTTATTCAACTGTTTATTCTAATCATTTGCAGCAAAAATACTTATTGCTAATTGATTTTTTTGTATTTTTTGGGGTATTTTTTTATTTTTAGGTGAAATTTTTGGATTCCCAATTATTTTAAAAAGATGAGGCTTTTTTTCTTTGCTGAACGCAGCATTGTTTTTTTTCTTTCCTTCAGTTTGGCTGCATTCAGCAGGTGCTATCCTTGGTGCTAAAACCTATTCGAACAGTAATTCATCTGTTTCACAATTCAGTAATAACAAATCAAAATAAGGAATCCATACGAAATCCAAATTATTAATCTCCCGTAATAACGAACCGATCCAAAATATGAATCACAGTAACACAATGAATGCCCTGAAACAAATTTAAAAAACATAACAAATCGATCCAAAATGGAACAATTTTTTTCATTGTGCACATGTCTAATGCTTAACAAACGTGCAACGAATGCAAGAGACCAGAAGAGAATTGATGCCTGGTTGTAAGCAAGTGGGACACCTTAAATATGCAGTGCTGAGCCCAGAGGCCAGACATCGCTGCAGAAAATTGTACCTTCCTGGCGTCCCTGATGAATTGCAGAGCGAGCATCTACTGGAATACTCACAGTGTACTGATTCTGTACCTTCGGCGCCACGAGTGGTTTCTTTGGAGATTTAAAAGATAATCAGGGTTATTCAGAGAAAGGTGAAACGCAGGAGAATTGACAGGAGAAGAGAACAATCTAGACTAAACAGCCGATTTGGAAAGTGAGATAAATGGTAGAATTTTTCTGGTTTGGCTATTTTGACCTAGAATTTTAATTTCTCCAGTCATTCTCCTGAGTTTCACCTTCCTTTGAATAGATCTGAATGTGTATAAAAGATTATATATATATATATAAAGTTAATACAGTTCAATGTTGGAATCAGCTGCTTCCCTCCTCCACTCGGTGGTATATCCCGGACCACCAAAGTAAGATAAATCTGGAGTTGGTGTGGTGAGGTCAGCGCTTCCACCAAAGCTTTTCTACAATTAAAAAGATGATAAGTTAAGGATCCCACTTTTTAACTGAAGAAAAGCTTTGGAGGAAGCGCTGACCTCAACTCACCTAACCAACTCCAGATTTAACTCCTGGAATACCTCATAGGCCTGGCCTCACACCTTCTCCTACCCATGTAACAACTTTGGGCCTGACAATTGTCTTAGTGGCAAGGATCCGAAAGAAGCTACTGCCCCTGCTGATGCCCCTTGTGGTGATATAGTAGTAGTGACTGCTGATGTGTCGACACAATTGTAACTCCTGAATGCACCTGGCCTTAAGTACCAAATTACATATGTCTCCAACTCCATTACAATCTACAGGGCATTAGAGGAGAGCTTCAGCTTTTATGAGGTCAATACTGCTTCAGAAATGAAACATCCGTTACTGCTAAATTTGTTGTCTCCTGATTACAAAGGACGGCTCCCCTCACCCATTTGCCACATGGAGGAAGCATGGAGTGTGCTGACATGTCTGGGGGTCCTTGGACTTTCTGTTGATGGCCTCCCTGTAGCTGGAGGCACACGTCATATCCGAGGTGAGAGGGGAAAACACATCAAAAAGGTGAATAATCAGTCACCAAGGAATGTCCATAACCACACAGAGGCCTCTCAGCCAGCTTCCTCTCACCTCGGCAGTCGGCCATGCCCCTGCTCCATTCATTACTTTAATGACTGTAGCTGCTATTCAGGCCTAGAGACTTGTGGGATAGATTGCTGAGATGCAGAGAGCAAGAAGATGTAATTTTCACCTGAGGGTGCTCCAGTGCTGATGGCAAAGATACTGCTCTGTGCTACTTAGACAGACCAGGTGGTGGAAATCTACAATGTAGCCATCACAGTAGTATGCACCTGAGAAGTTATGTAGGTATATGTTAAATTAAATAAATAAGGGTCTTAACAGCAAATAAAGCAAATGTTCTCCAATTCACTAATCACATTTCAGGGCAGAGAAATATAATTTTAAAATGAAAAAAGATATATTTTCTTAAATCACAGTTTTACATTGCAGCCGATTGCAATTATTCCATACTTTGTATTTTGCTATTTTTGAATGTTTTTACTGATCATATTAAAGTATATTTGTATCCATAAGTTTATTCCCAGACTGTAATTGGGGGACCTGGTAATTAGATCGCAAAATGTACCAGAAGCTCAACTTTCAATCTGTGGTCTGAGTTGCGAAGCATCATATTTTTAAAGTCATGCTGACATTCCTCAGCCAGCGTAATCTGCCAAGAACAACTTGAGCAAAGCTTGTCTTGGCACGAAATCAAAATCAAGACCTCAACAGTGTAACTGAAAACATTTACACAGCTGGAACCAAACCACCCTATATTGTCAAGAGTCCTGTAGCATTCAAACCATGAGTAGAGTATACCTTTTTTTTAGTTTGCCTATGCACATGTATAACTCCTTGTTAAATAACCTTAAATTTTATATTTTTACAATATTTTTTTGAAAAAAGTAAAATACATAAAAATCGTTAAACTACATTGATAACTCTAATTAAGACAGCACCTTTGAAAAAAACCTCAATATATACTGTTTGTATGGGACATCGCACAACTAACAAAAGCATTTGAATATTTGTACTGTGACTCAGTAATTGTGACTCAATTAAATAAAAAAGTATGAAGTGACCCTGATGTGTCATTTTCAGGACATATGAGGATGTAAAAGTTGTTTCTAGCAGTTTTGGTTCTTTTTTAAAGGGACACTCTGCTCACCTGGCGACTTTACATTTATACAGTAAGGCTGGGTTCACACCTGAGCGTATCTCATATGGGCGTCTTACGCACGTTTTTTGTCGGGCGGTTTATGAGCGTTTTTGACAATTAGAAATGCGCGTCGTATGTGTGTTTTTTGAAGTCTATGGCCGCAAACGCCCTGTAATATGCCCCAAAGAAGTGCTGGTATTTCTTTGGGCGTAGGGCATTTTACAGCGCGTTCCTACACGGTGTAATATGCCCAGGTGTGCACCATGCCCATAGGAAATAGTGGGATTTCAGCGTTTGAGCGTTTTACAGCGCGTAGGAACGAGACTGTCCTCACGATGGTCTGGGTTGGTAGGTAGATCCAGCGTCTCAGGAGAGGGGAAAATCGAGGTTCCAGAAGTCCCGCCTGGAGTAGGCTGGGACGGGCAGCCTAGTTGCGGCCTGGTGACTCCGGGGTTGTGGATACTGCGAGTTCGGGTCCAGCCGGAAATTAATCCAAATCAGGTGCAGCAATGAATAAATGAGCTCCTGCAGCTGCGATGCTGCTGATGGTAGCAAAAATCCACACAGCAGAGGGTAAATTGCTAGCTCTGCACGGAGCTCGATGTAAAAGCGGCCATTCACTTGGCCCGCCTCCCGGAAGTCCCTGAAAATCTATTTTTTAATAGTGTTCCTTTAACCCCTTCACTGCTGAGTCATTTCACCCGTGTACTGAGTTCATTTTGACCGTTTTGTGCTCAGCTAAGTACAGTGGCGACTCTAGGAACAATATTTAGGGGGGCACATAGGATACCGCAGTCAAAACTGGGGGGGCACTAATAATTTTCACCACTAAATCACACCACTGAATAAAACTAAGGGCCCTATCACCTGGTATGAGCTAAACCACCATCGCTAAAGGAAAAAGTTTGCGCGAGTCGCTAAAACGTAGTGCCTGACGACTTACTAACAGATCACCTTGTTCGCGGGAGTCCATGAACAAGGTCGTTTAGCGCATGCTAGGGAAACTAATGCAGTTGTGTACAGGATAGAATTGTTTTTTCCAGTGCAGAGTGCCGGACCATACCCATCCCCCGTCCTCACAAGCTTGAATATGAACACATCCAGTGAATAACCTCAAACCCCTGCATTATTAAAATCCTCCAAGGTGGCCGTATCATCCATGTTTATATGCACATATATTAATTAAGGCTGATGGGCATTGCATGATAAATGCCACCCAACAGCATGTAGAATCATTACACTGCATTTAATAGATCCAAAAGGAAGGCCAGGTGAGCAACAATAATTTCCCTGCTGCGGCACATAAATAATAAATGTTACAGGACAAGACTTATTCATTTGTCCCTTTAAACTTGGTCCACACAGTCACCCTAATAATCAACCGCTTACATATTATGAATAACCCCCAGCATAAAATGTTTAAAATTAGGCAATATATTAGAATTAGGATATATTTATTTATTTGCAAAGTATTTTACCAGGAAGGATACATTGTGATTTCTCTCGTTTTCAAGTATATCCTGGGTCATATATGTGGATAAAGGATACATTTATATTAGAGCCTACTGCAACAGCAGTGACATTGCTGACCAGATCCATTACTATGGTGTATGGAGCCAAGAGAACACCTGTGCTGCATTCCTTTCAATTGCCTGTTAATTGTCTGTTAATTTTGGGCGAGGACCTGTTTTTTCTGTCTTTTTGGAGTTAGCACTAGGGTTCAGCAGTAGGTAAAATGTTGCAATTAGTGCCCCTCAAAAAATTAGCGCTGGCACTGGCTGGGTGGAGTAGAGGTAACATCACTGCTCTGGATGGAGAGAGCCTGTGTAGACATGGGTTCGATCCCAGCAAGAGCACCTCTCCAGTAAGTGTCCTTAGGCAAGACACCTAACGGTACATACTCGCCACCCAGGACATACTTGAAAACGAGAGAAATCTCAATGTATCCTTCCTGGTAAAATACGTTCTAAAAATAAAAAATCAATTTAAAAAAATCTGTTAGCTGCAAAAGCGCTAGATATCTCTAGCACTCCCCATGTTAAGTATAGGACGCGGAAAGTACAGTAAGCTTGCGGGACAAATCGCTAATAGCGACGCGCTAAGTGATTTTTCCCGTTTGTAGCGGGAGGCAAACAATCTGTTGGTCAGGCGCTAGACTCAATTAACCTGGCGCTAACACAAAACCATGCCGACACAAGGGTTAGCTCACACCAGGTAATAGTGCCCTAAATAAGTATATATAAATAAGATTCCATAACCCCAGAGTAATGTGATGCAATGAGTAATGTGATGCAGTGATACCTTTTTATTGTACTAACCTGATACTTAAATTCAATATTTTATTTGCTGCAATTCGGCAGTTTTTGCTGAATGTCTGATTGCTGCTTCAGCGAATCCACTTTTAGCAAATTACAGGGACCATTCGCTAAATAGGGAATTCACCATATTTTCAGCAAAATAAATTCCCCGAAATGTGACGAAAAAGCAGAGGATCGGAAGATCATTAGACCCTTTAGATTCTAACTTCCATAATAACCCCTAAAATGTCATAAACTCAGGGAAATACAATAAACTTAATAAACAATGTGGCATTTAGCCTACCCCTTAACCCCTAATATGCCATTAATCAAGGGAAAACATGAAATGAATACACTGTAAGGCATGTAGCCAACCCATTAACCCCTAAAACGCCATTAATCAAGTAAAAAATAAAATGTAGACTGTGAGGGATGAAGCCTACCCATTACCCCTTAATATACAACTAAAACCAAGGCAAAAACTAACGTAATACACAATGTAATGTATAGTATGAACATTAACCACTTCACTGCTGAGCCATTTCAACCCTGTGAAAAGGTTTACGTTTAAGGGCACGTTTTTATTTAATGTTTTAGGACTTTTACTTTACACTGAATATGGTCATGTTGGGTATCATTGGAAAGGCCATAATCTGCACTTTCGAATGACACCTAGAATGTCCTGTGCGATGCACAGGAACAGAGATACCGCTGTCCAAAAAATGTGGGAAGCTGGATGCTGATTTTTGGTGGGGGGGGGGGCACATGGGGGGCAAGGACTAACCTAGGGGGGCAATTGCCCCCCTTGCCCCCCTGTAGAGATGCCTATGGCTAAGTATATATCCTTATTTTCAACTTGTCAGATTCATAATATATCATTTTTATATGTATATCATGTCATGTCCTGTCAGAATGCTATAACAAATATTTTTTAAAAAAAATTGAATTTCATTTTAGATTTAATCATTAACAGCGTGTAAAATTTTTATACATTTTTATTATCCAAACTTTTGCCCCTTGGCTGCAGAATCCCCATGACTTGTGGGGGACATCCTTCTTATGCTGCGGGGAAACCCCATAGTTACATAGATACATAGTTACATAGTTATATAGGCTGAAAAAAGACATGCGTCCATCGGGTTCAGCCTCTCCCACATAACCTACTGCTGTTGATCCAAAAGAAGGCAAAAAACCCAGTCTGAAGCGCTCGCCAATATGCAACATACTGGGAAAAAAATTCCTTCTTGACCCCAGAATGGCAGTCAGATTTCTCCTTGGATCAAGAAGCTTTTACCCACATATTAAATATTATAACCCTTAATATTTTGTGTCTGCAGGAAGTCATCCAGTCGTTTTTTAAAAGTCTGTACAGACTCTGACCCAACCACCTCAACAGGCAGAGAATTCCACAGCTTTATTGTTCTCACCGTAAAATAACCCTTCCTATGCTTTAAGCTAAATTTTCTTTCTTCCAGTCTAAATGGATGACCCCTTGTCCTATGTATAGTCCTGTTCATGAATAGGTTATCAGACAATGGTTGATAATGGCCCCGTATATATTTATATAAGGTTATCAGATCCCCTCTAAGGCGCCTTTTCTCTAAACTAAACAGGTTTAAGCTTGTTAGTCTTTCCTCATAACTTAACCCTTCCATCCCCCTTATTAATTTAGTTGCCCGTCTCTGCACTTTTTCTAACGATATAATATCTTTTTTTAAGACAGGTGCCCAAAATTGCACGGCATATTCAAGGTGCGGCCTGACCATTGATTTATACAGAGGCAAAATTATGTTTTCATCCCGTGAGTGAACTCCCCTTTTAATGCATGCCAGTACTTTGCTGGCCTTGGCGGCTGCTGTTTGACATTGCACATTGTTACTTAGTTTGAAGTCTATGATTATTCCCAAATCCTTCTCCTGCTTGGATTTCCCTAACTCCGTACCATTTAGGGTATAAATTGCTTGTATGTTCTTCACTCCAAAGTGCATAACTTTACATTTATCTAGATTAAATTTCATCTGCCATTTAAGTGCCCAGTCCCCCAATTTATCTAAATCCCTCTGCAGCGAAGTAACATCCTGCTCACATTGTATTACTTTTCCTAGCTTTGTGTCATCTGCAAACACTGATACATGACTTTCAATGCCTATCTCAAGGTCATTTATAAATAAATTGAATAGTATTGGTCCTATAACAGACCCCTGAGGGACACCACTTACCACTGGTGTCCATCTTGAAAATGTACCATTTATGACCACTCTCTGTACCCTATCTTTTAGCCAGTTTTCTATCCAAGAACAAGTATTTTCATCTAGACCATTTTTTCTTAATTTAAGTAGTAACCTTTTGTGTGGAACTGTGTCGAAAGCTTTGTCAAAATCTAAGTAAATCACATCCACTGCGACCCCCTGATCTATACTTCTACTTACTTCCTCATAGAACGTAATTAGGTTAGTCTGACATGATCTGTGTTTCATGAAACCATGCTGATTTTTGCCAATTACATTATACCTCCCAATAAATTCTGAATATTATCCCTTAGTAACCCCTCAAATACTTTCCCAGCCACAGATGTTAAGCTCACAGGTCTATAATTCCCAGGCACAAATTTTAAACCTTTCTTAAATATAGGGACCACGTCAGCTTTTCTCCAATCCTCTGGTACTATTCCTGAAAGAAAAGAATCTTGAAAGATTAAGAACAGAGGTTTACATATTTCAACACATAGCTCTCTTAGTACTCGCGGGTGAATTCCATCTGGCCCTGGGGCTTTATTAACATTCACATTGTTTAATTTGTGTAAAACCTTGTCCTGAGTCAACCAGTCACTTTGTATTAGTAAGTTTTTATTAATGAATTTCATGTCGCCTGTTATAGGTTTCTCTTTGATAAATACTGAAGAAAAATAATCATTTAAAATTTCTGCTTTATCCTGATCTTCAGTTAACAATAACCCTGACTCAGATTTTAGTGAACCTACATTTTCACTCTTGGGTTTTTTAGAATTTATGTACCTAAAGAATCTTTTAGGGTTGGTCTTGCTCTCTTTGGCTATTTCTTTTTCATTTTCTAGTTTAGCCCATCTAATCGCATTTTTACATGCTTTATTGGCTGCCCTATAGGCTTTATAGGATGCCTCAGATTTATCAAATTTAAAAGCTTTAAATGCCTTCTTTTTATTTTTCATTTCCTTAGTTACCTTCCTACTAAGCCACATTGGTTTCAGTCTGTTTCTTTTATATTTATTAACCAGTGGAATATATTGTGACGTGTAATTTTCTAGTGTTCGTTTAAAGATATTCCACTTATCCTCAGTGTTTTTCCCGTGAAAGAGTTTCTGCCAGTCAATGACATTGAGAGCTTCCATGGCGTCGTTCACACACTTTTCCGCTGCCAAGGTGTTAAACAATATAGAGGCCATACAATTCCTGCAGTATATATGAAGTTTTATTTAAAAAAGATGTTATTGACTATTTTTATTTTATTGGAGGTTTAGTATTATTGCTAACTATGGACACTATCATCTGCCTCTCGCTATGACGGGGAGACTAACGGGAAAAACCTGCTCCCGCAGGTTTCCTCCTAGCAACCCAGTTTAGCACCTTATCACTGGGCAGGCGCTGATCAGCAGCTTGCCCCGTAAGGCAGCGCTAAGCTCTGGATACTAACGTGCCGCCGCGAGTATCAGCTCCTGGAGTCCATAGGACTCCATGGAGGCTCGTGCTCCTGGGCCACATGAACTGCAGGATCTTGCACTAATGAGAGCATTCACCGCAGGGTCCCCAAAGTGTGGCAGATCAATTCCCGGAACGTATCCGAAAAACTGCCGCAAAACCGCTGATTCGAATTGGAAATCTGCTGCAAAACCACTGAACAAACCAAAAAACTTCCGAACACATCCGACTAATCAATCCAAAAAAAGCTGACAAACCGCCGAACTGGGGTAAAAAACAAACCAAAAAAAGGGAAACTTTTAAAATGAATTTAAAAAAAAAAAACGAGTGCATGAAAATGCCTGGAATAATAAAAAGGTCTGTTACAGAATTTAAAAAAGCGCCATGTAAAAAAAAAAAATGGAATTAAAAATTTTGGCGAAAAAAAATCACGGAAAATGCGTAAAAAATCCTAAGAAATAAATAAACTTTTTGCTGCAAATGAAAAGAATAAACAGACGACTAAATATTTACCATTCACCGCAGGCTCCCCGAAGTGCAGGGAAAAGCCGCCGACCGCATCTGAAAATCCGCGGGAAATCCACCGTCAAATTGCCGAATATCTGCTGAAAATCTGCTGAATTCCCCCGCCAATGTGTTCTGAAATAACGGATCGATTCAAAATGCTGCAGAAAACTCGCCGCCAGCCCGGCGATTGTGTCCGAATTAAAGCTGATGATCCGCCGAACACAGCATCGGCCAGCTGCCGGAAAAAGCCAATAAGTCGATGAATGGGGGGAAAAAAACAAAAAACGAATGAAAGTGTCAAAATTGAAACGCTCACTGCGTAATAATAAAAGGATCTGTTACCGAAAAAAGAAAAGCTGCTATTTTCCCAAACTGTCAATTCTTCTTCCTCTACTGCAGACTTATAGTGGAATCATTAATGACCCTACAGAAAGTGAGGAATTGAAAGCATACATAAACATAGATCAATACAACCTTATCTTAAAATATAAACATACAAACTTGCCATTACTAACTCACTTATCCATGTGCTACATGTATGATTTTGTGGGTTGAGCTAAAATAGATTTAGATTGTCATTTCAGAAATATAATTTTGAAAGAAAAACCCATAAGCTTCTACATTGTTTAAACAATAATGTATATTTCTATAGAACAATATTGATTGGACCTAAGCATGCACCAGTGCATGATTCAAAAACTTTGTAAAATACATGTTTGATTATTAGATGATTTAGGTTTGTGTTTATTCTTGTGACATGAGGGTCAAACTTTTTCAAAGGAGGTTAGTTTAACCCCTTCACTACCGATATATCTCGATCTGCTGATTTACAGCCCAAAAGAAAATTAAATTAATTTGCTGCAAACCAATTTCTTTTACTTTTGGCCTGCAGAAGGTGTCCCCAAAGTGTTAGCCCTGTGGACATAATGCCTAAAGCGCTAAAACTGTAAAATCCGCTGATGAATGCTCAGAAATATTGAGCTTTCTGCAGCCAATGCAGGGGAAAAAAATAGACCTGCAGCTCAAACCTCTGTAACTCAGTTTGGCAGTAGATGGCGCCTTCTACTGGCCAAATAGATGATTTACAGTAAGAGCTATGTATTACTTTATATTTATTTAAAAATGATTTTACAAAAACACACTGATTTCTGACAATGATTTTATGGAAAATCACTTGTTAGTGAAGGGGTTATAAACCAAAAATTAATTGTAATGGGTTTCTTATGTAGGAGAAAATGAAAGCACTCATTGCTTGTCCATCTATTTTCTTCTCGGACGTCTACGGGGGGTAAAAATTCATAATGGGTAAATTACAATATGTTTCTCTGTTGTTTCTTTTTCAATTGACTTGTTTCATTTGGACTTTTTTTAGAGAGGAAAAAGAATAGTAAAATAATTTACAGTGAAGAAAAATAAATATATTCCAAAATGTTCTGGTTGTTTAAATTTGAGAACCTCATTTGACACCGTTCTCCAGAGAAAGAGATAAACATTTTGAAGAGCTTTTAAATCCGTGTTGATCTCTATTTTTTTTTTTAACATTTTCTGTTTTTCCGTCCAATTAAAAATGTTAATATTCCATCTTATTTATAATAGCTTAAGATTAACTTCTTATTTTTTCATAAAAATGTGGTTTTCATCGAAAGGCCAAGCGTGATTGCCTTTCCCAGAAGAGTACTAACCATCTTGAGCAGACAACTGATCTTCTGCTTTAAAGAAGGTCTGTACTTCACAATGGCCACTTTCAATCTTGAGCCTCTGGGTTTAATCTCCATTACAGGAGTGTAAATAGTGTGCCCTCAGTAATGGAAACACTATTTATAGTTTAATGCTCTTACATTCTTTCTGCAAGACATTTCATTGCACTCTCTGATTTAGAGGTTGCCAGTAGGTAGTGTACAGAACAGAACTGCGCATTTAAATGCATTGTAAAAGTATTTATTTTAGCCATAAATAAAATATTCAGAGCAGATATTTACAAACTGTGAACAGATTTTTCATAGATACATAGGATTGCATGGGACCTATCCTAGAAGTTACTCTCACAGCACCAAAGGGGTTATTCAGAGAGAGCCGATCTGGCCCCGAAATGTAACCAGACACTGAAATTCAGCAAGCGATGACATTTCGGGGCTATTCAGAAAGCAATCAGTTCACCAAATTTTGGTGAATTGCCTGCACGTACGATGCTGTTCGACGGCAGTGAAATCCCCCATAGAGCAGCAGTGGTTAATCTATCCAGAGAACACAAAACAGCAGGGAAAAGTTGCCGAAATATCCTGCTGTTCGGTGGTTTCATTCGACAGATTTATTCAGGCGAACCCCATAGGCTTCAATGTTAAAAATATTCCTGTTTTTATCCAATATCTAATAAACCGTTTATTATTTCATTCTGCAGTAAAAAGTCTCTTTATTTATAGATTTTTTTTTAGGATCTTTTAAGCATTTTTTTGGGGGAATCATTTTGTCTTTTTTCTGTAAGAGACCTTTTTATTATCATTCATAGGATCTTATACGTATGTAAATTCCAGACATTTTATTCAGTAGTTTTTTTTGCGAACAGCGTTTCAATTTTGAAACTTTCAAGCGTACCGTTTTTCTTTTTTTTACTCCATTTGTCTGCTTGTTGGCTTTTTCTGGCGCCTGGTCTGCGCTGTGCTCGTTGGCTTTTTCCAGTGTGTTTGGCGTGTTTTTTCTGGCAGTTCCGGCAGGATTGCGGCAGGTTTTTGGGGGGTTTTCCCTGCACTCTGGGGACCCTGCGGTGAATGCTGAATTCACCTCAGGGTGGGGAACTTTGATTCCCTGAAGTGCCGGGAAGTGCAGGGAACGAGAGAGCACCAAAATGTGACGACATTTCGGTGCTCTCTCAATAACCCCTTAAGTTTTTTTTGTACACACAGAAGCCCTACAACATATGTAATGCCAAACTTGCACACCCCATGTTCCTATCTGATTCAGGTCAAAAAATGACTAATAACGTTGAGAATAAAAATATTTACATTGCCTTTTTGAAAATAGTTTGACATCTACAGTTTATATGGCACATGCTATAGCATGATTAAATTAAAACATCCATATTCTCCAATAATTGTTTGTTTATTGAGTAACTTGTCAAAATTATTTCTTTAGTTACTCTGTTAAAAAAAACTATCATAAAGATTGCCATGCTAAATAAAGAAATAAACAAATAAAATAGAAATTGTAACAAGGTAGGTGACATTAATATGTTTGGAAGCTTAGCAGAACCACAGTTTGTGATATTGCTTAGAATTTAATCATAATTTCTATTAATCTGTGCTTGCACCAATAGGCACGCAAAGCTTCAACATTTCTTTCCATGTGCATATAGAAATCAAGCTTAAACAAAACTGACAGTGTTTCCACCTTCTGTTTAAATCATATAACATTGAGAACTGACATTTGAATGCAAACGTTGAGAAACAATGGCGAAATATGAGTTAAAAAATAAGAATCTCAATAATTTATATTCTGCCATATGCTCTATTAAAAGTAAATAAGTTTGAATATTCTATATACCATCAATAGGGCAAGACGCATGTTTATTTTCCATACATTCAGACTATCAGGGTAATTCAAAGATTCGAAAGGTCACCGCACATTAGGTGACTTTTCATTCTTTTCAATTTGGTTCCTTTTGCCGATCCCATTTCGGTGACCCTGCGGTGTATTCAGCAAGCACCACAGGGTCCCCGAATTGCAGGGAAAAGCTACTGCAAACCTGACGAGAACGAACCACAAAACCCACCGAATGCACGCCGAAAACCCCCCAAAACATCTGGATTAACCCGTCGAAAAACCCGAGCAGGAGCCGATCACACGCAGCCGAAGCAGCCGAGACCGCAGACGAGGCAGTGAATAAATTAGCAAAACAGTTTGTGTGAATGTTTGGAAATGAAACGCTGTTTGCAAAGAAACTACTGAGCGAAAATGTCTGAAATTTACATATGAGGTCCAGGGAATGATAATAAAGAGGGCTGTTACAGAAAAAATAAGTAAACTTAAAAAAAAAATAAAAAAAAAATTTGACTTTTAAAAAAAAATAAAAAAAAAAATGCTTAAAATATCATATAAAATTATAAATAAAGATACCCTTTACTGCAGAATTTTATAATGAACGGTTTATTAGATATTGAATTAAAACGGGAATATTTTTAACATTGAAGCCTATGGGATTCTCCTGAACAAATTTGGCGCATGAAACCACCCATTAGGGGAACCTTTCACTGCTGGTTTGTGTTCTCTGAATAGTCGAAGCAGTGCATTTTCATGGGGATTTCACTGCCCTCGAACAGGCACCGAACAGGCACCGTATGCTCAGGCAATTCGCCAGGATTTGGCGAATTGCCTGCTCTCTGGATAGCCGAATGGCCAGGAAAGGTAACCGAACGCTGATTTTCAGCGTTCGGTTACCTTTCTCAAGCAATTCGGAGCTCTTTGAATAACCCTGTATGAGTTATGTGCATATCTATGTTCAATTGACACGTACACTCAATAACACAATTTACTCATTAACCACTTCGCTGTGGCGGACGCGCTCAGCGCGTCCAACCGCATGTCACGTTCCATGCGGTGGACGCGCTGAGCGCGTCCTGCCTTTGGGTTCAGCGTTCGGCCGGGTTCCAGCCGATCGCTGGCCCCCCCGGTGCGGGCTGACATCCTCGATGTCAGCCCAGCATCCGGAACCGCCGCCGGAGTAATTAGGTGTCATCGCGGCGGCGCGATGACACCTAATTCAGGCGCCCCCCGCATGTGCGGAGGAGGCGCCTGAAAGGGAGGGGGAGGTCCTTCAGAACTCTCTCCCTCCCGATCGGCGGCGTTGCGGGGGTTAACCCAGGCACCATTTGGAAGGGCACAGCCTGCCCTTCCAAATGGTACCTGGCATTAACCCCTGGGGAGCCGGATCACGAATCGGCGCTGAAAAGCGCCGGTTCGTGATCCTTTCCCGGAGCTGGCCGACATCTTGGATGTTGGTCAAGCCTCCGGGAACTCCCCCTGAGGACTGGCGTCATCGTGCATAGCACAATGACGCCAGTCCTGGAGTTAACCCCTAGCTGCCACCAATGGTGGAGATAGGGGGTTCATTGGAACCCCCTATCTCCCGATCCGTGGCAGCTAGGGGTTAAAGTTTGGTATTGTTGGATCGGCCAGAGCATGGCCGTTCCAACGATACCAAACACGAATGTGAAAAAAGTTTGTAAAAAAAAAAAATATTTTAAAAAAAAATTATAAAAAAAAATAAACACGTTTTTTTTCTTTTTTTTGGTTTGTTAATGCAGCAATATTGTTCCCATTTCAATTATAATGTGAAAAATGATGCTGCACTAACTATTTCTGTATGCGGTGCGTTTGTTAAAAATCGTGTAATTTTCCCCAAAATAAAATGTAACGAGACCCCATCTCTAATTTTTTTAACAAGCGCACCCCATACAAAATATAACCGCAATTGCTTGCATGTTAAAATGTGAAAAAAAAAACACTTTACACATTGTAAATTATTGAAAAATCATATTTTATTGCGTTTTTTGTTATAATATACAGACAGGTCATGACGTATACATATAATAATGACATATTATGAATCTGCCGAGTCTGACGGAAAGAACGATATATAATATGTCTGGGTCATATACTAAAATAAGCCTTCAAAACACGTTTAAACATGATGAGCAAAACCGGTAAAAATGACCTCAGCACAGGGGCGGGAAAAGCCTCAGCAGCGAAAGGGTTAAATCTGATATTTCTGGGTATTGATTTTTTTCCACAAAATTACTAACAGCTACCACTACCACTGCCTGTCCTCACTAATCACCAAATACACCCCGGCCCGCTCCCTAAGGTCAAACAGTGACCTGCGACTAGCTTCTCCCCGCATCACCTCTTCCCATGATAGACTGCAGGATTTCTCACGCGCAGCCCCCACTCTCTGGAACGCTCTCCCTCGTACTGTCAGACTTTCCCCTAACTTCTCTTCCTTCAAACGCTCCCTTAAAACGTTCCTATTTAGGGAAGCCTACCACCCAACTCACTGACGCAACCATCAATCACTCTCACCTTGCAGTCCTCTCCCCCTGTTTCCAACCCCAACTCTCCCAGATTGTGAGTTCCTACGGGAATAGGGCCCTCATCTCCTCCTGTACTGTTTGTCAAATGTTGTTCAATGTATTGTAACCCTGTCTATACTGTGCTTATTGTACAGCGCTGCGGAATATGCTGGCGCTTTATAAAATAATAATAATAATAATAATAATAATAATAATAACAGCTAAAATTTCCTGGTAGATTTAACATTCGGTCTAAACACATAGTTCGATTTACTTGCAGATTAGGTGACCTATTTTACACATCAAATATCTAGTACAAATTTACTAGCTGCGCTAATGTGTTCAGAACTATTATGATAATAGTTTTGTAAAAAAAAAAAAAATTGTTTAATAAAGAAATTTAATAATATAATCTAAAAATATGTATTAAAATTGACACTTTAGCTCATTTTCTGAATAGAAAGCATAATTTATTATTAAAAATCACAAATCAAATTAATATGTTCATGTCACCTGTTCACCCATTTGCATTTCTCCTCTGGAAAATACTTTTTGAACAGAATGTACACACTTTACGGACATTTACACGATGTGGGCGTATAGCTCAAATGGGGATTACCTTCCCTGGGAAAAAGGTAGTTCAGGCAGTAAAAGTTTTTTTTTAAATCTGTCCAGCAGTCAGATTTCATTATGGAAAAAAAAGGTTGCAATTAACTCTTTTGCTGCTGAGCCATATCACCCCTGTGTGCTGAGCTCATTTTTACCGGTTACACTCATCATGTTTAAACACGATTTGAAGTCACATTTTTTTATATGACCCAGACAAATTATATATCGCTCTTTTCGGCAGATTCATAATATATCATTATTATATGTATATGTCATGTCCTGCCTCAATATTGTAACAAAAATGCAATACAATTTGAATTTTTAATAATCTACAGCATTTAAAGTGTTTTTCACATTTTACCATATGAGCCTTTGCGGTTATATTTTCTATGGGGTGCGCTTGTTAAAAGAATTAGAAATGGGGTCTGGTTACATTTTTGGGGGGAAATTACATGATTTTTAACAAACGCCCCCATTGAAAAAATCATTAGTGCAGCATCATTGTTCACATTGTAATTGAAATGGGAACAATATTGTTGCATTAACAAAAAAAACACCAAACATTAAGCCCTATCTCCCACGGATCAGGAGATAGGGATTCCAATGAATCCCCTATCTCCAACATAGGTGGCAGCTGGGAGTTAACTCATGGATTGACGTCATCGCGCTATGCGCGATGACGCCAGTTGGCAGGGGGAGATCCCGGAAGCTTTTGGACATCCAAGATGTCAGCTAGCTCCGAGAGGGGACCGCGATCGCCGAATCATGATCCAGCCCCCAAGGGATTAAAGGCAGCCACTGCTTGGAAGGGCAGGCTGTGCCCTTCACAGCGGTGCCTGCCTTTTTTGTCTACCCCAAGCAGATCGTGAGGGAGAGAGGTCCAAAAGGACCCCCCTCCCTTTCAGGTACCTTCCCCCGCAAGGCAGGGGGGGTGCCTGGAATAAACGTCATTTTTTAAATTTATTTCTAATTTTTATTTATTTACAATTTGGTTTTTTTACATGTAACCTCATCATGCTCTGGCCTTTCCAATGATGCCAAACATGACCCTCTAGCTGCCACCAATCGGGATAAACTGGGGTCCAAAGGACCCCCTTATCTCCACCATAGGGATTTTCCTAAATCCCTGGGCAGCTAGGGGTTGTTTCCCTAACTGACATCATTGCACCCATGTGTAATGATGTCAGTTGATGAGGGCAAGCCCCAGGGGAGAGCTGAAATATAAGATGTCAGCCACCACCTGGAATTGGCCATATGGGGTTAAAGAGAGGCATCGCTGGAAAGGTCAGACTGTGACATTTTCAGCGAAGCCTCTCTTGACAAGGTGCGCCTCGGCGATGGGGAGATAGAGGGGTCCAAAGGACCCCCCTCCTATTCATCACTCCCACTTCTCTGGCGATGGCATGTCTGAAACTGACGTCATTGCGCCAGGTGTGATAATGTCAGTGTGCCAGGAGGGGTATAAAACCAGAGGTCTGACTTCAACTAAGTCAGACCACCACGGGATCCCAGACAGAGAGGGAGCGGGCGGGAGGGAGGGAGTGGAGAACCGATGATGTGGGGAGACATCCTCTGCACGAAGCGGTGACACACAGCGGTGATATATGGGGACATCGCCCACACGTCAACTGTAGTGAACAGGTTATTGTTAAAATAAAATAGCAGGACTCTACATGTTATTATGTTATGTTAATACTGGTTAAAAATGCATTTGTTTCTTTAAAAACATAGGTTTTACTTACTGCAACTTTAAGATTTATCAAAGAGAATCCTAAGAATGTCTGAGAAATGGAGCTACTTAGAGTGACTGCTTCCATATCGAAAGCAGAATGTATTAGATCATGTATGACATGAAGATATAAAGCCAGATTTAAATGTTCTTGTACACCTGAATACATTATATCCTTCAATATCTTTATATGTCCTTCAAGAAGTCTCTGAAAACATATTACTTTAGGAAAGCGCTGTACATTTCTGCTCCATCTTCCCACACAGCCCGCATGCACCTCTCTACTTCATGTTCTCTATTTACCCTCACCTAGTGTCACCCTTCTCCTCTTAGATTGTAAGCTTTCAAGCAGGGTCCTCACTCCTACCGGGTTATTCAGAGAGCGGTGAAAAGCAGGAGAATGACTGAAGAATGGAAAATTCTAGATCAAAATAGCGAAACCAGAAAAATTCTCCCACTCATCTCACTTTTCAAATCGGCTATTTTGACCTAGAATTTTCCATTCTCCAGTCATTCTCCTGCTTTTCACCTCTCTCTGAATAACCCTGATAATGTTCTGTGTGTTGAACTTGTGTGCACATTTGTTGTTCTTTCTCACCCATTGTACAACGCTATGGAATTTGCGGACTAGGGTGTTTGCTCATGCTTTATAAATACTTGTAACTGTAACTGATCATGGGTCCAGCCCTATGACTATGAAACATTATTTAATACTGAGGGTTTTGCATGCATCTGGAACATGCAGTGAAGATTATGTTGGTTGAGCTGGCCATAAATGGGCTGTATGTCCAACACTGCACATTACAAAGAAAAATGTATCCTGTCATTTCGAGTGGAAAACAAAAGTGCTATAATCATATAAACCTATTGAAGAGCAAAGTAAGCAGTTTGTACATTCATATCTATATCTCCTTGCAGAGAGGCGATACTTGAAAGTTCTGCTGTTGTTAGAAAAGAAAATATTAGGAGACTGTCCTACATAAATATCTGCCAGCCGTAGAGTTTCCAGGTCACAGGGATAGAGTGTTTTACCTTTGAATAATACTATAATATATTGAATTAATAATATACTAAGGGGAAACTAAGTTGAACAGCACCACAAGGTGTTTCCTTTTGAATCAACTTGCACATGAAAGAAAATGTGAAGACATCATTTATTGCATGTTACCATACGAAACATTTTTAATGCACCCCATTCCACGCCCCTCTTTGTATATTTGCCAACCTTTAGTTGCCCACTTTCAATGCCTCCCCTTTCATGCACCTCTTTTGTTTAATGCTCTCCATTCCATGTCCCTCTCTTGTTTAACATTGTCCATTTCATGCCCATCTTAGCTTAATACCCATTTCATGCCTCGCTTGTCTAATGGCACTCTTTTGTTTAACACCTTCACTAACAAGTTATTTTCCATAAAACTACTGCCATGGCCCAGTGGAAAACAAATTTGCACTATACAGAATTCAAAATGAACCTAAAAATAAGCATAAAGCAGGTTTTCATATGTATGCACTATCTAATAGGCAGATGCTACCATCTGCTGGCCACATAGCACTACTACATCTCCATAACACAGGAAGGGTTCCATTATTTTTTTTCAGGATAAAAAAAAGGGATCCAAGCAGTCTAAGGCTAATGTCAGACGAGCGCATTCTGAGCGCACGCTGCGTGCGTGCAGAACGGACAGACAGTCTGACGGAAGATACTGTAGACACCACACGATCCATTTTTCTTGACAGACGTAGGGGAAAAAAGGAACTATGGGAAACAAAATTAATATGTAAAATGATAAAAATTGATACATGATATGAAATGCCATTGTGTGCGTCAAGGTGCTGGACGTCGCAAATGCGGTCCGTCTTACTTCGTTCCATCACAAACACACAATGCTACGTGGACGTGGCGCACTCTGTGCATCCGTTCTAGCGGTTTAATGTTCTTGCCTAATTTGCGTCCGTTTGCCACGTGTGTTGTGCGTGCACTGTTCAGTGCGGACGCACTTCGTGTGTGGATCTCTATTTATCATGATTCTATGCTACGACGGACGTTGAATTGTGCGGCAACACGGACGTGATCACTGCGTTCGTCTGACACGGGCCTAAACTGTTTTGCAACTTGGGTATCAAGCCCAAGGTGCTAAAACATTAAGGACCTATTCTGGAGTATACGTGCAAATGAATTTCATATGAAATAAAGACATTTCATTTGCACTGATCCAGAATTCGCACACATTGACTATACTCGATATCAGGGCACTAGCAGGTGCTTCGCGGATGGAGTCTAGTTAACCTTGCTAGTGAAAGGGGTGAAAGCCATAGTTGGTACTTCTTAACAGGACAGCATATCAGTGGTGTCAGGTGCGACTCTGTCTCCCTGCTTACCCTGACCGCATGTCACTACTTGTATTGTATTTCTCTCCCTTAATTTATTTTCTGCATTCTCCTCAATGTTCTGCTTTGCATCCATAGAGGTACACAATTAGTCACAACGCGAAAGAACAAAACCAGGATTTCATCAAATGATTTTACAGTACCATAGCTTCAGTTTCTCCTAACAATTAAGGCTTACAGTAACTTATACCGTAAAAGCAATTGTGTGCTGAAAACAAAGCATTGAAATGTGTGCATTTGATAATAGGTGTAATAGCCATTAGGATTACACATGCAGTAATTAAATAATACTGGATTTAACTGCAAATCATGCGTAAGAAGCATGCTGTGTTTGCCTAGACATAAATAACCTCTCAGTTAGGTTGTTGGACTAATAGCTGTATTAAAGGAAGCTGAGCTGTTTTTACTGAAACTCTAACTTGTTCTTTAAAAACCTGCATTGTAACGCTGAATTGTTTTTGGTGGAAGACATATAAATTTCACAACATATGGAATTCAGTACGAAAGGAAATTTTAGTTCTGGGATTTAGCCGATATTATTTGCCCACCTTATTACAGGAACTACAGCAATTTGCTTTTAACTGATTATCCCATTGAACAAACAAGATCCTTTTAAAAACCGCCCAGGGGCTTGTTTATGCAACACTGAAATTTGAAATCCCGCTGTTTCATTGCAAATGCAATCACTGCAAAACTTTTTTTTCCCTCTAAGCAGTAAATATATTATTGCCAGGATTAGTAGAGAGTAAGTGTATTTGATATATATATAAGATTCCGTTAAATTAGCTGCAGTACTCGAGTATATTGGCTGAATAAATGCATGTAAGGATGGAAGAAATTAAGTTGTATAAAGACTATTTCAAAGTTCTATCAATCTAGTAGAAACTGAAGAAAATAATAAAATCGATCTCAGTGTGTACTAGATCAGATAGATAGATAAAGGCAGGCATCCCTCATTCTTTTGATACTTTATTTGAAAACATTTAATATCAAATGTTTATTACTATTAGATGGCACTGGGTTTATGTTATAAATTAGTTTGAAGAGAAAATATATGTGGAAGACCATTCAACAGAGGTTATAAACCTTCAAGTTAATTATTTCCCTATAACAATTGTTGTTTATTAGTCAATATTTGAAATATTGAATTTATTTTTGCTAATAGCCTTAAGAATAGGTTATTTTACGGTTTAAGATCTAATGCTACTATGTTAAGCTCATTTAGTCTGCCAATTTTAAATACCATGACATACTGCACTATGAAATATGTTCTCTTTTTTGGATGAACAGGGCCCAGTTGAAGAAATAGGAAAGTGTATTTTGTGGAGCTTTGTTACACTGTGAGTGAGCAATTCATTAGCATTCCCTATATATATAAATATATATATATGTTGGGCCATATTCCAACCCAGTCGGTAATTGCTACATGCAAATGGATAAACTGCGAGTAAGCTGTTATCCATTTGTAGTTCATGATTAACAGCTCTGCTGTGGCCAAGCTGCTTTGTTAGTGGCTTGAGTCAAAATAATTCCATGTTACTTGAAGATAAAGGCAATGCTGCAGTGCGTGGTCTCTGGTATAAGCTCCTAGAGTCCATAACACTCCAAGGATCTAAGGGCAACCCTGCGAGTGCTCGATTGAGTCCAATTCCCCTATCCACCAAGCTATCAGTATTCTGGACTTTATGTACTCCAGCCCCTGTACAATATCATACTTGTCAAACATATCCCTTCATCTCTCAGATCACCACCTACTATCTCTACCCACTTGCCCAGCCTCCCACTTCTATACCCAATCCACTACAACCTCGAAGGTACCTTGGTACTTTGAATGCACGGCAACTTTCCACTGTAATCCATCCTCTTGTCTTATCCATCTCAACTCCCCCCTGTCCTGACATACTACTTAAATATTATGTGCAGTGTACTCCTAATATATTCTATTACTTTCTAGCATGTATTTATGTTCTTAAAATGCGCTCGAATATATTAATATAATATACACAATAGAAAATATTAGGAGTATACAGCACACATTATTTATCTTAACACAGGTTAGTAATTTATATAACAGTATATGTTAAACAGGGATCGAAAGGGATGTTTATGTATTAATGTAATAGGGTTTGATATTGTTATTGTGTTATGGAGTTTATAGGTATAGTATTTAACATAGCTTTGTTATTTTATATATTTCTAGGTATAATTTTGGATATGGTGTGTATTTATAGAGATGTCTTTTTTAGTGTGATTGTAGAGAAGTATTTTATTACTGTAATGAGTTATTCTAATATACTGTTTTAAACCAGCATTGGAGGAGCAATAAATAAGGAAGTTAATAATGTCAATGTTGGCCGACTGAGGAAGCTGATACATTATACTGGAGAAACTTGTCTCGGCATAGAGCAAGTACATTTTTGTTATTTTATTAATAAATTCCTGTTTTATCCTGGAATACCTGTTGCTTTGGAATTCTGGAGTGTTGACTTTGCAGAAGTTGTGCTGGAAACAACATCTGGGGATACCCAGAAGAGCCCCTTACACTGGCTCTTGAACATGTGAGTGGGCCTTCTTTTGTTTAATAATCCATTTATAAAGTTGATATGCACTACATATTATTTATATTTGATGAGAATGGAGTCATTTGGGCACAAGAATATAACCCCCACTCGGAATGGGCTCAGGACATTTGGCAAATAGCAGATTTCATTGCATTTCATTTTGTTTCAAATCACAATTCGGATGAAATTATACCGATTCATCTTTCGGAAGCACTTCTGAACGGAATGAAAACTAAACAAACTGAAATGGTTTGAAACAAATTGATTTGATTTTTACGAACCGATTCGTTATATAGTTTCAAGTCTTAGACTCACCTGTCCCTCTCCATTGCTGAATCTGTTGCAGTCAGCACAACAGGCCATGGACAGCGACACAGTGTTGTTCAGCAGCAGTGAAATTCCCCATAGAGAAGTAACGCTTAATCTATTCAGAGAATGCCGAACAGCAACAAAATGTCAGTGAAATGCTCTGATTTTCAGTGGTCTCGTTTGACAGTTTTGAACAGACGAATCTCATAGATTTCAATATAAAAAAATCCCTGTTTTTACTATATGTTTATTCAACCATTTATTCTTTTCATTTGCAGCAAAAATACTTTTTTATTTATTGATTTTTAAGAATGAGTATTTTTTTAAGTGAATTTTTTGGATTGCCAATTATTTTAAAACAACAGGGCTTTTTTTTTCTTCAGTCTGGCTGGCGGGTGCTGTCCTTGGTGCTGAAACAGATTTCAGCTTCATGGACAGGGGGATTACGTATCTTTTAACCCTCAATTGTTTAACCCTAAATCTAACAGTAATTAAATCATCCATTTTACCATTCTGAAATAACGAGCAAAAATGAATTCATGAATCAAAATGAAATAACTAATCAATACGAATTACTAATCTCCAGAAATAACGAATCGATATAAAATACGAATCGCGGTAACATAACGAACACACCGAAACGGAACAATTCTTTTTCCGTTGTGCACACCTTTAGCAAATAGTACACGTTCTTAATTCAAAAAACCATAGGGGGCTCTTATCTTGTGAGTGGGATACTTTATTTGGTTTAATATTTTTATAGCTTTTAACAGAATTACACTATGGGAACTATTCCACAGTTGGTGCTAATGTAGCATTTCGATATGTAATCATTAGCGCCAGCATAAGTAAGCTTAACGCCTGCCTTCGATATTCCAAATGATGCTACTCTGGGCCAAATCAGTCAGTGCCTGTCACGTTTCCGCTGGTTCCTGCCACGCCCCCTGGTGGTGAGAGTGGAGCTCATCAGCTCTGGTAGGTTCTTGGGCTTAGCCACTGCAGACCATCTCCCCTGTGGCTGATAGTCTGTTATCACATGATGTGCCCTGCCCTATTTATATGGCCAGCAGTGCACTTGTTCTCTGGTCCAGGATAGGTCTTTCTCCATGAGTACCTGCTATAGTGACCTTGGTTTAGATATTTCTGTGCATGACTTCTGACTCTTGTTTTGGTTTATTCTCTGATCTATTCCCTGTACCGTGAATCACAATATTCTTGTGTATGACCTATTGCCGTGTTTTCTGGATATCTTTCTTGCTAGCTCCTTGTACCCTGTACCATGTAGATGAAATTTCTGTGTATGACCTATTGGCGTGTTTTCTGGTTCTCTCGCTTGTCAGCTCCTTGTACCCTGTACCGTGCATACTATATTCCTTTGTATGACTACTGCAGTGTTTCTGGACCATTCTCGTTTATGTCCTGTATTTGTCTGCATTGTATTTAACACCCAGCATAGTTCAGGTGTGATAGAGGCCAATTATAAGGACCTCATTCATAGTCCAGGGTTCTGTATTTCTACTGGATTCCCAGGTTGTGAAATGTTTTCTGCAAAATCACCAACAGGACTGGCCGAGCTCTGTGAGGATGGTGGAGATATGTTACTTTCTCGGCTGGTCCAGTGAGCATCAAAAAAAGCTATACTCGAGTGAGGACAGAGACAGACAGACACAAGTTGCTGTTTCAAAAGATTCTCCAGAGGTCTGCAAGGAAAGCATTCCCTTTTTGTCACAATAGGAGGGACATAGAATCATGGATTACAGACCAATAAACACTTTCAAAGTCAGACAATTTAAAGAAAAGTTCAGCCCACAACGTATATCAAATATAATTACTTCCGACAGGACAAAATACATTTCCTTTCTATATCTGTATGTTACAAAGTTTTTGCGCACTTTTCTATTACGCCTGCTAACGGTAACTCGAGAACGAAACAGGTTGTCTTCTTTTAATTAAAATTCTTTGGCTAGCTTCGAGAGGAAATATCCAGTTAGAAAATATGTGAAGGGTAGTATTGAAAGAGGGTATATTGCCTAAGATATGTATTTGAATCACAGTATTTTATATATATATATTCTTACAGGAAATTAAAAATATCTATCACACCTGGCGTCGAGATGCTAACTGTTCGATTGTCCACACCTGCGCAAGGTTTGTAATGCACTCAGTAATTGGAAAGCAATGATTTTATTATATAGGGGAAATGAAGATCTAAGAGACTGTCAGATTCATTAAGTATATCACTTTTAGCATATATATTAATCCACACTCACTAAGGTGTATATATGTTTTGATTTTTGTTAGTGGGTGGTAAATGCCATGTTTAAGTGCTAGTGACGAGTGCCTGTATATATTGTATACTTCTCTACTTTTTGGCCCTGGTATTTCACCATTCACTTGGTGTTTTTGGTTGTGTAATCTTGTTTTACAATGTTTTAACTATGTTATCTTTCACATAAAAAAGCTAAAGGGACACACCCAGCACTCTAATTGACCTGAGTATTGTACCCCTTCCACCTATCTGGGAGGGTCTTGGAGGTCTGATTCAGCACTCCAGTGTGATCTATAAGCCTCACACACAAAGCGAGCAGTGATTTAATTGTCTTGTATATTGGGAAGGAAGTGGAACTCTGCCTGACTGATTCCAGTCACTGACTCTCAATGTACTCACACTGAAAGCTATTTGAATGCCTGGACAGTCATTCGAGTGTCCAGCCTTCTGCTAGGACAAGTGACTGCTGCAGCTTACAGGAAACCAGCAGCATGTGATGTCCACAGGAGCATCAAAGAAGCCTACAAAAAAGGTAAGTTTTCTACTGTAGGGATAAAACAGGAAGGTTTGCATTGAGTGTCAGGAGGGGTTGGTATTTAACCCCTCTGATACTATTTTTAACCCCTCCCTTTCTCACTCCCCTCCCATTTTAACCTCAGAGTACAAAGTTAAGTCTAAAAGTCTGTTTGTTATTCTTTCCATATTCTGAAGAAAATAAAAAATGGAATAAGTGTGACAATTAATCCAATCTGTGAAAATGTAAATATTGTTTTTAGAACCTCTTCATATAACCAATACATCATTCTAATTTCCACGTGTCCATATAGATATTGGCATAACTTGGCACCAGGGAACACCATTGCCATGAAGGGGTTACGTGGTCTGCAACAAACTCTAGGTAAGTGGTACATGTCAAATGTATTTTGACATCTTCTATCATGGCCAGCAATAACTTTTTCATCAATTTGAGCTACAATAGCTCTACTGTGTAATCAGATCAGACAGGCTAGCCTATGCTCCCCATGCATCAATGGGCCTTGATTGCCCATGACCCAGAAGCAGGTTCAATGGCTATCCTGCATTGCACCACTTTGATAAGTACGAACCCGCATACCTGGAACATCCCACAAGACTTGCCATTTTGGAGATGCTCTGACCTCGTTGTCTAGCCGTCACTAGTTGGCCCTTGTCAAAGTCAGTCAGACCTTTTAGCTTGCCAATTTTCCCAGCAAGCAATTCAAGAAGTGACTGTTCACTTGCTGCCAATTGTATCCCACCCCTCAACAGGTGCAATTTTAACAATATAAATCAATGTTATTCACTTCACCGGTCAGTGGCTTTAATGTTGTGGATGATAAGTGTTTAGTATTACTTTTACTACTATTACTTATTCTGTATTTTTTACAATTAGGGAATTTTCAGGACAAAACGTTTTCAGTCATAGTAAGTAAGTAAGTGGGTAAAAATTCTTTCTTGACCGCAGAATGACAGTTAGATTTCTCCTTGGATCAAGAAGCTTATACCCGCAAATTAAATATTATAACCTTTAATATTATATTTTTGCAGGAAATCCATTCAATCTGAATCTGATTCATCAATCTGAATCATCCCGATTATATTTGGGTTGTTTCGGATCGAAGCTCTATTTTGGAAGCAATGTGATTTGGAATTCAGATGGTTTGAATTGCAAAATCAGTGATATATGACTTAATTTGTATTTCATCTGAACTGGGTGACTCCCATCATGCTCATATACGAATTACAAGACTGAAAAAATGATTTGATAGGGATTTTCTAAAGAAAGAAATAATATATTCATCATCACAGTTTTACTGGAAGTGTTAATTTCATTGTGTGTTTGTTCTAAAAAAAATCTTTAAATATATATAATTACCAAAAATAAAAAGATGAAAACAATAGCAAATAGCTCTCAAGCATTTAGAATATGTGGCATAAAAAATAGCAGCAGTGATGAGTCAGACTAGTGAGACAAGACTGCAGCTCTTGTTTTGATTAGTATTCATGAAGCATTCAGCTCCAGAGAGGATTAATAGACTCTGATGCCTAATATCCTGGAGAACAATTAATTTGCCCACAGTTTTGTCATGGTTGAAAGTCAAATGCTGGAACAGATCGATGCACTGAGCTGCACGTTGAAACAGTACAACCTTTTGCTGAAGCTGAATTTTAATTTCTACATCATCATTTCTCTGCCATCACTGGCATCCACAACTTTCTAATAGATCTAAAAGCCTCTTTATATCTGACGTTTGATTTCATTACAGAATTCTATTTGGATTTTCTTCTTAATATCAAGCTGGCATTCTTTCTGAGAAGATGCATTTCCTTTTTTTTTTTACATTGCGTATGCTCTTTGTTCCTGACTTTAATTTTTAAAAAAGCATTATATTTATATATAATTTTTTTTTAAAAATGCACATATACACAGTTCTTGTTTGTTTTTTTCATTTAGTAATCAAGTGATGGTCAATTTATTGATTGTTGCTTTAGATTAGATTAAGTAAAATGCTAGTTAAGATGATTACATTATAAAGGGCTTTTTTGCTGTAAGATATCCATTAATAAACATAGAAGTATATTTTCCTCATGCTAATTTAGATGTCATCTTCTTTATTGTCTGTGATGCAGAACATCAAAGCACATAACATTAATAATAAGACAAAACGCTGGTGTGCTGAAGAACATAAGAATACTGAATGAAAGCTGCAACAAACACATAAAAAGTAGAATTGCATTGGCTATTCATAATCAAAATTGTTGTTTTACCCTAAGACTTTTTGATTTTAAAGGAAAAGAAAATATTCAATATTATTATAAGCCAACTCTCAAAGCTTTTTATTTCTTCACTACCAAGCTCTTATTGTTGAAAAGAACAGTAACATAATGATTATTGTGAAACAAGAGATGTATACAGTTAAATGTAGGATACAAAAAGCAGATTTGAATGTATATTCCTTTTCTTTGATAAAAAAATTGACTCTACATTAGCAAATTTTTAATATTTGCCTTATTGGATCACCTATACCATATTGGGCACTATTCCCTAGTGAACGCTAAGGCTAGCATCTGGATGTGTAAGTAAGTGTTATCACTAGGATATGTGGGCTTACAATACTTTGTGAGAGAAAGGGGGGGTGAGGATCCTGAGGACGAGCAACAGCACTAGTGGCCTGCTCTACGGTGGGTGCCCACTCAGGTCTCACAAGGTTTTAGCTTGTTTGTGCCATTACAAGGATGATAGCTCCATATGCAAATTCATCTGCTCTCACCCAATAAGGGTGGCCAGTACTGACTGCCAAGGACCTCATCCCTGCACGAGAGATGCAGCAACCTCCGACGATCGTTTCAGCCTTGTTAGGCCTAGTCAGGAGGGTATAGCTGACACCCCTCTAGGCAACTCGAGCAAGGGGTCCACGTCTGGATGACCCTGTATACAATACTTTGTGCATCATATACTTAACATGGGGAGCATAATCATTAATTTTTGTTTTGATAAGTAAGGTATTACAGAGTGCTAGCGCTAATTACCGCAGGGACATGCAAATCTTAGTGAATCCTAAATGCTGGTTCTAAATGATTCTGCAAATGCAAAATCATTTACCACCCCCTAAACCCCTCCAATAAATTTGATACTCATCCCGCAGCGAAAACGGTGGCCCGATCCGCCGCTTCTTGTCGCCAGGAGCAGAGTGAGAGCATAAATAGTTCCCAGTCTCCCTTCCCAATCCCCCACAGCACTGTGCGATATCGCTTAGGGTTCAAGGCCCGGAAATGTAACCCTCCATGGAGTCTTATGGACTCCTGGAGGTGATGCTCAATGTGGCGCCGAAGCGCTACCGTGGATATCCCAGCAGCTAGCGCTGCATTCTGGGGCAAGATGTGGAGCTAGTGCCTGCCCTGGAATATTGTGTGAACATGGGAAACTACAAGAAAGTCTGCAGACGTGGATTTTCCCCTGTTATCTGCCCCATGTTAGTGCAAAAAAAGGAATAGTGTCCATTGTTGAGCTGAAAAGTTCTAGACTAGATTGTGTCCCTAATCTTGCAAAATTTCAAACAATGTCTGCATTGTTAGCATACACAAAGAAATGTTTTGTTTATTTTAAACAGTATGGGCCCTATCACCTGGCCCTCACTAAAAAACGGGACGCCAAGGGTAAAAATTAGCATTCTCTATTTTCCCATTAGCGTCCTAGTTTTACCATTAGATTATGGGGCAGGCGCTGAGTCCAGCAGCCTGCCCTGTAGTGGCCGCTAGGGTCCTGGATGCTCGAGGCAGCGCTAAAGCGCTGTCCTGAGCATCCACTCCATGGAGTCCATAGGACTCCATGGAGGCTTCTGCTGCCGGGTCACATGACTGGCAGGATCTCGCCTCTCGCAAGATCCTGTAGGTCGGCAGAGTGACCGCGGAGGGAGACTGGGGACTTTTTACCTGGGCAGCCAGAAGAGGAGGATTGGCCCTCCGTTCTTGCTGCGGGATGAGAGGTGAGTATTTGATTTGGGGGGCTATAGCTGGTGATAACTGATTCCGCAGCAGTGGAATCAGTTAGCACCAGCTCTAAGCTGTTGCAAACTTTTTGAGTTAGCGACAGCTGTGTGTAACTTGCATTAGGACTTTGTGATCCTAACGCTAGTTACTCTCAGTTTATACTTTGCACTCCATATGCTTAACACGGGGAGCGCAAAGTACAGTAAGATCTCACTAAAAAGCGCTAATACTGATTTGCTAATGGGTTTTTTTAACGTGTTAGCGATCAGGAGGTGACGCAGGCGTAACGCGAAAACCTCAAGTAACCTAAAACTAACTCTCATTTATGTGAGCGCTAGTGTTAGCTTTAAGGAGGCGATAGTGCCCTATTATGTGCTAATGCTTGATAAATAAAATAGCCTTCTCGTGGGTATTTATGGTGTTCATTATAAATTTACTAGAAAATGCAATTTAAATTCCAAGTATATAAACATAATATAAAAATATTTGAATGTGTGCATAATACCTGCATTGAAAAGGTACGGTTACACCTCTTACATGTACAACAATGGGATTTATAGCTTTTATAACAACCTAAATCATATATCTGTGTTGTAAGGCGTGATCCCAGAGTTTTTCCTTTGTTCTGTCCTCTTCCTGGGTGTGCAATAAGCAATGAAATTTGTTGAACTTTTTTCTCGTTGAGGTAGGGGCAGCATTTTCCAGCTCCTTTGCAGTATTACAGGTCAATTTGATTTTACTTATGCAAAGGTAAGACAGCAATCAGATGAATGTAAAGCATATGAAGCCGCTCATTATCATGTACTGTGCTTTGATGTTTGAACTGTATGTGGGCTTATTCGGAAAAAAAACGACTCTATTAGTTAAAGCACTAATTATATAGACATTAAAATAATTAAAGAGAGGAGGGAATGGAGAGCATTAGATAATTCCAGATTATTTGAAGTTTAAATATAAAATGTTATTAAACATGTATCGTAAATGAATGGCTCAATGTGATTGGCTAGAATATTTAAGCTGAAAAGCTTGTTTTTCTGTTCATTATGGATATTTAGATATGTCTGCATATTATGTTCTGCTCCTGTCCAGTAAAACATAAAAATCTAATATTTCAGATTTTTTTACTTCAGAAATATCACAAAACCTTACATGGCTCAGTAACATATCTGATAAACCCTATCTAGGAATATAAATCAATAAATATTCAACTGTCAGTTTTTGAAGTAGCCACTTAATGGTATTACAGAAACAATAGTCAAGGTGCAAGTCAAGGTCAAGGATTGGAGAACTCACAATATTGATGGACATTGCTGTTGTCAAGGGACTGAAGAAGACAGGAAGAGTCGGTAAGCAAGTCAAAGGCAATATACAAAGAGAAATACATAGAGCATCTCATTCAGATCTCCTTGCATAAATCTGGCAACGCTTCTGTCCATCTCATCAACCCAGCAAAGCTTTCCCCGTTTCATCAACCCAATGACGCTTATACTCAGTTGCATCATTGCAGCACGTACAAAGCGCAAACCCGCACAAACGTGTCATTCTAATAATTGCAAATAGTGGAGCGCCACACCCAACAACACACCAAAATCACTATGTTCCAAGATGGTGGTTTCCCCAAACACCAGATAAGAATCACATAGATTCACTAGAAATTGTAAAGAGTTACAGCACACAATCTATACTTATCACGGATTTTCATCTGGAGGAGTAGTAGTCCATCATATTCTGAACAACATTTTGTGAAGGACAAATTCCAATTGAACTCCCCCAAAAAATAAAAAGATGGAGATATTATCGTGCTGTATATTTATACAATGTGTTGTAATTAAATATTCATATTGCTACACACTCACAATATTTTGAGCCTCTACTGGCTCAAGGAGTAATCGCCTCTGGGTGTTGTCTTCCAATTCTCAGGTACCCAATCACCTTCAAATTTTCAAGTATTCTAAAAAAAGATAGAAATGGAGACAAAAATGGATTGCACCCTAGCATAATACTATATGATACAGAGTAAATACAGCGTATCAGCGAAGTTTGCACTTACTCTTGTTGGAGCCCCCCTGGCTCTGAATATCATGCACGTGGATTTTTTCAGTTAAATCCACTAAAACGTCTCAATGAACTATTTGGAAAATTAAGGAGAGTTGACAGGCAGGATAAAAAGTAGCGCTTTTTTATTAAAATAATTAAACCAATACGCGTTTCGCCAGCGGACCGGCTTCCTCAGCTGGCAGAATGAATCTAAAAACATATCCTCAAGCCTGCCATATAAATACCCCCTTGATTTTATTTATTAAAAACACCAGTGTCAATTAGTGAGTTCCAAATGTCCTTTTCGTTCTTGCTTCCCATCCTGGGTAAACCTGAAGTTGTATCGTGCATGCTTCTAACTTGGGGTCCAATCCTGGGCCTCAGTAAAATTTGCCACTTCCTCTGCTTTGCGGCTGTGTCGCTTCTCAATATGGTTTGCGTTCCAACCGGGTGCACGGTGGTTACTTCCAGTTTAACGATATGACCGATGTCACATGGACGCTTCTGTTAGAAAGACGCACTAAATTCAACCATAACACACATGCGTTCTTTAATTCCTTATTCCAGCCAACCAATGGGAGTGTTATTCATGCTTTATAACACTTCTTTCCTAGGAAGTGGCTCTGGTGTGTTTTTTTTCCTCTTTGTGCCTTTTCGTGTTTGTGATCTTGGATATCCTGGTTTTGACGTTGTTTCCGGACTACTTTCTGCCCTCTTCTAGACCCTGGCTTGTCTCAGCATCTATGTTACTGATCATGGCTTATTTTCTCTTTTATGTGTACCTCTCCTCTCTCAGACTTTGGCTTGTTTATTAAACTACTTTAGTTTTATCCAGCTATTCTAAGGGCCAGTATGGTAGGCATTAACTGGTTAGGTTTTTGAACTGGGTATACTGACACTGAAGGTACTGGAAATCACAGGACCGGCAGGGAAGAGACATAAGGATGCAGTAAAGGTGTTGCTTAAACAGATTGGTGCAGGATTGGCGTTGTATCAACATGATGGCACATGATCGAATATCATCACAAGGTGCATGGAAGCTACACATATTATCATCCTTCATGCAACTATGGCACAAGCATGCCCAGCAGTCTCAGGACATTTTGACAAGATATAAATGGACACTAATTTTAAATTAAAACACTGCCTGGTAGTGTATTCTCAAAATGTCCCTCAAATCCCTATGTACAGTTTATGACTGCTCATTTCCAGACAGAGCATCATATCAGGAAGAACATGTTCTTCACCCATGTGAAGTAGAACCTATCCAAGATTTCATTAAAAAGACCAGTGTGTTGTCCTCTCATTATTTTCAGTTTTGTGGATATCCATTATGTTAAAAGTAGGTGGAAAGCGTCTATGCTTCTTGACTACTGTTGGAGAGTGACAAGAGATGCCCCAGATAGGCATAAGCAAACAAAAGGCACGCTGGTGAATAAGTCACTATTTCAATTGTTATACATCTGCTTTTATTTGCAATTAATTGAATAAAAGCTACTTTTTTTTTTACAAAATTTAACAAAATACCAGACTGTTGAACTATTGGTTTTCCTGGCAGGGTTATTCAGAAAGAGGTGAAAACCAGGAGAATGACAGGAGAAGTGAAAATTCTAGGTTAAAATAGCCAAACCAGAAAAATTCTCTCATTTATCTCACTTTCCAAATCGGTTATTTTGACCTCGAATTTTCAGTTCTCCAGTCATTCTCCTGGTTTTCACCTCCCTCTGAATAGCCCTGTAAGACTATCGGGGTTATTCAGAGAAAGGTTAAAACCAGGAGAAGATAACAATCTAGACCAAATAGCCAATTTGGAAAGTGAGATAAATGGGAGAATTTTATTAGAAATATTTATTAGAATTTTATTTTAACCTAGAATTTTCACTCGTCCAGTCATTCTCCTGAGTTTCACCTTTCTTTTAATAGACCTGTATATTTCTCAAGCACAGTTACAATATGTTAAAAACTATAGATAATAAAACAATTTAAGTCATATATTTTTCTTGAACTAAAATTAGTAAGGAAAGATATAAAAAATATTTTTTTGTTGGAGAATGAAAATAGATATATCATAATAAAATGTATCATGGCATGTCATTAAATGTTTCATATTTTTAACACCATAAAATCCACTCCGGCTTTGATCTTCATAATATTTAGTGATTGCCACCCTTTGGCTCTATTGCAAGTTAAACTATATAATGTAAGCAATATTTGGGAAAACAATAAAGCTAAAATTAAATCTATACAGTTAGCATTAATATCTGTAGCAATATTATTGCATCTCTTAGAACAGAGTAGTTGGACAGATCCACAGCCATTCTCAAGGAAAACAAAAAGGAAGGCATGCAGTATCGTTTGCAACCATATATACACCCTTCATCTGCCATTGACAGGTGTAATAATGGGGAACCTGAAAATCTGCACCCATTACCTTCAAGATGGAAATAATGAATGTGGAAATGACACATGTCTTATCAGTATGGTGGGTAGGGGAAGAATTTAATTGAATTGTATGGGCAGCCTATGCAAAGAACAGGATGTGTAATACATTGTAATATTGCGATCTGCTAGAGCATACCAGGACATTCTTGAAAATGGCAGAAATATCAAAGTACTTCTTCCTGGTAAAACATTTTATGAAATATAACAAAGTAAATATACAATATAGTACACTGACATAAAGAAACGTGTACAATCACCATATGGCTTCTTAAACTAAAAGGTATTCTTAGCATAAAATATAATATACCTTCCTTTCTGGGCTCAGGATTATGCTTCCTTTTCCATCTGCACTAAGACTGCTCTCTCAGAGGAACCACCACTCCTATAAGGGCAGGGCAGACTTAATCAGGCATTAGTTTAGAGTTAACTCTATAGGGGGAAAATGGCATTCTCCATTTGCCTGCTAGTAAATATGTGTTCCCCCACACTGCCCTAATCCCCTAATCACACTGTCACAATATATATATATATATATATATATATATATATATATATATATTTAGAAGATTTGGTCACATTCAGGGTCTTCATAAGATCTATATAATAATTATTTTAATCCATAACAAACTCTGTTCTCTCGTTTCATGCAAGAGCCTTTCTCAAGGAACAAAATCACACAAAACCATCAAGCATTATATACAAAAATTAAAGACACTCACCACTCCTGGAAGCGGGGGATCGGGCCACCGTTCTCACTGTGGGATGAGAGGTGACTATCTGTCATGGTCCTAGCAGCAGGCGGCGCAAGAAGAATAAACCAAAGACTGCTCCTTCCTGCCAATAACCTGGCAGCCCCCTTTCAGCTTTGATTTTTGCACTATTTTGGACCTTGCCATTCACCATAGCAGATACAGGTGCTCCTACCCTTCTGTTCAATCTATCACTATTTAAGGGTGGAGCACACACAACACCTTGCTTCATTATTTTGTTCAGCTTGTCTGTAAAAGAAGAACCCTGCTCTCCCAAGAGCTTTGTATATCTCTCATCCTGTTTCCAGCTTACTAAAACTCTGCTTGTTTACAAGGAACCCCCGCTCTCAAGTGGAAACCCTGCTCTCAAGTGGAACCCCCGCTCTCAAGTGGAACCCCCGCTCTCAAGTGGAACCCTGCTCTCAAGTGGAACCCCCGCTCTCAAGTGGAACCCCGCTCTCAATTGGAACCCCCGCTCTCAATTGGAACCCCCGCTCTCAAGTGGAACCCCCATTCTCAAGGGGAACCCCGCTCCCAAGTGGAACCCCCGTTCCCAAGTGGAACCCCGCTCTCAAGTGGAACCCCGCTCTCAAGTGGAACCCCCGTTCTCAAGTGGAACCCTGCTCTCAAGTGGAACCCCCGCTCCCAAGTGGAACCCCCGTTCTCAGAAGGTACCCCGCTCTCAAGTACACCCCGCTCTCAAGTGGAACCCCCACGCTCTCAAGTGGAACTCTGCTTTCAAGCAACCCCTGGAACCAACCTATAGAATCTGTTGCTTACCTGTTATTCTGATTCATCCATTTGCTTCCTGTTTTGTTTATGTAATAAATCCTTCTGTGCCCTGTAACCTGTGTGACTCCTACATATCACCGCATATTGAGTTCAAACTGCCAGCCCGGAACCAGCACCCTGACACTATCTGATTTAATTGTAAGGGGGTGCTAAATGATTCTGCAAAAGTGGAATCAGTTAGCACCAGCTTTTAGGTGTCGCAAAAAAAATTAGTTTAGTCCTTCGGTGCAGTAATTAGCACTAATAATTTGTAATACCTTACTTAGCCTAACGTTAATTACTGAATGCGCTTCCCATGTTAAGTATAGGATTTGAAAAATACAGTAAACTCGCGGAAGTTAGTGTAATCTACGAAGTGCTAACTGATTTTTCACAGGTTTAGCGTCAGGAAGGTAATACGGGGGCATGCGGTAAAATCACCTTTCCTAGCGTTATCAGTTCCTAATCCGAACACTGCGGTTGACTGGATTAGAGCCCTTTGTTTACAAAGTTACAGGGTGGATTTATATAATCAGTCACACATAGCAACTGTTAAACCAAATAATTTTAAATTAATGAGCCATTGCCATTTACAATAGATAAGGATTGCGAAGCATTACAAAATCTCAATCATTATAAGGAATAAAACACCTCTCAAAATTAACATAATTCTTATGTTTCTTTAACCTGTAAATGTGAAAGATGCTTCCATCGACTGTTTCTTCTTCTGTGTGTTTCCAGTTTTAAGTAGCTAATATTGAGTCAGTTGACACTTCAGAATATGCCATCAGGAATGAATATGTAAATGGTAACACATTAATAAAAATATATCAACTTTCTGGCACCAGTGTAAAAGCTAGATATATTACTGCAGAGATTACTAGATTGAACATGATACTGACTAAATGTCTTTCATATTCCATAGCGCGTAAAAAGATAACACATTTTAATAGTGTTATAATCTTTGAATGTGTTGTGATATAATGTAATGTAAAGTCTTGAATTAAAAGCATGACACATTTAATTTCTCATGAGCAAGGACTGCTGACAATACAATATGAATACTCAACTCCTCACAAGGATTATTGTCATTTTTCATAAATGTGAATACTTGGTTGTGGATGTATTACAGTGTATAGTTTGAAGGGGGTAATTGACATTGATGATCATAGTGAACACTTGCAGCAAAATTACTTATTTATTCATTATCTCTTTCTTGGACAGTAACGAATTTTGTATAAAAAATGAAGTATTTATTCTTTAAATCATAATAGTATTATATATGAGAGTGTTATCAATCTTAAGCTTTACCTTGATTCAGATACACTTAATTAGTTCTAAATGGTTATATATTTAACCTTTTCAAATTTTCTTTACATCCTATGAAAATATGAAACATATGCAATAAAAAAATTAAAACCAATAAAAAAATAAACATGTTGTCAGATATATGAATATAGAATTTCAGAGGTTATAAAAAGAGCAGTGAAATTTCGGTGCTCTTTCGTCCGGTGCGATTCGGCACGTTCAATTCTCCAACCGTGTTGTGAATTCAGCATTCACTGCAGGGTCCCCGAAGTGCCCCAATGGATCTGCCAAACACCACCGATAAACCTGCCAAACAGAGACGCAAACCGTCGTACGCAGTCGATAAACCGTCAAACAAAGCCGATAAATCTCCAAACGCCGCTGATAAACCGCGGAATGCAGCCACAAACCGCCAAACGCAGCCGACAATCTGCCAAACGGAATTCTGCACGCCTCCATTCAGCCACCAAAAAAAGCCGTTCAGCCGTAGAACAGGGGTAAAAAGAAAAATGCAGTTTTTTTTAAAAAAAATGCATGGAAATAATAATAATAAATTGGTCTGTTACAGGATAAAAAAATGCCATTTAGAAAAAGGAATCAAAAATTTTGCTGAAAAAAATCCAGAAAAATGCCTTGTAAATTCTAATAAATAAATTAATAAAAAGACTTGTTGCTGCAAATGAAAAGAATAAATAGTTGAATAAAAAATTTATAAAAATAGGGATTTTTTTTACATTGAAACCTATTGCATTCGCCTAGTTAAACCTGTTGAACGAAAGCAGCAAAAATCTGGGCATTTCACCACCTTTTCTCTGCTGTCCGGCGTTCTCTGAATAAATTAAACATGACTTCTCTATGGGGAATATAACTGCAGTGGAAGGACACTGAATTGCACCGTATATCGCTGGCAAATTGCCCACATGTGGCGAAGTGCCAGCTTTCTGAATTGCCAAATTGCCACAAAATAGTACCGTACGGTGAAATTCAACATCCGGCGCAATTCGGTGGCAAATCCGGCTCTTTTTGAGTAACCCCTTTAGTGTAATAACATTTTGGTAGATGCGTGTGCCATGTCATGTCTGTCTGTCTATCAATAGAGGACTTAAAACGTCTGCATGGCCTTTCGAAATTGAAGGTTTTTGAAATGTAAGGACCGAAGTAACAAAAATATAAATGCCAGTCCTTTACCATCTGTAATGTGATCTACAAACAAACAAAAAACAGAATAAAATAACTAAAAAGGAACCTTATTCAGAACCTCTTAAATCAGGGTTTCCCAACACTGGTCCTGAAATACTCCTAACAGGCCCGAATGTAAGGATTCCCTTGGGGACATTAAGACTGAATCCATCAATCACTGAGCAGCAAATCATACCACCTGTGCTGTTCTTCAGATATGTGTATGGGATATCTGGGGACCAGGGATGGGACCCACTATTTTAAATAAAAAAAAATTAACACCATGATTGCAGAAATAAGCGCCCATGGTATAATAGACTCTAGTGTTCACAGTTAACCAGTCACATTCTATCATGCCTGTAGATACATATCTTACACCTACCATCAAATAAAGGTATTCTGATAAAAAAACTGATTAAGTTAGTTGTTGCTGCAGGTTTTGCTTTAATGTTTGGTATTAAAAACTACTGGAAGAGCTATGGTCCGAATGGAGGTCCCAAATTGTGAGGCCCAATTGGTGAAAAGCACCCTGGTAAGGTGACCAAGTCATGATTTCATAAAAGCCTTAGAATGGCTCAGGCTTCAATCTTATCAAAGTCTGTGGAATGGCCTAACATGTAGATACAAGGTCCTCTCCTAATTTGAAGGAACTTGATATATTTTGCCTAGAAGTGTAGGATAAAATTCCAAGGTCTAGATGTGCACAGGTATTTGAGACTTAATCACAATGAGTTATTGGTGGAATAAATGCAAATTTCATTAGCACCAATTATTTGTTGGGCTGGGTGTGCGGACTTATGAATTTGGTGTAGTAGTTATTTTTATATTTATACTATTCTTAATATTTGTTTGCTTGTTCTTTTGATTTTTGATAGATAGATCACAATATCTATCTATCTATTCAATGTTAGGTACCAATCCATGCAAAAGCAATTACAGCCTCAAGTTCAAGGTTGATGAATTACTGGTAGCAACTACATCATAGCTGAGCCAATTGAGATTTTGTGATCTTCCTTACAGGGAAATTTAACCTTGTGTATAAAGGCATGATACTTCACAAATTCATTGGCGGTAAACCCTTTTGTTTGTAGCCTGTCACATATATACATAGTAGGACATATTCATGCTCAAAATTAGATCTTTCTTTATATACTGTAATAACAATTTATTAATCTTGTACTGGGCAGATTATTCATATACAGATATACATATGTACACGTATTCTATTTTTAAGGTGTGTATACGGTATATCTATATATATAAGTCAAGTGGTTTAAAGCAGATTGCAACATGGATAATTATTGTAAATGTAATGATAATGAAAAAGGTGATCACCTATAAAAATAAAGTATATACTTGTTCAATTCCTGTATAATAGCTAAATCACCTATAAATTGTATATGATGAGGATACAAGAGTATATGGAGGTATATGAAAAGTAACTGGAGGCTTTTGCTAGATTCATAAAAGGAATCTGACAATGATTATTTTGCAATGTCAGATGCTGTATATAAAATGCAATTATCTCTGATTGTTCTGAAAACCACAATTAGTATACAAAATGTAAAATGCTGATGCTCAATTAAATAAAGTAGTGCTATGTTTTTTTATTTTCTTTCATTTTTTCAAAGCATCAACCTTACCGGTAATTATTACATAGTTTTCTAAGCTGCATGCATTGAAACTAGATCTGTTCAATAAAATACTGTACATATTCTGCTCTCTGCATCTGAATTTGACATACTGATATTTTTAAGCCACTATCATAAAAACTCATTGATGCTAGTTCCTAAAAGATTAGTGAAAAAACCCTTGCAATCTGGGTTACTGGACAGAAAGGCTGGGCTTCCTATGGAGCTGTGCTCTGCATCACGTTAGCTCCTTTCACTATGGAGAGACAATGGAACATATTCTGTTCCCATGTGTCTCTCTGATTACAATTTGAGCCACAGAGCTTGTGGGACACCCCAAATGCCATCAGCTGATCCACTGTACTTAATGGCACGCGGCCCAATCTTAGCAGCATGTCCTGCCACAGGCATCCTCCCAGGTCTGGGCCCTCATGGTTCCTAGAGTCACCACTGAACAAAAAGATAAAGGAGACATTACTCCCTCGCTCCTTTTAACCCCCACTCAACCCTTGCTCCTTTACTTTACCACTTGATGCTTTACCCGACCCTCGTTAATATACACCCACTGCGCTCCTTTACACCCTGCAGTCATTTACCCCAAAGCATTACCCAGCCCTCTGCTCCTTTCACCCCATCACTCCTAATCCATTTTCTCTCGCTGTTTGTTTACTTTACCCTTGCTAATTTGCCATCCCCAAATCGTACTCCTATACACCACTCTCTTTTTCACTCCCTGACTTTAATCCCCCGCTCTTTTACTTTACAATGCACATTTAAACCTAACCTGCTCCTTTACTCATCCTCCCTATGCCTTTAACCCCTCTGCTCTTTTACCTGCTGTTGGTGGGGGAATGCAGCAGCAAGTGGAGAGTCAGCATGGCGCTGTTGAAGGAGGGCCATGTAGGCAGTGTGTGGGAGGACATCCCAGCCCATACATGGCTAACATGGAAGTGGTTGGTGGTGGAGTTACACTTGGGGATACATGGCAGTAGGTGGGTGAAGCCTAGCAGCTAACGGCCCACCTGGCAATTGCCAGGACTGCACTATAGCCAGTTCGAGCCTGCTTCAGGATCACTGCAAGTAAGTATCATAAATGGGTTCAATAATTTATTTGGTTTCATTAAAGGGACTCGCTTAATGGACCCATTTATAGAAGTGTGCAATTTTTTTGTTGATACAATTTTGTATCCCTCTGCACTAGGGATGAGCTGTTCGGTTTTATGTGTTCGGAGTTCAATTCAAACATCGCCAGTTTGGATGTTCGCGAACTACGAACATTTCCGCGTGTTTGCCGCATATTCGCCCGCAATGCACCACAGTGGACCACAATGCACTTTTCCAATCATGGGCTCACAGAGCTAAGTCCCGCAGCATACTATATAAGGCTTGAACCCAGCCCAGCCAGCACGTGTTTTTCTGCAGGAGTGAGAATAGATAATTCTGTCAGTGTGTCTTCTCACTGCCAGTGACAGCTATTGGGGGGGGTCTCACTTGTTGCAGATATCTGGGAATTGTTGAATGTGTGTCTTCTCAGTCAGTGACAGCAGCAGTTTGAGGGGCTCACTTGTTGCAGATATCTGGGAATTGGTGGAAAGTGTGTCTTCTCAGTCAGTGACAGCAGCAATTTGAGGGGCTCACTTGTTGCAGATGTCTGGGAATTGGTGGTGGAAAGTGTGTCTTCTCAGTCACTGACAGTCAGCTATCAGGGGGTGCCACATACTTCCATAAAATTTCGGTGAATTGTAATCTGTGTCTTCTCAGTCACTGATAGTCAGCTATCAGGGGGTGTCACATACTTCTAGCAGATTTCTGCGAATTGTAATATGTGTATTGTCACACTGCCACCCATCAGGGGGTCTCACTGATTTATAGGAGGTTTCTGGGAATTGCAATTTTTGTCTTGTCACTGCCACCCATCAGGGGGTTTCACAGATTTATAGGTGGTTTCAGGGAATTGTAATCTGTGTCTTGTCACTTGTGGGAAAGACACCGGACGCTTGGGTACCATGTGCTTGAGGTGACATATGACCACCTGTCACGCATCCCGTTGGTGCAACACTTTGCGTAGGTCCTCCTCACCTGTCTCTACCCACACTATATGTCCTACCATGTCATTGACTCCAACCTCCACTGACAGGGATGATGCTACAGTAATAGATGTACCAGGTCCTTCCTCACAATGTGACAGCATCCCATCAGCTGAAGAATTACGCAGTCAGATTACATTGCCCCAGCTGCTGCAGCGTAAGAAAAAATATAGTCCCAAATTACTCGCATTGCAGCTGCTGCCTTTCCAGCTGGTAGACTCTGCTTCCGCCATTTTGCTCATCCCAGCATGGTTTCACAGAACAAAGGATCTCATGCCCCAAGATGGAGGATGCAGCGGGCCAGAGGATTGGAGGCTTTTCCAAGACCTCATCTGCCTAATCCCCTGGACAATGGGGGAGCCTGAAAGGGCAAAATAGAGGATACAGCAAACCATCTGATTGGAGACTTTTCCAAGACCTCATCTGCCTAATCCCTGGACAATGGGAAGGCTGAAAGGGACCTGATAGGGAACAGGAGGCTGGGAAAGGAGCCAATCAGTGCTGGTTGTGTGGGTGGGGGAGTTGGTAATCTGTTTGTGTGAAATTGTATAAATGACCCTGTTGAAACCCATAAAATTCAGTTCACTGTTTTAAAGCATACAGCCACGTCTGGTGTCTTCATTTCAGAGCTACACTCACTATTGCAGGAGACACTCAGCGGTCTCCTGCATCACCACTCGACCCAGGAACGGGATCCCCAAGGCAACACCGCACCATCTCTCCAGACGCCGGACCAACGCCATTTCATCCTCCAGGCCGCTCGAGACGCCGAGTGCCATGCCTCTCGGTAGTCGGGCCGGACGCCATCAAAGGGGGGGGTCAGATAAAGCAGGACCGCAGGCGGACTTCCATCCCGTCACATAGACCTTCTCTTTTAATACCATCTTTCATATTATATTGTATAAAGAAATTACTGCAAGGTAACATGCTATTCTTGTTGGCTTTAGAAATTCAAGTACATATTCATACATAGATGTATGCATTTAGACTCTGATTTTACCCTCAAAATGAGACTTAATAATTCAATTTGGACTTATGTATCCATGATATTTTTCTATAACACATTTTGTCGACTGCATCTGCTAGAATGAATTTTTAATAAAAACGGAAATGTGGAAATGTAGAGTTAGAAGGCTGTCAGTTTCACACAAGTCTACTAAAACTGCTAAAAATAGGATAGAAATGTGTCTGAACAAAGTCTATGAACAACACGCAAAAACCACAAGGCAGAAGAATCCCAGGACAGACCAAAATATGACATGCACTTTGCAGGTGGTGTCAGCAGATAGCTTATCTTTATTTTCCAAAGATGTCAAGAAATAGAATAACAGAGTAACTGTATTTCTCTAACAATGAATCAAAAAGTGTAATGCTTCAGAAACTCAAATATATAAGAAAAATTGGGAAAATTTAAATTTCAGAGACTTCTATATGGACATAAATATTGTGGTCCTATTGTGATTATAGTGATCCTGATGACCTATGAAACTCCTTGTTTTCCTCTACTCCTTTAGACCGTAAGCTCATCCAAACAGGTCCCTCTACACTTTTTGTTTCTGTTACTATGTTTGTTTTAATTTTGTCTCGTTGCCATTAGGTATTGTAAAGTGCTAAGGAAACTGTTGGCACTATAAAAATGATGATAATAATAATAATCATATATATATAAGGGCTCAAAATTCCACTCACATTTGGTGAGTGGAAATTAAGTGAGGGCGAGTGGAAATGCATACATGCAGCACAATAAATTATTTTGTGCTGCGTATTCTAGCGGTGCCACCGTGCAACCACCCCTTCCCCAGGCTGCATGGTGGCAGGGATCAGCTGCCTAACCTGACTCAGCTGGTCTCTGTCACTGGCAGGGGGTGGAGAGGAGCTTTCCTGCCTCCAGGGCCAGATTAACATAGGGGCTGATGGAGCAGCAGCTCCAGATCCATGTCCCAGAATAGGTCCAGAGAAAGGATAACTATGTCTACACTTATTGGCATTTGGACCCCTGTATCTCCAACTCCATAGAAGCTACAGGGTCATGTGCCTTTCCAATGATACCAAACATGACCAAGTTTTATGTAACAATAAAAATAAAATAATATTTCTTTTTTTTCTTTCTAACACAGCAATATTTTTCAATTTACAATTATAAAGTGAACAATGATGCTGCACTAACTCACTATCTCATTTCTCATGTTACCAACAAGTGTGGAGGTGATGGCACAATCCATTATTGCAAATTGTTACATCAAAAACCTAAATGCTGAACTGCAGCAAAGAGCACTGAGGGGATGACTTGGAACCCTGTGTCACTAATCTTTACACCTCACAAGGTCAAGTGAGGTGTCATTGGACAGGTCAGAGTCTAAACGTGACAATATAAAATCTAAAAAAAACAAAACAAAAAACCTTTTTTTAATTTATATATTTTTAGTTACAAAGTGATGGCATTGTCCATTTGTCACGTATAAAATGAGCAGTACCACTGCCATTACTCACCTTCTCATTTCCCACACTGGGAGCAAGTTCAGTATTTTATACATAGTGCTATTCAAAAAACACCATCATCCAAAACATAAGGGAAATAATATATATATTTTTTTTTTGGTTAAAATCATATATTTTCTAAGAAAAATGCAGTAACGGGTTCCAATTAAATTTTTTTTAACAGTAATTCCCTATAGAATATGTAAGAATTGATATTCTTACAAATATATAACCACAAAGGTTTGGATGATAACATTTGAAAAAATTAATTATACACATTAAAATCTGAATGGAAATTTCCTCACACAGTAACTGCTTGGTTAGATATAGCCATACCTGCACTATCAAATAACCTAAAATATGTTTTAATTTCACTAAATTCCAAAAAAAAGCCACCAAAATTTTCAGCTCCAGGCCCATAGAGAGCTTAATCCGGCCCTGCCTGCCTCCTTGCTCTGCTCACTGGGCTTTGATGACTGGGTATACAGTACATGTATCTGGGGTCTGATGTCTGGGTATTAATGTTATTTTTGTAACTTTATTCTAAATAAAACCTTTAACAGTGTAATTTCATAAGATAATTTAAGGGTGTGTGTTTAGGGGCAGAGTTAAGGGCTGGGTAGTAGTTGGGTGGAACAACTGGTGGTGAGTAACTCTGTTTAGTAGCTTGGGAATTGAAATTTTGAGCCCTGTATATATATATATATAGTGACATGCGTCACTATGGACTTGGGGTGCATAGACATGGAGATGTATTTGGGAAGTGCCTGAAGTTCCATATTATTTCCTTTCCCTCTCTTGTCTGCAGAGTGTATATCAACGAACACCAGTGAATGGACACACTCAGGGTCTTCAACAAATGTCTAAAAAAAGATGCTTTATTCGGGTCACATTAAAAACATGCCCATCTACTTTTCCCGACGTTTCGACCCACACTGGGGTCTTTATCAAGGTGGTAGGCAGTGGGTGTAACACACAAATATAGACAGAAAGAAAAGACATCAATAATCCACTTAGGCTAGGGTCAGACGAGCGTGATTTCTACGGACTGTATGTCCGTGCACACGGACGGACGTCAGTACGGAAGACGCAGTAGTGGCCACACAGTCCGTTTATTCACTGACGTATATTTTGACGCATGTAGGAGGGAAAATAAAATAAAAATCAAAACCATTTTGCCCGTGAAAAATGCTGGACGTAAAAATGCAGTCCGTATGACCACGTTCCATCACTCACACACACAGCTATGCAGACGTTGCGGACGCAGCGCACTTTGTGCGGCCGTTCTAGGAGTTGTACGTTCTTGCCTGCCTTGCGTCCGTGGGCAGTTCAGTGTGGACGTACTTCGTGTAACGGGCTCCGATTGGCTTTCTGTCATGCCATCACGGACGTACTTTTAGGCGCAATCACGGACGTGAACACTACGCTCATCTGACACCAGCCTTAACGAACCTGTGGCATGCAATCGGTAAGTGGATTATTGTGAAGTTGTAAATTGTAAATTGTAACTTGATACTGTGAAGGGGGGGAGGCAGGAGCAGGAGGGAGACAGTGGAGAAGCCAGCCGCCCAGACCTGGGCCGGGCCAGAGAAGCAGTTTGGAAGATGATGGTGAGTGGCAGCGGCCCTGTAAGCCCATATATACAGTATCTATATATATATATATATATATATCCTGGGGCCTGTTGTGAGCATACAATCTAAGAGGATCCTGTTCCCGTGAGCTTACAATCTTGAAGTCCTCTCCTCCTGTTTCCAACCCCAACCCTCCTAGATTGTGAGTTCCTACGGGAATAGGGCCCTCATCTCCTCCTGTAATGTTTGTCAAATGTTGTTCAATGTATTGTATTGTAACTCTGTCTATACTGTTCCTATTGTACAGCGCTGCGGAATGTGCTGGCGCTTTATAAATAAAGAATAATAATAATAATAATAAGAGGGTCCTGTTCCTGTGAGTTTAAAATCTAAGAGGGTCCTGTTCTCGTGAACATACAATCTAAGAGGGGCCTGTTCCCGTGAACATACAATCTAAGAGGGTCCTGTTCCCATGAGTTTTCAATCTAAGAGGGTCCTGTTCCCATGAGTTTACAATCTAAGGGGGGCCTGTTCCCATGAGTTTACAATCTAGGGGGGGCCTGTTCCCGTGAGGTTACAATCTTAGAGGGTCCTGTCTCCGTGAACATACAAACTAAGAGGGGCCTGTTCCCGTGAGTTTACAATTGAAGAGGGGTGTTCCTGTGAGCTTACAATCTAAGAGGGGAAAGAGGAGCCGCTCCGGTGAGCTTACAATCTAAGAGGATAAAGAAGAACCCGCTCCCGTGAGTTTACATTCTAAGGATAAAGAGGAACCCGCTCCCGTGAGTTTACAATCTAAGGATAAAGAGGAAACCCGCTCCCGTGAGTTTATGTCACGAGGCGTGTGCGGTTCTGGTATGAGCCCAGCAGGCAGCGACACAGAGGGGAGGCCAGACAGGAATCACGCAATGCAGATTCTTTAATAAAACATAAATGGTCCTTAACTGCAGGCAAAAGAACAAAGGAAATAGCAATAAAGTCCAGGGAGAGTTCTTGGAGAGTCAGTGGATTGTGGGTAATGCAGTCCTAGACTGCAGACAGGGCCCACCAAGGATAAGTCTGGACAGCGGTACCTTGATCAAAAGGTCAGACGGTGAGAACTGTAATCCACAGATGGATACGTAGGATAAGCTGGTACAGGAAGAGCAGGTTTGCACACAACCAAGTGACCTCAGTCAGGGAGAACAATGCAGACCCACTGCTGGCTGGGTCTCTCTGCCTTTTAAGGAGGCTTAAACACAGATAGGCCTCAGCTGGAAGTCCAGGGCTAGAAAGGAAAGACCCAGGCTGGATCTCCAGGAGCCTGGTCCAGGTGCAGAGCCTGGGGAAAACCTGGAACGGAATCCAAGAAAAGGAGGATACATGGCAAAGTTCTAAGATCCAGATGTGCAAGACAGGTACACGGGGTGGACCGTGACAGTACCCCCCCTGACGGGTGCACACCGGGCACCGAGGCTGGAACAGGGGATGGAGCCTAAATCACCACCCTCCAATGTACTCAGAGTCTGGATTGCCATAAACATCACCATAAGCACGCAGAGCCCTCTCAAAATGTGGCAGGTTTTCTTTGCGGACCAACGTGCCATTGGATGCCCAGACGCAACCCTCGGGAGCAAGACGTACAATGGGTGACGGGCTTTTGGCACGACCCGGTAGGGCAGCGCCCTTGGCAAGGCTCGATGGGCAGCACCTTTGGCAAGGCTCTATGGGGCAGCGCCCTTGGCAAGGCTCGGTGGGGCAGCACCCTCGGCGATGACTGGTGGGGCAGCGCCCTTGGCAAGGCTCGGTGGGGCAGCACCCTTGGCACGGCTCGATGGGGTAGCGCCCTTGGTGACAAGCTTGGGACTGCGCGGCTCAACAGCGACAACCTTGGTACTGCGCAGCTCAACGGCGGCGTCCTTGGCGAGGCACGGAGGAGCAGCACCCTTGGCGAGGCACAGAGGGGCAGCGCCCTTGGCGAGGCACAGAGGGGCAGCACCCTTGGCGAAGCCCTTGGTACTGCACGGCTCAGCGGCGACCTGGGTACAGCACGGCTCAATGGTGGCAACCTTGGTGAGGCACGGCAAATGAGCAACCTCGGTACTGCAAGGCACTTGAGCGACCTCAGTACTGCACGGCACTTGAGCGACCTCGGTACTGCACGGCACTTGAGCAACCTCGGTACTGCACGGCACTTGAGCGACCTCGGTACTGCACGGCACTTGAGCGACCTCGGTACTGCACAGCACTTGAGCGACCTCGGTACTGCACGGCTCTGCGGCGACCTCGGTACTGCATGGCTCTGTGGCGACCTCGGTGCAGCACGGCTCTACGGTGGCAACCTTGGTGCAGCACGGCTCTGCGGCGACTTGGGTACAGCACGGCTCTTGCTGGGCAGTGAGCGGCTTGGCCTTACGGCGGCGTCAATGACCCTGTGGCGGTGATAGCTCAGGATAACCTGCGGGATGCAGGGCAGCGACAACTGGAGAACCTGCGGGATGCAGGGCAGCGACAACTGGAGAACCTGCGGGATGCAGGGCAGCGACAACTGGAGAACCTGCGGGATGCAGGGCAGAGACAACTGGAGAACCTGCGGGATGCAGGGCAGAGACAACTGGAGAACCTGCGGGATGCAGGGCAGTGACAACTGGAGAACCTGCAGGATGCAGGGCAGCGACCACTTGAGAACCTGCGGGATGCAGGGCAGTGACAACTGGAGAACCTGCAGGATGCAGGGCAGCGACCACTTGAGATCCTGCGGGTTGCAGGGCAGCGACCTCTTGAGATCCTGCGGGTTGCAGGGCAGCAACCTCTTGAGATCCTGCGGGTTCCAGGGCAGCGACCTCTTGAGATCCTGCAGTTGCAGGGCAGCGACCTCTTGAGATCCTGCGGGTTGCAGGGCAACGACCTCTTGAGATCCTGCGGGATGCAGGGCAGCGACCTCCGTAGTCTGTGTCAAAGCAACCTCTGTGGGCAAGGTAGGTTCCATGTCCATGGGTTCAACGTCAGCAGGCTCAGATGGCGGGGCCTCCAAGTAATCAGAGAGGGAGTCATCCTCTGTACTCTCCACAACAGAGAAGTTTTCCCTACATTCAGGCCTCTTAGATCTGGGTACCGGAGTGTGGCGAGACTTGCCAACTGTGGTAGGCTGGCGAGGCCTAGCAAGAGTAGAGACTGGGCGAGGCTTGGCTGTGGGCTGGCAAAGCTTGACAGCAGCTTGGCGAGACCTGGCAGAGACAGGGTGCTGTCGAGCTTTGGCACTTGGATTTCGCTTAGACATTGATGGCAAGGACTCAGCAGGTAATGTCTTTTTGCTTTTAGCATGCACAGACACAGGAGGAGCAACCAGTTGAGAAGCAGGAGTAACAGGGTTGACTCTGGTCTGTGATGAGGATGGCTTGGGTGGGCGCACAGGGCACGAAGAAATGAAATGTGAGCCCGCACTACAATAGAAGCACAGTCCCAAAGACCTCCTCCTGGAGCGTTCCTCCTCAGACAAGGGTCTCCTGCAGCCAGACATAGAAGTGGAAGAGCGCACCTTAGGTGAGGTGCCCCTTAATCCTTGCAGCACTTTAAGCAACATAGAGTCCAGTTGCTGCCGGAAGTTCTCCACAGCCATTTTCATGGATGCCACCACCGCCTGTATCACTGCAGACTCGTAATAAGATGGGGTCTGCATTCTGTCACGAGGCGTGTGCTGTTCTGGTATGAGTCCAGCAGGCGGCGACACAGAGGGGAGGCCAGACAGGAATCACGCAATGCAGATTCTTTAATAAAACATAAATGGTCCTTAACTGCAGGCAAAAGAACAAAGGAAATAGCAATAAAGTCCAGGGAGAGTTCTTGGAGAGTCAGTGGATTGTGGGTAATGCAGTCCTAGACTGCAGACAGGGCCCTCCAAGGATAAATCTGGACAGCGGTACCTTGATCAAAAGGTCAGACGGTGAGAACAACTGTAATCCACAGGTAGACAGATGGATACGTAGGATAAGCTGGTACAGGAAGAGCAGGTTTGCACACAACCAAGTGACCTCAGTCAGGGAGAACAATGCAGACCCACTGCTGGCTGGGTCTCTCTGACTTTTAAGGAGGCTTAAACACAGATAGGCCTCAGCTGGAAGTCCAGGGCTAGAAAGGAAAGACCCAGGCTGGATCTCCAGGAGCCTGGTCCAGGTGCAGAGCCTGGGGAAAACCTGGAACGGAATCCAAGAAAAGGAGGATACATGGCAAAGTTCTAAGATCCAGGTGTGCAAGACAGGTACACGGGGTGGACCGTGACAGTTTACAATCTAAGGATAAAGAGGAACCCGCTCCCGTGAGTTTACAATCTAAGGATAATGAGGAACCCGCTTCCGTGAGTTTACAATCTAAGGATAATGAGGAACCCGCTTCCGTGAGTTTACAATCTAAGGATAAAGAGGAACCCACTCCCGTGAGTTTACAATCTAAGAGGATAAAGAGGAACCCGCTCCCGTGAGTTTACAATCTAAGAGGATAAAGAGGAACCCGCTCCCGTGAGTTTACAATCTAAGGATAAAGAGGAACCCGCTTCCGTGAGTTTACAATCTAAGGATAAAGAGGAACCCGCTTCCGTGAGTTTACAATCTAAGGATAAAGAGGAACCCGCTCCCGTGAGTTTACAATCTAAGGATAATGAGGAACCCGCTTCCGTGAGTTTACAATCTAAGGATAATGAGGAACCCGCTTCCGTGAGTTTACAATCTAAGGATAAAGAGGAACCTGCTCCCGTGAGTTTACAATCTAAGAGGATAAAGAGGAACCCGCTCCCGTGAGTTTACAATCTAAGAGGATAAAGAGGAACCCGCTCCCGTGAGTTTACAATCTAAGGATAAAGAGGAACCCGCTCCCGTGAGTTTACAATCTAAGGATAAAGAGGAACCCGCTCCCGTGAGTTTACAATCTAAGGATAATGAGGAACCTGCTTCTGTGAGTTTACAATCTAAGGATAATCAGGAACCCGCTTCCGTGAGTTTGGAATCTAAGGATAAAGAGGAACCCACTCCCGTGAGTTTACAATCTAAGAGGGAAGAGGAGCCTGCTCTAATATATAAATGTCTTTGTAATGCACTGTCAGTTCCGTGCGCACCCATCACAGCTGCTTACTCGGCCCTTCCGTGGCAGACGGGACTGCGACGGACGCGTTACAAATGCATTTATATAGAGAGACTATGTGTTAAGCCTGCCCAAAGGGCAGTCTGTTGTTGTAGAGGGTCTGGCTGCTCAGTGCCCCCCTGGGTCTGTGTGTGTGTAGCTGTGTGGGGTGTGCCGTGTGATGTGTGATGTGTGTATGTATGTGATGTGTGTGTGTATGTATGTGCTGTGTGATGTGTGTGTGTATATATGTGCTGTGTGATGTGTATGTGCTGTGTGATGTGTATGTGCTGTGTGTGTATGTATGTGATGTGTGTGTGTATATATGTGCTGTGTGATGTGTGTGTGTATATATGTGCTGTGTGATGTGTATGTGCTGTGTATGTATCTCCTAGATTGTGAGTTCCTACGGGAATAGGGCCCTCATCTCCTCCTGTACTGTTTGTCAAATGTTGTTCAATGTATTGTAACCCTGTCTATACTGTGCCTATTGTACAGCACTGCGGAATATGCTGGTGCTTTATAAATATAGAATAATAATAATAATAAAATGTATGTGCTGTGTGATGTGTGTGTGATGTGTGTGTATGTATGTGCTGTGTGACTTGTATGTGCTGTGTGATGTGTGTGTATGTATGTGCTGTGTGTATGTATGTGCTGTGTGGTGTGTGCATAGGCGACTCTACAGGGGGGCAAGGGGGGCAATTGCCCCCCCTAGGTTATTCCTTGCCCCCCCCATGTGCCCCCCCACCAAAAATCAGCATCCAGCTTCCCACACTTCTTCGGACCAACGTATCTCCGTCGCTATGCATCGTATATGGACGAACTAGGTGTCATTTGAAAGGGAAGATTCTGGCCTTTCCAATGATACCCAACATGACCATATTCAGTGTGAAGTAAATGTCATAAAACATTGAATAAAAACGTGTACTTAAACTTAAACATTTTCGCAGGGTTGAAATGGCTCAGCAGTGAAATGGTTAATGTTCAGACTATACACTACATTGTGTATTACGTTAGTTTTTGCCTTGGTTTTCGTTGTATATTAAGGGTTAATGGGTAGGCTTCATCCCTTACAGTATACATTTGTTTTTTCCTTGATTAATGGCATTTTACGGGTTGATGGGTAGCTACATGCCTCAGTGTATTCATTTCAGGTTTTCCCTTGATGAGTGGCATTTTACGGGTTGATGGGTAGGCTAAATGCCACATTGTTTATTATTTTTATTGTATTTCCCTGGGTTTATGGCATTTTCGGGGTTATTATGGAAGTTAGAATCTAAAGGGTCTAATGATCTTTAGGTCCTCTGCTTTCCGTCACATTTCGGGGAATTCATTTCGCCGAAAATATAGTGAATTCCCTATTTAGCGAATGGTCACTGTAATTTGCTAAAAGTGGAGTCGCTGAAGCAGCTATCAGACATTCAGCGAAAACTGCCGAATTGCGGCAAATAAAATATTGAATTTAAGTATCACGTTAGTACAACAAAAAGGTATCATTGCATCACATTACTCTGGGGTTTTGGAATCTTATTTATATATATATACTTATTTAGGGCACTATTACCTGGTGTGAGCTAAACCTTGCGGCGGCGTGATTTTGCGTTAGTGCCAGGTTAATGGAGTCTAGCGCCTGACCAACAGATCATTTGCCTCCCGCTACAAATGGGAAAAATCACTTAGCGCGTCGCTATTAGCAATTTGTACCACAAACTTACTGTACTTTCCACGTCCTTTACTTAACATGGGGAGCACTAGAGATCTCTAGCGCTTTTGCAGCTAACAGATCACTTGGTGCCAGCGCTAAATTTTTTGAGGTGCATTATTTGCAACATTTTACCTGCTGCTCAACCATGGTGCTAACTCCAAAAAAACAGAAAAGCCAGGTCCTCGTCCAAAATTAATAGGCAATTGAAAGGAATGCAGCACAGGTGTTCTCTTGGCCCCATACACCATAGTAATGGATCTGGCCAGCAATCTCGCTGATGTTGCAGTCGGCTCTATTATAAATGTATCCTTTATCCACATATATCCTAATTCTAATATATTGCCTAATTTTAAACATTTTAAGCTGGGGGTTATTCATAGTATGTAAGCAGCTGATTATTAGGGTGACTGTGTGGACCATGTTTAAAGGGACACATGGATAAGTTTTGCCCTGAAACATGTATTATTTATATGCTGTAGCAGGGAAACTTTTGTCGCTCACCTGGCCTTCCTTTTGGATCTATTAAATGCATTGTAATGATTCTACATGCTGTTGGGTGGCATTTATCATGCAATGCCCATCAGCCTTAATATATGTGTGCATATAAACATGGATGATATGGCCACCATGGAGGATTTTAATAATGCAGGGGTGTGAGGTTATTCACTGGATGTGTTCATATTCAAGCTTGTGAGGGCGGGGGATAGGTATGGAAAAGAAAAACAGTTCTATCCTGTACACAACCGCATTAGCGCTGGGTCTCAGCCCGGGTCTTAGAGTTTCCCTAGCGTGCGCCAAACGACCTTGTTCATGGACTACCGCAGACAAGGTGATCTGTTATTATAACAGGGTTATTCAGAAAGCGGTGAAAAGCAGGAGAATGACTGGAGAATAGAAAATTCTAGGTCAAAATTTGGAGAGTGAGATGAATGGGAGAATTTTTCTGGTTTGGCTATTTTGACCAAGAATTTTCCATTCTCCAGTCATTCTCCTGCTTTTCACCTCTCTCTGAATAACCCTGTAAGTTTTAGCGACTCGCGCTAAATTTTTCCTTTAGTGATGGCGTTTTAGCTCACACCAGGTGATAAGGCCCTTAGTTTTATTCAGTGGTGTTATTTATTGCTGAAAATTATTAGTGCCCCCCCAGTTTTGACTGCGGTATCTTCTGTGCCCCCCCTAAATATTGTTCCTAGAGTCACCACTGGGTGTGTGTATGTATGTGCTGTGTGGTGTGTGTATATGTGTGGTGTGTGTGATGTGCATATGTGTGCTGTGTGTATGTATTTATATGTGTGCTGTGTGTATTTATATGTGTGCTGTGTGTATTTATATGTGCGCCATGTGTATATTTATATGTGCGCCGTGTGTATGTGCTGTGCGCTGTGTGTATGTGCTGTGTGTATATTTATATGTGCGCTGTGTGTGTGTATATTTATATGTGCGCTGTATGTGCTGTGCTGTGTGTGCGCACATGTGCGCTGTATGTGCAGTTGTCATGTGCATATGTGCCATGTGTATATGTATGCTGTGTGTATTTATATGTGTGCTGTGTGTATGAGCTGTTGCTGAGTGTGTATGTGCTATTTCCGTGTGTGCGTGCGTGTGTGTATGTATGTGCTATTGCCGTGTGTGCGTGCGTGTATGTATGTGCTATTGCCGTGTGTGCCTGCGTGTATGTATGTGCTGTGTGTATGTATATGTGGTATATGTGTATGGGTGTGTGTATCAGCAGCCAGATCCTGGGTGCGTCGAGCAGCCGCATCATGGGGTGCACGAACAGCCAGACCCTGGGGGGGCATTGAGCAGCCAGACCCTGGGGGGGGGGGCACTGAGCAGCCAGACCCTTGGGGGGCACTGAGCAGCCAGACCCTGGGGGGGCACTGAGCAGCCAGACCCTGGGGGGGCACTGAGCAGCCAGACCCTAGGGGGCACTGAACAGCCTGACCACAGCACATACATACACAAACACACCACATACACACACCACATCACATCACATATATATATATACACACACACACACCTCATACATAAACACACACATCACATAGCATATATATACACACAGCACATACAAACAGATACACATACAAACTCCTGTTGCTGTTCCTCCAGTGCCATGTGCAAGGGGACCTGCAGTCACAGGGGGTTGGGCCCATGTAGGTCCCCTGGTGACTGCTTACTGCTATTAGCTGCCCTCCCTGTGCCAGATGTTTGCAGCCTGTTTGTCCTCTCTCTGTCCAGCAGGGGGCGATTAGCTCCTGATACGCGGTGATACTGTGCTCAAACAGATCACAGACACGTGCGTATCAGGGAGCTGTTGGGTGTCCGTTGCGCCGGCTTTATGCGTGCGCATCTACCAGCGGCGACAGAGACAAACGATTTTATAGTTATAGATACTCTTGGATAGGACATTGAAAAGCAAATATGTGGACACGGATTCTGAGCTGGAAACAACAACAATAGACTGCCCTCCGGGCAGGCTTAACAACTAGTATATATATAAACAACCTTGAATTGCAGACATCCCTAGGAGGGTGCTTGTCTGGAGCAAGGGGATTTACCTCATAAGAGCAGTCATTAGGTTAGAACCTGCCGTGATGGCGTACATTGACAATGTGACAGGCTTATGCAATGTATGTTTATAGTTAGCAACTAAAACAGTAATGGATTGTTCTGAATTCAGTATGATATATAGATAGATATTGACCATCGGCATTAATTCTTTGGTAGATGAATAAAGGGTTTTACCTAAACTAATATCCAAGCTCCAAGCATGGATCATATGGAACATATGGAATACCTTTCCTTTACAACCTGACTAGTTTGCCTGAGGTATGCAACTTAATTGACAATTAAAATTCTTGCCATCTATGTGACAGCGCTACTATAGTGTAAGCAAAATGTTCTCCATCGACGTAGTTAGACTTGTATTTCACTGGAGACAGCAACACTAATTAATTGACAAAATTAGATCAAATTATATTAACTCTGCAAAAGTAAAAGTAAATGAAGAAGTTCATTTCAGGACTTGCTTTGCAATTATACGCTTTCAAACAGGAAAAGTTTATGTGTGAGTTTTATGCAAAGTAGTGACGGCACTTGGAATCCCTCTTCCTAATTAAGTAGGACAGTTAGGTTTCAGATGGACAAAGAGCCAATCTTCTAGTAAAGCAAACATACTAGAAGCATGCTCGTACAGTTTGTGCTCAACATGTTTTTATTGAGCTGAGATGTAGCAGCATGTTAATTAAAGTAATGGATAGTCATTCTGTTCATAAACTAGAATAAAAAGATGCATTAAATTGAACTAAAGAATAGGCGAATCAGAAATATTTAGAAAATATCTTTAAAAATTCCAAAATATGAGTGTGGATAAGCATAATTTCATCAGGACTCATAATAGGATGCTAAGATGTAAAAATGCAGATATTTTAAATTTTACACGGTTACCAGCAGGGAAAATTTAACATCTCACATTTAACAGAAATAATTAAGAGCTTAAGATAAACAAACTGCCACATCACCTCCCCCATTCATTTTCTTGAATTTAACCAAATCTCTGTTTCTTAAATTAAGTTGTCTAGTCAGTTTAATTTCTGATTAGCATATTTATTTCTTTTGTAGCTTTTTCGCACTCTCCTTGAAAGATGCAACCATTACTCTCTCTCTTTTCTTGGCACTACAGAGTTGAATGATCATTGAAAGAAAATAAAAGTTGTGGCTGCAATGGCATTCTCCGTCAAGCTGTCCTTCGATAAATATTTAACAGAGCCTGGTCATCTCGTGCATTAGTATTGAGGATTTAGTCGAGCTGACCGCTCCGAGGATTGGTTGCATCCTCTACTTTGGGAAACTCTTAATTGGGGCAATCAGATCTGTGTGCACTGCTGAATTTGTTATTGAATTTCTCGTCTAATGACTTTCCAACAATGCTAATTAAATGGATTTCAAGGTTAGCTCTAAGGATACAGTAAAAGTAAAATACAGTATGGTATAGAAATATTTATATCGGTATTTGCCTGAACAAATTTATTCATATGTATACCTGTTTGCTGTTCTGATTCATTAGAAGAACTATCTGATTGAGATTCATCACTTTCAACAAGTTATTGACTTGGGAGATCATCTTCAATTTCAGATGTTAGATCTGTATTGTCCTCACCTTCGGATTCATTTTTCGAAGTATCATGTAATATAGCTAAAATTACATTGTCACTAAGCATCTTCCTTCTTAGAGCCATGACTACTGAGATGAACGTGTGCAACCTGCAACTAAGAAAAATTACGTAAATTGTAGCAAGTGCCAACAGCTTAGAATATGTTGCAACATGTAGGGCTCTATCAGCTGATGTGAGCTAAAATGACAACACTACATGAAAAATCTAGCACGAGTCACTTGACAAATAGGGATGAGCTGTTCGGGTTCGGACGGTTCGGAGTTCGACCCGAACTTTGGCAGTTCGAAAGATCGCGAATTTCGAACTTTTTGGGCGTGTTCGGTTCGAGTTCGAAAAAAAAAAGAAATTTTGAAAAAAGTATAGAAAATGCTTAAAAGATACAAAAAAATCTAGAAATAAAGAGACTCTTTACTGCAGAATATTATAAGCAACGGTTTATTAGATATTAAATTAAAAACTAATGTGTACGTGGAAAGATTATCAACTCTAAATGACCTCTATTCACAAACAGGCATAACACCAGGTGTTTTTAGTCTGGTAATCAATTTGAAACATTGTACAATATAGTGAGGGTGGGGTGGTGTCTGCTGCTGATTGAGATTTGAGAATTAATTTCCCTAAAACATCCTAATATGCTGCATTTAACCCTTTCGCTGCTGAGGCTTTTCACACCTCTGTGCTGAGGTAATTTTTACCGCTTTCGCTCATCATGTTTAACCGCGTTTTGTAGCCATATTTTGATAAATGACCCAGACATATTATATATCGTTCTTTCCGGCAGACTTGGCAGATTCATATTATGTCATTATTATATGTATACGTTATGTCATGTCTGTATATTATAACAAAAAATGCAATAAAATTAGAATTTTCAATAATTTATTTTGTGTAAAGTGTTTTTTTTCACATTTTAACATGCGATCATTTGCGGTTATATTTTGTATGGGGTGCGCTTGTTAAAAAAATTAGAAATGGGGTCTCGTTACATTGGGGAAAATTTTGCTTTTTTTAACAAACGCACCGCATACAAAAATCTTTAGTGCAGCATTATTGTTCACATTATAATTGTAATGGGAACAATATTGCTCCATTAACAAAACAAAAACAAACAAAAAAACTTGTTTATTTTTTTTTTAGATTTTTTTTTAAAAAATATTTTTATTTTTTATTTTTTTAAAAACATTTTTCATGCTCATGTTTAGTATCCTTGGAAAGGCCATACTTCGCGCCGCCTTCGATGACATCTAATTGCTCCGCCGGTTGTTCTGGAGTGCTGGGCTGACATCCAAGATGTCAGCCCGCACCGGGGGGCGCAGCAATCCGCCGGAATCCGGCGGATTGCTGCCTCCTGTGCATGGACGCGCTGAGCGCGTCCATAGCACAGGAGAACCACTTGGCTGGACGCGCTGAGCGCGTCCATAGCAGTCAAGTGGTTAACTGGTGTTTGAAAAAAATCTAAAGCGATGTTATTTTTCACCTCGGGATTAAACATTCACAGGGTTATTCAGAGAGCGGTGAAAAGCAGGAGAATAACACTTACGTCAGTAATGGGGAAATTAATGGAAACCATGTTAAAGGAAAGGATTGTTGAACATCTAAAAACACATAGATTACAGGATCAGAAACAACATGGGTTTACCTCAGGGAGATCATGCCAAACTAATCTTATTGATTTTTTTGATTGGGTAACAAAAATAATAGACACAGGTGGTGCAGTAGACATTGCTTATTTAGATTTCAGTAAGGCTTTTGATACTGTTCCGCATAGAAGGCTTATCAATAAATTGCAATCTTTGAGCTTGGATTCCAATATTGTTGACTGGATTAGGCAGTGGCTGAGTGACAGACAACAGAGGGTTGTGGTAAATGTAGTTTATTCGGCACAAGGTCTTGTTACCAGTGGGGTACCTCAGGGGTCAGTACTTGGACCCATTCTCTTTAATATTTTTATTAGTGATATTGCAGAAGGTATTAATGGAAAAGTATGTCTTTTTGCTGATGACACAAAGATTTGCAACAGGGTTGACGTTCCTGGAGGGATCAGCCAAATGACAAAAATGATTTAGGTAAACTAAAAAAAATGGTCGGAGTTGTGGCAATTGAGTTTTAATGTGGATAAGTGCAAGATAATGCACCTGGGACGTAAAAACCCAAGGGCTGAATATAGAATATTTGATACAGTCCTAACCTCAACATCTGAGGAAAGGGATTTAGGGGTCATTATTTCAGAGGATCTAAGGGTAAGTAGTCAATGTAATAGAGCAGCAGGAAATGCTAGCAGAATGCTTGGTTGTGTAGGGAGAGGTATTAGCAGTAGGAAAAGGGAAGTGCTCATGCCACTGTACAGAGCACTGGTGAGACCTCACTTGGAGTACTGTGTTGCAGTACTGGAGACCGTATCTCCAGAAGGATATAGACCTCTTAGAGAGAGTTCAGAGAAGGGCTACTAAAATGGTGTACGGCTCGAAGGAGAAAAGTTACCAGGAAAGGCTTAATGATCTTAACATGTACAGCTTGGAAAAAAGACGAGACAGAGGAGATATGATAGAAACATTTAAATACGTAAGCATGCGTAAGCAGGAAACATTTAAGCAAGCATGGGATAGGCATAAGGCTATCCTAAACAAAAGATAAATCCAGGTAAAGTATCCATGTAATTGGGCAGACTAGATGGGCCGAAAGGTTCTTATCTGCCGACATTTTTCTATGTTTCTATGTTTCTATAACTGGAGAAGTGAAAATTCTAGGTCAAAATAGCCAAACCAGAAAAATTCTCCCATTTAACTCACTTTAAATCACGCACACACGCTGCTAGTGGACGCAGCGCACTCAGTACGCCCGTACTAGCGGTTCTGCGTTCTCGAAAAAATGCGTTCATTTTCCACTTGCGTTGCGCAGCCGGATTTTCGTGCGACCGTACTTCGTATATTGGCCGTCATTTGCTGCTAGTGCGGCCGTGATTAAGTGCGCCTAAACGCACGTTAAAAATTCCCTAGTCTGACCCTAGCCTAAATGGGAGAATTTTTCTGGTTTGGCTATTTTGACCTAGAATTTTCCATTCTCCAGTCATTCTCCTGCTCTTCACTGCTCTCTGAATAACCCTGACAGGGTTATTCAGAGAAAGGTGAAACTCAGGAGAATGACTAGAGAATGGAAAATTCTAGGTCAAAATAGCCAAACCAGAAAAATTCTCCCATTTATCTCACTTTCCAAATCGGCTATTTGGTCTAGATTGTTCTCTTCTCTTGCCAGTTCTCCTGGCTTTCACCTCTCTCTCAGGGTTGTTCAGAGAAAGGTGAAAACCAGGAGAATGGCAGGAAAAGAGAACAATCTGGACCAAATAGCTGATTTGGAAAGTGAGATGAGGCTAGGGTCAGACTAACGCATTTTTCGCAGCGACCGTCAAAAAGTGCGTCCGAACGCATTGCCGTATGTTTTCAGGAATTGCGCGAAAAAAATCATACGATGCGCATTTTTGTGCGTGATTTTTTACGGATCCAAACCAGGAAACTTTGGGTGTCTGGACATTATGTTGGCCGGACATGAGCAGGGTCTGACGTCTCCAAATCACGCACACACGCTGCTAGTGGATGCAGCGCACTCTGTACGTCCGTACTAGCGGTTCTGCGTTCTCAAAAAAATGCATTAATTTTCCACTTGCGAAGCGCAGCCGGACTTTCGTGCGACCGTACTTCGTATATTGGCCGTCATTGGCCGTCATTTGCTGCTAGTGCGGCCGTGATTAAGTGCGCCTAAACGCACATTAAAAATTCGCTAGTCTGACCCTAGCGGGCCGTTCTAACAGAATGCACGCGGCCGCCGGCAATGTGCGGCGGCGGCGTTTGGGCTCAGGCCACAGCGGGAACGCTGCGTTCCCACAGCATTCCCGCTGTGGGAGAAGTGCGGGAACGCCATTCCCGCGCGTTCCCGCTCGACTCGAGCCCTGCTGACAACCCATCACAGATCACCTTGTCCGCTGTAGTCCGTTTACAAGATTCATTAGCGCACGCTAGGGAAATGCTAATGTATCGTGTGTTAAAAAATAAAAAGTCTTCCAGTGCAAAAAAGCCTCGTTTAAGGGGGGGGGTGAACAGAACCTCAAATTTTGCCTGAAAAATCCAGAAAAATACCTAATAAATTAAAAAAATTCCATAAAAACAAAACCTTTTTCCTACCGATTAAAAAAATACACGGTTGAATAAATAAAGGATAAAAAAGATGTTTTTTGCATTGAACCCAATGGGCTTCGCACACGGCAGGTTTTCCTATACAATGCATCTTCTCACGTTTCCCCGAAGCAAGGCGGTTTAACCATACAATGCATCTTTTACATGTAAACTACATCCAGCGAGCCAAGAGAACACCTGTGCTGCATTCCTTTCAATTGCCTGTTAATTTTGGGCAAGGACTTTTGAGTTCCTTTTTCTTTTTTCTACCTTTTCCGTCAGTTAACACCAGCAGTAGGTAAATTTTAGCGATTAGCATAGGCGCTAATAAGCACTGGGACCAAACAATCTGTTGGTTAGTATAGCGAAAGTGCTCTGTAGCGTTGCCCATGTTAAGTATAGGATGCGGTAAGTACAATATGCTTGCGCAACGAATCGTTAATTACCACACGCTAAGTCGTTTTCGCCATTTGTAGCGAGAGGCAAACGATCTGTTGGTCCGGCGCTAGACTGAATTTACCTGGCGCTGAAGCGAAAACAGGCTTATGCTAGGGTTGGCTCACACCAGGTGATAGTGCCCATAGTATTGAGGAGAAAACATGAAGAAACAGAAACCAGTCAAAATGACTTGGCGCCTCTAGGTAAAGTGATCTAAATCTCTGGAACATAAAGAGTTATTCATGCCAAATTTGGCACTCCATTAAAACAACATATTTGACAAAAAGTCATAATGTGTGAAAAGTAAATCTAAAGTATTTTAAAAATGATCGCAATTTAAAAATTCAAAACAGTCAAAATGACTTATTCGGCGCTTCTAGTTTTAATCTGTGGCATTCATTTATTTATTTGCCAAGTACACAGATTGTGCATAGTATATTTTGATTATATTTAAATTGTATGTTTAAAACAGACAGCAAACTAAAGCCCTTGCCTATATAAAATATGTGAAAAAAATATAGCAATAACTGGTTTCGGTGTAAACTGAAAACCTCAGTAGGTTACACTGTAAAAGCTATTCTGACTTCTCTGGCTTGGCATTATTGTACATGACCTCAGAAGATAAAGCATTCGGGTTGTCCTTGAACACAGAAAACAGAAAGTCTTGTTTGAATTTAACTCAGTATCTATCCAATTTTCAACTAGCCGTCACATCGAAATGAGAAATCTGAAGCAGAACCAGACACAAACAGCTGATAACAGACTTTCAGGTGAACCTCCTCACTTATCACTTCTGGGGGTCACCTCTGTTTCTAAAGACTTGTTTTACTTAAAACAAGATAGCTCGGGACATTTAACAGTGTAGTGATGTGATAACAAATCCAGAGCCACTTTTATTTTACGTTCTCTAACTACTTTTTTCTGACTTACACTGGCTCAAACCATGTATTTATTTATTGGTTACTGAGGTCACACGTTTCAACTTGAATTTAAGAGATTAAATGCTATAAATACTATAAGACAATTCAAGTCTCGTAAACAAAAATATTGTATTATTGCATTAATTTTATCCGCATATTTACAAACTATTTGTTTTATATATTTTTCAGAACTAGGTTATAGTGAGTGTGTATATAAAAAAGGTATCACTACGTACTGCTATACTCGTGATTTTGGCATCTGGATTTACACGGCCTATCAAATTTACATTATAAATACATATATATATTTATATTTTATTATTTTTACACCAGGAGGGCAACACTCATCCTTTACTAAGCATAATGGGAATGTGCTTCTCGTGACAAAAAAATCACAGTACATCAAAGGGAGGGGACTCCATTAAAAAAAAAAAACTACATCATCAAAGCTTCACAGAATTTTAAGACATTCCCAGATTCCACCGGATACAATTTTTTCCACAACTTAACTAGGTAATAAATGATGTGCAGAAATCAAAGCTCTTCCTATCAATAATCACGGGTTTAGATCTAGGTCTAATATCACTTCTAAAGAACATAAATCATTGACTAAGATCAAAATGGTCATTAAACCCTCCGACAAAGGAGGCAATATAGTTGTGATGGACAAATCACACTATATTGAAATGGTACTTACATTACTATCAGACCAGACCACCTACAAAGTATTACCTAAGAACCCTACAAATTCGTACCTGTCAAATCTTAAACCGTTATTACATCAGGGCCTTGAAGAGGACCTGCTCCTGAAAAAGGAACATTCGTTCTTGTTGCCCTCTGCACCAAATTTTTATTGCTTGCCGAAAATTAACAAACACAGTACTAAGCCACTGGGCAGACTAATTGGTTGGGTGGAGTAGAGGTAACATCACTGCTCTGCGTGGAGAGAGCCTGTGGAGTCATGGGTTCAATCCCGACGAGCACCTCTTCAGTAAGTGTCCTTGGGCAAGACACCTAACGGTACATACTCGCCACCCAGGACATACTTGAAAACGAGAGAAATCTCAATGTATCCTTCCTGGTAAAATCCTTTCTCAAAAAAAACCCATTGTCTCAGGTAGTAACAATATTACAGAAGCAGCGAGTCAATATGTAGACGCAATCTTACAACCTTTCGTGAAAACTCTACCTTCTTATTTAAAAGAGGTCAAAAACACATTGTGAATATTAAATACTCTGACAATAAAATATGAATCCATTCTATGCAGTCTAGATGGGGAAAGCTTATATAGCTCCATTCCACATGATCAGGGCTTGGCTCATGTTCAACATTATCTTGCACACAGAGATACAGTGCATTTGAAGCATAATTAATTGGTTTTAAGACTGCTGGAATTTGTTCTTACCAATAACTACTTTCTGTTCAATGACTAATATTAACTGCAGATTCAGGGATCGGCTATGGGCACTGCTTGGGCCCCTTCCTACGCCATTTTGTATTTTGGATGGTGGGAAGAGTCCGTGATATTCAATACGTCTATGTTAAAGTTTATGATAAGATTGGAGCGTGCAAAAAATATATCGACAACATTTTCTTTGTTTGGAGCGGTGGACGCCAGGAATTTCAGGAGTTCTGTGCAGCTTTGGACTCAAACACTCTCAACCTACACTTCACCTCAGAGATTCAACCCTCCCACCTCAAATTTTTTAGACCTACCCATTGGTATAGATCAGACTCATTTGAATACCACAGTATACAGAAAACTGAGGGCCACAAAATGTCTACTAAAATGGGATACTGTAGCTTCCATCCTGTCCCTTTTAAACAGAGCATCCCAGTAGGCCAGTACTCGCGTTTACGACGCACTTGTTCAAATATTAGGGAATTTGTTCTTAAGGATCAAAATCTGTGAGTCTGTTTCAGAAATCAAGGATTTAACCCCTATAGTAAATTTAAGCAATTTAAATTTTTACTGTATAATTAAAGAAAAAATATTTTCCTGAAAACCAGTGGTTTCTGACAGAAATTGCTTGGTTTTCAAGGAGTTAAACAGTAAAACAAATGAAAACAGCAGAATGCAGACTACCGAGAATGGCAAATGTGACACAAATGAGTATGGCAGAATGCACACTATTGCATTCAGAAGACACCTTCACTGTTTTCACATTTTTTTAAGTTGCAGCCTTCTGATGGAACAGGTTGTTATTTGTCTTTAAATGCAATCTGTACAAAAATAAATACCTCATCAGGAAAAAAAAGGATTTTTAACAACATTGTAAATTTATGTTAAAATAACCCTGAGAAGCCACTTTGACATAAGTATTTGACTTTTAACTAGGTACTTACTTGTAGCACTTTTGGAATCAATTACTGTCTCAATTTTATTTTTGGTAGGATGCAAGAAACTTTGCACAAAGCTTTGTATTGGGTAGTTTAGAAAGTTCTATCACTTTGAATGGGAACAGATATTTTCAGAGCTTTCCAGAGATGTCTCAATCTGTTCAAGTCTGGGCTCTGGCTGGGACATATTCCTCCACTATGATCGAGATAACTCTATCTTCAAAAGAATGTTTAGGTGCCTGAGATTAAGATATTTTGGAGGAATACAAATGAGTTTTAATTTAAAATTCATTTGCAAATAGGCTCTAGAATGTGCTCCTAAAGTTTCAGCACCTCAGATATGTCAGCTGATGTACTGGATCTATACACAGAATAGAGAGTTGTGCAGATATGTAATTCAAATCTAACTGATTTAACTATAAATTATAAATATAAAGTGACAAGTGAACATACATTCACATAAAAATGCAGCCTTGATGGATGAAACAAGCACACAAAAATGTCCAAAATCTGTGTCATACAAAAAATAGTGGAAAAGTGTGGTAAAAATCCATACAGCGCAACTAGTGATAAAAATAATTGTACAGTGAAGTAAAGTACACGTGCAACAATGTTGTAGTCATGAGATATACAAAATAAAACAATACTCATAACAATATTGGTGACTGTATCTTCTGGTTTTCTTGTATCTCTCAAGAAAAAAGGAAAAAGACAACAAATAGTGCAGAACTACAATACAAGTCCAGTGAAGTGGGAAGATAATAAGAGAGGAACTCACATGTTCCCAAGCCTAACACTTCCCGGCTCTGGGTATCATGCGCTTTTGACCAGAGAGTGGCTTATCCCTTCTTTCGCAATGTGGGTAACCTCAATAAAAGGAAACACAAGGAGGCAACTCTCCCATAGTGTAATAAAGAATAATTATTGTGAGATATATAATGCCTAACCACTGCACATTCAGCACTTTTTACAGTGAGTGCCTGACCTCTGTGGCTCTTTTCTCCCTCTAAGGTCCCGGAATAGGTAATTGGTAGTTGAATGGCTTGTTGTGACACTGAACATCCTCCAAGATTACCAGTAGGGATGGTGTTCCTTTCATTGAAAGCTTAATTTTCCTTCTGTAAACACAGAGTTGTTGTGATTTTCCAAAAAGCTCTGCTTTTGTTTTGCCTATCCAAAGGGCAGGACTGTGGCTTGTCAAAAGTCATTTCAGCAAACTCCAGTCTGGCTTAGAGGAGAATGGTGCAGTATTTGTGTGTGTATCTATGTGTGTATTGGGACATAGTGCATGGATCAGTCTGTGTATTCCCCCCTGTAATTTTTTAAGGTGAAAGCATTAACCCCCCCCCTCCCCACAGAGGGAATGTATTAGTTTTTGCTGCAGGTATTCCACCTGGCAATTAAAGGGATAAATGGCTCCTGCTTGAGAGAGGGGGAGGGGAATTTTTTTTTTTTAGAAAGGATTTTACCAGGAAGGATACATTGAGATTTCTCTCATTTTCAAGTATGTCCTGGGTGGCGAGTACGTTCCGTTAAGTGTCTTGGCCAAGGACACTTACCGGAGAGGTGCTCGTCAGGATTGAACCCATGACTCCACAGGCTCTCTCCACGCAGAGCAGTGATGTTACCTCTACCCCACCCAGCCGGTATTGAGAGCTTGAGAGATACAGACAGTATGATGCTAGCTACTCCTGAGGTGGGAGAGTCTGCGGGATGTTAAACCTAGGGTTGGTTTAAATGTTATGTACAGTCCCTGGTATAGAGAGGGATGATCAGTGAGTTAGTTAGTGCTCAGGTGAACAAGGATTTTGTTTTGTATTATGTTTTCTTTGCTGCTGATACGCCAATAAAGCACATCACAGTATGTATGTATACATAAATCTTGATCATCACAATCTTTGCAGTCACAGAATATGCATCACAACAATATGCCCCAGTGCAAATCTCTGGCTGAATACAAGCAAACTAGAAAGAAAGCACACATGGTAGGTATTGTTGAAAATAAACTGAACAAACAGATCCACATTTTAATTCCCCTGTACTTATTTTACTAAGAACCCTGATAAAGAAAAATACAATGCTAATATATATGTAAATATATGGTAATATGATGGAATAATCAGAGAATTGCACTAGGCATTGATATCTTTTTAACTGGTAACAATGAAACAATATCAGTTTTCTTGAATCTCCTTTCTTCTTCAAATTTTTTGCTTCTGACCTGAAGAAGAGTTTCTGAAATCTTGTTTTATTGTTTTTGCATGCTAGGATACTTTGATTATTTCATCATCGGATGTTCTAGATTAACACGGCTTCTCCTAGGAACCAATATATTATGATATGTAATTTGTGTTAATATAAAACATTAGATGTATTGTAGTCCCTCATACACAAAAGGCTCCAAATTTCCATTATTACATTTTACTGATGAATTTTTCCAATTTATTAGTCCAAGAAAAATATTCTGTCTTAAACTGATCATAATATTAAAAAGATTAGCTTAGTGCAGATCTTAATGATTATATTGTTTTACTAGGATTAATAAGTTCATAAAAAAGGAAGAATAAAAGAGACCTTTCAATACTGCAGGAGAAGTTTGCCTGCATGTTATGGCTTGTCGAAATACCGTCTCTTAAAGCTGTTCAGCAGTGTTTTAAAATGCAATGTGGATGACAACCTCAAATTATTATTATTGTCATCATTTATACAGCGCCAACAGTTTCCGCAGCGCTTTACAATAATCAAAGGGAATGAGATAAGCGGACATATGATGGCGCTTTATAAATAAAGAATAATAATAATAATATGATGGAAACAACAGGTGTAGAGGGCCCTGCTCATAGGAGTTTACAATCTAGAGGGATTGGGGTTGAGGAAGACAAGAGGACTATGGGAAAGCATCTGGTTCTTGGACAAAAAACTGAGGTCTACCAGTAGTTTGCTATGTGAGAGGTCTCTTGTAAAGCCATCGATATCTTAGGAAAATGTTGAACACATTCCGTAGACGTCTGCAAAAATCAGTTTGATCTGCTAGCACACAACTAAATTTCTTACGTTTAGTGTGTGCATGATGTGGATGTTTTTCCTGTGGGTTTTTTCAAAAACATTGTCTACCAGTTCTAAACCACTGATCCTAAGTACCTGAAAGCCTGCATAATGGAAACTGTGGCTATAGATACACCAAACATGCTTCAAGCAATGTGGATTCAAGTCAAATATCATTTGGATACTTGTCGGGCCACAAAGAGTGCACACACTGAAATTCACCGAGACAATTGTAATCAGTGAAAAAACGTTGACATTTCCCTTTATGATGGAACAATTCATAAAAGTATATAATAAGTAATTTATGAGTTATATATTTTTTTTATTTTGGATGCCTTTCATCAGGAGACACCCAGAAGGCATGATCAGTCAGCATAGCAGGAGCCAAAATCATTGTTTGAAAATGACTTCCAATAGAGACAAACCCAAAAATTGGAAGTCATATGTATGTGGTACTTTTATGTATCAGTTCAGAGTGCAAATATTTTTCCAACCAATTTTGGTTTTTGTTGTTTTTTTTTAAGTAATGGATGTTTTACATTACAATATTGGACACTTTCATTTTTTGGGGATCATTTATATCAGAGTAAAATTCTGAAGGAAAATCTTTTACGTGTTAGAATTACTGACATGTAAAAGAAGTTTGATGTTATGGAAAACTGAAAGTTAGAGGGATTTAAGATTTACAATACATGGAGACTAAATTCACAAGACCTAACCAAATGTTTACATGAATGCAAGCTTCAACCTTGAAAGTTTCATCCTCTTGTTTTCTCACTGCATTACCCCCAACCACCTTAATTATTAAGTTCATAACTCTAACCTGGACTTAACCAAAATCTACATTTTGTACAAAAAAAAATATATATATGTGTATATAATGTAGCACATGGGCTCTGTGAAGCAGTTCTCAGAATTGCTGGGATGTGTAAATGACTTCTGCAATAACAAACCTTTTTTAATTGATGTGTGGAGGCTTTTAATCTCATGTTTTGCCCTCCACCACAATTTAAACGAGTGTTGATTTGCCCTGGGGGTAAAGCATCAATCTGCAACTGGTCACGGTCTATCGCCTGCTGATGAGGGTACAATAAGCCTGATACAGCTGTACAGGAGTGGCTGTGAACTTTTGCATAAACCTGATCTTTGCTAAAACAAAAAAGCCATCAAGTATGGCATGGCATTGATTAGAGGGTTCTGTGTTAAAACAGACTCGGGATGCAAAAAATGCTCAAGACACTATATATATATATATATATATATATGTATATAAAAGACTATACTCAGCAAAAAGAAGAGGTGAGCGCCTGTTAGCATGATTGTCCAGGTGATATCTAATTTGTTTCTCAAATAAATGAGAGAAAAAAACCATAGTGCATTCAACCAATATCATAGAATCCCCAAATAAATTGCAAAGATCTCACTTAGAAAACTAGAGCCTACACTGGGGTCTCTGGAATATTCGTGTATGGGTTTTTCACTGGCCACCCTCAGCCTCCAATTCAGTATGCATGGCCTTCAATGTAACATTCTTGTATTCTCCTCAGGCCATCCCACATAGAAGAAAGAAACACAAGCAATCGTGCAATTCCACATACATATATAGTTAAGACTGATAAAGGTTAGGCTGCTAAATAAACTCAGAATGTTAGAGCTGTACAGGGGCTCCGTCTGATATGTACTTGTTTTCAGATGGCACAAACCCCAAAAAGCACCACCTCCTCGAGTTCAATGACATCCAGCTTTCATATAAAACACAGCAGTTTAATAAAAAAAAATTGTAATAAGATATACGATAATTAAACTTATTTTGCCTTATTCCTCTGGCTTCAGCAGTGGTAAAAAAACATCAGTAGCTCACATCCCTTTATATACACTGAAGGGTGTCCCAGGAACCAATTAGACCTGTAGGAAAACATTGTGAGTACAGTGCAGCTGTTGTAATTTGCACGTTCTTCAGCATCTGTCCCTCAATGAGGATGTTGGTGTCTGCACTATACGTGTAACCCCTGTCTCTGCGGCTGCGCATGCCCAAATCCTCTGTTATCAGCGTTCGTTCCCTTCCCCTGGGAAATCTACCTTTTAGCCAGCCCCGTACTGGCCACCGGCCAAATGCCCAGTAGACCGGTTGGTCATCCCGCTGACAAGGCTGCCAGGGGAACGCAGACGTACATCCTACAAAACCGCCACTTCACGGGCAGGTTATGGAGACCGCCTAGGCACGATATTTGAAGGAATTTTTCATTTTTATTCTTAACCTTTATTTCATGGAAAACTTAATGTTCCTTTAAATACGTTTTTTTAAAAAACTTTTTGTCCTTGTTTCCTGTCCCCCAGGGCACTATCCGGACCCCCATACACCTTTTATGGCAAATATCTTGCATATATGCCCTCTTGGAGGGCACTCTAAAAATCGAACTTTCGAGTCCCATTGACTTGCATTGAGTTTGGTTCGTGTTCGCGTTCGAACCCGAACTTTTGAAATTGTTCGAATGCGAACATCACTATGCTGAACTAGAAAACACCAAAATTTCACTGACATTACTGTGCTTTCTGAATAACCCCTTATAATATGTGATGTGTATTACGGTATCTTCAGCTCCTCAGCAATAAAATCTAAATAAAACGGTGTGTAAAATAAAAAGTGGGTTGCTCAGTCTAAAATGCCCCCGAGCCTTTTTTTTTTGTCCCAGTCTGGGCCTGATTTTAGTTACATGTTATCAATCACCTACCAATCCTGTAAATCTATTGCTGACATCTGTTGATCTTTCTGGAAACCTCTTGGATGGCATTGTGCTGCAGCATGGCAGCATGCCAGAGGAACTGTAAATCACTCTGACGCTTGACTTGGTGAACATGCTAGCAGGTGTAAATAAAATATACCACTGCATTCTGACACTGTATACATCAGTGGGGAAGGTCATTAAATGAAGCAGCAGATTTGGGACTCTAATTTCACTTATCATATTGAACCGAGCTCAGATATCATTTTTCCAATATTATCTTTAAAATGACATCTCGAGCTAAAGAAAAATTTATATTTTTTTGAAACCACACATTACTGCTTGCTTTGGTTTTTTTTCTTTTCTTAAAAATTAGAAACAGTAGACGTTTGGACATCTAGGGCTAAATTACAATCTTCACGCAAACCTTTGCGACAGCGCAAAAAAACATTAACGCGTGGGGTAAAACCATATGCGCCGAATCCCGTATTACATAGTCAGCACAACAACTGCGCACAATCATCTACCGCAGGTGAACCTGTGCGAACCCTGCGCGAGCTTACTGTACTGCGCGCGTCCTATACTTAACATTTTGAGCGCAAAATGCGAATGTGCGCTGGTACGAGGATGGTATTACAATCTATTTGCGGTAATTACCGCATAGCCTTTGCGCGCATAATTTTAGCAACTCCTAAAAGCTGGTGTTAATGGCAAATCTGAACAACCTGGCCAAACCCAAATACACCAGCCCATAAAAAATAATGCAGCAAAGTATAGTTGCCCATTCAACTCATACCCAAACAATAAAATGGAGAGGTTGTGTGTGCATGTATTATTGCTGCGGCATATACAGTATGTTCAGATTGACTGTGGTAGGCGCAATTTCTTAACGTGAGATAACTGTGGTTCTTAACTCTGATTTGGCTGAATAGTGACAAAAAAACATTTCCGACACTGATTTCTGCGCGCAACGGTACTGCGCGAGCATTTGGGCGTGTCCTGTTTGCACACGCTATTGATCGGCGGATGAAAAGACGTGCCAGGATTGTAATACCAGCATTGATATACGTTGATCAACTTGACGCAAAGATTTTCGCTTTGCGCGAGGATTTTTGCGTGAAGAATGTATTATAGCCCCTAGTTTGCCACTCTCAGTCGAACCTTGTATTGTTTCAGGTAATTTTTTTGTCTAGTTCAGAATATGCTTAGTAATAGAATTTATTGTGATAGAGATTACATTTTATTTTTCCACCTTATAGTTAAAACTATTGTGTCTTTCCAGTCAGGTATCCCTTAAGCAATATAATGTAAGCATGTCAATATATATACATATGTATATATTACATTATACTGGGGTCATACTGAATACTGAAAACACAACCTAAGGAATGAGCCTATACAAAATATGCAAGTCCGTATCTTCTGCGTTTATGAAATTATAACGATGCAAAACTTGCCATCTAGGCAATAGTTTTCTTCTTCAATATTCAGAAGTTTGATAATCAGGGCACCTACAGATGTGACTACGGTTTGGCAAAGATCTTCTAGGTCTGCGGTTTCCAACCGAGGTCCACTCCTCAAGTACCCATAACAGGCCAGGTTTGCAGATATCTGGAGCACAGCACAGGTGTTATGATTTGTTGCTCAGTGATTGCAGCATTCAGTCTGCATTTCCCCCAAGGTGATCCTTAAAACCTGGCCTGTTAGGGGCACTTGAGGACCGCGGTTGGGAACCACTGTTATAGGTGAAAAACATATTAACCCTTTTCTGCTGCAGGGCATGCTATGCCGTACCTGCGGAAGGTGGTCTTAGAAGATGCGGGACGTACTAGTACACCCCATTGGCTTTTATGGACCGCCTCGACTCCTCCCTGCAGCCGGCGCGCATCGCACCCTTCTTGGCTGCTGCAAGACAGCTGCGTGGGCTGGCCGAAGCAGAGGCCTGCTGGAGCACCTGGCGGCAAGGTGTACTAGTATGCCTTGTCAGCATTAACCCTCTCCCAACGTACGCCACCCACCTGTCATAAGGGGTTAAGCTGTGTTGTCAATATTTTAATGTCCGTTTTCTCAAAAACTTTTTTCCCCAAAAACATATATGTTGTAAGTATACTATCACTAAATGACTGTGCCAATTTCAAAGCTTTGATGCCAATGGATTCAGGAGTTCCATTAGATTCCTTAAAAGAGGAATTCCCATTTACAGTAATTTACTTACTCCAGACACATTAAACATATTCTGACTTGTAAGAAATTCAAATTGGGTTATGATCTTTGAATGGTGAAGAATGTTCCAATGCTCCTTTTAGAGCCTCAAAGAGATATAAAGATTCAATTACAGTACTATTGGGAATGTCTGTTAATTGCGGTTGGTTGGCGTTGTTGTAAAAATCAACGTAAACCGCTGTTGTTGCAACCATGATCAACATCGGTGATCTAGATAGGAAAATTCAAACAACAGTAAGTGAAGTTTTTTCAATGAAACTGGATGATGTGGTTAGGAAACATTGAGAACCAAAGTGATTTCCAGGACTTTACGAAAACCAGGACCCAAATGGAGGTAGCCATTGGAGGTGGACTAAGGCTATTTGTCAAGTACAAAGTGGTCCTTGCTTCTGGTTGACTTTTATGACACTTATGGCTTGGTGCTAGTACCCCTTTAAAGCAGGGGTTGAAGTTCACCTCCATGCATCTCTTTCCTACCAATCCCTCTCCTCCATCCTTTTATCTTTTCATTGATCTCTTGCTATCGAGAGCCTACTCACTCCTGTTGTCTTGGGCACTCTTTGTTGACATGGAAGCTGTGGTGGGATTTAGTTTTATGTCCTCTACACCCACTCCAATTTATCCATTTTTTGAATACTGTGGCTACTTACCTCTAACTATTATCTCAAATATATTGAATAAAAAAATTGCCAACAAATTGAGAAAAACCCCATACAAACTGATTGCTATATGTCAGTTTACGCTTTTCATTGTTTTCAATGCAAACAATGCATGTACACTTTTTCAGTTCTGAACTCTTTAACAACCATTTATTTTGCAATAGTGAGCATAACTGTGTTATATTAGTACTTAAGTATTAAATCAATTAGAAATCTTAATGGCGATGCCCACAATTGTGGATTTCTCAGCCACAGCATACAAACCTGCAAACATTGCACTACTGTGGTTCCTACAGCTTGTGAAGCCTAATGTTAAGTGAATAATGTAGTGTCCAGTACAGATAGTGCCCTATCAGCTGCCCTGAGCTAAAACGGGGATGCTAAGCGAGGTATTTGCACTTGCAAATCTCCTCTTAGCATTCCATTTTTACCAGTAGATTACGGGGCAGGGCTGACTCCAGCAGCCTGTCCTGTAGAGGCCGCTAGGCTTCAGGATGCTCGGGGCAGTGCTAAAGCGCCGTTTTGAGCATCCTCTCCTAATACCGATGTGCTAATGGGTTTTTTAACCCGTTAGCGATCGGGAGGTAATCTTTGTGGAACGCTATCACCATGGGCGTCCACAGGTTGGGGCAAGGGGGGGCACGTGCCCCCCCTGGAATGGGGCCAGCCGCGGAAGCAAATCCTTAAATTTGCGGCGCTGCACGCCGCAGCGGCCTGCCTCAGCCTGCACTATTTGTTTTTAAAGCAGGCAGGCAGCGTCGGCGGCCGCGACGCATGCGCGCAACGTTGCCTCCGCACGTCAGACCACATGTGTGTGGGCACAGTCAGGGAGACAGAGTGGTGGGAATCAGGATTAATGCGCCTGCCCGCGTTGGAAATCCCGTCACTCTTCTTCCCCTCATCCCCCTCTGCCCCTCACTCACTGTGCGGCACCACCATCCAGCCTGAGCCTGCAGGCGGCCTCCACCAGGCAGCATCTTCCAGCCCCTGTGGCCTCTGGTGTCAGTCCAGCCCCTGCAGTCTCCCCTCCAGCATCCAGGCAGGCTGAGTCTCCCTGCCCTGCGGCCTCCGACATCCAGCCAGGCAGCTGCGGCCTCCGGCTCCCATCCAGGCCCCTGCGGCCTCCACTCCAGCATCCAGGCAGAGGCAGGCAGTACCTGCCCTGCGGCCACCGACGTCCAGCCAGGCAGCTGCGGCCTCCGCTCTGGCGTCCAGCCCTGGCCTGCGGCCTCCCCTCCAGCATCCAGGCCGCATCCAGGACAGTCCAGGCCAGCCTGCCAGTGAGTGACCTCAGGCTTTCCAGTCTCGACTGACCTGACCATCACATCAGGCATCAGTCAGCTGAGCTGCCAGTGCCTGCAGACTGCAGTGCGTCACACAACTCCTCACATTCACACGGTATGTGGGTTGCATTTATTTATATATTTAAAGGCAGAAATTTGTCATTATGATGAATAGGAAATAGGGGCAGACAGAGCATTTTTACTTTTTAAAGCTATAATATGCCTAATGTTACTGCACTGATGATGGCAGACCGTCTCTTTTTCTAATAATCCAGCGGCACCGCGGCCCTGTAGATGAGATCTCCTTGGTGGTGGTGAGTGTGCAGTCAGTAATCAGAGGTGCATTCAGGTCCTCAGCAGCTGCTGAATTGTTCCATTGCAGCAGGTCAGTTTGCTGCAGCCGTCTCACTGAACGCTTTGGCTGTGAATATGGAAGCGAAAGGGCAGAGGATTGCTTAATGAAAGGTGCTGTTTCTGCAATATCCACTTTTGTCCATTTTATTACCACTTTAGTGTTACTGTTTACCATGTTCCAATAAAGATTTACAGGGTTATTCAGAGAGCGTGAAAAGCAGGAGAATGACTGGAGAATGAAAAATTCTAGGTCAAAATAGTCGATTTGGAAAGTGAGATGAAAGGGAGAATTTTTCTGGTTTGGCTATTTTGACCTAGAATTTTTCATTCTCCAGTCATTCTCCTGCTTTTTACGCTCTCTGAATAACCCTGTTAGTGTTTTAATCCACCAAAACCTCAAACTGATGTAGCGCTCACTCCCGGAGGAGCCGCTGAAAATGAACCACGGGTCAGTCTCCCCGCACTAGGGAATAAATATACTCCAGCACTGTTGTGGATTTTATAAATTATATAGTTTACTGAAGTAAAAGGCATAAAATAAGACACGGTGTTCGTAGATATATTTACAGTATTTCGTATTGCGGTAAACGCGCAGCGGGAAAAAGAAATGCGAGACTTCGTATTTCTGGAAAACGCGACCCAGCAGAAAAAAATACAATGCTTCGTAATTACGAGAAACGCGCAGCGGAAAATAAAACAAGATGCGAATCTTTTCCCCTTTTTCGGATACTAGGGAGTGAGTCCCGAACAGGTTAAGTCCCGAATTGTGAGTGTATGTGTGTGTTATGGTACCCGGGTACTATTCAACTGGCCAGTGAATCTTTTAAGCAATGTCTTTGACTAGTCACGTTGGGGCCCTGTGGGTTTCAGAATTAAAACAACAGCGTGCTTGAGCTTTGAAGAACCGGCCTTGGAGGCCTCTCACCCATCCGTTGATCCAAGGCTCCGCTGACCCAGGACGTCTCTCCGCTGGTCTCTGCGCTGGGATATCGGCTACTGGATCGATGTTTAGGCTCTCTGTGCTCCGGCCCGGACTTGTCCAGCTACCGCCTGCTCTCCCATCCGTTGGACTCGCGGTACTCCTCACTCGGGGTCCTCAGCTTGTCTGGATAACACTTGTGGTGATGGTCGGTGGGTAAGGCTCCTTCTGGCAAGGCAGGATAACCCCACTCAACTTCAGATAGGCCACACTTGCGCTCCGGCCTGGTCAGGGTTCCGCTCTGCAGCACTGTGTCCTCTTCCATGCACTCCCTGGCGCGCTCTGGCGCGTTCTCCACGAGGCTCAGGATGTACAGCGTCTGTGTCCCACCCACTTCCTGTTTGTTTGCCAAGCACGCCGGGAAATGTAGTCCCAAAGTTCACTGTCTCTGATCGCGCTTGTCTCCCTCCGGTGGCCAAAAATAGGTACTGCCACAGTCAGATTTAAACACAGCGCTACACTCTCCCACTCCTAGAACTCTTGGGTCTCTCCAAGGAGGTACAATAGTTACATTTACATTTCAATACAATTAGATAGCATATACAGGGTTGGCAGCAAACATACAGTGGGTTAGATACACTTCTTCAAGCTGACTCATGTTTTGTGCTACCTCAGCTAACATAGCAGGCACTTCGGGCAACCTCTACACTGTGGTGATGGCCTCTTCAGTGCTATGTCCTGGTGAGTCGTAGGTGAGTCGTTGGGGCGGTCGAACAGAGCGCTTTGGTTCAAGCTCAATCAGTTCCTCTTCAGGTGGAAGTACTATAGGTGCCGGCTCAGTCCTTCTCTCTACCACTGGAGCAGACGTTTCTTCAGAGTATGATCCCTCCAGTGAAAGCATAGAACTATAATCACCTGAATAAGCTTCAACTTCTGGAGCTACCGGGACTCCAGCAGCCTCAGGGACTCCCAACTGAAATTCAAGAGCTTCAGGGATTTCAACAGTCTCAGGGACTTCCAGCAGAAACTCAGGAGCTTCAGGCCTCAAGTTACTCTCCCACCGCTCAGGAACAACGACAACCTCCTCAGGCTCCGGTGAGCGCATCCAGTCCAGACAATAACTCTCTTCTTCACTGTCTCTTTCGCTCTCTTCGACATCCCGGGTCTGTTGAGACCGAGTAACAGGAGGCAAACGTGGAGCAGGCGGATTTGGTGGAGGCAGTTCGTCCCCAACTGGCATCCTCACAGCCTCTCTCAAAGGTAACAAATGATTCCGGTGCCAGTTCTTAAGAGGCCCAGCCTTTCCATCCGGCCGGATTTGATACACCGGCAGACCCGGCAGTTGCTTGCAGACAATGTAAACTTGAGAACTCCATCTATCCGCCAACTTATGCCTCGCAGCAGCACCCAAGTTCTTCAACAAAACCCTATCACCGGGTTGTAGATCTTGTATTCGAACTTTCAAGTCATAGTTCCTTTTGTTCCTTTGCTCCCTGTTTCCTGAGGTCAAACGGGCCTGTTCAAACACAGAAGCCAGGTTCTTCCGAAGTCTATCCACGTAGTTTCTATGGGAAGCTACCGACGTCTGATCTAGAGATAACCCAAACGCCAAATTAACCGGCAGTCGGGCTTCTCTTCCGAACATAAGACGGTACGGTGAGTATCCAGTTGCATCACTCTCCGTACTGTTATATGCATGCACCAGAGTAGCTATGTGACGACTCCAACTCTGCTTCTCTATGTTTGATAAAGTCCCCAGCATATTCAGCAACGTGCGATTAAACCTTTCAGGCTGAGCATCACCTTGAGGGTGGTATGGTGTAGTTCGGGTCTTTTGGATTCCCAACAGTTCCAACAATTGTCCAACAAGTCGGCTTTCAAAGTCTCTACCCTGATCAGAGTGTATTCTCCTCGGCAGGCCGTAGTGAACAAAGAACTTTTCCATCAGAACCTTGGCTACTGTCGGAGCGCGTTGATCTTTCGTGGAAAAGGCTTGGGTGTAACGGGTAAAATGATCAGTCACTATCAGAATATTCCCTTGCCCGCTAGCATCCGGCTCTAAGCACAGGAAGTCAATGCACACCAAATCCATGGGTCCCTGACTCTGTAGATGGCTCATTGGAGCGGTTCGGGTTGGTAGAGTCTTCCTCTGAATACACCTCAGACAGGAATGGCAGTAACTTTCCACTTCAGCTCTCATACAAGGCCAATAGAATCTGTCTCGCACCAGCTTAAAAGTTCTTTCAGCACCCAAATGTCCATGGTCATCATGTAACGATCGCAGCACACTTTCTCTATGCTTAGTGGGAAGGAATAGCTGTTGAGTCTCTTCAGCGCTTGTTGAGGGGCCCCTTCGGTAGACCACCCATCCAACATCTTCAACCGTTCCCACTCTTTGTAGACCAATCTGGCTCCATCCGGAGAATTGGTCAGCAGAATTTCCCGCTGGTTCGCAGTTAGGGCCTTTATGGTCAATGCAATCAAAGGGTCTCTGGCCTGATCCGCCTTCAGGTCTTGTTTTGAATAGGTAGGTAGACTGTCATCCCTCAATTGTGTAGGGTTACAGTAAAACTCAGGAACAGCCGCAGCCATAACTCCTATGGCCTCCGCTTCAATCCCTCCCTTGACCCGGCGCTCTGCTCCTTGACACAAAGCTTGCACCCCATCTGGAGTTAACTGAGTCCATTCTGTAGTGTAGGGTCTTCTCGATAAAGCATCAGCATCTCAGTTATTCACCCCAGGGCGATACTTCAGGCTGAACCGGAACCCTGACAGAGTGGCCAACCACCGATGTCCCGTTGCGTCCAGTTTCACAGTAGTAAGAACATAGGTAAGAGGATTGTTATCCGTTTTTATCACAAACTCGGCTCCATACAGATAGTCTTTTAACTTATCTACCACTGCCCACTTCAAGGCTAGGAACTCCAACTTGTGGGTAGGGTAGTTCTTTTCAGAAGGCGTAAGGCTCCGACTCACGTACGCTACAGGCCTCAGCAATCCGCCATACTCCTGATACAGGACTCCTCCTAGACCTTCTCTGCTGGCATCCACATGTAACTCATACGGCTTGTGAGGGTCCGCATAGGCCAAGACAGGAGCTTGAGTTAGACTCTCTTTTAGCTTCAGGAAAGCACCTTCACACTGACTAGTCCATTCGCCCTGTATGGACTCTCGAGCTTTCCTTGGCCCTGGAGCTGACGGGTTTCGGTCAGAGGCCTTGCAGCCTTCTTCGGTGTTTTCCTTCTGTAGGAGTTTGTTCAGTGGTTGAGCTATCTTCGCGAATCCTCCTACAAATCTTCGATAATAAGAGCAGAACCCCAAGAAAGATCTAAGTTCAGTGACATTTCTGGGTCTGGGCCAAGAAGCTACGGCCTCCAACTTCTGAGGATCTGTCGAAACACCTTCTGCTGAGACCACATGTCCCAGATACGTAACGGATGGTAAACAGAATTGGCATTTCTCCAGAGACAGTTTCAATCCCTCTTCGTGGAGCCTCTTCAAGACCTTCTCCAAACGTTGCTCATGCTCTTCCAGAGTCTTCCCAAACACGATTATGTCATCCAGGTACACTAATACTTCGATCAGATTCATGTCCCCGACTGTCTTCTCCATTAACCGTTGGAACGTGGCTGGAGCCCCCGTAAGGCCTTGAGGCATTCTGTTAAATTCGAAGAACCCTAGTGGACAGATGAACGCAGTTTTTTCTTTGTCTTCAGGATGCATTGGTATCTGGTGATACCCACTTCGCAGGTCTAGTACACTAAACCATTTTGCTCCAGACAAACACTGTAAGGCATCTTCTATCCGAGGAGTAGCATATTGGTCTGGGATGGTTCTCCGGGTTCAATGTGCGGTAGTCTATGCATAGGCGGACAGAACCGTTCTTCTTCCGGACCATCACTATTGGAGATGCGTATGGACTCCTGGACTCTTGGATCACCTTGGTTCTTTGCAATTCATTCAGCTGCTCTCGCAGATCATCTAAGTCTCCCAGTGGAACTCGTCTTGACCTTTCACGAAACGGCTTGTCCTCTTGTAATCAAATGCGGTGTTCGGTACTTTTAGCTAGGCCCACGTCGAACTCATCTTTCGAGAACAGTTCTCTCCACTTCAAAACTTGAGACTGAAGACGTTTCTTCCACTCGGATGAAATGGGAGCGTCTTTGGGGTAGAATCTTTCATCTGGAATCTCTTTATCCACTCCCCCTCCTAAATCGGTGGAGAGGGGCGTAGCAGACTCTACCTGCCCGATAGGCATTCGTGCTTTAAGGACTACTGGAGAATCGGACACATTGCACACGCTGACTGAGACTCTTCCTCGTGTTCTTTTCAGAGCTTTAGTGGAGATTAATTCAGGGATCACTTCGACTCCGGGTTCACTCCCATGATTAAGATCGGTCTCCAGCACCACATAGGGACCTGGTTGCGACCCATTCAACTTGACTGAAGCCCGGAAACTTGCTACTTCTCCTGCTTGCAGAACCTTCTCCGTTCCTTCCAATCTCCATAGGCGCCCCACTTCGGCAGGTGCCTTCTGTTCTTCAACCATCCTCTGATAGACCGGACGTAACATTGGGTGCACTCCTTGAGTAGAACCTTCTTCCAATACAATAGGTGTCAGGAGACGCCGCACCAAATCAGTATTCGTCCCCACTATCATGGAACTTCTGTTTGCACCTGAGGGTCGAGGACACACAATGGCCAATGCATCACAACCTCCGGACTGTCCGATGACTTCGGATCCGATCTCCAATTTCACCTGTAGATACCCGTCATAGGGGAGTTTCTCAGTTCCGATACCCCAGATTTCCAGATCCTTCAATTTCTGTAAAGGAATGTGCTTCAAATGTTTCTCATAGAAGTCTCGGTAGATCAGTGTCACTTGAGCCCCCGAATCCAACAGAGCTTTAGTGTAGACTCCCTCCACTTGGATTGGCACAATAGGAGAAGGACCTATCAGTTGATCATGAAACTTGGTGGCGGTATCAGGACATTTAGACCCAGTTTGTTGTACCCTGGCCTTTTTCTTGGCCCGTGGAAGTTTTGGGTGTGCATTGCTTCCCCATGACGTAGGTCCGGATGCTAAAGGAGTAACTCTTTCAGTCCTGGCAGGCTCAGCAGTTGGCCAGACTGTGGGCCCTCTCGCCATCTTAGCCCTGGCTTGATTTTTGGAGCGGGGTTCGATCTTCGGGCACCTAGGTTGCTCCTTCACTGGCGCCCCATGGCGTTTCCCGCCGGTGAGGTAGACAACAGTTCCTTCAAGGCTTTTAACAACTCATCAACTCTATTCTTCTCAGGCTTTCGGTCTTTGCATTGTGCGCGGAAGTGGCCCATTTCTCCACAACCAAAACATCTCTTTTTAGAAAGTGGAGACACAGTCGCCTGTTGTGATTCAGTTAAAGGACCTTGGCTAGACACCACAGCAACTCCGGTTGTCTGCATGCCTGTGAGGAACTTCTGCATCTCGGCCTGCATCTCTGTCACCTTCATCAACACTCGGCACAGTTCCGCGTGCGCCTGCTGCAATTCAGCTTGAGCTTCCTGTACTTTCTTAACAGTTTTGTGCAACTCACCACGTTCAGAGAGGTGTAATTCTTTGGCAGCCCTCTCTGTGGATTTAAAAGCGGTCAGGTGCTCTTGCTCGTCCACGTCGGACCCGTAAGTATCCAGCGAATCGCTTTCAGGCTGCAGACCGTCGTTATGCCTTACAGGTTGTGCGTAAGCCCTTTCCCCTCGCCTGAAGGATTTTTCCTCCAGTAAGGCCTCCTCCTCTCTGACAGCTTGGATCAGTTCCAGGTACTTCAGTTCTTGATTACCTGCTCTGCTTCTCAGCTGCAGCATCACTGGATCTAGAGGTTGAGAGCCCCTCAGGATCTGTTTTATTCGGATCTTATCCACTTCGGCCGGCTCGGCCCCTTTCTTGAGGAGTATCTGGTGCAGAATCTTATCTAGGCGCCTGAAGGAAAAGGAATCCTCAGACCACCATCTGCTAACCTATAAGAAGGACCCTATAAGTAGTTAAATAACACCCCATGAATTATAATATTAATAGATAAATTAAGGTTTAAATATAAGAAATAGTTTTAAGATAAATTGATAATCAGCAGTATTATAGGATTAAGTTTCACTTCCCAATATGTTTGTAAATGTCTCTGGAATGAAGAAATGTTGATGTCTCAAGAAATGCTGATGGCTAGCATGTCTCAAGAGATAGCATGTCTCAAGAGATCACATGTCTTAGGCCACGGGACTGTCCAGAAATGTGTCACCAGACCTGTATTGAAACTGGCCAATGAACTATGTTATGTTTTGAAATGTTAACCAATGAAATAAAAAGACAACGCCTTGACACAGGTATAAATATGTGTCAAGAACCGTTGGAAGGCAGAGAGAGATGCCAGACTAAAATACATGCCTCGTGTGTTTTCTTAACGGATTTCTCTCTCTCCCTGCGCAGAAGGAGAGTTAACTCAAGGTGTGCCTAAGACAGGGTCTTAGGGGTTAAAGGACGGACAATTGGAGACTATTATTCTCTTCAATCTGGAGGCACTGCCGACATGAACGGTCACCCCTCGTCCTGGTGAGTATATTGTCTTGTCTGGACGAGGGCAATGACAACGTTTATCTCGAACTAAAGTTAGTTGTCCATGTCCTATAGTGTATCAGGGATACAAATTAAAAGAAAACGTTGCCAGGGGCCGTTTATTTAAAGATGGAGTGGGTCAGGGACCACATTCATAAAAGGGACATTATATGTCCAATTGATCACACCTTGCGTTAACCCTCATAAAATGTATAGAGTATAAGAATAATAGAGTGTAAGAATAATAGAGTGTAAGAATATTAGAGTGTTAAGATTCACTGTTGAACGATCTGTAAGGTAAGACAGACGTCCCTCAGTTGTGATAATAGAGTTATAAGTTAAAATAACGAACAATCCGCAAGGTGAGGCGGAAAAGTCGTTATGTATATATATATATATATGTATATATATTGGTAAAGTATATATTATTATAGAGTGATAAGTTAATTGGGTGGCTGGAAAATCTGTAAGGTAGGGCAGACTTTTGCCCCATTGTATACTGATGGTACTGTGTATATATATATGTATATATAAGAGCTGACTGGTTGGACATTGTTTGCTGTGAAGTGCATGTTGTATTGGGCAGAGGTGTTTGTTGGCCATTTGTGTGTTAGTTGCTGACTGATGGGGTGGATGATGTTGGTCATATATGCAGTTACTAACCGAAGATACATATATTGTGAAGCTAGTTTTTATATACTGATGGATTGTGGTTTATAAATTTTTGTTTATGATATGAAGGAATTATATAACTACAAAATAAAAAGCAAAAGATTAGAAGTTTGATTCTCGAGATTAGGGGAGGATTCACTAAATAAGATTTTATTACTTATCCTTAAATTAGCTCATCTTTTGTTGATCCATGTGGCCTAGAGATATATATATATATAGTAAGAATTTAAATTGTTTTTCTTTTCGAGCACTGTGAAGAGCCTCTCTTTTTTCTTTCTTTCTCTATTTTACCTGCCTGATTATTCAATTGTACAACTAGCCATGGGTATTCAAAGTAGCAAGGTTAAAGAACATCCCTTACCGAAAATAGGATAGTTTTGTAAAGATTATGTAGCACGAGTAGGGGGCACAGATTGCTATTTAATTAACCCATGGATAGATAATCTGGCGGGATGGACAGAAGCAGTGGGAGTTGTGATCCTTTCCTCAGACAGGGAGACCACAGCCCATTCTATAGTGAAAGGATTATGTCTCGATGACACCGAGGCATGGCCCTATTATCAGGGAGACCCTCAGTGGGACATGCAGTATATGAAATTGGGGAGGGGGGACAATGATTAATGGTGAAACAATGTAGAAGAAGGACCCCATTGTCCTCTGACAGCGCCAGACTGCATAAAATAGAACAGAGTATATCACGGAATAAACAAGAAATACCCCGTGCCAGCTGGGAAACACGACCCCCTCCGTCTTATAGACAATCCATATATCCGTCCCTTTACTGATACAGAGGTCTTGGGTGCGGTAGGGGCAATGGAGGATTTGAAACCTTCGGCCCCATCCACATCCAAAGACGAAAAAAAAAAAAAAAAAGAGGAAGCAAAAGAGAAAAAAAAAAAAAAAGAGGAAGTAAAAGAGAAAAAAAAAAAAAGGCAGAAGAATATATACTGGCTTTCGTTATTATGGCCACTCGCATATAACAAAGGATCGCCATTAATAAGCCCTTAAGATATGAGATAACACCAACAAAACCCATTTTCCATTTATGACCGTGGGGAATAAGTTACTTAAAAAGGCGATAGAAATAGAAGATATTAATAGAATTTTTAAACATTGTCAAAAAGAGAAAGAGGACGGACTACGTCCTATGATTGACCAGTTTCTACAGGATGGTATCCTGGAACCTGTAGTCTCCCCCTTCAGTACCCCAATTAACCCTGTACGCAAACCAGATGGTACAGTGCGGTTTGTACAACATCTACGTGCCATTAACTCCCTTGTCATCCCCATTGCACCAATAGTCCCGGACATTACAACATTACTACACATACACATTTTTCTGTAATTGACCTGAAGAATGCATTTTTTAGCATCCCTGTATATCCGGAAACGGCATTGCTTTTTGCATTTTCATTTGAAGGCACCCAATTTACATGGAAAAGGTTATCTCAGGGGTACGTTGACGCCCCGGTGGTCTACAGTATTGTACTGCAGGCCACTCTGAAATTCTGGCACCCCAGCCATGGTTCTGTCCTGCTGCAATACGTGGATGATCTCCTCGTATGCAGTCCATCAGAGGAGGCCTGCCGGGAGGATGGTAAATCACTTCTTAGATGGTTACAGGAATGTGGGCACAAGGTTTCCCTTAAAAAAAAATGCAGTGGTGTCAAACGCAAGTTGAATATTTAGGGTTTGTTCTCAGACAGGGGGAACGGAGCATCAGTCAGAAGAGAGTCCAGTCTGTCACGGGCCTGGTCAACCCAAAAACTAAGAAGGACATGCTGTCATTCTTAGGCATGATAAACTATTGCAGACAGTGGTTCCCTGACTGCTCCTACTACGATAACATTCTGAGACAAGCCACCCTGTTGGGTCAATCCAATATGATAACGTGGTCTAATGAAATGTTAAATGCTTTTAAGGTTCTCAGGAATGCAATGATGATAAGCCCCGCGCTAGGCCTCCCTGATTATGTACTTTCATTTCATCTGTTTGCAAGGGACAATTGTAAAACCATGGCCGTGGTACTGACGCAAGAACATGGGGGCGGTTGCGCCCCATAGCATTTTTTTCAAAGATTCTGCAGTAACGGTACAAGGGATGCCGGCCTGTTTGCGTGCCCTGGCAGCATGTGCAATGGCCGTTAGTATGGCAAGCCAATACACATTAGGGTACGAAACTCACCTACACACAACCCATGATGTTTTATTTTTACTTAAGGGTATATATATACACAGCACATGTCATCACAGCGCTTTAGTGGATATGAAGTCACACTGCTAAGCAACCCTGCACTGCACATAGAATACAGTTCAAGTGTCTCTGGTCCAGCACCAATCCTAAACGCTTTACTGGGTCTTAAGAATCCCTCAGAAACCATCCCACTCGAACATGACTGTGCTCTCTCCATTGAGTCTGAAACTGCACCCCGCCCTGATCTCATGTCAACACCTGTTCCGGACGCAGATGTCGTCTTTGTTGACGGCTCCTGTACCCGCCCCAATGACAACACTTATTATGCAGGCTATGCAGTGGTTCAACTCCCTGACACTGTTCTAGAGTCAGGGTCTGTACCCTACCAGTCTGCCCAGGCAGCAGAACTGATTGCATTAACACGAGCATGTAGGCTCTATGCGGGTAGACCTGTCACGATATACACTGACTCCAAATATGTTTATGGTGTGGTCCGTGACCATGGGACGATATGGGAAAAGAGGGGATTTGTGGCCGCAGATGGCAAGAAGATTTCCCATTCGACCCTGGTCACGGACCTCCTAGCAAGCATTCTTATGCCCTCTCAGATAGCGGTGTTACATTGTAGAGCACACACCAGAGCCTCAGATCCTATTGCAAAAGGGAATCATCTGGCTGACCAAGCAGCTAAACGAGCAGCACAACAGGACATAGCTAAACTAGTAATGCGGGTTTGCGACCTCCCACAATGGATAGGGACCAATTATTTTGTACCTTACAAAAATATGCAACCACAGAAGAGCTAAAGAATTGGAAATTGGTACTCCCCATCATTCTGGCTGAAATCAGAATGGCGGTTAATAGGAACACAGGCTACTCCCCCTTCGAGATACTTATGGCAGACCCTTTCCATTACCATGGTCTACAGGTAGGCTAACAGTGGAGACAGGGGACTTAGAGCAGATAAGGGATGAATATGTTAGGCAGCTGATCTCAACCCTCGAGACAACCAGAGACGAAGTTATATTTAAGTTCCCCTTTCTTTCAGACAAACCTACCCACCCATTTAATCCAGGAGACAAGGTGCTGGTAAAGCGGCTACAGAAAGGAAAAAGACCAGAGGATTTCGCCTATGGACCAGAGACCACAGTGGTAGCCGTAACCCGCACAGCTATACTGACAGAGGACAGCCCGGTCTGGATTCAACAAGGGACCCTCTCGAGTCAAGCGGATTCAACAAGGGACCCTCTCGAGTCAAGCGGATTCAACAAAGGACTCAACAAGGGGTACTAACGGGGGCAGCTAATAGCCTTGGCCTCCATCAGGAAGAGGACCCGGACCAAGAAATGTTAGGGCAGATAGCCCTGGCTTCCAACAAGGAGAAGATGACAACCAAGGATCCTTTTCGAAGAGTATGGAGACGCATGTGGGGGAAGAAAAAGACTGAAATAATATGTTTCCCCCCCCCTTCGGAACATATGTCACAACCCCTATTGTCCACACCCCCTACCAGAAAGAACCCCAACCCAAACCATCACTGTCTGGCCACTGTTGTTTTTTTATTGTCCACCATTACTGCAGTATGATACTGTACAAGGCAACTGTATATATATGTGTAACCGATGAGTACTGGGGACATAATTGTGATTATTGGGGCGCAGTGGGGTGGGACACGGGCAATATGGGATATGGTACCTCTGATGCAGTAGTTAACAGATGGGGATATAAACCAGATAGCGCCACCACGACGACGCAGTTCCGAGGGACAAAGACTATTAAATCGTATGACTTTAATTGGGAGAGGTGGGTGGCGGTGCTCAATCAGAAGCGGAGCTCAGACAGTACAATTGATGCTGACTATACAACACCCTTCCCAGGCCGACACGGGTGTCTATGTAATGGGAATATACGCAACTGCCACAACCAAATTCCCTCGATACAAGTTCAAACTCCAAGATATGGCCATTTATAAGAAGGAAGAGAACCCATTCCTACCCAGGAAATATGGAGAGGTAGTGAGACCTCCTCCTCTCCTACCTAACACCAAATCAATAGCCAATCCCACCTATGAAGACAGTATAGCAATGGAAACAGGATTTTCAGATGTAAATGTTTGGCTAGAATGGGTAAAATTTAGTGCCCTAAACAATAACCGTACAAATTGTTATGTGTGTGGTGCTGCTAGGCCACATCTAGGCACCGTACCTTTTAATATTCCGCAAGATATAGAAGAATGTTTTCTTAGTTTATATACTAACACCACTGATAGCCAGAGTTTATGTGAATATTGGAAGAATAGCTACCCCATACTAACACGCCTCCACAACCAGGAGAAGGGATACATGTTTACCCAGGGAACTATACCTGCTATAGGTCAGTAGAAAAAGGTAGGAACCTCACCTTCTTCCGAGGGTTATTGTGCCAATTATAGCAATATCAACAGTATTAAGTTACAGAATCAAGTTTTTCTGATTGGGGATCTCTACTGGATATGTGGAGACCTCAAGATTAGGGCGCGTCTGCCCCTTCAATGGTCAGGTGAATGTGCCCTAGCTAAGGCCATAATGGGATTTCATATTGTTTCGGATCCTGAGGAAATTCCAAATATTAGCTCACGTCGCAGGAAAAGGGAAGTCCCAAGCCCACAAGGTAGTCTTGATCGCATGTCTATATTGATGCTATAGGGGTACCAAGAGGGGTCCCTGATGAATTTAAAGCAAGGGATCAGGTAAAGGCAGGGTTTGAGTCATTCCTAGCACCTCTTGTTACTATTAATAAGAATGTAGATTGGATTAACTATTTATATTATAACCAGCAGAGATTTGTTAATTATACTCGCGAAGCTTTACAGGGTCTCGCTCCCCAACCATACTAACTTACAGTAGATAGATGAAACAAAGAAAGAATCAAATAGTATGATCATACTATGATTCTAAGAGGGGATTGAAGGAAAAGGAATCCTCAGACCACCATCTGCTAACCTATAAGAAGGACCCTATAAGTAGTTAAATAACACCCCATGAATTATAATATTAATAGATAAATTAAGGTTTAAATATAAGACAATTGGAGACTATTATTCTCTTCAGCGCCTCATGTATTCGGTCATTCTCTCACCTTTCCGCTGATAGGTGTGTTCGTACTGATATACAAGCTCTTCGGCCTTTTCTGTTCGCCCAAAAACTTCCTCCAAAACGTTTAAATAATCTAAAGCAGTACAGTCTTTTCTACTCAGTTTTAGGTTTCTCACCGCTTCTGACGCAGGTCCCTTTAAACTCTCGGTGATCCTTTGCTTTTTCTGGGCTTCAGGGACGTCCCACTCATCCAGAGCCTGCATCGCCTGTTCCACCCATTCCACCCATTCCTCAAAGGTTTCTTCTCCCGCCGGAGTTGGTACGTTTCCTGTAAAATTTCTCAACCGTCGATAACCAAAGTTAGTGTGCGGAGGGCTTGTTCTCTGACACTTAGCCAGCAAATCTCCAATAGCCACTATGAATTCAGGCCCGATCATGGCCAATGGACTGGGTGCGGGAACACTTGCGGATTCGCCACGTGGTGCACTTGGCTGAATCAGTTGGACTTCCACCTCATCGGTCAGCTTCATGCTCGCGCCCTGAAAACATACTGGAACACCCTTTCTCCATTCAAAAAGAACATACGTGTGAGAGGTATCTGTGTTCTTTTTAATGTCCAGAATTAACCCCCGATGGTCTGGTGTCAGCACGGCCACGGCCTGGCGAATCTGATCTTCGGCCCAAGTGTCTGCGGGAATATCCATGACTATACAACATTCTAACTGACTACTGTGCTCCGCACACCATTCGGCAACAGTGTCTGGATCCATATTTAACCCTTTAGATGCGGTTTTTCCAGAGACTGGATCCCGGAAACGAGCCCCCACGTGTAGCGCTCACTCCCGGAGGAGCCGCTGAAAATGAACCACGGGCCAGTCTCCCCGCACTAGGGAATAAATATACTCCAGCACCGTTGTGGATTTTATAAATTATATAGTTTACTGAAGTAAAAGGCATAAAATAAGACACGGTGTTCGTAGATATATTTACAGTATTTCGTATTGCGGTAAACGCGCAGCGGGAAAAAGAAATGCGAGACTTCGTATTTCTGGAAAACGCGACCCAGCAGAAAAAAATACAATGCTTCGTAATTACGAGAAACGCGCAGCGGAAAATAAAACAAGATGCGAATCTTTTCCCCTTTTTCGGATACTAGGGAGTGAGTCCCGAACAGGTTAAGTCCCGAATTGTGAGTGTATGTGTGTGTTATGGTACCCGGGTACTATTCAACTGGCCAGTGAATCTTTTAAGCGATGTCTTCGACTAGTCACGTTGGGGCCCTGTGGGTTTCAGAATTAAAACAACAGCGTGCTTGAGCTTGAAGAACCGGCCTTGGAGGCCTCTCACCCATCCGTTGATCCAAGGCTCCGCTGACCCAGGACGTCTCTCCGCTGGTCTCTGCGCTGGGATATCGGCTACTGGATCGATGTTTAGGCTCTCTGTGCTCCGGCCCGGACTTGTCCAGCTACCGCCTGCTCTCCCATCCGTTGGACTCGCGGTACTCCTCACTCGGGGTCCTCAGCTTGTCTGGATAACACTTGTGGTGATGGTCGGTGGGTAAGGCTCCTTCTGGCAAGGCAGGATAACCCCACTCAACTTCAGATAGGCCACACTTGCGTTCCGGCCTGGTCAGGGTTCCGCTCTGAAGCACTGCGTCCTCTTCCATGCACTCCCTGGCGCGCTCTGGCGCGTTCTCCACGAGGCTCAGGATGTACAGCGTCTGTGTCCCACCCACTTCCTGTTTGTTTGCCAAGCACGCCGGGAAATGTAGTCCCAAAGTTCAGTGTCTCTGATCGCGCTTGTCTCCCTCCGGTGGCCAAAAATAGGTACTGCCACAGTCAGATTTAAACACAGCGCTACACTGAACTTTACCTTATTGGATTATTTGGTGCGTGGAGGTGGCCATCTTTCCCACGTCACACTCAGCTAACCCCGCAGCACCTCTTGACTTGGCTGCAAGTGCTATGTTAGCAGTGCTGAGCACTGACAGACACTTACACCTTTATTCTTCTATTAGACTTGTATCATGCTTCGTAGCCTCTGTATTACTACGCTTTATTTTACGACTGTCCCCTTCATGACATTGTCAAAAGGGCAGAATATGGATGCCATTAAAAATTTGCCCCCCCCTGTAAAAATTTCTGCGGACGCCCATGGCTATCACCTCAATTAACCTAGCGCTAACGGGTCATTTATGTGAGCGCTACGTTAAGGAGGAGATAGGGCCCATATTCTCTTGACTAGGGATGAGCCAAACACCCCCGTGTTCGGTTCGCATTCGAACTCGAACAATTTCAAAAGTTTGGGTTCGAACACGAACACGATTCGAACTCATTGCAAGTCAATGGGACTCGAACGTTCGAATTTTAGAGTGCCCTCCAAGAGGGCATATATGCAAGATATTTGCCATAAAAGGTGTATGGGGGTCCGGGTAGTGCCCTGGGGACAGGAAACAAGGACACAAAGTTAAAAAGAAATTTTTTTAAAGGAACATTGAGTTTTCCATGAAATAAAGGTTAAGAATAAAAAGGAAAAATTCCTTCAAATATCGTGCCTAGGAGGTCCCCATAACCTGCCCGTGAAGTGGTGGATTTGTAGGATGTATAGAAACATTTAAAAACAAAAAAAATGACATTTCAAATGACGGTAAACGGTTTTCATTTAATCTATTCATAAACAACTGCTTGGGGCGACAGCGTGTATGAAAAGAGAAGACATTTCAGGATACGCAGAACAAGTTTGGTGATTTTTTTTGACTAAATTATGGTGAAACTTATGCAGGCTTTGGATGAAAGTAACAATAGGTGCTTTAAAATTGGGCCTTTAGTGTCGGCAACAGTGCCGTCACACCGTAACCCCTCTGTGGTATTGTGGAAGAGTGCAGGGTTGGACCTTGCAGTCAAATATTAAAATGATATGAATCTGGTAGAGGCGTCAGTGCACCCAAATATGGTGCCTTTGGTGGCAGCAAGTGCCTTCACACCATAACCCCTCTGTGGTATTGTGGAAGAGTGCAGGGTTGGACCCTGCGGTCAAATATTAAAATGATATGAATCTGGTACAGGCGTCAGTGCACCCAAATATTTTGCCTTTGGTGGCAGCAAGTGCCTTCACACCGTAAGTAAACCCTCTGTGGTATTGTGGAAGAGTGCAGGGTTGGACCCTGCGGCCAGATATTAAAATGATATGCATCTGGTATAGGCGTCAGTGGCAGTGCACCCAAATATTTTACCTTTGGTGGTAGCAAGTGCCTTCACACCGTAACCCCTTTGTGGTATTGTGGAAGAGTGCAGTGGTGGAGGTTTTGGGAATGCAGAAGAGATCCCCAATCTATTCAGTTACGTCAGCATCAGGGTATTGATAGCTGCTGATCCAGGACTGATTCATTTTTATAAATGTCAGCTGGTCTACATAGTCGGAGGACAGACGCACTTTTTTGTCTGTGACAAAACCTCCAGCGGCACTGAATGTCCTTTCAGAAAGCACGCTGGATGAAGGGCAATCTAGTAGCTGCATAGCATATTGGCTAAATTCTGGCCAGTGATTCAATCTCAACACCCAGTAAGCCAGTGGATCATCTGCTGTATAGGTATCCAGGTCTGCCCTAGCTCCTAGGTAGCCCTGCACCATACGGTGAAGACGCTGGCAATGGGTGCCTACATTTGACGTCCCTGGGCTTCGTGAACAAAAAAATTTAAAAAGGCATCAGTCAAGCAGCCCTGGCCTTCACCGCTCTTCCTCCGATAATTCGCAGCCCCAGAAGCACCTGTGTCATCACTTGGTAACCTACCAGTGCCTGGAAAGGTGTTACACAAGTGTCGCTTTAGAGCGTCCTCAAGTTGTTTCTTCCTGTGCTCCCTCTGTGCGGGCAGGATGAGCCCTGCAAGTTTACCCTTGTATCGTGGATCAAGAGGGCTTGCCAACCAATAATGATCCCTCTCCTTGATAGCATGAATCCTGGAGTCTTTCAGCAGGCTTTGCAGGATAAGGGAGCCCATACAGCGTAGGTTGGAGGTGGCATTAGCTTCCGAGTCTTCCTGGGCAATGAGGATGACCGTATCGTGCACTTCCTCCTCCGAGCCATGTACTAGTCCTTGGGTTTCTGGGCATACAAAACCCTCCCTTGAGGAATCCCCACCTTCAATGCCCCCACTACTTAAATATTCCTCCTCCTCCTCATCCTCCTCATCCTCCTCCTGTTTGATCTGAGGACCCACAGGAATGCTGTCTGCATAAAGACTGGGGCCTTGAGAGCTAGGGAAGGCCTCCTCTTCCTCCCGCTGCTCTGCCTCTAGTGCCACATCTATAATTCCCCGCAGAGTGTGCTCCAGCAGGAACACTAAAGGAATTGTGTCACTGATGCATGCACTGTCCCTGCTCACCATCCTCATTGCCTCCTCAAATGGTGACAGTACAGTGCATGCATCCTTGATCATCAGCCACTGCGGGGGGAAACAAGTTGATCTGAACCTGTCCTTGTTCCATACTCACACAGGTACTCATTGATGGAACTCTGCTGCTTGTGCAGACACTGCAGCATTGCTAATGTCGAGTTCCACCTGGTGGGCATGTCACAGATCAGACGGTTTTTGGGAAGGTGGAATTCTCTTTGAATTTCTGCCAGTCGAACACTTGCTGGGAATGACCATCTGAAGTGGCTGCAGACTTTTCTGGCCTGGCTGAGAAGCTGTGCTAGCCCTGAATTCCTGGTTAGGAAACGCTGTACCACCAGATTTAGGATGTGTGCTAGGCATGGAACATGTGTCAACTTACCCTGGCGTAGGGCGGAGAGAAGGTTGCTGCCATTATCACAGATGACCATTCCCAGCTGAAGCTGGCGTGGTGTTAACCATCTCTGCACCTGCCCCTGCAGAGCTGACAGAATTTCTGTCCTGGTGTGGCTCCTGTCCCCTAAACAAACCAGCTCAAGCACAGTATGGCATCTTTTTGCTTGAGCCATTGCGTAGTCCCTGCCACGCATCAGTTTAACTGCCACTTCACCAGAGACATTGAAGGAGGAGGAGGAAGAGGAAGAGGTGGTGGAGCAGACAGACCTCATATAAGCAGTTTTCTAGAGGTGTGGTGGATGAGCAAGCTCCTGCACAGAGGCCCATCCTGGAACCCTCCCAGCTGCAAGCAGAGTTACCCTGTGTGCCATGAAGGAAATGTAACGACCCTGTCCATGCTTGTCCACCACATGTCTAAAGTAATGTGCACCTTGCTGCTGACTGCCTTTCCCAATGACTTCATAACATTGTGTTCCACGTGCTGGTATAGTGCTGGAATGGCCTTCCTTGAAAAGAAATGGTGTTTTGGAACCTGCCACTGTGGTACAGCACATTCGGCAAATTCACGGCAGGAAGCAGAGTCCACCAGCTGGAAAGGCAGCAGCTGTAATGTGAGAAATTTTGCTAAGCTGACATTTAGACGCTGTGCATGGGGATGGTTGGGACTATATTTTTTCTTATGCTGCAGCAGCTGGGGCAACATAATCTGACTGCGTAAATCTTCAGCTGATGGGATGCTGTCACATTCTGAGGAAGGACCTGGCACACCCATTACTATAGCATCATCCCTGTCAGTGGAGGTTGGAATCAATGACATGGCAGGACATATAGTGGGGGTAGAGACAGATGAGGAGGACCTATGCAAAGTGTTGTGCCAACGGGATGCGTGGCAGGTGGTCATATGTCGCCTCAAGCACGTGGTACCCAAGCGTGGGATGTCTTTCCCACGCTTGAACCTCATCTGACATAGATTACAAATAGCAACTGTGCAGTCTGCTGCACATTTCTTAAAGAACTCCCAGACAGCAGACTTCCTGTACATGTGCTTTGAGACAACAGCGCTCTGCACCTGAGCAGCTGTGACTTCTGATGCCTTGGACTAGCTACGGTTGCTCATAGAGGACGTTCTGCCTTGTTTTTGTTGTGCCTCCTCCTCCTCCCCTGACTCCTCTGTTCGATCAGGCACCCAGGTGGAGTCAGTGACCTCTTCATCGTCATCACCCCCTATCTCCTCGTCACTGGAGCCAACTTGGCAGTATGCTGCAGCTGCTGGGGCAACATGAGTGCCAGTTATTTGTGTGTCATTGGCACCCCCTTCCTCTAGGTTGATTATACTCCCTTCCTCAACCTCAGAGATGGAATCAGAGCACTGTAGTTGCTGTGCATCCTCAAGCAGCATGTCATTGTCATTGTAGTCAAACAATTCAGCTGACTCCTCCGTGTGTGATAGTGAGGCTATGGCAGGAGTAGCTGTGGACATGGAGGCTGAATTAGATGTTTTGGCAGCTGAGGTGGACTGTAAACCTCTACAAACCTGGCTGGCAGAGGACTCGGAGGATGAGAATGGCCTGGTTAGCCAATCCTGCAAATCCTCTGTATGTTGCTGCTGCTTAAGACAGCCAGCACCAGTTAGAAAGGACAAGCGTGCCCCTGCAGAGGATGCACCACATCCACGACGACCAGAGGCACAGCCTCCCGACACAGAGGCTGCTTGCCCTGTTATCTGTGTCTGGGAGCATCTGCCTGTCCTTTTTGGCCTTTCTGACATGGTGAGTGATATATAGATTAAAGATATACAGAACTCTTATTCAACTCTGTTATAAAAATTGGAGATATGCAGAACTCTGATTCAACTGTGTTATCTAGATTAAAGATTTCCAGAACTCTGGTATAACTCAGGGAGACACCCTGATAGCTGGCAGCCAGTGACAAGACACAGATTAAAATTCGCAGAAATCTGCAACAAGTCTGTGAGACCCCCTGATAAGACCCTCTGATAGCTGGCAACAGTGACAAGACACAGATTACAATTCCCAGATATCTGCTACAAGTCTGAGACCCCCTGATGGGTGGCAGTGACAAGACACAAATTACAATTCCCAGAAACCTCCTATAAATCAGTGAGACCCCCTGATGGGTGGCAGTGACAAGACACAGATTGAAATTCACAGAAATCTGCTAGAAGTGAGACCCCCCATTAGCTGCTGGCACTGACAAGACACAGATTACAACATTTCCCAGATATCTGCTAGAAGTGAGACCCCCAATAGCTACTGGCACTGAGAAGACACAGATTACAACAATTCCCAGATATCTGCTAGAAGTGAGACCCCACAATATCTACTGGCACTGAGAAGACACACTAACAGAACAATCTCCTCTCAAAAAACACATGCTGGGGCTGTGAGGTACGCCTTATATAGTGTGCTGCGGGACTTAGCTCTGTGAGCCCATGATTGGGCAAAAGTTGCCCAATCAAGACTCTGAGCTGTGATTGACATAGTCTTGCACCTGTCTTGCACCTGACCTGAGGTCAGTTGCAAGGCTGTACCCAATTACAAGCTTCAGGCCATTGGAAAAGTGCATTGTGGTCCATTGTGGTGCATTGTGGGCGAACACGAACCGAACACGTGGAAATGTTCGATGTTCGTCGAACAGCCGAACGGGCGATGTTCGAATCGAACACCGAACAGATCGAACCGAACAGCTCATCCCTACTCTTGAGTCTTGACCAGAACCAACAATGCATTTTTTTTAATTGTACCTCCCTCTGTAACTACTGAATGCCAAACATCTCCCAGTCACATTTCCAGGTATTATTAAGCTCAATACAGCAAATAGCTTTTGTATTTTGAAACTTTAAAATAGAATCATTCAAAATCAAGTCATTTCTGAAATGTCAAGTTCTTACGTTCATAATTGCAGAACAAAGAAAAATGAAAACTTGAGTTTGTAAGCCTGACGTTAAAAGAGCAATGTGACATATACATATGGTGCCGCAAGAATTTCCCAGAGAAGTGAAACGTGATCCCTGTTCTACACATTACAAAAACTGAACAACACTATGTGCCAGAATAAAATGTAATAACCTTTTTTTTATACTTGATTATTTCCCTTCAATAAAGCAAGTATAATGTATAATCTTTTAAACCTATTATCTCAAAAAAACCTAAAATTCTTCCAAATGTTCTTTCACCAAGGATTCCTTAGAAATGATGGTCTATTTATACCTTTACATAAGTTATGGAAAAAAAAAAAAGGAGAATGAATAGCTCTATTAAATCGCAGGCAATCTTTGAGCCAATTCCTTACAGTGCTGTTTATTGACTCACATGTCTGCCCTATTACCTAGCGTCCCACTTCTAAGAAGCATACTGTTTGTGGGACAGTCTGTTTTTAACATACCTGGAAGCCAGCCTCTTATACAGTATCTGCAAGTCTTATACAAATAATAAAACCTCAGACTTTCCATTGGCATTGCAGAGTGTCTTCATTTCCTCCAGTAGTTTGTAAATTGTTATCTGGTGGTATTAAGGATAGCAGTCTGACCAGGCTCAGAGTACAATGCAACCACTTGTAATGCTTCATAAATACAAGTGTAGAATGTCTGTGTAGTATTTAATTGCATATTAATACATGAACAAATTTATCGTTCAGGCACTATGGTACTCTTCACTGCATAATTGTCATGGCTCCCATTAGGTCTACGATACTGGTCCCTGTACACAGAATACTATCTAACTCTCTGATCCTTGGATGGTTGGTAATGCTAACTATCTTCAGGGAATTGATCTTGTAGTTCCCAGCAAGGGTTAACAAGCCCCAGAGTAGGAAAACACACTTGGTCCCGATAGCATAGGTCTTGTTGCAAGGAGAGATGGTCAGCCTTAAACCAAGGGTTACACTCAGAGCAGGGTTCTCAGGAATAGCAAGGGTCACACACAAAGTAGTGTTCTCAGAAATAGTAAGGGTCATACACAAATCAGGATTCTCAGAAATAGCCATGGTCATACACATACTGTAGAGGGTTCATTATCAAAAGCCAAAGTCATGCGCATAAAGAGAGATTGCCAATAGCACTGAGGGAAGCAAACTCATGTTAGGGCAGTGAGTCTGCCCGAGAAGACTGGTTTTGAACCTGCAGCACCACGTCATGATGCCATGCCCCGCCTCCTGGCCACCCAGGTGACCGCCGTGAGCGTGTGCTTCACTCGGCGCCCGGCCAGTGAGCAGCGAGGACAGTGCTGCTGGGCGCCGGGTTAAATCCCTGGTGCAGGACGTGACAATAATGTTCCAAATGAAGTATGAAAAAAGTGCGTGCTTACTAATAGTTACAGACACTTGACCCATAAGTAGTCATATATGTATAAAAATAAATAATACTTATACTAGTCATGTAGGCCAAATAACTAATTTAAGATCTCAGCTCATGTGGCCTCCTTCAAACCACAAGAGCCATATAATAATCTCATGGTTACCATGATATCTATAAAATTAGTCTCCAAGGGTTTCCAATCAACAATAAACTGTTAAATAATCAACCAACCTTAAGAATATGATTCAAGTCCACAGACTCTCAAAGCTGGATTTTATGTATTTTGATATACTATAGAATAATGAAATACATGCAAGCAATTAAGCCTAATCCTAAATAAACTATACATTTATTATGATAGGAAATGCTCTCTCAATAGGTGGCCTCAGCTGATACACAAGATATAATTTATCGTAACTTAATAGAAGTATTTTTGGAAAGACAAATGGAGCCGTTCACTCTGAAACAAATATCTTGCCAACTGGGTTTGTAAGTAGAACTATACCACATTTCTAATATGTATTATATATGTTATGAGTAAAGTCTTAAATTGGGTAATCCTAGGATTACCTGGGTACTGCTGACATTACCCAAAATGCCTGGAAAAAGCTGCATGAGATAGAAAATTTCGGACTTTACCCTGGTAATTGTAGGATTACCCAAAACGCTGGACTCTATTCCAAAATTGGTGTTAACTTAACCAGAGCTGTTGCAAATTTAACAGAGCCATTATATTCTATGGAGTTGTTAAATTCACAGCAGCTCTGGTTAAATTTGCACCAATTTTGGAATACGGCTCGCTGTTGGGTAAGCTGTAAACATCATACATTTTGGACTTTGACTAAGTAATGTCAGCATTAGCCAAGCCCTATGTCGACCTATGTTTCTCTTTATTTTCTGATCCTATCATACTTACATTAACAGTGGGGCTTCTCTATTTTCTGCTTCTATCATACTGTATGTACTGTACATTAACAGTGGGGTTCTTTGGGCGTAGATTACTGTGTAATGTTGCCTAAATATGTGCAACATTATGTGAAAAGTTTGTAGAAATGTTTATTTTTCTGTACGTGTCCAGTTCTGAATGTATTAATTGAGTATATCTGTTTAACTGTCTGTCTATCATGACCAAAAAGGACTTTACGCGGGCCTTTTGGGTAATGTGCACTTTACCCGTTGCTAAGAGTGCTTTCACCAGGTGATACTAGAATTATCCAGAGGCGTTTAGATAATCCGCTGTATACCCGGGTATAGTCCAACGTGGCATTTCAATTTGGACTTTACCCAAAACCATTGGCTAATGCTGACATTAAGCAGGTAATTCTAGGATTATTTAGCGGTAAAATATATACTTTCACTCTTGTTCTAGCACACTAGAACCAAAATGAATTCATGCCTGTTGCTCTAACTGTACAATCATGAAAACTGTGTGGTGATAAAGGTGTGGAGTAAAACATAACTTTTATTCTTAGAAAAGGAAAACTGGAAAGACGCAAAAGTATAAACACTATAGGACAAGCAAAGGGGGAACTCTGCTGTGCACCAAAAATTGCAATTAACCAAAAAGGAAACTAAATGCTAAATAAATATCAAAGCACCATAGAAACCATGTATGCGAGTCCGTTCACTGGTTCCCCATCCACTGCAGAATTAAATTCAAAATCCTTACCTTGACCTAAAAAGTTCTCACTAACTCAGCTCCCCACTGCCTGTCCTCACTAATCACCAAATACACCCCAGCCTGCTCCCTAAGATCAAACAGCGACCTGCGCCTAGCTTCTCCCTGCATCACCTCTTCCCATTATAGACTGCAGGATTTCTCACACGCAACCCCCATCCTCTGGAACGCTCTCCCTCATACAGTCAGACTTTCCCCTAGTTTCCCTTCCTTCAAACGCTTCCTTAAGACCTTCCTATTTAGGGAAGCCTACCACCCGACTCACTAATACGCATCACTGCCCCAACCAGTCCATCACTTCATCTTGCAGTCCTCTTCTCCTGTTTCCAACCAGTCCATCACTCTCACCTTGTAGTCCATCACTCTCACCTTGCAGTCCTCTTCTGTTTCCACCCCCAACCCTTCTAGATTGTAAATTCCCACTGGAATAGGGCTCTCATTTCCCCCTTTACTGGTTTATCAAAATGTTGATCAGTCCCAGTGTTTTGTAACCCTGTCTACATTGTGCCCATTGTTCAGTGCTGAGGAATATGCTGGTGCTTTATAAATAAAGAATAATAATAATAATGTGAAGAAGTCTGCAAAATATGCAACCTCCAGTGTTGTCATTGTCCCATGCGCAAAGATGTCAATGTGCAGGGGGAGGAGCTCTGACCTACCCATCCCCTACGGGAGAAGCCCACGTTCGGCACCGGGCTGCTGAATTTCTTAGGTATGCTGGAAATGTCCTCCACATGATAGCGGATGGAGCATTGGCCCTTCCAATAGTTGTCAGTACTGAGTACCAACACCACCGGCAGAAAGAAATCTCTGATGATAATCTAATCATCATCTCTGGAAATCAGCTTCAACATACCATGGTTATTCAACAGCAATGTGATAGAGTCGATTTCTTTCCCTCACATTGATATTACTTTCCTCTAAACAATGCAATGACAAACCTCTAATCCAGTGGTTCCCAACCGCGGTCCTCAGGTTCTCCTAACAGGTCAGGTTTGCCAGATATCTGAAGCACAGCACAGGTGATATGATTTGCTGCTCAGTGATTGCAAGATTCAGTCTGCATTTCCCCAAGGTAATCCTTAAAACCTGGCCTGTTGGGGGTACTTGAGGACCGCGGTTGGGAACCACTGTCTAATATATGTATTTTCTCATATAGTTAATCTGACTTTTCTATATTATTATATAATTTGATTTTTAATTGCAAGTTAGGATCTCTTTCCTCAAAACAGCATTGCTAATAGTCTGGAAGTGTAACAAATCAGTTCCTGTAATGGTAAAAAATACTTATACATCCAAAGACAAAAAATGATCACAATATTTAAAGTAAAAATAATCTGTCCTCATTGAGCATTCTACAAGAATTGTGAAAGTGTTAATGTTTTATTTCACTCCAGTGGCCCTCAGCTAATAAAACCCACAGTTCTGAAAAAGTTTGCAGTTTAGCTCATATCAAATATCACGGCCCCCCTAAAAGAAGGCTTTTTTCAGATGGAATGCTCCCAACCAGTTGGAAAATCCTTCAAGTGTTTTGTTTGGCAAGAATTCTGCCAGACAGTGGGAGTTATAAATAAACATATCAGCAAAGCCTGGAAAAGTAAGCATCATTCCCGCACTGCCCATGTCTGCATGTCTATTTTTTTTCTCCTAGTACTTGTTCTCTAGAGTTTAAACTACATTTAATCCTTTGCATTGCATTACATAAACTCTTTGGCCACTGTAGAAAAGGCCCTGGATACAAAGTAAGATAGAACTAGATGATAAAATAATATTATATCTACTTGGATTATATATCTTCTTTATATCTATATGTATGAATTGTTTTTGCATATCACATCTATATGAACACCAATAAAATGGTAAATATACACATACATATAAAGACACCGATACTGTGGGTAAAGGGTGCTTCAATTACAAATGCTAATTAATTATCTTTCACTTAAAGGTTGGTAAGCAGTGCGAGATTACAGGTTTGTGTACCCTGAGCTGATGATTTTTGGTGGACTCCTGCCATATTGCTGTTATATTCATTGTTCGAAAAGCTGTTGTATGGTAGTGTATACAGTCAGGTCCAGAAATATTGGGACATCGACACAATTCTAACATCTTTGGCTCTATACACCACCACAATGGAGTTGGAATGAAACAAACACAATGTGCTTTAACTGCAGACTGTCAGATTTAATTTGAGGGTATGTACATCCAACTCAGGTGAACAGTGTAGGACTTACAGCAGTTTGCAGATGTGCCTCCCACTTGTTAAGGAACCAAAGGCAATGGGACAGAATAATAATCATAAATCAAACTTTCCCTTTTTAATACTTGGTTGCAAATCCTTTGCAGTCAATCACAGCCTGGAGTCTGAAACGCATAGACATCACCAGACACTGGGTTTCATCCCTGGTAATGCTTTGCCAGGCCTCTACTGCAACTGTCTTCATTTCCTGCTTGTTCTTGGGGCATTTTCCCTTCAGTTGTGTCTTCAGCAAGTGAAATGCATGCTCAATAGTATTCAGGTCAGGTGATTGATTTGGCCATGACATAACATTCCACTTCTGTCCCTTCAATAACTCTTTGGTTGCTTTTGCAGTATGCGTTGGGTCATTGTTCATCTGCACTGTGAAGCAACGTCCAATGAGTTGTAGCGCTCACTGCCGGAGGAGCTGCTGAAAATGAACCACGTGTCAGTCTCCCCGCACTAGGGAATAAATATACTCCAGCACCGTTGTGGATTTTATAAATTATATAGTTTACTAAAGTAAAAGGCATATAATGAGACACGGTGTTCGTAGATATATTTACAGTATTTCGTATCGCGGTAAACGTGCAGCGGAAAAAAAGAAATATGAGGCTTCGTATTTCGGAAGAATGCGCGACCGAACAGAAAAAACACAAGGCTTCGTAATTTCGAGAAACGCGTAGCGGAAGAAGAATACAATATTTCGTAATTCGAGAAATGCGCAGCGGAAAACAAAATAGTATGTGAATCTTTACCCCTTTTTGGGATATTAGGGAGTGAGTCCCGCACAGGTTAAGTCCCGGACTGTAAGTGTATGTGTGTGTTATGGTACCCGGGTACTATTCAACTGGCCAGTGAATCTCTTAAACGATGTCTTCGACTAGTCAAGTTGGGGCCCTGTGGGTTTTCAGAAATAAACAGCAGCGTGCTTTCTTGACTTTATAAACTGGCCTTGGAGGCCTCTCACCCATCCGCTCGATCACCAAGGTTCCTCTGACCCAGGACGTCCCTCCGCTCGGTGCCTTGCTGGGATACTGGCTACTGGATCCGTTGTCTGGCTCTCCTGGCTCCGACAGTGGCTGGTCCAGTTACCGCCTGCTCTCCCATCCAATGAACCTGCGGTACTCCTCACTCGGGGGTCCTCCGCTTCCTTGATAGCTCGCTTGGGTAATGTCTGTGGATCACTGGGTCTCCTTCTTCAGAGGCTGGATAACCCAATCTGGAATCCCGGTAGGCCCCACCTGCGCTCCGGCCTAGTCTCTGCTCCGCTCTGCAATACTGTGTCCTCTCTCATGCACTCCCTGGCGCGCTCTGCCAGCTATCTCCACGAGGCTCAGGATGTACCACGTCTGTGTCCCACCCACTTCCTGTGTCTGTTCGCAAAGCATGCCGGGAAACGTAGTCCCAATGTTCAGTGTCTCTTATCGCGCTTGTCTCCCTCCGGTGGCCAAAAATAGGTACTGCCACAGTAAGGTTTTAAACACAGCGCTACAGAGTTCTGCAGCATTTGGCTGAATGTGAGCAGATAATGTTGCCCAAAACGCTTCAGAATTCATCCTGCTGCTTTTGTCAGCAGTCACATCATCAATAAATACAAAAGAACCAGTTCCATTGGCAGCCATACATGCCCACGCCATGACACTACCACCACCATGCTTCAATGATGAGGTGGTATGCTAAGGATCATGAGCAGTTCCTTTCCTTCTCTATACTCTTCTCTTCCCATCACTCTGGTACAAGTTGATCTTGGTCTCATCTGTCCATAGGATCTTGTTCCAGAACTGTGAAGGCTTTGTTTTCTTCACCAGGGAAAGAATTCTTCGGACATCCACCACAGTTGTTTTCCGTGGTCTCCTGGGTCTTTTGGTGTTGCTGAGCTCACCGGTGCGTTCCTTCTTTTTGAGAATGTTCCAAACAGTTGTTTTGGCCACACCTAATGTTCTTGCTATCTCTCTGATGGGTTTGTTTTGTTTCTTCAGCCTAATGATGGCTTGCTTCACTGACAGTGACAGCTCTTTGGATCTCATCTTGAGAGTTGACAGCAACAGATTCCAAATGCAAATAGCACACTTGAAATGAACTCTGGGCCTTTTATCTGCACATTTTAATTAGGGTAATGAGGGAATATCACACACCTGGCCATGGAACAGCTGAGAAGGCAATTGTCCCATTACCTTTGGTCCCTTAACAAGTGGGAGGAACATCTGCAAACTGCTTTAAGTCCTACACCGTTCACCTGAGTTGGATGTACAGTACATACCCTCAAATTAAAGCTGACAGTCTGCAGTTAAAGCACATTGTGTTTGTTTCATTCCAACTCCATTGTGGTGGTGTATAGAGCCAAAGATGTTAGAATTGTGTTGATTTCCCAATATTTCTGGACCTGACTGTATACGCATATATTCCAAAGAGAGTATAAAGAAAATACTCCCTATGTCAAAGTGGCAGAAAAAATAGGCTGCAGTATCAATGACATAAATAGGGGGTAACCCTAAAAGCTGGAGGTACAATCTTAGGTGAATACTGTGCCTAGTTGAATAAATAAAACTTAACCTTTAATGTCTTAAAAGTAAAAAGCAAGTGTGCAAAACAAGGATTTACCTAGGCTACCCAGGGCAGATAGCCACTCTGTATTTCTGGTAAAAATGCCATTGCCTACATGCAAGGCACAAAAAAGAAACACCAAAAAAAGGAAATAGACAAGACAGTGAAGCAACATGGCTGCCTATACCATGTATGCAACGTGGTGTCCACCCAATAAGTAGCTCAAAGTATCTAAGACAGTAGGAACACAGGCTTCTTGGGTCCGTGACAATAGGAAAGTAAGAGAAGATAAGGTGGATAGCAATGTGGGTCCCAATGATTTGGACCTAAGGGTAGTGTCCAGATAGGCTATGAATGACTGTCAAGGGAGTCTATTGGGAGTGCTCTCAGAACAACAGTGCCCTAACTGGGTCTGTAAAGAAGGTAAACCATGGTCAGGAGAGTTGAATAGAAAAAATCAATATACTAAATAACTCCATCACACTTGACATATATACCAATATAATTATTTCACCCGACTCCTTCTTTACTGGGGAACCGGCAGACTTTTTGCTTAAAGTGTACCCGCCTGTGTTATAGACATTTTTGATACATGTTTTAAAACCAGTACACGTTTTTAATTTACAGCTTCCAATGGAGTCGTGTGAGTTTTTGTAGCTCCTAATCTGCCTTCTCTGCTCATGGAGGTGGACGTGTTTTTTTGCTTCACGAGAGGGATTAAACATCAAGCTATGTAATTGACAGCTCAGGCCGGGTGGCTTAGAAGTGATGTGGTATTCAGATAGCAAGGTTGCTTCTAATATTAACTCTGAAAGGTTGAAAAGTTTCATTGTGTTTCACGATAGACTATACTTGATCTGCAAGACACTTACTGTTGCCCCGATATCGAATAGAATTAATGTCATGTAATTCTGAACCGCTGCAAAGGAATTTTGTATTTATGCAAACAAAATAAATTTGCACCTGGGCTCCAGAATGTGTCCCCAAAGTTGAAACCCTAGCTGCCAAAACAGTTGAAATAGCATGGGTACCTGTTTTTCCTCAAGTAACAGAGCAACAGCAGTATTATGGGGATGTAGTAGTTTTATTTGGCCAGCAGATGGCACCATCTGCCTTTCAACTAGTGCATCCACCTCAAAATTTGCTTTTGCGTTGATCAGTCACATTCAGTGTATGGATGATGGAGATTTGTTTTCTATTAATCCATTGGGTCCTAGCAGTGGTTTTATGGAAAACAACTTGGTAGAAAAGTTGATAAAATACTGCTCTTATTATCATCTGGTAGCTAAACTGCTCTCTCAACTGGTTTGTACATCATGCTGTCTTTCCTAGTGTCTCTCACCATGTAAATTACAGAGTGGATAACCGCTAAAAATATACTTGTTAACTTTTTTTAAATAAATATAGGCCAATGGATAAGATTGATACATCATTAATTATTCTAACACTTTATATTAGCCAATACGTCTATTTCCTTCATCAATAATGTACCATATTCTGCTGTTCAGTTTTGTCTTTGTATAATTCTCCTAATCTCGCTGGAAGAAATAATATGTGATGATGTGGCACAATGGGGAAGAAGCCAGCAGAATACAAGAAAATCCTTTTTGGGATATTTGCTAGGAACCTGGATTATACTGCAATGCTTTCTAAGTGCCAAAGTATACTACACACGGGGATGTGTAAACTAATTCAGAAAAAATGTTGGACGAATATCACACTATGCTGTGCACTGTCTAACTAGAAACCAGCCCTCTGTAGTCAAAACATAGACTTTTCCAGGCAGATTTTTTGCAGCTTAATAACATTAATTTGAAGTAACTGCTGCTCAAAGTCTTTGCCAGAAAGATCCTGATAATTTTATGAGAGGATAATGCTTTTGGGAGCAAGCCAGGTTTACAATATGACACCCTTCTATTTCAACAGTTTCTGTTTGTATTATAATAGTTACACTCAAGAAAAGTCATTGTAATAGAATTTTAATTTCAAATAAATGTTTTCTTTTTCAGCATTTATAAAAAAAATTAAACCTACTCGGAAAGCAATATGATGACTGCATATGTGATTATAGATGTCGTTACCATTAATATTATTATGTTTTTGTACATTATTATGTGTGGCAATATTCCAGTACCAGGGCTAAACATCACAGCAACTTATTTTATGCAATTATATATTTAAAAAATATTAATGAGTTTTCTTAAACCATTAAAGAAATATTACAAATATAAATTTATGACATGTCTCAATACTAAATAATAGATATTTGTATGTTGTTGGTTTCACTAGTTATATAGAGAAACTTTACTGTGAACACTTTCAGCTACATGTTAACCCTTTCGCTGCTGAGGCGTTTCACGCCTCTGTGCTGAGGTCATATTTACCGGTTTTGCTCATCATGTTTAAAGGTGTTTTGAAGGCTTATTTTAGTATATGACCCAGACATATTATATATTGTTCTTTCCGTCAGACTCGGTAGATTCATAATATGTCATTATTATATGTATACGTTATGTCATGTCTGTATATTATAACAAAAAATGCAATAAAATATGTATTTTCAATAATTTACAACGTGTAAAGTGTTTTTTTTCACATTTTAACATGCGAGCAATTGCGGTTATAATTTGTATGGGGTGCGCTTGTTAAAAAAATTATAGATGGGGTCTCGTTACATTTTTTTTTTGGGGAAAATTACACGATTTTTAACAAACGCACCGCATACAAAAATCGTTAGTGCAGCATCATTGTTCACATTATAATTGAAATGGGAACAATATTGCTGCATTAACGAACCAAAAACAATAAAAAATAAATGTTTATTTTTTTTTTTATAATTTTTTTTTAAATATATTTTTATTTTTATTTTTAATTTTTTTTTTTTAAAAAACTTTTTTCACTGTAGTGTTTGGTATCGTTGGAACGGCCATGCTCTGGCCGATCCAACCATATCAGACTTTAACCCCTAGCTGCCACGGATCGGGAGATAGGGAGTTCATTGGAACTCCCTATCTCCACCGTTGGTGGCAGTTAGGGGTTAACTCTAGGACTGGCGTCATCGTGCAATGCACGATGACGCCAGTCCTCAGGGGGAGTTCCCGGAGGCTTGGCCAACATCCAAGATGTCGGCCAGCTCCGGGAAAGGATCACGAACCGGCGCTTCTCAGCGCCGATTCGCGATCCAGCTCCCCAGGGGTTAATGCCAGGCACCCTTTGGAAGGGCAGGCTGTGCCCTTCCAAATGGTGCCTGGGTTAACCCCCGCAATGCCGCCGATCGGGAGGGAGAGAGGTCCGAAGGACCTCCCCCCCTCCCTTTCAGGCGCCTCCTCCGCACATGCGGGGGGCGCCTGAATTAGGTGTCATCGCGCTGTCGCGATGACACCTAATTTCAGCGGCGGCGGTTCCGGATGCTGGGCTGACATCGAGGATGTCAGCCCGCACCGGGGGGGCCAGCGATCGGCCGGAACCCGGCCGAACGCTGACCCCAAAGGGAGGACGCGCTCAGCGCGTCCTCCGCACACCAGCAGACATGCGGAGGACGCGCTGATCGAAGTGGTTAAAATGATTTTGCTTTATTGTTCTTTGAGCTGCCATATGAGCATTTATGTGACCGTTTTCCTGCCTCCCTTCACTAGTATTCTAGTAGAACTAAAATATAATTTTCTAAGGGGGTAATTCAGAGAGCACCGAAATGCCGCAGACATTTCGGTGCTCTCTTGTTCCCCACACTTCCCTGCACTTCGGGGAATCAAAGTTCCCCACCCTGCAGTGAATTCAGCATTCACCGCTGGGTCCCCGGAGCAGAGGGAAAACCCACTGCAAACCTGCTACAAACCTGCCGCACACCCGCTGAAAACCCACCGAAACCCTGCCGGAACCGCCGCAAAAAACACGCCGATCACAGCGCAGACCAGCTGCCAGAAAAAGCAAACAAGCTAGGGTAAAAGAAACAAAAAACAATACAAATGAAAGTACTACTGAGCGAAAATGCCTGGAATTTACATATAGCATCCAATGAATGATAATAAAAAGGTTACAATAAAAAGAAAAAACACTTTTAAAAATAAAAAGAAAATTTTGCTGGAAAAAAATCCCGAAAAATGCCTAAAAAATCAATAAATAAAGAGCTTTTGACTGCAGATTAAAATAATAAATGGTTTATTAGATATTGTATAAAACCAGGAATATTTTTAACATTGAAGCCTATGGGGTTTGCCTGAATAAACCTGACGAATGAAACCACCTAACAGCAGGGCATTTCAACAACTTTTCACTGCTATTCAGTGTTTGCTGAATAAGGCTAGGGTCAAACGAATGCATTATTCGCAGCGACCTTCAAAAAGTGCGTCCGAATGCATTGATGTATTTTTTCACGGAATCCGTGAAAACGATCATACTGTTAGGGACAAGAATATGTATCTGCTTTAATAAATAAAGGAAAGTTTAGAAAAATGCCCATTTCAAATATAACAGTATGGCTTTAAGAAAAGAACATTAAACTGTTTTTATAAGAATCAAATTTATATTATTGTTTAACACGTTATCTTAACCAATAAGCACATGTAGTTCCTCTTTCTAGTATCAAGAAGAGAATATTTTGGAACATCCTGGAACAACGTCCTTGACGACTAAGGGGACAAACCGATAAGCTGATGTTTACTTTCCGTTATTAGTAAACATAAGTCTGCAATTTCACAATATTACTGACGATTAAAATGTTGGGCAACAGCCTGTTTTCGTTACGCATGAAGTAGCATAAAAGATTGTATCTTTTTCAATAAAGTGCAGAGAAGTCACCCGGCCTTGTCCAAGGAAGGCTACATAGACACCTATCCAGCGAGTCTGTGTGGTTTCTTTCAGTGCGCACTTGAATTGATTGGCTTCTCCACCATTTGGCAGCAGCAGGCATTCGAACAAGAGACTGTTTAAGTCTGATCCATAACAATACGATGCGCATTTTAGTGCGTGATTTGTTACGGATCCAAACCAGGAAACTTTGGGTGTCTGTACGTTATGTTGGCCAGACATGAGCAGCGTCTGACGTCTCCTAATCACGCACACTTGCCGCTATGGGGGCGCAGTGCACTCTGTACATCAGTACTAGCGGTTCTGCTTTCTCAAAAAAATGTGTTTGTTTGCAACTTGTGTTGTGCGACCGGACTTTCGTGCGGCCGTACTTTGTATATTGGCCGTCATTGCCCGTCATTTGCTGCTAGTGCGGCCGTGATTAAGTGTGCCTAAACGCACGTTAAAAATGCGTTAGTCTGACCCCAGCCTATATGAACCATTGCTTCTCTATGGGGGATTTCACTGCTGTCGAACAGGCACGGTATTTGTGATTTTTGTAAGCACGTCCGTTGAATGGTGTTTGCGCTTGAGGTTTCAGTTTTTCTTTGCACATAGCCCTGACACAATTATTACAGTTACTTATACAGCGTCAGCATATTCCACGGTGCTTTACAGTGAGCAGGACAAAACATATGACAAACAAGGATCAATGGGAGAAGGGACCCGGATCAAATAAGCTTTCAACCTAAGAGCGGCGCCTTCAGGGTATAGTGTGCAGCACGTGGCGGTATGAAAACCTTCCTCGGCAGCACGTGGCATGGCGGTGAGGAGCCCCTCCCTCCAGAGCAGAGTGCGCCATAGCATAGCACCTCTCCACAGCAGGGTACGCTGTGTGTGGTATGGCAGTATGGAGCCCCTTCCTCCAGGGCAGATTTTGCCGTGCGTGGCCTGGAGCCTCTTCCTCCAGGGGAGAGTGTGCCACATGTAGCGCAATCCCAGAGACTCTCCAGGGCTACAGAACCCATCTGTAATTCATGTGTTGCAGTCATGGTACTGCCATGTTTTCCAGGACACCTTGTGCTTGTCAAATGACTGTGGTCCCCTGCAGTATGTGAAATTCATAAGCTTCAAGAAAGAAATCACAGCACCGTAATTCCAAGTAAACGATGGTTAGTGAAGTGATTTCCCTGATGTAGCTTATGCATTTTCCATGCTGAATGGGAGCACGTTCATGTATTGCTGTCCATCAGCAAGTAGGAGTTCTGTGTCTTAGATGATGAGGTTGGGCACAGCACACGGCAGGGGCCTTGCTTACGACTTACTTACTACGCAGAAGACCTGTGTTCAAAAAATAATTGTTTCTTGCATAAGCAGCAAAAGAAGTCGACTTCAGTGCAGGTGCATTTTATTTCGGATATTGTTTTTTTTAGTTATCTGTAATTTTATTTAAGTTATTTGTCTTTTTTTAATTTATTTTATTTCACATATTTGTGTTATTCAAATTATAATTTTATTTACGTTATTTGTGTTTTGCATAACACCTAACTTGTTAATATTGTGAAAAGTTAAAAGTAACTAATTGTAGTTCGTTTGCCCTGTTCAATGATTTTATTGTAAATGATTTTATTTTGCATTTGTTTCACATATTGGTGTGCAGTATATTATGTATCTTTTAATGAGATACTTCTTTTCCACTATTATTTTTATTGTATACAATTTAAATATTTACTTGTTTGTTTGGTTGATATATACAATTTATTCAATTATGAAACAAAATCCAAAATGAGGAATGAGCATAAAATAGACAGGAGACATAAGGGTGAACAGCTAAGGTAGCATGTGAGAAGCAATTTACATAATGTAGCTTAGGATGTCGGCAAGATATCTTGAAAAGAAGAAGATGCCCAGTGAAACTAAAGAGTTTAATGTTCTTCCCAACTTTTGGTGCAGCTAATCATCTACTTCATTAATCAACCCTTCACCTCTTCCATCGTTGCTACTGTGGAATGAGGCTGTCAGTAGTGACTGCATGCTTCGTGGGCACAATCTGTTAAAGGTTTTTGTCTGTATATTTGTTCCACAGCCATTTAAAGCGGTTGTGTACATGAAGAGCATTAAGGAGAGGAGATCCTGCATAAGAAGTATGTTTCTCACACATTGTTGCAACGTCAACAAACTTTGCCAACCATGGGCTCGATTTAATCCCATCAGTTGATGTTTTTTGGAAAAAATATTGTCTAATTTCAGAATTTTTTTTTATTTCTCCCGAACTGAAAAATGGCCAAAATGGGTCCCTCAAAAGGTACCAAATGGGGTTGACTTAAATCGAGGCACATGTCAGAGATTAGTGACTGTCATCAAAGGGTTAGTGCAAGAGGTCATATTTTTTTCCTGTTATTTGATCTCTTTATTTCTGTTTGCCTAATCTAATTCTGGACTTGCTTAAACCATAATGGAAATCTCATCATTCTTCTCAAAGGTACTACTTTTACATATCCTTTACAAAGAAAAGGTTTTGCAAATGTGCAATTAATTGCATGCAAAGTGCTAAGCAGTAAAGTTGTGTACTACTTACCTCTGAAAATCAAGTAATTACCACTGATAGGGCCCTATTACATTCCTCGCGAACAATTTTGCACGTGTATGCAAAGACGCGTTAATGCGAGGGGCAAAACCCTTTGCGCTGAATGTCGTATTACAACATCTGTGCAAAAAATGCGTGTTAACGTTTAACACGGATGGACCTGCGCGAGCATAATGAACTGTTGCGTGTCCTATACTTAACATTGTGAGCGCAAATGCGTTTGTGCGCTGGTGCACGCATGGTATTACAATCTTAGCGCAAAATTTAACGGACAACGTTTGCGCTCATAATTTTAACGTCTTTGAAAAGCTGGTGGTAATGACAAATTGTAACAACCTGACCGTACCAAACTGCGGATTCACAACGGAGAACGTCGATGTGCATGTTTTTTTCTACTAGATCTGTCAAAAATGACGGCCACTACCTTGTCTTCCGTCAAAATGTGTGTCTGCTGTGCGCAGTCCGCAAAAAAATTATGGACTCGCGTCCAAAAATGACGGACTCGCGTCAAAAAATGACGGACTCGTGTAAAACAATGACGGACTCGCGTAAACAAATGACAGACTCATGTCACAAATTACATTGCGCTCACTGATTTCTGAGCACAACGGTGCTTTGCGCGCATTTTTGCACGTCGGTTTTACGAACGTTATTTTTTGACGGATGAAAAGATGCGCAAGGTTGTAATACCACCGTTAATTTTCAGACGTTAACGCTTAATGCTGTGCGCAAAAAATCCTGCGCTGCGCGAGCGTTTTTGCGTTAGTAATGTAATAGGGCCCATAGTCTTGGTTCAAGACCCGAAGTATTGATATGACCCATACTTAGACCCGTGACTTGTTTTGGAAGTCTTCCATTTGTTTTATAATGTTCTGAGATTATAAGAGAAACAATATAAACAAAGCAAAAATATGACAGCATATAAATAATAAAATTTAGAAAATGTATTTATAAATTGTCAATCTCCAACAGGGAACACAATAAACTTCTTTCCAAAATGGCAAAATGGATCTAATGTGTATCAATTTCTATGATAACATACGAGCCTTGATGATTAGAAACATCTTACAAAGTTGCATGTAACAAGACAGGGCATTCGTAACACTGTCAAAGGAAAAATAATTCTTTCTGTTAAGTGTTACTTCACATCTCAGACTGACGTCAGGTTCGGCTTCTGCTTTTCAGACACCATTGTAGAGGCTGTAATGTGTTACTTCACCTATCTGGCACGTTCAGCTGGCACATCTTAGACATTGGGCTCTGGGAGACAGAATATTTATGCAAGTTACAATCTGTGCACTAATGTCATTTTTGTTTTACTTCGAAGATAACAGTTTAGAAAAATTGTTTACATTAGCAGGAGCGTAATTGTTTTAATTTTCTTATTATAACCTGTATTTAAAGGGAAAATATGCTATTTTATATATTTTAGGTAAACTGTACGAGTTAAATAAGCTCTGATTAATAATGGTGCAATGCACAGATGTGCCAAGTCCCATCAGAAGTTTATTTAAATATTCAAAATTTCCATTGTGTAGTAATGCAGGAAATGGAACCTGGTCATGTCATCTGTCAGCACTGCACAATCCTCATGAAACAAATATATAGGATGCAGGTGAAGCAAGTGTAAACTAGTTACATTGGAAATTAAATTTGCAAACATAGTAATGCAAAACAAGAATAAATATAATAAGCAGCCCTAGTGCCACCTGTACCTAGTCAACGTTGAATTTAGCAGAATGTTATGATTTCAATTTAGGCTTTTTACATTTCTCATCATCATCTAGTATAGCAAATGGATGGGTCATTCCACTGTCAGATACAAGTGGCAAAAGCCATTTTGATAGGGACTTGTGGGATATAATTTACAAGATTCTTCAGATGCAAAATTAGCTGATTAGACCATTATCCAATTCATATGTACTTATACATTGACTCGTCATGCCCAAGATAAGCTGGGCTCATTCGATAATTACAAACTATATATTTGCAGGTATTTTTAACTAACAAAATAACTAAATGTTTGAGTAATTGCCTTTCACAAAATCACTGTTACTTTCACTGGGACTGTCATGCTGATGGAGCAAGTGATGGTAAGGAGTGGAAGACTTGTCCTCTGCTCATCACTATTGGCAGGTGACTGACTGCTAGACCAGGACCGTCAAGCTCACGGCCCCCTGGATGTTGATGCCTACATTCAATGTAATACATAGCTAGGGAATCATGGATGTTGTAGTTCAGAAACATCTGGTGGGCCGGAGTTTGACAGCCCTGGCCCAGACTGTCTATCAGCTGTCTTATATATACACTTATGAGATGCCTCATTAAAACTTAAAGGTGAAGCGAATAACATTAATTAGATGGTTACAATGGCACCTGTCAAGGAGTGCGAAATATTAGACAGCAAGTGAACAGTCAGTTCTTTTGTTTCATGTGTTGGAAGCATGAAAAATTGGTAGTTGAAAAGATCTGGGTGACTTTGTCAAGGGCCAAGAAGTGATGGCTAAAAGACCGGGTCAGAGCATCTCCAAAATGGCAAGCTGTATGGGTATTCCTGGTTTCAATGGTTAGTATCTACCAAAATGATGGAAGGAAGGACTACCCAGGGACTAGCATCAGGGTCATGAGTACTCAAGCTCATTAATGCATGTTGGAATCAAAGGCTAGCCTCTTTGATCTTATCACCCAGGAGAGCTTTTGTAGCAGAAAAGCACCAGCAGGTGCCCCAAGATTGAGTATACTCGATCTGCTCGTAACATGGGATTTATATTTTCATTTTACATGATAGTCTTAGGTAACCTTAACATATACTAAATGTTTAATACTGTTACATTTAATAACAGTTTTAACTATGTACAAGTAAAATAAAGTATTAATTAGAGGGTAATAAAAAAATCCTCTAACAGATACAAACAAGAATGAAAGTAATGGTGCAAGAGCAATATTTCACAAAGAAAGGAGGCTACTGTAAAGCCTTTCTTATCGTTGTTAATAGGCAACATAACAGGGGGAATCAAAGATAGCTGGAATATTTGTAAAACTGCTAAGGAGAAAGAAACAAAAATATAGACGATACAAATCAATTTTACTTTACTGTCATTTAAATAAATGCTTCCTTGATTTCTACAAATCACTTTGTTAAACTTTATGGTAGTGAATATAATAATAGATACTCAGGAATTTTTGAGGTACATATCTTTCAAACATGTCATAAATAGCTTTATTTTTACATATGCATCATTTCCACGTGACTTTTCTAAGAATACACCAGCCTGTTTATTTTACCTTGAACTGTAAAATGACCAGATTTTTACCTTCCATGGAACTTCCTTTTGATGACTAAACTATAAATCCCTTCAGTCTTGTCCATGCAATACTATTTAGAATCAAACATCCCAATCCAAATGCCTATTTCAGGTGGCCTCATATGTTTCCGCTGCTCTTCTGTCCACCCTTAGGCCTTCTGTGTTGAAATAAGGACTTCACATACATTTTGTTTTTCATGTTGGACTTCTGTTGACATCCAAACAAAACAGACACACTTTGCTAGTAATGTAATACCCTTAAGAAATATGTTTCAAAGAGACTTTATATTATTAGAGAATTAATTTTAGGCATTAGAATAGTTAAAAAAATAGACATAGATTAAAAAAGAATCAGTTTTGAAGTGAAATAAAAATATATATATATTAGATTATTAGCAAAATAATTTCAATTCAACCACTACTAAAATGTCATATTTCACCAATGTGCCTATTTTCTATTTCATTTATATGAACATAATAATATGATATAAGGCTTTTTTGTTTATGAATGATATTGTGCATTTTTACTGTTATTCAGGAATGCTTGAAAATCACCTTTGAATTTATTAATTTTATGGGCTTTCATGAGGGTCAAGATATACTGTATTACTGCTGTAATCAAACTGCTATAACAACACAATTATATATAACATTTTAGTACATAATTATTTAATTGTTGTTAGCTATATTAATGAAATAAACAGCCATTACTTTAGCTCGTTCAGTATCAAGAATTAATTAATAACAGTATAACTTTTATTTGAAATAGAAGATGGAATCTCAGCATTTAAACACCCGAATAATACAACAGCAAATAATCAAGGTCTTATTTTTTTCAAATGATTTCTCATCTACATTTAGTAGGGAAATATGCATTTTCTGGGCTTCGTTGGAACAGTGGCATTAAGAGTGGAGGCTAGGTTGGAAGTTTTATGTTTTCCAAATATTAACAAACGTCAAAACAGAGTCCATTTGGTGTAAGACCAATTTAGGCTAGGGTCAGACGAGCGTGATTTCTACGGACTGTACGTTCGTGCACACGGACGTACGTCAGTACGGAAGACACAATAGTGGCCACACAGTCCGTTTTTTTCACTGACGTATATTTTGACGGATGTAGGAGGGAAAATAAATTAAAAAGCAAAACCATTTTGTCCGTGAAAACTGCTGGACGTATAAATGCAGTCCGTCTGACCACATTCCATCACTCACACACAAAGCTATGCGGACATTGCGGACGCAGCGCACTTTGTGCGGCCGTTCTAGTGGTTGTACGTTCTTGCCTGCCTTGCGTCCGTTTGCCGCGGCCGTTGTGCGTCCGCAGTTCAGTGCGGATGTACTTCATGTGTCAGGCTCCAATGGGCTTTCTTTCATGCTATCACGGACGTACTTTTAGGCGCAATCACGGACGTGAACACTACGCTCGTCTGACCCCAGCCTAAGGAGTTAAGTGTAGGGGTCTCAAACTCACTTGTTATTGAGAACCGAATTGCCCAATACATTGGAAAGCTGGGCAAAATGTATATATACACAGACACACTGCTAGAGCAAACAAGAAAAAGGTAAGAACAAACAACATAACGCCATTAAAGGTTCACTAGCACCAAAACATGAAGGGCTAAATTACAATCTTCGCGCAAACATTTGCGCCTGCGCAAAATAAATTAACGCGAGGGGTAAAACCCTTTGCGCCGAATGCCGTATTACATAGTCAGTGCAATAAACGTGCGTAATCATCTACCGTGGGTGAACCTGTGCGAACCCTGCGCGAGTGTACTGTACTGCATGCGTCCTATACTTAACATTGTGAGCGCAAACGCGAATGAACACTGGTACGCAGATGGTATTACAATCTATGCGCAGGATTTAACGCACAGCCTTTGAGCACAAAATTTTAGCAACTCCTAAAAGCTGGTGTTAATGACAAATCTGAACAACCTGGACAAACCCAAATACACCAGCCCAAAAAAAAAAATGCAGCAAAGTATAGTTACACATACTGCTCATACCAAACCAATAAAATGGACAAGTTGTGTCCATTTTATTATTGCTGCAGCATATATGCTCAAATTGACTTTGGCAGGCGCAATTTCTTAACGTGAGATAATTGTGGTTCTTAATTCTGATTAGCTGAATCGCAATAAAAACTGCGCACACTGATTTCTGCGCACAACAGTACTGCACGAGCATTTGTGCTCCGGTTTACGTGCTTTTTGATCGACGGATGAAAAAATGCACGAGGATTGTAATTCCAGTGGTGATTTGCGAGCGCAAACGTTTAACGCTTGGCGCAAAAATTCACGCTTTGCGCGAGCGTTTTTGCGCAAAGATTGTAATTTAACCCGAAATGTTCTTATTGTCTTTGTACTTTGTTTATCTTATGTTTGTTAAGTTAATAAAATATTTTACTTTATATTTGTGTCAATGTGGGCATCCGTGCCCTTTTAACCTCCTGACTTGACTATTGTAATAATCTTCTAGTTGGCCTCCCTCTCTCCCAACTCTCCCCCAACCAGGGCCGGACTGGGGATAAAAACCAGTCCTGGAAAAAAATTCATACCAGCCCCATTAATATGCGGTGTGTTTGAGGGTATCGCAGAGCTTTACAGTAATGTGCGGTGTGTTTGAGGGTATCACAGAGCTGTACAGTAATGTGCAGTGTGTTTGAGGGTATCGCAGAGCTGTACAGTAATGTGCCGTGTGTTTTAGGGTATCACACAGAGCTGTACAGTAATAAGCAGCTCACATTTTATATATTGGCCCCAGCTCACATTTTATATATTGCCCCAGATCACATGGATATAGTGCCCCAGCTCACATGGATATACAGTAGTCCTCGCGCTTGTAGTGGGAGATTCTTCAATCCTCAAAATATCCTAAAAAAGGCAATAAGAAACATACATTGGCAGTATGTACTGTCTTTCTGGATATTTAAATTGAATGGTAGAAATAAACTCACTCATTAAAGAGCCTTATTAAAGTCGGCTCTGGGCTGTAAATACAATCATATATTGGGTTGATGAACCTCACCACCTCCAGTCCTTCACTACCAGCAGGATTAGGCAGGATCCATACAAACTGTAAACCTGGCTCCTGCAGTATCACCCCAATCAGGACACCAGAGTAAAGGAACAAGCAGCCACACCATCAACCCAATATATGATTGTATTTACAGCCCAGAGCCGACTTTAATGAGCGAGTTTATTTCTACCCCTCGATTTAAATATCCAGAAAGACAGTACATACTGCACAATGTATGTTTCTTATTGCCTTTTTAGGATATTTTGAGGACTGAAGAATCTCCCACTAGAAGCACAAGGACTATATCTGCAGAAATGTAAAAACAACAGCGGGCACTAAAGGACGGATTTGCGTAAAACCGCCCAGTTACTAAGGGGTTAATATGGATTTATTTTATATCAACTATTATTATCAATTTGTAATTATTGACCGCAGTATATAGCATTTGTGGAGTGTTTAAATTGAACAAGCGTGGGTTGTAAGCTACGGAAATCATAAAAATGTGATATAGATGAAGCATTGTTGTCTTGTAGATGTACTATAATAGAAATCATATGTGAAGTGAAAATACATTTATTTTGTATCATCATCCAATTAGAGACTTCATGTTATTCTCGATATATCCTGCATTGGACCTGCAGGACCGTTAAAACTTTTATTTTCTTTAAGTATACAATACCTAGTTCAGGACATCACTACAATCACTAATAGCCGTAGGCACCCTCTATTCTGTTTGCTTACATTCAAACTTAGAGTGAGTTCTGCAGCATGATAACAAGCCCCTTGAGGCACTGTAAATTTCATTTCTCTTTCCCTAAAGGGGGACGTTGCTCATTATCACTTAGAAAAGGATCCCCAATGGTTGGCAAAAAAAGAAATAAGGCTTAGTCATATTGCATAAAATATTTCAGTTCTTATCAATCAATAAAAGGCTAGAAATATAGTATAAAATGCGGCTTTTTCAGTTCATGCTTCATAAACTAAATGCTTTTCATTTCTACTTTTCTCAATAATACCGGTATTGCGGAAATGAATGTTTAAGACAATATGGTAAACCGCATGTTGTGGTTGCATAGATTGGATCATGAAAATGATAGATTCTGCAATGGAATTTATTAATAGACAAGTTAAAAAGACACCAGAGGTTATTCACTAATCCCTGAACTTGCCAACAAATGATGAATTTCACCGTATGGTTCAATTTCGGGGCAGTTTGCCTATTCCCAAAGCTGTCAATTCTCCAAATACTGGTGAATTGACAGCAATATGCAGACCAGTTTGCCGCAGTTCGGCGATCTTTGGTGATGGCAAAATTGTACCATAGAGAAGTAATAGTTTGTCTATTCACAGAATGCTGAACTGCACCGAAGTGTCGAAGAAATGCCCTGGTTTTCAATGATTTGGTTCGGCAGGATTAAGGCCCGCGGCAGACTAACGCAGTTATCACGTCCGTGTTGCCGCACAGTTTAACGTCCGTCGTAGCATAGGATCATGATAGAGACCCACACACGAAGTGTCGTCCGCACGGAACTGCGCACGCACAACGCACGTGGCAAAAGGACGCAAGATAGGCAATAACGTAAAACCGCTACCACGGACGCGCAGAATGCGCCACATCCACATAACGTTCTGTGTGAGTGATGAGGAGATGTCAGACGCAGCACATTTGCGACGTCCAGCACCTTGACGCACAAAATGGCTTTTCATATCCTTTTCAAATTTTTGCAATTTTTCGTATTAATTTTATTTCCCATAGTTCCCTTTTTTTTCTACGTCCGTAAAAAACCACAGACCGTGTGGTGTCTACAGTATCTTCCATCAGTACGTCTGTCCATTATGCACGCACACAGAATGCACTCAGACTGCGTTCATCTGACATCAGCCTAAACCGGCAAATCCCATAGATTTCAATGTTAAAAAGTAATATCATTTTTTAAAAAAAGTTTATTCTTTTCATTTTCAGCAAAACACCTTTTTATTTTTTAGAACATCTTTTTGTAATATTTGTATTTTTTAGACTAAAATATTTATTTCCCAATTTTTTTTAAAAGGCGTTTTTTTCTGTTGTTCGGTAACAGACTTTTGTATTCATTTTTATACAACCTTTTTTATTATTTAGACACATTTTAATGCATTTAAACATCTATTAGGAGAGTTCAGTTTTGCTATTTTTTGCAGTTCGGTGGATTTCTCCAAGGTCAGTTCAGCAGCCTTCAGCATTCATCGGTGCTCTTTGGCGACATTCGCCAACTTTTTCATCAGTGAATTCATCTTAGTTTCGGTGAAATGGAATCGCCAAAGTGCACCGAAGTGCACCTAGTGAAATGCACCGAAATGTCTGTGAAATTTGCTGAGCCATTTCACATCTTTAAAAAAACACATTTTTCTTTCTTGTATTACTATTATTATTTATTTTCTTTACTTTACATGGTCATTTTTGGTATCATTGGAAAGGCCATGCTCTGGCCTTTCTACTGATACCAAACATGACCCTGCTAGATGAAAACAGTCGGGAGATATCGGGGTTCAAACGAACCCTTATCTCCACCCCTATCTTTCCTTAGGAGTCAATGAGGACGTTCCCCACACGTCCTCAGCAGTGAAAGGGTTAAGTTTGAAAAACATGCAGAAAAATATAATATGACGCTTATTATGCTTCCTGTGTTGTGCCTTATGAAAATGCTATAGGCGTCAAATGCAGGCCAAAAGCCTGACTTATAGTCAGAACATTCGTGATGCACAATACCATAAACTTTATTATTGCTATAAACAAAATTGTGGAAAGAAGCCTTTCAAAGCTTACAAATACAAATGTGCAACAGACATGGCATGGGCAAAAAATTAGTTTGTTGTGTGTTCCTTGTTGGTTTTCTTCGTTATGTTCCCATGCGCTTTCGCATGTACATTAGTTGACTTGTTTTACCTTTTCCAATGATGATTAGTGTCAATATGCAAAATCCCATATATAAAAGGAGGAAAAGAGTGTTGGTGCTGGTGTTTTCAGAAGGTGCACTGTTGCCATCTAGATTTATTTAAAGCTCATACTGTACATACAGTAGATGTAGGTGACACCAGCACACACATCTGGAAACACGTGCACTGTCTTTTTTTTCCTCCTTTTGGTTCCTGCATCTGGTCTGTACCCTGAGGATCCTGTGTACAGCTCTTTGAGATGCTGCAGCTGTCTTCAAGAAACTACAAGTAATTCCAAAAGCCTGCATTGGGCCTGGATAGAGTCCCCTCCACTATCTGCAATATTGTTTCACTTATCCGCCCTGGCGGTCCGATTCTGACATATTTTATATGTGAGAATCGGTCCTATTTATTCTGGCCCCCTAGTGGTATAAGTGTGGCTCGGGGGTTAACTTTCAAAGCTGAAAGCGTTATTCCCGAGCCACACTCGGGCCGATGCTTACATGTCCTGCGCTCCCTCGCTGTCCCCGCAGTCACACTAAGTACAACTACAACTAAGTAATCCTAATGTTAAGCAATAATAGCATTTGCATAAACCAATTAAATATTACAAGATCAAAGAATTATGGTTCCTGAGACAAAGGCTCAGACAGAAAAATGTCAGACAGACTGATCTGTTGCTTGAACCAATGGCATTAACATATGATCATCGATCCTGATTACAAATGAATTATATGGTTGTTACTATACAAATTAATCGGAAAAGTGTTTGTGCCCTTTTAGAGGATAGATAGAATAAATGAGGGATTTGATCTTCTACTGCAGAGAAAAACGGAACAAATCATTTTAATTCTTGTAAGCCAATGTATTTTCCTCTAACTAGGGTTTTTCTGATTGATTGATTGATTAGTTAATTAACGTGGAAAATAATGTCACGTCACACGTGTGCATCCTTATGTTAATATATTAATATATCATTAATTGAATAATTACGAGTACCTTCCCTGTTGTTAAATTATAGAGCAAATGTTAATGAAAGGGGCACTTCCACCTACAGTATATAAGCATTAACTAGACTACTTATGCATTACAATTAAAAACACACTATAAAACACATGCTGCTGTTTTATCTCTTTGTTTGGAGTAATTGCATGTAAAAAGGAAAAATTTAAGTTAGGTATTTTATCTCCTGTTTCCATTTTGTGGACTTGTCTCATGATGCACCATTTAACAATATCTGTGCAAAAGCTTTACTTTACTGCTGTGGTTTAGTTTCTATACTATTTGACAGTCAGTGGGGTGGAGGAATGAATGTCTAGACAAGGCATTTGTGCTTTGTATTCTACTTGAGATAAGAGATGGCAGCTGAATGAGATAAGACAGGGAGTTTAAAAGACTTCTAATCTACCCCTGGTGATGTCCTTTGAATACATCCCACACAATACAATGACGTGAGGTGGTGAAAGACCCATAGGGCTTTATTACATTCTTCACGGAAAAAGCCTCGCGCAAAGCGAAAATCTTTACGCCAAGCGTTAAACTTTTGCGCGCCCAAATCACCGCTGGAATTACAATCCTCGTGGCTTTTTTCACCCGCCGATCAATTGTGCGCGCAAACAGGACACGCACAAATGCATGCTCAGTGCCGTCTCGCGCATAAATCTTTGTACGCGCAGCTTTTTGCACCTATTCAGCCAATCAAAATGAAGAAACACACCTATCAAACGCAACTGAATTGCGTCTGCCAGAGGCATCGGAGACAGGTTCTGTGTCAATGATGCAAAATGAGCACATATGCTACAGTAATAATACACACACCTGCCATCATCCATTATATTGTTGCTGCATTCCTTTTAATGGGTTGTTTTTTTTTGGGTTAGCCAGGTTGTTCAGATTTGCCATTAACACCAGCTTTTAGGAGTTGCTAAAATTATGCGCGCAAAGGCTATGCGGTAATTACCGCAAATAGATTGTAATGCCATACTCGTACCAGCGCATATTCGCATTTGCGCTCACAATGTTAAATAAAGGACACGCGCAGTAAAGTAAGCTTGCGCAGGGTTCGCGCAGGTTCACCCACAGTAGACGATTGCGCACGGTTGTTGCGCTGACTATCTAATACGGCATTCAGCGCAAATGTTTTTTTGTGAAAGGATTTTTACCAGGAAGGATACATTGAGATTTCTCTCGTTTTCAAGTATGTCCTGGGTGGCGAGTATGTACCGTTAGGTGTCTTGCCAAGGACACTTACTGGAGAGGTTGCTCGCTGGGATCAAACCCATGACTCCACAGGCTCTCTCCATGCAGAGCTGTGACATTACCTCTACTCCACCCAGCCGGTACTTTTTGCGCCGGCGCAAACGTTTGCGTGAAGATTGTAATTTAGCCCAATATGTATTTTCTTCTTGGTTATAAAGAATTGATATAGATTTCTGTTTATGCAAATAAAAATGTGAGGCTAAAAAAGGCTAAATAATATTTGTAACTCTTTATCAGTAAATATTTACGGCACTATTCCATAGTTAGTACTAATGTAGCATCATGGTATGTAATCATTAGCGCTAGGATTAGTAAGGTTAATGTCTGGCATTGATATTCCAATCTTGACGCTACAGTTGGGTGAAAACGTTTGAGTGAGCTTACTCTACTTAAGCATCTAATATACCTAACATGGGGAGCTCAATCTAGTTTTAGCATCTCAACAAGTGAGGTATTACAAACTACAGGTGCAATTTACTGTTGGGATATACAAGCAAACATTTTAACAAATCCTAAAAGCTGGTGCTAAATGATTCTGCAAATGCAAAATCATTTAACACACTCTAAACCGACCCCCCCCCCCAAAATCCAATACTCACCTCTCATCCAACAAAAATGGTGGACAGATCTGCCACTTCTTCTCCCCGGAAGAAGAGTGAGACTGGGAACAAATAGCTCCTAGTCTCCCTCCTCGATCACTTTGCGGTGCTGCACAGTGTCGTGAGAGGAAGTCAGACCACCGCGAGACCCGAACAGAGAGGTAAGTACTGTATAGGGAAGCAGGTTTTTACATTTGGTCTATTTAGTAATTTGCTCAAGGTACACAACTGGGTTGGAATAGTTGCATAGTATGCTGAACTTTTTACAAGCTTCATAAGCAATATTTTCATAATCGCTCATATTATAGACATGGCTTTCAGGAGCTGCTTTAAATTTAGATACATGAACTACAATGATAAACATTCAGAGACACAGCTTGAAGTGTTGACTGCAATGTCTAGCAATAGAGTATAAAAGTCTGACTGGTGCTTTAACTTTCCAGAGATCTGCAGTTGCAAGATGTGCTCTGATTGTCATCTAAATCCCGTCATAGACAAACACAATCTGATTAAACTACTAATACTCAAAAAGTTATGAATTTCAAAAGTTATATTGAAAATATCCAGTAATAATTCACAATGCAAACTGAAAAAAGGTAATCAACCTTTGAAGTTAGTAACTTGCAGTTCATTGTTTATCCACAACAGCCTCCTCCAACATTTTCTTGTAGCTGCTATATTACTTACACACTTGAGGTTGAAGTTGGGACCATACCGCCCTCCAGTTCTGATTTTTTTTCTTCAATATGTCCCTGTTGTCTTCATTGCATTATTCTTTTCAAGTCATGCTGCATCAACTCCATCAGGTTCAGCCCAGGTCTCTATTCCAAAACACCCATCTTCATTTTTTCAGCCATGCATTAGTTGATTTAAATGTGTTGCTGTCTTGGATCACACAGCCCTTCCTGTGCTTGAGGTCATGGATTGCAACCCTCAAAATATCCCGGAAAATGTCATCATACTCTGTTTAATTCCTTGCCCCTTCAATGAATGCAAAGTGTCCAGGATGTGAGGCAACAAATAATCAAAACCTTTATGTTGGAGCTATCACGCTTACAATTGGAATGCGGATTTGACATTTGTATACATTATACCATTTTCATCTACACAATTTTGTCAAAAGGTTCACAAAAGTCTTCACAGAATTGCAGTTTATAGAGTTTTCTAGGAATCTCTTGCTGTTTACAAATGTCCACCAGCAAAACATTATTTAACCCATGATTAATGAAAGAGATTCTGTTGCTACGATGAAGACGCAATTGGTCATGGTGAGCTAAAGACCCCTCTGTCTTCAAACCTCTAGGTGGGCTATGACAGCCTTGCATAGTTGGAGGATTCCCTCTTAACAGAAGGCTGTCAATCAGCTCATTCTGAGTCAGCCCTTTGGAATTAAGATCCACAGTAAACACAATGTGCAAAGCAGAACAGCCAATGAATCTAAATACATTTGAATTGAAAGGCATACGATTGCAGGACACTGACAGTATTTGTTTTGCATTATTTATTCTTATTGCTGTTTTGAAAATAGAATATTTATTGTGGGTGTATGTCCACATGTCCCCTGATATCCGATGTCCTAGCCAATTGGAGCACAATCAATACATTTCAGAAACACCAAAACTCCACTGGATTTCAAGATGCCTTACTTTTTTTAGTATTTCCTTGCTGTAGTAGACACCTTCTTTCACCTAGCCAGATTCTTTGAACGTCTATATGCTTTATGTTACACTGCCTCAGAGAGCCATTTTGGATGTGGAATCCCTGGTACTATGTCTGTCTGCAGCTCCATCTTCACTTACATAAATATATCTATATTGCTGGATGTGGGCTTGATTGCTTTTTTCAATATTCTACAGTACTTACTTTGTGATGTGTTTAGTCATTTTTACTGATTTAAAACATGCTTGAGCTGTAATATTATTCTTATGACTTTGTGTATATATATACAGTATATATATATATATTTAATGATGTGTCGTTTTCCTGTGTGAAAACTAAACATTACATTCTTCACTTTCAGTTTTTAAGCTGAGTTGGATGTTTGGTCGTCACAAACTCTCTTATCTTTTATCTGGTTTTAGTTCCTTGCTACCTCTTACTGGAACCAATTTCCATTATTCTGATGTTTTTAATCACCTTGATTTTTCCTGGGTAGAGTAAGATTCTGTGACTTTGATCTCTGCTCCTGTTCATTTTCACCATTTAGACACTAGTCAAACCTATTCCTTCAGTGGTGCCTATATTTGTTGCAATATACACACTTGTCTTTAAATGTTGATTTTGATTTATCCTACATTATATTACTGACATTGTATATGTAAGCATACACTCTTCGGTAGTGGTTTATAATATACTGTATATAGTATTTTCCCTGTATTATTTATTTTTCTCTTTGGATTTTAGCCCTGGTTTGTGAAATACTGTTGAATCCACCTTTTGGACTGGACTGTCACTTTATCCTTGAAGTTATCATGTTTGGTTGGGCATTCAAGCAGTTCCCACTGAAAAATCTGCTGGGGCTTCGATCATCTGAGTATGTTATTTGTAACTGATAGTCCGATGTCTTTCAATACAGAAGCAGTGAAAGGCATTGTATTGCAAGTGTGCATGTCTGAGACATTTACACAACAGTAAACCGTGCATTGACTTAGCAGGCCAACCAGGCTGATTCCACTGCACAGCATACATTTGCTTCAAGCTCTCCAACCCCTGTTGCTGGCATTCTGCAGCTTGGCTGAAGATACTCTGCAACTTTAATTATGGTTCTATGCCAATCATTGTACAATTACCAGTATCTGTCCTGGGGCCCAACATTGTCTGATTTCCTATGGAAATCCCATAGAGGAGATAGGGTGGTTCTTTGAACCCCTTTATCTCCTGAGCTAGGGGGTCATGTATGATATTTCTGGAAAGGCCAGAGCATGGCCTTTCCAATGATATCAAACATGACCATGTTAAAAGTAAAAGAAGAGTGTAAGAAATTTAAAAATAAAAATAATAAAATAATAATTAATTAAATAATAAAAAAATTAAAACGTGTTTTTTTTTAATGCAGCACTATTGTTCACATTTCAATTATAATGTGAACAATGATGCTTCACTATTGATTTTTTTTGGGTTGGGGGTTTAGCTAAAATCACGCAATTTCTCCCCAAAAAAAAAATGGGTTCCCCGTTCAAATTTTTTTAACAAGTCTACCACATAGCATATGACCGCAAAGGCTCGGATAATAAAATTTTAAAAAAAAAATACTTTACACACTGTGGAAGATTGAAATTTTATTGAAAATTCTAATTTTTTTAATTTTTTTGTTATAGCATTTTGGCAGGGCATGACATATCCATATAATAATGATATATTATTAATCTGCCGAGTCTGCCGGAAAGAACGATATATAATTTGTCTGGGTGATATAATAATACGTGACTTAAAAACGGTCAAAATTAGCTCAGCAAACTTCTACTTCAGAAACAGCGCCGAAGTTGTAAAATTACTCCCGTCCTTAAGGGGTTAAATATAATCAAAATAAATCAGAAAAAGTGCACATTATCCAACTGAAAGCTGGAGAAAAGGATGTACACTTTCTGAAAATAGCATCAATAAAATTGCTCTGATTAATGTAAACTCGACCGTAGTAGACAAGCACATTGAAATTACATGCAAAATGGCAGCTTCCAATGACCCTTAGATGATGCTCTATTATGTCAAATGCTCTGCAACTTTAATTACGGTTCTATGCCAATCATTGTACAATTACCAGTATCCGTCCTGGGGCCCAACATTGCCTGATCTTGTTACTTGAGATCTACTAACATTTAAACAGCTGGAAAACAGTGTTCCCCTAAAGTAATGTTTTTGTTTTGTTTTGTTTTCTTTAACTTAAGCACTGATTGTTTAATCTCCAAACACTGACAACATGTATATACACCAAAGTCAGTCATACCTAATTTGCCAATTTGGATAAATTTTTGTGGCCCTTTGTAGAAAACTTTGTTTATATTATGCAAAAGCTTTAGTTCCTCCAGATAAAAACTCATGCAAGCATCACAGCCTACCTACATCAAACTCAGTTGAATGTGTACAGTTCATTCCATGAAGACATCTATTCTGGTATGGATATTTATCCTCAAGGTACATTCTTACTGTTTTTTTAACGTTATCAGTATTAAATCAGTATGTTATAAACAAGCAGTTTCCTCATTTATATAAGAAAATTATGTTCTACCTTTTAACAAGTTGTTTGGCTTAAAAAGAGTCTATAGTCGTCGTATTTTTGAGTTTAACACATGCTTGGTTACTGGGCTACTTCCTAGTAGAGGTGTGTATGGCTGGAAAATTCGTTACTTTTCGTTTCGTATTAATTATGTTTCATTTTGTTTTGTTTCCTATTTCGTTTCGTATTTCATTTTGTTTCGTTTGATATCGAAAAGATCTATTTTTATATAGAATTGTATTATTTTAATTAAACTAATTGTATTAGTATTTCCCTACTTACATAAATTTTTATCATGCTTTTATCTATTAAGACAATTCCATTTTTGCACATTATAGGAACATTTCTTCTACGGGTATTGTTAAGTCGAGTAGACTATAAAGTTCCATTTTCCAGACTAGCTCTACTGAAGGCAGAATTGCAGCCTCTTTGAAATTGATGCTACTTCTATTCAGTAACCATAAACGTTGATCTGACCTTTTGTAATGCAATACACTTCAAGTGAAATGTTAACTGATTTTACCTTACTATTCTTTACAAAGATTTCACTGAGATAAATCTTAAATTTCCTTCCAATGCTGTTAGTTGTATAACAAAAAGAAAGAATGAGTTTCCGTGAAAGTAAAAATGTTTCTTCACAGTTTTTTAATTACACAAGCTTACACTAAAACAACGTAAGTTTGCTCATATTAAAATGTTTGTGTATTCACTTACCTTTTACAGAAATCATACTAATCAGTAGATTGTATCGATTAAGTTTACACAAATACACACAGTGTATGCATTTTTGCGTAATTAACCCTTTCAATTGGCATTTAGGCAAAAACGGCATATGTGTTAATTACATAAAATTTTATATAGATAGATTATAAGAATTATGAGATATTCTTCTTATGGGCATCTGTAGTGATCACTGTGAAATTACTAGCAGCTTTCAAAGAATACCAATAGAAAATAAGACTAACATCTGTATGTTTGCATTAAGCATAAGGAAATTATAGTAATAATCGTTTCATACCGTACAGGGATTATAAACAATTATAACCACCGGAATATGTCTTGGCCACAATTTACGATCAGACACAGCAGGCCAATGCAAAACATCTCCCACAAACAGCTCGATTTCCCCATTCACTGTCATCAAAATCCCTACCATGGTCATCCATATCAATCCACAGCCAGCCCAAACCCACCACTCTTTCCATAGGCCTGTTGTTTGGGTTCTGCCCCTTCCCTTCTCAGATCTTGCCCCTTTCCTGGCCCAGTTTACAGCCACAGTTCATCACTATGGTGGACTTTCAACTCTATAGTTCATATATTATTTAGACGTTGTTAAAATATATATATATTGGTTAGAGTGGATTTCACCTTGGCGTCAGTTTAAGAGAGGCCTATTTACAAACACCCAAAGTTTTGCAAGTGAATCCTAAAATCCTCCTGTTTTTTTAGTTACAGACCTGTTAAGAGAAATAATATCGCATTTATTGAGGGTCAAAGGGTAAATTGACCTGCCATGTGAAGTTAAACACTGATTACACATAGTTAATCTCCAATTTCAATCTCTCTGAAATCTCTCTACTATCCCATCAACTATCTTTTGTACTTGGTACACCAAGGGTAGAGCACTCCATTACAAAAGCTACACAATCAAAGCTTCACAAATTTAAAGACATTCACGGTTATCACCGGATTTTACATTGTTTTTTATTTTTTCCACATCTTAGCTAGGTAATAAATGATGGGAGTTTAGTTCACAATATATGTGAACATATCTTTCTTAACCCTGTCAATGTGTCTAAAACACCCAATGACCACATTTTATGAGATTAACTCACTGAGGACAGAATCCTTTCTGGGGCTTCTAGCGATTCAAGGTTAAATAGAACCTACAAAAGAAACACCAGTGGCATGGAGTGGTGGCGTGGAGGGGTTAAGTGTTGCCCTCCTAGTGAAATCTTTTGTACTTAAAATATATTTTTGAATTTGTTTAATTTATATTTTATTTTGTAAATGGCAGGGGGACCACTATGAATTCTCAAGCTCCCTTAGATTGTGTGATTACTTCAAGGACCAATCTTGGCCTCCTATCAAGAATGCATTATGAGGACCTTTAATTCCCATTTCAACAGGGCAGCCATAAAAGTTTTCAAAATTGAATGCAGTATAGAGAAATGAGTTTGTCTGAGATGAGGTCTACTCACTCCAATCAGTGTTTGATTAAGGGCTTTGTGGTCCTGTGATGAAGATGTTGGTTCATCCCTGTCACATCCATCTCACCTTCCATTGTTCCTGTGCCACATTCTTTTTAACTCCCATTGAGTCTCTGCTGTAGCTCCAATAGAACCTATGTTAATCTGGCCCTTACTCGAATGTAACTCAATGGAACACAAAGCTCTGGATGTCTTGATCACTATTCTCTTGTACATTTTGTGAGCTAGTAATTGTAAACTATGGTTATTACAGGACTGAAATTTTGTTAGCATTGTCTTATGAACAGACTGACCAGCAATATGAATTTTATCTTACATCTCCTTGTTTTAAAAACCTGGAGAAGTTGTTTATATGACCCTACTACCTGACCACCAAGGCAACAACGGGAGGTCCCTTAATTCCACCAGGTAAATAGCTTTTACCTGATGAACAACTTCATCTCCAGATTGCAGGTATTATATCTTCATTACACACCCATTATATTTGAAAAACTTGACGTAAAAAGTTTCTAAGCTGTGTTCTCCCATTATGTGGAAGCTGAAATATATGAACTGGTTAATCCTTTTACCAACTTCGGTCCACCGATTGCGCCTGTGTTACTAATATTACAACTTACATTGACCCTAATCTTCTTCAACGTTGAAGATCAGATTTAACTTCAGTTTACAGGCACCTCAATGATACGAGACTATGGTCTCTATGTATGCATATGAGACCAAACTTATTTTGTCTCATTTTGGTGAGCACATCCATTATTTTAGAATCAGTGATTTACTGATATTGTTAAAGAAAGCATCATTCACCTAGAAAACATAATAGATCTATTCAATGCACTAGCTGGTGATGTCAAATTTAGTCTGACAAGTATTGCTTCATGTGGTGAAAAGGGTTATTATTATTATGTTTTTGGGGATATGATGATATTATCACGTACTGGGCTGTACCATTTTTAAAAAACCCACTGATTGGAACACCATATTACCTGCCACCAGTTGTCTTCAAAATATTGGAATATTCTTTACCTATCTATCAATTTATGATACAGAATGGATCAGACAGAGATATGAAAGAAAGTCAACTGAGATGAAGGTAAAAATTTAAATCGGATTTATTGCCTCATAGTACTGCCCTGGATGATGTCAGATAACACTTGGTGGAGGATAATAAACATTCTAGAGGGAAATCAGGACTGCATTGTTGTTCTCTGTTATTATGTTACCATTTTATCATTATACTAGACATTTTCTAATCATCCGAAGCAGTTAACAGCCATACAGCTGGTAAGGGAAATTTGAAAAACATACAGAACATGCCTCTTTTGTGTCACAGAAGAGGGAATAATCTATGTATCAATAAGTCAGACTCCATAATGATTATTTTAATGATTGGGAACACACTTCCCTGTTTCTGCTTCCTAGTTATCAACTATGTCCTAAACTACATTCATTATGGTGATCACAAGGCAAATTTATTCCAATGAAGGGATGTACCATGCCTTATTGCTGTTTGGGGAGAAAAGGCCACCGTGCCACCTGTAAAATGCCGGTGACCATACCCAAAATGGTCTTTGACAATGATGAACCATCACCACGGATACCGGTGAGGACCCCATTGAACATGATTAACATGGGTGATATCGCACATATGCAATGAGGATTTCATTGTGCAGGCACTGCTGTTACCATGTGTGGTGGTGGACCATCATTACCTGTGGCCATTTTTGTTGTGATCGCCAGCTTATTAAAGGCATTTACATGAAGTGCCCGCTGCCTCCTCTACTTACATGCTGCTTGGGCAGTTGCCCTTCTGATTTCTCCTTCGGCATACTACTGCTAGAAATGGAGTTCTTTTGGACTGGCACTTTAAGAACTTTGGATGCCTGTGAACTGAATGAGAAGAATGCACCTGCTCCCTGCCCAAATGATGATTCTCATTACTCACACCTTTCCTTTTCTGTGTTCTCGTCCAGCATACACAAACGGACCACATTTCCTCCACTCTGCTCCCCGGAACAAGCCTAAAGCATACACAAACAGGCCACATTTCCTCCACTTTGCTCCCTGGAACAAGCCTAAAGCATACACAAACAGACCACATTTCCTCCACTCTGATCCCTGGAACAAGCCTAAAGGTATCAAGGATTCAGAATGCCGTCCAATGCTATCCTCCAAACAACTCCATTCTTGCAACTGTATTTGATTTGTACATTTATTAATTTCTGGCTTATTACATGTCTTCTAAAGTTCCCTCTTTTTTACTTATTCAAATCCCTCTGCTTCTCTTTATCCCTCTTCCCCTCCTCCTATGTTGTGATTTCTTAAGAGCACACTTACCAAATCTCCTTTCTCTCTTCCAGCATACACAAACAGACCAAATTTCCTCCACTCTGCTGTCCCATCCACCCAGGCCTGGTCCATAATTTCAGGTCTCCTTTACAGCTGTTTCCACTTCTCTCTAATTACATTTACTCAGTCCAACCTTATGGTCCTTCCCATGCAATCCTCACTGCATTCTTTCTAGCAACCAGCTTCACCTTCCCTCTGCTCCCATCTGTTTCACTTACCCCTGTCCCTTAGATTGTAAGCTCACAGAATGTCAGGCTGAGCACTTGGTTAAAGTGCTGTATCTCCTAGACAAGCTATCCTACAGGCAGGGTTGTCTTTTCCTTATTTATCGTATATGTCGCATGTTTGTACTCCCCCATTGTACAGCGCTGCGGAGCTTGTTAGCGCTTTATATAAACTTGTAACTGTTGTCAATTTATACTTTGTTTTCCTTAGGACTATAACATATACTGCATTGTCTATTAAATGTGTCTCTAACTTTGTCTTGTTATGGTTTATTATGCTTGATATATTTTCTCATATGAAATGTACTTACCCTGCCTCCATACTAAATTATTTTGCTGATGTTTGTTTCATTTATTTACTTTTTGTTACGGTTTCCCAGTTAGTGTGATGCTTTTAATGTTGTCTTCATAATGTCTTTAAGTGTGGAATAGAAATGGTTAATAGAGGAAACAGAAACTTGGTCAATTCCCAAACTCGTTTTTTTTTTAACTTGACCCTCGACTCGATTATAGATATAAAATTTGTATTTCAGTCAGGCAAGTAATGTAAAATACTGTTTTTTTTTTATAAATGTTAAACTTTAAATGAGGAAATGGGTATTTATCTCCATGCATAGCTCTGAAAGTTCAGAATGCAATGTTTTCAGGGTTGACTGAAATTCAGAGTTGTTAAATAATCTTGTCAAAGGAAATTGCTTCATCATCAAAAGTAAGATAGGAGCAAAATGCACCTATGGTTAATGAGGGTGGAGAAGACCTATTGTTCTGCAGGGAAGACTGAAAAGGAGTGACCCTTTCAATATAAAGGAAGGAAGGAAAGGGGAGACTTTAGTGTAAGGATTTTTATATTATAATAAAAATACATGATAGTGCGAAAATGAAACAATAAATGTTAATTTTAGGTCAAGTTAACATTTTTTTATAAAACACTGAATTATGTCATTTTAAACTTACAATGGAAATGTAATCATATATCCAAATACTAAACAAAATAAGATTTGTATTAAATGGTCAAATTGTAGAACCATGGAAAAAAATAATGTGAGCATAAATAAAATTGCTAAGTTATGGCAAGAGGTAAAGAATGCAATCAAGAGCTTTCATTATAATGTATTGTATTCAGCCTAATACAGAACATATTTATGGCTGCATTCCTACTTTCACTATACAAAAAAAGTATAAGTGTATAAATTGCAAGTGTTGTACTAGCAGGTAATTTAACTGCTATTCAAATCCTTCTAAAATTACAGTTTGTTTTCTTTAGGTGTATGAATTGAGCTGGAAAGCTGAGCCGAAGCGGAAAATAAACTCCTTAAGAATTTGGTGCATACCGGCTGGCTTCTCCTTTGCCTGCCAGGCATTCTCGGGTTTTAGATTTCATTCTTTATCTACTAAGAAGCATTGTAATCAGCATATCAAGGCAGGTATTGTTTAGCCAGATCCAGGTACACTGAAAAAAGGTATAGTTAAGTATGTTATTTAAAGAATGTTACCCTTTCATCCATAAGAGCCATGTGATGTTGTAGTCAACTGATGCCACCAAAGCACAATTTATAGAAATGAAAACATAATATTTTTAGTGCAATAACTTTAAGGAAGAAAAATAATTTAGATTATAATAAAAACTGTTAAAAAGTGTTTTAGTTTCACTAAAAGAACCATTACTGTAAAAAAACGAAATAAAGCAATACATATAAGTACAATAATAACTTGAATTTCCAACAGTATGCAGGTTATCCTGCAGTGAACATGCGATAAATCCTTGAGGCAGATGATCTAGTATAGTGATGGGCCGAACAACCTCGTGTTCGGTTTGCATTCAAACTCGAACACCGGAAAAAGTTTGACCGCGAACTCGAACACAATGCAAGTCAATGGGGCTTGAAAGTTCAAAAATTAAGGTCCCCTCCAAAAGGGCATATATGCAAGATATTGGCCATAAAAGGTGTATTGGGGTCCGGGTACTGCCCTGGGGGACAGGAAACAATGAGGAGGAAAAACCCCAACATTTTTAACCCTTTCACTGCTGAGTGCTGAGCCATTTCCCCGCTGTGCACTGAGCTAATTTTTAACGCTTTTGCTGATGTTTAAATGCGATTTGAAGCCATGGGAAATGTTTGACCAACAGCGAGTGGGAAATGTTTGACCAACACATAGGACAGGGTATACCTGAAATAGGGAAGATTTTTAAGATTAATCATTTTATACATTTTATACAAGTAAAGGAGTAATTTATTTACTTCAATGCCCCTGTGGGGCACAGTAGATTGGCCAAACCTCAAGACCTTTACGTGTGCGTATTTTAGAGCACCTAGGCAATATTAGGAGAAGATGCACAAATCACAATGTACCGGTCCATTGCAATAAATGTCCTGTTTTCAACTTAGAACATTTTTTATGTCTTGGTATTGATTTGGTCACCCCTAGTTGGAGAGGGGGTGATCTAAATAAAGATTTACGTAGAAGAGAAACAGAATGGATTTTTAATATGGGGACATGGAATAATGGAGGGCTTAATGATGATTTAGACATACATCAATGCTTGGGATCTTGATCATCTACTGTATGTTTGGTGCTAAGTTTGTTTCAGTGTGCTTTATTTCTGTTAGGCTCATTCATTCATTGTTCTTTTTCAAGCGCAACAAGGAAAATCGAATCTTGGGACCTCGTAAGATGGCAGCGCCAGTAGGATGTACGCTTGACCGTCACAAGATGGCGTACCGCTGGACTTAGATTGGATGACGCCTTGCGAGTCATCATTTCCGGCCACACTGGAAATGGACAGAAGATGGAAGGGGATTACCATCGAACGGATATGCGTTTCTCTGTGGGACGCAACACAATCCGCCCATCCAGACTAATTGGGACAGATGAAAAGTATTGTTTTAATTATGTGTCAGCTGTAATGTTTTAGTAATTTCATGGAAGTATATAACTGCGATGTCTCAAATGAGGACACTATCCCCGTTGAAGTCTTAGTTTGCTTAAGACGAAACACGTTGGATTGTGTTCCAACCCTTTTACTTTCTTATTTTAATAAATCATTTTATTGGATAGCCCCTGGCTCACAGTTTATTTTATTTTATAAGCCCGAATCCTGTTCTACCAATCGGTGACCAGATCCGAAGGATTTCTTTAGCGGTGTTCCAGACGGTTGGATTTCAGGAGGCATTTTATCCTAACCAGGAGAGGGTAACAAAGACCTTACTATATGCCTAATTTGGTTTTACATCCTGTGAGTGCCATTCTAGCGGGGGCTCATTACATAACTTTTGTATCTGTGGTCTGCATAATGTCTGTTTATATTTTCTTGCAGATTTTACTTCACCTTTTTTCTCATATACCTGAAATAGGTCAGACGGTATACAAGGACGCATTCTAACACAAGCCCAAATCGATCAGTGTTAGAGTGGTCAGGGGTAGCCAAAACGGTACACAAGGGGTATCTATCATAAAAGCTAAAAATCAAACAGAGTTAGAGTGGTCAAGGAATAGCCAAGCACTGGTACACAGGGGTGGTTCTCATACAAGCCAGGTAACAATGGAGACTGAAAAATCAACCAAGCAGTGAATCGCCAGGAGACACTCAGCACTGAGGGAAGCAAACTTCATGACAGGGCGATGAGCCTGATCGCGCTGTCTGTATTTAAACCCGGCGAGCGTGTGTCATCATGCTGTGCCCCACCTCCTGACCAGCCGGCACAACTCCTGGCACCCGGCTTGTCGATGGCGCCGCCGGGTGCCGGTGCCCCCTCTGAGCACCGGGCATGACAGATACTCTCATACACACCACACATTACTGTGAGTTTTATTGCTGTGGAACTGTGTTATGTCCTTTTTTTGTTTTGGAGGGGGATGAAAAGCTGTTACAGGTTGAGGAAGTTTATGGGGGGCCCCATCGTGAGGTTCAGTAAGGGGCCCCATCATTTCTGATGGCTGCCCTGTATGCATCCGGTACACGGGTCAGTGCACCCAAATATTGGGACTTTTGTGCCAGCTAGTGCCTTCACACTGTAATCCCTCTGAGGTATTGTGGAAGAGTGCAGTGTTGGACCCTGCTGTCAAATATTGAAATGATATGCACCTGTCACATTCGGGTGCAGAAAAATTGTGTCTCAGTCGGGGGTGCACGACACCGAGAATCTAACAGGGTTATTAAAAGAGATCCGAATTGTGCCCGAAAGGTAACCGAACAATGAAATTCAGCGTACGGTTACCTTTCCTGGCCATTCAGCTATTCAGAGAGCAGACAATTCGCCAAATGTTGGCGAATTGCCTGCACATACGGTGCCTGGTCAGGGCCTGTTCGAAATCCCCATAGTGAAATCCCCATAGAGAAGCAATGCTTCGTCTATTCAGAGAACAAAGACCAGCAGTGCAAAGTTGACGAAATGCCCTGCTGCTTGGTGGTTTCATTCGGCAGGTTTATTCAGGAGAATCCCATAGGCTTCAATGTTAAAAATATTCCCGTTTTAATTCAATATCTAATAAACTGTTTATTATTATATTCTGCAGTAAAGAGTCACTTCATTTTTAAATTTTTTAGGATCTTTTAAGCATCTTTTGGAATTTTTTTGAAAACTTATTTTTTCTCGAACTTTCCGCGAACATCGCAAAAAGTTTGCATTTCGCAAACTTTCGAACAGCTGATGTTTGAATCGAACTTCGAACTGATTCGAACAGGCAGCCCATCCCTAATCTAGTACAGTAGAAGTCCATTCTAGTGATGTATAAAAGATGATACTACCAATTAACTCTTTTAGGCACAATGGTTTCAATCTGAAACCACGTTTTCCAATTTATTCCTATGCAAATGTCGAAATTACATCAGTGTGTTTCATGTCTTTAAATACAGATTTATATAAAAAATCATCTTCCTTTTCTTATTTTCATGCCAGGTAACTGAAAGGGTTAAGCAGAAGACCGAAGATGGCAAAATACATCTATTATGGAGCTGTAATAAATTGGTTAGAAATATGAATTAGGGAGGCGTGTCCGGACCGCTGGACAAGATGGACGTGCACTGAGGGAACTCGTCCTACCCTCCGACAGTAAGCCTTCAAATTACGCTCCAGCCTGATTATGGTCCGCACCAAACGGCTCACACAAGCGGCAAGACGACCCCTGTTACTCCTTCCCGTCCTGCGGAGCGACCCTGGACATATATTTACGGCCCACTCCAGGACGAGTTTCGGGCCCACGGCCCCCTAAGATGGCGGACGCCCACATGCCTGCTCCAGACCCGTCAGCGGCAATCGCCTGCCTAGAACTCCGGCTGGAATCTATCTTGACGGGGATGCCCACGAAAGCAGACCTCGTGGAGATGCTGTCGGATCTGCGAAACACATTCCGCCGCAACGTAGAGGAGGTGAGAGACGAGGTGACGGCCCTGACCAATCGAGTGACCCATCTGGAACAGACAGCGCCTGGACCTACCCCCGGACCGATTAACGAATTATCCAGCATCCGCCGGCAGGTTGACTACCTTGACAATCGCGGCCGCAGGTGCAACGTCCAGGTGCGCGGCCTGTGGGAGCTGGAGCCCCCGGAGCAGTTAGACTGCGTTTTAGGCTGCTTCTTCATGCTGATCCTGGGGGACGAGGTGTGCCCTGCACGAGACATCGCATGTGCTCACCGAGCTCTGCGGCCGAGGCCCCAGGAGGGAGAGCCCCCGAGACATATCGTCTGTTGCTTTACCGCTTACAAGGTGAAAGAGAAGATTGTGCTCCGCGCTCGTACCTCCAGAACATGGGACTTTGAGGGCCAAGTGCTTGAAATCTTTCACGACTTGATGCCCTTTACGCTGACAGCGCGCCGCCATCTTTGCCCCATCACCCAGGCCCTGCGACAGAGAAACGTCCCTTATTGATGGGGCTTCCCCTTCGCCCTTACTGTCCACCTGGACGGCAACACTCACGCTATTCACTGCCCTAGTGACGTCCCTTCCTTCCTGGATGCCCTCCGCATACCCCCGCTTGAGGCCCCGGATTGGGAGCGGAGTGAGCCTTGGAGTGGCGGAGCAGCACCCCGACCTCGACGTCCTCCTAGATGCCGCCGGAGCGGAGAAGCCCCTGCTGCAGATGCGCCGGCACACCCATGAGACTGCTGTGCAAGCTGTGGAGGCCCATCATTCTCAATCACCCTCCTGACCTGCCTCGCGCCGAGACCTGGCCCGGCTGCGCCCCTTCCGCCATGCCCTGGACCGAGCCATCTTACTATGCTACCCAGGCAGCTCCCCCACACACCACACTGCGGCCTGTGCACAGATACTGGGGGCTCTTCCCTACCTGGTGACTGAGAGGCCGGACTGATTGCCATGCCGATGGCGACTGCCTCCTAGCACTTCGCGGCCCCTCCGGGGAGGCGGCGCTGGGATACCCTGGGTGACACTGTTGGCATATGAACATACAGTGGCCGTCTACCGCTGGAGGTTGCGGAGCCGCATGCACGACACAACTTTTGGTACACGTCTATATTACTGCACAGTGTACACCTAACACTACGTACGAGTCGATACCCTATTCCCCAACTGGTGACCACACATACACTCAGTTTAAACGCGCTGGACATACGGTACCACCGTTTCCTGCTCTGCTGCTTTGCTGCACGAGAACTGCACAGCCGCTTTTGCTCATCTAGCTTCAACATACTGGAACTGTGCTACCGTGGTTATATGTTCGGTTCCTAATGCACTGGTTTTGCTTTGCTGCTGTTACTCGTTTAGCACTGATGCACGTGATTCGCAAAGCCGCTATCACTTGTTTCATATCGATGCACTGGAATCACAATGCCGTTCTCGCTTGCTCAGTTTTAAGGTACTAGCCTTGCAGTGCCGCTATCGCTTGCCTGTTATTATTGTGGAGGAATTGCACTGCTGTTATCACTTGTTCAGTACTACTGCGATGGAATTGCAATGCCGTTATCACTTGTTCAGTATTTATCCGCTGGAATTGCGATGCCGTTATCACTTGTTCAGTATTAATCCGCTGGAATTGCACTGCCGCTATCACTTGTTTAGTATCAGCGCGCTGGAATTGCAGTGCCGCTATCACTTGTTTAGCACTAAAGCGCTGGACTTGCACTGCCGCTATCACTTGTTTAGTATTAAAGCGCTGGAATTGCAGTGCCGCTGCCACTTGTATAGTATCAATGCGCTGGAATTGCAATGCTGCTAGCACTTGTTTAGTATTAAAGCGCTGGAATTGCAATGCCGCTATCACTTGTTTAATATTACTGCGCTGGAACTGCACTGCGAGACACGGCAGCGACGGTTGCGGACTTTGATCTGCCGCTTACTCCAGAGATATTCCTTCTTACACACGTCTATTGCCCAGTGAGCACCTTTAAGAGATCGGTGATGTTGCCGATGCTTATGACGGCACGCCTGCTTGTTGCTCACTCCTGGAGATCAGAGTTACCCACCTCATACCGCGACTGGCTGGCAAGAATGGAGGAGGTGTGGAACCAGGAGGACCTGGTTGCCCGGACAGAGGGAAAATTGGAGACGCACCTACATAAATGGTACCACTGGTGCGTGTACCTACCTTCTGCAGACTGTCGCAATCGTGCTGCGCCATGAGGATTGCAGCGGATGCTTGACCCTCTGGCTGCCTTCCCACTAGCCCCTGGAGGCCCTGGCCTTCCTATTGCTGCTGCCTTGGTCCGCCTGCCCATCAAGGTTACTGCTAACTATGCGAGCGACCTGGTTGCCGAGACTCTGTCACTGACAGTTCTGTTCCCCCCCTTTTTTCCTCTCCTTTCTTTACCACTCTCTTTTCTCTTTCTCATCTCTCCTCTCCCCTTCTCTTCTACCATTTTCCCACAATTACCCTACACCATCCCGATGCTTGCTTCATCCTCTTCTACTCTCCCCCTCATAACGTCCCTGATACCGCTCGTCCCCTACCCATAACTTAGCCACTCGAGAAACAAGCCCTCCCCCACCCGTTTTGATTGTTGATGCCTGCAAATACGTCCTTTGATGAGCTGACACCCACTGAGCTCCTCCACCCCGTGGATGTCCCTGTGTTCTGCCACGACGCTCAGCGGATTTCGATAAATCATACCATGCTTATGCCTTCACTTGATATCTATACTTTGAAACGCTGTCTAAGTCTGATCTGTGAATAATCGCTCAATATTTGATGTCTATGTTTGTACCATACAGACACTTATTGCTGTATAGTTGGCTTTATATGTTTGGCTTGGCTTTGGTTTTGGTTAAGAAAAAAAAGACATGAATTAGAAATGTGGTATGCAAACTATGCATTTTTGTGCTGATAATGTAATGACGTGGGGAATAACACTTTTTGCAAACATCTGTACCCTTATAAATTTAGTATCAAATTGAATAAGCACGCACCTTACCGTTAAGTCAAGTTCATTGTCCATTTTCAAATAGATTTTACCGATCATATGTATCTTCTGACAAAATATGTTTAACTTAATAGCCCGTTAATTGTAAGTATGTGGATTTGTCATAACATGGACCAAAGTGATAAAGAATGTTTTGGACATAGAATATACATGGCGTACTTGAATATATATGTGTATGTATGAATACTGACCTAGTCAAGCAGCCATTTTTGTCGGCTCTTGGAATCGCTTTTTGTTTTTCTATGATCATCTCTTTTTCTTGTGTGGTTTTTATGATGTTTATATTAGAGATTTACGTTCCATTTCAAGGATCTGTTTATGCTGAACTAAACCTTACATGCATGAGTATTCAATCCTGATCCATTTCCCCTTTTTCTGTTGAAAACTGGAGTTAATGTTTGATGGAAAAATTATATACACCTTATGGAATGGATGAAACATAGATCTTCCTATATGTATATTGAACATCATATATCTATTCTAATCTTACTTGACCTTCCAGCTGCTTTCGACACAGTTAAACACCCTCAATCATATATATTTTTGCTTGTGCAGTATATGCATAGAAGCATCTGTGAGCAATATCCACTACCAAATTACAATACAACCGATCATATCATACAATTAAATAGAAATATAAACAATACATAAGCACAGTTTGCATATTATGAACATAGATTGAAAAAAAAAACAAGATAGTTTAAATGTGAGGTACTATGATGTAGGCACATTTAGCCCCTGTTTCATTGTCTGCTCCTATAGACACCAAAGAAAATTGCCTGATTAGTACAAGCATTCATGGATGAAATTGTAACTACTAGAATCAACTTAAGGCTTGTTTGACTCTGAAAATAAGGGCTATGAGGAAAATGTGTAAAAACAATAACCGAGCTGAAGAAATACTTAGAATTCTTTAACAATATGGTTGAATAGTGAAAATCGAAAGCAGCATCAACCAATCCATTGTATCTTCTATCATTATTCACACACAAACGTTAACCTGATGGGAGTTGTTTTGCCAACCGTTAGTCTAAAGGAATAATTTACTACTTGTCTTACTCCACCACAGCACATTTTGTTCCATCAATGAGATGCTTTTTTTTATTCTAGTATATAATACCTTTCAGGATATACCTCTAGCTGCATACATATTTTACTTCAACACATCGAATCTACAAAGAAGTGATCAGATTATTTCACAAAAAAAAAATCATTCTTCACTCAAACCATATTAAATCAGTGAAGCGTTCAAGGCATATTTATGCTGGTGAGAAAATAGATTCCTAAATGTATTTCATCTAAACACTGCTGCCTTCTTAAGCAGCAGAAAAATTGAATTACTTGCATTACTTTACCAATGCAGCAAAGAGGAAAATGTGTATCATGGTTGTTCTTCTTTGGTGTACTAACGCTTATTTGATATATAAAAGCATTTGATTCACAAATGACTTGAGCTTATAGATTCAATTGAAGTAGATCCCTTTATTCCCAGTCACATTTTTGTATTCACTCAGGTAAATCAAAGATGACTTTTGAGCATGAAACGAACAGTATGTCAACCTAACAATATCATTTAGAGATGTGCATATTCCTGTTTGTCAGTTTTCTCTGTGTGAAAAAATAGAATAAAAAAGGGAACAGCTCTTACAAAATAACATTGTAATGGTCATACACATTTAAAAGGAAGAGGATTATTTTTTTATTTTTAGAGGTCAACAAAAAGGTCAGACTACTATGTGTCATGCCCACGCCGCTCCTGTGCCATGAGGTCCTGCCCATGTCGCCATCAATGCTGCTGTGTACAATTTCTATGCTGCTGTGCGCACCATCGATGCTCAGGCAGCTCCATGAAAAGTGCTGCCCTTATGTTCAACACTTCCACCAGGCACACAACCAGTTAATCAATAATCACCTGACACACACTCACACCACACGCCTGCCTTGCATAAAGTTCAGTTCCACCCCTTCACCATTGCTTCTGCATTAATCCTGTTTAGCCGTGTGTGAAACAGAGTGTCTCCTGAAGCTCCGTGAAAATACTACAGAATACCCGTGCACCAGACCCCCTGCTTGATCAACGTTTACCCGCCTTCTACCAGCCAATGACCAAAGGACCGTCTCGTCCACTCTATTGAAACACACCACTGTACCTCGCCTGGAGTCCCCCCTTGTGTCCTGTTTGCCTCCCCAAGGTACAGTCCCAGTGTTTACCAAAACGTCCTGGTCCCTATCTGTCAGTCTGTCCCTGTGAATCCTCTGCATACTGGGCTCATACCACCCAGACTGGTACCCCACCAATGCTGAAGACTGACACTATGCTTCTGGTAGAATATTGAAGCTGCTCAGATGACTCCAGTTATACCATCTTCAATTTAGCAAATATATTATTATTATTATTATTCTTTATTTATAAAGCGCCAGCATATTCCGCAGCACTGTACAATAAACACAGTATAGACAGGGTTACAATACATTGAACAACATTTGACAAACAGTACAGGAGGAGATGAGGGCCCTATTCCCGTAGGAACTCACAATCTAGGAGATATATATAAATATATGGATCCTTTCTATTGTCAATCAATTTAGGTTTTTCCAACCTCGATATTTAGCTTTATTTCCTTCAATTTGAAGGTTTATTTACTCTTAGCTCAATGCCTTTTAGCTTCAGGGACAGATTCTTGACGCTTATGGCATCCTCCCTTCTTCACTTTTGCCCTAGCTCCTCCAATATGAGTCCAAGAGCAGGAGCTCCAGAGGAATAGGTAAATATATAGGAGTCAATAATTCCTTGTTCTGTTTATTTGTGATATGCAATATTTCCAGAATTCGACCATTTCTTAACACTGACACCACAAAACAACTCATCCACGCCCTTGTAATCTCCCGACTCGACTATTGTAATAATCTCTTATCTGGCCTCCCTCTCTCCCGCCTCTCCCCCCTACAATCCATTCTAAATGCCTCTGCCAGGCTCATCCACCTCACCTGCTGCTCTGTCTCTGCGGCTCCCCTCTGTGAATCCCTTAATTGGCTCCCCATCCACTGAAGAATTAAATTCAAAATCCTTACCCTGACCTAAAAATCTCTCACTAACTCAGCTCCCCACTGCCTGTCCTCACTAATCACCAAATACACCCAAGCCCGCTCCCTAAGATCAAACAGTGACCTGCGCCTAGCTTTTCCCCGCATCACCTCTTCCCATGATAGACTGCAGGATTTCTCACGCGCAGCCCCCATTTTCTGTAACGCTCTCGCTCGTACGGTCAGACTTTCCCCTAGTTTCCCTTCCTTCAAACGCTCCCTTAAAACATTCCTACTTAGGGAAGCCTACCACCTGACTCACTGACGCAGCCAGTCCATCACTCTCACCCAGCAGTCCTATCCTCCTGTTTCCAACCCCAACTCTAATAGATTGTGAGTTCTTACGGGAATAGGGCCCTCATCTCCTCCTGTACTGCTTTGTCAAATGTAGAAATGTTGTTCAAAGTATTGTAACCCTGTCTATAGTTTGCCCATTGTACAGCACTGTGGAATATGCTGGCGCTTTATAAATAAAGAGTAATAATAATAATCTCAAGAGACAGCCAATTAAAATGTTGCAAACCCAATCTAACTTAGTTATTTGAAATGGATAAAATGTCATCAGATCAGTAAAGTATTCTTGTAGACTAAGGCTTGGCAAACTCTGGTGAAACAACTCTTATCAGGTTAAAGGTTTCGTGTAAATAATGATTTAATATAGACTTGATTGATACTACTGTAGTTTTTCACCATTCAAATATATTATTAGAGAATTATATAAAAGATAGAAAAGGAATTATTCAGTTCAGATATTAACCTCATAGTGACCAGGCTGTTTTCCTATTGTCTGTCCGAAAGTACCCACTGCTGTTTTTACATTTCTGCGCTGTTCGTGTTTAGCTCTAATTTTCCTCTTACTCGTTTATGGAACCCACACATATTATATATACCATTTTTCTCAACGTTAAATGGACTTTCTAAAGATACAAAAAAGTTTTGGTTCACCTGATGGCTACCCAATATTGGGATGGACACTGTGGAAGCTATAGGTGAGACACATTTTAGTAGTCCACCCGGCATTATTTTATTTGTTTTTATTTATATTATTATACTTGAAGCTCAATAAATATATATATTATTAATTTGTTTCCTGAGTCAGTGTTCCCTCTACTTTTTGGAACCTTCCTGGATTCTAGGCTGTGACTTTCACTCTTTCAGATTTTTACATATCTTACCCAGCACTACATCCAGGAGTTAGCTGGGTGCTACTTGAAGTACTGCAAGTGCAATTTTAGAGCCACTGGGGAGTAAGACCTAGATGGGGTAAATTTCATTACTTGCTCCACACTGAGTTATAGATTGTCTGCCCTCTGAGCTGTTGTCTTATATTTCCTCTGAGCGACACGAGGTTCACCCGAAAAAGAACAAGAAGGTAGGGCTCAACCCTTGTTGGTCTCCGGGATCATAAGAACTATTTTTATAAACCCCGTGTGAAGGAACCGTCCCTTCCATCTGTCCTGGCTCTCCAGACATCCCTTCGTTGCGGTCAGCCCGGCTACTGGGAGCGCTGTCCTCAGCGCCTCGAGCGGCTTGACCTGCCTGCTTCTGTTCCTCTGCCCTGGAGCGGTTAGGAATCTCCAGAAGGCCGCTCTCTGCCTTCTGAGGGTGAGTGTGGAGTGTAGCATAGTTTGTAATAAAGACACCAGGCGTGGCTGTATGCTTTAAAACAGGATCCTCTCTCTCTGAGCTCTGAGAGTTCTCTGACTTTTTAATGAACCAAACGCCACCATTTATGCTGAAGTCCAAAAGTCATAATTTGCATACCCATACTTATTACATTAAGTCAGTTATTTACAATAAACATTCTTTACATTCTTTAGCCTTTCAGCTCACACAACATTTGTATATCCATTGTTCTAACACATCAGATTAAATACACACTATCAGAGATCCCTTGAATTAAACATGCAGCTAGATAATGGGAAAAACCCTGGTGCATAAATTACACAGCAGTAAAGCTTGTTTACTGTATACACAAAAACACATTTACCTACAGGTATTTTTAAACAAGTATTTTTAAAACCAAAGCTATGCCATTTTACACTAAACTAAATTAAACTAAAACCAAACGATGTAAAATATATTTAAAAACACACGATATAAATGAACATAAAGTCTCTTGGGGTTTGAAGCATGGAGCGTTACATCAGCTCCATGACACCCCGCATTACATTTTTGAAGAAATAAGTGTGGCATACCAATTCACTAAGACCTCTCAAAGCAAATACTATTATATAAGTATTCTATAAGCATGTTTACCACTTTTTCTGAGGAATTTGCACGATTTATGCATGCGGTGTCATCAATTCATTATTATATATTTTATTTATATACACATTTGTTGCATGTTTAAGTGCGCTGAGAGAGCCACTCTTTGTCCACATCTGTTTTCCCGTACGTCCTTTGGGGATTGAAGATACATCTCTCTTTATAGCAGCACCCATTAGCTATATTATTGCGGTCAATCACTAGCGCTGGTATCACACATTGACTAGTACTAATGACAAAATCAAAGCTGCAGAACTATCTGGCACCATTCTTTGTAAAACTTCACAATTTTGTTTAACCAGTTATGGATGTTTAAAATTACTTAAATGCTCATTTTATATCAGTATCAAATGATGAATGATATATGTTCCAAAGCTGATCTAGACATCATTTTAACATATTTTTACAACCAGGCTAAGTCATAAATCAACAACCGGATAACACTATTTTACCCCTACACTTCCCTGGTCAAGTATACTCAATATTCAAAAGTACCTGCAGTAGCCCAACATCGTGTAAAGTCGATCTGGTCATATTCTGAATCCATGCAAAGGAAAATAACTTAATACAAATGAAATTCATTTGCAAATGGGCTCCAGAATGTGCCCCCAAAATTTCAAGGTGCCCAATCCAAGGTGCTGAAGCTGTTTGAACAGGTTGGAGATCTGTTTTTCTTTTACAAAAAGTCAAAGCTCCAGCTGTGTTATTATACATGTAGTAATGCTTTTTGGCAAGCAAGGAGGATTCCTGTCTGTCAAATTAGCCTATTGTTTCTAAAATGCATTTTATGAAGGGTGCATTCATTTTTAATTTGTCTGCAATGGCAAGTTGTTTTCCATAAATCCATTGGGTCCTGAAAGTGGTTTTATGAAAAACAAATTGGTAATGAAGGAGTTAAAATAGCTCTTCAACCAATGGTATTGGGAATTCTTCAACAGTTGTTCAAACCAGTTCGAACAGTAGAGATATGGCTCGAGAATGTCAGGCAGACACACGTATCCGAGGGTTGCTATGGTCAGCCCTATGAAATAACAGGAGACTCTAAACTAATAGCGATACCAGTCCTTAAATTGGCTGGGTTACGCAATAGCGAAAGGTGAACCTATAAGGCAGGGATGTAGGCAAGGAGGACAGAAACCAGTCCTTAGAGTGGCTGGTATGGAGACAGGAAAGTACGGAGTACCGGAGGGGTTAACACAATCCTAGGTCGTAGGAATACGCAGTATACAAGGTCAAAATACAAAAGCCGAGTCAAAGGAGTATAGAGGTAGACAGGTCGAAATCCAGAAGCCAGGTCATACACAGAAAGTCAATCAAAGGTACAAAGAAGCAAGTATATAGGTTTGACCAGCAGAACCACGAAAGGGCAATGAAAAAAGGCAAACGCACTTTCAAATAATGCGCCCTGCAGTCTGATTGGTTACCAGGGTCACATGATGCAGGGGAAACCCACGTGGGAGGCGTGATGATGTCACGCGCGACACAACACCGACAATCTCCTAAAGCTGCTGGGACCGGTGGGATGCGCGCACAGGATGCGAGGAAGGGCTGCGGGGAGGACGCAGACCCCGAGACTGCCGGGGGGACACCGGAGTCGCGCCAGCCTCCGAGGGCTGACAGCATCCCCTACTCGAGGAACACCCACCGGGCGGTTGGGAGCCGGCTTGACAGGAAAACAGCGATGAAAAGCAGACAATAAACGAGGAGCATGGATGTCACGAAGGGAGACCCACGTATGATCCGCAGGGCCATAACCTTTCCAATGAACCAGATACTGAATCCCACCCAGAGAATGATGGGAATCAAGGACGGATTCAATTTCAAATTCGGGGTTCCCGTCCACCAACACAGGAGGAGGAGGGAGAGGATCGGGACAGGTAAAACAATTGCACAGGAGGGGCTTCAGTAAGGACACATGAAAGGTGTTCGGAATGCGAAGAGATGCAGGCAACTGCAGAGCGTACGAGATGGGATTAACACACTTAAGAATCATATAAGGTCCTATGAACCGGGGTGCAAATTTCATAGAAGGGACCCTCAACCTAATGTGGCGTGTGCTGAGCCACACTTTGTCCCCTACATGATAGACCGGTGGAGGTCTGCGTTTGAGGTCAGTGGAACGCTTCTGGGCCAAAGAAGCGGATTCGAGATTCGATTTGGTCCTTTCCCAAATCAAACGCAGAGTACGGAGGTGGTCCTCTAAGGCCGGAATATCCTGGGGCATAAATGAGGATGGAAAAATGGTGGGGTGCATGCCAGTGACTACTTCGAATGGGGAGTAGTTAGTCGATTGAGACGTGGTATTATTGTATGCAAACTCCGCCCACGGCAACAGAGTGACCCAATCATCCTGTCCATCAGAAATAAAACATCGTAAATATGTCTCAAGTGTCTGATTAGTTCTTTCGGCCAATCCGTTCGTCTGCGGGTGATAAGCAGAGGAAAAGGAAAGCTTGACTCCTAATTGTAGATAGAAGCCTCTCCAAAATTTAGATATAATTTGGGAACCACGATCTGAGACAATAACATTCGGGATGCCATGTAGTCTAAATATCTCTTTAGTAAAGATGTGTACCAGCTCATTAGAGGAGGGGACTTTCTTTAACGGAATAAAATGTGCCATTTTTGAGAAACGATCGATAACGACGAAAATGACCGTATGGCCAGACGAAGGGGGTAGTTTGACCAAGAAGTCCATAGATAAATGGGACCAGGGACATTCAGGCACAGGTAAAGGTTGGAGAAGACCAGTGGGTCTAAGATGGGAAGACTTAGAACGGTTACACACTGTACAGGTATTAACATATTCTTTCATGTCTTTAGCAAGCGTAGACCACCAAAGGTGTCTTTTGATTAGAGTTAGAGTCTTCTCTACACCAAAATGACCAGCAAATCTAGATTCATGAAACAGTCGTAAGATTGCGAGAACTTCTTCAGGAGGAACAAATAGTTTATCGGGTGGTTTAGATGGAGGTGCTAGAGACTGTTTCAATAGTAAATGATTCCATAGTGGTGAATCGATCTGAGTACTCAAAGAAGCTAGGATTTTTTCCTCGGGTACTATGGGAACTGGTACCGGTATATGAGTAGACAGAGGTTCGTACTGTCTGGAGAGTGCATCGGCCTTAATATTTTTTGACCCGGGTCTGTATGAGATGACAAAATCAAATCGGGTAAGAAAGAGAGCCCACCGAGCTTGTCTGGGGTTCAATCTCTTAGCTTCTGACAGGTAGGCCAAATTCTTATGGCCTGTAAGTATAGAGAACGGACAATTGGAACCCTCTAAGAGGTGACGCCACTCCTTCAGGGCCAGTATGATTGCCAAAAGTTCCCTGTCTCCGATATCATAACGGGTCTCAGTAAGTGACAATTTTCTAGAGAAGAAACCGCAAGGTAACATAGGCTTGTCATCAGCTGGACGTTGGGACAGCACAGCTCCCACCCCAGTTTCTGAGGCGTCCACTTCTAATACGAAGGGTCTGGTAGGATCAGGGTGATGAAGGATGGGTGCGGTGGAGAAAAGGCGGCTTTTATTCTTCCAAAAGCCTCTAATGCATTGGAAGGCCAATTCTGTGTGTCAGTTCCCTTTTTAGTTAAAGCTGTAATGGGTGCTATGATGGACGAGAAACCCTTGATAAACCTTCTATAATAGTTAGAGAAACCTATGAATCGTTGAATGGCCTTGAGGCCCTTGGGGAGAGGCCAATGAATTATTGCGTCTAGTTTCTTAGGGTCCATCATAAAGCTGGAAGAGGAGATCACATAGCCTAAAAACTGTACTTGCTGTACGTCAAACAAACAAACATCAAGTTTGCAATACAGACCGTTAGACAATAGTTTAGACAAGACAAGCCGTACATGTTGGTGGTGGGTTTTCAGGTCAGGAGAATGTATCAGGACATCATCAAGATACACAACAACAAAACAAGGAGTGTATTCTCGTAAAACATCATTAATGAATGCCTGAAAAACTGCTGGAGCGTTGCATAGACCAAAGGGCATAACCAAATATTCATAGTGTCCTAATCTGGTATTGAACGCAGTTTTCCACTCATCCCCTTGTCTGATGCGAATCAGGTTGTAGGCCCCTCTAAGGTCCAACTTGGAGAATATTTTAGAATATTTCAAGCGATCAAACAACTCAGGGATGAGTGGGATAGGGTAGGCATTTTTTTTTACGATTATCTTGTTTAACCCACGAAAATCTATACACGGTCTGAGGTCTCCCTCTTTCTTCTGAACAAGAAGAACCCTGCTCCAGCTGGAGAGGAAGAGGGGCGAATAAACCCTTTATGGAGGGAATCAGTGATATACTCCTCCAATACTCTATGCTCCTTCTCGGATAATGGATAGACTGCCCCTCAGGGAGGAATGGTACCTGAGAGAAGGTCGATAGCGCAATCGTACGGACGATGTGGGGTAACTTATCGGCCTCTTTCTTATCAAACACAGGGGCCAAATCTAAGTATGGAGGAGGTATAGTCGTGGTCAGAGGTGGAGCCGTGGGTACATTTAAGGTATTGACGGACAAGGGGTCTTGAATACAAGAGAGCATACAATCCTTATCCCACTTAGCGATTTGACAAGCTCGCCAATCAATTACAGGGTTATGACGAGTTAACCATGGGTAACCAAGTACAATGGGATAGGAAGGTGATGAAATGGCATGGAAACACATTTTTTCTTTATGACATAGTCCTATCCCAACAGAAATGTTCTGAGTTTCGAATAGGACAAAAGGGGTTTCAAGTGGTCTGCCATCTATGGCTTGTACAAGTAAAGGTGTTTTTTTTTCAACAAGAGGAATCGCATGTTTGCGAGCAAAACCAAGATCAATAAAGTTATCGGCAGCACCGGAGTCAACCAGGGCATAGAGATGCACCGGGTTACGGGAACTCTCCCAAAATAGAGTAACCGGAACCCGGAGTCTATTTTCAAGTTTAGGGGACGAGGAAAAAGTACCTAAGAGCTGTCCCCAAGGAGCACTTAGGCATGCGAGTTTCCCAAAGGACCCTGGGGACTTTTGGGACAACCCTTAAGCAAGTGGCCCCCTAATCCACAATTCAGACATAATCCCTCACGTCGGTGGCGTTGTTTTTCGATTTCAGGGAGTTTGGTGCTATCCAATTGCATAGGTTCGGGAGGTGAAAGTGGCTCTGGGAGCCCAGGTAAAGGGAACCGGGGAGGTATCCTAATAGGCGGTCTTTTAGATCTATCTTTTGTGTTTTTACGATGGCGAATGCGTTCATCAATAAAGGACAAGTAGGTGATCAAGTCCTCCAGATCTTCCAGAAGATCTCTGGCTGCTACTTCGTCCTGGAGCTCATCGTTTAAACCCTCTGAGGAAACTGCTACAAAAGCCTCGTTATTCCAGTTCAACTCAGAAGCCAAGGATCTAAACTCTAGTGCGTAATCACCCAGGGATTTCGTACCCTGGCGCAGGCGTAACAAGGACTCGTAACAAGGATCACACGCAGGGAGGCCACTGGAAAAAGCCAACACCGCAGACGAAAGCAGTGAATAAATTAGCAAAACAGTTTGCATGAATGTTTGAAAAGTGAAAATCTGTTTGCAAAGAAACTACTGAGCGAAAATGTCTGAAATTTACATATGAGGTCCAGGGAATGATAATAAAAACGGCTGTTACAGAAAAAATAAGTAAACTTAAAAAAAAAAAAAAAAATCTGACTTTTAAAAAAACAAAAAATACAAAAAAATGCTTAAAATATCCTAAAAAAATCTATAAATAAAGAGACTCTATACTGCAGAATTTTATAATGAACGGTTTATTAGATATTGAATTAAAACCAGAATATTTTTAACATTGAAGCCTATGGGATTCGCCTGAATAAATCTGCCACATGAAACCACCGAATGGCAGGTTTCGCCATTCCTGGCAAATCGGGAACCTTTCACTGCTGTTTTTGCTCTCTGAATAGCCGAAGCAGTGCTTTTTCATGGGGATTTCACTGCTCTCGAACAGGCACCGAACAGGCACCGAACAGGCACCATATGTGCAGGCAATTCACCAGGATTTGGCTAATTGCCTGCTCTCTGGATAGCCGAATGGCCAAGGTAACCGAACGCTGATTTTCAGCGTTCGGTTACCTTTCTCAAGCAATTCGAATCTCTTTGAATAACCCTGTATAATAAGTTGGCTTTTTTAGAATAACATCACACTTCGAAAATCTTTAATTGCCTTTTTTATATTTGGTATTGACTGGCTAGAGAAAAGTGATAGTTGGGCATGTTGCCACGCAATGACAGCCAGCTATTCTCAGATCAACCAATTCAATTTATATTTGAGAATTCTTTTGGGTCCCATGTTTTTAGAATATATTCTATTACACTGAAAAGAAAATATACAGAAGTTAAACAGCAAAATGTAAATAGAATGTTTGTAATTTATGTTAGTAAATTAAATGAAAGGTTTGAATTCTTGTGATTTCCTTCTTCTGCATATTAACACATTTCACTTTGCAGTGCAGTCATTCAATCAGATTTCATCTCTATTGTTTCATGGTTGATATGTTTCAGTCTTCAGGGAAATGAAAGGATTAGGAAACATATGTTTACAATTTGGTATAAACTATATCAATTGCATTATTTTCTTTTCTATGAAGTTTATCCCACTGGTTGCAAGAAAATGTACTTCATCATGACTGCAGGGCAATTAATTTAAAAAAGTCTTTTAAACTGAAAATCGTTCATTTATTGTTTGGGTTTTTTTCATTAGATGAGCACATTTTAAAAGGACTTAATTTGTATTCTATTTAATGCAACTTCTTGAAAATTGGAAAATGGTGTAATTCCCCATTTTGAATTGCTATGTCAATGAAAATTAAAATGTTATTTTACAGTAATTCAATTACTCCCTGATCCATCATATTAAACTGTAAAAATGAGATCATACACAGGGAATATGATGCAAACATAATTTTAAAATATCTATGGCTCTTCATTTAGAACAATTGAAAGATGAGAAAATGTTTACCATATCAAAATTCTCAATTTATCCACCTGCTTATAATTCATCATCTGTACAGAAACTATTATATAGTATCATAATTTGGAATTATCATGCCTTATTCTAAAATTCCTATTCACTTTTGTCCGTATATTTTTTTATTATGGAATTGAAAGAACTATGGCACCACAATATATTTATATCACCAATACAACTAATACCATAGTTTAGCAATAAAAACAAAAAATAAAATTGTACACTATTGAAATTATACCTACATTTATAAACATATATAAATATATTCTATTCCACAAGGAAAAAATACATGTATAACAAAAAGCATACAAGCAGATTCTAAAAAACAAGAATGACCAAAGAATTTAAATAGTTGAAGGGTTAACATTCTGTGGAACCTTAAAATGTGGCATCACAGATTGGAGATACTGGAGTGTGGTATACTATTGGCATATTGCCACCTTTGGCCACAGACAAAATTGCTGAAGTAAAATTGTGGATTTCAAAAGATAGGGTAAATGTGGATAACTTAAACTAGTTTTGCTTCCAAAAAAGTGATTAACCTAAATTTTATAATGCAAGTTGCTTTCTTAATTACCATATTTTACAACATTCAGATGTTCCATTTAATAATTTTTTGTGTAAAATCTGTTTTATTGGCTCAGCAAAGCAGAAAAGTCAAGTACATGGTATACATGTAGCAACCACACAAGCATTCAGACTTAGTGCAAAATCACATGGAATCAATAAGGACACCATTGTCATATAATTAAAATACAGAGAAATGAAAAATAAGACTATAAGAACACCATATATAAACCAAAATACTCAACGCATTTCGATAAAGTTCGACTCCCATTTAATGCTGGTAAATTAAAGTCAGGGTCAGAGGGCGTAATATTGATTGTATCTGCTCACGGCTGTATAATGGGCCTCTTCTATCACCCTTAACCCTTCCTCTTATACCATTCAGTCCCGCAACAAAGGTGGACATTTCCTCCTCCAGTACACCGGAATCAAAGTCCTTGCCGTGGACAACATACCTGAAAGAAGAGAATTCCAGTATGTATCCGAGTAGTAGTCCAGCAAATTCAGAAAAAAGAAGGCAAGGGAATAATCTAGTTCCATATCCAGGAACAAGGACATGGGTCGGGCTATGCCCACCCAAAAGCTGCTAAATTTAGGGCAGGTCCACCATATATGGATGTAGACCCCTCGGGCCACCAAGCATCTCCAGCAGGTGTCTAGTAAGGCAGGGTTAATTTTCTGTTTCATTTAATATTATTTAACTGGAGAGTCATTTAGGCATTTACTCCTGTCACTTTGAGTCATTGATGGTGGAATACCAATGATACTGCAAGGTGATGACGAGCAATAAACAGGAGAATTTAAAATAGTAAATTAACATATCTTGGATAACCTGAGATGGATTAACTCATTGATTTATTAAAAAAACAGTACCAAGATCACCGTATATGCAGGTCTTACAACATGGTTGTCATTCTTTCCTGATGTCTCTTCCCTTTGTGCATCTAGAGAATGGCTTTGGCAATTGAATACCTCCTTCCTTGGATAAATGCAGAGATTTTTTGCTCTAGAGACTATACACCTAAAAGGTTACATGAAAAGACCCTCAAAGCAAATATCCATTAACAGCAGTGATTATTGAGGAGGAGTCTGAAAAGACAAATCATAACATTCATTATAATGTCTTAAAGAAAAAAATGCTTCTTCTCATTGCATAAAAACAAAACAGGCATTTAGTTATCAAGGAAAATAGGAAATGAAGAGCTTTGTCTTACATCTCAAACATTTAAGTTGACAATTTTACCACCTACCCCTAAGTAATACAGGATGTTACAAAAGAATATTATCTGACATTTTACATCTTTTGACTAAAGCGCTCTATATGATCTAGAAATAAGATGTAAGATTATGCTAGGATATCTAAGCTTGAAAAATGGAAAATCACAATATCCAATGAGATCATGCATATCAGGGGACATTTGGCACAGCAACGAAGAAGTAAGTGGTTCTGCAGGAGGATGACATGAAGCCAATGTCTTTTTACTGGACAGGAAGTAGCCAACGCCATTTATTTTTTGTATACAATAATTATACCCCAAAGACCAGACTGTTATCTTTCCAATAATATGAATTAGGAGTTCCGTGTGCTTAGACCAGGGGAGATAGGCAGTGCAAATAGTCACTCTCTATAACAATAATGTACCCAGATCTTCTGGTTATATTGGGTTTAATGACACATAACACTCTTCACAATGGCCTGTACATTACAAGACGTGTCACTGAGGTAGAATTTAGTGATTGAAGTGTGAAGCAAAGAAGTAAACTATCCACTAGGAGGATGGCACAATGCCATTGTTCATATTCTAAATGAAAAGAGGCCAATGTCACTATGTCATCCTATTATTATTATTATTCTTTATTTATATAGCGCCAGCATATTCTGCAGACTTCCTCAGGGGCAATGTACAAAATAATACAAGGCAAAATCATAATAAAATTCCATCTCCTTCCCGCATTTTTATACTCCTTTAACCATTTGGCTGCTATGGACGCGCTCAGCGGTTTGTGATCTTTCCCGGAGCTGGCCGACATCTTGGATGTCGGCCAAGCCTCCGGGAACTCCCCCTGAGGACTGGCGTCATCGTGCATAGCACACCAGTCCTTGAGCCAGTCCTTGAGTTAACCCCTAGCTGCCACCAAAAGTGCGCACGGTTCTCCCATTGTCCTCCACAAAAATGTTCCCTTCGCTCTCAGTATCCATGCGGAACAGTTCCTGTTTCTTTTGTTTCCGGTCCTATTCGGCCTCGATTTGGAACGGAATTTCAACAGGTCGCTTTCCTCCAATTCCGGGGACATACTCCAAGCTAACCGGATGTTCTCAGTTGCGGTTTCGTTTTTTCAACCCCTCCTTCCTACATCCCACGATCTCCATTTTCCTCGCAGACCCACTTCCAGATGAGCATGTGACTCGGCTCCACCATCAAAACGAAAGTAAAAAGGAAAAATATAAAATATAAAGTATAATAATGAAGAAACATCCTCGAACCGCCAAAAGATGTTACAGGCACATAAGACACATAAGACACATAAAAACATAAAAAGATATGTATAAAACATACAAGTATGTGAAACTAATCGAAACACACCAGATCCAACTCTTCATTAAGTCCCCCTGGAGATAGCATTTTTAGTTTATATATCCAAAAGGATTCTCTTTGTAAAAGTTTTTTATTTCTATCTCCACCTCTCCAGTGGGGACTCACACATTCAATACCCACAAAGTCAAACAGCATCGGATTATAAATGTATTTATACATTTACATTTCAATGGTGGAGCTGAGTCACGTGCTCATCTGGAAGTGGGTCTGCGAGGAAAATGGAGATCGTGGGATGTAGGAAGGAGGGTTTGAAAAAACGAAACCGCAACTGAGAACATCCGGTTAGCTTGGAGTATGCCCCCGGAATTGGAGGAAAGCGACCTGTTGAAATTCCGTTCCAAATTGAGGCCGAATAAGACCGGAAACAAAAGAAACAGGAACTCGTCACGGTTCCCAGATCCCACCATGCAGTTCTTAACGCCCAACACTCCACAGAGCCCAAAAGCTACCAACAGAGTAACCGTGAAGAATCCCTAACTGTCTGGTCCTTAGAATTGGCCAGGTAAAAAAGCTAGACAGAAAGGGTTAAGCAAAAGACAATGTTGGAATACAAAACCAGGTTAGCAACACGGGGGTAGTCAGACGAGCCAGAATCAGGAATACAGAGTATAGAATAGTCAAATGGAATAGCCGGGTCGATATCAGTGCAGTAGCGTAGTAGAAGAAAATAGTCTAGGGCAACGGAAGGCAGAATAGTCAGAAAACAAGCAGAGGTCAATAACAGGTTAAATCACAATAGAATTCAGGTACAAGGAGCTCAGGTATGGATAACCACGATATGGCACTGCTGAGAAGTAACTGAGGGTTTTTAAAGACCTTCACCAGGCCACGCCCCCCACTCAAGCCACGCCTCATGCAGCCACCTCCCTGCCTGGCTCCATTTAAACCAGGCATTGGTCAGCGAGCAGCATCAGACATGCTGCCCTCAAGCACACAGGAGAGGCTGGAAGCCCCCAACATTACAGAACTGTTCCGCATGGATACTGAGAGCGAAGGGAACATTTTTGTGGAGGACAATGGGAGAACCGTGCGTACTTCCGGTTCCGGGCGGAAGTGACGGATCGGGACTTTTTTCGATTGGGATGGTGAGACTGGATAGTGAAAAAGAAAGGGACGAATTGATTGGAGTAGTTGTGGGTAGGAAGAACAGATTGCCATATATGGGAAATGCCAGGAATGAGGGATGATTTGATTACAACCAATGGGGATGGTTTAAAGGAGTATAAAAATGCGGGAAGGAGATGGAATTTTATTATGATTTTGCCTTGTATTATTTTGTACATGGCCCCTGAGGAAGTCTGCTTTCTTGCAGACTAAACAAGTCGGGCTTATGGGCATTTTATTCTATTTGTTTTAATAGATTTTAAGAATAAATATCCTTTCATTTTTTAAACCATTGTGGCGATTTTCTGGCATTATACACCTACCACGAATATCATTGGTGAACTATGGAACTTGAATCCATCCAGACCTAGTGCACCTACTCCAAGGACACTTCCATCCTCTCAGATTTCGTGAGTTTTCATCCATCTTACTTGACTCATAGGACATATATCTTCCGATTTGTATTTCTTTTCCACACCCATACAAAACCTCTCCAGTGTAACCTACATACACATTGTTGTGTTCAAGAATTGATTCACACAATTTTCAAAATAATAATTTTAACGTGTTAATAAAATGCACTCAGGTCCCCAGTGAATTGGGGAACTGCCACTCCTCTGCTGTGGTAGCTGTCACACACTCGTGGCAGCTACGGCAGCGGCACAGTAGGTCCCTGTGGCAAAGTGCAAACGTGAGAAACTGCTGATCACCTTTCCAGCTTAAAAGATACAGGACATTACTGACACACTTGTACACACTGCACATTACAGAGCTCCACATCCATAACACTCACAGTAATGTGCACTGTGTATGAACGTATCACAGAGCTCCACAGCAATAAAACTCACAGCAATGTTCCCTGTATATAAACATATCATAGAGCATCAAAGACTTTTGTGATACACACATACACACCATGTTACTGTAAGTTTTATTGCTGTGGAGCTCTGTGATATTCTCATAAACACAGACATTCATGTGAGTTGTATTGCTGTGGACATCTGTGATACACACCAAACATTACTGTATCACAGAGCTCCACAGCAATGCGGTGTGTGTATCACAGAGGTCCACAGCAATACAACTCACTGTAACGTACCAATAGCACTTTGTTACTTTATTCAACCCCCCTGATATTTCAGGGGGGTGAATTAATTGAAATTTCAGGGGGGGATGGGTGAATTAATTGATATTTCAAGGGGAAGGGGGTGAATTAATTATTTCAGGGGGAGGGGGTGAATGAATAAATTAATATTTCAGGAGGGGTCAATGAATTGATATTCAGGGGGAGGGGGTCAATGAATAAATTAATATTTCAGGGGGAGGGATGAATGAATTGATATTCAGGGGGTGAATGAATAAATTAATATTTCAGGGGGGGTGAATGAATAAATTAATATTTCAGGGTGTAGGGGTGAATGAATTGATATTCCAGCCCCCCCAGGAATATTAATTCATTCACACCCCCCAGGAATATCAATTTATTCACCCCCCTACCAATTTGGCGGGTCTACCAACCCAAATGCTGTTAAAAAGACGTCTTCTTGCCTGATGCCTCTCCTTCACAGAGTCAGTGTACACAGGCAGCCAGGATGGCTCCGCTGGAGTCTGCCGCCGCATCCTTCCTCTCCTGCCGCTGAGTCTGCGTGCCCCACGCGTGCATCACACGAGGGAGCGGTGTCAATACAGCAGCATGCCGTGCTCCTTTTGGAGTCACTGAGGCACGCTGCAACGCCGCCGGGCCCCCCTGCTGGCTGAGGATGACGCATGGGACAGGCTACTCCGGAGCTGGAGGCAACCGGCGGAGCCCACTGAGCGAGGGAGTGCAGGGCAGACCAAAACCGGGCACCTGCCAACCCGCGGGCCCTCGGGCAGTGCCTGAGTGCGCGATGGATCAGTCCGCCTCTGAATCTAGAAGATCCTATGTCATCCTTTTATGTTTATTTTAATTTTACAATCATTATACAAAAAACTTACATCATAGGATAAAATGAAAATTCTTTTTTCTTTTAAATATTCAGTTTTATTGATTTTTAACATAAATGTGCACATACAGTACATACATCGGGGGGACTCAAAGAGATCCATGCGTTTTGAATGCCGTCGCATGACAGTGCAGTTAGCATCATTAAAAACAGCGTAACAGTAGCGAATACGAAAAAAAATAGAAAAATGTGAATGCAATAAGAAAATAAGTAAAAAGGAAAGATAAAAGATAAAACACTCAGCTTTCCCCCTGCCTTGAGCAGGAGAGCCCCAATGTATCAACATACTAATATACTAATCCTAATCTGGGAATTACGAGTGGCCAGGTGTAGGGAGCTGTCTCCGCTGTGTCTATTAGGGATACCATAATGGAGCCAGTAGAACCATCGTAGGTTGTGCCATGCCAGAGTACCATCTGTTGAGTGGATAACTTCCTCAAGTACTCAAATCTGCTCGATGGCATTCAGCCATTCTGTGATAGTGGGGGGGTTTCTCCAGTGAGCAGGGATCAATGACTTTGCCGCATTCAGTAAGCGAATCAAGACTGAGCTTTTATAAACCTCAGCGTCAAGTGTGGTGCAGGAGGTATACTTCTGGGGTGAATGGAACGGGGACTGATACCAAGTCGGATACGATGCCTTCAATCTGTACCCAGTAGGGAGCAATAATCGGGCAGTTCCACCAGACCTGTAAAGCGGTGGCTCCGGACAACCCACAAAGCCAGCAGGAAGCATCCACGTTTGGGAACATTTTCAGAAGCTTAGCATGCATGCAGTGCCACCTAGTTAATAATTTGTACGCAGATTCCTGCATTCTGGTCACCCTGGAGCAAGAATGGGTGAGAGCGCAGATCTTATCGCATTCCTCATCAGAGAATTGCATGCTCTTTCTCCAATGCTGACCTAAAGTGAGTTGTGATTTCGCAGTTGGGCTGGAGTAAGGCATATAACGGGAAATGCCATGCTGCGGGATCTTGCCTGATAGGTATAGTTTCTCAAAGTCGGTTTGAGGTCTCTGAAAGTCAGTGAGGGGGGAGAGACATGTGAGACTCTAGATGAAATGATAGTGATGGAATCGCACCAGGAATGAGTCTGGCAGAGAGAGAGGTATCTCCGCTAACTCCTTAGGATGGTCCCGGTCGAGGTATGATCGTGGATACACATGGGGCACAGAACCGATCTCGGTTGAGGGGCGAATGTAAGTCGTGTATGTGGGAAGTAGGTTCACGGGCAGTAGAGGGGAGGGGAAAGGGGCTATGGAGGTGGTCTGAAGAAGTCGCCACCAGGTCGTCAGTGTGCGTGTGACTGTTGGGTGGTCTTGTACACTGTCGCAGGCAGGATGCCAGGAAAGATCTGCCAAAGTGATGTTGGTGGCTCCAGCCTCTAGCACCACCCATTGCTTATCCGGTCCCCCACTACCCCACTCCAAATAACACAGCAGATGAGTCACTTGATAATTTTGAACATGTTCCAAAACGACAATTATTTTTCCATTGATGCCTGTTCTAGGCTCTGCTTCTCTTAGTAGATAGTAATTCTAAAGAATCTCCTCCATCACATATCCTATTCAACTCTGCTGGGGTTAAGAGTTTTGGCGATGTCTCTGTGTACTCTGTGTACTCACACAATGATGTAACCAGTCATCTGGCATTCCCCAAGGAGGCTTTCACCATGTTTGAAAATGTCACCCACTGTGGCATTTGGAGGGAAGCCAATGAAGGATGAAGTAATGAAGGATCTGTGGAAAATGTAACCTGCATTCCAGAGTAACTGCAATCATTTAAGAGGTGTCCTCACCTCTTGCAGTTGATTACACCCTAAAAATTTTATTTTTGAAACGATCAGGCAGTTATCTTTCAGAAACATGTATTTAGGACTTCTAGACCTTAACACAATAGAGAAAAAGTTTGTCTAAATAACCTGTTGCTTCTCTACAGAGTAAAAATTGTTGGTGTTGTGCTTAGGTTTTAGATGAAGCAGGCACTCTGTGTTCTCTTTCCCACTGGACTCCTAGTATGAGAAATAAAAAGGTAAGTTATTATAAGTGGAAAGCAGACAAATGGCACTGCACATAAGTAATATTTATTTGCATTTTTAAATATTATAGATGTTTATACTTTCCTTTACATTATGTTTGATATCACTGGACAGTCTAAATAATGATATTGTCAATGACCCTTCATTTGAGTTTGTAGACCCTATGGAAGTGGGGACAAAAGGGTGCTGAGGACCCACACAACTAGACAACTGGCAAATTCCTCAGAAAAAGGAGCAGATCGCTCAGAAGCAATCTAAAGGTAAGTATGCTAGACATACACAGGAGTGCCTGCGGATGACATGTGAGACTCAGTGTCCGAAGCAAACGTTAAGAGATAAAAATGTATATAGGGGATATAGAAGGGGTAAGATTCAGCAAATTCAAGAAAATGGTGAAGTAATTATAGAGAGGAATATTTATTTTAATTTTTTTCCAACATAATTTTTATTTTCCAAAGATAAAAGAACATATACATCAGATACATACAGTGAATATGTTGGATTACTGTAGTGATAAAAGAAACAAGAGTATACTGCAATTGACTAAAGACAAGTATCACGTCAAAGATGACAACCTTATCAAACGTAGAGAGGAATATGTTTAACTTACAATTGAACAATACAATCATTTAATGTTAGAATTTGTATCTATGTATTTCTAAACCTCTAATACTCACATTCCAGTACATTACATTACACTTTCAAAGAGTAAATCAGAGGCTTTTAAAGTGTTTTTTTATCATGAAATTGTCTCATGTTTCATAGTTGCAACTTACTTTAGATAATGGAGGCAGCTACAGCTTGATTTGCAGTTCATCCCTATGTGTGAGGTCCACAATTATTATTATTATTATTATTGTTATATATTATATTATTATATATCATTGATATAGCGCCAACGGTTTCTGCAGTGCTTTACTATAACCAAAGGGAACATTATACAGATAAACGGATATAGGGCCCTGCTCATAGGAGCTTACAGTCTAGAGGGATTGGGGTTGAGGAAGACAAGGGGAATTTTATTGGACGGCAGGATCATTGGTGCCATTGGTCCAGGAATGGTGGGGCCATTGAAGCAGCTTCAATCATGTGTGAATAAGTGAGCAGAGGGATGAGTTGCATCAATGATTTAGTACACTAATCTGAAGAGATGAGTTTTGAGGGATCTCTTGAAGTCCCGGAGATCAGGGGAGAGTTTGATAGGGCGAGGCAAGTTATTCCACAGTCCCGGAGCTGCCTTTGAGAAGTCTTGGAGGCGAGAGTTGGCTGTGCGTGTGTAGACAGATGACAGGTGGAGATCGCCCACCAACCCGGAGTTGTCTAGATGGAACGTGTTTGCGCAGTAAGAAAGACATATAGGAGGAGTTGAATTATTGAGCAATTTGAATGTGAGCGTCAGTATTTTAAACTGTATCCTGAAACGTACAGGAAGCCAATGGAGGGACTGACAGAAGGGGAAGGTATACGAGGTGTGTCTGGTGAGAAAAATAAGCCTGGCACCTGCAGTCATTACAGATTGCAAAGGGGCAAAACGGGAGTTGGGGAGGCCAATAAGGAATGAATTGCAGTAATCAAGTCATGAAATGATAAGTGCGTGAACCAGTGACATGCGGATTAGTGATTTGGCTGCCTCGTTGAAATCTTAGTGAGATCTTTTGTGAATCTGATCCTGTGCCTTTAACTATTGATGTATGTTCCACCCTGCCACTTAGTTGTGTCAAATTCAATGATCTGGAATCGTTATCTCATGAAACCTGCATCCCTCCCTGTCACCTTCAGGGCTTTTCCCAAGCTACTCCTTACTTTTAAAATTCCCTCCCTTACAACATTTGACTCTCCTTGAGCATCCACTCTTTCAAAAAACCTCTAAAAACACATTACTTTAAAGACTGCTACCAGCTCACCCCATAATTCCTCCAGTTATTGCACCAGCCTTGATCTACTTCCTAGATGGCTCTTTTGCATTTCATTATTTCATATATTCAACACTCATATTCCCTCTCAACTTTGTGTTCCACCCCACACACCTCTTCGGTTGTAAGCTCATTTGAGTAAGGTCCTTTATCCTGTTATTCTCCGCTTGTCAAACGTGTTTTGGAAATTTTTGTGTGTTTGACCCACCCATTGTACAGCCTTGCAAAATACTGTATGTTGATGCTTGATAAAAAATATACTGGTAAAAGTCCACTTCAAAATTGCAGTAGTAGAAACAGAGAGAGAAGTATAGATTAATCTGTATACAATTGTAATGTAAAAAAATAGAATTACTTAATATATTAAGTAGATTTAGGGGTGCATATCTTCTTCTGAAAAATAAAAGATCACATTGTATACAGTTGCTGTAGACCCATGCATATATATGTAAATGGTTTCACTAATAAGATAAATCTTGCACTAATGCATTACTATAGAGGGCTAATGGCCAGGCGCACTTTGCTAAAACATTATGTTAAGTGCTAAAACTGCTTATTATGGCAATACATAGAACATATTTTGACATTTACTGTAGATTGAATTACATTTTACATGTGTTTCATTCTAACAATAATTTATATTTGGATGAAAGTGCTGTAATACGAATGGCAAAATTTACACCACGTTAACATTTTTTTTACTGTTTTCATCTTCCGCACCACTGAACTTATTTTAATGGCATAAATAATTTAAGACGATTAGTGTGCATTAATAGCCAACCAATCAATCGCTTTAAGTTGTTTTCTTTCAAGTACTGTTTACTGTAAACCATAAAAGTTTATTTTTTTAATGAAATAAGTGATGAACAACATACATTGGCAAAGTATAAAACCAATCGTTGTAATTATTGAACAGTCGTTTACCATAATGCAGAGATGAGTAAACGTAAACCATAAGGTACTGAGCTGTAAGAGCTATGCTAGGTTAAAACTCACACTGTAGCTATGTTAGTGCAGCTTGATTGTAGGTAATACGCAATACATCCTTGGTGCCTGGGTGAATAGTAAAAATAAAAATATATAAAATGTCATCCTTTTTTCATTTTAAAATATATTGTTGTTATGTTAACAGTCTCATAATATTGATATTGTTGCATTCATTATGGCCTGAAAATGGTTTGTTCATTAGTCCTGTTTTTATTAAAGGGGTTATTCACAAAGAGCCGATCTGGCGCCGAGAATATCACCGAAAAGTGAATTTCCCCGTACGGTGCAATTTTGTGGCCATTCGGCTGTTCACAAAGCAGGCAGTTTGCCAAATTTTGCCGAATTGCCAGCAAGTATGATGCCTGTTCGAAGGCAGTGAGATCCTCCATAGAGAAGCAATGGTTAATCTATTCAGAGAACAGCAGTGAAAAGTTGTCGAAATGCCCTGTTGCTCACTGGCTTAATTCGGCAGGTTTATTCAAGCGAATCCCATATGTTTAGACGGTAAAAATATTCTCTTTTTTATACAACATCTAATAAACCGTTTATTATTTTAATCTGCAGTAAAAAGTCTCTTTATTTATTGATTTTTTTTAGGATCTTTTAGCATTTTCGGGATTTTTTTCAGCAAAATTTTTTTCTGATTTTTTTAAATAGTTGTTTTTCTTTTTTCTGTATCATAACTTTTTATTATCATTCATAGGATCATATACGTTAATTCAAGACATTTTGATCCAGTAGTTTTTCTGCAAACAGCGTTTCAAATTTGACACTTGCAATCTTGTCGACTTTTTTCTGCGGCTGGTTGGCGTTGTGCTCGGCGACTACAATTGTTAGCTGTCCGGCACAAGTTGTCAGACGAGTTTGGGGTGACTGTCCGGTGGGTTGGCGGTGGCATTCGCGACTGATTCGCTGCACTTCATGGACCCTGCTGAATTCACCGCAGGGTCAGCGAATCGATCTCCCTGTAGTGTGGCGAACCAGAGAGAATTGAAATGTCGGTGACATTTTGGTGCTCTCTGAATAACCTTGTAAAGCTAGCTTTCCTTGAAGATGGATAAAATATGAACATAACCCATTAGCTTAACCCTTTACTACCAAGTGCTTTTTTGTTGAACACTATTATCATAACATTTATTTCAAGTATAGGATGTGCAGTTAAACTTAAATATAGGATAAAATAGCAATTTTGCATAGAAATTGTTATGAGATTGCTATATTGAAATAATTATCAAATTAAAATAATGTACATTTTTATTTAAAAATTTTATGTATTTGTAGTACTGAAATTATTAGAAATGCAGCTTCCAAAAAATACTAGCAGAATATAAAAATAGTATTTGCATGCGGCATAATGCCTGTGTTTGAAAGTTACAGTAACACGATATATCTGTACTGTACAGAGATTTTCAGCAAATATAACCCCCTGAATCTTATCCCTGTACAGTAGTGAGTGACCCCACAGCTCTTCCTGTATTATGCCCTCTCCTTGGCTGTTAGATATTAATTCTACTAATGATATATGCGGCTAATTGTCTCCCTGAATACCTCATAGCCCCGAACATCACATCATTGTATCTACAACACCAGAAGGCCAATCCAGGTCTGGTTCTTACGAGTTCATGTCGACCTGACCAATGTTAATTGATAACTTGCTACGTGCGGTGATGGCTTTCACTATTAATTAATCTAAGCCCCATCTTTTAATATACTTTAATGCAATTAATCTATGCAATGTATGTTTCTGATTGGTGAGCTGCGTCTCACCCGATATTGTACCACCCTGTGTCCTCCCCATTCCTCCCCTTCTCTATTCCTGTATCCTCCCACCTGAATCCTTTAAAAGACCTATCTCAAGAATAAATCAATAGAATGATTGCACACGAGATACTGCTTGTTCGTGTCATTCCTTCTCCGATCGATCGAGTGGCGTCTGATACATTGAAGGAGAAGCGTTGAAGATAGGTGTCAGGAGAACACTTACATTGGCTACAAGATGACTGGAGTGAGACATCGAAGGGAATATCATTTCTCTACAGGGGAACATTCAACTTTAATTTAAAATGTGTGCAAAAGGGATTTTATATGCTAGTTTTGGTTTTTAAATATATGTCAATGCAAAAGCGAGTTTACAAATCTTTGAACGTTTTAAGTGCAGGGTATTATTTATTTATAAAGGAGTTTACCAGGAAGGATACATTGAGATTTCTCTCAGTTTCAAGTATGTCCTGGGTTCAAGAACATTGAGTGGTTACAGAAATACAAAATAGTAAAATGCAAGATATTAACACAAAACCAAATATACAGATTAACAGAAAAATAAATATGTAGGAAATAAAGTCATTGTGTTACATGTTTACAGGTGCATTCCGTATTGAGGTATGTTAATAGGGAACTCTTAAGGGACTTTAGACTGGGGGAAGATTTGATGGCGTTTGGGAGGTTATTCCATATTTGCGGTGCTCTGTAGGAAAATGAGGATCGAACCACTTTCTTTTTGTATTGTGGTATTGCAAGTAAGGTGCTGGTCCTGGATCTGAGGTTATAGGATGAGGGAACTGCTGGGGCAATCAGCCTATTCAGGAAGGGTGGTAGCTTCCCAGAAAGCTCTTAAACACCAGGTTGGAAAGGTGAAGGGTGCATCTAGATTCCAGCGATGGCCAGTTTAGCTCTTTTAACATGTCACAATGGTGGCTCATGTAGTTACATTGTAGCACAAAGCAGCAGAACGAGTTATACAATGTAGTAAGTTTCTGGAGGTGTGTTTGAGGGGCAGTTGCATACACTACATCTCCCTATTCAATGGCTGGCATAAGCATTTGTTGTACAATCTGCTTTCTTACCACGGGGCTCCGGCAGGATTTGTTTCTGTACAGGGCACCTAGTTTGGGGTAGAGTTTAGATGAGAGTTTTTCGATGTGGGGGCCAAAAGATAGATTTGGGTCTAACCACATACCTAGATATTTGAGAGAAGTGACTGTAGTCAGCGTGTCATTTGATCTTGTCCCCACACATAGATGGGGTGTTTGCAATTTGTGTAGTTTAGGTGCGGTTCCAAAGGGCATTGTAACAGTTTTGTCAGTATTTATAAAAAGTTTGTTTTCTGCGATCCACTTTACTACCCCTGTGAATTGTTCTTGCAGCACTGCCTCCAGCTGCGGGAGATTTGGTTGGCTGGTATAGATTACAGTGTCGTCTGCGTACATGTGTACAGCTGAGGCTTTGCAGACATTGGGCAGATCATTTATGAATATTGTGAATAGCAGGGGTCGAGTATCGAGCCTTGGCGTACACCGCACGTGACTGGGAGGGGAAGGGAAGTGCTGTCAGAAATTGACACATATTGCGACCAATCAGACACATATGATTGGAACCAGGTTAGCGTGCTATCACCAATACCGGAGTTTTTAAGTTTTTGTAATAGGATGCCATGGTCTACTGTGTCAAAGGCCTTGGCAAAATCAAGGAAGATGGCTCCAGTTAGGTTTCCTTGTTCCATGCCCGCTTGGATTTCATTACACACTTTTAAAAGCGCAGTTGTAGTTGAATGATTTGGATGAAAGCCTGATTGATCTGGGGTTAAATAGTTCCGATACTGATAATAATCACGTAATTGAGTGTAGACACATTTTTCCAGAATTTTTGACATTACAGGGAGCAGTGATACCAAAGTATTGTCTCCACTTTTATGGATAGGTACCACCCTTGCAGTCTTCCAGAGTTTGGGTATTTATCCAGTCGCCAGTGATTCATTGTTTAGGGTTGCGACAGGTTTTGCAATTGCTGGCGCACTGATTTTCAGCAGCATTGCTGGGATTTGATCAGGTCCAGACTGGCATTTAATTTTTTGGTTACGGAGAAGTTTAGTGATGACACTGACAGGCACTGGTCTAAAACTGAATTTCTCTGCGTTACAGGGTCTTTGCACAGTTGGTGGGGCCTGACCTGTGAGCAGCCTTTCTGATTGCATGTCATTTCCTAGCTTAGCAATCAGGGAGGTGGCACAGCCAAGAAAATAATTATTAAAAGCATTTGCTACATCTAGGGGGTGTTGTACAGTTTGGTTGTTTACTTTGACAGCAGCCAGTTGGGAGTTGACAGGGGGTGCTTGTATGTTACTTATGATTTTCCAAAAATTTATAGGGTTTGATATGTTATTGTTTAAATTTTCATTGAAGTATTGGGCTTTAGCCATTTTTGTTTGCTGCATCCACTATGTGCATCCTGTAAATTAAGGGAGTGGGGATTTGCGAGCAATTACTTTCAAAATCACTGCTCGTGCTAAACAGTTATCTCTAACCATTTACCACCAAAATTCCAAGTGATGTGACAAGCATTTAATTCATACTGCTAATGCAAACAGTTTTAAATCACACCACAACTTCATAGTGTTATGCACTAGTCATAAAATCACATATATGTGATATCATATGCTCTCATGAACTGGTGAGATGATAATAGAAAGCAATTTATTTTCAAAATCAGCACCAGGAGGCAGCGGGTTGCGCTCTTGTTTTCACCAAAGAATGTTAGGCATGCTTAAATATTTTTATTGTGTTTTTTACTGGTTTCAAGTGAATTTATAATTACAGTTACAAGTATTTAGAAGGCGCCAACAAATTTCTTAGAGCTGTACAATGGGAGAGAATAACAAATATACATACACATTACACACATGGAACAGGAGGGAGGACCCTGCTCGAGAGCTCACAATCTAAGAGGAGAGGGGTGACCCATTAGGTGAGGGTGAATAGGGTAAGTGAACTGGTGGGTTGCAGGAGGGCTGAATGGGAAGAGGAGGAAATGACAGTGGGGAGATCATGGTGTGAGCCTATAGACTTGTCCTATGGGCTCCATCGAGTGGATGCTCGTGACTGCGCTCAGCGCTGCCACGAGCATCCGGGATTTTTACGCGCGGTAACAATGCAGGCAGCATTTTTGCAGTTTTTCCTCCCTTGCGCCCGCGTTTTAACGCTGAGAACGTAATTTAGCCCAAGGTGTGGGAAATGTTTTAGCAACAAGGTGTGGGAAATGTTTAATCCCATAGGCTTCAATGTTAAAAAAGGTGTGGGAAATATTTTAGCAACAATGTGTGGGAAATGTTTTAGCAACAAGGTGTGGGAAATGTTTAATCCCATAGGCTTCAATGTTAAAAATATTCCTGTTTTAATTCAATATCTAATAAACCGTTGCTTATGATATTCTGCAGTAAAGAGTCTATTTATTTTTAGGATCTTTTAAGCATTTCTTTTAATTTATTTTGTTTTCGAACTTTCCTTGAACGGCCCGAAAGGTTCGAAGTTCGCAATTTTTCAAACGGCCAAATTGATTCGAACCGGCAGCCCATCCCTAATTTAATTTAAAAAAATACCCTATTAAACCTGTCATGAAAAATAGCTAATCTGAATTCAGAATTTAGCATTTTTAGATTTTATATTATCCCCTTACCTTTGTTCACCCCCTCCTCTGAAATTGTCACTGCAACTTTTCTTGTGTTTAAAATATAACACAAACATTGCAACATAACAAATGATCAGACAGACCTTTATAATTATTGAAGGAAAAGTGTCAAAAATCTGATAAGTAAAAAGACTTGGTTATTTACTTTCTACAAACATGTTCCTTTGTATAGGACTTTTGAATTTGCTAGATGCTACTATATTTACTGTTTCATCAAGGCCAGTGCGACCAGTGGCACAGGACGATGTGGGAGCTGAGAAGGAGGCATGGGTACATGTTCCCATGTCTCTTCACAATGAAGCTAGTGGCCATCACCCTGAATGCCAATCAAAGTCACCCAACCCCCATTCCATGCCCTGGTGTTTCTGTTAGCTTCACTCTAAAACTACAATGAGAAAGAGTGGTGTCTCCTTAAAACTTGCTGAGTTAAGCCAGGGCACCACACGAAATCTCTTCTTCACACTGCTGTTGCCACTAGGACCGTAATGGCCATAGAAAGGACTACAGACAAGCTTTATATTGGGAAGAGGAGCACTGCTGTAAGTGTATGTGTGAGGATTGTGCTGTAAGTGTATGCAGGAGGGTGTGTATCCATGGAGGGGCTTGTATGCTGTAAATGTGAGTAGGAGAAGTCTGCTATCAGCATATTGGGAGTTCTGTTAATGTGTATCTGCGGAGGAAATGCTGCCAGTACATGTGGGGGGAGGGGTCAAGGTCTTTGTATTGTCTGTGTTGTGTCTTTGGGTGTGCTAGCTTGTGATTTGTGTGTGGGGTGTCAGGATCTGGTTATGTGTTTGTGGGTTATCATGGTTTCTCTCACAGTGGCAGTGTCAATGTCTCTCTCTTGGTTTATCTGTATGTCAATGTCTTTGCTAATGTATCTGTGTTTGCCAGTGATTGTCCTTTTTGGTGTCTGTTTATGTCTTTAATTCTCTATGTTTCTGTAAGTGTATTTGTTAGTATCTGTAGGTGAGTCAATGCACATTAACACTGCACTCATAGTTCTAGAAATCTGAGAAATGATATTGTTCATCAAGTCTATCCTATAGAGCTCAAAGTATAAACAGCAAGGCAAGGAGAAATGGAAGTATACTGGCAAAAATAATATTTCAAACATTGCAGCACTGTAGAAATGCATACACTAGCAATACAAAGAGGTTTATTCACAAAACAGAGACTTGTGTACAACTGACAAAGTAATTTCACATTTTAAAGCAAAATTGCTAATTGCTAATACCAAGTGATTTTTGTTGAAATGCTGCTCTCATAGTATTAATTTGAGACATGGGATGAGAAGATAGCAATTTAATTTGGGTAAAATAGAAGTTTTGCACAGAAATTGTTTTCTGAGATTAAATTAAAATAGTAAAACAATGTTAATTTGCTCATTTTAAATTGTTATGCAATTGTTTAACCTTTACAGAAATATTGTTGAGTTGAAAGATATTGAGCTCTATTTGGTGTCCTTTATCTTACGGGGTCTGCATTATTATCATACAGGCAGAAATGGCCTTTGTGTTAGATACAGTAACTGTAATAAAGATAAATATTAAAAATGGTGAGATATCCTGCTTATGGGGATTTGAAGCTATGATAATGAGATTATTAGCCGTGCAGCTTCCAAAAAATACCAATAGAATATGAAAAAAGTATCTGTATGTGGAATAATGCCTGTATATGGAAATTACAGTAACACCTTGTATCTGTACTGTAGAGGAATTTCCAGTCATTATAACCACCTGACCCTTATCCCTGTTCAGCAGTGAGTAACCCCAAAGCTCTCCCTAGATTCTGCCCTCTACCTGACTGATGTAATATAGCAGTAATCTAAATTGAATAATTTGTTACAGTGAGGTTTGGGGTTGCTATTTGCAGCTGGTTTCATGTCTCGCCAGGGTGCTTGGAAAGACCTAAAACACAGGACTTTGTTTCTCCACAGGGGACACACTAATATTTCATTAAAATTGCCATTCTGATTTGCTAATGAGTGCTTCTAATGCATTACAATGCAAAATGGAGATAAATTGATTTTGGGTATGAAGGGGTTAAGAACTAGTAGACCTGTGAACAATATAAAAAAAACATTTCGGATTGATTCATTCTGTTTTTCAATTTGCTTCAGTGCGTTCGTTCAGTTAACGTTATTTGTATTTCGGATCGATTCATTAGTTTGTTTTCATTGTAAAATTCGTATTCAGTTTTATTAGTTATTTCGTATTTCGGATCAATACATATTTAATTTTTATTATTTTGTTTTTATTAGTTATTTCATTTTTTTTAGTTCTTTCGCAATGTGAAACAGATGAATTAATTACTTAGATTAGGGTAAAAAAAAAAGGATATGTAATACCCTGTCTTTGGTGCTGAAACCTATTCAGTACCAAGGACAGCAGTTTTGTGGGGCTATGGAGCCCTAGGGGCTGCTGTCCTTGGTGCTGAATAGGTTTCAGCACCATAGACAACCCCGCCAAACGCAGCCAGACTGAAGAAAAGTTTTAAAAAAATGCTGCGTTCGGCAAAGAAAAAAAGCCTTGTTGTTTTAAAACAGATTAGGGAATCCCAAATTTTCATTAAAAAATCCCAAAAAACACAAAAAAAATTGAGACTTTTTGCTGTAAGTGAAAAGAATAAACGGTTGAATAAATATTTGGTGATAACAGGTAATATTATTTACATTGAAACCTATGGGATTGCCTGTTCAAAGCTGTTAAACGAACTACCGAAAATCAGGGCATTTCACTGACATTTCGGTGCTGTTCGGCACTCTCTGAATACATTATCCATTATTTGTCTGTTTCACTGTTGCTGAATTGCATCGAACGGCACCATGGCGCATTCCATGGCCTGTGGTGCTGAATACAACAGATGAAATGGTATAACGATTTAATCCGTAAAAACAAAATCAATTAGTTTTATGCCTTTTCATTCTGGTAGTACTTCCGAAATACGAATCGGGAAAAGTTTGTCCGAATTTTGATTCAGAACGAAACGAAACCCACATCTCTAATAACTAATGTCTCATCATATCAGGTTTAGTGCATAACCCCTAATGTGTAGGTTTATTAAGGGGCCCATGGAGACCTGGGGACTCAGAGAACTGTCATTCGGCCCCTGCTGAATATAGAATGAATATGTAGTCAAAATGTACAAATGTACGTTAAACTTTGTTTTTATTTTAAACAAAATTCTATTTGGAAATAGTGTTGTGAATTTGAAATGCATGTGCATTTCTATCATTGCTGTTTATCCAAATAAAACTAGTACTTTAGGATTATCTTTTTGATTCTTCTCTTAATCTTGATGCGAGCAGCGATCAAACAAATCTTACGACATAATTTGGCAAAATTATACAGTGCTCCAGCCGCCCACCTTAAACAAACCCTAAACTGATTTTCTTCCTAAACTGTTTTAAATAATCCAATGTGTTTTTCTAAAACACTTCTGCTATTTCAGTTCACTGGGAAGTAAAAATCGCTGATATCCACAAAAACCTCTTCTTTTATGCTTTCATGTATGCCTACAATTTTAATGTCATTACACGAAAATCATGAGTAATTGTGAACAGACGTTGGCCTTAGCCTTTCAAACCCTCACCAACTTTCACTTTTCTTTTGGATAACATCTGGTTTCTGCATTCAGTATGGAATTCTCAAGCAGAAAATAATCTCTGTCTCAGCCAGATGAGCCTTTGAAAAGCAAAATGCTTTTTTCTTCTTTTTTTTTCTTTCTTATGAAGATAGACAACTATATTTGTTTAGACTCATGGCTCGGTCTAATTACCTATTGGAACAAGTTTGCTTATGTTTATTGCACACAAACATTTGAGTTTTGTGACTAATTTAATTATTTGCTTAACACAGATCTTCTAAGCATTTGTAAATGATTATGAAAATATACAGCTGGAGAATTCCTCATCAGAAGTAGAACATTACATTTTTTTTTGAGCGCAGAGACTGTATAAGGATGTAATCAGGTCATGAAATCACAGCAACAGAGAATAATACATACCATGTGTTCTTGTGTACCAGCCCTCTAAGTCTGTATGATAATGGATTCTGGCCAATAACCATGTACAAGGAATCGTACCTCAGCAGTATTTAAATAATTAAAATATTGCATGGTCTATATGTTTGAAAGAGGCGCTGTTTGATTAATTTTCTGGTCATTCTGCATTTCCTACTTCCACATTGCAACGGAGGAAAAAAACTAAAGTGAAGTGAAATAAGGAAACTGTTTTGATATGTAGTGAATCCATACATATCTTGATTTGTATAAGGGAGTAACTGTGTGAGGGAGGATTTAGTAACAGTTAATTAAGACACTTGTGCATCATTGCTGAGCTCTGATAGAGAAAGGAAATGAGCAACTGCCTAAAAGAAACATAGAAACATAGAAACATAGAAAAATGTCGGCAGATAAGAACCTTTCGGCCCATCTAGTCTGCCCAATTACATGGATACTTTACCTGGATTTATCTTTTGTTTAGGATAGCCTTATGCCTATCCCATGCTTGCTTAAATTCAATCACTGTTTTGGCCTCAACCACTTCTACTGGAAGGCTGTTCCATGTATCCACCACCCTCTCAGTAAAATAATGCTTCCTGATGTTACTTTTAAACCTTTGCCCCTCTAATCTAAGACTATGTCCTCTTGTTTTGCTAGAGTTAGGGTTATTCAGAGAAAGGTGAAACTCTGCAGAACGTTTGGAGAAGTGAAAATTCTAGGTCAAAATAGCCAAACCATAAAAATTCTCCCATTTATCTCACTTTCCAAATCAGTTATTTTGACCTAGAATTTTCACTTCTCCAAAAGTTCTCCAGAGTTTCACCTTTCGCTGAATAACCCTGAGTATGTTTGCTATCACTGGATATGTAAAATAAACATATTTGCTGTCTAAGGCTAAGGTCAGACGAAAGCAGTTTTAACGTGCGTTTAGCCGCACAAAATCACGGCCGTGCTAGCAGCAAATGACGTCCAATGCCGGGGAACATACGACGAACGGCCGCACGAAAGTTCGTCCGCGCAACGCAAGTGGCAAACGAACGCATTTTTTCGAGAACGTCAAACCGCTACTACTGACGTACAGAGTGCGCTCCGTCCGCATAGCGGCGTGTTTGCGTGATTGGGAGACGTCAGACGCTGCACACGTCCGGCCAACATAACGCCCAGACGCAAAAAGGGTTTTATTGATGATCCGTACAAAATCACGGACGGAAATGCGCATCGTATGACCGCTATCGCGTATTCTGTGAAAAAATACGTCCATTCGTTCGAACGCACTTTTTCACGGACAAAGTGAAAAATGCGTTCGTCTGACCCTAGCCTAAAAGCAGTAGAAACATGTGGTTTAAACATGATTTTAAATACCCCTTGATAGCAGTGGTTCTTTGTTTTTCTACTAGTTTCAGTACCCTTAGTAAAAATAATAATCATTGACCAATCCAGTGGCCCATTCTTCATTCTACCTATCACTACATCAGTCATGCTTAAATGATGAGATACATGGTTAGGGATCTCTATTAGAGAACTATATCAGGGTTATTCAAAGAATTGAAAAGTCACCGCACGTTCGGTGACTTTTCGTTCTCTTCAATTTGGTGGGATTTGACGATCCAATATGGGCGACCCTGCGGTGTATTCAGCAAGCACCACAGGGCCGTCGTAGTGCAGGGAAAAGCCACCGGAAACCCGATGAACACTCAACGCAAAACCCGGCGAACGCACACCGAAACCCACAAAAATATCTGGATTAACCCCGCCGAACACGCCGGAGAAACCCGAGCAGCCGCCGATCACAGCGCAGAGCAGGCCTTGGAAAAAGTCGACACCGCAGACGAATGGAGTGAAAAAAAAAAAAAAAAACAGTAAGCTTGAATGTTTGAAAAGTGAAACGCTGTTTGCAAAGAAACTACAGAACGAAAATGTCTGAAATTTACATATAAGGTCCAATGAATGATAATAAAAAGGGCTGTTACAGAAAAGAAAAAACAATTAAAGCAAAAACGAAACAAAAATTTCGCTAACAAATACCGAAAAATGCCTAAAAGATCCTAAAAAAATCTATACATAAAGAGACTTTTTATTGCAGAATATTATAATCAATGGTTTATTACATATTGTATTAAAACGGGAATATTTTTAACATTGAATTCTATGGGAATCGCCTGAATAAACCTGCCGAATTAAACCACCGAATGGCAGAGCAATTCGGCAACTTTTCACTGCTGATTTGTGTTCTCTGAATAGACAAAGCATTGCTTCTCTATGGGGATTACACTGCCCTCGAACAGGCAACGAACAGGCACCGTATGTGCAGGCAATTCGCCAACATTTGGCAAACTGCCTGCCCTGTGAATAGCCGAATGGCCAGGAAAGCTAACCGTATGCTGAATTTCACTGTTCGGCCACTATTTCGGATCTCTTTGAATAACCCTGTGTGTGTTTACATGTTCTTTCCAGGTCCTAGAAAAGAAAAACCTACTTTTGTACAGCAACAGAAAATAACATAAATTGCTGCTTTTTTGGGATGGCAACGGTCTTATGTCTTAAATGCCCAAGGAAATATAATCATAGTAATATAAAACCACTCAAACTCATATACATTTTGTTTAAGAAGATTCTGAGAATGTAAAATCAGATTGGACATTTTTCTCCTCCCTGTGGAAGTATATGAACCTTATCTTCTATTTCAACATTAGTTGATTCCAAAAGAGTTAAAGGTAGCCTTGGTGATTCATGCAAAGATATTCCCCAACTACATTCCCCTTTTACACTGTTCAGAATAAATTAAGACTCAACACATAGGTATAATTCTAGCAGGCAGGCAGATGGATATAGTAGCGTTACTGACACATTGATTTTTTTTGTATGTTGAAAAATTATTTAAGATAAACTACTATCCTTAATTATGATTATAGATTAAATTATTTATCAATATACCATCTTTTTTTAATACTGTTAAATATGTGATCACTTTAAAGCAGCTATGTTTTAAAAATATAAAATTTACAAGAAATACAATATACAGGCTAAATGGAGTAGAGGTAACATCACTGCTCTATAACAGTGGAGACCCAGGTATGAATCCCGGCAAGAGCACCTCTCCAATAAGTGTCCTTGGGCAAGACACCTAACAGTACATACTGTACTTACCTACCACACAATATCAGCTGTGGTGTCCAGTGGTAAACGGCTCTGCTCTTCGACCGTGGAGAAGCAAATCAATTCCCGTGCAGCACATCCCTCCAATACAACTGTGGAGAAGCAACTCTCGACTTTATGAGAAGCTGGTTCAACTTAACCCCAAGGTCGCTGATCTACAATCATGGAAGGATGACTCTGATCCCACTCAGAAGACACCACCAGCAAGTGTCCTTAGGCAAGACACCTAATGATATGGATACGCCTCACAAAATGCTTTTACTTCTCATATAGATTGTAAGCTCCCTTGGGAACAGGGTCCCTCTGAATCAGGCCGTATCATCCATGTGTGATATTCTAATGTATCAACACCTTGTCACCGATGTTGTAAAGCACTGCAGAATATGTGGCGCTATATAAATAAAGGATAATAATATTTAAAAAAAAATTAAAATACAATATCTTTGCAGTGAACAAATGTATGCAAAGACATGTTAAATGATCAAGCTTAAAGGGCAAAGCAAATTCCAGAATTAAGTTTTCCATGAATAGGGATACAGCACACAGGATTATTAAAAAAAGAAAAAAGAAAACGTATCCATTTATCCAAGGGGTATTACACTGTACCACATATATGACCAGGATATAATGAATCATCTTATGAGCAGATGAGATGAGACTCAGAGTAAAAGGTAAAAAGCAGAATTCATTACCACTTATCCTCAAAAGAACAATAATCTGCTCCACTGCACATGTGAAAGGAAATCAGACCTGCTCGATGCATTTTATTATATACATATGACTTGTTCAAGCGCTGCTTTCTGTTCTTAAGGGGTTTTCGATATTGGTAGTGATTAAAAAAGTTCAACAAAAAACATTGAAATACCTCGTTACTAAAACAGGCAGCATGAAGATATATATGTTAAGAAGAAAACTCAGAAACTATTAGAATTAAGGTAAGGGACAAATGTGAGATTAAAAGCCTCAATGCTACAAATTTCAAGAAATAATATGTCATCCACGAAGATTGGCACCCTCTGTAAATATGAACAAAGAGGACTGTGAATTGTCGTTCATTTTTGACCTTTCAATCTTTTTTTTTTAAAAAGTACACAAAAATAACCTTTGCTTATGGATATCAAGCAATTGCAAAGACAACACAGGTTTATTCAAAAATTTTAATCTTTGTTAACCCTTTCACTGTGTCTTTCCTGGTAAGATGCCAAGGAGTCACTCAGTGCCAATGATACCAAACAAGACCAGGTAATAGATAATATAAAAAAAACATAATAAATAAAATATAAATATATATATATTTTTTTTTTATTTTTTTTTTTTACTAAAGCAGCACCATTGTCCGCATTTAAATTTTAAAGTGGCCAATGATGCTGCACTGACTCACTTTCTCATTTTCCAAAGTAGAAGCATGTGTGGAGGTGATGGCGTAATTCATTTTTATGCATTTTATGTTTTATTTTTAATATCAGATCGAACAGTTAAACAATAAGGAAAACATTTCACAGCCTTCTTTGCTTGTATTCACCAATGGTGTCAATATTAGCATAGGACACTATGAACATTGCGAAAAAATCTACACTTTTCAAACAAATCAGAGCTTTTCTTTTCCCAGAAGAAGGAGTGAGTTTGTGCTAAAGTACACTTTTCCAAATGGAGCAATAAACAATAAATCACAATAATGATTTTCACAAAAAGTGCACATGCAGGTGTTTCTGTGAGTAAACAGAGAATACATTTATAAAGCTTATATTCCCAAATTTCAGACGTTCATACATTTGTAAATCTCCAAAACAAAAACACAAGTAAAAAACAAGGAATAGTGCAATATTGTATATAAATGATAAAACAGTCTTTTTTATTCTGTGTCAAACACTCACATTATAAAGAGCCATAAAATCCTGGCTCTAGTTTAATCACGTCTGGTCACATAAAGGGTGACACTTACCTTCTTTGAGGGGCAACTTCCTCCCCAATCGGCTTCCTCAAAAACAGAAGGACGTAGATGGTGCCCCATAGCATAACAAATCCAAATCTTTATACTCAATGTAGCATAAGAATAGGTAGAACCACTCACCTATACCAGAGCCTCTTGTGCTTAAAGACTCATGGATGTGCGTCCAGGCCAGATCCACAAGAACCTCCAAGGCTGCTTAAAACAGATACCTTAAGGCATCCCTTTGGAATTACCATCAAGCGGTTGGCTACTTACACCAAATACGTATCAATACACACTTCCGTGAGCCTGTAGATACATAAGACTTTGGTATAGGTGTATAGGTTCTTATGGTTATTCATATACTACATTAAGAATAAAGATTTGTTACGCTATGGGAGGGCCACCTGCATCCTTTTGTTTTTGAGGTTGCCAACTGAGCAGGAAGTTGCCCCTCAAAGAAGGGAAGTTTCACAGTTTATATGACTGGACGTGCTTAAACCAGAGCCGGAATTGTATGGCTCTAGATAATATGAGTTTTTGACAAGAAACAAAATGACTGTTTTATCATTTATATACAATATTGCACTATTACTTGTTTTTTGCTTGTGTTGTTTTGGAGATTTACCACTGTATGAAGATAGCCAGAAAAATGGGAATACAAGCATTATAATTATATTCTCTGTTTCTTCACAGAAATATCTGTTGAATATGTTTTATATCACTAAATTGTCATATTAGCAATTTAAGGCCACGTTGACACATTTATATACACCGCTAAAGTAGACTTTTGATGTAGAAAAGTGACAAATTAATTGTGGACCTCATTTGCATGTCCTACCCAGACTTCCTTGCTACATACAGGAAGTGTAGCAAATGGGCTCTGTGGACAAAGCAAATCTATGATTTGTTTGACAGTGTTTATGATTTTCACGATTATATATATTATTTCTCTAGAGGAAAAAGGAAATACGTTCTTAACATAGAAATACATTTGTAATATATTTTAATATACTGTTGTATCTGATTATAAATACATCTACAATAAAGACTTCACTAGCACATTCAAGCAATTTGAATTCAAATAAAGATCTTCATTACTTACCAAAGAAAACCAATGTCAGTTCTCCTGATATAAGACAGATAACTAGTCAAAGAGAGCACCATTATTTGCAGCGTTTAACTATGAATGTCTACAGGTCCTTCTACTTACATAAGGCATCTTGTCACATACCCCACAGGTGGTTCCAGCAGCAATTCACGAATTATCAAAAACTGTCTTTGACTGGGAATAAGCCTTCAGTTCTGACGAGAAGCAATATGTTTTTTAGTAGAGAATGCATCTGTACTAACAGAAGAATTTGGTAACATGTAGGTAGGATAGCTCAAAGAGAAAGCGAGAATCACATTCAACCATCAGCAACATAAACGGCAAGAGTTGAAAAATAATTTCTGTCCAGAGTAGGGATGAGCTGTTCGGTTCGATCTGTTCGGAGTTCGCATCGAACATCGGCCGTTTGACAGTTCGCGAACTTCGAACTTTTTGGGACGTTCGCCAAAAGTTCGAAAAAGATAAAAATTGAAAAAAGTATAAAAAATGCTTAGAAAAAAATACTAAAAAAATCTATAAATAAAGACACTCTTTACTGCAGAATATTATAAGCAACGGTTTATTATATATTGAATTAAAACAGGAATATTTTTAACATTGAAGCCTATGGGATAAAACATTCTTGTTACTAAAACATCAGGCAGACACGGCCCTCTAATCAGGCACTGTAGAGGGCAGCCTGCAGGGGCCTCCCAAGGATCCCCTTGAGGAGCATGCGGCTGCCGGATGACAGAGCTGCGACTGTGTGGGTTAGCCTCCCGGGTGCATGTGGCAGAGATAGGCAGCGCAGGGAGGGAGCCACTGCACCTGCGGCCACGGCAGACCCCCCCAACCAGGATCCAGGGAGCCCCCACTGACCACCAGTCTAAGGTAAGGTGACACATTTCTAAAAAAAATAAAATCCGAGGACATTTTTAAATGTCCCCGGGAACATAAAATAAAACTTGTTTTTTCTTTCTCTACCTGGCTGAATGTATTTAATTATATATATTAGATACATTCAGCCAGGTAGAGGGGGTGGCATGTGGGCTGCGCGGGGTCTCAGGCAGTGGTTTGTTTTTTAGTTTGTATATTTTTAGCAAATTTATAGGGGAAGGTAAGGGCAGGTATGATATATATATATATATATATATATATATACATATATACAGTGGCAAGAAAAAGTATGTGAACCCTTTGGGATTACGTGGAGTTTTGCATGAATTGGTCATAAAATGTGCTCTGATCTTCATCTAAGTCACAACAATTTGAAAAACACAGTCTGTTTAAAATAATAAAACACAAACATTATATGGTTTCCATGTTTTTATTGAACAGAACATGTAAACATTCACAGTGCAGGGTGGAAAAAGTATGTGAACCTTTGGACTTAATAACTGGTTGACCCTCCTTTGGCAGCAATAACCTCAACCAAACGTTTCCTGTAGTTGCAGATCACACCTGCACAACGATCTGGAGTAATTTTGAACCACTCCTCTTCACAAAACTGATTCAGTGTAGCAATTTTCTTGGGATGTCTGGTGTGAATCGCTCTCTTAAGGTCATGCCACAGCATTTCAATTGGGTTGAGGACTCTGACTGGGCCACTCCAGAAGGCGTATTTTGTTTTGTTGAAGCCATTCTTTTGTTGAATTACTTGTATGCTTTGGGTCATTGTTCTGCTCCGCGGAGCTTCAGTTGGCGGACAGATGGTCTTACGTTTTTCCTGCAAAATGTCTTGCTAAACTCTGGAATTCATTTTTCCGTCAATGACAACAATCCGTCCAGGCCCTGAGGCAGCAAAGGAGCCCCAAACCATGATGCTCCCTCCCCCATGTTTTACAGTGGGGATGAGGTTTTGATGTTGGTGTGCTGTGCCTTTTTTTCTCCACACGTAGTGTTGTGTGTTTTTTCCAAACAACTCAATTTTGGTTTCATCTGTCCACAGAATATTTTGCCAGTAGTGCTGTGGAACATCCAGGTGCTCTTTTGCAAACTTCAAATGTGCTGAAATATTCTTTTTGGACAGCAATGGCTTCCTCCGTGGTGTCCTCCCATGTACTCCATTCTTTTTTAATGTTTTCCTTATTGTAGATGTGTCAACAAAAATGTTAGCATGTGCCAGGGATTTCTGTAAGTCTTTAGCTGACACTCTAGGATTCTTCTTTACCTCATTAAGCATTCTGCGCTGTGTTCTTGCAGTTATCTTTACAGGACGACCATGACTAGGGAGAGTAGCAACAGTGCTGAACTTTCTCCATTTGTAGACAGTCTGTTTTACCGTGGACACATGATCATCAAGGCTTTTGGAGATACTTTTGTAGCCCTTTCCAGCTTCATACAAATTCTTGATCGTAGATCTTCTGAGAGCTCTTTTCTGCGAGGCATGGTTTACATCAGGCAGTGCTTCTTGAAACCAGTAAACCCAAAACTGGTGTGTGTTTTTAAAGGGCAGGACAGCTTTCAGCAACACATCCAATATTAACACACTGATTGGACTCAAGGTTGGCTCACTCCTGGCTCCAATTAGCTCTTGGAGAAGTCATTAGGCTAGGGGTTCACATACTTTTTCCACCCTGCACTGTCAATGTTTACATGTTACGTTCAATAAACATATGAAAACATATGTTTGTGTTGTATTATTTTTAGCAGACTGTGTTTTTCAAATTGTTGTGACTTGATGAAGATCAGAGCACATTTTATGACCAATTCATGCAAAACTCCATATAATCCCAAAGGGTTCACATACTTTTTCTTGCCACTGTATATATATATAAATATATATACATATATCAATATTCATATAAATATATATATATCCAGACTTGTATTACACGCACATTTTGGCAACTAATTGCCCCCCCCCCATTTGGCTGATCCCTCCAGAAGAAATATTGAACCCGATAGAGCAGAGAATAATATATATATTCTCTGCTTTGTCGGGTTCAACTTTTCTTCTGGAGGGATCAGCCAAATTGGGGGGGGGGGCGCACTTAGTTGAGATTGTCCACATGCCACCCCTCATGTGCGTATGTGTATATATGGTCTGAGGTCTGTGGGTGGGTGTATATATATATATCTGCGTGTTGATATATATGTATATATAGGTCTGTGTGTTGATATATACGTATATGTCTGTGTGTGGTATCAATGCATCCCTACTCTATACACGGCGCTACGTGTCCCTATAATATATATGATCAGGAGTTACCTTTTTTTATATTTTTATACTATTCCTATTAAATTAACAGTAATTTTTGATGAATTTTATTCAGTAGAAACTTTTTTTTGCCTATATAACATGTGCTTTGTGAAAATAAAACGGTTTTGTATGTACATTTTAATTCAGTTATTGGATTCCTGTCCAGTGCGGTAAGCAAACGTAATGTAGTGTAGACATGCTGCGAGGCGGAGCGGAGTGAAGACATGCTGCGAGGCGGAGCGGAGTGAAGTCAAGCCTGCAAATGTTTGCTTCGCTTCGGTACGCTGTGGGTCGCTACACGCTCAGTGTGTCTCAGCCTTTATTCCCGCATCACTAGCTTACCGAATCAGTTTGTATACTTATTACTGACCCTGCTTGTTCTGAGGACCCGATCTGTTGCCGACTTTGGTTACCATTTGACTATTCTCTGTGTATTTCCTGCCTGTTCTGTTTGCTTCCTGTTGCTACTGGTGTGCGCCGATTCTCACCATATACAGTAGAGCAGTACAAGTGCCTAAACATTGCTGACCCGATTTTAGCTGCTGATGTAACTGAATAGATTGGGGATCTCTTCTGCATTACCAAAACCTCCACCACTGCACTCTTCCACAATACCACAGAGGGGTTACTTACGGTGTGAAGGCACTTGCTGCCACCAAAGGCACAATATTTGGGTGCACTGCCACTCACGCCTATACCAGATTCATATCATTTTAATATTTGACCGCAGGGTCCAACCCTGCACTCTTCCACAATACCACAGAGGGGTTACGGTGTGACGGCACTGTTGCCGACACTAAAGGCCCAATTTTAAAGCACCTATTGTTACTTTCATCCAAAGCCTGCATAAGTTTCACCATAATTTAGCCACAAAAAATCACTAAACTTGTTCTGCGTGTCCTAAAATGTCTCCTCTTTTCATACAGACTGCCGCCCCAAGCAGTTGTTTATGAATAGATTAAAGGAAAACCATTTACCGTCATTTGAAATGTCATTTTTTTGTTTTTAAATGTTTCTATACATCCTACAAATCCACCACTTCACGGGCAGGTTATGGGGACCTCCTAGGCACGATATTTGAAGGAATTTTTCATTTTTATTCTTAACCTTTATTTCATGGAAAACTCACTGTTCCTTTAAAAACGTGTTTTTTTTTTAACTTTTTGTCCTTGTTTCCTGTCCCCCAGGGCAGTACCTGGACCCCCATACACCTTTTATGGCAAATATCTTGCATATATGCCCTCTTGGAGGGCACTCTAAAAATCGAACTTTCGAGTCCCATTGACTTGCATTGAGTTTGGTTCGAGTTCGAATTCGAACTTTTGAAATTGTTTGAGTTCGAATGCAAACCAAACACGGGGGTGTTCGGCTCATCACTAGTCCAGAGCAGAGCATCCATCCCCTATCAAAACAAGCATGCAGACATTTTGGCTTGGGATTCAGCTCAGAAGATATATGTTGCCATGGTAAAGCTGGCTAAACACACAATATTAGTAGAAGACAACACATTTCTGGATTTATGGACTGTAACCAAAATAAGGCCTACATGGCTTCTGGAGCTAACATTCTGCTGCAGCCCTCATCTGAGCATCAGTGTCTGGGGCACCTAAATAATTGGTGACATTATGTGGGAAAACATATACAGTGGGGCAAAAAAGTATTTAGTCAGCCACCAATTGTGCAGGGTCTCTCCCACTTAAAAAGATGAGAGAGGCCTGTAATTGTCAACATGGGTACACTTCAACTATGAGAGACAAAATGTGAAAAAAATCCAGAAAATCGCATTGTCTGATTTTTAAAGAATTTATTTGCAAATTATGGTGGAAAATAAGTATTTGGTCACCTACAGTACAGTACAAACATGCAAGATTTCTGGCTCTCACAGACCTGTAACATCTTCTTTAAGAGGCTCCTCTGTCCTCCACTCGTTACCTGTATGAATGGCACCTGTTTGAACTTGTTATCAGTATAAAAGACACCTGTCCACAACCTCAAACAGAAACACTCCAAACTCCACTATGGTCAAGACCAAAGAGCTATCAAAGGACACCAGAAACAAAATTGTAGACCTGCACCAGGCTGGGAAGACTGAATCTGCAATAGGCAAGCAGCTTGGTGTGAAGAAATCAACTGTGGGAGCAATCATTAGAAAATGGAAGACATACAAGACCACTGATAATCTCCATTGATATGGGGCTCCACGTAAAATCTCACCCCGTGGGGTCAAAATGATCACAAGAACGGTGAGCAAAAATCCCAGAACCACACGGGGGGACCTAGTGAATGACCTGCAGAGAGCTGGGACCAAAGTAACAAAGGCAACACAATCAGTAACACACTACGCCGCCAGGGACTCAAATCCTGCAGTGCCAGACGTGTCCCCCTGCTTAAACCAGTACATGTCTGGGCCCGTCTGAAGTTTGCTAGAGAGCATTTGGATGATCGAGAAAAGGATTGGGAGAATGTCATATGGTCTGATGAAACCAAAGTAGAACGTTTTGATAAAAACTCAACTCGTCGTGTTTGGAGGAGAGAGAATGCTGAGTTGCAACCAAAGAACACCATACCTACTGTGAAGCATGGTGGCGGAAACATGATGCTTTGGGGCTGTTTTTCTGCAAAGGGACCAGGACGACTGATCCGTGTAAAGGGAAGAATGAATGGGGCCATGTATCGTGAGATTTTGAGTGAAAACATCCTTCCATCAGCAAGGGCATTGAAGATGAAACGTGGCTGGGTCTTTCAGCAGGACAATGATCCCAAACACACCACCTGGGCAACAAAGGAGTGGCTTCGTAAGAAGCATATCAAGGTCCTGGAGTGGCCTAGCCAGTCTCCAGAACTCAACCCCATAGAAAAGCTTTAGAGGGAGTTGAAGGTCCGTGTTGCCCAGCAACAGCACCAAAACATCACTGCTCTAGAGGAGATCTGCATGGAGGAATGGGCAAAAATACCAGCAACAGTGTGTGAAAACCTTGTGAAGACTTACAGAAAACGTTTGACCTCTGTCATTGCCAAGAAAAGGATATATAACAAAGTATTGAGATAGACTTTTGATATTGACCAAATACTTATTTTCCACCATAATTTGCAAATAAATTCTTTAAATCTCAGACAATGTGATTTTCTGGATTTTTTTTCACATTTTGTCTCTCATTTACAGGCCTCTCTCATCTTTTTAAGTGGGAGAACCTGCACAATTGGTGGCTGACTAAATTCTTTTTTGCCCCACTGTATATAGAGCCAATGACAGAACTCATTGCCAAAACACCTTGGCCTAGGTTCACTAATGAATTCGTGGGCAAGTGAGACAGCAAGATTAACTAAACCTCATTGTTCCATGCACTACAAGGAACTTTCAACTAGATGATAAAATCTATGCAGACCGCCTACACTCCTATTGTCACATCCGCTGCAGGGTGAGTGCGGGAATGAGCCCAATCGCGGTGACATAAATATATACAGGAGACAAAGAATAAATGAAATGGGGATTTATTAGAATTATACAGAAACTGAATGAAGGGAAACTCCAGGAGAGAGGTTGACTGAGGAGGAACAAAAGGAAATAGAGTAATACATTATTATTATTATTATTATTATTCTTTATTATAAAGCGCCAGCATATTCCGCAGCGCTGTACAATAAGCACAGTATAGACAGGGTTACAATACATTGAACAACATTTGACAAACAGTAACAGGAGGAGATGAGGGCCCTATTCCGTAGGAACTCACAATCTGGGAGGGTTGGGGTTGGAACAGGAGGAGAGGACTGTAAGGTGAGAGTGATTGATGGTTGCGTCAGTGAGTGGGTGGTAGGCTTCCCTAAATAGGAATGTTTTCAGGGAGCGTTTGAAGGAAGAGAAGTTAGGGAAAGTCTGACAGTACGAGGAGAGCGTTCCAGAGAGGGGGGCTGCGCGTGAGAAATCCTGCAGTCTATCATGGGAAGAGGTGATGCGGGGAGAAGCTAGGCGCAGGTCTCTGTTTGACCTTAGGGAGCGGGCTGGGGTGTATTTGGTGATTAGTGAGGACAGGTAGTGGGGAGCTGAGTTAGTGAGGGTTTTGTAGGTAAGGATAAGGATTTTGAACTTAATTCTGCAGTGGATGGGGAGCCAGTGAAGGGACTCGCAGAGGGGAGCGGCAGAGACAGAGCGGCGGGTGAGGTGAATTAGCCTGGCGGAGGCGTTCAGGATGGATTGTAGGGGGAGAGGTGGGACAGAGGGAGGCCAGATAAGAGATTATTGCAATAGTCGAGTCGGGAGATTACCAGGGCGTGTATGAGTTGTTTTGCGGCGACAGCGGTAAGAAATGGCCGAATTCTGTAAATATTACGCAGTTGATATCGGCAGGAGGAGGAAAGAGACTTGATGTGGGGGATGAAGGAAAGAGCAGAGTCAAGTGTAACTCCAAGACAGCGAACTTGGTTGATGGGGAGATGGTGACCCTCCACCGTGATCGAGAAGTCAGGAGGTGGGGCGGCATTAGAGGGAGGAATAAGTAGGAGCTCAGTCTTTGACATGTTGATCTTTAGGTGGTGGGAGGCCATCCAGGAGGAGATGCCAGATAAACAGTCACTGACTTTGGAAAGGACAGGGGGAGAGAGATCAGGGGTAGAGAGGTAGATCTGAGTGTCATCAGCGTAGAGGTGGTAATTAAAGCCAAAGCTGTTGATGATTTTGCCCAGGGAGGAGGTGTAGATGGAAAGAGCAGAGGACCAAGGACAGAGCCTTGAGGTACACCAACAGATAGAGGCAATGAGGAGGAGGAGTTACCAGCAAAGGACACACAGAAGGACCTGTTGGATAAATAGGAGTCAATCCAAGCAAGTGCAGTGTCACCGAGACCAGAGAGTTGAGGGTCTGTAGAAGGAGGGGTGGTCAACAGTGTCAAAAGCAGCCGAGAGGTCAAGCAGGATGAGAATAGAATAGTGGCCGTGTTTTTTAGCAGTTAGGAGGTCGTGGTGACTTTGGTGAGGGCAGTTTCAGTTGAGTGTAGGGGACGGAAGCCAGATTGCAGGGGGTCAAGTAGTGAATTGGAGGACAGGAAGAGGGAGAGGCGGTTGAAGACTAGTTTTTCTAAGAGCTTAGAGGTAAAGGGAAGCAGGGATACAGGACGGTAGTTGGATGGAGAGTTGGGATCTAGGATGGTTCTTTAGTAAAGGGGTAACTAGCGCGTGTTTGAAGGCGGATGGAAAGGAGCCAGTGGAGAGATAGGTTGAAGATGTGTGTGAGAGCAGGGGTGAGGGAGGAGGAGAGGGGAGGAATTAGATGTGAGGGAATGGGGTCGAGCGGGACGTGGTGAGATGTGAGGAGGACAATAAGGAATGGACTTCCTCCTCAGTGGTTGGGAGGAAGCGGCAGAGGGTGGCAGATGGGACCTGTGGGAGTGGAGGTGGCAGATAATATCTTGTGTTGGGATGTTGCTTCTGATAGTTAAAGTTTTACTGAGGAAGTAGTCTGCCAGCTCTTGAGCGCTGAAGGCAGCTGAGGGGGGAGGTGCAGGTGGGTAGAGGAGGGTGTTGAAGGTGGACCAGAGCCGTTTAGGGTTGGAGGACAGCGTAGATATAAGAGATGAGAAGAAGGATTGTTTGGCCAAGTGGAGGGCAGAGGTGTATGACCGGAGAATAAACTTGAAGTGAACAAAATCAGCTTCAGAGCGGGATTTCCTCCAGGCACGCTCTGCGGTGCGGGAGCATCTTTGCAGGTAGCGAGTCTGGAGGGTGTGCCAGGGCTGAAGCTGGCGGCGTGGGCCTTACAGAGTCGAAGAGGAGCAAGAGTGTCTAGAGCAGAGATAAGCGTAGTGTTGTAGTGATTAGTGGCAGCATCAGGGCAGGTAAAGGATGAGGTATGAGGGAGGTGGTGAAGTAGGTTGGAGAATTGATGGGGGTCACAGCCAGTAGATTTCTGCGAGTGTGTGTGCGGGTGGTGGGGGAGCAGGGTGTTTAGGAAGTCCAGATAGGTTGAAAGAGAGAAGGTGGTGGTCAGAGATGGGGAAAGGGCGACAGTTGAACTCAGAAATGGAGCAGAGGTTGGAAAAGACAAGGTCAATAGCGTGACCATCGCGGTGGGTAGGGAGGAGGGAGGATTGTGTGAGTCCAAGGGAGGACGTGAGTGAAAGAAGAGGACGTGAGTGAAAGAAGAGGACGTGAGTGAAAGAAGAGGACGTGAGTGAATACATAAAGGAAAACAACAGGATATTCATATTTATTTATAGGGCTGATGATTAAATACTAGGAAACAAGAGAAATACTAAAAAAGCAGAAAGGAGACAAATACAGGTTGCAAGGCTGGAGATTAGAATACTAGGAAACACAGCAGAAATACTAAGAAAGGAGAAAAATACAGGTTGCAGGGCCGGAGAATAGAATACTAGGAAACAAGAGAAATACTAAGAAAGCAGAAAGGAGACAAATACAGGTTACAGGGCTGAATATTACAATACTAGGAAACACAGGATAAATACTAAGAAAGGAGACAAATACATGTTGCAGGGCTTATGACGGAATGGGATGTTGTTCCGCCTGCGGGTGTGCTCTATCTGCGTGACCCCGTCGCTTACCGCTGGCCCGACTACCGAGTGACGCACACTCGGCGTCTCGTGCGGCCTGGCGTGACCCGGGAAGGGTTAGCGGGCGGTGGAGGGACCCCTGCCTAGAACCAGCCCGACCACTGAGCCATACGGCACTCAGCGTCCCGAGCAGCTGGTTCACTGACCTTGTGGGAGTGGGACGTTCGTGGAAATCGGATCTGCCAGCCGCGGAGGAATCTTCGGATCTTATGTGGGAAACGTTTCGGATCTTCTCTTGCGGGAAACGTTTCCGATCCAGGTGCGGGTGAATCTTCGGATCTCCGGGAGAGGACTTTTCGGATCGGGGACAGATGAATCTTCGGATCTTGCGGGATCGGCGAGGGATTCGGATCTTACCGCAATCCCTCGCAATACCGAAGCGCGGTACACGGCCGCGCCCTTCGGATCGGATCTCTCGATCTGGGAACCGAATCACCTTCTGCTGCGCCTCTGCCCTGATGCTCGATGCAGGCACAGAGCGCTCGGTTCGGTTCGGATCTGGGACACCGCACCCTGAGACCTCGAGGGATTCTCAGAACGAAAAGTACGGCGGAAAAATAACCACATCAGTCGAGGCTGGATGCACTGCTAAATCTGGCTTTATTATTTACAGTTCAGGCATTTATCACTTTCCACAAAATTAATACAATGGGAATCCTTGCCCGCCCTCCGGGACCCATTGGCCATTACGATTCGGGGAGTCGCCAATTCGGACCGGATGGTCCGAATCGGCCATTTTACGATTCGAACCGGATGGTTCGAATCGGCCATTTTCCGAATCGAAGATTCTGAACTGCGCCACAAGGTGATCGGAAAATGGCGGCGGGCAAGGCAGACAAAGGGAAAATACATTACGCAATAAACCAACGGGGACACTTTATTACACCACACAATATCACATCTAAATAAAAGTACTTGCAAAACTAGGTGCGTGCCACCGCACCTAAGTGTCCATAGCCACCACTGTCACTGCACCGCCCCTGGCTGAGGGTGCTGGGCCATTCCGTGACACTCCTCCCCCTCCCCCAGTTCGACGCACCTGGTCTGACCCCACCGGGTCATACCGGGGAAGTCGGTGCTCCCAGGCCCATAGTCAGTCTGGGGAGGCCGGGTCACCAGGCCTCTCCATTTGGCCTTGCGGCCTTGCCAGCTTGGTCGGGACCCCATGTCCTTAGGGTTACCCCGGCTGGGCGAGAGGACATACGTCTGGGCCGGAGTACCTCCTGTGTCCCCTCCAGGTTATCGCTCACCCGGGGAACCCGGGTGCTAAATGCACACGCCCCGGGTGCCCAGGTCAGCCGTGGGACAGAACCGTGGCTGCGTGAGGCCCCCGAGCCCAAGGGTTGCCAAAATGGGCAGAGGCCAGCGGCGCTCTGCCCCGTTGCCAGCTCTTCCGCTGGATGGCCAGGTACGGACACGGCAACCGAAGAAGCAAATAGAGCCAAACCTGGCTGCTCTTCCTGGTAGCCGACGAAGGGGACAAATGGATGCAACAGCAGTTGCACGGGGTCATCCTCGCTCTGCCCCTCGGGGCAAGTTGGGAGAAACGGGCAGAGGCCAGCGGCGCTCTGCCCTGGTGTCAGCTCTTCCGCTGGGTGGGGATCTCCTTGCGGGAGGATGGTTTCTTTCCCCCCCGGGGCCATCAGCGGTTGCGCACAACCCAGCCCGGGGGGACCATCTGTCTGCTCCACCGGGCAGACCGTGGGCAGTGGGCAGAGGCCAGCGGCACTCTGCCCCGGGGCCAGCTCTTCCGCTGGGTGAGGATCTCCTTGCGGGAGGATGGTTTCTTTCCCCCCCGGGGCCAGCAGCGGTTGCGCACAACCCAGCCCGGAGGGGCCATCTGTCTGCTCCACCTGACAGACCGTGGGTAGTGGGCAGAGGCCAGCGGCGCTCTGCCCCGTGGCCAGCTCTTCAGCTGGGTGAGGATCTCCTTGCGGGAGGATGGTTTCTTCCTCCCCCGGGGCAATCCATGGTTGCGCACAACCCATCCCGGGGGAACCATCTGTCTGCTCCTCCTGGCAGACTGTAAGCAGTGGGCAGAGGCCAGCGACACTCTGCCCCATAGCCAGCTCTTCCGCTGGTTGGAGATCTCCTTGGGGAAGGATGGTCACTTCACCCCCCGGGGCAAACAATGGTTGCGCACAACCCATCCCGGGGAACCATCTGTCTGCTTCTCCTGGCGGACTGTAAGCAGTGGGCAGAGGCCAGCGACACTCTGCCCCGTAGCCAGCTCTTCCGCTGGTTGGAGATCTCTCTGGGGAGGATGGTCACTTCACCCCCGGGGCAAACAATGGTTGCACACAACCCATCCCGGGGAGACCATCCGTCTCCTCCCCCACTGGACCCGTGGCCTCAGCCACCCTGTCCTCTTGCGGGGTGAAGGGGGTAACTTCCTCTGCCAGAACCCCCACGGGCACCCATGGGTCCGCCTCGGCCTCCCATAGGTCCCAAACCTGGGGACTGTCGTCTTCCTCCTCCGACCCGTCCCACCACGGGGAGCTCAGGCTCGACTGCGGAACGCCGTCCAACAGTTTTCGGTAAGCCACCTCGAGCTCCCACTCTCGCTCGGCTAGGGACTCCAGCTCCTCAAACACCGAGTCCCTGCTGTCTGACGGGATCTCCAGTTCCCGTCGCTCCAGGATCTCTTCCATCCGTTCCTCTGTCTCCGCTCCGAACTCGGGGTCGGCGGCCATGCCCTCGTAAAGCAGCCCGTGCCTCCGTAGCGAGGCCCTGCAGTGGAACTGCCTTCAATAGGGCGCACTGTCGGAGGGGCGGTTAGCCACCGGAGCGCGCGGTACGCGGCGTCCAGTGCGATCTCCTGTTGCACCAGACTCCGGAGCTCGGCCTCCCACTCCTCTGGGGCCCGACCTTGCAGGAACGCTGCTCGCACATCGTACTGCACCCGATGGACGACAGCGTCGGAAGGAATGTACACACCATGGCAGTCCCGCTCATGGTCCAGGGCCTCGTACCACAGTTCCTCTGTGGACCTCTGGTCCCGCTCCAGGCCCTCCTGCAGCCTTCTTGCCAACACGACCTTCATGTCGGCGAAGGTGCCAGCACAGGAGCACTGCTCCTTAACAGGGAATGTGGCGTCCTCAGATGCAGCTCCAGGCGAGCTGTGAGTCTCCATCCGAGGGTCGCTGGGATGAGTGACGTCCTCAGTACAGGCTCCAGGCGAGCTGAGAGTCCCGCAAGGGCAATCACTGGGGGTTGCAGATTCCCAAGGTGAAGCTCCAGTCGAGCTGTGAGCCTCGACCCAGGGTTCCACGGGGTAGGGTTCGGGGTTACTATATTCAGTCTCTGCTCCGCGGAGCTCTGCCAACCGCAGCTCGTGCTGGCGTTCCTTCTCCTGCTCAACTTCCCGGTAGAACTCCCGAATCACTTCGTATCTGTCCACCGACGATGAGGCATCTCCGAGCAGGGCAATCCGACGCCGCAACTCTCTGAGGCCAGCATCTTCCTCCACCTCTGCGTGGACAGGGCTGGGGACGGGCGTCGCCACCCTGTCCTGATCCATCCTGGTCAGTTCCTTGATCAGGGTCTTCCGGTTCTTTCTACCCGGCGTTCCTCCCCGGTTTTCCAACATCCCACGCAGGGTGTCCCGGTCATAGCAGGTGTACACCACCATGGCGTAGGTCTCCTAGGGGCCTGCAGAGAGCGATCCCACCGCTGCCACCAGTATGACGGAATGGGATGTTGTTCCGCCTGCGGGTGTGCTCTATCTGCGTGACCCCGTCACTTACCGCTGGCCCGACTACCGAGTGACGCACACTCGGCGTCTCGTGCGGCCTGGCGTGACCCCGGGAAGGGGTTAGCGGGCGGTGGAGGGGACCCCTGCCTAGAACCAGCCCGACCACTGAGCCATACGGCACTCAGCGTCCCGAGCAGCTGGTTCACTGACCTTGTGGGAGTGGGACGTTCGTGGAAATCGGATCTGCCAGCCGCGGAGGAATCTTCGGATCTTATGTGGGAAACGTTTCGGATCTTCTCTTGCGGGAAACGTTTCCGATCCAGGTGCGGGTGAATCTTCGGATCTCCGGGAGAGGACTTTTCGGATCGGGGACAGATGAATCTTCGGATCTTGCGGGATCGGCGAGGGATTCGGATCTTACCGCAATCCCTCGCAATACCGAAGCGCGGTACACGGCCGCGCCCTTCGGATCGGATCTCTCGATCTGGGAACCGAATCACCTTCTGCTGCGCCTCTGCCCTGATGCTCGATGCAGGCACAGAGCGCTCGGTTCGGATCTGGGACACCGCACCCTGAGACCTCGAGGGATTCTCAGAACGAAAAGTACGGCGGAAAAATAACCACATCAGTCGAGGCTGGATGCACTGCTAAATCTGGCTTTATTATTTACAGTTCAGGCATTTATCACTTTCCACAAAATTACAATACAATGGGAATCCTTGCCCGCCCTCCCGGGACCCATTGGCCATTACGATTCGGGGAGTCGCCAATTCGGACCGGATGGTCCGAATCGGCCATTTTACGATTCGAACCGGATGGTTCGAATCGGCCATTTTCCGAATCGAAGATTCTGAACTGCGCCACAAGGTGATCGGAAAATGGCGGCGGGCAAGGCAGACAAAGGGAAAATACATTACGCAATAAACCAACGGGGACACTTTATTACACCACACAATATCACATCTAAATAAAAGTACTTGCAAAACTAGGTGCGTGCCACCGCACCTAAGTGTCCATAGCCACCACTGTCACTGCTCCGCCCCTGGCTGAGGGTGCTGGGCCATTCCGTGACAGGGCTGAATACTAAAATATTAGGAGATGCAAGAGAAATATTAAGAAAGACAAGAAGGAGACAAATACAGGTTGCAGGGCTGAAGACTAAAATATATGGGTAAATACTAGAGAGGAGACCTGTGGAGCTTTGGAAGCTGGAGATTTGTGGAGCTTTGGAAGCTGGAGATCTGTGGAGCTTTGGAAGCTGGAGATCTGTGGAGCTTTGGAAGCTGGAGATCTGTGGAGCTTTGGAAGCTGGAGATCTGTGGAGCTTTGGAAGCTGGAGATCTGTGGAGCTTTGGAAGCTGGAGATCTGTGGAGCTTTGGAAGCTGGAGATCTGTGGAGCTTTGGAAGCTGGAGATCCGTGGAGCTTTGGAAGCTGGAAACCGGTGAAGGCTTTGGAAGCAGGAAACCGGTGAAGGCTTTGGAAGCAGGAAACCGGTGAAGGCTTTGGAAGCAGGAAACTGGTGAAGGCTTTGGAAGCAGAAAACCGTTGAAGGCTGTGGAAGCAGAAAACCGTTGAAGGCTGTGGAAGCAGGAAACTGGTGAAGGCTTTGGAAGCAAGAAACCGGTGCAGCTTTGGAAGCAGGAAACCGGTGCAGCTTTGGAAGCAGGAAACCGGTACAGCTTTTGAAGCAGGAAACCGGTACAGCTTTGGAAGCAGGAAACCGGTACAACTTTGGAAGCAGGAAACCGGTGAAGGCTTTGGAAGCAGGAGACCGGTGCAGCTTTGGAAGCAGGAGTTAGGAACAACAGGCCTCTGGTTGCTCACCCTTGGTGAGTTGCAGCATAGTGGAATGAAGAAGCTCAGAGTGATGGGTGTGTCTCCATTAAATAGCACACAGGGCTAATTACATACAGCACTTGAGTTACTGCAGATATTGCAGGGAAAGTCAGGACTCAGGGGGAAGGTCTGAAAGGTGTTGCTGATATAGCCTTCATGGGGAGGCAGCACAGCTTTTGGTCTTCTTGCGGCCACGGCCACGTTTACTTTGACTTGAAATGTGACACCTATCTGGTGCCAATTCCTTGTGGTTACATTCCACTCCATTTCTTGGCAGGAGAGGTTCATAGCAACAGCCACTTTGTGTTCCGCGCAAGCACCCATGAACTCAGGGGCCAGGTTGAGCAGGAATCCATGGGAACGCAGTTCCTCAACTATTTTGTCAGGAGGAATGGAGTTCCCCTTTGGTCCCAAAAACTCAAAACCTTTCATTTAGGTTTCAATGATATGTTTAATTAAAAAGTCACCAGAAATATGATATGCATCACAATTATCATAGTGATTCTCTAAAATCCAGCATTTCATTATATTTAATCAATAATATCAACTTTGAGTGTTTAAGTATGGTTAAGAACAACATTGTCAGAGGTCTGGTTATGATGAAATTAATTTCAAAACGCGCAAGATTTGATGGAACATCAGAAAAAAAAAACCTACGTTTTTTTTTTTCCTTTTTCCTCTTTGACCTTTCTCGACACAGGCAGGATCAAAGAAGCTTTGCTGTTAGACACTCAATGATAAAAACCTATCCAGATATAAAGTCTTTCCCTAAAGACAATGGGTTTCGTAGTTACTTAGGGATAAGCGCTACATGGCATCTGAATGGAGACATCCTCGAGCAAATAAGGCCATGAGGAAATTGAGAAATATACATACCAATTGACTAAGTCTCACAGACACTAAGGAGCACCACTTTGTCCGGTGAGATCACTGAAGACTCACCTTGTAACTCAGCAAATAAACCATTTATTTAAGTATGAGCTTAACAGCCGCAGAAATAACTCAGTTTACAGAGACTCCCACCATAATAGGAAGAAACCCAACCAAAAATCTTTTTTTTTTATATATACAATTCATATTTTAACCGACAAAGTGATGCAAGGTTCCCGTGATTCTAAATGGTCTATCATGAATTGTATCAAAATTATATATGTAAGGGGACTTGGAATAGAGGGATAGTGTAAAGTGAATGATGATTGTGATTCAGATTATATAAAACATGGATTGTGATGGTATGTTGGGTGATACAAGAATTACGGGTCTAAAATAGCCCCGCATAAGTCAAATTAATGTATATACTTCTGACATAGGGTAGCTTTATATAAATCAAATCCCTTATAGCATTATTAACTTTGTCACGACTTAAAACTTTGAACAACTCACCAAAAGATACATAGTCCCGCAGTGCCACCCAGTGGTCAGGTAAATGTCGGACACCTGACCCTCACATATTAATATGGACCAATCAGGACGCGACACAAGGATAATTAGATACAGGAGGGTAGGATTTAGGGGGGTGTGAAAGGGCTATATGAGGGCTAAAGACTGGACACCAGGGAGGGCACCCATCCAGGAGACTCCCAAGGGCTGACCATGCAGACAGAGAGCTTACACCCATCCAGGGAACCAACTCAACTCCAATCCAGCCCAGAGAATCCTGAAAGCCCCATCTCTCTCTCGACCGCTGCCAAGATCAGATTCCAGACCAGACCCCAAATCCTAGGCCAGGCCACTGAGACTGGTAAAGTATAGCCGCTTTAAATATCACATAACCCGTATAGTCAATGTGTTGAGTACAGTAGAGAATAGCTGAGCCAAACTGTTATAGTATTTGATAGTGTTCTATGTATTGCCACGTCAGATGCGATTCATTTACAAAAGAATAAAGAGTAATTCAGGCTTATTGCCAAAGTTTAAAGGATATAAGAAATTGATTGTGATTCCACTGCAGAGGAATCAAGGATCAATATTATATGGGACGTTAGTGCCCCCTTTTTCTAGAATTGAATTACTCATATTCTGAGACTTGAAGCACATCTGATCTCTAACGTCCACGCCGACAATCAATGGTAATTTGACACACCAACTCCTATGACCAGGTAGTAATTGCATTACATGCCAGACCTCACTAGAATAATCACATAGAACGGTAATCCGTGGGTATCCTATTTATTCTTGTATTGTCGTGTGGCTCTTGGGCATTCATAATCGGTTGTTGATCACCCGCGCCAGGAAAGGGTCCTAGGTAAGTATTGTACTATTATGTGTCACTGCTTAGCATACCTGCCCCATTAACTGCTAACGGCTAGTCTGTTTTGGGGATCTGTGGCATCTGTTGGTGGCATACTATGGTCTTCACTCTGTCAATCTAAACAAAGCTTTGTGATTGTTAAGATTCCAAGATAATAAATACTGTTTGTCTTTATCTATGCTTAGTTTTGCTATTTTATTCCAATAAAAATATCCAGATAGAGTTTAAAGAACTCAAAGTATTTTTTTTGTTTATCACACATTGCGCCAATTAAATCATCACATATCGTGTGACATTATTGGCTGGAGGCACTAGCTTTAATTTTTCTGTCAGATATTAATTGTTAATATCTGAGCCCAGAATTGCTGACAACATGAATCTGTTAATTGGAAAGCAGAAAGCTAGGAGAGTTCTCACACTTATATTTTTAGGAGTAGACACTTGAACTCTGTTAGAGTCTTGAAAGCTTATTCAAAGAGCACCCAATTGGCCATTGAATTGCACCGAATGGTGAATTCCCCCATACAGTGCAATTTTGTGGCCATTTGGCTATTCAAAAAGCTGGAAGTTCAACAAATATTGGTGAATTGCCAGCAATATACGATGACCTTCGACAGCAGTAAAATTCCCCATAGAGAAGTAATGGTTAATCTATTCAGAGAACGCTGAACAGCCCTGAAATGTTGTCAAATGTCCTGATTTTCGGTGGTTTCATTCAACAGGTTTAAGCAGGTGAATCCCTTAGGTTTCAATGTAAAGAAAATTCCCCGTTTTTCTTAAATATTTATTCAACCATCTATTCTTTAAAAGTTGCGTTTTTTTCTGATTTTTTAATCCCTGTTTGGCGGCTGGTCTGCTTTTTGTCCTATATATCTGGCGGTCTGTCGGATCGATTCGGCTGTATTTTTGTGGTTTGATGATGCGTTTGGTGGTTTATCAGATCGATTTGGCAGTTTTTCAATCTGTTTGGTAACTTTTTTGGCGGTTTTTGGCTCCGTTTGGCGTGTCTATCGGCGGCTTTCAGTGCATCGATTCAGTGCACTTTGGGGACCTTGTGATGATAGCTGAATTCACCGCAGGGTAGGCAAATTAAAGGTGCCGAAGTGTGCCGGAGGAGAGAGTGACAAAATTTTGCTGAAATTTTGGTGCTCTCTGAATAACCCCTTTAGTGTCACACCCATACAGTATTCCCCTTCATAAAAGTGAAGTGTACCCATTCTGCTTTTTCAATGGATCTTTCCTATTTCTCCCTGTGGGTGGCCTTCATTCTGATATACAGTAAACTGACCTTTATGCCTGTATCTTCTTTGGATTCATTGCATGCCTGTTCTTGACCTATCTCTTTGGTGACTCCTTCTGTATCTCATTTGTATTATTTTGCTTTTGACCCTTGGTTCTAGATAATTTAGGTGAACTGTACCGCTGTCTCAACCTGACACTTGGCTTTTCTTTATAATGTCTGTGAATCAATGAAATCACAAATTGGATCCCCCAATAATAACATAAAATAACTATGGGTTAACAGAGATCAAATTCAAAGATATTAAAAGAAACTGAGCATGAAATCATTTCCAGCAAAATGAAACCAGGACATCAGCAAAGATCATATATACATGTATATGCCATACAAATAACAGGAATAGTAAGATAACTGGGAATAAAAATAATAAATGGCATTAAAGGAGGTAGGAAATATAAATAATGGCACTGTATCCACGAGCACAAAAGGATACAGCAAGGATCTATCTTTCATATAAGGTCATTACAGCTATGTTTGACCCATCATGTAAGTGTGTATTTTTAAATCAAAATTTTGACCTAGAACAAAGCAAAAAAAATTCTCCTAAACCGAAAATCTCTGAGTAACTTTCATTTTCCTGTTCAGACAGAACATTTGGCAAATGCAAATAAATCAAATACTTGACTGAAAAGATAAATCTTTCAGTTTTAACTACTGCCTCGGTAAAGGGAATCCTGGAAGTTAGCATTAAGAACATATTCATTTATTGGTACTATAATTTAATTTTGTCTAGAGTAAGGCAAGACAATGCCAACCTATTTGTTACATCTTTTGGCAATGAGCCATACATTTTCATACCACAGAATGTACCCCTCTGGCTATAGATTTTAAATTTGAAATGCTGACTTAATTAAATTTCCTGTGTTTGAAAAGACTTATGTTTACATCAGCATTAACATGTACAGTTGTTGGCAATATTACAAAAAGGTACAACTAACTCTAAATAAATCTAAGTTAAAACATTATGAATTAAATTTACATTACAATTAGCCCTGCATGAGAAATCACTATATGCTCTATTATGATTTTAAATGAAAAAAGAACACATACGTATGGGCCCTATTCCAGGTGAGCCAGTAATATAGAGTCGCTAATTCAAGAATTCTGTGCAAATTCATGCAAAGTGCAATATCAGTGTCTTGTAGACATGTGTACGGCAAAACAAAATTGGTTTGTTTCGTTTTGGATCATTTTGTTCCGTTTTTTTCTGTTTACTTTGTTATATTACCGTGATTTGGTATTTCAGATTGATACATTGATTCGGACGATCGGTGATTCGTATTTCAGATTGATTTGTTGATTCGGGCGATCATTGATTCATATTTCAGATGGATTCATTGATTCGGACGAACGTTGATTCGCATTTCGGGTTGATTTCTTATTTCGTTTTTATTGGTATTTCTTTTTTCGAATGATTACGTATTTAATTTTTATTTCGTATTTTGATTTTATTAGTTATTTCGAAATATGAAATGGATAATTTTTACTTCGATTGAGGTGTAAAAAAAGAAAAATGCCTAAACCCCTTTCTTTGGTGCTGAAACCTATTCAGTACCAAGGACAGCAGCGTTTTTGGTGCTGAAACCTATTCAGCACCATGGATAGCAGCTTCGCGGAGCACTGTATCCCCATGGGGCTGCTGTCCTTGGTACTGAATAGGTTTAACTAACGTTAGAGTTCGAATGGGTAAGTGTTAACTCAAGGATAAGTGACTTTAACGTATCCCCCACCCCCATATTACCTTCCTAATACTGTACCCGTAGAAAATTACTTAGCTCATCAGTGATTCCGCTAGCTTCCGCGAGCTTACTATACTTTGCGCATCATATACTTACCATGGGGAGGCCAGTCATTAATTAACTTTAAGATAAATAAGGTATTACAAAGTGCTAGCGCTAATTACGGCAGGGATGCACAAGTCAAAATTTTAGCTACACATAAAAGCTGGTGCTAACTGATTCTGCTTTTCCAAAATCATTTAGCACCCGTAAACCCCCCTCAAGAAATCCGATACTCACCTCTCATCACGCGGTGAAACAGTGGCCCAATCTGCATCTCCTGGGAGCAGAGTGAGACTGGGATCAAATAGTTCCCAGTCTCCCTCCATCTGCGATCACTGCCTGGAAGCACAACCCTCCATGGAGTCCTATGGACTCCAGGAGGTGATACTCGCGGTGTCACAGAAGCACTACTGAGGTTAGTACTGCTGTTAGTGTTGCGTTCTGGGGCAAGGTGTTCAGACAGCACCTGACCCAGGATATCACTCTGAAATGGGGCAGGTTTTCAGACACCTGATACACACTGCATAGTGGAACTGTGAGGGACCCATCAGAGGTGCAGACCACACTGCTTTCCCAGCAGACCACCAGGGAGTCTGCATTGTATTATTACACATTAAATGGCCCCAGCAGCTCCAAGGTCCCAGTCACCCAGTGGCAGCTTAGTGTATATAACTTGTCGACCAAGTCATGACTCCTGGGACACATGTGCTTTCACCACTCATTGTGGCCCTAGATCTATGTATACAACTTAATGACTCTTACCTTGGTGTCAATCAGGGCTTTTTTTCAGCGGGTACTCACCGGTACTCAGTACTCGCACCTCACCACTGAGTACCGGCACCTCACCACCAGCCCGAACTAACAGGAGAGAGCTAGGGATGTGCGTTTCGGGTTTCGGAATTTCGGAATTTTCACGAAATTTCCCGATTCGTGTTTTCGGATGCGGCCGAATTTCCGAAAAATTTTATATCCGAAAATGGCAGATCCGAAAAGTTTTCCGAGCCGAAACGAAATATTTTCGGAATTTTCGAATGGACTTGAAATTTGTCAAATCGAAATTTATTGCTTTGAAACGAGGAGAACAGACGTTCCGAAAAAACGAAAATTTCCGAAATTACGAAAAGTCGATACAAAAAACGAGCAAAGTGACACGAAAATACGAAAAACGGTCGATATTGCGAAAAAAATGTACACGAAAAACGAGTCGAGCCGAACTGAATCGAAACAGAAATCGGTCGAAACGACCCGAATCGAAAAGCTTAAAAATCTGAAAAATCGAACCGAATCGAACCAAAAAAAAAATCGGTGCACAAGCCTAGAGAGAGCATGATGCTCCTCCCTTCTCCTGCAGTGGCAGGCAGAGAATCGGGAGGGCTCGGCAGCTCATTTTGCTCCTGTACGCTTCCGATTGTCAGGAGTGTATGTAAGGACCGATAACCCCTCTCTTCTCCCAGTAAGTGACAAGAGAGGGCTGGTTAAATAAAATCTCCCCTCTGTTTCTTCAGTGCCCCAGCTCTGGCAGATGTGTGTAAACATGCTGCATCCCCCCTCTCTCTGCAGCCACTGAAACTTTGAACAGCATGGGGAGGGGGGTGCAGCATGTTTACACACATCTGCCAGAGCTGCGGAGTGTCAGGCAAGAGGTGTGATCAGAGGAGCTGGCACTGTAAGGTGGTAAGGGTGGCCGCTTAAGAGCGCTTTAGCAGGAGGGGGTGCAAAAAAATTTTAATCCCTGGTTACTTGCCTTGACAGGGATCCAAATTTTTTAATCTGCCTGGCGCTGTGTCCCTGCTGCTCCTCCTCTAAGATGCAGCCGGTGCCCAGCGAGCTGCATTGTATCTGCCAGCCAGGAGAGAGCAGAAAGAATATGAAAGCCTGTGCTCTCTCTCTCCTCCTGGTCCCTTCCTCCTTGCTGTGCCTGGCCCCCTCTGATGATGTCAAGAGAGGGCTTGCCAAAAGACGTCTACACTGCCGCCTTACCCCCAGAGCCTCCCCAGCAGTACCAGTGTGTGATGCACCCTGGAAGGTGAGAAGGTGGAAATTTAAATTCTGGCTGCATTGCTCTGCAGGGACTCAGTGACAGGCAACCTCAGAACAAAGAAAAAAACTGCTGCTGCTTCCAAATACACTTCAAAACAGCATCTAAAAATATCATCTCTGGCAACACCAGTATGTTCACCTGGTCCTGCTGTTACCACCATGTGGGGGTCTTCTCAAGGTCAAAACACCCTCTCATCCCCCAATATTGGAGTTCCCCAATATTATTCAAACAGTACTTGGTGGATAGTGGAGTTTCATTGCTGTGGAGCTCATACACCCTGCGCATTACTGTGAGTTTCATTGCAGTGGCGCTCATACACACTGCATATTACTGTGAGTTTCATTGCCGTGGTGCTCATACACACTGTGCATTACTGTGAGTTTCATTGCTGTGGTGCTCACAAATGCTAGGGGATTATCCAATCAGTGCCAACGTTGCAAAAAAATCCCAGCTAACTGCACTGCAATACAGATTTTTTTCTTGCAACAGAGGCACTTAGTGGATAACCCCCATAGGGTTACAACAATAGTTGTAGTTCATTTAAAGGAACACAGTATTAAAAAATATGGTGCCCTTTTATAGTGTCTTCCTTTAAGTGAGCTACAACTATTGTTTATTAGGACATGAAAATAGTCATAATAATCCGTTTTTCCCTGGACGTGAGAGTACCCCCACCTATTTTTCCAGAAAAAAAGCACTGGTTTTAATTATATGTCATATCATAGTAAACAAGAAGATATATAATTTATCTTGTTTATCAATGATATATTGCTAGGTTAATGGTACATAATGTATATTTTTCCTGAAAGGTTCACTTTTATTTACCCCTGAAAACAAGTACTATCAGGGTTATTCAGAGAGCGTGAAAAGCAGGAGAATGACTTGAGAATGAAAAATTCTAGGTCAAAATAGCCGATTTGGAAAGTGAGATGAAAGGGAGAATTTTTCTGGTTTGTCTATTTTGACCTACAATTTTTCATTCTCCAGTCATTCTCCAGTCATTCTCCTGCTTTTCACGCTCTCTGAATAACCCTGTATGTCTCATAATCCTTCGTAGTCTTCAAGCACATATTATGCACTTTACTATTTCCTATAACATGAAGCTGAAGCATATAATCCTAATACATAATTTACAATCCTGCAGGTCATACTCTATTCTGCAATCTGCATACATAGATCTATAGCAGGGCTGCTAGCAATTTAAATCATAATGTTTTGGTGTGTATATATAGGTCTCTTTTCATTAATCCAAAAATATGATTGAATTAAGCCTGTAGTCTCTTTAGAGAGCGAAAAAGACTACATATCTCATTAGCAATGCTACTATTTTAGTCTTAAAAATGAATTAGTGTGAATTGTATTTTTTCTGTAATAAATAACTGTTCTACCTAAGGTTTTACTACACATGCTTGGCAACCAACCACTATAGGAGCAAAACATAATTTTAGATTAATTTTTAATTGAGTGAGAAGATAAAAACACTCCAGGGAGAAGTTCATGTCCCTTAACTCCTACGGCGTAAAGATAGCTTCCCATGGCCAGTTCATATTTATTACATGCACACTGTATCATCCTGCCTTGTATAAATAAAATGAGATGTACTCCTTTTCCTCTTTAGCACCGAGGTTATAGGAGTAATTAATATCATTGTCCCCCTTGGTACACTTTATGCACAGATGGCACTCTGCAAGGATATTGGTTTAAGGACATGAACAAAGGTTTTAATGTTATAAAAACCTAACAAATAAGTGTAAAATAAAATATATGTATGTTTTATTGTCATTCTATTATATATGCCAGTTAAGATATTTTTAAAGAAATAGAAAAATATAATTCAGAGTTTAGACTTATCAATGTATTGCATCACCCCGTGAATCCCACAGAGAAGTGAAATAAGTACATTATTGTATATATATATATATATATAATTATTATTATTATTTTATTATTATTCTTTATTTATAAAGCGCCAGCATATTCCGCAGCGCTGTACAATAGGCACAGTATAGACAGGGTTACAATACAATACATTGAACAACATTTGACAAACAGTACAGGAGGAGATGAGGGCCCTATTCCCGTAGGAACTCACAATCTAGGAGGGTTGGGGTTGGAAACAGAAGGAGAGGACTGCAAGGTGAGAGTGATTGATGGTTGCGTCTGAGTTGGGTGGTAGGCTTCCCTAAATAGGAACGTTTTAAGGGAGCGTTTGAAGGAAGAGAAGTTAGGGGAAAGTCTGACAGTACGAGCGTGAGCGTTACAGAGAGTGGGGGCTGCGCGTGATAAATCCTGCAGTCGATCATGGGAAGAGGTAATGCAGGGAGACGCTAGGCGCAGGTCGCTGTTTGACCTTAGGGAGCGGGCTGGGGTGTATTTGGTGATTAGCGAGGACAGGTAGTGGGCAGCTGAGTTAGTGAGGGTTTTGTAGGTAAGGATAAGGATTTTGAACTTAATTCTGCAGTGGATGGGGAGCCAGTGAAGGGACTCGCAGAGGGGAGCGGCAGAGACAGAGTGGCGGGTGAGGTGAATTAGCCTGGCGGAGGCGTTCAGGATGGATTGTAGGGGGGAGAGGTGGGACAGAGGGAGGCCAGATAAGAGATTATTGCAATAGTCGAATCGGGAGATTACCAGGGCGTGTATGAGTTGTTTTGTGATGACAGCGGTAAGAAATGGCCGAATTCTGGAAATATTACGCAGTTTCCATTAAATTATTTAGTCACAAAGAGGACTTGTGTGTAACCTTTGATTAAAAACAATGATTTAAAATAATAGATTTAATCCGCCACTGCTCCATAGCTAAACATACTCAGGAGTCTACCAGTTACCAGGTGGTACCGGACCCCCACTTTCTTGCATAAGATAAACCAAGATGTACCTGACAAATGTTGGAGATGTGGTGATGAACAAGATAGTCCTATACACATATGGAGGAGAATGTTCTATGATTAGGCACTTCTAGTCCCATATCCATTCTATTTTGGGAAACTACATAGACCTTCCGCCAGACTTCCACGCAGCAGTTATCCTGTTACACCATACTAGTTTCTCTACAATCTTTAACAAAGGGTCCATTTTGTTTGGACTTTTTTTGATTTTTAATGCTGATGGCAGGTACCAGAGATATCTGGACACTTGGTCACTCTGGATACTTCACCCACCTATATCCAAACTCCAAGCACCCAACCAGAGCCCTGTTGCTACTTGACTTGGGCAACAGCCCCCCAACTCGCACTAAAGCAATCATACCAAAGGAAAGCTCAAAAGTACTAGAGCCCCCTTCACTTTCATAAGGTGCCACTGGCGATTCCTTTATAACCTGACTTGAGTGAAAAGTTAATAACAGATGATAGAAAAGAGGGAGTAATAGTGCAGGTGCGATTAACGTGTATCACAAATGAAAATAACTTAAGGGTGGTGTGCAGTGATGTCAGACAATATGGTGCTGCCTGAAAAATGGATACAAAATGTACAAATAAAACAACCAAAATTTGTGCTACAGATAATAAACCATATATGAATAATCCAAATGGCACATCAGGTAATATACAATGAAACAATACAATGAAAAGATGAGTAAAATAAATTATAATTAAAATAGTGGCTATCGTGTCAATAGTCCAGTGGGGAGAAGTGATCACAAAGTCAAAATGAGATAACATACTCATAAATCAATAGGACAGTCCTCCTCAAAGTGCAGGTGCTTGTGGTCAGACTTCTCAATATATTTCAAAGAGCCTTAGCTTTTCACGGCTCTAGGTTGGCATGAGTCACATTGCTCCCTGAGGTTCTGCCTGTGTATCTTTTCCTGATTTCCTGATTTCGAATCCTGCACTTAACAGTTTGGACGGTATAGAGCAAGTTTGTCAAGCAGGTCGTGTGTTCAAAACCAACCTGGAACATGTAGGTTCCATTTATTATATCTAATAAACCAAACTATATTTATATCATTCTGTTATGTAAAACCATTTTCCTTTGGAGGGGACAATGAACACTAAAAAGGGAAGCATTCAGGGATGCCAGGAGATAAGGCATCATCTGTTATTATACCCTATATGAATAATCCATATGGTGCATCCAGTAATATACAATGAAACGGTACACTGAAAAGATGAGTAAAATAAATAAAATAGTGGCTATCGTGTCCATGAAGCCACGCAGTGACAATAGTCCAGTGGGGAAAAGTGATCACAAAGTCAAAATGAGATAAAATAATCTTAAATCAATAGGACAGTCCTCCTCAAAGTGCTGGTGCTTGAGGTCAGATTCCTTTATGTATTTATTTCAAAAAGCCTTAGTGAGTCCCGGCTCTAGGTTAATATGAGTCGGGCCAAATAAAGAGTGGCGCTACCCTTTTTTGTCCTATAACATAACAAAGTCTATCACTAAGTCATATCAAAACTGGAGTAACACTCACCAATTCATATGCCTCGTAATTCTTACGGGCTTAGAGGCTGCAGCGTCAGGTGCCCTTTGGGTGGGGGCCCAAAACCTCTTGAACTGCCAGTCCTCAAGTCCCAAGATGCTGGTTAAGTGCAGGATTCGAGAGAAATAAGGAACAGATACACCGGCAGAACCTCAGGGAGCAATGTGACCCATGCTAACCTAGAGCCGGGAAAAACCAAGGCTCTTTGAAGTACGTCGAGGGGTCTAACCTCAAGCACCTGCAGTCTGAGTAGGACTGTCCTATTGATTTATGAGTAGGTATCTCATTTTGACTTTGCGATCACTTCTCCCCACTGGACTATTGTCACTGTGCGGCTTCACGGACAAGATAGGCAATATTTTACTCATCTTTTCACTGTACTGTTTCATTGTATATTACTGGATACACCATATGGATTATTCATATATGGTTTAATAACAGATGATGCCTTATCTTCTGGCTTCCCTGAATGCTTCAATTTTTTTAATGTTCATTGTCCCCTCCAAAGCAAAAAGGTTTTATATAACAGAATGATATAAATAAAGTTTGGTTTATTAGGTATAATAAATGGAACCTACGTGTTCCAGGTTGGTTTTGAACTCACGACCTGCTTGACAAATTTGCTCTATACCTTCTAAACTGCTATAACCGCAATGTATGTAATATTGAAATTTACTTATTGTGCAATAAAGATATATTTACAAAAGCTTCTTCGTAGACTCCAAATAGTTGTTAAGTACGACGATAGTCCATTGGCTGTGTCAGAGAAGACCCCTCCCCAGTTCAGGCTCATTTAATTCTTTTAAAAATGACTTGAGGTCCCAGTTAGTGAGAGTTCCTCTCATCAGTACATCCTAAGTCTGCCACATATTATTCCCAGTAGTATCAATGCAGAGTGGAGTCTGCCATCTTATTCTCAATTGATGCCACATGGCCATCTATAGAACATAGCTCTTCCACCTTTTGGACCTCTGGGTAGGTACAATCTGTGACATAACTTTTTTCATCAAATCTTTCAGAACGTATGGTCCTGGAGAGCCCAGTATACATGGAGGACCGGTGAGATGTACGGACCAGTCGTAGCAGTGACTGAAACACCAGGTAGCTCAGGTGGAGATCACAGATGTATAGATGGTAAGAACTGGCAGTAACCAGAGATGAGGCTTAGTTGGCAAACTTAGGAGAGGTCACACTGGCAGGCAGCAGACAAGCATGGTCAGTAACCGTAGCACGGGTAAGCTTGGCAGGGGAAGATAAGCATGGTAGACATAGCAATGATTAGGGAACCAGGAATCGTGTAAAAGGTGATACAGGGAACACTAGCTCAGATTGCAAATCCCCAAAATTGAGCAAAGTACTCACTGGCCCGCTGCTATTTTATAGTTCTCCATTAAGACGGCTAGGACATATCCTGAAAAACCGTCCGCGTTATCAGCCAGCACCGATACGTCTTGCCCTGTGCGGCATCATAAATATCCACGTCTTTGTGTGCATGTGCAGCTCATTCTTTTATTGACTCCAAAAATGGAAGGAGCAGCTCAGCTCTCTTAGGCTAGGGTCAGACGAACGCATTTTTCACGTTGTCCGTGAAAAAGTGCGGTCGAACGAACGTACGTATTTTTTCCCGGAATACGCGATAGCGGTCATACGATGCGCCTTTTCGTCCGTGATTTTGTATGGATTATCAATAAAACACTTTTTGTGTCTGGACGTTATGTTGGCCGGACGTGTGCAGCATCTGACGTCTCCTAATCACACACACACGCCGCTATGCGGCCGCAGCGCACTCTGTACGTCAGTAGTAGCGGTTTGACGTTCTCGAAAAAATACGTTCGTTGGCCACTTGCGTTGCGCGGACGAACTTTCGTGCGGCCGTTCGTCGTATGTTCCCCGGCATTGGACGTCATTTGCTGCTAGTACGGCCGTGATTTTGTGCGGCTAAACGCACGTTAAAACTGCGCTAGTCTGACCCTAGCCTTAGAAGTAGCGACCACAGCACTGTGGTTGCAGTGAGTATAGCGGACAACAAAGATGGACCTGACAACTCTAGATTACTTTCTTCAAATCCTGTTTCTCAATATAAATGGTTAGTGACATTTTTCTTCAGAACAATGTTTCTTTTATGCCTCTGAATGTTGATATTTTATGCGTTTTCTTATTTCTTTCTATCATACATGGATAGACTCTTATGTACATAATTTTGCACTTAAATGCTTTTTAGAACACTTTTCCAATTAACATTTCATCTGTCATCTGCATGTGTAATTATCCATTGGCTGACTGTTCATTCTGCTTATATAGCTGCAATCTCCTTCCTAATTTAGCCAGTTGCAAGACGTAAGATTATAATAGTAAATCTAATATTCCAAATGTTAATTTAATAATATGAAAAGTGTCTCTTATAAAGAAAATCCACAGAGTCTCTGTTTTGAAAGGCTATTTCTTCTCTTTCTCTTAAACATGTTTCTCGGAACTGTTCTGCTGATCCCATGTTGCACTCGTGTGGAGGGCAGACATAATGCTAATTTAGATATCATATTGAATTCATAGGAATTTATATAATACTGCAATTACAAAAGAGCAATGGTCAACGTCGGATGCTGCGAATTCGCACTGTGTTGTTGATTGTAAGTGATGTATACAACGTTGTTCTCTTACCTGTATTTCTGTACTGAGATAAATAAAAATATGTTTAAAAAAAAAAAGAGCAATGGCCAGTAGATATTTGCATTTCGTTATGTTCCAAATTGCAATCCAGACAAAATTATACCGATTCATATTTCGGAAGCACTTCGAAATAATGAATCGTTTTTGTCCGAAATGGAATGGAAACAAAAAGGTGTATAGCAAATTGAATTTGTTTTCACGAATCAATTCATCATAACATTTTACTTAGACTGAGTCACACTCAGCACCGTGTCCCTGTCCATTGGACATGGTGCTGAATCTGTTGTATTCATCACCACAGGCCATGGATGGCACTATGATGCCATTCGATGCAATTCGGCGGCAGTGAAATTCCCCATAGAGAAGTAATGGTTAATCTATTCAGAGAACACCGAACAGCAGCAAAATGTTATTGAAATGCCCTGATTTTTGGTGGTACGTTCGACAGGTTTAAACAGGTGAATCCCATAGCTTTCAATGTAAAAAAATTCCCCTTTTTTATTAAATATTTTTTCAACCGTTTATTCTTTTCATTTGCAGCAAAAAGCCTTTTTTATTTATTGATTTTTTCGAATTTTTGAGTATTTGTTTGTATTTTCTAGGTGAATTTTTGGACTACCAATTATTTTAAAAAGACAAGTCTCTTTTTCTTTCCTGAACACAGCGGTTCTTTTTCTTTCATTTACTCAGGCTGCATTCGGTGGGTGCTGTCCTTGGTGCTGAAACCTATTTTCAGCACCAAAGGCAGGTGGATTACGTATCTTTTAACCCTCATTTTTTAACCCTAATCTAACAGTAATTAATTAATCTGTTTCACCATTCCGAAATAACGAATAAAAACGCAATAACAAACCAAAACAAAATAACGAATCAACACGAAACATGAATTACTTATCTCCCTAAATAATGAATCAATCTGAAATACAAATCACTGTAACAAAACGAACGCACCGAAACAAATTAAAAAAAATTAAAAATCGATCCGAAACTAAACAAAACAAATTTTTTCATTGTGCACATGTTTAATGACCAGCAGATAAGGGGTAAAACATGCAAACTGCTCTGATTTAACTCCTTACATTCTAGCTATGGGTGTGCAGTATGTGGGTCAGGAGAGGACAGCCTACTTGCTCTGATTTAAATTGAATACAATGCATGAACCAATATGAATCACACTAATATAGCTCCCAAGATTTTTTTTTCACAGTTCATTTGTTTAGGTTTCAATTTATTGATTCTTTTTTTGGAAATGATAAATATTTCAAAATTTGACAAACATCCATTTGTCTGAAAATGAATGCATCTAATTGTTGCCAATTTAACCCCTTCACTATCATTTGAGTTTAAAAAAGAACACGCTCAGGAACCAGTGGTATTTTGTAAAATCGTTTTTAATTAATAATACAGTAAAAAAATATTTGGGAATTTTCTCATTGTGTTTCTAGCCTTAATAAGTTCTTATCTGCCGACATTTTTCTATGTTTCTATTTTTACTGAGAGGGCGGTGGATACATGGAACAGTCTTCCAGTAGAAGTGGTAGAGGCCAAAACAGTAATTGAATGTAAGTAAGCATGGGATAGGCATAAGGCTATCCTAAACAAAAGATAAATCCAGGTAAAGTATCCATGTAATTGGGCAGACTAGATGGGCCGAAGGGTTCTTATCTGCCGACATTTTTCTATGTTTCTATGTTTCTAATAACCTCTTTGGCAAGTGTATTTCACCATCTACTGGCCAAAAAGAGTTACTACAGTTCTGATCTCTGTGGGAAAAAAAGGAGAAGTCAATTAGAGACCTTCCCCAGCTGATGTTAAAAAGTGTTAGCACCTTGGGCATCTTGGGCATCATGCTCACAGCGCTATAACTTTGGGGCACATTCTGGAGCACAAATGGAAACAAATTACTTTGCAACAAATGAATTACTTTTGCAATGATACAGTATAGCCACAGACCATGTCAACATGATCCCGGGCTGCTGTGTCTGCTACTGCTGAACATGTATACATGATCACAGTAGTAAAGGGTTTAATAACACTCTGTAGCTCAGGACTGTCAAACCCATGGCCCTCCAGTTGATAATGCCCAGAATTACGTTAATGCAATGGATATCCACAGAATCATGAGAGATGTAGTTCAGAAACATCTGGGGGTTGTGGTGCTTGACAGTCCTGTTCTAGCCACTGTGATCATTTAAATTATTTCTCTCTCCCCCACTGACAATGTTACAACGGTTCAATACAAAGGGTTTTGCCCAACCCGGTAGACTATTAATCACATATTGATTGAGTTGATCAATCAACATGCAAAACATCTCCCAATGCTAGTTGTGCATACATCAATTGTCAGGGAGCATGATCATGTAGGATCTGGTAGACTTAGAGTTGTGGATAGAAAACATGTCCCACAGTCTGTGGCTCTTCTTAATTCTTTTGAGGCACTTTCAGAGTGTAGTGGTGAGACGGATGTAGGCTCAGACACCATAGATGAGGAACCACCATCCCCTATGCCTAAGGTATGCAGGACTGCAACCAAGAACAAAAAGGAAAAGGTGGGACTTGATAGAAGGCAATTGTTGCTGGGTGATTCTATCATAAGAGGTGTTGAGCTGGAGAGTAGTGGTTTGGTGAGATGTCTTCCTGGGGCTACTGCTTGTAGAGACAAGAGACGTATTCTCAATATTGTCAAACAAGCAAAGCAGCAAGGGGAAGTGGACGTTCTAGTCCATCTAGGGACAAATGACTTGGCTAGCAATGAGGTTTCTGAGATTAAGGAAGATTTTTGTGTTCTTGGAGGTGAAATACAGCAGATTGTGTCCACTGTGTCATTCTCTGAAGTTTTGCCTGTGCATAACATTCAGGATAGGCAGATGCGCAATAGGGAATTTAATTTGTGGCTTCGGGAATGGTGTCGGGAGCAAGGATTTGGCTTTGTGTCCCATGATAGCTCTAATTGGAGCAGAAAGGAACAGTATAAAAAAGATGGTTTGCATCTTACTCATAGGGGAACATATGTTCTCAGTGAGAAGTTCAAAGGTTTCACAAAGAAATATTTAAACTAGGAGGGGGGGATAAAAGGGTAAAAAACTATCTGCCTGATTGTCCCCCAAAACTAAATCGGAGGGTGCAAGCAACATGCGGGGAAAAAAATGACAAGCTAAGAGTCGTGTCTATAAATGCTCGCAGTTTAGTCAATAAAATCAATGAACTGGAGGCAATGATGGCAGCTGAAAAAGTAGATTTAGTGGCGGTTACTGAGACATGGTTCAGTGAGAAAAATAACTGGGACATAACAATACCGGGGTACTCTTTATATAGAAAAGACAGAGAAGGTAGGAAAAGAGGAGGAGTGGCCCTGTATGTGAAAAACAACATAAAAACGCACCAAATAAAAGTTAGCGAGGTGAACATAGAGTCAGTTTGGGTTACGCTAACATTTGGCAATCATACAGTAGCTCGTGTAGGTGTGATCTATAGACCCCCTGGACAAGTAGAAGAGCTAGATAATCTGCTGTTTGAGGAAATAGCCAAAATGGCAATGAAGGGGGAAGTTATTATCATGGGGGACTTTAATCTTCCTGATGTGAACTGGAAAACCAAAACAGCTGGGTGCACCAGGAGTACAAATATTCTAAACTCCCTACTGGGATTATCTCTAACACAAGTAGTTGAGGAGCTGACCCGTAAAGAGGCCATATTGAATTTAATACTCACAAATGGAGGTTTGGTATCGGACGTTGTTGTAGGTGAAAAATTGGGCTCTAGTGACTGATCACCAGTCAGTATGGTTTAATATAAGAACAGGGATGGAGCCGCACCACACAAAAACAAAAGTTTTAGACTTTAAAAAAACAGATTTTTCTAAAATGAGATTTTGTGTGAAGGAGTCATTATCAGACTGGAGGAGTTTAAAGGGAGTCGAGGAGAAATGGGATTATTTAAAGGAAGCATTATTGAAGGCCACAGGCAATTGCATTCGGCTTGTTAGCAAAAACAAAAAAGGGAAGAAACCACTGTGGTACTCTGCAGAAGTGGCCAAAATAGTGAAGAACAAAAAGACAGCATTCAATAATTATAAAAAAACTCAGAGTGAAGAAGATAGGCAAACCTATAAAATTAGGCAGAAAGAGGAAAAGCAATTTATAAGAGCTTCCAAAGCACATGCAGAAGAGAAAATAGCTCAGTCAGTAAAAAAGGGGGACAAAACATTTTTTAGATACATAAACGAGAAAAGAAAAGTAAAACAAGGATTAGTTAGATTAAAAACAAAGGAAGGAAGGTATGTAGAAGAGGATAAAAGTCTCACTGACTGCCTCAATGAATATTTTTGTTCAGTCTTTGCAGAAGAAAAGGAAGGAAAGGGACCTCAGTTAGGAGGAAACACTAATGAGACATTTACATATCAGTTTACAGAGGAGGAGGTTCTACAGCAGCTGTCTAAAGCAAAGACAAATAAGTCAATGGGGCCTGATGGGATCCACCCTAAATTATTAAAAGAGCTCAGTGATGTAATAGCAAAACCGTTAACAAGGATTGGTTAAATAAATCTGTTAACGGGAGTCGTCCCAGAAGACTGGAAATTAGCAAATGTTGTGCCCATTTACAAGAAGTGTAGTAGGGAGGAATCGGGGAACTATAGGCCAGTTAGTCTTACGTCAGTAGTGGGGAAATTAATGGAAACCATGTTAAAGGAAAGGATTGTTGAACATCTAAAAACACATAGATTACAGGATCAGAAACAACATGGGTTTACCTCAGGGAGATCATGCCAAACTAATCTTATTGATTTTTTTGATTGGGTAACAAAAATAATAGACACAGGTGGTGCAGTAGACATTGCTTATTTAGATTTCAGTAAGGCTTTTGATACTGTTCCGCATAGAAGGCTTATCAATAAATTGCAATCTTTGAGCTTGGATTCCAATATTGTTGAATGGATTAGGCAGTGGCTGAGTGACAGGCAACAGAGGGTTGTGGTAAATGGAGTTTACCAGTGGGGTACCTCAGGGGTCAGTACTTGGACCCATTCTCTTTAATATTTTTATTAGTGATATTGCAGAAGGTATTAATGGAAAAGTTTGTCTTTTTGCTGATGACACAAAGATTTGCAACAGGGTTGACGTTCCTGGATGGATCAGCCAAATGACAAATGATTTAGGTAAACTAAAAAAATGGTCAGAGCTGTGGCAGTTGAGTTTTAATGTGGATAAGTGCAATATAATGCACCTGGGACGTAAAAACCCAAGGGCTGAATATAGAATATTTGATACAGTCCTAACCTCAACATCTGAGGAAAGGGATTTAGGGGTTATTATTTCAGAGGATCTAAGGGTGAGTAGTCAATGTAATAGAGCAGCAGGAAATGCTAGCAGAATGCTTGGTTGTGTAGGGAGAGGTATTAGCAGTAGGAAAAGGGAAGTGCTCATGCCACTGTACAGAGCACTGGTGAGACCTCACTTGGAGTACTGTGTGCAGTACTGGAGACCGTATCTCCAGAAGGATATAGACATCTTAGAGAGAGTTCAGAGAAGGGCTACTAAAATGGTGTACGGCTTGAAGGAGAAAAGTTACCAGGAAAGGCTTAATGATCTTAACATGTACAGCTTGGAAAAAAGACGAGACAGAGGAGATATGATAGAAACATTTAAATACGTAAAGGGAATCCACAAGGTAGAGGAAGGGAGTATATTTAAACGGAAACAAAGTATCAAAACAAGAGGACATAGTCTTAGATTAGAGGGGCAAAGGTTTAAAAGTAACATCAGGAAGCATTATTTTACTGAGAGGGTGGTGGATACATGGAACAGCCTTCCAGTTGAAGTGGTAGAGGCCAAAACAGTAATTGAATTTAAGTAAGCATGGGATAGGCATAAGGCTATCCTAAACAAAAGATAAATCCAGGTAAAGTATCCATGTAATTGGGCAGACTAGATGGGCCGAAAGGTTCTTATCTGCCGACATTTTTCTATGTTTCTATGTTTCTAATAACCTCTTTGGCAAGGGTATTTCACCATCTACTGGCCAAAAAGAGTTACTACAGTTCTGATCTCTGTGGGAAAAAAAGGAGAAGTCAATTAGAGACCTTCCCCAGCTGATGTTAAAAAGTGTTAGCACCTTGGGCATCTTGGGCATCATGCTCACAGCGCTATAACTTTGGGGCACATTCTGGAGCACAAATGGAAACAAATTACTTTGCAACAAAGGAATTACTTTTGCAATGATACAGTATAGCCACAGACCATGTCAACATGATCCCGGGCTGCTGTGTCTGCTACTGCTGAACATGTATACATGATCACAGTAGTAAAGGGTTTAATAACACTCTGTAGCTCAGGGCTGTCAAACCCATGGCCCTCCAGTTGATAATGCCCAGAATTACGTTAATGCAATGGATATCCACAGAATCATGGGAGATGTAGTTCAGAAACATCTGGGGGTTGTGGTGCTTGACAGTCCTGTTCTAGCCACTGTGATCATTTAAATTATTTCTCTCTCCCCCACTGACAATGTTACAACGGTTCAATACAAAGGGTTTTGCCCAACCCGGTAGACTATTAATCACATATTGATTGAGTTGATCAATAAACATGCAAAACATCTCCCAATGCTAGTTGTGCATACATCAATTATCAGGGAGCATGATCATGTAGGATCTGGACATGGAACAGCCTTCCAGTTGAAGTGGTAGAGGCCAAAATAGTAATTGAATTTAAGCAGGCATGGGATAGGCATAAGGCTATCCTAAACAAAAGATAAATCCAGGTTAAGTATCCATGTAATTGGGCAGTCTAGATGGGCCGAAAGGTTCTTATCTGCCGACATTTTTCTATGTTTCTAAACTGAACACATCCAGTTGGATTAGAAAATGGAGACTGCGACACGTGAAAAAAGTTATGTTTTTATTTTAAAGGCAAAAACTGGGATAGTGGTGGGATAAAAGTGGTTATTTATTTACAGATGTTGCTCCACTCCTTCCCATCACTGGTTTTATCCTAGAGTATTTCTTTAAATGTTAGGGGAAAGTTTTAAGATAAAAAACAGCAAGTGTTTCTCTATTTCAGCTTATATTATCTAAAAACGAGAATGTGTTTTCTTAAAAAATATATGTTCTACTTGAGTTGACAATTAGAACCAATCCAATAAGATCTACTCTACAAATGACCTAATGTAAATATATTTTTATCACTCTTGACTGCAAGAAATATATTATTTGAACAATTACCTATATTAAAATCACCAACCTGGATATTGTCAATACACTAAAACAAAATAAAAAAAATGCATATAAAAAGTTTGATTCAGGTGACTGATATATTGAAACGAAAATAAGGATGGTAGGTAGGAAAGCATGCCCAGGAGGAGGGAGTAAATTGTAAAGAAATACAACTGGAGAAAGACAGGGGATAAATAAATCTACTTGAAAATGCCTGGACAGTTATTTTCTGTATGGAAAATAATGGAATTTCTATAGACCTGTAAAAAGGAAGGAACATCAAATATTGGTTAAGAGGATTTAAGGAAAGGAACGGTAAAGGTTAAATTTTGAAAATAAGCTCTAAATTACAGTATATACACTATATTGCCAAACGTATTCGCTCACCTGCCTTGACTAGGGATGAGCGTTCGGTTCGGATCAGTTCGTATTTCGATTCGAACATCGCCTGTTCGGCTGTTTGTCGAACTCTGAACATTTCCATGTGTTCGCCGCATGTTCGCCCACAATGCACCACAATGGACCACAATGCACTTTTCCACTGGCCTGAAGCTTGCAATTGGCTACAGCCTTGCACCTGACCTGACGACAGGTACAAGACTATGCCAATCACAGCTCAGAGTCCTGATTGGCCAAATTTTGCCCAATCATGGGCTCACAGAGCTAAGTCCCGCAGCACACTATATAAGGCTTCTTCCCTGCCTGCAGCCCCAGCGTGTGTATTTGCAGGAGTGAATCATAGAGGAGAGGAGATTGTTCTGTCAGGGTGTATCAGTGACGTTGTAGGAGATTTCTGGGAATTAGAATCTGTGTTGGCACTGCCAGGCTATCAGGGACAGTGTGTTTCAGTGAGTTGTAGGAGATTTCTGGGAATTAGAATCTGTGTTGGCACTGCCAGGCTATCAGGGACAGTGCGTTTGAGTGAGTTGTAGGAGATTTCTGGGAATTCCAATCTGTGTTGGCACTGCCAGGCTATCAGGGACAGTGTGTTTCAATGAGATGTAGGAGATTTCTGGGAATTTGAATCTGTGTTGGCACTGCCAGGCTATCAGGGACAGTGTGTATAAGTGAGTTCTACCACAGTTCGTCAAATTAGAATCTGGCTTGGCACAGCCTGTTATCAGTGTGTATCAGTGAGTTATACCACAGTTAAGCAAATTAGAATCTGTTTTGGCACAGCCAGGCTAACAGGGACAGTGTGTATAAGAGAGTTATACCACAGTTCAGCAAATTGAAATCTGTTTTGGCACAGCCTGTTATCAGTGTGTATCAGTGAGTTATACCACAGTTCAGAAAATTTGAATCTGTCTTGGCACAACCAGGCTATCAGGGACAGTGTGTATCACTGATTTATAGCATTGTTCTGGAAAATCTGTATATCTTTGATCTAATTCTACATACCATACAATAACAGTTTAATCAGAGTTCATCTGTTTATCTATTGAGAGTTGAATCTGGCTGTTGCCAGCTATCAGGGTGTTGCAGCCTGCAGGAGAGCAAGTGAATCAGAGAGAGAGAGTAGAGGACATTGGCAGCCTGGCAGGGAAAATATCAGTAAAATCGCCGACTTGTATCAGATTTCTGAATATTTTTAATCTATATACCAGAGTTGAATCAGACTTCTGTATATCTCCAATCTTTATACCAGAGTTGAATCAGACTTCTTTATATCTCCAATCTTTATACCAGAGTTGAATCAGAGTTCTGTATATCGTTAATCTATATATCACTCACAATGTCAGAAAGACCAAAAAGGACAGGCAGACGCTCCCAGACACAGATAAAAGGGCAAGCAGACTCTGTGTTGGGAGGCTGTGTCTCTGGTCGTGGTGGACGTGGTGCATCCTCTGCAGGGGCACGCTTGTCCTTTCTAACTGGTGCTGGCCGTCTTAAGCAGCAGCAACATACAGAGGACTTGGTGGATTGGCTAACCAGGCCATCCTCTTCCTCCGAGTCCTCTGCCAGCAAGGCTGGTATTGGATTACAGTCCACGTCAGCTGCCAAAGCATCTAATGCAGCCTCCATGTCCACAGCTACTCCTGCCGTAGCCTCACCAACATACACGGAGGAGTCAGCTGAATTGTTTGACTACAATGACAGTGACATGCTGCTTGAGGATGCGCAGCAACTACAGTGCTCTGATTCAAACTCTGAGGTTGAGGAAGGGAGTATAATCAACCTAGAGGGAGGGGGTGCCAGTGACACACAAATAACTGGCACTCATGTTGCCCCAGCAGCTGCAGCATACTGCCAAGTTGGCTCCAGTGACGAAGAGATATGGGGTAATGACAATGATGATGAGGTCACTGACTCCACCTGGGTGCCTGATCGAACAGAGGAGTCAAGTGAGGAGGAGGAGGAGGAGGCACAACAAACACAAGGCACAATGTCCTCTATGACCAACCGTAGCCAGTCCAAAGCATCAGAAGTCACAGCTGCTCAGGTGCAGAGCGCTGTTGTCTCAAAGCACATGTACAGAAATGAAAGAGATAACCTGGATCGGCGCAAATGTTGCTCTCTGGGGTTCTGGAGCCTCGCATATGTATATATAAAAAAAGGAGACAATAATAGTGCTATACTGATATATGCAATAATTTTAGATGTATATAATATGTATCCCACTCACAAGTGTAGAGCCGTAACACTGGCTCTGAGTGGGTCCAGACGTGCGGGTAATTTATCTTCAATTTCTCAGGTGACCCCCACCTTACAGCAAATTTTCTATCCAAATTTATGCAGTGGAGAGAAGAAAAAAGAAAATCCTTGTGCAGATCCACAAACAAAGGTCACGATGTTGTACACAGATGGAATCGTACTCACATTCTGGGGAGCTCACATAGCTCGTGGATGTATGCCCATAGGTTTTTTTAGGTAGGGAAAAAACCCAGAGGAAAAACCGCCAATGATCCAGGAAAGCAGCAAAGCAGAAACAGGATTGGAAATGGAAAAAAAATAAAATTTATTTAAAACATGATTAAAATAACCACCAGAACGCGTTTCGCCGCACAAATAGCGGCTTCATCAGCTGGAATGGTTGTGCTGGGCTTGTAGACCCTTTTATAGTGTCTATGAGTGTCCTTAATTGTCCCCATGTGTCCTGTTTGCTGCTTTAATTAAAACTTCCGATTTTCCTCAGCGTCTGATAATGGGCGCCGCCATTTTGCGCATGCTCAGTTTACTTCCGGGTTCCAAACACATTTTTTTTTTTTTTTTTTTGGTGCTTCCGGTCAGCGGTTCTCAGGCAGGAAGTGAAAGTGAATGCAGAGTCTTTTTCTTCTTTCTCCTCCCCGCAATTTTCAGAGATTTGGGGTTAGAAACCTCCCCTTTTCCATCAGATATATCCCAAAAACAAAGGATTACATATATTAAAATTCAAGAAATTGGCATTATATAAATAAATGAATAAAATAGTACGTCCCGCAGGATCTCCTATCGGATGGCAGTACATCAATGTAAATAACATATGGAGATAGTATAGGGAAACCTTTTTACAATTCATGGATAATAAAATATTCGAAAGTGCTGTTTATGACTTCCCTTAATTATAGGGATAAAGGCAATATAATCAATTTCTAAAGTATTCAGATAGTGTATTAATGCTTTATTTTATTTTACATTCTAAAGCTATTCACCTTCATTAATAATAAATGAATTAATAATACACCCCACAGGGTCACCTATCAGATGGCAGTGCATCAATACTAATATCATGAGGATAGTGCAGAATTTTTTTTTTTTATTTTTTTTTCTTTTTTTTTTTCTTTAGAAAATCTATGAATAGTAAAATATTTAAATGTGCCATTTATAGCTTCCCTAATTATAGGGGTGAAATAAACATTATAATTAATTTCTAAAGTGTTCAAATAGTGCAATGATAATTTATTCAATTTATTATCAAAGCTTATTTATTACAATCTAAAAATATTTGCCTAAAATTTATTATATATACTCCCAATTAGGGGTTAATATAGCTTCAGTTAATACATTAATTTTTTACAGTGTGATATTAGTGTTTAATTGTAGTAAAAAATACTTATTTACGTTCTTAAGGCTATTACCATAGAATTTTACATTATCCTTTATGAAAAATGTTCATAGAATATTGATTTGTGCAAAAAAAGTGATTAGTGCTTCTGTGCTTAGTTTTTTTTTTTTTTTTTTTTTTTTTTTTTTTTTTATTATTATAAAATATATCTCCTCTATTTTCTCACCCGATCTATCTTTCCCCGTATATAATATCAACTATTCAACTTCCATGCATGATCCCCTTTGTCCTAAATGGAAGGGTATGTGCTGCAAATCCTATTTGAACCACAAAAAAGTGTATATTGGCCATTTATGTATTATGGCCATTAAGAGAGTATATAGAACTAATGCAGATGACAATATTGTTAGCAAATTGGGACAAGAGGAGATGCGAACCATTTACGAAATGGGCACTATGGCACCAAATGGGTTAAATAACGACTTTGAGGTGGTTCATTTTCTGTGAGTTGTTTTATTTTTCAATATACACTTTTTTGTGGTTCAAATAGGATTTGCAGCACATACCCTTCCATTTAGGACAAAGGGGATCATGCATGGAAGTTGAATAGTTGATATTATATACGGGGAAAGATAGATCGGGTGAGAAAATAGAGGAGATATATTTATAATAATATAAAAAAAAAAAAAAAAAAAAAAAAAAAAAAAAAAAAACTAAGCACAGAAGCACTAATCACTTTTTTTGCACAAATCAATATTCTATGAACTATTTTCATAAAGGATAATGTAAAATTCTATGGTAATAGCCTTAAGAACGTAAATAAGTATTTTTTACTACAATTAAACACTAATATCACACTGTAAAAATTAATGTATTAACTGAAGCTATATTAACCCCTAATTGGGAGTATATTATAATAAATTTTAGGCAAATATTTTTAGATTGTAATAAATAAGCTTTGATAATAAATTGAATAAATTATCATTGCACTATTTGAACACTTTAGAAATTAATTATAATGTTTATTTCACCCCTATAATTAAGGGAAGCTATAAATGGCACATTTAAATATTTTACTATTCATAGATTTTCTAAAGAAAAAAAAAAAGAAAAAAAAAATAAAAAAAAAAAATTCTGCACTATCCTCATGATATTAGTATTGATGCACTGCCATCTGATAGGTGACCCTGTGGGGTGTATTATTAATTCATTTATTTATATAATGAAGGTGAATAGCTTTAGAATGTAAAATAAAATAAAGCATTAATACACTATCTGAATACTTTAGAAATTGATTATATTGCCTTTATCCTATAATTAAGGGAAGTCATAAACAGCACTTTCGAATATTTTATTATCCATGAATTGTAAAAGGTTTCCCTATACTATCTCCATATGTTATTTACATTGATGTACTGCCATCCGATAGGAGATCCTGCGGGACGTACTATTTTATTCATTTATTTATATAATGCCAATTTCTTGAATTTTAATATATGTAATCCTTTGTTTTTGGGATATATCTGATGGAAAAGGGGAGGTTTCTAACCCCAAATCTCTGAAAATTGCGGGGAGGAGAAAGAAGAAAAAGACTCTGCATTCACTTTCACTTCCTGCCTGAGAACCGCTGACCGGAAGCACCAAAAAAAAAAAAAAAAAAAAAAAAAAAAATTAAAAAAAAAAAAAAAAAAAAAAAATGTGTTTGGAACCCGGAAGTAAACTGAGCATGCGCAAAATGGCGGCGCCCATTATCAGACGCTGAGGAAAATCGGAAGTTTTAATTAAAGCAGCAAACAGGACACATGGGGACAATTAAGGACACTCATAGACACTATAAAAGGGTCTACAAGCCCAGCACAACCATTCCAGCTGATGAAGCCGCTATTGTGCGGCGAAACGCGTTCTGGTGGTTATTTTAATCATGTTTTAAATAAATTTTATTTTTTTTCCATTTCCAATCCTGTTTCTGCTTTGCTGTTTCCTGGATCATTGGCGGTTTTTCCTCTGGGTTTTTTCCCTACCTAAAAAACCTATGGGCATACATCCACGAGCTATGTGAGCTCCCCAGAATGTGAGTACGATTCCATCTGTGTACAACATCGTGACCTTTGTTTGTGGATCTGCACAAGGATTTTCTTTTTTCTTCTCTCCACTGCATAAATTTGGATAGAAAATTTGCTGTAAGGTGGGGTCACCTGAGAAATTGAAGATAAATTACCCGCACGTCTGGACCCACTCAGAGCCAGTGTTACGGCTCTACACTTGTGAGTGGGATACATATTATATACATCTAAAATTATTGCATATATCAGTATAGCACTATTATTGTCTCCTTTTTATATATACATATGCGAGGCTCCAGAACCCCAGAGAGCAACATTTGCGCCGATCCAGGTTATCTCTTTCATTATTGTGTGTAATGGTATAGGGGAAACCACTATATCCTGTGGTTGGCTATCTGGGCATTCTGGTGGTGGATGCATGTTGTGTGGCGCTGCACCATCTCTTGTTTATACATGTACAGAAAGTCTGCTGTCTGGGAGTTCTTTAAGAAATGTGCAGCAGACCGCACCGTTGCTATTTGTAATCTATGTCAGAAGAGGATCACGCGTGGGAAAGACATCCCACACTTGGGTACCACGTGCATGAGGTGAGATATGACCACCTGCAATGCATCCTGTTGGCACAACACTTTGCATAGGTCCTCCTCCTCCTCATCTGTCTCTACCCCCACTATATGTCCTGCCATGTCATTGATTCCAACCTCCACTGACAGGGATGATGCTACAGTAATGGGTGTGCCAGGTCCTTCCTCAGAATGTGACAGCATCCCATCAGCTGAAGATTTACGCAGTCAGATTACGTTGCCCCAGCTGCTGCAGCATAAGAAAAAATATAGTCCCAACCATCCCCATGCACAGCGTCTAAATGTTAGTTTAGCAAAATTTCTCACATTACAGCTGCTGCCTTTCCAGCTGGTGGACTCTGCTTCCTGCCGTGAATTTGCCGAATGTGCTGTACACAGTGGCAGGTTCCAAAAACACATTTATTTTCAAGAAGGCCATTCAGCACTATACCAGCACGTGGAACACAATGTTATGAAGTCATTGGAAAGGCAGTCAGCAGCAAGGTGCACAATACTTTAGACATGTGGTGGACAAGCATGGACAGGGTCATTACATTTCCTTCATGGCACACAGGGTAACTCTGCTTGCAGCTGGGAGGGTTCCAGGATGGGCCTCTGTGCAGGAGCTTGCTCATCCACCACACCTCTAGAAAACTGCTTATATGAGGTCTGTCTGCTCCACCTCCTCTTCCTCTTCCTCCTCCTCCTTCAATGTCTCTGGTGAAGTGGCAGTTAAACCGAAGCGTGGCAGGGGCTACGCAATGGTTCAAGCAAAAAGATGCCATACTGTGCTTGATCTGGTTTTTTTAGGGGACAGGAGCCACACCGGGCCATAAATTCTGTCAGCTCTGCAGGAGCAGGCACAGAGATGGTTAACACAACACCAGCTTCAGCTGGGAATGGTCGTCTGTGATAATGGCAGAAACCTTCTCTCTGCCCTATGCCTGTCTAAGTTGATGCATGTACCATGCCTAGCACACGTTCTAAATCTGGTGGTACAGCATTTCCTAACCAGGTACCCGGGGCTGGAAGAGCTTCTCAGCCAGGCCAGAAAAGTCTGCAGCCACTTCAGATGGTCATTCCCAGCAAGTGTTCGTCTGGCAGAAATTCAAAGAGAATTCCACCTTCCCACAAACTGCCTGATCTGTGACATGCCCACCAGGTGGAACTCGACATTGGCAATGCTGCAGCGTCTGCACAAGCAGCAGAGGGCAATCAATGAGTATATGTGTGAGTATGGCACAAGGACAGGTTCATGTCAACTTGGTTCCCCCCCGCAGTGGCTGATGATCAAGCATGCATGCACTGTACTTTCACCATTTGAGGAGGCAACAAGGATGGTGAGCAGCGACAGTGCATGCATCAGTGACACAATTCCTTTAGTGTTCCTGCTGGAGCGCACTCTGCTGGGAATTATAGATGTGGCACTAGAGACAGAGCAGCGGGAGGAAGAGGAGGCCTTCCCTAGCTCTCAAGGCCCCAGTCTTTCTGCAGACAGAATTCCTGCGGGTCCTCCTCAGATCAGAAAGGAGGAGGATGAGGAGGAGGAGGAATATTTAGGTAGTGGGGGCATTGAAGTTGGGGATTCCTCAAGGGAGGGTTTTGTGTGCCCAGAAACCCAAGGACTAGTAAGTGACTGGGAGGAGGAAGTGCACGATGGCGTCATCCTCATTGACCAGGAAGACTCAGAAGCTAATGCCACCTCCAACCTACGCTACATGGGCTCCCTTATCCTGCAAAGCCTGCTAAAGGACCCCAGGATTCATGCTATCAAGGAGAGGGATCATTACTGGTTGGCAACCCTTCTTGATCCACGATACAAGGGTAAAGTTATAGAGCTCATCCTGCCAGCACAGAGGGAGGACAGGATGAAACAACTTGAGGACGCTCTAAAGTAACAATTGTGTAACACTTTTCCAGGCACTGGTAGGTTACCAAGTGATGACACAGGTGCTTCTGAGGCTGGATTCTGATGATCAGAGGAAGAGCGGTGAAGGCCAGGGTCGCTTGATTGATGCCTTTTTAAATTATTTTAGTCCACGACGCCCAGGGACGTCAAATGTAGGCACCCATTGCCAGCGTCTTCACCGTATGGTGCAGGACTACCTAGGGGCAAGGGCAGACCTGGATACCTTTACAGCAGATGATCCACTGGCTTACTGGGTGTTGAGATTGGATCACTGGCCAGAACTTACCCAATATGCTATGCAGCTACTAGGTTGCCCTTCATCCAGCGTGCTTTCTGAAAGGACGTTCAGTGACGCTGGAGGTTTTGTCACAGACAAAAGAGTGCATTATTATTATTCTTTATTTATAAAGCGCCAGCATATTCTGCAGCGCTGTACAATAGGCACAGTATAGACAGGGTTACAATACATTGACATTTGACAAACAGTACAGGAGGAGATGAGGGCCCTATTCCCGTAGGAACTCACAATCTAGGAGGGTTGTGGTTGGAAACAGGAGGAGAGGACTGTAAGGTGAGAGTAATTGATGGTTGCGTCATTGTGTTGGGTGGTAGGCTTCCCTAAATAGGAACGTTTTAAGGGAGCGTTTGAAGGAAGAGAAGTTAGGGGAAAATCTGACAGTACGAGGGAGAGCGTTCCAGAGAGTGGGGGCTGCGCGTGAGAAATCCTGCAGTCTATCATGGGAAGAGGTGATGCGGGGAGAAGCTAGGCGCAGGTCACTGTTTGACTTTAGGGAGCGGGCTGGGGTATATTTGGTGATTAGTGAGGACAGGTAGTGGGGAGCTGAGTTAGTGAGGGTTTTGTAGGTAAGGATAAGGATTTTGAACTTAATTCTACAGTGGATGGGGAGCCAGTGAAGGGACTCGCAGAGGGGAGCGGCAGAGATAGAGCGGCGGGTGAGGTGAATTAGCCTGGCTGAGGCGTTCAGGATGGATTGTAGGGGCGAGAGGCGGGACAGAGGGAGGCCAGATAAGAGATTATTGCAATAGTCGAGTCGGGAGATTACCAGGGCGTGTATGATTGTTTTGTGGTGACAGCGGTAAGAAATGGCCGAATTCTGGAAATATTACGCAGTTGGTATCGGCAGGAGGAGGAAAGAGACTTGATGTGGGGGATGAAGGAAAGAGCAGAGTCAAGTGTAACTCCAAGACAGCGAACTTGGTTTGATGGGGAGATGGTGATACCCTCCACCGTGATAGAGAAGTCAGAAGGTGGGGAGGCATTGGAGGGAGGAATAAGTAGGAGTTCAGTCTTTGACATGTTGATCTTTAGGTGTTGGGAGGCCATCCAGGAGGAGATGCCAGATAAACAGTCACTGACTTTTGAAAGGACAGGGGGAGAGAGATCAGGGGTAGAGAGGTAGATCTGAGTGTCATCAGCGTAGAGGTGGTAATTAAAGCCAAAGCTGTTGATGATTTTGCCCAGGGAGGAGGTGTAGATGGAAAAGAGCAGAGGACCAAGGACAGAGCCTTGAGGTACACCAACAGATAAAGGCAATGAAGAGGAGGAGTTACCAGCAAAGGACACACAGAAGGACCTGTTGGTTAAATAGAAGTCAACCCAAGCAAGTGCAGTGTCACCGAGACCCAGAGAGTTGAGGGTCTGTAGAAGGAGGGGGTGGTCAACAGTGTCAGCTTCTGCCACTGACTCAGCATCGGTCAGCATCTGTCCACCGAATCTGTAGACCGGCTGACATTTATAAAAATGAATCAGTCCTGGATCAGCAGCTATCAATCCCCTGATGCTGACGTAACTGAATAGATCGGGGATCTCTTCTGCATTCCCAAAACCTCCACCACTGCACTCTTCCACAATACCACAAAGGGGTTATGGTGTGAAGGCACTTGCTGCCCCCAAAAAGTAAAATATTTGGGTGCACTGCCACTGACGCCTATACCAGATTCATATAATTTTAATATTTGACCGCAGGGTCCAACCCTACACTCTTCCATGATACCACAGAGGAGTTACTTACGGTGTGAAGGCACTTGCTGCCACCAAAGGTAAAATATTTGGGTGCACTGCCACTGACGCCTATATCAGATTCATATCATTTTAATATTGGACCACAGGGTGCACCACTGCACTCTTCCACAATACCACAGAGGGCTTACGGTGTGAAGGCACTTGCTGCCACCAAAGGCACAATATTTGGGTGCACTGCCACTGACGCCTGTGATGGATGCCGCTACTCGGAGGGAGTAGATCCGCCTTAGGTGCTGGGGTTGCTCTGCAGTGAGCAGCGGTAGCGAGCCGGCATCAGGTCCCTTGCTGGAATATATTGCGTCAGCCAGGAGGTAATACCTAGCAGACAGTCCCTCTTCCCAAATACTCGTCGAGACGCAGTATAGGTTAAGCAAGTTGGTTTAATGTAAAACAGCACATACACGGTCCATTTATATGGTACAGTCCTATTGTTCTCTCCCATGCCCACCCCCAGCCACCCTGGCACCAGTTCTGCCACTGCCTCTAGCCCGAGCCCCTTTTGTATGCTTAATAGGGTCCCAACTCTTGGTGCCACACTGTCTGGCCCGCCCTGGGCTGCTTTCCGCCTCGGAAATTCCACCCCCCTGGAGTGCGAGCTCTTATTCCAGCGCCAGATCTCCTCTGCGGCTGGGAAACCCGACCTAAGTCCAGTGGCTGATTGGGGGGGTGATCTCGGTGATCCTCTCTTAGAACTCACCCCGCAGTGGCACCATGTTCCCAGGGCCCCTCTGCCCAAAAAGCACTTCAGTGCAAGTACAGGGGCTGAGCGGTGCAGGGTGCAAGGAATGTCGGCTGTGCTTGGTCTCGGCCAGCGGCAGCTGCAGCCGGGTTGTGCTGGGCAGATAAACTCTGATGGCTTGGCAAGGCAGATTTGGCAAAGAACCTAATAAACAATCATAAACATACGGGCACAAATTGTACTAACAAATTCTACACTTGGGGGAACAAAAACTGGGCAATTTAGGTGTTATTAAATTATGAGGGATTACAGGTCAGGGGAATTGCGAGGGGAAACACAATACACACAGGGATCATAAAGACATCAATTGTATAAACACATTTTAACATGGAACCAACGAACTTTCAATGTTTTATGGGTTAATACAGTTGTGTTCAAAATTATTCAACCCCCACTGAAATTGAGTGTTTTGGCCAGTTTGACATTGATTTTGATCATTCCGTCATCTTGCTTACAATTAAATCAAAGAGGCACGTGTAGGTCAGACAAATATAACATAACATTTATAATGAAATAACCACAAATGTCTTTTCTGTGCTCACATCATTATCAGTTTTATTCAACCCCCAAGTGACATTCAATCTTAGTACTTATAACTGTAAAAGGATGTTGTACTAACAGCTTTTAAACGTGAAGCATAGCTTGACACAGAGTCTTGCAGCGATCTACGGGTATCTTCGCCCATTCGTCATGGGCAAAAGCCTCCAGTTCAGTCACATTCTTAGGCTTGCGCACTGCAACTGCTTTCTTTAAGTCCACCAGAGGTTCTCAATCGGATTTAAGTCAGGTGACTGCGATGGCCACTCCAAAATGTTCCAGCCTTTAATCTGCAACCATGCTCTAGTGGACTTGGAGGTATGCTTGGGATCATTGTCCCGTTGAAAGGTCCAACGTCTCCCAAGCCTCAGGTTTGTGACGGACTGCATCACATTGTCATCCAATATCTCCTGGTACTGAAGAGAATTCATGGTACCTTGCACACGCTGAAGCTTCCCTGTACCTGCAGAAGCAAAACCGCCCCAAAGCATGATTGACCCCCCGCCATGCTTCACAGTAGGCAAGGTGTTCTTTTCTTCATAGGCCTTGTCTTCCTCTCCAAACATAGCGTTGATCCATGGGCCCAAACAGTTCTAATTTTGTTTCATCAGTCCACAGAACACTATCCCAAAACTTCTGTGGTTTGTCCACATGACTTTTGGCACACTGCAGTCGACTCTTCTTATTCTTTGGAGACAGCAAGGGGGTGCGCCTGGGGGTTCTGGCATGGAGGCCTTCATTACGCAGTGTGCGCCGTATTGTTGAGCTGAAACTTTAGTACCCACATCTGACAAATCTTTTCTCAGTTCCTCAGCAGTCACACGGGGACCTTTCTCCACTCTACGCTTCAGGTAGCGCACAGCAGTCAAAGTCAGCATCTTCTTTCTGCCACGACCAGGTAGCGTTTCAACAGTGCCCTTTGCCTTGAATTTGCGAATGATGCTTCCTATGGTCTCTCTTGGTATGTTTAACATCTTGCAATCTTCTTATAGCCATTGCCCTTCCTGTGAAGAGTAATCACCTCTTCTCTCTTGTCTTCCTGGACCATTCTCTTGACTTCACCATGTTTGTAACCACACCAGTAAATGTCTAGAAGGAGCTGAGTATCACAGTCATTTTAAAGCTGCCTAATTGGTGCTTATTATGCTTTATTGCTGCTCCGTGTCATCCACAGGTGTTTTCAATACCTGATTGAAAACACTTGAATGAACCTCTGTTCTTCAGAGTGGTAGTCTTTAAGGGGTTGAATAATTGTGTCAATGAAGAATTCACAAAAGAAACATTTACTACTGTATTACAAAACCAATTGATGTCATTTTAGTTGCATATGGTTCTTTAAAAAGTCCTTGTAGGATTTCATTCTGAATACAATTACAAATGTACACTAAATTCCCTAAAACCCTTTACAGCATTGGGGGTTGAATAATTTTGAACACAACTGTAAATTGAAGGTGACGGCTGTTCTGTCATAACGCCTATACCAGATTCATATCATTTTAATATTTGACCGCAGGGTCCAAACCTGCACTCTTCCACAATACCAAAGAGGGGTTATGGTGTGACGGCACTGTTGCCGACACTAAAGGCCCAATTTTAAAGCACCTAATGTTACTTTCATCCAAAGCCTGCATAAGTTTCACCATAATTTAGCCAAAAAAAATCACTAAACTTGTTCTGCGTGTCCTGAAACGTCTCCTGTTTTTCATTCAGGCTGCCGCCCCAAGCAGTTGTTTATGAATTGATTAAAGGAAAACCATTTACCGTCATTTGAAATGTCATTTTTTTGTTTTTAAATGTTTCTAAACATCCTACAAATCTGTCACTTCACAGGCAGGTTATGGGGACCTCCTAGGCACGATATTTGAAGGAATTTTTCATTTTTATTCTTAACCTTTATTTCAAGGAAAACTCACTGTTCCTTTAAAAATTTTGTTTTTAAAACTTTTTGTCCTTGTTTCCTGTCCCCCAGGGCACTCGGACCCCATACAAGTCAATGGGGATGAAAATTCGGTTTTTAGAGTGCCCTCCAAGGGGCCATATATGCTAGATATTTGCCATAAAAAGTGTATGGGGGTCTGGGTAGTGCCCTGGGGACAGGAAACAAGGACGAAAAGTTAAAAAAAAAACGTTTTAAAGGGACAGTGAGTTTTCCATGAAATAAGGGTTAAAAAAAAAAGAAAAATTCCTTCAAATATCGTGCCTAGGAGGTCCCCATAACCTGCCCGTGAAGTGGCGGATTTCTAGGATGTATAGAAATATGTAAAAACCAAAAAAATGACATTTCAAATGACGGTAAATGCTTTTCTTTAATCTATCCATAAACAACTGCTTGGGGCGGCAGTCTGTATGAAAAGATGAGACATTTTCGGACACGCAGAAAAAGTTTACTGATTTTTGGCGGTGAAAAGCAGAGAATGACTGGAGAATGGAAAATTCTAGACCAAATAGCCGATTGGAAAGTGAGAAAATGGGAGAATTTTTCTGGTTTGCCTATTTTGACCTAGAATTTTGTCTTCAGTAATTCTCCTGAGTTTCACCTTTCTCTGAATAACCCTGTCAGGGTTATTCAGAGAGCGGTGTAGAGCAGGAGAATGACTGGAGAATGGAAAATTCTAGGTCAAAATAGCCAAACCAGAAAAATTCTCCCATTTAGGCTAGGATCAGACTAGCGAATTTTTAACATGCGTTTAGGCGCACTTAATCACGGCCGCACTAGCAGCAAATGACGGGCAATGACAGCCAATATACGAAGTACGGTCGCACGAAAGTCCGGTTGCGCAACGCAAGTGGAAAATGAACGCATTTTTTCGAGAACGCAGAACTGCTAGTACGGACGTACAGAGTGCGCTGCGTCCACTAGCGGCGTGTGTGCGTGATTTGGAGACGTCAGACCCTGCTCATGTCCGGCCAACATAACGTCCAGACACCCAAAGTTTCCTGGTTTGGATTCGTAAAAAAATCACGCACAGAAATGCGCATTGTATGACCGTTTTCGCGCATTCCGTGGAAAAATAAGGCAATGCGTTCGGACGCACTTTTTGACGGTCGCTGTGAAAAATGCGTTAGTCTGACCCTAGCCTTATCTCACTTTCCAAATCGGCTATTTGGTCCAGATTGTTCTCTTTTCCTGCCATTCTCCTGGTTTTCACCTTTCTCTGAACAACCCTGAGAGAGAGGTGAAAGCCAGGAGAACTGGCAGGAGAAGAGAACAATCTAGACCAAATAGCCAATTTGGAAAGTGAGTTAAATGGGAGAATTTTTCTGGTTTGGCTATTTTGACCTAGAATTTTCACTTCTCCAGTTATTCTCCTGCTTTTCACCACTCTTCTGAATAACCCTGTGAATGTTTAATCCCAAGGTGAAAAATAACATTGCTTAAGGCTGGGGTCAGACGAGCGCAGTTATCACGTCCATATTCGCAGTTATCACGTCCATACACGTCCAGCATTCTGACCAATGGAGCCCCACACACGAAGTACGTCTGCACGGAATTGCGGATGCATGGCGGACGCAGCAAACGGACGCAGGTTAGGCAAGAACGTAATACTGCTAGAACGGACGTGCGGAGTGCGCCACGTCCGCAATGTCCGTGTAGCTTTGTATGTGAGTGATGAAACGAGGTCAGATGGACTGCATTTATACGTCCAGCATTTTTGACGGACAGAATGTTTTTTCATTTTAATTTATTTTCCCTGCTACATCAGTTAAAAAATACGTCAGTGAATAAAACGGACTGTTTGGCCACTACCTAGTTGTCAGTCAGTAAGTATGTCCATACTGCACGGACGCACAGTCCGTACAAAACGCGCTCATCTGACCCTAGCCTTAGATGTTATTTTGAATTTTTTTCAAACACAAGTTAACCACTCGGCTGCTATGGACGCGCTCAGCGTGTCCAGCCAAGTGGTTCTCCTTTGCTATGGACGCGCTGAGCGCGTCCATGCACAGGAGGCAGCAAGCCGCCGGATTCCGGCGGATATCTGCGCCCCCCGGTGCGGGCTGACATCTTGGATGTCAGTCCAGCACTCCGGGACCCCGGCGGAGCAATTAGATGTCATTGCGGCGGCGCGATGACATCTAATTCAGGTGCCCCCCCCGCATGTGCGGAGGAAGCGCCTGAAAGGGAGGGGGGAGGTCCTTCGGACCTCTCTCCCTCCCGATCGCTGGGGGGCAGAGGGTTAATCCAGGCACCGTTTGGAAGGGCACAGCCTGCCCTTCCAAACGGTGGCTGTGATTAACCCCTGGGGAGCCGGATCACGAATCGGCGCTGAAAAGCGCCGGATCGTGATCCTCTCCTGGAGCTGGCCGACATCTTGGATGTTGGCCAAGCCTCCAGGAACTCCCCCTGAGGACTGGCGTCATCGTGCATAGCATGATGACGCCAGTCCTGGAGTTAACCCCTAGCTGCCACCAATGGTGGAGATATTGGATTCCAATGAACCCCCTATCTCCCGATCTGTGGCAGCTAGGGTTAATGTTTGATATCGTTGGATCGGCCAGAGCATGGCCTTTCCAAGGATACCAAACATGAGCATAAAAAATGTTTTAAAAAAAATAATTTAAAAAAAATGTATATTTTAAAAAAACTAAATCTAAAAAAAATATATTTTATTTTTTTTAGGTTTTTTTTGTTTTTGTTTTTGTTTTGTTAATTCAGCAATATTGATTTTTGTATGCGGTGCGTTTGTTAAAAAAAGTGAAATTTTCCCCCAAAAAATGTAACGAGACCCCATTTCTAATTTTTTTAACAAGCGCACCCCATACAAAATATAACCGCAAACGATCGCATGTTGGGGGACGTGTCCGGATGCTGCAGCGAACGGACGTGCGGTGGAGAGGCTCCTGAGCTTGCAGGCCGTTTTGAGTATTATATTGCCCTTTTTCCCCACATATTAGCTGAGCTTGGTACCGGAAACGATAGAGGACAGTTTTACGCAGACAGTTGGCACCTCTGATCCCCCCAGGAGGTGTCTCATCAGCTTGTTTGGTCTCTCGACCCGATCGGCGGCGGCCATTTTGGGTGCGGCCTACCACGACCACGCGGTCTGCTTTGACAACCCTGATGGGGAAAAAGGGTAAGAAGACGGACCCGATGAAAGATATTGGGCAGCCAGATATTAGGAGCTCTTTGAGTGGAGCGTTGCTTGGCCGACCTCAGTTGCGGAGTGCGGAGGTTCAGGAGCCGGCGATGTGCACGGTGACCCTACCCGTTCCGGCGGCTGACGAGTCTCGACCCCCCTGTCACAGCCTCCACTAAAGAGGACATCCGCCAACTTTATGAAGATCTTCGAACCTTGTGGCACAGGGATCTGGCCAAGGTCCAGGATGATATTACTGCTGTGGCAGCGGGTGCCGCGAGCATAAATACCCGGCTGGATTTCCTGGAGGAGGAGAGGCTGGGGTCCGCAACACGGTTGGAGGACTTACGGAGGCAAGTGAAATGTTTGACGACTACAGTAGTGGATTTGGAGGCCAGACACCGGAGGCGCAACCTCCGTCTCCGGGGGATCCCGGAGACGGTGGGCGCTGAAGCCTTGACGACTTATACCACCGCCTTCCTGCATGGGATATTGAAGTTGCCCCCACACTCTCCGGCTGTTCTGGCCTCAGCTTTTCGAGTCCGAAAGGCGCCTGCTGCGCCTGCAGAGGTCCCCCGGGACGTCATAGTCACTATCAAGGCTCTCTCCATTCATATGCAGATTCTGAGGGAAGCGGGGAACGTACCTGCAGTGCCGTATGGAGGTGCCCAAATTTCAGTCTACAGAGACTTACCGTTTCTTACGCTGATCGCGAGACACCGCTTTTGGGACATTACGAGCCTCATGAAGGAACATGGGGTCTGGTATCGCTGGGGGCCTTCTGGATCTCTAGTGATATCCCTTGATGATCAGACATATCCTACGGCTACCCCTGAGGAGGCCCGGGCCTTTGTGGAATCTCACCTACAACACTTGCCGGCTACTTCTGGGTCTAACCTGTCTGCTGCAGACGCTACGTCCGTCGACCCGGGTTGAGGCCGATAGACCCTGCAGATGTTAGCAGTTTATTTTCGTTTGTACCCCCCTTTTTTTTTGTAGTGGTTGCTCTGCCCTATGTAGGTTCTGTGGACATCTACTTTTCTTTGCCGTGCTTAAGCGACAAGAGGACATTATGTCTTTGTTTTCCCCCAATGCGACCTGATGATGTTCGACAGCTGGGGCCGCTTATTTGTATTCTAGCCACATTTTTATGCAGATTGGTTTATGTCAACTAGCACGGTATTTTTGCTTTGTCTCCTAGCTGAGCAGGTTACTTTAACTCTTACCCCCCCTCATTTTTCCTCCCCTTCCCCTTGTTTTTACACACCACCTCGTGCTGCAGATTTCTTTTCCCCCATTTTTTTTTTCTCTTTCTTTCTCTTTATTTTTTATTACTTTTTCTTTTGGCGTTTCGGGCCAACTCGGGGCGTGCCATTGTGGTGGCCACCATGGCTCTGCCCACCATACCTGGCCCCCGAGTACCCCGGTCTTGTGGCCTGCACGCCTCCATGGCCTCCTACTTTAGGAGTGAGCCAGGACAGTCACACTTGGTCTTGCCACCTTTTTTTTTTTTTCCCCTCTCTGGAGCACTTTTTGGTATGTCTTCCACCTCTTTGTTATTTGATTTTTGTTTTCTTACTTGCTGACTAATTGTATGTTTATCCCGCGTTATCGCTTTCATTTATTTTAACTGTCTGATTGTACCGCTGACTTTTTTATAAAATAAAAATTAAAAAAAAAAAACATTGCATGTTAAAATGTGAAAAAAACACTTTACACATAATAAATTATTGAAAATGTTAATTTTATTGCATTTTTGTTATAATATACAGACATGACATAACGTATACATATAATAATGACATATTATGAATCTGCCAAGTCTGCCGGAAAGAACGATATATAATATGTCTGGGTCATATATCAAAATATGGCTGCAAAACGCGGTTAATCATGATGAGCGAAAGCGGTAAAAATGACCTCAGCACAGAGGTGTGAAAAGCCTCAGCAGCGAAAGGGTTAAATGCAGCATATTAGGATGTTTAAGGGAAATTAATTCTCAAATATCAATCAGAAGCAGACACCACCCCACCCTCAGTATGGTGTACAATGTATCAAATTGATTACCAGACTAAAAACACTATCAGGGTTATCCAAAGAGATTCGAAAAGTCACCGCACGTTCGGTGACTTTTCGTTCTCTTCAATTCGGTTCCTTTTGCCGATTGCATTTCGGTGACCCTGCGGTGTATTCAGCAAGCACCACAGGGTCCCCGAATTGCAGGGAAAAGCTGCCGCAAACCTGACGAAAACTAACCGAATGCACGCTGAAAACAAGCAAAAACATCTGGATTAACCTTTGAAAAAGACGAACAGGAGCCGAACAGGAGCCGAACATGAGCCGAATCACACAGAGCCGAAGCAGCTGTGACGTAGAGGAGGCAGTGAATAAATTAGAAAAACCATTTGTATGAATCTGGGAAAAAGAAACGCTGTTTGCAAAGAAACTACTGAGCGAAAATGTCTGAAATTTTCACAGGAGGTCCAGGGAATGATAATAAAGAGGGCTGTTACAAAAAAAATAAGTAAACTGAAAAAAAAATCAAAAAAAAATCGGACTTTTAAAAAAAAAAAAAAAAAATCTGAAAAATGCTTAAAGTATCCTAAAAAATCTATAAATAAAGAGTCTCTTTGCTGCAGAATTTTATAATGAACGGTTTATTAGATATTGAATTAAAACGGGAATATTTTTAACATTGAAGTCTATGGGATTCTCCTGAATAAATTTGCCGAATTAAACCACCGAATGGCAGGGCATTAGGGGAACCTTTCACTGCTGGTTTGTGTTCTCTGAATAGCCGAAGCAGTGCTTCTCTATGGGGATTTCACTGCCCTCGAACAGGCACCGAACAGGCACCGTATGTTCAGGCAATTCGCCAGGATTTGGCGAATTGCCTGCTCTCTGGATAGCCGAATGGCCAGGAAAGGTAACCGAACGCTGATTTTCAGCGTTCGGTTACCTTTCTCAAGCAATTCGGATCTATTTGGATAACCCTGCTGGTGTTATGCCCGTTTGTGAACAGAGGTCATTTAGAGTTGATAATCTTTCCACGTACACATTAGTTTTTAATTCAATATCTAATAAACCGTTGCTTATAATATTCTGCAGTAAAGAGTCTCTTTATTTCTAGATTTTTTAGTATTTTTTTAAGCATTTTCTATACTTTTTTCAAAATTTCTTTTTTTTTTCGAACTCGAACCGAACAGTCCCAAAAAGTTCGAAATTCGCGTACTTTCGAACTGCCAAAGTTCGGGTCGAACTCCGAACTGTCCGAACCTGAACAGCTCATCCCTACTCTTCGCACTATGCGCCTCAGCATCCGCTGACCCTGCTACGTCAGCTTACGTGGTCTACCACTTCATGGCTGAGTTGCTCTCGTTCCCAAACACTTCCACGTTCTTATAATACAGCTGACAGCTGACTGTGGAATATTTAGGACCGAGGAAATTTCACGACTGGATTTGTTGCACAGGTGGCATCATATCACAATTCCACACTGGAATTCACTGAGCTCCTGAGAGCGACCCATTCTTTCACAAATGTTTGTAAAAACAGTCTGCATGCCTAGGTGCTTGATTTTATATACCTGTGGCCATGGAAGTGATTGGAACACCGGATTCTGATTATTTGGATGGGTGAGCGAATACTTTTGGCAATATAGTATATATATATTATATATATATATATATATATACAGTTGTGTTCAAAATTATTCAACCCCCAATGCTGTAAAGGGTTTTAGGGAATTTAGTGTACATTTGTAATTGTATTCAGAATGAAATCCTACAAGGACTTTTTAAAGAAGCATATGCAACTAAAATGACATCAATTGGTTTTGTAATACAGTAGTAAATGTTTCTTTTGTGAATTCTTCATTGACACAATTATTCAACCCCTTAAAGACTACCACTCTGAAGAACAGAGGTTCATTCAAGTGTTTTCAATCAGGTATTGAAAACACCTGTGGATGTCACGGAGCAGCAATAAAGCATAATAAGCACCAATTAGGCAGCTTTAAAATGACTGTGATACTCAGCTCCTTCTAGACATTTACTGGTGTGGTTACAAACATGGTGAAGTCAAGAGAATGGTCCAGGAAGACAAGAGAAGAGGTGATTACTCTTCACAGGAAGGCAATGGCTATAAGAAGATTGCAAAGATGTTAAACATACCAAGAGAGACCCTAGGAAGCATCATTCGCAAATTCAAGGCAAAGGGCACTGTTGAAACGCTACCTGGTCATGGCAGAAAGAAGATGCTGACTTTGACTGCTGTGCGCTACCTGAAGTGTAGAGTGGAGAAAAGTCCCCGTGTGACTGCTGAGGAACTGAGAAAAGATTTGTCAGATGTGGGTACTGAAGTTTCAGCTCAGACAATACGGCGCACACTGCGTAATGAAGGCCTCCATGCCAGAACTCCCAGGCGCACCCCCTTGCTGTCTCCAAAGAATAAGAAGAGTCAACTGCAGTATGCCAAAAGTCATGTGGACAAACCACAGAAGTTTTGGGATAGTGTTCTGTGGACTGATGAAACAAAATTAGAACTGTTTGGGCCCATGGATCAACGCTATGTTTGGAGGAGGAAGAACAAGGCCTATGAAGAAAAGAACACCTTGCCTACTGTGAAGCATGGCGGGGGTCAATCATGCTTTGGGGCTGTTTTGCTTCTGCAGGTACAGGGAAGCTTCAGCATGTGTAAGGTACCATGAATTCTCTTCAGTACCAGGAGATATTGGATGACAATGTGATGCAGTCCGTCACAAACCTGAGGCTTGAGAGACGTTGAACCTTTCAACAGGACAATGATCCCAAGCATACCTCCAAGTCCACTAGAGCATGGTTGCAGATTAAAGGCTGGAACATTTTGGAGTGGCCATCGCAGTCACCTGACTTAAATCCGATTGAGAACCTCTGGTGGGACTTAAAGAAAGCAGTTGCAGTGCGCAAGCCTAAGAATGTGACTGAACTGGAGGCTTTTGCCCATGACGAATGGGCGAAGATACCGTAGATCGCTGCAAGACACTTGTGTCAAGCTATGCTTCACGTTTAAAAGCTGTTATAACTGTAAAAGGATGTTGTACTAAGTACTAAGATTGAATGTCACTGGGGGTTGAATAAAACTGATAATAATGTGAGCACAGAAAAGACATTTGTGGTTATTTCATTATAAATGTTATGTTATATGTCTGACCTACACGTGCCTCTTTGATTTAATTGTAAGCAAGATGACTGAATGATCAAAATCAATGTCAAACTGGCCAAAAACTCAATTTCAGTGGGGGTTGAATAATTTTGAACACAACTGTATATTCACTCACTCACTCACTGGCCACTTTATTAGATACACCTGTTCAATTCCTTGTTACCACAAATTGCTAATCAGCCAATCGCATGGCAGCAACTCATGCATTTAGGCATCTAGACCTGGTGAAGACAACATGCTGTAGTTTAAACTGAGCATCAGAATGGGGAAGAAAGGGAATTTAAGTGACTTTGAGCGTGGCCTGGTTGTTGGTGCCAGACGAGCTGGTCTGATTAGTTTGGAGTACACTGAACACATTGTCATGTTCAAGAAACCAGTTTGAGATGATTTGAGCTTTGTGACATTGTGCATTATCCTGCTGGAAGTAGCCATCAGAACATGGGTACACTGTGGTCATAAAGGGATGGAGATGGTCAGCAAAAATACTCAGGTAGGCCGTGGCATTTAAACGATGCTCAGTTGGTACTAACGGGCCCAAAGAGTGCCCAGAAAATATCCCCCACACCATTACACCTCCATCACCAGCCTGAGCCATTGTTACAAGGCAGGATGTATCCATGCTTGCCAAATCTACACTATATATATTTATATAGATATATACGTTTATATATATATATTTTTTCATGCATCAGATGACTCAAACGTATCTCTGTAATCATGTGTGTGTGTGTGTATATGCAGTTTAATTCCACTTAACCAAATATCTATTTTCTCTCCCCTTTCATGTTTTTTATGAAAGCTTTCTCTAATTCTGTCTTAAGCTCTCTGTTTGCCAGACTTCAGGAAACACTGTGCAGGTGTGATTGACTGAAAGTTATCTATTCATAGGCCAGAACAACAATAATGAAGTGTTTATTCTGTCTTTGCCAAGACTTCTCAATAGAATCCAGAGACTTTGAAAATCTTTCTACTACAACTGCACATATGGAGACATCAACTATACACCTGCACGGGGTTCCTAATAGTGTGCATTCATTGTATTAAAAAAAACAAATCTTGTTTTTGGAGTTTCTCTTCCCTTGATTCGGGTAACATCTGAATATTGAGATGCTGGATGTCTAAATTGAACTGTTCCTGATTAAGGATGTACAGTGGATAGAAAATGTCTACATACCCCTGTTAAAATGTAATTTTTCTGTGATGTAAAAAATGAGACGAGGATAAATCATTTCAGAACTTTTTCCACCTTTAATGTGACCTATAAACCATACAACTCAATTGAAAAACAAACTGAAATATTTTAGGTGGAGGGAGGAAAAGTAAAAAAAATAAAATAATATGGTTGCAAAAGTGGGCACACCCTTGCTCCATATTGTCTCCACTTCATGATGACTGTCTTCACTGTGTTCCATGGTATACCTAATGCCTTGGAAATTCTTTTGTACCTTCTCATGACTGATTCCTTTTAAAAAGGAGAGCCCTCTGATGCTTTGGAAGCTTCTCTGCGGACCATGGCTTTTGCTGTAGGATGTGACCTAAGAAAATGTCAGGAAAGACCTACTAGAACAGCTGAACTTTATTTGGGGTTAATCAGAGGCAGGGGCGGACTGACCAGTCGGGCAGATTGGACCGAGGGCCCGGGGCCTAGCCTGCTGGTAGCCGGCCCGAAGTAACACAAATCGTGATGACCGCACTGCAGCAGGGCAGTCATCGCGATTTGCAAAGGATCAGCGTGAGGCAGCAGCTCCTCCGCCCACCTCTCTATAGCAGAGCATGGAGGTGCAGGCGCACATGTGACGTTGCATCACATGACTGTGAGCTGACCTCAACATGTGCCGCCTGCACGTGGAGCCAGGATTCTTCTGTGTGAAGGGGCTCAAGATGTGGCTGCCCCTGCGTTCATCTCAGCACCACAGAAGAGCTGAAGATTTGCAGTGCAGAGTTGTGGACCAGGCCCTTCCTGCTCCTGCTGCCGATTGTGGCATCGAGGGGCCCCTGTAGCTTGGCATGCTGCCAGATTTGGGGCCCCTCGAGCACAATGCTCGCAGGAGAGGGAACACAGAGAGTTGCTGCACGGAGAGAAGCCCCCCACCCCACCCAGCAGCTCTGAAACCTCCCAGGCCTCAGCACCACCAAGATGAGGTAAGCAGGGGGATGGGGTGAGTGTGTGTGTGAGGGGGGTTAGTTTGTGTGTCTGGGGAGGTTGTGTGTGTGAGGGGGGTTAGTTTGTGTGTCTGGGGAGGTTAAGACAATGTCTGGGGTGGAGGGGAGTCCTTCTGGGTGTGTGGGAGAGTTAAATCTGTCTGTGTGTGCTATGGATTAAATCTGTGTGTGTGTGAGGGGTTAACTATGCCTGTGCATGGGATTAAGTCTGTGTTTGAGGAGTTAAATCTGTGTGTGTGTGGGGGTGCTATGGATTAAATCAGTCTGCGTGAGGGGTTAAATCAGTCTGTGTGAGGGGTTAAATTTGTGTGTGTGAGGCATTAAGTCTGTGTGTGTTTGTGTGACGAGTTAAGTCTGTGTGAGGGGTTAAGTCTGTGTGTATATCTAGATTTTATTTCTAATGTAATAAAGTTATATATTAAAATAAATATTTTAAAATAATAAACTAATATAATTAAAATGTTTTATTAATGTTATTTATTTTTACTTCAATTTTAAAATAACATTTATATTAATAATACATTTGAGTTTTATTCCTGTGGATTCTGTGATACAGTATTGTGAGGTGTGTATGAGGCTATCACAGAACCCACAGCAATAGAACTCATGCTCATACACTCTGAACATTACCGTGAGTTTTATTGCTGTGGATTCTGTGATACGCTCAAACACAGGACACCGCACATTCCTGTGAGTTTTATTGCTGTGGATTCTGTGATACACTCATACACCCCACTTTGGTAGCAGCGAAATTTTCCCATAAAGAAGTAATGGTTAATATATTCAAAGAATGCCAAACTGCACCAAGGGCCAGTGAAATAGGTGAATCCCATAGAATTTAATGTAAAAAAATATTATAATAATGTATAAAAAATATTATCCGTTTCATTCTTTTTATGTAACCGTTTATTCTATTCATTTTCAGCAAATCGTCTTTTTATTTATTTTTTGGAACATCTTTTTGTATTTTCTGTAAATTTTAGGCAAAATTTTTGATTCCCGATTTATTTAAAAAAGGATTTATCTTAAAGTCTCTAACACACCTTTTTTAAAGGACTTTTTATTATTTAGATACATTTTAATGCATTTTTATTGGTTTAAACACCTTTTAGAAGAAAAGCAGAGTTCCAATATCAATTTTTTTGCAGTTCGGTGATGTTCGTCAATGTTTGACAGTCAGTTCTGCGGGCTTCGATGGCGTTCGGTGACTCCATCTTTGGCACACATTGGTAGATAGTGAATTCACTGCAGGGTCGGCGAAATGGAATCGCTGAAGTGCGTGAACTAGAACTAGAAACTAACTAAACTGAATTACCCCTTTACTATAGAACATATTCTCCATATGCATTTCAATACTTTAGCTGAGTATCGGTTTCTTGAAGTGTTCTGTATTGCTGTGTTATACCATTGATTGTATTTGTCTTCATTGTTTTCCTTTTTCATCTTTCTGTCAGCCTTTAATGCTTATTTGTTATTAAGTAAAATTTATTATACCCCTCACTGTATATTTGTCCTCAATCGCTGTATGACATACTATGCTATCGGCTTGTACATACATTTGGGCCTCCATGGCCTAAAAACCTTATCATATTAACCATGTGTACATGTGCTGACATAGTTTGAGGTAGTGTCGGCAGGATAAAGGAGCATTCAGCCTATCACTTGCTGTGCTTCTCAATGAGAAGCAATACTTCCATAAAAGAAAAATTTCATTAGATGAATGCCTTGAGAAACATTTGTAACAAAAAGCTACAATGTAACAACCAGAAATGGCTCCAGGCACTTCAAATTTTATTTGTGGCATTTATTGGAGGACACACAACTATTTGGCCGCATGGACCTTTCTCAACCTGGGAAAGGTCCATGTGACCAAAACTTTGCATGTCCTCTAATAAATGACACAATGTTTTTTTGGAGCCCTTTATGGTTGCTACAGGTATTGTTGGTGGTTGGCCCCATGAGCTCCCTTTGTTATTGAACTTTGTACTTTTGATCCTTCTATTAGTGCAGCTTCCTGCTGAGAGTAACTGTTTAAAGAGCTACACAAAAGTGACTTTTATGCAAAAGGTGTTGATACCGGACACAGAATTAACATTATTACATGGAGGCATTTGATGAGGCAAGGCATATACTTTGACCATCATAAGTTGATCTAAGACACAAAAATAAATAAAAAAAAACAACCCTGTCATTTTATAAAAGCAACCTATTATACCACAAAATATACAATTTATTAAAACCTTTAATAATTAAACCAAGGCATAAAAGGATTCTCCAGTTTTTCAGACAATAGTATTTTAGATTATATTATACTTTGAAAAACCCCCACTCTGATTCATTAAAGTCCAAGTAATCATCTATATGCTGCTTCATAACAAAAAGGCTTTGTAGTGATAGGAATTTGATGTCTGTCAAGTACCCTTTTTAATTAGACCCTACAAAATAAACTGTATAATTTGAGTGGAAATTTCACCCTTTTATAGAAAGGAAGGAGTTTCCCAGTAATTCATAATTGCATTTGAATGTAAATGGCTTCATGAATATATTAAAATAAGCAATGTCAGCATTCACGGGTGAGGAGAACAATGTAAAAATGTTCCTCGAGTATTGCTTATTTTCCTAAGATGGATAATGCACCTTATATAGTCTTAGATTTTCTTGCAAACCTAACAATTTTTTGTTCTTCAAGTTCTAAAGCTTCTTATTGTCGCACATTATTTCACGCCACTGATTTCATTTGACCCATGGCTCCCAAATCAATTAACTTAAAAGAAGCATATGATCATTTAATGATCTGACAAGAAAGCCAATAAAAAAGATTAAACATAATTTTTGACTTCAAAAAATAAAAGTACCATTTTTTTTTTAAAGACGCAACTCTTCGCAATTATGATAATAATTTAATTCCATAATTACTGACATGGAGACTGAAAGTCAAGCAGATACACACAGTTGCGTGCAACATTGGAATATTTGCTGTGTGATGGTCTTTCATATGTAGTTGGTGGTTAGTAAATGCAAGATAAATAGCAGGTGAAGGTCACCATAGAAAGGTTTACAAATGAAAAGTACAAAAAATATAAAAGCTTAGTAACAAATTTACTTTAAAATTAGGCCGAACGACCAAATAATCATTAAAGAACACAGTACAGATTAAGGTTAAATCTGCAGTAGCAGATTTTAAAGGTATACCTACCACTATCAGATATATTATACCACAATTCATGGCAGGTAGTATAACATGCAAAGGCTGACTTACTTGGCATAAAAGCAATATCTTCCCTAAGAAGGCCTGCCTGTGCAATGGCTGGCTGCAAGCTGTGTAGTGGTGACACCTGATCTCACAATACTCCCAGGAATTTGTGCACTACAGGGGTCAGTACCCATGGCTATTGTCACGGTGGCACCAGGCTTGGGCCATAGTGGGGCCTTTGTTCATGGAGTAGTTAAGCCCTGGAAGCAGGTTAGCTGCTGGCTGCATGGGCCGATACAGCATACAGAGAATACACAGATTTCAGAAAGGGATGGGCGTTCGGTTCGATTCGACCGTGAGTTCGAATCGGCCGTTCGGGTGTTCGGCGAACACCGAACATTATGGGATGTTCGCAGTTTATTCGACCGCGGACATTCCATAATAAAAAATGCATCCATAGGTCTCCTAAATGTACTGGCAGCCGCCGGTACATTTAGGAGATCTGTGGCTGCAGCCCCCGGCCCCCGTATCTCACCTGTCCTGCAGCCGTCCCGGCCTCCTGTTCCCCGGTCAGTCAGCTCCTCCAGGCCATCTGACCGCGGCTCCTCTCTGCCCCACATCTTCATGCTGAATGATCTGATTGGGCAAAGTCCTGCGCCTCATCTGGACTTTGCCCAATCAGGGCTGTAATTCAATATTGATACTAAAATCCACTGGCCAGTGAACGAACAAAAAGATCTTCGACTAGTCAGCGTTGGGGCCCTGTAATTTGAAGCAATCAGATGAGTGCACACTGTTATGGAAGTTGCAGGCCTTGAGGCCTCTCACCCATCCGGCGAAATTGCTTGTCCCGGGCCGATGAACTCTGCCAGAAGTCCCCCTCTGCTGTCTGGAGCCCAATGCTGCGGAAATCCCCACTTCCAAACCGATTCTCCTCAGCACAATGACAAATCGCTGCCAGCACCTCCACTCCGTCCACGGCCACCTTACACTAGGTCCTTCTTCTCTGCACTTATCACCGGAACACTCAGCAGGACATGCAGCAGCAAGTCAATCCGGCCTTTCCCTGATCACTCCAGCTCAGGATGCCGCCGGTTCTCCACGCTCCCAATAGTCTAGATCCCAGAAAGTCTCACACGAGTGACTGCCTTCTTTCACTGCTTTCTCAGCAATGCCCCTACTCTACATGAGGCTCTTCACTTCCTGGTCCAGAGAACTTGCTTCCTACCTTTTGTCACCAGGGTTTCTGGGGGATGTAGTTCATAGGTCTCCCACAGTCTTTTACATATGTTATGCTCTGGCTCCCCCTAGTGGCAATATTATCAGGTCCAGGGAGCCAAAATCAACCACAGCGCTACACATATAACAAGAAACAAGGAATAGACAAGAATAGTTAAGACTGGAGCCAAGGAACAAGAATCAGGAAGAAACATCAGACTAGCAGGGGGTCGGTACACAAATCAATAATACCGAGTGCAGGGAGCAGACAAAAGAATAGTCAAGAAATAAACGGTCCCATAGGTTTCAATATAAAAAATATTCCCTGTTTTTATTAAATATTTATTCAACCGTTTAATATTTTCGCTTGCAGCAAAAAGTCTATTTATTTTTTGGGATTTTTTTGGTGAAAGTTTTGTATGCAAATTTATTTTACGAGATTTTTTTCTGTGCCGAAATCAGCATTTTTCTTTCTTTCCTTCAGTCTGGCTGCATATGGTGGGGACAGTCTATGGTGCTGAAAACTATTCAGCACCAATGACAGCAGCCCCACAGGGCTCTGGAGCCCCTCAGAGCTGCTATCCATAGTGCTAAAACCTATTCGGTGCCAAGGACAGCAGCCCTTGGGGCTCCAGAGCCCCGCAGAACTGCTATCCATGGTGCTGAATAGGATTCAGCACCATAGACAGCCCCCACCGAATGCAGCAAGACTGAAGGAAAGAAAAAAAAACTGCTGCGAAACAAAACAGCCTCATTGTTCTACAATAAATAAGGAATTTCACCAAAAAAATCCCGAAAATGCCTAAAAAAATAATGAAATAAAGAGACTTTTTGCTGCAAGTGAAAAGAATAAATGGTTGAATAAATATTTTTTTTAAATGGGGAATATTTTTACATTGAAACCAATGGGATTATTCTGTACTGGTATTTTTATTGTTGTACCTACCAGCTGTATCTTATTTTGTACATCTGCTATTTTCATTGTAGTACCGGCTGTATTTTATATGGTACAGCTGGTATTTTTATTATAGTACCAGCTGTATTTTATTTTGTATGGCTGTTATTTTTATTGTAGTACCCACTGTGTGTTTTATTTTGGTACCGTGTGGTATTTTTTAGAGGTGTGCATGGCTGGAAAATATGCTTTGTTTCGTTTCAAATTTGTTTCATTTTTGTTATTTTATTTTGTTTCATTTCATAATTTCGTTTAATTTAGTTTGGCATATCATATCGCTAAAAACCACATTGTCAGTTAAGATCGATTCGAATTTCGGATCACTAAATTAAACCCCAATGAATCAAATTTTACTGTGAAAAGGCAAGCTAGGGTTAAATGCTGAACTGTCCATTGGTCTGTGGTGCTGACAACAGATTTAGCACCACATGCCAATTTACAGGGGCAGGGTGCTTTGTGTAACAGTCTAACGATCCTGATTAATTTCATAATGCCATTTGCTTTATTGGTAGTTCTTGTATGTATTGTAAGTAGGATCGATTCAATAGTTGATATCAATTCAAATTTCAGACCACTAAATAAAACCCCAATTGATTAAATCCTGTTGTTAAAAAGCAAGCTAGGGTTAACTGTTGAGCTGTCCATTGGTCTGTGGTGCTGACAATAGATTCAACACCACAGGTAAATTTACAGGGGAAGGGTGCTTTGTGTAACAGTCTGACGATTCTGATTCGTTTCATAATGCTGTTTGCTTTAGTCAGTACTTGTATGTATTGTAAGTTAACATTGGTTCGATAGCTGATATCGATTCGAATTTCGGATCACTAAATACAATACCAGTTAATCAAATCCTGATCAGGGATCATTTAATCAATGATTCTCTAGTGAAACAGCATAACAAATCAAATTCGTTATATACCGTTTTGTTTTTGTTTCAATTCGTATAAAATCAATACATTACTTCGGAAGTACTTCTGAACAAATTGTGATTCATAACAAATTGCGATTCTTACAAAATGAATGCACACCTCTAGTATTTTCATTGCAGTACCGGCTGTATTTTATTTTGTACGGCAGATATTTTTATTGTAGTACCGGCTGTATTTGATTTTGGTACCTGGCTGGTATTTTATTACTGGCTGCTATTTTCATTGCAGCACTGGCTGTATTTTATTTTGTATGGCTAGTATTTTCTTTGTTGTACCGGCTATTTGATTTTGGTACCGGCTGGTATTTTATTACTGGCTGCTATTTTCATTGTAGGAACCGCTGTATTTTATTTTCTACTTTGTTAAACCCATGCTCCCATATGGCTGCCCCTCCCCCCTCCCAGGTCATCAACAAATTTACTCTATACAGCCCACATGATATGACTCTGCAAATTCTTTCTTCCACAGCCTGGCCAGTGGCGGAAGTACCAGGGTTGCAGCGGTCGCGGTTGCGACCGGGCCCTGGCATTCCGCCACTGGAGGGGGACCCAGCGCGGCCGCCAGATTACGGCAAAAAGCGCCGGAATCTGGGAGCAGCGCCGCTGGCTGTTCCCCTCCCTGCGAGCAGCCCGCTGGCTTGCAGCTTGGCCGCTCGCGTGGGATGGGAACTAGCTGACCAGCGCACGAGATCTCGCGAGAACTCGGCTGCGCTGGTCAGGTGGTTTCCGGTGAGCGGCCAGGCTGCATGCTTTCAGCGGCCGCTCACCTCAGAGGAACAACGGCGGCAGCAGAGGAGGTGAGTATATCCATGAGCTGGGGCAGAGCTGGGGCAGTATATCCATGAGCTGGGGCAGAGCTGGGGCAGACCTGGGGCAGTATATCCATGAGCTGGGGCAGTATATCCATGAGCTGGGGCAGAGCTGGGGCAGTATATCCATGAGCTGGGGCAGAGCTGGGGCAGTATATCCATGAGCTGGTGCAGAGCTGGGGCAGTATATCCATGAGCTGGGGCAGAGCTGGGGCAGTATATCCATGAGCTGGGGCAGAGCTGGGGCAGTATATCCATGAGCTGGGGCAGAGCTGGGGCAGTATATCCATGAGCTGGGGCAGTATATCCATGTGCTGGGGCAGTATATCCATGTGCTGGGGCAGTATATTCATGTGCTGGGGCAGTATCCATGTGTTGGGGCAGTATATCCATGTGTTGGGGCAGTATATTCATGAGCTGTCGGCAAAAATATCCATGTGTGAGCTGGGGCAATATATCCATGTGTGGTCTGGGGGCAATATATGTCCATGTGAGCTGGGGGCAATATATGTCCATGTGAGCTGGGGGCAATACTATCTTTTTTATATTGCAGGAAAAAAAAAAGGTAAAAATACGGATCCTTTTTGGGGGGGGGGTTGGGGGGGCCCTTCATGGATTCTTGCACCGGGGCCCTCAGGTTTCTAGTTACGCCACTGAGCCCGGCCACACACTCACATCCACCTCAGCCACAGAGCCTGCTACTGGACTCTGCTATCCCACCCGCCCTCCCCATCCACCCACCCACCCACCCACCCACCCAGTGCTGGTCTGAAATTTGTAGCTTACTTTCCAGCTGCTTCCACTTTGCAAATCACCCTAACTAATCCAAGGTTCTAGCCCTTCCTATGATATGTTAATTTGTATATTTGTGTTTTGTTTTCAATAGTTTGCATTTTATTACTTTGTATTTCTGTAACCACTCAATGTTCCTGAACCCAGGACATACTTGAAAACGAGAGAAATCTCAATGTATCCTTCCTGGTAAAATCCTTTGCAAATAAATAAATAAATAAATAAAATTTTGTACGGCTGGTATTCTTATTGTAGTACCGGCTGGCATTTTATTACTGGCTGCTATTTACACGCGCCTAACACATCCAATAAAACGCTGACCGCAGCAGATGATCCGCCGAACACCTCCGATCAGCCGTTGAACGCCGCCGAAAAAAGGCAATCAACTGACGAACAGGGGTTAAAAAACATAAAATAACAGCAATATTTAAAAGACATTTAAAATAAAAAAAATTAAAATGCATAGAAATATTAAATAAGGCCCTATGAATATTAATAAAAGGTCTGCTACAGAATAAGAAAAACACATTTAAAAAATCGTAATCACTGAAATAATCCAGAAAAATACCTAACAAAATTCAAAAAAATAAATTTAATAAAAAGACTTTTTGCTGCAAATGAAAAGAGTAAATGGTTGAATAACAAATAGTAAAGAAAAACAAGAAATTAATTTTACATCAAAACCTATGGGAGTCACCTGCTTTAACTTGTCGAATGAAAGCACAGAATATCTGCATATTTCGCCAGATTTTCGGTGCTGTTCAATGTTCTCTGAATAGATTAACTTTTACTTCTCTATGGGGAATTTCACTGCCACCGAATTGCACTGTATTTCGCTGTTCTTTCTTTCTGAATAGTTGAATTGCCACGAAATTGCAACGTACGGTGAAATTCACCGTTCAGTGCAATTTAGTGGAAAAAACTTCTCACTTTGAAAAACCTCTTTAAAGGGGGCTATGATTTATGTTTCAGCTTACTTATTTTTATTAATAATTTAATGCATTAATATGGGTGTTGGTACATGAGCAGTACCTCTATATGTTTAATTTTCAGTATTCTTAATTGCCAAAGATAGGTTCATTTTTAAACTAAAACAGTATTATAATTCAGAAGAGAACGTCTGTCCAAGTTCTTAAATTCTGTTTGAAATTACATATGTTCAAGGCTAAGATAACACCTTAGAAAGAGAGCAATTCTGTTCAAAAGAGATAAGCGCGTGTTTAATGTACGAAATTCTGCTTGGATTGGATAGAGTTGTCTTCCCCTGTTGTCACTCTGAAGCCATAATTTTGTGCCCAGCTTGACCTGAAATCTTTCACTATCTTTGTTTTATCAAATTGACCAGCAGGAATTAATTATAAGTGATGTAAAATGTGTGTATATGATGATGATGATGATGATAATAGATAGATAGATAGATAGATCAACATGATGCTGCATTGTATTGCTCCTAGATTTAGTATAAAATCCTTACATGGCTTAGTGTAGGAAAATACAATTTACAATTTTGTATTAAAAACAAAGAGTTAAATAAATCATGTTTGAAAATTCACATAAGAAATCATGGACACCTTGCTTGAACAGCATGAATAGAAATAAGCTCATATGCATAATTCCCTGTGTTGGAGAAGGATGATATGAAAAGAAGTCAAATGTTATTGTGAACTGTAAATGAGAATCTCATTAAGAGTTAAAAATAGATTGTGGGCACATTTTAAAAGTGACCTATGTTTTCTGTGCAGAGTTTGCAATTGTAGTACATTGAATTAACCTTTCAGCAGAAGGCTAAATTATACCTCATTTTCCATTTCAATGCTTTTTATAAGGTATGGCATCTCTTTGCATGTTAAAACCTTAAGAACAGAAATGTTTTATACTATGCAATTGTTTTCTTAAAAATATGTCAGCTGCCACAAGCTCTGTTTATATGTGCATGTAATAAAGCAAGATATTTGATGCCTCTTTGCTCATCTCAAAATGACGTAATTTCATCCTCTTTAATATTCATAGGGCATACGATAGAAGAAATTTAAAATAAAGGAAAAGCGTTGACAGACTTGCATGCAAGGGCATTAAGATGACAAGTGGATAAAAAATTCAGCATACATCATACACTAGATATGGGAAACTACTGATGTCTTTGTGATATTGCGCCTTCTAATACTTCACATTGAAGTAGAAATATTATGAATAAATTCTTGTACCATGGCCCAACCAATGGAAATTAGAGCTAATGGAATATTTATTATATGCTTTGTATTATATATGCCTTCATAACCTTTTTTGGACCATTAGTGGTATGTTTGGTAAGTCAAATAGTATAAAAACAAACCAATTAAATGTTTTCTGAAGTTAGATCATGAAATGTGATCATTAACAGAGACAAGGCAATAGTAGTGATTCCAACATCTAGATCCTGCAAAATTGCACATTAAGGAATTGGGTCTTTTGGGCAATACTTTTTAAAGCAGACAATGATTCTTTACCACATAAATTTATTTTAGGAATGTGTCACGGAGCTGACATCGGGCTCGCCAGGGCCGACCCAAGCCTCTGTGCTGCCTGGAGCGATGGATGAAATGCTGCCCCCCACCCTTAATGCACAACTAAACCAGGGGAAATATGAAAGTAATACACAATGTGATATAGACTGACCATTAACCCCTTCACTGCTGAACCATTTCAACCCTGTGAAAAGAAAAAAGTTACATTTTTATTTTATCAGTGATTTTTTTAGTTTATTATTTTTACACTGAATATGGTCATGATGGATATCATTGGAAAGGTCAGACTCTGTCCTCTGTTTTTTTATAGTTTGGTGCTTTTCGGCACTTGGTAGAGATGCCAAGGAGGGACCTCTGGATGTGATTGTGCCCGTGCAGTAATTACAGCAGCTGGTTTCCGTACAGGGCCTGATCACGCATGCGCAAGAGGCTCCGTGCGGATTAATGTGCCGGCTGTAAACTGTGTTCAGGAAGAGTTCCACAATCGGTCCAAGCGTCAGACTCCGGATGGTTCTGGGACATCGGGAGCGCGGATATGACAACCAGTCTCCCAATAACTGCCACTTAATAACAACACCAAGGCAAGACGTTACCACCACCATCCTTCACCCTTGGGATGGTGCTGTGTAGGTGATGGGTTGTGCCTGATTTCCTCCAGACATGAGTGACACGGACCTATCATTACGCTCCCCTACTTGAAGCAACAGAGAGACTTCATTCCCTTTGTGTTCCCCTGTTTTAGGACCTCTTCCCTCTAAACTGCATTTATCCCCTTTCGTTATACAATGTTTTAATGGAGATGTGTTCTGAAGTTACAGGCCTGAGGTTATTTTTTATTTTTTTTTCAATATAAAGGTTTTTATTAAGTACCAGTAATAAGCATAACGTAACATAGAATTGGCAGTATGGGTCACGCAGGACCAATCGGCATGAAAATTAAACATGAAAATGAAGGTGAGCACCAATCAGTAAAATACAGTACTTGAATTTTTATACTATGTAACTACCTAAAGTTAACAGTGAAGAGGAAGAAGGAAAGAAAGAAGGAAAGAAAGAAAAGAAAAGACATGGTTCATTTTACATTATACCACAGTTCCAGAGGATCTGAAGGACACCCAGCCATCCCACGTATCATGGTGCAACATGAGAGTATCTCGAGCTGCAGCAAACATTTCTTCATACATGTGTATATTATCAAGACGAGTCAATACTTCAGGGATTGTAGGGGCAGAAGACGACCGCCAATGACTAGCTAGGGCTAATTTGGCAACCCCCAGAATAGCAGAGATCAGCCCTCCAGGGGACAATGGAATATTAGTAGGGAGGAAGTGTAACAGGTAAGTTTCAGGGTTTAGGGGAACCTCTATCGAAGTGCACAATTTGATTAACCGGCGGATCGCATCCCAATAGGGGCTAATTTTCGGGCATGACCAGAAAATATGGAGGAGCGAACCCTTATCCACCGAACAGCGCCAGCAGAGTTCCGAACCCTTTGAGAAATGTCGCAATCTGGACGGGGTAAGGTACCAACGATATAACAATTTAAGATGCGCCTCCCGCATGCCAGTACTACGCGATAATTTATATACTGAGGATGTGGCATAAACCCAGTCCTCCTGCGAGAAGGTCATGTTCAGTTCTGTTTCCCATCTCGACATATATGGTAATTTCCGTAGTTTAGGGGGAGATAGCAAACTTCGGTAACATAGAGACAGCGGTTTGGCTGAGCTTTTTTTCCTAGACAAAGCCTATGAAAGGCTGTGGCCTCCATCATAGGGATCACTGCAACCCTCTGGGATAGCAGGATGTGCTTAATTCATAAATAGGGGAACAGTTCTTTCGAAAGGAATACCATATTCCTGGACTAAGTCTGGGAAGTGCTTAATAGTGGTTAGACTAAGTAGGTGTTGGATAAGGGTTACTCCCTGGAGTATCCAGGGTGTCAGGTGTAAGTCGGGGGATAGACTGCTGAGAAAGCTAAGAGGGGCAAAACTAAGTGGGTGAAAGGGCTTAAGTAAAGGTCTACCCCACTGCCGCCAAGTCAGGATTGAAAGGTAGGAAGAGGGAAGTATTCCTCCCATTTTGCTCCTGGGAAGGAGATCATACCACATAAAATCATGAACGGTGTTAGGGGAGACTACAGCATTTTCTAAGCGTAACCACAGTGGGGATTCTACTGCGTGTAGTGCAGCTAGCAGTTGGGCTAGCAGAGACGCTCTATGATATTTTAAGAGATCAGGAAATCCCAGACCACCCAGCTTGGTCGAGGCCGTCACAGCAGTAGCCGAAATCCTGGGGGGTTTTCGTTTCCAAATATGGGCAAACAATAAACGTTGCATTCTTGTCAGTAATATAGAATCCGTGGGAGGATTGTCACTTTTAAAGATGCCATGCGGCCTAACCAGGACAGCTCCACCGTTCGCCACGACTGCATTTGTTTCTCAATAGTCTGCAATAGAGTGACAAAGTTATGTTGGACTATGGAGCTCCTATTTTTGGAAAGGAAAACGCCCAGGTATTTAATGGAATCCGCGCGCCAGTCAAACGAATATTTATTCTGGAGAGTGAGAATTGACGAATTTGGAATATGCAAGGGAAGGGCTTGAGTCTTACTAACATTGTTCTTATAATATGATAGCTGGCCGTACCTAGTTAGCAGAGTAAAAAGAGGGGGGAAGGGAGGTCTCCGGGTCAGAAAGGTAAAGAAGTATGTCGTCTGCGAATAAAGCTAGTTTTTGTTCTCCTGCAGGGGTGGTTAAGCCAGAGATCAGCGGGTTTAATCTTATATGGGATGCTAGAGGCTCCAGGGCTAGTACAAATATTAAGGGAGATAAGGGGCAACCTTGACGCGTACCATTGGTTATTTGAAAAATCGGCGATAAAAATCCCATGCTCAAAACTTTCGCCGAAGGGGCAGAGTATAAAGCCATAATGCTCCGAATAAATGGGGCTGGGAACAGAAAGGTCTCTAATGCCTGATGCAAAAAACCCCAATGCATGCGATCAAAGGCTTTTTCTGCATCTAGTGAAAGTAGAAGCCCTGGGTCACCCGATCTATTTGCTAGGTCTATGATGTCAAAAAGACGGCGAGTGTTGTCGCATGTCTGACGCCCCGGTACAAACCCTGTTCGGTCTGGGTGGATTAATTTAGGAAGCAGAGGCGCAATGCGGGATGCAAGTAATTTCGCATAAAGCTTAATATCCACATTAAGCAGGGAAATGGGACGGAAATTTGCGCAGTGTGTGGGGGGTTTACCGGGTTTAGGGAGAGTAATCACAGTAGCCAGGAGCATCTCCGGAGGAACTTGGCCTGTTAGTTTAATATGATTGAATAAACCAGTGAGGGTAGGTGTGAGTTCCGAGGCAAATTTTTGATAATACAAGTTGGTCAATCCATCAGGGCCTGGCGCTTTACCTTTCGGGAGAGCACAGATTGCTTTACTAATCTCCTCTTCCGAAAATGGGGCGAGCAAATCCACTTGCTGAGAGGAGGACAGGGTCGGCAGGCGCGCCTCCTCTAGAAAAGTGGAGATATTCTCTTTTTGTGGGGACGAACAGCTGGGTCAGAGCCAAGATTATATAAGGATCCATAGTAATGGACAAACTCTGAAACAATCAGCGTCGGATCCCTCACCTGTCCGCCTCTCGAGCATTCGACTTGTGTGATCTTAGTGTGAAGACGCTTAACTCTTAGTTTAGATGCCAGTAGTTTCCCCGACTTGTTCCCCTGGGTATACGAAGCGTAATTGAGCTTGCGTAACGAGCGTTCCATCACCTGCAAGTTCAGATGTTCCAGTTCTTTCCTCAAGGAAAGCAAGTCAGAGGCAACTTTCAGAGTTGGCTGAGTCTTATTTAGAGATTCTAGGGCATCAATCTGCTGTAAGAAAGCTGCTACTTTAACATCCCTTTGTTTTTTCTTATAAGTCCCCTGCCTAATAAAATGACCGCGTACTACGGCTATATGCGCAAGCCATAAGGACGAAATAGCCACTTCCTCCGAAGCGTTCAAGGAAAAATATTCTTTCAGAACGCATGCTGTCTCATCTTTTCCAGCCGGGTCAATGATGAGAGAGTCGTTCAACCGCCACGAGCCCATACCTCTAGCAGGGAAGGTGGCACGAAAGGAAAGGATTAAAGGAGCATGGTCAGACCACGTTATGGGCCCTATCCTAGCGTGTAACAGGTTTGGGATGAGGGTGCGATGGATGAGGCATAGATCAATCCTACTGTACGAAGAGTGGACATGGGAATAATAGGTATAATCCCTGATTTGGGGGTGAGATATTCGACATGCATCATATAAATCTGGAGTATGCAGAAAGTCTGTCGGCCTGAGGTTATTTTCAATGCCCTCCTTTGTGCAGAATGTTTGAGTAATCTGTGATTATGTAAAAATGCTATCTGTTTATCTGCTGCATGTTTGAGGATTAGTAATCTACCTTTAGCAAGAACACTGTCCCAATCTGATTTATTGGGACAAGGGTTTATGTAAATTACTGTGTGTGATCACCAATTGCGAATGTGTATGCTTTCACCCTGGAGTGACCTGCCAGCAGTTCAAGACCTCATCTGTATAAACCTGACAGAGTCACAGACTCACAAAGAGGACCAGAGTCCAGGTCTTGAAATTAGCCAATGGGAACTGTTGGGGTGGGTGGGAAGTTTGATTGTTGCCACCATAAAAACCCTGTGTGTGTCCGAATAAAGCAGATCAGTCTCCTGTTTGAACATACAACTTGCCTGGTGTCTCATCCAGAGCAACAACCCTCTGACCTGGGAAGACACTCAGCGGTTCTTCCATTCCATCCAGCCACAAGGAGCAGCGGACCTAAAGAGCAGATCGGCTGGTCGGGGCATCGAATCCGGAGCGATTCGAAGGCCGGGCCGATCTTGGTGAGCAAGTGTCTGGAAAGCGAGATGGGTGGACAGGAGGGGTCCGTGACAATGATACTTTGAAATGAAGCAAAACAGTTCAATATTAGTTTCATCAGACAGGAGAATTTTGTTTCATGTGGTCTGATAGTCCTTTAGAAAGTCTCTTAGATTGTAAACTCTCGAGCAGGGTCCACTCGCCAGTGTTATGTGTGTCTGACTCTTATGTATATTTTTTCTCACCCATTGTACAGCGCTATGGAACTTGTTGGTGCTTTAGAAATACTTGTAACTCTAACTGTAAGTAAATGTTTGTGAGTCTAGCAGTGTGCAAAGGCTGCTGTTTGACCAGTGGGCCAAAAAAGCAAGATTGCTCTAGTGTTGAAGTGATGGATGTCCTTTCGCAAGTTTCTTCAACTTCATCAGTTTCTTGGACACCTCTCTTACCAAGGTAAGTCACTCCTGCTCATTTTGGCTCGCGGTCATCTCGAAGAGTCATGGTTGTTCTAAATATCTTCTATTTAAGCAATATAATGATCTACAGGTCTATTCACTAAACGTGAAACTCAGGAGAATTGGCAGAAGAGAACAATCTAGACCAGTGTTTCCCAAACCTTTCCTCGGGATCCTCCACCTCGCCAGGTTTGCAGGTTATCTGAAGCACAGTAACGGTGATATGATTTGCTGCTCATTGATTGCAGGATTCAGTCTGTATTTCCACAAGGTGATCTGCAAAATCTGGCCTGGTTGAGGGTCCCGAGGACAGGTTTGGGAAACACTGATCTAGAACAAATAGCCGATTTGGAAAGTGCGATAAATGGGAACATTTTTCAGGTTTGGCTATTTTGACGTAGATTTTTCACTTCTCAAGCCAGGTCTCCTGACTTTCACCTTTAGTGAATAGACTTGCTAGTAAATAATAGTGGAAAGGAAAGGGGGCACACGGCCTGAGTATCCACTTTAGATCAAATATGGGCACAAAGAAAGTCAACACTGCAATAAAAGTGGATCAGTGGGTCCTCCTGTCATCAGAGATCATGCGCACACTTGAGTATACAAACCGCAGATAAAATCAATAGTGCTAGTGAGTCACAGTTCACTTGTGTGACTACCATTTAATGAAGAACCACACAGGTACAGAAGAAGGGACACATGGCCACAAAAGATCTGTAGTGGTGTTCCTCAGGAAATAGTGACTATCTGTTGATATTTTTTATAAAAATTATGAAGGCCATTGTGCTCTTGGGAACCTTTAGTACACTCAACATTTTTGTAAAATAATGGGTAGAGTCCTCCCGCTTACGCCAAGTGTCCAGTGAGTAATACTTCAAGATAATCTAGAAAACATAATAGGAGACATACATTGCACAGTACATCCTTATGACACCTGGTTTCCAGAGAGAAAGTATTCAACTCACTTTTTTCTGAGCCCCATAAAGTCGGCTCTGGACTATATAGGCATATATCTGTGGATATGATCTCACCAGCCCGTCCTACCAGCAACCATCCGTGGTGATAACCTGGTCCATAGATGAAATATTGGATCCCCGGGATATGTCACAGACGAAAAGTCGGCAGGATAAAATAAAGTAAAATTTATTGCAGCACTAACGCGTTTCGCCCTAATTGGTCTTTATCAAAGTGCAGAAAAATATACATAACATTTTTGTAGACTTCTCCAGATGGAAAAAATACTGTAGCTGTGCTCTTCAGGCAATTCCTTTGACCTCGTGGCTTGGCATTTACAAACCTCATATAGACAGTTGTGTTGCTTCCCAAATCATATCCAGTCAATTGAATCTGCCACAAGCAGACTCCAATCAAATGAAGACTCTTCTCAAAGATGAGATGCATATGAGCTAAATTTCAATTGTCATAAGAAAGAGTCTGAATACTTAAGTCAATGTAATATTTCAGGGTTTTTTTAATACTTTTGCAATGTTGCAAGAAAATCTGGGTTTTTTCGTTACGCGGTAATGATTGAAGATTGATCGGAAAAAGAAATGAATTTAAACAATTGATACGGCTGTAACATAAGAAATATGATAAAAAATTAAAGGGTTTGAATACTTTCTGAGTGCGCTGTATAGGTATTTTTTTCCAGCTAAATTTCATTCGGACAGACACAAAAATTATTGGGGACAGAAAGTGCTGGTGTTTTATGACACTGCAAAAACTGTCGAAAACTCTGTTATTATTATTATTATTCTTTATTTATAAAGCGCCAGCATATTCCGCAGCACTGTACAATAAGCACAGTATAGACAGGGTTACAATACATTGAACAACATTTGACAAATAGTACAGGAGGAGATGAGGGCCCTATTCCCGTAGGAACTCACAATCTAGGAGGGTTGGGGTTGGAAACAGGAGGAGAGGACTGTAAGGTGAGAGTGATTGATGGTTGCGTCAGTGAGTTGGGTGGTAGGCTTCCCTAAATAGGAACGTTTTAAGGGAGCGTTTGAAGGAAGAGAAGTTAGGGGAAAGTCTGACAGTACGAGGGAGAGCGTTCCAGTGAGTGGGGGCTGCGCGTGTGAAGTCCTGCAGTCTATCATGGGAAGAGGTGATGCGGCAAATGGCACAAAATAAAAATCCAAACAGCCGCAGGATAAGTTTCAAAGTGAAGCTACTCATATAGTTTGTCACCGTTGCAATGACAGCAATTGTTGGCTATATGGGGAAACACTACTGCTTCCTAAATAGCCTATGGCAGGGCTCAAAATTTCAAGTCCCGAGCAACTAGCCATGTCTTAGAAGTTACTCGCCACCAGTTGCCCCACCTAACCCCTACCCTGCCCTTAACTCCGCCCCTAAACACACTGTGGCGGAATGGAGTATCCGCCTGCTGTCCTGCTCTATCTGACCCCCTTCTTTGGTGTTGCCAAGCCCGACTACCGAGTGGCACGGCACCCGGCGTCTCGAGCGGCTTGGGTAGAAGACTACGTGGCGGTGGAGATCTGGAGAGTAGATGGGGCACCCATGGCGGAAATCCGCCCGACTACCGAGTGGCACGGCACTCGGCGTCTCGAGCAGCGGATCTACTGACCATTGAAGGGCTGGAGACGGTCTGCGTGGCGAACCGCGTTTCGGTAGAGTCTCCTTGCAGATGCAGGCACGGCGCTCAGCCGAGGTCCCGATTCGGGGTGGTTGCGGTATCCCAAGATACCGATTCAAGGTGGTGCAACGGCGCGGCGAATCGATGTTCTGCTGCGGAGTTAGAGGGACCCGTTCCTGGGTGGTGGTGATATGTAGCCGACGTGAAATGACAACACCAGGCAGAGCTGTATGTTTCAAACACTCAGATGAACTGAATACTTTTAATCACACGCCACTATTTATGCTGAAGTACAACAGTCACAATTTGCATACCCATACTAATCAGTTAGGTCAGTTATTTACAATCAACATTCTTCACATTCTCTTAGCCTTCAGCTCACACAACATTTGTACATCCATTGTTCCAGCACATCAGATTAAACACACACTATCAGAGATCCCTTAAATTAAACATGTAGCTAGATAATGGGGAAAATCCCTGACGCATAAATTACACAACAGCAAAACTTATTTACTAGCTACAGAAACACACATTTATCTACAGGAATATAAGTATGTTTTAAAACCAAAGCTATGTCATTTCACTAAACTAAATTAAACTAAAACCAAACGAGGTAAAATATTTAAAATCACACGATAAAACCGACCATAAAGTCTTTTGAGGTTTGAAGCATGGAGCGTTGCCTCAGCTCCATGACATAGGTCCTTTTAAAAATGTCTTGGGTTTGCGTCCTGGGCTCGCTGCGTCGAGCCTCTTGGGTCATTCCGTGACACACACCCTCTTAAATTGTCTTATGAATTGACACTTAAATATTTTGGTACAAAAATAAATACCATTATCTTATGATGCGCAATCTTATGATGCGTCAGACACCCAGATACATGTATACCCAGACACGTCAGACTCCAGATACATATATGACCAGACATCAGGCAGGCAGGGTGCAGGGAGAAGAGCAGCCCCCTTCCCTGATCGAGAGGAGCTGGGACAGGGTGGGTGCATTGGGGGATGGAGTGGAGCTGAGAGAGGGTGTGCGTGGAGGCATAGTTAGAATATTTGAGCCCCGTACACCTGCTGACAGACTATCCCAGGAGGAGGCAGCGACCAGGGAAAGGCCCTGGCATAGAGAGCAAGACAAGCAACCACACACAGTACCACAGACCCACACACAGTAACACAGACCCACACAAATACACAGACATATACTGTCACACACAGCCACTGAGAGGGGCAAGGATGAGAGCTGAGCCCTGGGCAGCCAGGTACACTGTGCTTCAGGCTCCTCCACAGGGCACAGCATGGGGAGCTCACACAGCTTGGCTCCTGCCCTCTGAGGGGCTCTGGATATGCAAGTTAAGGTATTGGGTGCAGTGGGCATGCAGTGTGACTGGGCTTAGGAGATGCCCAGCCAGTGCAGTGGGGGTGGGCAGTGGGTGCATCTCAATTTGGGTGGAGGGTACAATGTGCTGTCCTTCAATACAACACAATCCCTCTGCTGCCTGTACCAGAAGTCCCACTACTTTCTGAGATGGTGAGAAACAGTAGCTCTCTACATTCTCTACAACATCACACCGCTCACCTGTTCCTCTCTCTCAAGTTGCTGGCAAGCTGTGTGATGTGGCAGACAATGTAGCGGGGGAGTCGTCAGTGAAAGACCATCCCCACATGACACCACAGGCCGGGCTGGAATGTCTTGACTCGTGCCACATGCAAAGTGGCACGAGCGGGTGAATGCAGGCCATGGAACTGGAGCAGACAGGCCCTCCTGCCTGGATTAGCGCTGACGCCCCTCTCCACGCTACTGGTTGCGGTCACGGTGGTAGAGAATGTGGGCGGGCCATCACATCCAGCGATGACCGGCGCACACTCTCCGATGTCAGAGGGGGCATGCAGTCGCCATTTTTGCTTTGGGCATCCGGGCCCCAAAAACACGGCCGCCACTAGAATATGCAGTGCAGGCAGCACAAAATAATTTATCGTGCTGCCTGCGTCTGCATTCCCACTCGTCCTCACACAATTTCCACTCGCCAAATGCGAGGAGGCGAGTGGAAATTTTGAGGGCTGGCCTACGTGCTAAATTACAATCTTCACGCAAACGTTTGCACCGGCGCAAAAAAACATTAACGCAAGGGGTAAAACCATTTGCGCCGAATCCCATATTACATAGTCAATATGCAACAACTGTGCGCAATCGTCTACCTCGGGTGAACCTGCGCTTGCTTACTGTACTTCGCGCGTCCTATACTTAACATTGTTAGTGCAAATGCGAATGTGCACTGGTACGAGGATGGTATTACAATCTATTCACGGTAATTACCGCATTGCCTTTGTGCGCATAATTTTAGCAACTCCTAAAAGCTGGTGTTAATGGCAAAGCTGAACAACCTGGCCAAACCCAAATACACCAGGCCAAAAAAAATAATGCAGCAAAGTATAGTTACACATTCTACTCATACCAAACCAATAAAATTGAGAAGTTGTGTGTGCATGTATTATTGCTGCAGCATATATGTTCAGATTGACTGTGGCAGGCACAATTTCTTAACATGAGATAATTGTGGTTCTTAATTCTGATTGGCTGAATCGCGACAAAAAACAGTGTGCACACAGATTTTTGCGTGCGACGGTACTGCACGAGCATTTGGGCGCATCCTGTTTTTGCGCGTTATTGATGGGCGGATGAAAAGACGTGCAAGGATTGTAATACCAGCGGTGATTTGCGTGCGCAAATCTTCTACGCTTGGCGCAAAGATTTTCGCTTTGCGCGATGATTGTAATATAGTCCTATATGTGTAGCACAAATTATACTTTAGCCAGCCCTATATATTTTTTATTTTTGAGAAAGTATTTTACCAGGAAGGATTCATTGAGATTTCTCTTGTTTTCAAGTATGTCCTGGGTAGCGAGTATGTACTGTTAGGTGTCTTGCCCAAGGACACTTACTGGAGAGGTGCTCTTGCCGGGAACGAACCTGTGTCTCCACAGTCTCTCTCCACAGTTATAGAGCAGTGATGTTACCTTTACGGTAATGTTAAAGACAGTGTGAGCTTATAATACATTTTATACATTCATATTGATCTATATAATTCAATGTAATTGAACTATATTAGTCACAGAGATAATAATCACTGGTATTGATCTCGCTAACTTATTGGACATTTAAATATACTGCTTGGCATACCAGGGATCAATAATGTATGCATATAAGTACAATTATATGTATACCAATCCACAGTGTGATCAGAGCTTTACACATTAAACAGAATAAAATGTAAATTAAATTCATCAAAGTTGTAATCAGTAACTCAATAAAAGTAAATACTAAATATATCTAAAATATATCAGTCACAGACCTGGACTCATTGATGGTCATTTTTTCTGCATTATGCTTTGTTAGTGTTGCGTAGACATTAAGAATAATCACTATGTAGATCTCTGTGAGATCTGAGACCATTACAAAAGGGATGTAACTATGTACACTTGGTAAAAACAGTCTAAGGTGTGTATGTAGGGTTCCCACCTGTCCGGTTTTGACCTAGACTGTTCGGTTTTGGGGTCATGTGTCCGAGTTTGACACCCTCTGCCACCCTGACACATGACTCTGAGCCGGTACTGGCACGTCTGCCCCATATTTACATTAATGCAAGCCCCTGTCGCGGCGATCCTCTCTTCCTCTACACAGCCGAGACACAGCAGGTCCGCACCGCCCACTGTCAGTGATGCGCAGGTGCAACAGCTCACATGATATTCACGTGCTTGCGCGCGCCCCGCAACTGGCGTGCATGCGGGACGGCTCCAGTCAGTGACAGACAGTCCCAAGCGAGACTCCCGACAAGAGTGAGAGAGAGACACGTGCGTGTCGCCCGTGCTTCAGTGGAACTGGTACCATCTTCGAATTGTGCCGGTGCTGCCTGTCCTCCTGGTGACTGTCCTGTCCACCGTCCAGACTAGTCTCCCCCACCGAATCCGAGACCAGCAACAGAAACACTTGTGTGCGTGAGCGCAGCCGCAGCATCAGCCATAATACCAGTCTGCCATGCGTACTACCTATGTGTCACCCATAATACCAGTCTGCCATGCGTACTACCTATGTGTCAGCCACAGTACCAGTCTGCCGTGCGTACTACCTATGTGCCAGCCACAATACCAGTCTGCCATGCGCGCTACCTATGTGCCAGCCATAATACCAGTCTGCCATGCGTACTACCTATGTGCCAGCCATAATATCAGTCTGCATGCATACTACCTATGTGTCAGCCACAATACCAGTCAGTCATGAGTACTATGTGCCAGCCACAATACCAGTCTGCCATGCGTACTACCTATGTGTTAGCCACAATACCAGTCTGCCATGCGTACTACCTATGTGCCAGCCATAATACCAGTCTGCCATGTGTACTACCTATGTGCCAGCCACAATACCAGTCTGCCATGTGTACTATGTGCCAGCCACAATACCAGTCTGCCATGCGCGCTACCTACGTGCCAGCCATAATACCAGTCTGCCATGCGTACTACCTATGTGCCAGCCATAATATCAGTCTGCATGCATACTACTTATGTGTCAGCCACAATACCAGTCAGTCATGAGTACTATGTGCCAGCCACAATACCAGTCTGCCATGCGTACTACCTATGTGTTAGCCACAATACCAGTCTGCCATGTGTACTACCTATGTGCCAGCCATAATACCAGTCTGCCATGTGTACTACCTATGTGCCAGCCACAATACCAGTCTGCCATGCGTACTATGTGCCAGCCACAATACCAGTCTGCCATGCGTGCTACCTACGTGCCAGCCATAATACCAGTCTGCCATGCGTACTACCTATGTGCCAGCCATAATATCAGTCTGCATGCATACTACCTATGTGTCAGCCACAATACCAGTCAGTCATGAGTAATATGTGCCAGCCACAATACCAGTCTGCCATGCGTACTACCTATGTGCCAGCCATAATACCAGTCTGCCATGCGTACTACCTATGTGCCAGCCATAATACCAGTGTGCCATGTGTAATACCTATGTGTCAGCCATAATACCAGTCTGCCATGTGTAATAGCTATGTACCAGCTATAATACCAGTCTGCCATGCGTAATACCTATGTGCTAGCCATAATACCAGTGTGACATGTGTAATACCTATGTGCCAGCCATAATACCAGTCTGCCATGTGTAATACCTATGTGCCATCCATAATACCAGTGTGCCAGCCATAATACCAGTGTGCCATAACAGTCTGCCATGCATAATATCAGTGTGCCATAATACCAGCCTGACATGCCATGCATACCACGTGCCATAATATATACTCTACAAAAAAAAATGGCTGCCCGAACCCAACACTAGAGTGTTCGGGTTTGGCTTGATGAAAAGGTGGCAACCCTATGTGTATGAGAAGTTAAGTAATATAATAATCTATCAATAATTGTGCATTTTAAGCTTATGCAAACTACACATGAATGGTATTCAAACTGTAAAATTAAATATCTATTTATTTCCCTTAGTGAATCCAACCCCATGATTTCAGATATTTACCTTACCTTTCTACTAACCACTTCACTACTAAGCACTTTGAGTTGAACAAAATTTAAGATAAAATGTACATGAAACATAGAATGCAAAGTTCAGTTAAATATAGAGTAAACTAGAAATTGTGCACAGAAATTGTTATTGTGGAATAGCTACAAAAATAAAATAATGAAAATTTGCAAATTTTTAATTTGTTGTGTATTTGTATCTTTTACAGAAAATTTGTTGGAATGAAAGACTCTGAACTGGAGTTGGTGTCCCTTATCTTACACAATTTCAAACGTTGTCTTTGTTATCAGCATGCAAGCAGAAATGGGCTTTGTGTCAGATACGGTAGATGTGATAAAAATAGAAAATAAAAAAGGTCATTTTTATGGGATTTGCAGAAATCATAATGAGACTATTAGCAAAGCAGCTTCCAAGAATACCAATAGAATAAAAAATAATATCTGTATATGACATAATGCTTTTTTATGAAAATTACAGTAACATCTTGTATCTGTACTGTACAGAGATTTTCAATTATTATAACCCATTGAATCTTATTCATGTACAGGAGTTCGAGACACCAGAGCTTTTCCTATATTCTGCCCTCTCTCTCGCTGTTGTAATGCCAGAGTAAAGTAAAGTATTTTTTTTAAAGTAAAGTGTTGTAAAGTATTCTTTTAACTTTTTGAGTGAGATTTGGGGATGATATTTGCAGCTTCTTTACGATAATACAGGATGACTGGAGAGAGATAAAACAAAGTATTTCTCCATCGGGCACACTAATCTGGCTTTAAAGAAGTATGTAAATGGGGTTGGATATCCTAATAATTGCTTTTCAATGTATACAATAAAATCAAGTCAAATCAATTTTAGATTTTTCATTGAGGATTAGCAGTACAACCAGTAGCAATTTGTATTGAAGAAAGGCACTGTACAGTGTATATATGAAAACTAATATACGCTCTTAGCGTTAAAACGCAGGCGCAAGGGAGGAAAAACTGCACCCGTAGTTTTCCCCCTTGCGCCCGCGTTTTAACTCTGGATTACAATGGAGGCGCAAAAAATGCTGCCTGCATTGTTATCGAGCGTAAAAAGCCGGGATGCTCGCGGCAGCGCTGAGCGCAGCCACGAGCGTCCACTCGCTGGAGTCCACAGTACTCCATTGAGTTCCTCCCTGCCGGTCACGTGACTGGCCGGATCTCACCTCGGACTTTTTCCCCCAGTCTTTCCCTGCTCCCGCCGGCCATAGGAGGCGAGCAGAGCTGCAGTCCTCGCCGCGGGACAGAGGGTGAGTATGTGCTTGTTTTTTTATTTTTTAAGGCTGGTGTTAACGGATTCTGCAGCAGCGGAATCTGTTAACACAAAGTCCTGGCTCTGGTTAACTTTGCGCTCACCAGAGCCAGGCATTAATCAGCGCTGGGACATTGTAATACCAGCGCTGATTAAGGCTAGGGTCAGACTAACGCAGTATCAACGTGCGTTTAGCAGCACTAAATCACGGCCGTGCTAGCAGCAAATGACGTCCAATGCCAGGCAGCATACGAAGAACGGCCGCACAAAAGTGCGGCTGCGGAACGCAAGTGGCAAACGAACTCATTTTTTCGAGAATGTCAAACCGCTATTACGGCCGTACAGAGTGCGCTGCGTCCGCTAGCGGCGTGTGTGCGTGATTTGTAGATGTCAGACGCTGCTAATGTCGGGCCAACATAACGTCCAGACACAAAAAGTGTTTTATTGATGATCCATACAAAATCACGGACGAAAATGCGCATCGTATGACCACTATCGCGTATTCCGTGAAAAAATGCGTCCATTCGTTCGAACGCACTTTTTCACGGATAACGCGAAAAATGCGTTAGTCTGACCCTAGCCTTACACTTTGCACTCCCCATGTTAAACATAGGGAGAACAAAGTATAGTAGCCTCGCGCAGCGCTGCGCAATGTACCAAACGCAAACGTGTGTTTTAACCCGTTTGCGTTTGGATTGTAATATGCGGTAAATACCGCAGCAAACGTTAATGCTAACACAGGTGAGCGTTAACGTTTGCGTATAGAATGTAATAGTGCCCATAATATTTACTAATGTATCTATTAACCCCTTGCTGGAGATCTCCTAGCAGCATAGCACGCCCCACAGGCTCTGAGACCTTCCTTCACCCCACCTCCCATACTCGCAGGCTGAATGTGTCATAGGCTGCCATGGGACCGCCTGCTTATCAGCTGTCCTGCGGCAGTCAATGAAATCAATTTCCTAATTTATATCAAGAGATATGTTTAGCAAGTTATGTGAAACCATACTAAACTTCATAAATTTTAAATAACAATTCAGTGCAACTTATTTTTATATTGTGTGGTCATTTGTACTCAGTTTAAAGAAAAATTTGCAGATCAACATGTGGAGTTTATGCTGCAGAATGCTCTATTTTTATTGCTCATCCACAGTTGCTTTAAAAATATAATCTCTGAGGAACACATTCTAAGGAAATGACAAGCTGAACATCATTTTCAGAGTTGCAAAATGCTGCCTTTTGTCACCCTGATCCTTCTGTTGACAGTTACCTTTCACTCTTATAATTGTGCTGTAAGTGCGGATCTTTATTCAATGTTCTACACCAACCGAATACTGATGAAAAGGTAAAAAAAACTATGAATGGGTTATAATAATCCAATATAAAGATATCATGGAATAAATTCAAAATTAAAGCCCTGTAAATATTGTTCTTATCATAGAAGAAACAGCAGAGTATGGCTGCCTTATTATAGGTTAAAAAATGTTACGTAACGTTGAAATAAAATATCAAACTGTCTAAAAATTTATTTTGAAAGATTTGCGCTAATTGTCATGGACTATCAAACTACCAGATGCCAAATAAAGTGATCAAAGTGTTTAGGAGTTATCTAATGTTGGAAACGCTTTAAAATGTCCAAATCATCCTACCTTGCCGGAAATGCAGACTGACCACTGCAATCACTGAGCAGCAAATCATATCACCTGAGCTGTGCTTCAGATATCTGCAAACCTGGCCTGTTAGGTGTACTTGAGGACCAGGATTGGGAAACATTGCCCAGTAGACGGTAAAGTTTTGTTTTGGTTTGTTTTATAGGCTTGGCATGATGAGCAAGTGCCTTTGGAATATTTGAAATCGATTTTTCATAATGCTTTGCACATGCTCTCAAACAATCTGTACAGCCTTGCCATGTTGCCCTTCCTCTCAGCACTTACATTGTGCCCATAATGACTGAGCTAGATGTCAGCTAATATTGTGAACTATGATAAGTATAAATTCCTATATTATGATACTGCTAACAATCAAAGCTAAAAAATTTTGAAAATTCTGCAGGGCTGAGGACTCCTTTTCCCCATGCCAAACAGCATGGATAGGAATAGGCCTTCAGATGTCATGACCTATGCGCTCTGACCCCTGTCAGCCCCATTCGTGCCTGGTACATGCATGATATTTATTCAAGGTTATTCCTCTGCCTTATGTTATTATACAGGTTCCCCTACCTGAATGTCCTGCGTATTCTATGGAGCCTCAGGTGTACTCCATCCCACCTAATGAGGCCTCCTCAAAAGAAAGATGTGCCCTCTCCAACCAGACCTGACATCCTGAAACTCCCTGTCCCTTAGCCTCTAAAAACCTCCTGTGATCCTGCCAAACCTATCTATCGAGAACCCCATCAAGAACCACCAATATCTTCAACTATTTCTGTACCTTGCCTTGATTCTGGATTCCCATGTATCAGACTTGACCATTCTATTGCCTGCTCCCTGCCTGGAACCCTTGCCATGAACTTAATCTAGTTTTCTTTAGTTTTCCTGTTTCTTCTTTCTGTGTCATCCCTATTCCTGTCCTGTCACTTTTGCATGTGTTTAATTATGCCTATCTTGCCCCGCCTGTATCTATAGTTCTGTGTTTAGACAGTCCTCTTGTGTGCTCCTTGTTTCTGTTTATCTTTTAGGTTCTAGTACTATCTTGGTTTTCCTATTGCTACTCCCATTACTCTCAGTTCTCATCTGTTGCCTCAGTTAGCCCTTTTCTTTATGTTCATTGCTGTGCTGTTTACTAAGTCCTATTCCTATTCGGCCCAGCTTCCTCTGTTCAGTTTATTCTCTTGTTTGTTTTGCTTTACCCTTTAATTAAAGCACCTTGCTGTGCTCTGCAATCGGCCTGACTTCATACCATCACTGCACCTTGGATAACCACAATCACAATATGCATACGCCCCAAGACACCAGACGGAGGATAGCAGTTGCAGAAGAGGTGATTTCTGTGCAAAGAATCAAAATGAGGTATGTTAGAAGTTATATTATACATAGTTAAACAGGTTTTATTTTGTTTTAGTTAAGGAGTTATCCACAAAGTACTGTGTTTGCCAGAGTTGCACATACTGGCATTTCTCAAAACTAAAATACTAAAAATCAAAAGGACAAGATATACTGTCCAGCTTCACCTGTTACTGTTTGGATTTTATTTTTGAGAAATGCTGCATCTTTCAGCAATGCAATACAGCGGATTTTCCCCCAGCATTTCCAAAGCCGGCAAACAACGGTATCTAGTGGTACTGGTTAACGCCTTTAGGAATGAAGCATTAATGGAATTAGTAAGAAAACTTCCCATTACAAAATAAGCATTAAAAAGCTAGGGAATACCAAATTATAAGGGTAATATTACAACGTTGGTGCTAACTTAACCAGAGCTGTTGTAAACGTAACAACTCCATAAACTATAATGACTGTGGTAAATTTACAACAGCTCTGGTTAAGTTAGCACCAACTTTGTAATACTGCCCCTTGTCTGTACCGCAAACTTTGAATTACTGGTGACAATCCGGCTTTCCTAATTGACCCTTGGATCTTGGATTCTTGCCTACACCTTATTAGTACCACGCACTCCTATATCATCCCCTATCGTGTATGACCCGGGTTGTCTAATGGATTAACCCTTATCAAGATTTTGGATTACTCTCCTTACGGAACCCTAAATGTCCTATCACATTTTCAGACACTTTCTATGAAGTTATCAGTGACATCACTGATCACACCACATATCATCAATATGGAATAAATGGAACGAATGCGCTCATCTGTAGTTGAAATTTAGTTGCCAGGAAATCAGAAACTAATTAGAGCTTTTACTGATATTTTTGTTGATGGTGATTCATTGTGGGAAAAGTCATTAATTTTCACACAGCATTTCTGTTTGCACTGCCTGTGTTAAACTGCCTGGGAATTAAATTACCTCATAAAAAGTAGAAAAAAAAGAAACAACTCAATGTTCAATTACTTATAAATGCACAGTGCTATACTTGGCACAAATCATTTACTAAACCAACGGGTCTATAGCAACTTACTTCCATGACGGTTTTTAGTAGAATATATTATACATAGGATATACTAAGTTTGTAAAACAATAAAATCTTTTAGGGTATTTCCTTCAGTGATATAAATTAGTTTTCCTAATAAAAATTGTTATATTTGTGTGCACTAAAGGCGTTATTCATAAAGTGTAAGGATCTTACAATGGTTGCAAATGCCAACAAAAATTGTTGCAGTGCTGAGAAACGCCGGCATTTCACAAAACTAAAATCCAAAACATGTCACTAGAAGCTTCACCTTAAGGCAGGTCAGATGAGCATTTTTAAGAGCGAAGGAACGTCCGTGAGAGTGGACATTCTGTCATGTTCACACTCGATAACCGTGGTGTGGATCCCTTCAGACAGACCACTAAGCCCTCCGATCCTTGTGTGGTCGGGACTGCTAACCCTATCACTCCCAGCCAGGGAAAGCAAACACACCAGTAACAATGAGCACAGATTTGTGGTTTTGGCAGTAGTTCTTCTTACTGAGAATACACTGGGGTGGAAGGGGTTAATCTCGTAGACAGATGAGAAATGATCAGTGCTAGGCCCACACTGGTTATGTATATTATGAGAGTCAGGACAAACTTGGTCAATATTACAGTCCGGGTAGGTAACAGAGAGGGTTTGCATACAAGCAGGGTTGGCAACAATATTTGTCCCTATTCAGCGTGGGGCAGGATCAGCAATCATTCTGAGGCTGCTCTGGGATAAACCATACATACAGGCTGATATGCAGATAGAATCGTCAGTAAACCATCCGGGTCGATAACAGAGAGGGTCCTCGTACAAGCAGAGCTGGCAACAGAGTATAAGAATCAAGAGACAGAGAAACGGTAAGTCGAGCAAACTAAACACTAGCGATGTGGGAAATTGACTCCACGTCAAGGCAAAGACTCAGTGTGCGTGCTCTATACTTTAAGGCCGGTGGCTATGCGTCATCACGCCTTGCCCCGCCCCGATCAGCCGCGACTATGCCGGGGACCGCCGGAGCTCCTGGCACTCAGCCAGCCAGCGGCGCTCCGCGTCCGGGATCCCCCTGAGACTCACCAGGAGCCCCAGGTGTGACACGTTCCTTCTACTCAACGCCCATTTGGCCACCTCGCTGAGAGCAGTTAATGCATTCAGAACTGCAAGGCTCGATCCTCCTATGGAGGATTGTGCTTTGCAGCCCCGTCGAGTGCGCGCCGTAGCATTTCGACCGGGAGGCTTGCTGCATGACCGCTGTCACGCACAAAATTTGTGCATGCACAATAGCGTGTGGTGACGCTGCGACAGATGCTGGAAGGCACTTCAGTATGGGCACACCCATCTGACCCCAGCCTAAAACGTCTCCTGTTGCTCTTATATTTTAGTTTTTTAGAAATGCACATGTTTGTCGATGCTACAACACCCCTGATTTACGATGGTGCTTGAAACACTCCCAATTTGTGATTAACTTCTGAATGTTAAAAATGGCAGCACAATAATTGAAATAATAATAGGTATGACTACAGTATGGGGCAACACATGAACTTTTGAGTCTTAAGTCTGGGTTGAAAGACTGCATCGTGCAAACTTTTTAAACTGCTGGATTATGTTCACAATTATTTCTTTTTTTTGAAAAAATTTATATTGACATTATTGAATACTGTAGTCTCAAGAATGGTATTCATTAAATTTAGTTTATCAACTTTTACAAGCCAGAAGAACCCCTTTAAAAGGTATAAAATATTATTTACTACTTACAGTATCATCAGAATATTGCTCTAAGAAGCCTTATTAAAGCTGTTCATGTTGTTTTTTTACTCCTACATAATTACTTTTGTCTGAACCCAAATATATATATATATCTATATATATAAACACGAAAGTCCTGACTGACTGACTGACTCATCAACGCCCAGCTGAAACCGTTTAACCTAGGAACGTGAAATTTTGAAGGTGCACTGTTTTTATGATGTAGGCACCCACTAAGGAAGGATTTTTGGAAACACCACCCCTAAGGGGGTGAAAAAGGGGGTTGAATATTTTAAACAGGATACCTATAGCTCAAAAACAGAAGATGTTACAGGTGTGAAAATCGGTATTTAGATTCGTCTTGAAAAATAAAAAAACATGTATTTTACCGTTTTTCAAAAATTCGACTGGGGGGGCGAAAAAAGGGGGTTGAATATTTTAAATATTTTAAACACGATACCTATATGTTAAAAACAGAAGATGGTACAGACGTGAAAATCGGTATTTAGATTCATCTTGACAAATAAAAAAACAAGTATTTTACAATTTTCTGAAAATTCCTTGGGGGGGCAAAAAGGGGTTGAATACTTTTATCATAGACGCGAAAGTCCTGACTGACTCATCAACACCCAGCTGAAACCGTTTAACCTAGGAACGTGAAATTTTGAAGGTGCACTGTTTTTATGATGAAGGCACCCACTAAGGAAGGATTTTTGGAAACTCCACCAGGGGGTTGAATATTTTTATCAGTATACCTATATTTCAAAAACCGAAGATGTTACGGGTGTGAAATTTGGTATTTACAATCTTCGTGAAAAAAACAAACATGTTTTTTACCATTTTCAAAAAATCCCAAGTGGGGGGGTGAAAAAAAGGGGGGCTGAATACTTTTAATCAGGATACCTATATCTCAAAAACAGAAGATGTTACTTATGTGAAAATTGGTATTTAGATTTGTCTTGAGAAACAAAAAAACACCTATTTTACCATTTTCCAAAAATTCAGTGGGAGGGGGGCAAAAAGGGGGGTTGAATACTTTTATCAGTATACCTATATTTCAAAAACCAAAGATGTTACGGGTGTGAAATTTGGTATTTACAATCTTCGTGAAAAAAACTAAACATGTGTTTTGCCATTTCCACAAATCCAAATAAGGGGGGGGTCGAGGGAAAGGGTCTGAATACTTTTATCAGTATATCTATAGTTCAAAAACCAAGATGTTACAGGTGTGAAGTTTGGTAATTACAATCTTTTGAAAATAAAGAAACACGTGTTTTACCATTTTCCAAAAATCCAAGCGAGGGTAAAAAAAAGGGGGTGAATACTTTTAAACAGTATACCAACATCTCAAAAACAGAAGATGTTACAGACGTGAAAATTGGTATTTAGATTTGTCTTGAGAAACAAAAAAACACCTATTTTACCATTTTCCAAAAATCCAGTGGGAGGGTTAAAAAAAGGGGGTTGAATACTTTTATCAGTATACCTATATTTCCAAAAACCAAAGATGTTACAATGTGTGAAATCTGGCACTTACAATTTTCTTGAAAAATAAAAAAACACATGTTTTGCCATTTTCCAAGAATCCCACGTGGTGGGTGAAAAAAGGGGGGGTGAATATTTTTCAACAGGATACCTATATCTCAAAAATAGAAGATGTTACAGATGTGAAAATTGGTATTTAGATTCGTCTTGAAAACAAAAAAAACGTATTTTACCATTTTCCAAAAATCCAGTGGGGGGGCAAATAGGGGGATGAATACCTTTATCACTATACCTATATTTCAAAAACCAATGATGTTACAGGTGTGAAATTCGATATCTACAATCTTCGTGCAAAAAGAACCATGTTTTACCATTTTCAGAAAATCCAGTAAATCCAGTTAAAATCCAGATACTTTTATCAGTATACCTATATTTCAAAAACCAAAGATGTTACAGGTGTGAAATTTGGCATTTATATTCTTCTTGAAAAATAAAAAAAACACGTGTTTTACAATTTTCCAAAAATCCCAAGTGGGGGGGGGGAGGGGGCTTCTACCCAAACTCCTCAAGTTTCTTTTAAAAAACAATTTTAACAAATCCTAAAATCCACGCGAGCGAAGCCGCGGGCAAAAGCTAGTGTATATATATATATAATTGTATGCTAACTATGTACTTTGTACATTTTCAAAAATGATTAAATTTTACTCCTATTAAACATATTTTTTTACAAAGAATTAGTTGTGCATACATTCATTAAAATTGTCTCTACTCATTATCTCAACTAGTTAGACACTGAACTATATTTTAAAGCTTTAGGGCTATATTACTATCTTCACGCAAAAACCCTGGCGCAAAGCGTGAATTTTTGCGGCAAGCGTTAAACTTTTGCACGCACAAATCAACGCTGGAATTACAATCCTTGCGTGTAATTTCATCCGGCGATCAATAACGCACAAAAACAGGACGTGGCCAAATGCTCGTGAAGTAACGTCGCACAAAAATCAGTGTGCGCACTGTTTTTTTCTCGCGATTCAGCCAATCAGAATTAAGAACCACAATTATCTCACGTTAAGTTTTTGTGCCTGCCAAAGTCAATCTGAACATGTATGCTGCAGCAATAATACATGCACACACAACTGCTCCATTTTATTGGTTTGGTATGAGTAGAATGGGCAACTATACTTTGCTGCATTTTTTTTAAGGGCTGGTGTATTTGGGTTCAGCCAGGTTGTTTAGATTTGCCATTAACACCAGCTTTTAGGAGTTGCTAAAATTATGTGCGCAAAGGCTATGCGGTAATTACCGCAAATAGATTGTAATACCATCCTCATACCAGCCTACATTCGCATTTGCGCTCACAATGTTAAGTATAGGATGTGCGACATGCACTAAGCTCGCTCAGGTTCACCCGCGGTAGACGGTTGATGCGCTGACTATAATACGGGATTAATATACGGGATATAATACGGCGCAAATGGTTTTACCCCTCGCAGTAATGTTTTTTTACGCTGGTGCAAACCTTTGCGCGACGATTGTAATTTAGACCTTAATCCTTTAGGCTAGGGACAGATGAGCGCATTTTCTGCAGCCACCGTCAAAATGTACGTCGATGCGTGCGCACGCATTTTTTCACGGAATACGCTTAAGTGGTCAGACGATGCGCAATTCTGGACGTATTTCATGACGATGGGGTGAAAAGAAGTCTAGGGAAATCCGGCTGTTTGAACGTTATGTAGGCCGCACACTAGCAGCGTCTGACATCTCCTAATCACACACACACGCTGCTATGCGGCCGCAGCGCACTCTGTACGTCAGTAGCAGCGGTTTCACGTTCTGATAAAAATGCGTTCATTTGCTGGTTGCGTGGTGTCGGCGCACTTTCGTACGCACGTACTGCGTATATTGGCCGTCATTGGCCGTTATGTGCTGCTACTGCCGCCGTGATTTAGTGCGCCTGCACGCGCGTTCCGACTGCCCCACTCTGACCCTAGCCTTATATCTTTTATTGTCATTATATATTGCGATGAAGTGTGCAATCCTGATGGAAAGAAATAGTTATTTTCAGAAATTAGTTAAAGAGGCAATTTGAATAATATTACATCTATTGATAACAAATTAATTAAACAGAATACTTTAGTGTCTGATAAATCCTGAATTATGTGACATAACATATGCCTTTTTGCTCCAGGTGTATTAATCATATCAGACTTCTTATATGGAACAAAATGCTGTATTAAATATATACTAACATAGATGTCTCACATTCATTAAAGAACCCATTATTATTTGTTTTCTGGATGCGTATGTTTTTCACACTGACCAGAGTTTAGCCAACAGTTTATACTGAAAAGACAATGGCAGGAATTCAAATTTTATGGTCAGACGTCACCATCCTAGCCATTTCATCCCCTGTTTTTCAATACATGCATATTTTGAGGTACAACACTGATTCTGTTATTCAACCACTGGACCCACAACTCCAGGAGGTGACATATAGGGATGAGCTGTTTGGTTCAATCTGTTCAGGGTTCGCATCAAACATCGGCCGTTCAGCTGTTTGCCGAACTCCGAACATTTCCGCGTGTTCGGTTCAAGTTCACACACAATGCACCACAATGGACCCCAATGCACTATTCCACTGGCCTGAAGCTTGTAATTGGCTACAGCCTTGCACCTGACCACAGAATAGGTGCAAGACTATGCCAATCACGGCTCAATCATGGGCTCACAGAGCTAAATCCCGCAGCACACTATATAAGGCTTCACACAGCCCCAGCATCTGTTTTTTGAGAGGAGATTGTTCTGTTAGTGTGTCTTCTCAGTGCCAGCAGTTATTGGGGGGTCTCACTTCTACAAGATATCTGGGAATTGTTGTATTCTGTGTGTTCTCACTGCCAGCAGCTATTGGGGGGTCTCACTTCTACAAGATATATGGGAATTGTTGTAATCTGTGTGTTCTCACTGCCAGCAGCTATTGGGGGGTCTCACTTCTAGCAGATATCCGGGAATTGTAATCTGTGTCTTGTCACTGCCACCCATTAGGGGGGTCTCACTGATTTATAGGAGATTCCTGGAAATTGTAATTTGTGTCTTGTCACTGCCTCCCATCAGGGGGTCTCACAGACTTGTAGCAGATATCTGGGAATTATAACCTGTGTCTTGTCACTGCCACCCATCAGGGGGTCTCACTGATTTATAGGTGGTTTCTGGGAATTTTAATCTGTGTCTTGTCACTGGCTGCCAGCTATCAGGGTGTCTCACGGAGTTATACCAAAGTTCTGGAAATCTTTAATCTAGATAACTCAGTTGAATCAGAGTTCTGCATATCTCCAATTTTTATAACAGAGTTGAATTAGAGTTCTGTATATCTTTAATCTATATATCACTCACAATGTCAGAAAGACCAAAAAGGACAGGCAGATGCTCCCAGACACAGATAAAAGGGCAAGCAACCTCTGTGTTGGGAGGCTGTGCCTCTGGTCGTCGTGGAAGTGGTGCATCCTCTGCAGGGGCACGCTTGTCCTTTCTAACTGGTGCTGGCCGTCTTAAGCAGCAGCAACATACAGAGGATTTGCAGGATTGGCTAACCAGGCCATCCTCATCCTCCGAGTCCTCTGCCAGCCAGGCTTGTAGTGGTTTACAGTCCACCTCAGCTGCCAAAACATCTAATTCAGCCTCCATGTCCACAGCTACTCCTGCCGTAGCCTCACTATCACACACGGAGGAGTCAGCTGAATTGTTTGACTACAATGACAGTGACATGCTGCTTGAGGATGCGCAGCAACTCCAGTGCTCTGATTCAAACTCTGAGGTTGAGGAAGGGAGTATAATCAACCTAGAGGATGGAGGTGCCAGTGACACACAAATAACTGGCACTCATGTTGCCCCAGCAGCTGCAGCATACTGCCAAGTTGGCTCCAGTGACGAGGAGATAGGGGATGATGACGATGATGAGGTCACTGACTCCACCTGGGTGCCTGATCGAACAGAGGAGTCAAGGGAGGAGGAGGAGGCACTACAAAAACAAGGCAGAACGTCCTCTATGACCAACCATAGCCAGTCCAAGGCATCAGAAGTCACAGCTGCTCAGGTGCAGAGCGCTGTTGTCTCAAAGCACATGTACAGGAAGTCTGCTGTCTGGGAGTTCTTTAAGAAATGTGCAGCAGACCACATCTAGTCTTAGATTAGAGGGGCAAAGGTTTAAAAGTAACATCAGAAAGCATTATTTTACTGAGAGGGTGGTGGATACATGGAACAGTCTTCCAGTTGAAGTGGTAGAGGCCAAAATAGTAATTGAATTTAAGCAAGCATGGGATAGGCATAAGGCTATCCTAAACAAAAGATAAATCCAGGTAAAGTATCCATGTAATTGGGCAGACTAGATGGGCCGAAATGTTCTTATCTGCCGACATTTTTCTATGTTTCTATGTTTGTAATCTATGTCAGATGAGGATCAAGTGTGGGAAATACATCCCACGCTTGGGTACCACGTGCCTGAGGCGACAATATGCTGGCGGAATATGCTGGCGCTTTATAAATAAAGAATAATAATAATAATAATATGACCACCTGCCACGCATCCCATTGGCACAAAATTTGCATAGGTCCTCCTCTGTCTCTATCCCCACTATATGTCCTGTCATGTCACTGCCTACAACCTCCACTGACAGGGATGATGCTACAGTAATGGGTGTTCCAGGTCCTTCCTCAGAATGTGACAGCATCCTATCAGCTGAAGATTTACGCAGTCAGATTACATTGCCCCAGCTGCTGCAGCATAAGAAAAAATATAGTCCCAAACACAGCGTCTAAATGCCAGCTTAGCAAAATTACTCGCATTACAGCTGCTGCCTTTCCAGCTGGTGGACTCTGCTTCCTTCCGTGAATTTGCTGAATGTGCTGTACCACAGTGGCAGGTTCCAAATTGCCATTTCTTTTCACGGAAGGCCATTCCAGCACTATACCAACATGTGGAACACAATGCAATGCTGTCATTGGGAAAGGCAGTCAGCAGCAAGGTGCACATGACTTTAGACACGTGGTCCAGCAAGCATGGACAGGGCTGTTACATTTCCTTCACGGCACACTGGGTAACTCTGCTTGCAGCTGGGAGGGATCCAAGACGGGCCTCTGTGCCTGAGCTTGTTCATCCACCATGCCTCCAGAAAGCTGCTTGTATGAGGTCTGTCTGCTCCACCACCTCTTGCTCCTCTTCCTCCTCCTCCTTCTCTGTCTCTGGCAAAGTGGCAGTTAAACCGACGCGTGGCAGGGGCTACGCAATGGCTCAAGCAAAAAGATGCCATACCGTGCTTGAGCTGGTTTGCTTAGGGGACAGGAGCCACACCGGGCCAGAAATTCTGTCAGCTCTGCATGGGCAGGTGCAGAGATAGTTAATACCACGCCAGCTTCAGCTGGGAATGATCGTCTGTGTTAATGGCAGCAACCTTTTCAACGCCCTACGCCAGGGTAAGTTGATGCATATACCATGCCTAGCACACGTCCTAAATCTGGTGGTACAGCGTTTCCTAACCAGGTACCCAGGGCTGGCAGAGCTTCTCAGCCAGGCCAGAAAAGTCTTCAGCCACTTCAGACCGTCATTCCCAGCAAGTGTTCGCCTGGCAGAAATTCAAAGAGAATTCCACCTTCCCACAAAACGTCTGATCTGTGACATGCCCATTAATATCTTGCATTGTATTACTTTGTATTTCTGTAACTGTAACACTTCAATGTTCTTAACCACTTGGCTGCTATGGACACGCTCAGCGCGTCCAGCCAAGTGGTTCTCCTGTGCTACGGACGCGCTGAGCGCGTCCGAGCACAGGAAGCAGCAATCCGCCGGATTCCGGCGGATTGCTGCGCCCCCCAGGTGCGGGCTGACATCTTCGATGTCAGCCCGTCAATCCGGGAGCCCGGCGGGGACATTAGGTGTCATTGCGGCGACGCGATGACACCTAATGCAGGCGCCCCCCCCGCATGTGCGGAGGAGGCGCCTGAAAGGGAGGGGGGGAGGTCCTTCGGACCTCTCTCCCTCCCGATCGGCGGTGTTGCGGGGGTTAACCCAGGCACCGATTGGAAGGGCACAGCCTGCCCTTCCAAATGGTACCTGGCATTAACCCCTGCGGAGCCGGATCACAAATCGGCGCTGAAAAGCGCCGGTTCGTGATCCTTTCCCGGAGCTGACCGACATCTTGGATGTCGGCCAAGCCTCTGGGAACTCCCCCTGAGGACTGGCGTCATCGTGCATAGCCCAATGACGCCAGTCCTGGAGTTAACCCCTAGCTGCCACCAGCGGTGGAGATAGGGCGTTCCAATGAACTCCCTATCTCCCGATCTGTGACAGCTAGGGGTTAATGTTTGGTACTGTTGGATCGGCCAGAGCATGGACGTTCCAACGATACCAAACACCATTGTGAAAAAAGTTTTTAAAAAAAAATAAAAATTAAAAAACAAATTCTAAAAAAAAAAAAAAAACAAGTTTTTTTTTTTTTTTTTTGGTTTGTTAATGCAGAAATATTGTTCCCGTTTCAATTATGATGTGAACAATGATGCTGCACTAACGATTTTTGTATGCGGTGCGTTTGTTAAAAATCGCGTAATTTTCCCCAAAAAAAAATGTAACGAGACCCCATCGCTAATTTTTTTAACAAGCGCACCCCATACAAAATATAACCGCAATTGCTCGCATGTTAAAATGTGAAAAAAAAACACTTTACACGTTGTAAATTATTGAAAATTCATATTTTATTGCATTTTTTGTTATAATATACAGACAGGTCATGACGTATACATATAATAATGACATATTATGAATCTGCCGAGTCTGACGGAAAGAACGATATATAATATGTCTGGGTCATATACTAAAATAAGCCTTCAAAACATGTTTAAACATGATGAGCAAAACTGGTAAAAATGACCTCAGCACAGAGGTGTGAAATGCCTCAGCAGCGAAAGGGTTAAACCCAGGACATACTTGAAAATGAGAGAAATCTCAATGTATCCTTCCTGGTAAAATCCTTTATAAATAAATAAATAAATAAAAAAAAATGTGTTTTTATTCTTAACCTTTATTTCATGGAAAACTCACTGTTCCTATAAAAACATTTATTTTTTTTACTTTTTGTCCTTGTTTCCTGTCCCCCAGGGTACTACCCAGACCTCCATACACCTGTTATGGCAAATATCTTGCATATATGCCCTCTTGGAGGGCACTCTAAAAATCGAACTTTCGAGTCCCATTGACTTGCATTGAGTTCGGTTCGGTTCGTGTTCGAGTTCGAACTTTTGAAATTGTTCGGCTTATCACTAGTGACAGACAAAATAACCAGAGGAGGATACTCAGGACTTTGCAGGGGACACTCAGTAAGGCTACTGTGATATAATGTTAAATTAGTTGACTAACAACTTTCGTCAAAGACGTAGGTTTCGTCACTGAAAAAATTTAACCGACTATTAACATTTTCATCAACTAATAAAAACTAGAGGAATCTGTTTTTTTTGTCTGAGAAAGTATTTTACCAGGAAGGATACATTGAGATTTCTCTAATTTTCAAGTATGTCCTGGATGGCGAGTATGTACCGTTAGGTGTGTTGCCCAAGGACACTTACTGGAGTGGTGCCGGGATTCGAACCTGTGTCTCCACAGTCTCTTAAAGTTATAGAGCAGTGATGTTACCTCTACTCCACCCAGCCAGAAAATGTTAGGGAGGGACTTGTTTTAATTTACTGTTCTATTCCTTTGATAGACCTTTAACTAAATTGCCATGTAGCTTTCATCACATTTTAGTTAACTAAATTAACATTACTGAGATACACCCAACTTGGACTGAACACTAGGGATGAGCCGAACACTCCCCGAGTTCGGTTCGAGCCCGAACCCGAACTTCCCATTTGTTCGGGTCCAAACCCGAACCCGAACACCCATGCAAGTCAATGGGGCTGAAAATTTGGTTTTTTAGAGTGCCCTCCAAGAGGGCATATATGCTACATATTTGCCATAAAAGGTGTATGGGGGTCCGGGTAGTGCCCTGGGGGACAGGAAACAAGGACAAAAAGTTTTAAAAAAACGTTTTTAAAGGGACAGTGAGATTTCTATGAAATAAGGGTTAAAAATAAAAACAAAAAATTCCTTCAAATATCATGCCTAGGAGGTCCCCATAACCTGCCCGTGAAGTGGCGTATTTCTAGGATGTATAGAAACACTTAAAAACAAATAAATGACGTTTCATATGACGGTAAATGCTTTTCCTTTAATCTATCCATAAACAACTGCTTGGGGCGGCAGCCTGTATGAAAAGACATTTTAGGAGGCGCAGAAAAAGTTTAGTGTTTTTTTGGGCTAAATTATTGTGAAACTTATGCAGGCTTTGGATGAAAGTAACAATAGGTACTTTAAAATTGGGCTTTTAGCGTCGGCAACAGTGCCGTCACACCGTAACCCCTCTGAGGATATGAATCTGATACAGGCGTCAATGGCAGTACACCCAGATATTGTGCCTTTAGTGCCAGGCATGCAAGTACTATCATACAGTAACCCCTCTGTGGTATTGTGGAAGAGTGCAGGGGTGGACCATGTGGTCCTATATTGAAAAGATATGCATCTGGTTAAGGCGTCAGTGCACCCAGATATTGTGCCTTTGGTGACAGGCCAGCAAGTATCATCATACAGTAACCCCTCTGTAGTATTGTGGAAGAGTGCAGGGGTGGACCATGTTGTCCTATAATGAAAAGTTTATCTGATAATGGGCGTCAGTGCACCCAGATATTGTGCCTTTAATGCAAGGCCATCAAGTATCATCATACAGTAACCCCTCTGTGGTATTGTGGAAGAGTGCAGGGGTGGACCATGTGGTCCTTTATTGAAAATTTTTGGATCTGGTAATGGGCGTCAGTGCACACAGATATTGTGCCTTTGGTGCCAGGCCAGCAAGTATCATCATACAATAACCCATCTGTGGTATTGTGGAAAAGTGCAGGGGTGGACCATGTGGTCCTATATTGAAAAGATATGCATCTGGTTAAGGCATCAGTGCACCCAGATATTGTGCTTTTGGTGCCAGGCCAGCAAGTATCATCATACAGTAACCCCTCTGTAGTATTGTGGAAGAGTGCAGGGGTGGACCATGTGGTCCTATATTGAAAAGTTTTTTATCTGTTAATGGGTGTCAGTGCACCCAGATATTGCGCCTTTAATGCTAGGCCATCAAGTATCATCATACAGTAACCCCTCTGTGGTATTGTGGAAGAGTGCAGGGGTGGACCATGTGGTCCTTTATTGAAATTTTTTGATCTGGTAATGGGCGTCAGTGCACCCAGATATTGTGCCTTTGGTGCCAGGCCAGCAAGAATCATCATACAGTAACCCCTCTGTAGTATTGTGGAAGAGTGCAGGGGTGGACCATGTGGTCCTATATTGAAAAGTTTTTTTATCTGTTAATGGGCATCAGTGCACCCAGATATTGTGCCTTTAATGCTAGGCCATCAAGTATCATCATACAGTAACCCCTCTGTGGTATTGTGGAAGAGTGCAGGGGTGGACCATGTGGTCCTTTATTGAATTTTTTTTTGATCTGGCAATGGGCGTCAGTGCACCCAGATATTGTGCCTTTAATGCCAGGCCATCGTATCATCATACAGTAACCCCTTTGTGGTATTGTGGAAGAATGCAGGGGTGGACCATGTGGTCCTATATTGAAAAGTGTTTTTTTTTTTATCTGTTAATTGGCGTCAGTGCACCCAGATATTGTGCCTTTAATGCCAGGCCATCAAATATCATCATACAGTAATCCCTCTGTAGTATTGTGGAAGAGTGCAGGGGTGGACCATGTGGTCCTATATTGAAAAGTGTTTTTTTTACCTGCTAATGGGCGTCAGTGCACCCAGATATTGTGCCTTTAATGCCAGGCCATCAAGTATCATCATACAGTAACCCCTTTGTAGTATTGTGGAAGAGTGCAGGGGTGGACCATGTGGTCCTATATTGAAAAGTTTTTGATCTGGTAATGGGTGTCAGTGCACACAGATATTGTGCCTTTAATGCCAGGCCATCAAGTATCATCATACAGTAACCCCTCTGTGGTATTGTGGAAGAATGCAGGGGTGGACCATGTGGTCCTATATTGAAAAGTGTTTTTTTTATCTGTTAATGGGCGTCAGTGCACCCAGATATTGTGTCTTTAATGCCAGGCCATCAAGTATCATCATACAGTAACCCCTCTGTAGTATTGTGGAAGAGTGCAGGGGTGGACCATGTGGTCCTATATTGAAAAGTGTTTTTTTTACCTGCTAATGGGCATCAGTGCACCCAGATATTGTGCCTTTAATGCCAGGCCATCAAGTATCATCATACAGTAACCCCTCTGTAGTATTGTGGAAGAGTGCAGGGGTGGACCATGTGGTCCTATATTGAAAAGTTTTTGATCTGGTAATGAGCGTCAGTGCACCCAGATGTTGTGCCTTTAATGCCAGGCCATCAAGTATCATCATACAGTAACCCCTCTGTGGTATTGTGGAAGAATGCAGGGGTGGACCATGTGGTCCTATATTGAAAAGTTTTTGATCTGGTAATGGGCGTCAGTGCACACAGATATTGTGCCTTTAATGCCAGGCCATCAAGTATCATCATACAGTAACCCCTCTGTGGTATTGTGGAAGAATGCAGGGGTGGACCATGTGGTCCTATATTGAAAAGTTTTTGATCTGGTAATGGGCGTCAGTGCACACAGATATTGTGCCTTTAATGCCAGGCCATCAAGTATCATCATACAGTAACCCCTCTGTGGTATTGTGGAAGAGTGCAGGGGTGGACCATGTGGTCCTATATTGAAAAGTTGTTTTTTTTTTAATGGGCATCAGTGCAGCCAGATATTGTGCCTTTCATGGCAGCAAGTGCCTTCACACCGTAACCCTTTTGTGGTATTGTGGAAGAGTTCAGTGCTGGAGGTTTTGTGAATGCAGAAGAGGACATCCCCTATCTATTCCATTATTTCAGCATCAGGGGATTGATAGTTGCTGATCCAGGACTGATTCATTTTTATAAATGTCAGCCGGTCTACAGAGTCGGTGGACAGACGCACTCTTTTGTCTGTGACAAAACCTCCAGCGGCACTGATCGTCCTTTCGGAAAGCACGCTAGATGAAGGGCATCCTAGTAGCTGCATAGCATATTGGTTAAGTTCTGGCCAGTGATTCAATCTCAACACCCAGTAAGCTAGTGGATCATCTGCTGGAAAGGTATCCAGGTCTGCCCTTGCCCCTAGGTAGTCCTGCACCATATGGTGAAGACACTGGCAATGGGTGCCTACATTTGACGTCCCTGGGCGTCGAGGACTAAAAAAATTTAAAAATGCATCAGTCAAGTGGCCCTGGCCTTCACCGCTATTCCTCTGATCACCTGCAGCCTCAGAAGCACGTGTGTCAGCACTTGGTAATCTAACAGTGCCTGGAAAGGTGTTACACAAGTTTCACTTTAAAGCATCCTCAAGTTTTGTCATCCTGTGCTCCCTCTGTGCGGGCAGGATGAGCTCTGCAACTTTCCCCTTGTATCGTGGATCAAGAAGGGTTGCCAACCAGTAATGATCCCTCTCCTTGATAGCACGAATCCTGGGGTCCTTTAGCAGGCTTTGCATCATTAGGGAGCCCATGCAGCGTATGTTGGAGGTGGCATTAGCTGCCGAGTCTTCCTGGTCAATGAGGATGACCGTATCGTGCACTTCCTCCTCCCAGCCACGCACAAGACCTTCTGTTTCTGGGCACACAAAACCCTGCCTTGAGGAATCCCCACCTTCAATGCCCCACCACTTAAATAGTCCTCCTCCTCCTCATCCTCCTCCAGTCTGATCTGAGTAGGACCCGCTGGAATGCTGTCTGCGGAAAGACTTTGGCCCTGAGAGCTAGGGATGGCCTCCTCTTCCTCCCGCTGCTCTGTCTCTAGAGCCACATCTATAATTCCCCGCAGAGTGTGCTCCAGCAGGAACACTAAAGGAATTGTGTCACTGATGCATGCACTGTCCCTGCTCACCATCCTCTGCACTGCACCTGCCCCTGCAGAGCTGACAAAATTTCTGACCCCGTGTGGCTCCTGTCCCCTAAACAAACCAGCTCAAGCACAGTATGGCATCTTTTTGCTTGAGCCATTGCGCACACCCTGTCAGGCGTCGGTTTAACTGCCACTTCGCCAGAGACAGAGAAGGAGGAGGAGGAGGAGGAGGAGGAAGAGGTGGTGGTGGTGGAGCAGACAGACCTCATACAAGCAGCTTTCTGGAGGCGTGGTGGATGAACAAGCTCCAGTACAGAGCCCCGTCTTGGATCCCTCCCAGCTGCAATCAGAGTTACCCAGTGTGCCGTGAAGGAAATGTAACGACCCTGTCCATGCTTGCTGGACCACGTGTCTAAAGTGACATGCACCTTGCTGCTGACTGCCTTTCCCAATGACTGGATAACATTGTCTTCCACGTGCTGGTATAGTGCTGGAATGGCCTTGCATGAAAAGTAATGGCATTTTGGAACCTGCCACTGTGGTACAGCGCATTCAGCAAATTCACAGAAGGGAGCAGAGTCCACCAGCTGGAAAGGCAGCAGCTGCAATGCGAGTAATTTTGCTAAGCTGGCATTTAGACGCTGTGCTTGGGGATGGTTGGGACTATATTTTTTCTTTCACTGCAGCAGCTGCGGCAACGTAATCTGACTGCGTAAATCTTCAGCTACTGGGATGATGTCACATTGTGAGGAAGGACCTGCTGGTACATCCATTACTGTAGCATCATCCCTGTCGGTGGAGGTTGTAGGCAATTGCATGGCAGGACATACAGTGTGGGTAGAGACAGATGAGGAGGAGGAGGACCGACGCAAAGTTTTGCCCCAACGGGATGTGTGGCACTTGTTCATATGTCGCCTCAAGCACGTGGTACCCAAGTGTCCGGTGTTTATCCCATGCTTCAGCCTCCTCTGACATAGATTACAAATAGCAACGGTGGGGTCTGCTGCACAGTTCTTAAAGAACTCCCAGACAGCAGAGTTCCTGCATGTGTTCTTTGAGACAACAGCGCTCTGCACCGGAGCAGCTCTGACATGTTGTGCCTCGTGTTTGCTGTGCCTCCTCCTCCTCCCCCTCCTCCTCACTTGATTCCTCAGTTCGATCTGGCACCCAGGTGGAGTCAGTGACCTCATCATCATCAATGTCATCTTCACCCCCTATCTCCTTGTCTCTGGAGCCAACTTGGCAGTATGCTGCAGCTGCTGGGGCAACATGAGTGCCAGTTATTTGTGTGTCATCACTGGCACCCCCTTCCTCTAGGTTGATTATACTCCCTTGCTCAACCTCAGAGATTGAATCAGAGCACTGTACTTGCTGCGCATCCTCAAGCAGCATGTCACTCTCATTGTAGTCAAACAATTCAGCTGACTCCTCCGTGTGTGATAGCGAGGCTACGGCAGGAGTAGCTGTGGACATGGAGGCTGCATTAGATGCTTTGGCAGCTGAGGTGGACTGTAAAGCATTAGAAGCCTGGCTGGCAGAGGACTCGGAGGATGAGGATGGCCTGGTTAGCCAATCCACCAAGTCCTCTGTATGTTGCTGCTGCTTAAGACGGCCAGCACCAGTTAGAAAGGACAAGCGTGCCCCTGCAGAGGATGCACCACGTCCACCACGACCAGAGACACAGCCTCCCGACACAGGGGCTGCTTGCCCTCTTATCTGTGGCTGGGAGCGTCTGCCTGTCCTTTTTGTTCTTTCAGACATGGTGAGTGATATATAGATTAATATATACAGAACTCTGATTCAACTCTGGTATAAAGATTTAAATAACTCTGGTATAACTCAGTGAGACACACTGATAGCTGGCAGCCAGTGACAAGAGACAGATCACCTTAATTCACAAATGTTTTAAAGAAATTAGTGAGCCCCAAAATACAGCGTGGTACTGTATGTATGACGAGACACAGATCATCTTAATTCACAAATGTTTTAAAGAAATTAGTGAACCCCAAAATACAGCGTGGTACTGTATGTATGACGAGACACAGATCACCTTAATTCCCAAGTGTTTTAAAGAAATTAGTGAGCCCCAAAATACAGCATGGTACTGTTTGTATGACGAGACACAGATCACCTTAATTCCCAAGTGTTTTAAAGAAATTAGTGAGCCCCAAAATACAGCGTGGTACTGTTTGTATGACGAGACACAGATCACCTTAATTCCCAAGTGTTTTAAAGAAATAAGTGAGCCCCAAAATACAGCGTGGTACTTTTTGTATGACGAGACACAGATCACCTTAATTCCCAAGTGTTTTAAAGAAATTAGTGAGCCCCAAAATACAGAGTGGTACTTTTTGTATGACGAGACACAGATCACCTTAATTCCCAAGTGTTTTAAAGAAATTAGTGAGCCCCAAAAATAATTGCTGGCTGTGTGACGAGACCCAGAAGATCACCTCAATTCACAAATGTTATTAAGAAAGTTGTAAACCCCCAAAAAAATTGATGGCACAGTGACAAGACACACATCACCTAAATTCCCTGATATTTGGTAAAAATTACACCCAAAAAGACTTGCTGGCACAGTGGTGAGTGGTGACAAGACCCAGAAGATCACCTTAATTCGCAAATGTTTTAAATAAAGTTGTAAACCCCAAAAAAACTTGCTGGCACAGTGACAAGACACACATCACCTAAATTCCCTGATATTTGGTATAAATGAGACCCAAAAAGACTTGCTGGCACAGTGTGACAAGACCCAGAAAATCACCTCAATACACAAATGTTTTAAATAAAGTTGTAAACCCCAAAAAAACTTGCTGGCACAGTGACAAGACACACATCACCTAAATTCCCTGATATTTGGTCGAAATGAGACCCCCAGACCCCCCCAGTAGCGTGGCAGACCGGCAGTAACAACACACACAACTATCTTCTTTGAAATCTCCTCTGAAATGCGTGCAGAAAGCGCTGCGTTGAAACCTTATATAGTGTGCTGCGGGACTTAGCTCTGTGAGCCCATGATTGGGCAAAATTTGCCCAATCAGGACTCTGAGCGGTGATTGGCATAGTGTTCAACCAGTCTTGCACCAGACCTGTGGTAAGGTGCAAGGCTGTAGCCAATTATGAGCTTCAGGCAGTGGGAAAATGCATTGTGGTCCATTGTGGTCGAACATGCGGCGAACACCCTGAAATGTTCAGGGTTCGCGATCTGCTCGAACAGGCTAAGTTCGGGTCGAACCCCGAACCGTCCGAACCCGAACAGGTCATCCCTACTGAACACGAGACTTGACCAGCCAAGAATTACTTATCTTCCTACATATTACACTCAAGGTGTGAAAACGCTTACCCAAATCCACCAACAATTGGCGTATGTTCCTATACGATCATTCTTTGCCCTCTGTTTCACTTATCAGTTACTGTCATACCAGAAAAAAATGCAAACAGATTGGTAATCTGGTGCATATATTGTGTAAAGATATTTCAATTTTCCCTTAATTTATAAAGACAAAATGTACAGGAAATTTAATAAATTAAAATCAACATTCAGTCCCTTTAGAGTCATTCAGGTCTATTCAAAGAAAGGTGAAAACCAGGAGAATTGTCAGGAGAAGAGAACAATCTAGACCAAATAGGCGATTTCTAAAGTGAGATAAATGGGAGAATTTTTCTGGTTTGACTATTTTGACCTAGAATTTTCAATTCTCCAGTCATTCTCCTGAGTTTCACCTTTCTTTGAATAGACCTGATTGTCTGAAGTTCATTCAAACATCTTATCTCCTACCTACCTATTTGCTAAATAAAATTACCACCTCTCCAATTCTTTCCTAATTTCTTGATTCCTATAAATCTACACTTTTTGATATTTCTATCATGAACTAATTTAAAATGGGCTAATACATTGTGATTCATATTCTTTTACTCTATATTATACGATGTTGGTTAATTCTCTTAAGAGAGGCGCTATGTCGTGTGACCTACATACTGCAGGTTACGCGTACAAGTTAATTAGTAAATCATCTCCTGAGTGTGACAGGTAATATATGTGTCGATTGGAGTTATAAGAAAAGATGCAATTTAATCAGATACGTTCAGATAATTCACATTCGTTTTAGTTGTAAACTGGGTTTTATGAGTAGGTTTTATGAAAGTGTCGTACCTATTAAAATTGGTCATAGTAAATAAAAGAAGGTATATAAAGGAAAAAGAAGAACTGCGAGAAAAGGTAAATTGATTTGAAGAAGTATATTAGTGTTGGTAATGAGTTTTATGTGTATTGTGTAATCATCTGACCACAACCATAATTTCAGATTTGCCCATAAACAAGGCTTAAGAACGACAGTGGTAGTGGTTGAAAGCCTAATATGACGAGACTGCTTTCAAATACAACTAGACATTGCCCTGTATATGTAATAATACAATGCTATTATTAAACAGCGCAGGTAATAAAATGGAATGTACAACATCAGTACAGATCATGTTGCCTCGATCAAGACTCTGCTTACAGGAATCTGACACATCTGTATTGAAAAAAATTGAATCGTTGAAGGAGAAGGTAGTGTTTATTTATATCTACTATTTGATCATTAAAAAAGAATATCACTTTGCTCTTTAAGATTAGAACATAAAGATTTAAAGAAAGACATTTTTTCTCTTTATGAGCTACATTTTAGCACCTTGCACCTTTTGCATAGACAAACATTCTGTACTTCAGAATGATAAATGAAATAAAGCAATAGGTAGAGCAGTAGTAGGGAAAGAAAGCAAAGTTATTAAATCACAATGCTTTAAACTTCCAACCAATTTCAATCTTTCCATGTCCAGGCTGATCTGAATATTCACCACATCACCTATAATAAATAGCCATCATCATAGAATATTCTGCTCATGCTTATTCCTTTTATGGATAAATATGTAAATCTCTATGTAACTAAACTTAACCAAGTCTGTGAAAGACGATGGAAGTAACTCCGTTTCGGATTATTCACATTAGCAGTTGTAACCCTTTCAGTGTGTTATTTTTATAAAGTGTTGCAGGACATTTATGTTATAATAAATCTTTTAGCAGCCGTCAAAGAAATGTTTATGTTTTAACAAGTTATTTTACCAAGGGAAAAATAAGAATACGTGCTGCTTTTACACGGAAAGAAAGCAATGTTTCAGAATAAAATAAAAAAACGTGCTTGAATGCTAAAAACATGTCTTCAATAGTAATTATAGTGCAATGGACTTATATTTAAATAAGTAAGGAGCAATATACTGTCTAAGATATTGTATACAATGTATGGAATTATACTACAAAATTTTCTAAAGCTCCATGGTAAATTTAGAATTGTGTTTCGAACCAGAAGATATTTTCACACATGGAAAAACACAACCTTTCAATAAGTAGGCACATCCAAATATTAATAGTAAATCACTAGAGCACCAAAAACCCTTCCACGTTACAAAGTAGTAGCTGTCGACCCAAGACACTTTTCAGCTCTGTGGTGTATTTTTTAAAATTCTATTCTGCTCATGAGATGACAAACATGAAACATTCCTGGAATGCCCAACTCCCTGTTAACCCATTTAAGACTTGCAATATCAAACTCATGTATCAATGGAAGTTAATAAAATGTTAGAAATGTACATTTAATCAAATGTTTTGTAAAAGAATTACCAAGCCATCCATAATTATAGCTCCTTCTAGGTTGAGATGTCATGACGGTAGCAAGGTTATTAAAGCTTTATAAGATCACTTTAAATTTATGGAGTTTGGACAGTAAATATAAAATACTGGCAGTGTTAGGACTAATAAACCCTAGAATTTCAATGTGTTTCACACTTTGAACAACTAGGTCCTAGGTAGCTCTCTGTGTTTCAATTAATACCCATTTTAGAGATCCAGATACTTTACAGTCAAGACAGGTTCATCAAATCTCATCATCTCCTCATTTCATTAGTGAGACACTTCACTCTCCAGGAGACCGTTAGTGGAATTTAGTGAATCCCTAGAAAATTACATACTATGCACATTTATTGTTCAAAATATGCAGAAAGCTAAAACTAATCATAAATAAATGCAAAAATTGCCATTAATTACAAAAGTTAAACCTGCAAATGTATATTAATTAAAAAGGCATATACATACACAAGTTACAGATAGAAAAAGCTATCAGAAAAAGGATGGATGATTTCCAGAAATGTCAAAAAACATAAAGGAACATTTATCATAAAGAATCCCTTTCACTAGTCTTAAAGACTTTATAGAAATGTGCTAAATGTTTGTAAATGTATTAGAGAAAATGTATTTTAATTGGGCTTTATGTTTTTATTAACAAAAGCTCATTGCAACTATCCAAAATAAGAGAAGGTTAGGTAAGTTTTATTTTTGCTTGATGTGCACACTTTGTATCCAGATTAATTAATTTTATTCATCTGGATCTTTAGTATACAGTACAGCTCCAGAGCAATGGTTCGCCTTGTGTTCTGGACTGATTCAAGTTATTAATGTCCTACAAACTATAATCTTGACAGCAGCTTATGGGAGTTAATATTGAACATCCAATATATAAATAGAGTCCTATGAACAGATGAATGGAATGCTGCTCCAGTTCATGTTTAGTAAGCCTCTTCAATTGTGGGACCAGATGATCAACCAGCATGTTCTACAGGACCTGGGAAGCCGCCTGGCATTCCACCGGGCACACTGCCAGACATGCCTCCTGCGCCCTATTAGAGCTTTGTGATGATTGGATTGCACATTTTTTATAAATCAAAAACAGACACTGTTCCCTAGCTCTATCACTATCTTTAGCCCAAAAGAGAATTGTTCTTTTATAATTACCTAACACATAACAGACCAATCTAACAAGGACAACATTTTTTGAAAACCATCCAATCACTAACAATAGCCTTTTTCTCTAAGCCAGGTGATTAATGTTATGGCTGTCCAATTATTCCTGTTTAAAGTCCAGAGTTGTTCAAGAGTTTACAATATTTATATATATTTATATATTTCAGGCTCCTGAAAAGGAAACATAAAATTTAGTAGACTTAACATTTTAGTAACAGTTCTATATCACGTTTGGTTTAATAAAGTACATTTGGATATGTGGCTGCCTTTTGTGTAGTAGTTAGAGACAATGTTCATTTGTTTTAAAGAGATGTATAATAATTACATCAAATATTATTACAGCATAACTTGTGCGTGGTTCCTTGCTTAAAAATCATTATTTCAAACTATAATTAAATTTATTGTATAATGCGAAATAAAATACTGGAAACCAATAGACATATACATATTATTTTTATTATTATTATAATTACCATCAAGGGGCTCTGTTCCATAGTTGTTTCTATTGTAGCGTCTCGATATGTGACTGTTAAATCTAGAAGTTTAACGTCTGGCACTTTTATTCCAATGTTGACACTACACTGGGGTGAAATCAGTGCGTCGCAGCTTGTGTGAGCTTACTGTACTTTGCGCCTCCTATATTTAACATAGGGAGCGCAATCATTTTTTAACATCTAGAGATGGGCAGTATTCCAAGATGCTGGTGCAAGTTAACGTTAGGGATGTGATTTTCGGGTTTCGGAATTTCGGAATTTTTTACGAAATTTCCCGATTCGTGTCTTCGGATGCGGCCGAATTTCCGAATCGTATCGGATCCGAAAACCGGTAGATCCGAAAAGTTTTCCGAGGTGAAACGAAAAATTTTCAGAGTTTTCAAATGGACTTGAAATGTGTCAAATCGAAATTTATTTTCGCTCTATTCATGATTTCAGTTCCATTCGTGATTTCGGTTCCATTTCGGTAATTTTGGACATCGTATATTTAACTATTATCGGTTATATCGCTGATTCTGTAAATTTTGTATTTGTAAATGCGTATCACTTGTTTCCAATGATCCGATAATTCTGTCGATACGATAATTCTGTCGTAATCGGATCCGATTCGTCCGCGGATGTGGTAAACTTTATTGAGCCATTTTTGTAATGAGTTTTGTCAATTTTTTGACAGGCCAAAAACTGTTGAATTTATTTATAATTTATATCATGGCTGAAAGAAGAGAGTCCCATTCGGACACCTCCTCATCTGCTTCCACCCCAGAGACACCACCCAGGAAGAAGCGGGCCAGCAACATGGCATTTGAGGAGATGTTGGAGCTGGTCCGCTTCTTTGATAAAAAAGATTACGACTACCGTAAGGGCCCTTACGGCAGAAAGAATAACGCGCGCAAGGACCGTATCCTTGATAAGCTACGCACCACCATTGCGGAATTATTTGGCAAAGAACAGACGAAGGACCAGCTCCGAAAACGCTGGTCCGATCTGAAGGCACGCGAGCAGGAGCAGCTGAGGCACATCCGTTGCGTCATAGCCAAACGTAAGTGTCATATTATATTGTAAAGCGCTGCGCAAACAGTTGGCGCTATATAAATCCTGTATAATAGTAATAATGTGCTTGCATGTGCTAATGTGCACAGAAATACGTTGATTTATCTAGTCCTGTTTTTATGCAATGTGTATAGCTTTGCGTTTTCAGGACTCATACATGCATTTTTGCTATAGCTCTTCTTTTTTGTGATTTTACGTATTTGTGAAAATTGTGATATTTGATGTATGTAGATGAAATTACAATGCTGGATTTCTTTTGGCACTGTACTGTAGTGTGCTGGGGGGAAGGTTGTTGTGATTGAGTGATGCATACGAGATGACCCGCAGCTTGCCCAATATTGGCTCCCACCTGTGCATCAACAAAAACTTCTGCGTCTCTGCTAAGTGGTAGGATGCGACATGTAGTTCTTCTGAAAGTGCATCCAAACAGAGCCGCGTTCAATACGTCCTCAGCAGCTGCTGAATTGTTGCAGCGCAGCAATTCAGTTTGCTACAGCAGTGTCATTGAACGCTTTAGATACAAATTTCAAAACAAAATGGCGGATTTCTGTTGTTTCTGCAATATCCACAGTTTTATTTGCAGAAGCTGAGGCATCTATAAAATAACTAAAAGCAGTCGGCACAATGCGTTTTGTATGCACACAACACAAATAATAGTTTTTATTGAATAAACGTAATGTTTACTTCTGAAAAAAATATATAATTGAACGGTAATATATGTCTATGTGCAGGGGAAATAATAAATAATAGACATGTGCACAGCATAAAATTTCATTTTGAACTAATGAATTAGTCCTAAAATGCAATTTATTTAGTTGCTAAAGAAATTCGTTTTCAGTTCTTTAGTATGAGAACTAATTTCATTCATCCGAAAACCAGTGGATACAATTACTATTGTAGTGGTCCCTCTCTGTATAGAACATCCTCAATTTATACCTTTCTCTGTTTAATGTATACATCTGCATTAATACTCCTGCATTAATACCCCTTTTTGTATAATGTATAGAACATCCTCCTGCATTGATTAATGCCCCTCTCTGTATAGAACATCCTACTGCATTGGCATGTGGAGGGTGCAGAACTTCGGAATGCAATGCTTATCCAGCACAAGAGAGGGAACTTTTACTTAAACTTTGTAGAGATAACACACATTTTATAAAGTCCCTCTCTTCTCCCATTGCTGCTTGTTATAAAGGGGTTTTTACTATCCAGCCCTCCTCTGTCATTAGCTTTCAGTGTGATTCATTTGAATGTTTTCCTTCTCGAGCTGCTTTTGTCATCTTGTCTGCCTCATAGACATGCAAGCGTTAAGTAAAGGTTTCCTCTCCTGTGCTGGCTGTCTGTGCTGAGAGTGAGTATTCTGGAGCTCTATCACTGTCAGATTTTTGGGTAAGGGTCGGGAAGGATTACGCATACAAACCTTTTCTGTAGCTTTGCGATGTTGCGCTCTTCATTGCTGGTCTCCTTCACTCATCAATGTAATATCTCAAAAAGGACTGAAACTAAAATGTAGTGCATTTTATTTTAGTTTCTTTCGTTTTTTGTACTGAGCAGTTTCATATCTCTTAAGTCATACGAAAACTAAATTATCCCAAAATTCGGACTAAATCGTTTTAGTACTAAAACGAATGCACATGTCTAATAAATAAATATTTTGTGACTTTAGAACTATGAGATGGGAGTAGTGGTGGGTCAAGCTGGTAGTGCTAGTGGGTAGTGGAGGGGTGTCACAATACTTTCGGCAATATAGTGTATAGATATACAATTTTTTCCAGTCTGCATTATTTACGTGTTATTTTTTGGATTTGGCAGAAGACAGGAAGGCAAAGGCAGCATCTGCCCCGGCAGGCACCAGTGCCCTAGTGGAGGAGGAGGGGGAGCCACGGGCGCCCACCAGCGCTGGTATATACTGTTTTATTTTGCAATGACTTTTGGTCAAAAACAGAAACATTTTTTGTTTACTGTATTTTCATTTAATTTTTTTATATATAGCACAAGAGGAGCAGGAGGAGGAAGAGGAGGAGCAGCAGGAGGAGCAGGAGGAGGGCCATGATGGAGAGAGGGAGCCGGAGCCGCAGCAGGAGGCCGCGAGTCCAGGTTTTTTTTTACTGTTGTATTTTGCATCTACTTTTGTTCAAAAATAAATCAGTTTTGTTGTTTACTGTAACATTTTTAACACATAGAAACGAGCGCAGATGACACCCTTTTTTCCTTGTTATGTTTTATACATTAACGGGGCTGTTACTCCTGGCAGTTGTTGCCGCTCCCGTGAGTATGGGCTGCAACGCCATTTTTTCTGTATTTATGTATATCATGCTGAACACCAGTCCATCGTTCTGCAGCTGTTCCTCTTTTCCATGTTTTGGTTTTTAATCCCAAATGGGAAGTGTTTGGTGCCGTTATAAATAAAACTCACCATCTTTGCCTCTCCTTGGCTGAAAAGCAGCAGGAGGGCTTGGAGCTGCTCAGTAGAGCGGTCTTTTGGTACATGTTAGGTACTCACTCTGTAAAGAGGTGCCGTGAAGTGGCGAGTGAGCTTACGTTGCAATGGCCATTGAAACAAACAAAAACCTCAGTTTTGTTGTACATGGAACACATAGAAACGAGCGCAGATGACACCCTTTTTTCCTTGTTATGTTTTATACATTAACTGGGCTGTTACTCCTGGCAGTTGCTGCCGCTCCGGTGAGTATGGGCGCGACGCCATTTTTTCTGTATTTATGAATATCTCAAAAAGGACTGAAACTAAAATGTAGTGCATTTTATTTTAGTTTCTTTCGTTTTTTGTACTGAGCAGTTTCATATCTCTTAAGTCATACGAAAACTAAATTATCCCAAAATTCGGACTAAATCGTTTTAGTACTAAAACGAATGCACATGTCTAATAAATAAATATTTTGTGACTTTGGAACTATGAGATGGGAGTAGTGGTGGGTCAAGCTGGTAGTGCTAGTGGGTATTGGAGGGGTGTCGCAATACTTTCGGCAATATAGTGTATAGATATACAATTTTTTCCAGTCTGCATTATTTACGTGTTATTTTTTGGATTTGGCAGAAGACAGGAAGGCAAAGGCAGCATCTGCCCTGGCAGGCACCAGTGCCCCAGTGGAGGAGGAGGGGGAGCCACGGACGCCCACCAGAAGCTGGTATATACTGTTTTTTTTTGTAACGACTTTTGGTCAAAAACAGAAACATTTTTTGTTTACTGTATTTTCATTTAATTTTTTTATATATAGCACAAGAGGAGCAGGAGGAGGAAGAGGAGGAGCAGGAGGAGGAGCACGAGGAGGGCCATGATGGAGAGAGGGAGCCGGAGCCGCAGCAGGAGGCCGCGAGTCCAGGTTTTTTTTTACTGTTGTATTTTGCATCGACTTTTGTTCAAAAATAAATCAGTTTTGTTGTTTACTGTATTTTTTATTTTTTTAATTTCTTAGATATAGCACTGGAAGAGATGCTGACGGTGGTGGTGGAGGAGGAGTCGGAGGAGTCGGAGCCTCAGGAGGCCGCCAGCTCTGGTATATACTGCTGTTATATTTTTTCAAGACTTTCAGTCAAAAATAGAAACCTGCTTTACTTACTGTATTTTCCTTCTTTCATTTATTGGATATATAGAAGGAGAAGCCAGACCGGACAGGTCCAGTGTCAGGATGAGGATGGCGATCCGCGAGCTACGCCTGGCTGGCACCAACCTCGAAGCCATCCAGGAGTTGCTGCAGGAGTTAAGGGAGCATATCAACAATGCCGTTGACGTCTTGGAGCGGCAGTAGAGACCAGCCTCCTCCTCCCCTATGTTTGTGCCCCTGTTGGGCAGTTTGCCAATGCCATGTGGCATGTTGTAAATAAATTTTATATTTTTTCTATATTTTCCTATTTGTGTGCGTTGCTTTTCCTTACTTAATAAGTTAATATGTATTGCTTGGTTTCCACACTGTTAAAATTATATGTACATAAATTTATTGACATGTCTATGGACCCTTTGTCATAAATTTGTCAACTTATTTGTGGCCATGAATGTGACTGTGCACATTCTACACTGCCTGGCCAAAAAATGTCACACACTAACACAACCTTGTTTTACTGCCTTGAGATTTGATTACCGACGTGGCATGGTTTTGTTAAGCTTAGGCGATGTCACAACAACATGGATTGTTGTCCACAGTCACATTCATTGTATAACTAAGAATTTATCAAAAAATATTGATGGCAGCACTGCGTGAAGTCTTCTCCGACACCACCCAAAGATCCTCAGTGCGGCTCATGTCTAGTTTATTTGTCCCTGTTTGCAGCTTCTCGCAACACCTCCTCCCAGCTATGAGCTCTCTCTCTCCCACCGCTGCCCGCTAAGACGCTGCCCGCCAACATGGTCACGTCTTTGCAGGAAGACAAGAGCGTGGGGGAGCGGCAGCTGCCGACAGTCCCAAGACCTCGTCACAATGACGTCAGTTCTGGAGTTAACCCCTAACTGCGACCAATGGTGGAGATAGGGGGTTCCAATGAACCCCCTATCTCCCGATCCGCGGCAGCTATCGGTTAATGTTCGACCAGAGCATGGCCTTTCCAACGATACCAAACATGACAATGTTAAAAATTATAAAAAATTAAAATATAATAAAATATTTAAAAAAATGAACAGGTTTTTTGTTTTGTTAATGCAGCAATATTGTTGCCATTTCAATTATAATGTGAACAATGATGCTGCACTAAGGATTTTTGTATGGGGTGCGTTTGATAAAAATATTATATTTTTTTGGGTGAAAATTACACTAAGTCCCCATTTCAATTTTTTTTAACAAACGCAACTCATAAAATATAACCGCAAACACTCGCATGTTAAAATGTGAAAAAAAACACTTTACACCTTGTAAAACGTTGAAAATTTTAATTTTATTGCATTTTTGGTTATAATATACAGACAGGACATGAAGCATACGTATGATAATGATATATTATGAATCTGCCGAGTCTGCCGGAAAGAACGATATATAACATGTCTGGGTCATATTATAAAATAAGGCTTCAAAACGCGTTTAACCACTTCAATGCGGAGGACGCGCTCAGCGCGTCCTCCGCATTACTGCTGACTCCCATTGGGGTCAGCGTTCGGCCGGGTTCCGGCCGATCGCTGGCCCCCCCGGTGCGGGCTGACATCCTCGATGTCAGCCCGGCATCCGGAACCGCAGCCGCTGGAATTAGGTGTCATTGCGGCAGAGCAATGACACCTAATTCAGGCGCCCCCCCCCGCATGTGCGGAGGAGGCGCCTGAAAGGGAGGGGGGGAGGTCCTTCGGACCTCTCTCCCTCCCGATCGACGGCGTTGTGGGGGTTAACCCAGGCACCATTTGGAAGGGCACAGCCTGCCCTTCCAAATGGTGCCTGGCATTAACCCCTGGGGAGCTGGATCGCGAATCGGCGCTGAAAAGCGCCGGTTCGCGATCCTTTCCCGGAGCTGGCCGACATCTTGGATGTCGGCCAAGCCTCCGGGAACTCCCCCTGAGGACTAGCGTCATCGTGCGTAGCACGATGACGCAAGTCCTAGAGTTAACCCCTAACTGCCACCAACGGTGGAGATAGGGAGTTCCAATGAACTCCCTATCTCCCGATCCATGGCAGCTAGGGGTTAATGTTTGGTATGGTTGGATCGGCCAGAGCATGGCCGTTCCAACGATACCAAACACGAATGTGAAAAAAGTTTTTAAAAAAAATTAAAATTAAAATTAAAAATAAAAATATATTTAAAAAAAATTATAAAAAATAAAAATAAACATTTATTTCTTTTTTTTGGTTTGTTAGTGTAGCAATATTGTTCCCATTTCAATTATAATGTGAACAATGATGCTGCACTAACGATTTTTGTATGTGTTGCATTTGTTAAAAATCGCGTAATTTTCCCCAAAAAAAAATGTAACGAGACCCCATATCTAATTTTTTTAACAAGCGCACCCCATACAAAATAGAACCGCAATTGCTCGCATGTTAAAATGTGAAAAAAAACACTTTACACGTTGTAAATTATTGAATACATATTTTATTGCATTTTTTGTTATAATATACAGACATGACATAACGTATACATATAATAATGACATATTATGAATCTACCGAGTCTGACGGAAAGAACGATATATAATATGTCTGGGTCATATACTAAAATAAGCCTTCAAAACACATTTAAACATGATGAGCAAAACCGGTAAAAATGACCTCAGCACAGAGGCGGGAAAAGCCTCAGCAGCGAAAGGGTTAAACAAGAGGAGCGAAACTGTTAAAAATTAGCTCAGCAGCACAGCACACAGGCGTGAAGGGAAGCCGTGAAATGCCTCAGCAGCGAAAGGGTTAATTTTTTTTGTCTGTTTTAAATCATTTTATTTGTTGTTTTTTTTTTCGTTTCAGATCATTTTGATCAACTATTTTTCCGTTTTAAAACCTTTTGTTCTGGTTTTTATTTTTAAAGTCAGACCATTTGTGTCAGTTTAGCGTTTTTTAAATCGTTTTGTTCATTTTTTTTGTTCCTTTCATACCATTTTAATATGATTAAATAAAGTTGTGAAATGTATGTTCATAAGAAAAAAGGATCTTTATTTAATAAAAAAAAAACGATAGAATCGCCAGAATTATCGTGTCGACAGAATGAATTAGCGGATCCGAAAAACAAACCAATAATTAATTATAAAAAAATATATAAAGTATAAAAAAAGTAAACCATAGTAGTTTACGTCAAAACGAATAGAGTTAGACACTTTGAAACGAAGAGAACAGACGTTCCGAAAAAAACAAAAATTTCCGAAATCACGAAAAGTCGATACAAAAAACGAGCAAAGTGACCCGAAAACACGAAAATGGCCGATATTCCGAAAAAAAATGTATACGAAAAACGAGCCTAACCGAACCGAATCGAAACAGAAATCGGTCGAAACGAGCCGATTTGAAAATTTAAAACATCCGAACGAATCGAACCGAAAAACAAAATCGGCGCACAAGTCTAGTTAACGTCGGGTCGCAAATTGATAAATTGTAATAACGCCTGAAAACTGATGTTAAATGATTCTGGAAATGCTGGTATTCAGCAGCTTTGCGCTGCATTCCAGGGCGAGGTGCTTAGTTAGCGCCAACCCCAGAATATGACGTTAAAGTGGAGACAGTAAGGGAACATATGCAGTTGCCCATTTTCCTGCTTACCGTCTCCATTTTAACGTTGGCTTTGGAATAGGGCACAAGGTTTTTTATACATTTACTTTCTTAGGCTCTCTATATTATTTGTAAACTCAAGTAGCTATGAAAAAGATTTATTTAAAGGTAGCTATTAAACTAATGCTTACTATGAGTTTTCTCAAGGACAGCAGAAGCACATACAGTTAGAAATAATGTTTGCTGCTTAACAATATTATCACACATAGGTCCAATAAAGTATTTAGTGGCATTGCATCATTAAAGTTGTCAAATATGAGCTTTCCAACTAGCACACATCAAGCTACTAAAGCAGATATCATACATAAATAGCTAAAGTGACTAGTCGCCAAAAATATTACTATCACATAATTTTGTCTGCACGTCAATCAGTGGTAACACTTAAACTTGTTCAGGAAAACGCATCAATGAAAATTAAGTTTTGTTCTAAGTAAAAAAAATAAAAAGTCAAAAAAGTTAGAAGTCATCAGTATGAGGGCCCAATACCACTTCCAAGTATACTGAAGAGTAGCTCAAGTACAGAAAAAACGGTGTCCTATGCTCATACCAAGGGGTGGTAATGCTAAACTATATAAGCGGACCATGAAGCACAGAGGTGGGAAACAGACCTTCGTGGACCTGAGGTGTAGAACAGTAAGAGGAAAGAAAATAACCGTAACCAATAAAAAGTGAATCCCCAAGTCTGGTTGTATTGCAACCAGATCCCAAACAGTTTAGACAGTGTTTGAAAAAAGGTCCTCATCCAGAAGTGAGCCAATAGGTCAAAATCTCAAACGAGGTCCTGTTAGTAATATCTAGTGATATAGGGCATGAAAGTTTCTAAAAAGAATAGTGGCAGAATGTCCCATGTAATACAATGTTCATCAGGATTGCTCAATGTGTTCCCCTATGAAATTAAACATGGCGTCTCCAGGGCAACAGTATTTTAAACTTTATCCGAAAGTGTTCAGGAAGGCAATGGAGAGACCAGCAGAGGGGGGAGGTATGCGAGGAGCGTTTGGTGAGAAAAATAAGCCTGGCATCTACATTCATTACGGGTTGCAAAAGTGCAAGGAGGGCATTGTGGAGACCATTTAGGATTGAGTTACAGTAATCAAACTGTGATATAATAAGTGCATGTACCAGCACCTTTGCAGTATCTTGCATCAGAAAGGGATGGATACAGGCAATGTTCTTGAGTTGATAATATATGCTTGACAAAATAGGAGCTTCACTGACCCTGCGTCAAGGAGATATGCAGCAATGGCATGTCTCTGAGTGACAAATGACTTTTGTAATATCTCACACTCACACCGTGGAAAGTGAAGGTGCGATCTGCTCCAGTACCCCCGCAGTTGTACAGGTATTCCTGGAACCTCCAATATCAAGGGATATCCATAAAAAGAATTTATTGCCAAAATATAAAATAACAAAATGCCCAACACGTTTCGTCAATCAGACTTTCTCAAGGGCTGCAGTTATTCCATAACTCAGAGGGGGAGAACTTTATAATGAGTGTGGGGATGGGGATATGTATGCATACTGTTTGCACTTTTTATGGAATTAAAGCAGCTGTATTTTGTTGTAAAACAATAGACTCTTAAATCAGTGTCTGAATTCTCAGAATATTTTGTGACAGTTTACATTTTATTATATGTGTGTTTAGCTTCCAGACGTGTACTGCAGATTAGCGTTTGCTGAGCGCACATCTATCAAATAGGTTACTATGGATGACATAACCAGCGAATAGTGTGCTGATGCTAACAGCTGTTTGTGGGAACATTGAAAAAAAAACAAAATATCAGATAACTGAGGTTTTTCATATTGACAGCAACATTACATTCAACACATGGACTGGGAAAGAGTGTGTTTTATGTATTGCTATCTCACATTGATCTGAAGGCGCTTGTCAGCCCAATGCAAGAACTGATGTATGGATTCAAGTGTGATGTACCTTAATGTGTAGATATTATGGGATATGCAGAAGAAAATGTTATTCATTAATGTTTACACTATCAAGTTTTTTTTGCTGAAGAAATAATTATCGTAAGATTCATTTTGAAAATACAGCATCATAGTACATCACTTGTACAGAAGGTTTGATGTACAAATGATTTGATTTACTGAATCCTCCTGAACTGCGTCATTATATTAATAAAAAGTGGGGTAACCCAACAAAGCTAAGGTAGAGTAATGAGGATTTGGTATTTATGGAGTGTGTTATACATTCAAACAGACAGGGTTATAAAGGAAATGTCACAAGAAAAATAACTGTATGCCATTGTATTAAAGTGTTAAGAACACAAGTGCCATCCGTCTTTGAATGTGTCAGTGCAATCTGGAGTTTTTATCACTGAATCACCCATTAGGCAACTTTGACTACTAATCTATAAGGAACAAAGAAACCTGCTTCTTCAGGAGACCAAAAATAGCAATATATTTGGGTTTTTGTTGCTCCCAAACAAGTCGGATTAACTCGCAAAATGTGTTGAGCTATGTCTTTTTAATAGCCCCTTCCATCTCCGTATTGGTATCTCTGCTTGTGGACCAAGGCACTCTGTTACAGTTATATAGTACACCTCTCTTGCATGTGTTCAAATCTACATTGACTGTATACTTTTCTAAACTTTCCTATCCTTACGGTTTCTTGAAGATCTGTTTCTTCCTTTAATGTAGATTAGTAGTACTAAACTTACCCTGCACTGGATCCTGTGAAAGAGGGAGCATTTCTTAGAGATTGGGGTGATCAATCTATATTTTGTTGCTAAACGGGTGATGCAGTGATACAAACCCCTCATTATGCTGACACATTAAAATAACACAGTACATGAATAACACTTTTGATATTAACTCTTTAATACAAAGTCATAGAGTTATTTTTCCTGTGACATTATATTTATTTATTATTTAGCCTATGTGCACTGAGCTCATTATGACCGTTTAATGCTCATAACTTTTATATGACAGCCTAGGTCCTATTTAATTAAACCCCCAGACAAAAAAACAATTTTTTAAAATTATTAGTTTTTTCTTTTTTTACACCAAACCTGGTCATGTTTGGTATCAATGGAAAGGCCATGATCAGGCCTGAACATGACCCTCTAGATGCCACAGATAGGGGGATCCTTTGGATCCCATTATCTCCACTTGGCAGCTAGGGGGTTAACTGGCCCCCTGGACTTCCTCACACATATGGGGAGGATGTCAGTGGGTGGGGGTGACCCAGAGGCTTGGGTCTCCAGGTTTGAATCGCAATCCGGCAGCAAATTGGTTAATGTTATATGCTGCTGAAAAGGGGAGACTCTCCCCTTTCCAGCAGTGTAATTTTTTATTTTCTACTACAAATGGTTGGGGAGATAGAGAGCTCCAAATGAGCCTCCCTCCCCTTCCTGAATTTTACTGCAGTCGCCGGTAGGCGCCTGCCAATGATGTCATCACACAGCTTGATGACGTCATCACGCCTGCCGGCCCCACAGAAATGGCGGGGCAGGCTTCCAGCCTGCCAGATACGCCTTGGGAGCCGGAGAGGGATGCAAATATCGGCGGGAGGGAGGTTAGGAGACCACTGACGTACCATGTACGTCCGCGAATCTAAGGGCGACACGTGGCCATGACAAACATGGTACGTCAGCGGTCGGGAAGGGGTTAATTAGCAGGGGGTTTATACAATATCCTGCAATATTGTCTTATGTGGTTCTGTTTTATTTGTGTTTTGTGGAGTGATCCCTGTACTTTTATTTTCTATTTATAACCCTGTAAAGTCAAACATGAAGACTCTATATTGGGCTACTCTTAGTAAGGACAGTTTAGAGCAGGTATGTCAAACGCCGGCCTCGAAGATGTAGACTGCCTACAGTTCCCAGAATTTTCTGAATGCAATACATGGCTAGAGAATCATGGTAATTATAGTTTGGAAACATATGGGGGTTAGAGTTTGACAGTTCTGATTTAGAGCTACAATTTGATCTGATTTAGATACAATAAATGAACCAGCAGTACTGCTTTATTACAGTGTTGAAGATATACAGTTAGGTCCATATATATTTGGACACAGGCACAATTTTCATACTTTTGGCTCTGTATGCCACCAGGCTAAAATTTAAACGAAACAATCCAAATGAATTTGAAGTGCAGACTTTCAGCTTTAATTTAAAGGGTTGAACATAAATATCAAGTATAAATTTTAGGAACTGCAACCATTTCTATACACAGACCATTTTCAGGGGCTCAAATGTAATTGGACAAATGAATATAATCATAATAAAACGTTATTTTTTTATATTTTGTTCAGAATCCTTTACTGGCAATGACTGCCTGAAGTCCTGAACCCATGGACATTACCAATGACTTGGTTTCATTCTTTCTGATGCTTTGCCATGCTCTAACTGCACCTGTCTACAGTTCTTAATTTGTGGGTCTTTCTGCCTTAAATTTTTCCTTCAGCAAGTGAGATGCATGCACAATTGGGTTGTGCTCAGGTGAGTGACTCGGCCATTGCAGAATATTACCCTTCTTTTTCTTCAAAAACTCCTGGGTTGCTTTTGCAGTGTGTTTTGGATCATTGTTCATCTGTACTGTGAAGTGCCGTCTAATCAACTTTTCTGCTGTAGCGCTCACTCCCAGAGGAGCCGCTGAAAATGAACCACGGGTCAGTCTCCCCGCACTAGGGAATAAATATACTCCAACACAGTTGTGAGTTTTTATCATTTAAATAGTTTACTAAAATATTTGAAAGACAAACAACAGAAGTGAGGCTCAATAAGCCACTCTGCAGGGCATAACCCAACAATTATCAACAAAAACGATTTGCACAAGTGCAACAAGAGTGGTAATAAAATATAATTTTATTGTAAGGTAAGTATCTAAACACGAGAAATTGAAAAAGTAAGTGTGTGGACAATGGCCCAAAAAGGAGGAAGGTATGCCGTACCAATAGAGCGTAGCCAGAGTTACTCATAAACAATGAAAGCTGCCCAAGTCCCGATGGTGAAATCCACCCAAGGGGGCAAAAATCGCTATAAATAAGAAGCAACAAGGGCATAAACATAAGCAATGGTGGCTAACTATACCTCGGTGGTTCGAGCCACCTACATAACCAAATGCAAAGGCACACTAGGTAAACAACCAGTATTAGCCATAGGGCAAAGTCCACAAGAAATAAGTTCAAAATAGAGCTGTTAAAAACAAAAGAAGGGCATATATAGAGATATGCCCTTCTTTTGTTTTTAACAGCTCTATTTTGAACTTATTTCTTGTGGACTTTGCCCTATGGCTAATACTGGTTGTTTACCTAGTGTGCCTTTGCATTTGGTTATGTAGGTGGCTCGAACCACCGAGGTATAGTTAGCCACCATTGCTTATGTTTATGCCCTTGTTGCTTCTTATTTATAGCGATTTTTGCCCCCTTGGGTGGATTTCACCATCGGGACTTGGGCAGCTTTCATTGTTTATGAGTAACTCTGGCTACGCTCTATTGGTACGGCATACCTTCCTCCTTTTTGGGCCATTGTCCACACACTTACTTTTTCAATTTCTCGTGTTTAGATACTTACCTTACAATAAAATTATATTTTATTACCACTCTTGTTGCACTTGTGCAAATCGTTTTTGTTACTAAAATATTTGAGCAGATGTTGAAACACGGTATTCACAAGTATTATTACAGTATTTTCGTATTATGGCAAACGCGCAGCGGAAATGAAACGAAACACGAGGCTTCGTATTTCGGAAAATAAAATATTCGCGACCGAACATAAAAGCAATGCAATTTCCCGATAGTTCAGAAAAGGGGACACGTAGCAAAACCCCAAACATACAACCCCTTCGTATTACGGTAAACGCGCAACGGAAAAAGAGGAAAAATATATATTCAGAACGTAACTTTATTTTTAACCCCTGTTCCGATTCATAAAAGAAAAATGAGTCCTGCACAAGTTAAGTCCCAGAAGGTGAAAGGTGTATATGTGTGTGTGGTACCCGGGTACTGTTCAACTGGCCAGTGAGTTTATTTAAGGAAAATCTTCGACTAGTCAGTTGGGGCCCTGTGGACTTTAAAGAGAAAACAGCAGCTTGACCTTTAATCACAAACAGCCTTGGAGGCCTCTCACCCATCCGACGCAGGCTTTAGGCTCCGCTGACCCAGGACGTCTCTCCTCCGGATTTTGACTGGGGATACTAGCGGCCGGATCCGTTGTCTAACTTTATGCAGCTTGTCCAGCTCACCGCCTGCTCTCCGTTCGATTCCGCCGGTCTGCAGCAGTGTCTGGGCTCTGGCGAGTCTCCTTCTCCTCAGGCTAGGTGACCCAAACCGGAACAACAGATCTCCCTCGGTCTTTGGGCCTAGATTCTCCCGCGATCTCCTCGGTGCGTCTGCTTTCTCTGCTTTCCTGGCGCGCTCTGGAAATTTCTCCACGAGGCAGAGGATGTAAGTGTCCAGTCCCCACCCACTTCCTGTCCTCTTGCAAAGCATGCCGGGCATTGTAGTCCCAATGTCCAGTATCTCTGATCGCGATAGTCTCCATCTTGTGGCCAAAAATAGGTACTGCCACAGCAAGATTTTTAACACAGCGCTACACTGCATTTGACTGAATCTGGGCTGACAGTATCTCTAAACACTGCTGAATTCATCCGGCTGCTTCTGTCACATCATCAATAAATCCCAATGAGCCAGTGCCATTGAAAGCCATGCATGCCACCATGTTTTGCAGAAGATGTTGTGTGCATGAGCTGTTCCAAGTCTTCTCCACCCTTTTTTCTTCCCTTAATTCTGGTACAGATTAATCTTAGTTTCATTCGTCCAAAGAATGCTTTTCCAGAAATGGTTTGGCTATTTTTAGATGTTTTTTGGCAAAGTCTAATTTGGCTTTTCTATTCTTCAGCCTTATGAATGGTTTGCACCTAGTGGTTATTATAGACTTTGACAATGATACGCCCACCTCCTGGAGTGTGTCCTGCACTTTTCTGGGTATTGTGAATAGATTTTTCTTTATTATGGATGTCCAGGCATTTTATGTTGCTGAGCTCACCAGTGCGGTCTTCTTTCCTCAGAATGTACCAAATAGTTGATTTGGCCACTCCTAATGTTGCTGCTATCTCTCTGATAGATTTGTTTTGTTTTTTAAGCCTTACAATGGTCTGTTTCACTTGCATGGAGAGCACCTTTGAACGCATGATGTAGGTTCACAGCAATAGATTCCAAATGCAAATACCGCATGCCACGTAGCAACTTCATTCCAGAAGGACACTTGACTTGACTAAGTGGGCGAAGGGTTAAAAATCACTATTTGTCTGTGCTAGACCCTGAATAATGCTTAACTGGCCCCCTTATCACTACCCACTTCTCTTAATTAACAGCCACCATAGGTCTTTGCCTAATATGAAATGGAGGTGACCTGAAACGCCAGTTCAATTAAACCCACAAAACACAGTTTAGTAGACAGACCCCACCAAACCCAATTTAGTAGATCATCCCAAAACTCAAGGCTGCAAGGCTATTAGGACAAATATCTCTTCAAGTAATGTGATTCTTATATCAGACAAAGGCAGATCTTAATAAAGGAGTATTTATTATGACAAGAAAAGGGGTCACAGTGCATATACAGTATAAAAAGATATTCCAATCATTATTTACACCCACAAACAGAGAATACACAGAATAAACATAACAGAAATTCTATACTTACAAAACTAGATTTGAGGAAGCTGTCCCAGGTGGGCTCTGGTTGAAACAGTAGGTACTTCAAGTAGCTTGAACCCCAAAGTACAAGCACATGGCAGAGTGTGCAGCTTACATTTATACAATTCTTCTTGATCTCATGTTTCAGGGAGGCACGGTAGGAGTGTCAAGATCTGCTCCTGGACCTTCCATATCATCTTTTGCCCACTGTATAACTGAATGAATAAAATGTGCATCTTCTCCAGATACCTACATGCAAAAATCATGTTTTATGATTAACTCAGAGAAAACAGCTGCTTCTTTGATTTTAATCATGGCAAGCTGGCTCCACTCAGGCTAGTGAAGGTGTCCATTCTCTCCCTGTGATCAAAAGTGGCCCAACAGATCACAAGACTTTCACACCCCAGTTCAAAAGATCCTTTGATGCTCCCTGGACGACAAAAGGCTTTTTCAGATCCCAAACACCTCTGGTGAATAAATTAACCAGGCAAGCCCACACTCTTATATATCGCCGACAGATTTGGTAGCGTGTATTAATATTTTACCAGGTCACATAATCAACTCCAGACCTTTCACCTGCTTAATTGAAGAATAAATAATGGAGTAGGCAACACCTGGCCATGAAACAGCTTTTTATTCAATTGTCCAATTACCTTTGGTCCTTCTGAAAAAGGGGGGTGGCTACTCTTTAGAGCTGTAATTCCTAAACTTTTCCTCCAATTTGGATGTACAGTACATACCCTCAAATTAGACCTGAGAGTGTGCACTTTCAGCCCATATCCATTACATAACTTTAGCTTGAATGTGTTTTGGTAAATGCCAGAAAAACTAAAATTGTGCCTGTGTCAAAATATATATGGACCTAACTGTAAGACTGGATATTTTGGATACTGTTAAGTAAATATAAGTTCTGTTACTTATCTATACAACTAATTGTTTTGAGTCGATGCTGAGCTCCATCTAATAAGGGGATTTGAAACTCCTTGTTATAAGAGGGGTTACTGATGTCTGATAGCATGCATCAAATTAGTCAGAAAGAACTGAATTGAAGCTGGTTTGAGCCATTAGTATCATCATTTCCCCAGTGAGCATTCAATAATCTATTGTGTGTCAAGATAAACATTCACACACATATATATAATTTATATTTGTACATATTTATTGTCATACATATCACATTGCTTTATTTTAAACTTATCTTTGCGTGGCTAATGTCCAGAAACCATGGTTTTATTTTATGCTTATTTTGTTTTTACATTTTTAAAGATTATTCCAAATTCTCAATGCTCGAGATGAAAAAGGTTAAATCTAATAAGGAACAGATTAACATACCTTTGCCCTGCTAACGTTTCCCCATGCGCAAATAGTGCTTTCTACAATGTTTAGAAAATGTGATTTAAACTATTGTCTATGTGCTGGGAAAATTCTCTACAATAAAATCTAAGTGAAAAATATTACCTTGCCCATAAAAAAGAAAATTAAGAACATATGTGGATACTGAAAATATATGGTTTGCTATATCATATATTTCCTTGCGGATTCAAGCTACAGAGCATGTTAAACAGGCAGTGATAAGAGCCAAGCCTAATAATGACTCATTGGATGCACATATCATATAATGGCTTACATATTTGTATGATTAAGAACAATTTGGGTATGTTTGCTAAATCTGCTTAGCACTCTCCAACAGGCTGAGAGCTGCTAAACAGAATGAACTATAAGTGTGTTTTATGAATTAAATAGGAATTATATTCTCCACAATTTTACTGCTGAGGAATAATGTGAGGTAAATAAAATCTAAATTCCTAAAAGACAATATACTCAAGATCTTGTGAGTGTACGAAAATTTATAAAAGAATCAAACTAGCATGTTCTATGAGCAGAAAAAGGGAATATACAAACAAAATTGCACAAGTGATGATACTTTTTATAGCCTTTTGCTCCTACCTAGCTCTCTCTAATATATGAAATCAGACTGATCAAAGTGTGGCTAGAGGGTTAGGACAAAGACATAATGGGTGTGTAAAGGGATAAGACAAACTCAAAACAAGAGTGAGGGGGGCAATCGCACAATGAAATTCACAGACGATGGGACTGATGAGGAAAAATAAACTGGCTAGTGGATCATCGTAATTGTTTGCTGCAGGTCCACAAACTCCATAATCAAGCACTGGGATTGAAGAGGAGTCTATAATCCAACACGATACTACTGCATTTCATTTCAATCCTATTAGCTGAGCTCATTTGACTGTTTTGTGCTCATCATATATGAACACTATTTGAAGTCATGTTTTATTATAGAACCCAGACATATTATATATCCTTATTTTAAGTAGACTTGGCAGATTCAAAATGTATAATTTTTGTGCGTATATGTCATGTTCTGTCAGAATGATAAAACATAAATTGTAAATTTCCATTCAGAATTTAATAATATACAGCTTTTTTTTTACATTTTATCATTAAAACCTTTGTGGTTATATATTCTATGGGGTACTCTTGTTTAGAAAGAGCTCGAAATGGGAAATTGTCACTACATTTTTCTGAGAATACTCAATTCTAACTAGAACTGAAAACAAAATAATTTTTTGTTTGTATTTTGGAGGATTGTATTTTGTGAAACATAATTATTAGACATGTGCACAGCACAAAATTTCGTTTTGAACTAATGGATTAGTCCTAAAATGCAATTTATTTAGTTGCTAAAGAAATTCGTTTTCAGTTCTTTAGTATGAAAACTAATTTCGTTCATCCGAAAACCAGTGGATACAATTACTATTGTAGTGGTGGCTCCTCAGAGGGCTGAGATCGCTGCTTGTTACAGTATCTCTCACTCTCAGCACAATGTGGGCCATATTACATAGTTGGTGCTAACTTAACCAGAGCTGTTGTAAACTTCCCAGAGCCTTTATAGCCTATGGAGGTTTTCAGTTTACAACAGCTCTGGTTAAGTTAGCACCAACATTGTAATACTGCCCCGTATCAGGCAAAGCTGTTACAGTAACTGACTGCTGCTCATCACAGTGCTCAGAGTTTCTGTAAAACTAGTAAATAATATTTTTATATATAAGAGGTTAGAACAATATTATTTCCTTGTTTTACTGAAACTCTGAGCGCTGTTACAGTCAGTTACTGTAACAACTGAGCCTGATACATTGTACTGAGAGATAATGTAACAAGCAGCCGATCTCAGCGCTCACAGCCACTGGATTTAAAAGGCTAAAAAAAAAGGCTCCTCTCTGTATAATGTTTAGAACATCCTCCTGCATTAATTAATACCCCTCTTTGTATAATGTAGATAACAGCCTCCTGCATTAATGTCCCTCTCTGTATAGAACATTCTCCTCAATTTATACCTTTCTCTGTATAATGTATATAACATCCTCCTGCATTAATACCCCTCTCTGTATAATGTATAGAACATACTCCTGCATTAATTAATGCTACTCTCTGTATAGAACATCCTACTGCATTGGCATGTGGAGGGTGCAGAACTTCGGATGTTGCGATGTTGCGATCTTCATTGCTGGTCTCCTTCACTCATCAATGTAATATCACAAAAAGGACTGAAACTAAAATGTAGTGCATTTTATTTTAGTTTCTTTCGTTTTTTGTACTGAGCAGTTTCGTTTCTCTTGAGTCATACTAAAACTAAATTATCCCAAAATTCGGACTAAATCGTTTTAGTACTAAAACGAATGCACATGTCTAATAATTATGAATAAAATACTGACCTTATTATTAGCATGAAAAATGAGGTGAGTAACAGAGGTGGTATTGCCCATTTTATCCTTTACAAATGGACAAAGCCATTACTTTGGAACAAAATAAATAAATAAATAAAAATCTTTAAAAAAATCTCTTTTGTTTCTTTGTATTTTTTTTTTTGCATGATCATGTTTGGAATCATTAAAAATACCTGTCCAATGACCCCTAAAATGGCTTTGTGGGGTGTAGAGAAAGGAAATACATGGTTCCAAAGTACCCCCCAATCCCCACAAAACGGCTTGTGTATTAGATGAACCAATGCGTAATAATGCTTTGCGCTATCACCTCTAGTGATGAGCCGAACACCCCCGTGTTCGGTTCGCATTCGAACTCAAACAATTTTAAAAGTTCCAGTTCGAACACGAACCGAACTTAATGCAAGTCAATGGGACTCGAAAGTTCGAATTTTAGAGTGCCCTCCAAGAGGGCATATATGCAAGATATTTGCCATAAAAGGTGTATGGGGGTCCGGGTAGTGCCCTGGGGGACAGGAAACAAGGACAAAAAGTTAAAAAAAAAAGTTTTTAAAGGAACAGTGAGTTTTCCATGAAATAAAGATTAAGAATAAAAACGAAAAAATTCTTTAAATATCGTGCCTAGGAGGTCCCCATAACCTGCCTGTGAAGTGGCGGATTTGTAGGATGTATAGAAACATTTAAAAACAAAAAAATGACGTTTCAAATGACGGTAAATGGTTTTCCTTTAATCTATTCATAAACAACTGCTTGAGGCGGCAGCCGGTATGAAAAGACATTTTAGGACATGCAGAACAAGTTTAGTGATTTTTTGGCTAAATTATGGTGAAACTTATGCAGGCTTTGGATGAAAGTAACAATAGGTGCTTTAAAATTGGGCCTTTAGTGTAGGCAACAGTGCCATCACACCATAACCCCTCTGTGGTATTGTGGAAGAGTGCAGGGTTGGACCCTATGGTCCAATATTAAAATGATATGAATCTGGTATAGGCGTCAGTGGCAGTGCACCCAAATATTGTGCCTGTGGTGGCAGCAAGTGCCTTCACACTGTAACCCCTCTGAGGTATTGTGGAAGAGTGGAGTGGTGGAGGTTATGGTAATGCAGAAGAGATCCCCGATCTACTCAGTTACATCAGCAGCTATAACAAAACCGGGTCAGCAATGTTTAGGCACTTGTACTGCGCTACTGTATATGGTGAGAATCGGCGCACACCAGTACCAACAGGAAGCAAACAGAACAGGCAGGGAATACACAGAGAGAATAGTCAAATGGTAGACAAAGTCGGCAACAGATCGGGTCCTCAGAACAAGCAGGGTCAGTAACAAGTATACAAACTGATTCGGTAAGCTAGCGATGCGGGAATAAAGGCTGAGACACACTGAGCGTGTAGCGAAGCACAGCGTAGCGAAGCGAAGAGAAGCAAACATTTTGCAGGCTTGACTTCACTCCGCCCCGCCTCACAGCGTGTCTACACTGCAATACGTTTGCTTCTCACCGCACTGGACAGGAATCCACTAACTAAATTAAAATGTACACACAAAACTGTTTTATTTTCACAAAGCACATGTTATATAGGCAAAAAAAGTTTCTACTGAATAAAATACATCAAAAATTACTGTTAATTTAATAGGAATAGTATCAAAAAATATAAAAAAAAGGTAACCACTGATCATATATATTATAGGGACACGGAGCGCTGTGTATAGAGTAGGGATGCATTGATACCACACACACAGACATATACGTATATATCAACACGCAGACCTATATATACGTATATATCAACACGCAGATATATATATACACCCACCCACAGACCTCAGACCATATATACACATACACACATGGGGGGTGGCATGTGGACAATCTCAACTAAATGCGCTCCCCCCAATTTGGCTGATCCCTCCAGAAGAAATGTTGAACCCGACAGAGCAGAGAATATGTATATTATTCTCTGCTCTATCGTGTTCAACATTTCTTCTGGAGGGATCAGCCAAATGGGGGGGCAATTAGTTGCCAAAATGTGTGTGTGTAATACAAGTCTGGATATATATATTTATAAGAATATAGATATATATCTTATATATATCATACCTGACCTTACCTTCCCCTATAAATTTGCTAAAAATATACACACAAAAAAACAAACCACTGCCTGAGACCCCGCGCAGCCCACATGCCACCCCCCTGTACCTGGCTGAATGTATCTAATATATATAATTAAATACATTCAGCCAGGTAGAGAAAGAAAAAACAAGTTTTATTTTATGTTCCCGGGGACATTTAAAAATGTCCTCAGATTTTTTTTTTTTCGAAATGTGTCGCCTTACCTTAGCCTGGTGGTCAGTGAGGGCTCCCTGGATCCTGGTTGTGTGGGGGGGGGTCTGCCTTGGCCGCAGGTGCAGTGGCTCGCTCCATGTGCCGCCTGTCTCTGCCACATGCACCCGGACAGCTAGCCCGCACAGTCGCAGCTCTGTCATCCGGTGGCTGCATGCTCCTCAATGCTCCTCAAGGGGATCCTTGGGAGGCCCCTACAGGCTGTCCTCTACAGCAGGGGTCAAGTCCTGGGAAAAAAAGTGAGGGAACTCACCCACGAATTCCACAACCCCCATTACCTGAAGAAAATTATATATATAATATATATATATATATCACGAGTATAGCAGGACGTGCCGGTGATACCATTTTATTGGGTTAACTTTACATTTAAAAGACAAGCTTTCAAGAGTGTAAACTGGAAACTACTGATCAGTGAAAGGTATCACTACGTACAGGTATACTCGTGATTGTGGCAACTGGACTAACGCATTATATATATATATATCTCCAGGCACAGACCCCCAGAATAATATACACAGTGCTGAACCCCCAGAATAATATACACAGCACTGAACCCCCAGAATAATATACACAACGCTGAGCCCCCAGAATAATATACACAGCACTGAGCCCCCACAATAATATACACAGCACTGAGCCCCCAGAATAATATACACAGCACTGAGCCCCCAAAATAATATACACAACACTGAGCCCCCAGAATAATATACACAGCACTGAGCCCCCAGAATAACATACACAACACTGAACCCCCAGAATAACATACACAGCACTAAGCCCCCAGAATAATATACACAGCACTGAACCCCAAGAATAATATACACAGCACTGAGCCTCCAGGATAATATACACAGCACTGAGCCCCCAGAATAACATACACAGCACTGAACCCCAAGAATAATATGCACAGCACTGGTTATATGGATATATTTTCCCCAGTTCACATGGATATAATTGCCCCAGCTCATATGGGTATATATTGCCCCCAGCTCATATGGATAATGCCCCCCAGCTCTCATGGATAATGCCCCCCCGGCTATCATGGATAATGCCCCCCAGCTCTCATGGATAATGCCCCCCCGGCTATCATGGATAATGCCCCCCAGGTCTCATGGATAATGCCCCCCCAGGTCTCATGGATATTGCCCCCCAGGTCTCATGGATATTGCCCACCCCCAGGTCTCATGGATAATGCCCACCCCCAGGTCTCATGCATATTTCCCCCAGGTGTCATGGAAATTGCCCCCAGGTCTCATTGATTGTGCCCCCAGGTCTCATGGAAATTGCCCCCAGGTCTCATGGATATTGCCCCCAGGTCTCATACATATTGCCCCCAGGTGTCAAGGAAATTGCCCCCAGGTCTCATTGATTGTGCCCCCAGGTCTCATGAAATTGCCAGAAGGTCTCATGCATATTGCCGCCCAGGTCTCATGGATATTGCCCCCCAGGTCTCATGGATATTGCCCCCAGGTCTCATGGAAATTGCCCCCAGGTCTCATGGAAATTGCCCCCAGGTCTCATGGAAACTACCCCCAGGTCTCATGGAAATTGCCCCCAGGTCTCATGCATATTGCCCCCAGGTCTCATGGAAATTGCCCCCAGGTCTCATGGAAATTGCCCCCCAGATCTCATGCGTATTGCCCCCAGGTCTCATGGATATTGCCCCCCAGGTCTCATGGATATTGCCCCCATGTCTCATGGAAATTGCCCCCAGGTCTCATGGATAATGCCCCAGCTCTCATGGATAATGCCCCCAGGTCTCATGGATAATGCCCCAGGTCTCATGGATAATGCCCCAGGTCTCATGGATAATGCCCCAGCTCTCATGGATATTGCCCCCCTGGTCTCATGGATATTGCCCCCAGGTCTCATGGATAATGCCCCAGCTCTCATGGATAATGCCCCCAGCTCTCATGGATATTGCCCCAGCTCTCATGGATAATGCCCCAGCTCTCATGGATATTGCCCCAGCTCTCATGGATATTGCCCCAGCTCTCATGGATATTGCCCCAGCTCTCATGGATAATGCCCCAGCTCTCATGGATAATGCCCCAGCTCTCATGGATAATGCCCCAGCTCTCATGGATATTGCCCCCAGCGCTCATGGATATTGCCCCAGCTCTCATGGATATTGCCCCCCTGGTCTCATGGATATTGCCCCCCTGGTCTCATGGATATTGCCCCCCCCAGCTCTCATGGATATTGCCCCCTGGTCTCATGGATATGCCCCAGCTCTCATGGATAATGCCCCAGGTCTCATGGATATTGCCCCCTGGTCTCATGGATATGCCCCAGCTCTCATGGATAATGCCCCAGCTCTCATGGATAATGCCCCAGCTCTCATGGTTAATGCCCCAGCTCTCATGGATAATGCCCCAGCTCTCATGGATATTGCCCCCTGGTCTCATGGATAATGCCCCAGCTCTCATGGATAATGCCCCAGCTCTCATGGATAATGCCCCAGGTCTCATGGATAATGCCCCAGCTCTCATGGATATTGCCCCAGCTCTCATGGATATTGCCCCAGCTCTCATGGATAATGCCCCAGCTCTCATGGATATTGCCCCAGCTCTCATGGATAATGCCCCAGCTCTCATGGATAATGCCCCAGCTCTCATGGATATTGCCCCAGCTCTCATGGATAATGCCCCAGCTCTCATGGATAATGCCCCAGCTCTCATGGATATTGCCCCAGCTCTCATGGATATTGCCCCAGCTCTCATGGATATTGCCCCAGCTCTCATGGATAATGCCCCCAGGTCTCATGGATATTGCCCCAGCTCTCATGGATAATGCCCCAGCTCTCATGGATATTGCCCCAGCTCTGATGGATATTGCCCCAGCTCTCATGGATAATGCCCCAGCTCTCATGGATAATGCCCCAGCTCTCATGGATAGTGCCCCTCTGGTCTCATGGATAGTGCCCCCCTGGTCTCATGGATAGTGCCCCCCTGGTCTCATGGATAGTGCCCCCCTGGTCTCATGGATAGTGCCCCCCCCAGGTCTCAGGGATACTGCCCCCCCAGCTCACCTTTGCTGCTGCTTCTCCACATTGCCAGCGGCCGCGTGCTTCCTGCTTCAGTGGCCGCTGACAGGAAGTGCAGCCGCTCGCCTGGGAACTATGAAACAGCCAGGCGAGCGGCTCCACCTCCTGTCAGCTGGCCCTCGTAACAGGAAGCACGCCGGCCGCCGGCAATGTGCGGCGACGGCGTTCGGGCTCGGGCCACAGCGGGAACGCTGCGTTCCCGCAGCGTTCCCGCTGTGGGAAAAGTGCGGGAACGCCGTTCCTGCGCGTTCCCGCTCGACTCGAGCCCTGCTCTACAGTGCCTGATTAGAGGGCCGTGTCTGCCTGATGTTTTAGTAACAAGAATGTTTTATCCCATAGGCTTCAATGTTAAAAATATTCCCGTTTTAATTCAATATCTAATAAACCATTGCTTATAATATTCTGCAGTAAAGAGTGCAGAGTTTCTAGATTCTTTAGTACTTTTTAAGCATTTTATATACTCTTTTCAATTTATTTTTTTTGAACTTTTGGCGAACGTTCCAAAAAGTTCGAAGTTTGCGAACTGTCGAACGGCCGATGTTCGATGCAAACTCAGAACAGATCCAACCGAACAGCTCATCCCTAATCACCTCCACATTTGGTTCCGATGTGGAAAATGCAAAGGTGAGTTAGTGCAGTGGCATTGTTTGTTTTATAAGTAAAAGCGCATAACATCTTAGAAATTAAAAAAGGGTACTTTTGCATTTCATTTTTTCTAGCGTACTTTACTGAGCGCGTCCTATACTTAACATTGTGAGCGCAAATGCGTTTGTGCGCTGGTATGCAAATGGTAACAGACAACGTTTGCGCGCATAATTTTAACGTCTTTGAAAAGCTGGTGGTAACGACAAATCTGAACGTCCTGGCTGAACCCAAATACACCAGCCCAAAAAAAATAAAAAATAATCTAGTTACACATTCTACGCATACCCAAACAATAAAATTGAGAGATTGTGCGTGTTTTTATTATTGCTGCAGCATGTATACTCAGATTGATTTTGGCAGGCGCAAAAACTTAACGGGAGACAATTGTTTTTCTTAATTCTGATTGGCTGAATCACGTGAAAAAACAGTCTGCATACCGATTTCTGCACGCAATGTTAATGCGCTTGTGTTTTTGTGCGTCTTTTTTACGCGCGTTATTTTTTGACGGATGAAAAAATGCAAACGGATTGTAATACCACCGTTATTTTTCGCGCATTAACGTTTAACGCTTTGCGCAAAAAAAAACACGCTGCACGTGCGTTTTTGTGCGAAGAATGTAATAGAGCCAGACATGTGGGAGACGTCCACTGCATTCTCGGGGAAACACTAGGACGTTCACAACACAACACTTCTCTAACACAGGAGTCATGCAAACTTTTCCTCAATGCTTCCTTTGTAGAAATATTTAAAACAAAATCCCTTCACTATCAAGATGTTTTCTATAAAACCACTGTCAGGAGTCAGTGGATTTATGGAGAACAATTTCCAATCGCAGACAGTATAAAAAGTAAAGTGCACTTTATAAAATACATTTTAAATACATTTTAGAGACAGTATTTGACAGAGGACTCCCCCTGCTGTCTATACAGTCCTACAATATGTATAATAATACAGCTGGATCTGTCTTTATGTAAAAAAAAATAGGGGATTTCCAAGCTTTTCAAACAGTTCAGCACCTTTGATGACAAGTTCAGGGTTCCGAAAAATTGGGGGCACATTCTGAATCTCATCTGCAATTGATTTTCATTTGTAGTAAGCAAAATATATTGGCATTTCTCCAGAACACGATCAAATCTATTTCACTGCTCCTGCAGCAGCTTTTAAATATCAAGTATACTGAATCATGGAAGTGAAGGGGTTAAAAATATTCCCATTAAATTGTAGATTACTATGAACAGAAGCACAATTTATGTGCTTGATTTCTGTACTGACAATTAATAAGCCATATTTGCTCTGCTACTTTTAGAGAGAACTCTCTGTTTAACCCCTTCGCTGCTGAGCCATTTCACCGCTGTGTGCTGAGCTAATTTTTACCGCTTTTGCTCATCATGTTTAAATGCGATTTGAAGCCACGTTTTATTATATAACCCAGACATATTATATATCGTTCATTCTGGCAGACTCAGCAGATTAATAATATATAATTTTTATATGTATACGTCATGTCCTGCCTGTATATTATAACAAAAAATGCAATAGAAATTGAATTTTTAATCATCTACAGCGTGTAAAGTGTTTTTTTCACACTTTATCATTTTGCGTCAATATTTTCTATGGAATGCGCATGTTAAAAAAAATTGAGATTGGGACCGTTACATTTTTTTGGGGGGAATTAAGTGATTTTTAGCAAACGCACCCCATAGAAAAAATCATTAGTGCAGCATCATTGTTCACATTATAATTGAAATGTGAACAATATTATTTTTTTCTTTAATTTAAACATGGTCATGTTTGGTATCATTCGAAAGGCCATGCTCAGGCCCATTGAATGATACCAAACATGACCCCCCGTTCGGGAGCTGCCACCGTTCGGGAGATATGGGGGTTCAAATGAACCCCCTATCTCCACCAGGGGATTTCCTTGGGAAATCCCCGGGCAACTAGGGGTTCCCTTGCTAATTGACGTCATCTCACCATGCGCGATGATGTCTGTTGCCGAGGGGGGGCCCAGAGGTGGAGCCGCCATCCAAGATGACGGCCCCTATCCGATCGGGAGGGAGAGGGATCTGAATGGATCCACCCCTCCCTTCAGGCGATCTCCCGGCTTCTGCTGGGGGGTCGCCTGAAAATGGCGTCATCACGTCCGACGGAGGGTCTACAAAAGCGGCGTCTGACTTCAAGGAAGTCAGAACGCTGCGGGACCCAGACCAGAGAGGTGAGTATCTCTCTGGCCCCCCCGCCGAGCGCAAGACGTGTGGGGAACGTCCTCCGCATACAGCGGGGGTTAATGAGGATATTCCCCACACGTCCTCCGCAGGGAAGGGGTTAACCCCTTCACTACCCAGATCGAGATATCTCGGGCTTCAAACGCACCGTCTGGTGCCCCGATGTCGAGATATCTCAATCTGCAAGTCTGCAGCCCAAAAGCAAATGAAATTTATTTGCTGCAAGCAAATTTCATTTGCTTTTGGGGTGCAGAGGGGCCCCCCAAAGTTTTATCTCTGTTGCCCTAATGCCCTAAGGGCTAAAACTGTGTAAAGTCAGCTAACTGGATGTCCTGATATCGGACATTCAGCAGGTTGATACATTAGTTGCAGTCAACCTCGGGTTGCAGCTGAAACTCAATTTGGCAGTGGATGGCACCATCTACTGGCCAAATATGTTAGTATAGTAAAAAAATTCATTGGCAGTATCTCTAAATATGTCTTACACTATAATTAATTAACCTCCCTGGCGGTCTAATTTTTTCAAAATTTTGTGTCTAAAAGCAAATAATTTTTTTTTTTTAAAGGAAACGTGTTTTAGTACATAGTTAGCCTGTAATAATTAAGAATCACGCACTGAAATCCGTGAAATCAAGAGTCCTTTCTGGTAAAATCCTTTATAAATAAATTAATTAATTAATTTAAAAAAAAATAGTAAATACACTGAGTCCGATAAAGTTTGAAACACGACATAATAATTTATTATCCCAAAAATAATTATCCAAAATAATGCAAATAAATGATATTCAATAAAATACAACAAAAAACACTGAAATCTGTCTGAGAACAAGGGTGAGACGATGTATGGTCTATTTCTTATCCTGTACTGCCACCTAGTGGCCGTTCATAAACATTTCCATTAGTATTCAGTGAGTTTTGTGAATGAAATTTGCTGCGGTCCAGCCCCTCTGCATCATGTGACTCGCAGGGAGCCATCCAGGAAGCAGCTCGCTGCGATCACACTGCGGGGACAGCGAGGGAGCCTGGAGGAGGTGAGTAAACATCCAGCCCGAGTGTGGCTCGAGGTTACCGTTCGCAGTAGCGAAATTTAACCCCGAGTCACACTCGGGAATACCGCCAGGGAGGTTAAAAATGATTTTTAAAAAAACCACTGGTTCCTGACAATGTTTTTTTTTTAATATCTTGGTAGTGAAGGAGTTTAGGAGCATTATGATTCCATTAGTACAATCCCAACATTTTGGGCTGTCCTAAGTATGATCTTACATGTTGTTACAGTATTTGTGCTGAATACAAATGAAATGCAATCATTGACCTTTTTCACACAAATGCACTTTAATCTTAATTATAAAAACACATAAATAAGTAATAAACCGTGACTTTGTTTCCTTTTCACCTAACTATAAAACTTTATGCCAGCTCAAGGTGTTTTGGGATTCCTCTAAGCTTGCAGACAGTCACAAATTATGTAGTTATGCTGAATATATACATCTTTGAAAATTGTTTGAATTGACATCTTAGTTCCGTGTCTTGGTATCATGCCTTCAGATAGCAAGAGAAATGAATTTTTTGTCTTTACTATTGCATGGGTTAAAAAGAGGATATCTTTGTTATCTTCCAAGAGACTAGAATATCCCCTACATGTTTAATGCTGAACAGCCATTATTTTTGACCTTCCCCATTCAGGTATTTATACATATTTATATACCCTATATATTTTATATTGATTGACATGCTGTGTGAATCTTGCAGAATCAGATTTTTTTCCACATCCATGATAATATTCAAATTCATTTTATGGTAAAAGTGCCTCAATTTTATGTGCTGTAACATTTTCATTTGCATGTTAGTCAATTATAGATGAGCCTTTAAAGACAGATTACATAAAACCTATAATATGCAGCAAAATATATTCCAGCATACTAAATGATCATAATTTCCAAAGCTTTCATGTTTTAGAATACATTAGTAATTATACATTTTATCGGGTTACACTGTACAAGGTAGATATTTCAGTTGTCATGCCAGCATGTTTTTTTTTTTGTGCATAGCATTCCATCCATAGATTGAGCTAAACAAAAACAGGTTTAATGAGAGCAGTGACAACAAGCAAGTGTCCTGCCCCATGGTGAGTTTTATCATCATGGTGTCATGACATAGAAGACAATACCATATGCAAATCAGTCTGCTTTCACCCAAAAAAAGGTGGCCAGAACTGAAATGCCAAGGAATTCTCCTCTGCAAAAGAGATGCAGCAACCCCAACAATTGTTTTGTTCTATTTAGACCTCGTTAGAAAAGTATACTACAGCGGATATCTCTCTAGGCACCTCTAGCAATGTGTTGACATCTGGATTACCCTTTAGACAAAAACTAGTTTACGAGATCACTGAGAGTGGGCAGTGGCATTTGTTGCCTGACCTTCGGTGAGACCCTGCTCAGGTCTCTGGTCATGTTGAAGTTTTGACAATGAAGTCAGTGGCCTGAATCCATTAAACAATATCTTTTTTGGGTGAGATGCCTCGACATTTTCTGGGTTATACAAATCCATCAACAGCAGCCCATTTAACCCCTTCACTACTAAGTGATTTTGCAAAAAAACATTGTCAGAAACCAGTGGTTTTTTTTTTTTAAATCATTTTAAATTACTTATACATTAAGAAATATTTGAGCTTATACCCATTATATTTCTTACTGTAAATAACCTATTTTGGCCGGCAAATGGAACAATCTACTGCCAAATTGAGTTACAGCAGTTTGAGCTGCTGGTCTATTTTCTTCTATTTTTCCCTGCCCCAGCTTCTGAAAGCCCGATGTAAGGGTAACATCAGAAGATTGTAAAACGTTTTAGCTCTTTGGAAATTATGCCCATGGGGCTAAAACTTTGGGGGCACTTTCTGCAGCCCAAAAGCAACTAAATTTGTTTGCTGAAAACAAATTTCATTTGCTTTTGGGTGGCAAATCACCAGATAGCGATATCTCGATATCGGGGCGCGGATGGTGCCTTTGAAGTTCGAGATATTTCAATCTCAATAGTGAAGGGGTTAAAGCAGACACAACACTTGGGATTACCGCCAGGGAGGTTATTTTGCACCAGGGAATAAAATAACTATCTATTACATTGTAGCACATTATTTGTCTCAGTTGTCTCAGGTTTGTCTCAGTAACTATTTTTTCAATAACCTCATCGGTCATGAATAATGGTAAGTATGCCAAGTGGTTGTCATGTTCAATGTATACTTTCATAGCAGATACTCCAGTAAATGGGAATCTTGGGGGCGCTGCCTGATCCATACCACAGTCAATAGAGCACCAACTTCGCACATCACTGAGCTCAGTCGCAGAATCGTCGCTGTCGTCACTTTCAGTTTCTGACGAATTTCCCCATGAATCACTATCGCTCAATCCTGCAAGTGATTCTAATTCACTATCGCTGTTTTCTAGATGGTCTAAAATCGCTTTTGACCTAAAGGGACGCTTTTTGGATGCCATGGACGTTCTCAAGTTTCCAAGCAGAAAGAACAGTAAAAGTGCAGGCAGGGCACTGGACAAAGCACTAGGAGGAAACTGAGATGAAATGGTTTGAAACAGTAATGTAATCCTAACAGATTACAATGTATTGTGTTAAATTTTTTCTTAACCCCTTGACTGCGGATGACATGTGGGGAACGTCTTCATTGACTCCTGCTGTATGCGGAGGACGTTCCCCACATGTCGTCCGCTCGCCAGGAGGCCAGAAAGATACTCACCTCTCTGGTCCAGGGTCCTGTGGCGTACTGACTTCCTAGAAGTTAGACGCCGCTTTTATGGATGTCATCACGTCGGATGCGATGATATCATTTTCAGGTGACCCCGTGAGATCGCTTGAAGGGAGGAGGGCGATCCTTTTGCTTCCCTCTCCCTCCCGATTGGAAGGACCTAGAAGCTCAAGACAGGCATCGCTTGGAAGGGCAGTGTCTGCCCTTGCAAGCAATGCCTGTCTTTAACTCCTGAGGTGCGGGACCACGATCCGGCACCATTCGGTGCCGGATCGTGACCTAGTTCCAGTGGGGGCCACCATCTCAGATGGCAGCTCCAACTCTGGGTCCCCCCTCGTCATCAGTTAGCAGGGGAGCCCCTAGCTGCCTGGCGATTTCCCAAGGAAATCCCATGGTGGAGATAGGGGTTCCTTTTAACCCCCATATCTCCTGAATGGTGGCAGCATGGCCTTTCCAATGATACCAAACATGACCATGTTTAAAGTAAGAAAAAATAAAAAAAACAATAAAAAAAATTAAAAATATAGAAAAATGTTTTTTTTGTGTGTTATTTTTATTAAGGTAGCAATATTGTTTCCATTTCAATTATAATGTGAGCGATGATGCTGCACTAATGATTTTTTTCAATGGGGGTGTTTGCTAAAAATCCAAAAATTTCCACCCAAAAAAATTTAACGACTCCCCGTTTCTAATTTTTTTAACAAGCGCACCCCATAGAAAATATAAACGCAAAGGCTCGGATGATAAAATGTGAAAAGAAACACACTTTACACACAGTAGATGATTAAAAATTCGAATTTTATTGCATTTTTTGTTATATTATACAGGCAGGACATGACGTATACATATAACGATGTTATATTATGAATCTGCCGAGTCTGACGAAAAAAAAGGATATATAATATGTCTGGGTTGTATAATAAAAAGTGGCTTCAAATCGCATTTAAACATGATGAGCAAAAGCAGTAAAAATTAGCTCAGCACACAGCAGTGAAATGGCTCAGCAGAAAAGGGGTTAATCTCCCACTGGTTCCGCCCCCTGCATCGCGGTACTCACAGGGAACGGAACCCGGAAGCTGGATGCTGCCATCGGCCGGAGGACACAGCAGGAGGACATCGGGGGATCGCAGGGACAAGGTAAATTGCACTATAGTGTAGTCCCGAGTGTGGTTCGGGGCTACCGCTTTGGTACTGAAAATTAACCCCGAACCACACTCGGGATTACTGCCAGGGTTAATTTGCACCAGGGAATAAAATAACTATTACATCATAGCTCATTCTTCTGTGCTGTAGCTGGTATTTCTCAAAGAAACAGCTACTCTTAATATCTGGTTTTAACTGTTGTTGCTTTTTGCGTTGGGCTCCATGGAGTCCTGGCTGTTATCTAAATTACTACAGATGATAGAGAGGTTTTTAAAACCTTGAATGTTGTATGAGTGGACCATTTAGAGCTGGAGTCAGCAATATTACCCCTCCACATGTTTTGGAACTACAGCTCACATGATGCTAAGCCCCTCAGTAGCTTTACTCAGCCTCAAGGGAAATGTAGTTCAATAAACATGTGGAGGGGTAAGATTGCTGACCCTTGATTTAGAGGATAACAGTTGCAATGTCAAAATAGGAAGAGTAAAATATATACCTTCTAAAAGTGAGAAGTGTATGCCCCTCAGAATGGAAGATATGATCTGTGTTTCATTTCTCTGTTTTTTCAACATAAGTTCCACCTCGTTGTTAATAATTTTAACTCCTTCACGACTGTGTTTGTGTATACATGAGTAGAAGAATGAAACCTGAGGTCATCTTAACTCGATCGGGGGCTATTCTGTATCATTGCAAATTAAATGTGTTTGCCGCAAACAAATCTTGCTTGCAATTGGGCTGCAGAATGTGCCCCCAAAGATTCATCACCTCATGCATGGCACCTTGACACAGTTTTTACAAGTAAATATCTCTGCGTGACAGAGATATTCAGATTCTACAGCGAGGAGCCCCAGCTGCAATAGCTCCTTTTGAACACAAGATGGCAACATCTACCTGCCAAATGGGACTAGTACTGTAAATCATACATTAATTATATATTGGGACTTTTCCCACTTTATAATTAATTAATTGTGATTTTTCAAAAATCCACTGCTTTTAGGCAGTGGATTTGAGCGGAATCACTTGGCAGTGAAGGGGGTAAAACACTGTGTTATGCATGTAAAATTAACACATAACTTCTTCTATATATTTATATATATTTTTTTACAAACTACAGAGACTTTCAACATTTAACATGTAAAAGTCAAATTTTTTCTCTTTTTTTAGTACAGCGTACCTCGTCACTGCATAGAAAAATATTTTCTAGTGTTATATTATAAATAGTAAATGATTGTGATATATCAAATAGTAGATCACAGGTAAAAGTGAAAAAATATTATTAATATATAAGAAAAAATCTAGAACATAGGAATTAGGAACACCGTCTTACATTTGTTCTGTTTTCATTTTTTTATTTCACTGATATAAATCTAAATCAACTCACATTACAAACCATATGAAAGAATCATTAAAGACCATAACCACATTGTTTGTAAAAAGTAATTAAATATTTTATATGTGAAGGAATGCTTGAGCAGATATTAACTTGAGGGAAACAGAGTGAAACACCGTATCAAATACTACATTTTCTCATTCTATTGACTTATGGGCTAAAAGGTGTAAAACAGCTTACTTTGGTATGAAGCAATGGCCCTGTTTCCCCATTCATGTATTTTGTATTATAAAATGACTCTGGTTGCCGTGGCAACAAAAAGGCAGCAGATCTCATTACTGGGGTCTAGCCACATTATTTTCTCCAAGGAATTTCTTCTTTTCATTATTTTTCTCCAAAGGTCAGATATCCTCTGAGGCAGGGCGGGAGAAATCTGCAAAGGTGAACCATATTCATGGCAGAATTCCCCTGATAGAATTTACAATCATTTTGTTTTTTCTTTTTCCTCCTCTCTTTTCTTTATTTTTTTTTTTGTACTCATCAAAAGTGTCCTTTTAGTACACCGTACACATTAACCCATTGCTAGATAGATAACACAGTGCCCGATATTTACGGCACAAATAAAGCAATACTGAATATTTAAATAGATAGGGATGTTTGTGGTATTGATCTCTTGGATTACACATTATTTTACGAGCCAAGTACTTCTAACAATACAAGGTTGGAAAATGAAGCAAGATTGGCTTTCCCAGTAGCATTTCGGTTAACCCTTTAACAAACGTTTTGCTACTTGAGTATTTTTTCATTTTTTACTTGCGCAATATAAAATATTAATTGCAATACACTTTCACGGTTATAATTCTACACGTTTTGCAAACATATAATTTATGGAGTTTTTTTAAATAATTTTTTTCATCAAGGTTAACAATGAAGAATGCTATTAAATAAGGAATGCAAGATGAAAGCATATGGTATTTAAACTTATTTTTTTATCCTTATTTTTTTAAGTTAGACAGAAGACTGAGACTTAACAAGAGCATAGAAAAAGCAATATGTGTTTACATATTTATTACATGCTTAGTACTTAACAGTGTAGATGTTGTTGCTAATAGAATCCAAGATGTGTTTCTTTCTATAGTTAGAACAGAAAAAAAAAATAAACATGATAATATTATACACTTGCTATGCTTGACAATTAAACTGAGCCACAAAAAAAAAATAGACTACAAAGTATATATTTCGATCGTGCTATGCGGCGCTGTCAGCTATTAATGTAGAAATCTTTTGACAGCTTAAGACCTTTTTATAAATATAGGTGTTATACTACTACTAATTACTGAAAAGGACCCTCATTCAAACATTGCGAGTAGTATAACACTAAAATTTGGGCAATTTATCTTTTCTCACTCAACTAAAAATACAATTGTCATGTGATTGCTGTTGTCATGGCAACTACTTGATTTGTGCAAGAATACAAGGTCCCTTGTAGGGATAAAACGCTCCTTTCAAAGAAGGTATCATCATATTTTTCTTTCTAGAAAGACACTGTGCCTTTCTTCAACTTCAGTTCCACCAGTTGGTACGAGAGTCTGACAGGACATCGACATAAAGGGAAACAAGTTGAGTTTGTGAAACATATGAACTACCACAATATTTACCTTTTTAATAATAAATACCATAAACACAAAAAACATGAATGTTGACATGGCCACATCAATACTGGCTTATTAATTGCGCGGCTGTTTTAAATGTACTATTTGAATAACAAGGGGATAGATTCAGAATCAGGTGCTACCTTAACCAGAGCAGTTGCAAAATTACCAAAGACAATGGGCTATATTACGAAGTTGGCACTAATTTAACCAGTGCTGTTGTAAAATTAACAACTCCATAGACAATGTCGAACTCCTATTCCCTAGTGAATGCTAACTGTAACGTTAGGCTGAGTAATCGTTAACGTCAGGATAAGTGACTTTAACGCATGCCACCCAGATTACCTTCCTAGCGCTAAACCTCACAAAAATCTGTTCGAGCATCGGTGTTTGCACTACCTTGCTCAAGATTATGCTACTGTACGCATCCTATACTTAACATGGGGAGCGCAATCAGATATTAGCGTTAGGACTTTTAATACTCTACTTATCCTGATGCTAATTATCGGACTGATGTGTTAACCAAAATGTTAGCGACATCTAGAAGCTGGTGCTAACTGATTCTGTTTTTGCAGAATCGTTTTGCACCACCTAAACCCACCCCCCCCCATTAAATTGGATACTCACCTCTCATCCTGCAATGAGAATGGCAGGCCGATCCACCGCTTCTTGCCACCGGGAGTAGAGTGAGACTGGCGACATATAGTCCACTCCCCAGTCTCTTTCCGCAATCACTCCACAGCGCAATCTCACAAGAGCGAGAATGCGCAGGACTCACGGCCTGGTAGTGCAACCCTCCATGGAGTCCTATGGACTCCAGGAAATTATACTTGTGGCGGCACGGAAGCGCTTCTGCAAGTATCACCAAGGGTAGTGCATCGTTCCAAGGCAAGATGCTCAAGTAGCGCCTGCCCCAGAATTTCAAGATAAAATGGGGCGCTATGGGGGATACCTGCAGGTGCAGGTTTTCCCCGTTAGCATCGGCATTTTAGCATGTGGAAGGGAATAGGGCCCTATAATGAATAAGGTGAGTTTACAAGAGCTCTGGTTAAGTTAGCACCAACCTTGAAATAGGACCCTATGGATTTGGAAAGATTACAACAGCTCTAATTAAGATTACACCTAGCTTGGAATCCAGTTCAAGATGTCAACAGAAGATAATGTTAAATTCCTGGTGCATGCACACACCATTTATAAGTAGCATGTTTAGGGCCCTGTTCTGACAGAGCTGTTATTCGCGACTCAGTAACGAATAAATAGTGTATCCTTTAGCGGCTCACTATTATTGACTTTATTCTAACAGCTGTATTGGGGGCTTGACTCAGAATATTTGGGAGCCGCTGATTGCTACTACCAAGCACTACTGTTGCTATTGGCTACTGAAGTCTATAGGATTCCATGGAGAGAAGAGTGACCCTGCACTGGCTCTGCACTCACAAATGTGGGCACTCTGTGTCTCTTGTCGCTGGTCCCCAAGTTTGTAGTTTTGCTCAAGTTCCCATTCTTTATTTTTAATCTTTGTGAAAATTGTTCATTCTGTATAAATGATTATGATAATAATGTAATAAATGTGCCTGGATTGTAGTTATTGCTCACTCCAAAAAGGTTAGATAATATTGTAGTCATGGTTCTATATAGGTCCGTCAAGTTCTCCCACATGAGTCATTAAGTTATACCAATGCAGGACAACAGAAGCTTAGCGTTAACCTTGAAAGATAGATTCAGACCATTATTTCTCCTCCACCAAACAACTGACAATATGCAGTCAAGCATTCAACATTCTCCTGGCATTTGGTAAACCAAATATTGCTTGTCAAGATGTTGAAGCATGAGTCATCCAGGGCTCCACAGTGTGAAGTAACCATTGCTCTCTTCTACTGCACTGACTGCACGAACACACATAAAACCATCCGGCATACCTCTAGAAATAAAATAGCAATGGATTATACATTAGTCTTTCAGGGAATGCTTACTTAGATCCTAAAAGATGCAGTAAATATTATTTTCCAGATTATTATAAAATAACCATACAAAGGGAATATCATGTCTTTAAAGATTATATTTTATAATCCCACTTCTTGCCAAAAAATCTACAAATATTGAGCTAATACCATTGATTTATGAACCAAAACCCTATTGAAGCATACAAACTGTTTTATTGCTTGATTTATTAAATGTTATAGTGGAATAAAAGTTGATTATTTATAAACACATATTTTCATAATCACTAGACACTCACTAACTAAACTATTTCCTCAGAATGACTGCTAAAACATAAAGATTTCTCTTTTCTTGGCATGAAATATTTTTAATAAAGGAAAATAGGAGTTAAAGGAAATAATCAAAAGATAATTTGCAATCCAGGAAACCATAACCAATCCACATCTATACTCATCCAGGTAACATCATGAACAATCCGAAAAGAATAAAACTATGAGAAAAAGATTGTGGTCTTATGTATGGTATAACACTAGATGTACATAGCCAGTCTATATCGGACAGGGGAGAGAGGGAAAAAAAGAGGGTGGTGACCAAAAATGGGGGAAAGTTAGAAAAACAGTGAAGACCAGAGAGAAGGAAACTAGAGACATTAGACAACAAAGGAACTTGATCCCTATACTCCTCTGCAATGCTCCCCGTCCACAGCCACAACCTTCAACACTGTCCTTATTGCCAATGCCCAGCTGTAAAGGTGGCCACAACATACCCTCCAGAGCCTGCCTACTCAGGGCCCAGCCATGTTCTACAGTTTAGGACCCATCCAAGCTCTGCACTTCACTGTATATTACCCAATGGTACCATTATGTTAGTAATGTTTATCTGCGCCACCTCAAAGGACATCAAGAGATCTTCCTAAATTTCTCCACTTGCTTAATCCAGTCCCAAAATGATGTCAGCTGCAGTGATCTCCAATGAACAGGAACAAGGACTGTTCCCGTCTGCGGCATATAGAAATCGATGAAAAGCCTTTGGAGATTAATGAAAATATTAATTTGTTTAACCAACAAAATGAAGATTTCATAATTATGGAATAAGGGTTGTGTACCTTGAACTAGCTCAGTACACTTTATTTTCCTTAACACATTCACTCTCAAAATCGAGTTAACTCGATTTTGGATTGTCATACATTGAAAAGCACTCATTAGCATATCAAAACCCCATTTTCACACCTTTTAAAGGCAAGATTGGGGAGCCCTCTGTTGACAAATTAAATCCTTTGTTATATCTCTCTCCAGCCACCCAGGAGAGAGATAAAATAAGCTTCAAATAGAAGCCTTCAAACGTCACTGCAAGAAAAAGTTCAAACATTTTGCTGACGTATTACAGCAGCCATGGAGAGGGCAGAATACAGGGAGAGCTCTGGGGTGACTCACTGCAGTACAGGGATACGATTCAAGGGGTTATAATGAACTGAAAATCCCCGTACAGTACAGTACAGGAAACCATAACCAATCCACATCTATACTCATCCAGGTAACATCATGAACAATCCGAAAAGAATAAAACTATGAGAAAAAGATTGTGGTCGTATGTATGGTATAACACTAGCTGTACACAACCAGTGTATATCGGACAGGGGAGAGAGTGGAAAAAAAGAGGGTGGCGACAAGGTGACTTCCATATACAGGCATTATGCTACATGCAGATATTATTTTTATATTCTATTGGTATTTTTTGGAAGCTGCATTGCTAATAATCTCATTATGATCACTGCAAATCCCTAGAAGCAGGAGATCTGACCACTTTTATTATTTATCTTTATCACAGTTACTGTATTTGACACAAAGGTAATTTCTGCCTGTATGCTGATAATGCAGACCCCAAGTGTAAGTGTACAAGATAAGGGATGCCATCTAGAGTACCAACAATTTCATTTCAACAAAATTTCTGTAAAGGATAAACGAATACATGAAAAAAATTTGCAAATTTACATTATTTAACATTTTTAACTATATCAGAACAACAATCTCTGTGCAAACTTTGTATTTTTCCTTTTATTTCATTGTTATCGTCACATCCCATGGCTCAAATAACATAAAACAAAATACAAAAATTGTTTGCTAGTAAAGGGGTTACTCTCAAATAGGCACCATTTACACTTTAAAGTGTCTGAGTAAATATAGAAAGTCAGTACAAAAGACAGTCAGTATAAACATCTTGGAAAAAAATAAGAGTACTAGATAATAAAATGAAACTGTTCATCTGTTTGGCATTTGTATCCCTTTTCACAATTAAGAGGCTTATAATTTGTATTTTTTTTACACATCATTGTTAAAATAAAAATATTAATGTAAATAAAAGTGACGTGTAAACCTACATGATCAGATAAATTATGTAATTTTTTTGTATTTAAAATGTTATTTTGAAAAAGCGTCAGCAGTAAATCACACAGGATACAATAATGGCCACGCAGGGCCATTAACAAATTCCACAGTAAGGTAACTCAAAAGAAATCATCACATAAAGCAACAATAAAGTTACAACCAATGTGTCCGACTAAAGGAAAACAACTGAAAAAAGGGTGGGCGGGGTAAAAATAAGGGGGGGGATAACAATCAGAGAAGATAAAGAAGGCCAGATCGACCAGACAAAGGGGACGGGTGTAGTCTTATAAGACGGCCATAGGGGTGCAGAATGTTTGGCTGAGGAAGGAGAGAGAGAAGAGGGAAAAGAGAAAGAAAAGGGGGGTGAACTGCCCAAATAAAGTGACATTCCTGGCTCGCCCCGGAATTCCGAGGAAGGGCCAGGGGCCATGGAAGAGGCCACAGGGCCGGGAGTCCTGGGGCCACGAGAGATGGCGAGAGCCATGGTGGCTATCTCAGCGGCTCGCCCAGGACTACCCAGTGTCCCACCTGGGAAGGAAAAAAAAAGGGGGGAGGGGTTAAGAGCCAAACATCCTGACATCCTAGTGAGTCTATAAAGTCATAACATAGGATTAAACTGCAAAGTCCGCAGAGAGCTGAAAGTCCAATCTGGATTAAAAAAAATAATTAAATAAATAAATAAAAAAAATAAAAAAATCAATGGCAAGTAAACAACTGTAAAGCATCTCAATGAATAATAAAAACCGGGGTGAAAAAATAAGAATTAGAGGAAAAAAGGAAAGGGGCAGTCCCCTCAGCCTGGATCGGTGTACATGGGCCCCGCAGCCGTGGCATTAGAAATCCCAGGGTCAACTGAGCCGTCCGGGCCCGGAGTCATCAAGCCCAATTTGGCAAGCAAGAGCCAGGCCTCTGCCGGCATGCCGACTACGTGGGATATACCATCATGGTAAAGAGCAAGGGTGCCAGAGACTCCCCACCAGTGCCGAATTTCTGCTGCCCTCAATGCAGCCGTGACCTCACGGAACCGTCGCCTCGCCATCAGAGTAAAAAATGGTAAGTCATGAACAAGAGCCATGGACACATTTTCAAAAACAAAAGGTGCACGAGCCGCTGGCAGTGCCATCAGCTTCCCTTTAATCGAAATGTCCCGCATCACTGCAAGAACGTCTCTCGAGGCCTCCAAAGGAGCCGCGGCAGCCTTCCGTAGACGACCAGCCGATACAATCACGTGGGAGTCGGGACTCGGGAAAACCAGGAGATGACGGACCATCCGATTCAAAAATTCCAGCAGATCAGCAGAAGACACCGACTCAGGCACCCCTCGAATCCGGATATTTCGTCTGCGGTGGCATGCCTCCAGCAACTCCACAGCCGCGGTAAGGTGAGTAACCTGGTCTTGCAAAGCTGCGACCTGTACAGCCTGGCGTGTCCGCTCAACTGCCGTCCCATCCATCTGTGTTTGTACAGCATCCACCCGGGTTTTCACAGTGGTCACATCTTCACAAATAACACGGAGGTCCGCCACCCAAAGCTCCCGCATCTCCCGCAGCTCTGCGAACAGACAGCTAATATCCCCCTTTGTTGAAGGCCTTGCATCAGAAGTTAGATCCTCCGGGTGTAAAGGAAGCCGCTCAGCAGGGTGCACCTCCACAGCTGGAGAGCAATGCACAGGCCTCTGTTCAGAGCTGGATGGTCCCAGCAATGGAGCTGAGGATGCGGCGGGGGTCTGGGCCCATGCTACAGCTACACGGCTCTCCGACCAGTGTGCCCCCTCCTCATCCAAGGAAGGGTGAGGAGACAGGGACCCAGGCTGGGAGGCATCACGCTGATGTCCGAGGCTGCCTCTCATCGTTGTCCGGATGTCTCTCTGGCGTGTGCCTTCCACCTGGCGTGTGCCTTCCACCCTTTCCCGTCTTCTTCACCATTTGCAAACTCAGGGTAGAGGGGGGCCCACCAAAGAGAAAAATGTCCTGCAACTTGGCCGGAGCAAAGGCGTATGGGCCCAAGATGGCCGCCACAAGCAAACAGCCAAGATAGGCCCAGATGCTCCTCACGCCTAGAACCGCACCCAGAGCAATCCGGCGGAACCTCGGTCAGAAACGGAGGGCTACCAGGACCACCAGTCACCTTCCGGAAATCTTATAGCCGACGAGGGGGGGTCTCCAAAATTGGCCAAGTAGACCGCTATCATCGAGGAGCTCCACAGAACGTGACCGTCCTCGCCGGGCAGTTAGCTCAGCCCCCCCAAATTATGTAATTTAACCGAAATTCTATCTAAACACTTCTCACTTTAAAACTATGTAATTGTTTCTTTTCAAAAATGTGGATTTTTTTATAAACTTGAATGCAAAGTATTAAAGCTATTCCCCAGACATCACAGTTTCTAGTAATCAGCTACCTGGATCTCACTCATTTAGATAAACACTAATTTGCATAAACATTTTCTATCAAATTCAGTTAATGTTTTCACAAAAGCCTGAAAAAAACCTTTGAAACAAAACACCTTGCTTTTTAAAAACAAGAAATTAAAAAAAAATACATTTTCTCTTTATTTTAATACTGTATGGTCTTTAATATGAAGTGATTAAATATTTACTAACAATTAAGGAAAATGTAGGCCTCTAATTATATTCATGAGGCATTAATAACACTGCAAGCCATTGAGGCTCTCTATTACCAGCTCTATTATGAGCTTGATGCTATGTTAGCATGCTTTTCTCTCCTAGGCCAGGAAACACTAATCCTCTGAATTCTAATGATGCGAGACCTGCGAGTTATGCAGGTAAATTGCTGCAGGAAGCCAATGGATGTCACAAAAAAATTAGAATTACCTACAGTACAGACAGCCAACATAGAGTTGTTGTGTATTACCCCAATAAAATATAAAATCAGAAAAAGTGAGATGGAAAGAAAAGCAAACAAAAAACCCCACAGGAAATAAACATACGTCTCTAAACACATTTGCAAAAATTCATGAAAAAAGGAAGTGTAGAAAAACATACAATACCTCAAATAAAGTCCAACTACAAAGTGACAAGCTTTGATCTTGAGGCTGATACCTTAAAAAGGCAAAGAAAGACAGTGGACAGTGCTAGGACCCTGTGAATTTATGTAAAGAAACTTTCTATTGCCGACAGTGTAAAAATTAAAGTACCCTTAAAAAAAAAAAATTAAACACATTTTAAAGACAGTAAGCTTACTTGACAGAGGGCTCCTCCTGTTGGTCAAAAAGTGTTACTACTTGTATAATAATACAGCTGGAGTTTGGTCTGTCTGTAGAAAGAAAACGGATCTCCAAACTGTTCAAACAACTTCAGCACCTTGGATAACATGTCCAAGGTACTGAAAATTTGTGGGTAAATCCTGGAGCCATTTTCCATTGTTTCAGAAAGGGACCAACTCAAGTTTATTGATGAAGAACTTCTGCAGGAGATTTTTAATATCAAGTATACTCGACCACAGTTACATGTTAAGAATGCATGCCATTTTTCAATTAACTCTTACGTATTATTTTGTACTAAAACGTATTTGGTAGGGAAGGGGTTAAACAATAGGGTGGGATTTTTTAGGGGCTGTTTTTAAAATCTAACAATAGCTAAGGAATTTTAAAAATTTTATCTGTGGATTTCCATATTTCTCTGTATAGCACATATCAATATCAAATGCAAGAGAACTATATATACGTATATTCGGTTCTCTCGTATTTGATATTGATATATGGAGATCCAAAGGGATTATTCTAATGCATTTTTCATCAAGCTGTGATAGCATCATATAGAGAAAATAGGATTGACTGTTAAGTACAAATTGAAAAAGACATGGTCATTTAAGATAACTTCTTATCTACGCACAAGGAAACATCAAGAAAACAGACCACCGGCTGCAGGAGATAAACACAACTTTTGATTTTTTTCCTCCATCTGATGCATGTTGAACTAACTTGAATTTGAATGTTATAATAGCATATTTCTAGATTTCCAGTTTTCCAAAAGGAAGTGGTGTGAAAGAGGAAGGGAGTGGAAAATGGTGATAGGAGAAAGTAGTAGCAGCATTTCAAATATCTGAAAAAACTGTATAACTAGAGAGACCTATATGTGCTATTTAGGCATGCAAATAAAACATCAGCATTGAAGTATCACTCAAATCTTTTCATATCAACCTATGATTAACTATTGCTTTGTTGATAAGAGAAGCTGCTGTATTGTTTGTAATACTGTTAAATATATACTGTCCAAGAACAGAGCAGAACTAGGCACCCAGTCCCCACAAACAGCATAGTTCTTGGAAGCTATTGGCAACATTTCGGCTCTACGTGATCATTCACAGTCCTAGGGCTTATCCACCTAACCCTAATGCATATAGAGCACTTACAAACATATCAGCCAAGGTGTGACCGACCACTAGCAATACTTTCCAAACTAACATGCAAATCACATGGTATTGTTTTCTGCCACTGAAATTCAGTCTTAACCAACAGATATGAGATGCCTTAGGAGTAGGAACAGAGTGTGGTGTCCGGCAATCGGAAAATCCAAAATCTAGGCTCCATGGTGACGCATGTGCCCAGAGGAACCTCTTCAACTTCACACAGTAATTTCTGACAAATAGCACAGGAGGGAGCAGGGGGGGCTCTCCACGCATCCTGACCACTTAAAAAAGCTAAAGTCGTCACGATAGGTAGAATGACCATTTAATACATTTCAGGAATGTGATAACCTAATATGAAAATGTAGGGTTTTCTTTGGCTTTTTATTAGCCATTGTTCTTGAAAAGTCTTGTTGGTGCTAGTTAGCAGTACTAGTGGAAACAAAGGGCAGGCAATATAGTATTGTATTACCCCAATTGGTTGATGGCTTAAAATTCATAGAAAGTTTTCAGTAGCTTTGCTTTAGGAAAACTCGTAGGGCCATATTACAATCTTCACGCTAAAACAGGGATGCTAAGGAGGAAAACCTGCACATGCAGGTTTCTCCTTAGTGTCCCCGTTATAGCATGATAATAAGGGACAGGCGGTAATCCAGCAGCCTGCCCTGTAACACGTTGCTAAGCCTCAGGATGCTCGAGGCAGTGCTAAGTGCGCTGCAAGCATCCCCTCAATGGAGTCCATAGGACTCCATTGAGGCTTTCACTTCCAGTCACATGACCTGCAGGATCACTCCTCTCGTGAGAACCGGCAGGTCGGCGGAGTGATCGCAGAGGTTTTACATAGTATTACATAGTTACATAGGCTGAAAAAAGACATGCATCCATCGGGTTCAGCCTTTCACACAAGGCTCTCAGGTAGGCAGGGGGACTCCCCCCCTCATTTCCCTCTGCTCCCAGTGGCCAGAAGCAGCAGATCAGGCTGCCATCTTTGCCACGGGATGAGAGGTGAGTATTTTATTTTTATTTTTTTTCCGCTGGTGCTGACTGATTCCGCAGAAGCAGAATCATCTAGTACCAGCTCCTCACTGTGGGTAACTTTTGAGTTAGCCGCAGCAGGACAGTAATTAGCGTTAGGACTTTGTAATCCTAATGTTAATTAACACTTTGTGCTCCCCATGTTAAGCGTAGGGAGCACAAAGTACAGTAACCTCGCGCTGAAAAGTGCAAGCTCCAAATTGCTAACTTGTTTTTTAACCGTTAGCGTTCGGATTGTAATATGGTCGGCCCGCACTAGGGCAACCAAAGCTAACATTAACACTCACACAGCTGGGTGCTAACGACAGCGTTAACTTGGTAATATAGCCCGTATTGTCTGTAAAGTGTCATGTACAGCCTTTATTCTACACAGATTATATGCTGCAGGTGAATTCTCTTTCCGAAATGTGATTCCATCACATAATAATTGTGTTGGATGCAACTAGATTACTGTATAACAGCAATCAGTAATAATTTATTATCAAATTCATAATACCTGTATTCACGCCTAAGGGTCTTTAAGTAATTTATAATCATGACCACATGTTTATATTAAATCTCCCTTTTCAAGATCTTGCTCACCACATAAAGTAGAGAAATACTTAGAATTATTATTTTTTTCTTCTGTTATAAGTAAATTATTAAAATGTTTTGCATTAAGTTACTGAGAATGATTTTCAAGTTATTTAATAATGTTTGTGGCAGAAGGAAAATATCTATTTTATACCCTTGAGGCGATGCTAACAGCAGACAACAATTATTTTGTAAGAATTGAATTACTTATTTTATGTTTTTGATTGCAAAACTATGCTGTTCTTCAAGTATCCATGTGTCACTTTGTCTGATCGCTCACAGAATATGAAGTGCAAACACAAGACATCCTCTTGGCACTAAACTATAAAGGAAGGGCTACAATATAGCAGATACAAAGTACTAGGACACTAATCAAATAAACCTGTCGAATGAAACCACCGAACAGCAGGGCAATTTGGCAACTTTTCACTGCTGGTTTGTGTTCTCTGAATAGACGAAGCATTGCTTCTCTATGGGCATTTCACTGCCCTCGAACAGGCACCGTATGTGCAGGCAATTCGCCAACATTCGGTAAACTGCCTGCTCTCTGAATAGCCAAATGGCCAGGAAAGGTAACCGTACGCTGAATTCTCAGTTCTCCTTTGAAATTGTGCAAGATAAGGAACACGATCTATAGCGTACACCACGTACAGTTTACACGTCTACAATTTAGAACCTTTCATCCCAGCAATAGTTAAGTAAAAACAAATACATGAAAAATTTAAAATGAGTAAATTCACAGGGCCATATTACATAGTTGGTGCTAACTTAACCAGAGCTGTTGTAAACTTACCAGAGCCATTATAGCCTATGGAGGTTTTACGTTTACAACAGCTCTGGTTAAGTTAGCAACAATGTAATATGACCCAGAGTATTTTAATATTTTAACTATTTGGGAATAACAATCTCTGTAAAATTGCCACTTTACCCCCTAATTAGTTGTTAAAGGGACATAGCTATAACTAGATAATAGTACATTACAAATAAAACCACTTTTTTAACTCTTTTTTTCAAGCAATTGCATGTAAAAAGGAAAAATAAAGTAATTTTTTTATCTCTCGTTTCCGTTTTGTGTATTTTTCCCACGAAGAAACAGTTACAAAAATCTAATGGTGAGTTTTACTTTCTGGCTGTGATTTATCCTGTACAGTATTTATTAGTACCAGCTGGATAGAATAGAGATAACATCACTGCTCTCTAACCATGGAGACCCAGGTTCGAATCCTGGCCAGAGCACCTCTCCAGTAAGTGTCCTTGAGCAAGACACCTAATGGCACATACTTGCCTACCACACAATATCAGCTGTGAAATCCAGTGGTAATGTCTCTACCCTTCAACCGTGAAGAAGCAAGTCCCTCCAGTAAAACTGTGGAGCACATCCCTCCAGTACAACTGTGGAGAAGTCTCGACTTTCTGAGAAATGGGTTCAACTGACCCACCAGGTCACTGCTCTACAATCATGGAAAGAGAACCCGATCCCACTCAGAAGACACCACCAGCGAATGTCCTTGGGCAAGGCACCTAGCAATATGGATGCGCCTACCTCACAAAGTACTTGTACTTGGGAACAGGGTCCCCCTGAATAGGTCATCATCCATGTATGGTATTCTAAAGTATCAACCCCTTGTACTCTGATCTTGTAAAGCACTGTGGAATTTGTGGCGCCATATAAATAAAGGATAATAATAATAGTTAATGAGGTGGAGGAGGGAATGTTTAGATAAGGTCTCTGTTTCCTAAGATAAGAGATGACAACTGAATGAGATATGGCAGGGAGCTGGTGATGTCCTTTGAATACATCCCACACAATACAATTATTTGCGCCAGTGATTGACCCATAAACTCACATTCTATGTGAGTGAGGAGCAAGTGATGGAAAAATACTATTGGGGGCAGTTTACAACACTAAAGATCACAAAACGGATGCACCCAGTGACACATATAGAGTAAAATATTTTCTTAACTAAATATACAAGAGAAAAACAAAGCAGGTGTAAGATGTCAGCAACATAAAATAAACACAATAAGGACATCTCATTTTTTTGGTGGTAGTGGCAGTATAACTACGTATGCTTTTCCATTTTTCAAACAAAAGTTATATTTTTTCAAGGAAAAGCTCTTGGTCGTGAAAAAGCTAATTTGGAGAATTTTCTGCCCTCACCTAGTCATTTTGTCCAAATTAATTGCTCTTGTTTAGATTGAATAGTTACTTAGTTAATTGGATATTTTATCCGATAACAAAGATTACTCAAGCATTTTACTAACTTCTCACATAAAGAACCTTATGTGTTCTGCTATACACCAAGTGTAAAAATATAAACATATATTTTTTTTCTGTATAGACTATCTACATAATGTCCTGTTTTCTCATTCAATATGGTTTGATCTTCCCCTTTTTATCTTTCAATTGCCCATTAGCACAAGAAGGAGTATTAAAGCTGGATACATTTCTTGCAATCCAGTAAAAAGACAAAAAAAATGTGATCTCATTATTTGTCTTCCTACAGTAGCCAACCCGTGTGCAGGAAGATTATGATTACATTGATTTGGTAATCTACTATGTTTGCTTCTTCGGTATATTAATCATTTAAATATCTAAAAGCATTACTTTTGTTTTGTATATTATCATTTAAAAATATGTAAAATGAGTAATTTGTCCATGCTTATTTACCTGTCAATTGACCACATTCTATTTATTTATATTTTAAATACTCAATGGATTGTAATGACGGATTTTCAACATTTCTCTATCTGTCCCTATCACTCTTGCATTTTTGCTGTAGGCTATTTGAATTTTAGATATATACAGTATATTTTAAAAGCCTTTTAGATGTTTAGAAGCTTGATTTTATATGATCACAACTAAGACCTGCTAGGTAAAATTAATTGAATTATAAAAAAAACATTTAATAAAAAGGTTCAACATTCTTGTTAAAGTCATTATTAGCCAAAGTACGGAGTTAAAAGCACATTTGCTTAACTTTTCCTTGATAGTACTCAGAATCAATTTTATATAACTGTGAAATTAAATTGTAACATTGCCTGGTAATAAAATAAATGTGTAAATTGTTCCTGAAACGCATTCAACGCCTGTGTATAATTGAGCTGTTCTATTTCATTCTGTATTAGGAAAACCTTTCTCCAGTGTGAAAAAACATACAATTTCAAAATAGATTTAAATCCCATAAGAAACATAAGATTTTGTGACATTGTTTAATGGAAAACTGGAGATGTATATGCAATAGGTTCCTTTAGCGGTGTCTAATATTGTTCCAGAAAACAGCAAAAAGGCTGGAAATACTTGACCTTTGACCTGATTTTAGGTTTCTAAACCATGTGTTGTAAATACTTAACCTATTTTAGTTATGTTTTACTGATTACATAAACAGCATTTCCTTCTATACGTTATTTCAATGTGCAAAGATGTATATGCTTGATGAGTGATTGGTTGTTTTGTCTGTAAAATAAAAATCAAAACAAATAAGAAAACTGCAAAAGACTTGTTCCTGTTAGAAAATAGTTAAATTGAAGTCTGATGTGGCCACACATATTTCAACTTTTGAAAGAAAATCGTTCTTAATACTGAAAATGTTTGGATCTATGTTAGATTAATTTGAGGGACTACTTTTGTACCAAATTAAATTTGAACCAAAAATGTGTATTGTTTACAAAATCCTGAATTGCAATCAAACATTGATGATTAGTTAACTTTGATTTTTCAAGCAGCCCTTGATTGTTGCGAATTACAAAAATTTGTTTTTATATGGAATGTTTGGAATAAATATTTTAAATTAATTTAAAAAAATTAAAGATTTTCAGCTGACCGAATTATCCATATTTGTGACAAAGGCTCCCTTCGTCCAAACTCTCTGATTGTTACATAGGAAGAAGTGAAATGTATTTGTAGCATACTAGACTTGTGGGATTTGATTCAAACTTAGTTGATATTTAACAGAATGTCGTTGATTCAGAACGTCAGAAGCATCCGAATTCCTGAATAAGTGGTTGACGAACCAAATCGCATTTGAATAAAAAAAATGTGCAAAACGATCCGAATCAGTCCGAATACTGTCAGCCAGATCCAAATATATTCAGATCAATACAGATTGATTCATAAGACTGAAAGAAACTGCACTCAGGGTTTAAAGCATATTCTTTAACCATAAGCCTAATTGTAAAATATGCAGAAATAGTAAACATAACCCTATCCCTAATCCAATAACAAGTATACATAGAAACCCTAACTTTAATCTTAGAGCAAGTAAAAGTAGAAATCTTATCCTAACTTTAATTTCTGATCCGTGTGCACATATGGCTAGACACAGGCAAAAACAAATCAAAGAATAAATTCTAACCCTAGCTCCACCATCTTTATGGGTTAGGAAACGGGTAGGATTAGGGGTAGGTGTAAAATGAAATGTGGGCTTAGAGGTAAGGGTAGGGGACGGTAAGAATGAGGTTAGAGGTAGCATTAGGATTTATTTTTGCACATCATATATAAAAATAATATAAACACATGTTGCCAGATAGACATGTACACGACTGGAAAATTAATTTTGTTTTGTTCCATTTCGGGGGGGAAAAATTGTCCGACACAGAATGCATTTGACTGTGGATTCGTATTCGCTATTTTGTTCCGTTATTTCAAATCAATTTGATCGATTTTTATCACAAAAAAATAAGAAATACTGCTCAATTACTCTTAGATTAAGGTTAAAAATCAGGGTTACATGGCAAGCTAGGGTTAAATTACCGTTTCAGTGCTGTTCGGCAATTTGAGGATAGAGGAATCATTCAATGTTTCTCTATGGGACAATTTCATTGCCGCCAAATTGCGCCGAATTGCACCGTATGTCGCTGTCCAATGGTCTGTGGTGCTGATCTATTGGATTTATTGCTTTTTAGTGATATAAATCGATCCGAATCAATCATTATGTATAAATTTGATTCATTTTGTTTCTACTGCGATTTGTTTGAAATCATCTCATATTTCGGAAGTACTTCTGAAATACAAATGAATGGAATTTCAGACGAATTGCATTTCATTACGAATGAAACGCATACCTCTCCTGCCAAAGTTATCCATGATCCTAAACTCATCCCCTATAGCTAATCCTAGTCCAAACATCTTTAAATTAATTTTCCTCTGAAATCTAATCTTCTCCCAAACACTCACCATGCCCCTAAACATTAACTCATCTTCTAAATGGCATCAACCTAACCCATTTACTAATGCCTTTACTTCCATTCCCTTTACACCTAGCCCTCCATGAACATAGATCTTATTAATCCTTACCATAACTAACCCAAGGTCTTCTCAAACGTAGCCACCCCAAACCCCACCACTCACTCTCCCCTAAATCAGGTAACTATAAATTTGTCCTAATTCTACGGTATGGTCATTCTTAATCCTTTTTACCACTTTGTAAATGCAAAGTTTGTAAATTGTAATGTTCATGCACAAAATGCATCCTATAACTCCAGAGGGCTATTAGATAACTATGCTTATGGGTTATTGATGTGCTCAAGAAATGTAGCTGACCATAAATTTGAGTATTTTCCCAACAGTGACACAGATGAAATGCACAGGATCCACATATACAGCTCAACTTATATCTGGAAGATAAAGAAAAATCTTTACTATAAAGTTTGTCAGAAATAGATGATAAAATCGTCACAGAAAATACATCAAATGCCTAACATTTTTTCTGAGGTACCTACTCAAATTATATCTTGCTTTTGTCAGCAGGCCCTCCTCTTTTAGAACAGTTACTAAAATATGGGGGGGGGTGATATTTTGACAAAGTGCGTTATACACAACAGAATAGGAGTCAATATTCAATAAATAAAACTATATATACTTATTAAGATTACACATTGAGCATCCCTTCATCTCTATAAAATCAAATAAAACTAAATTTTTGTGCCTATTTGAAAAAATACTATTTGTATGTGTGTTAATGACATTTTATCCCTTTTTATCAGTTTGCTGTGCAACCTCTTACCATTTACATGGAAAAAGAGCTGGGATAATATATCAGTAGAAAAACACTGAGGGCATGTAAACCTATATAAAAAAGTTATTTTTCCAGAGGGGTATCACATAGGTCCTGTTATGACTAAACAAACTAACAAATTAAGAAGAAACACCGGATTTGAATGGTGGGAAACCCTCTTTCAAATAGACGTTTGTGTGATATAGCTCTATTAAAAGGATATGATGTGGGTCTCTTTAAAATTCCTACAACAGCATACTATAGTTTTGTGAGTCATTTGATATTGTTAGGACAATCAGCTAGCAGCTGGACAGACGCAGGGACAGACTAAGTAAAATGCTTTCAAATGCGGTCTCTCATTAATGCCCTAAGAAGCCTTAGTTAAACAGTAGGATGAAGTTCCTGCAGCTTTATCTACTTTTCCATAGCAATCTCTTGCATTCTATAAGAACAGGTGACATCAAATCAGAAAGAGTGGGATCTCTACTTTTCAAATTGGAGTCTCATGTTAATGTAAGTCATAGGGAGTATGAAATATTCACTCTTCATTATAATGTATGTCCTTGACTCAAAGATCCTTAGTTACAGTTATTTATATAGTTCTGACAAATTCTACAGTGCTTTACAATGGGGAAATACAGAGATGAGACATACTAAATAGTGATACATAAGAGACAGATGATCCTGCCCATAGGAAAATGGTCCTTTTGATACAGCCATGGGTGCTGCTAGGGGGTGGCTGATGACGCTAAAGCCCTGAATGCCCTTGAAACAGCCCAGAGTCTCCTAAGTTACATGGCTCAGTGTCAATGTAGCTCCCACAGGGAACTGACATCTTAGGCACATGGGTGAGTTGACATCAGAAATGGGACCTCACCCAGGCCAGGCAAGGAAGGAGATGTGGAGGAGATACCCCCCAGTACAGACTCCTTTGGACCTCCTATCTCTGGAACCATAATAGCTTTCAGGCCACGTGAGGTATCATTGAAAAAGCCAGAACATGACCAGGATGTACATAAAAATAAAAATATATATATAGCATATATATATAGTTTCTTATTCTAATGCAGTATTGTTGTTCACTTTTCAGTTATAAAGTGAACAGTGATGCTGTACTAACTCACCATTAGGGATGAGCTTTTCGGTTCGATTGATTTGGAGTTCGATTTGAACATTGGCCGTTCGGCGAATATCGAACATTTCCACGTATTCGCCGTGTGTTCGCCCACAATGCACCACAATGGACCACACTTTTCCACTGTCCTGAAACTTGTAATTGGCTACAGCCTTGCACCTGACCACAGGTCAGGTGCAAGACAGGTGCAAGACTATGCCAATCAGGGCTCAGAGTCCTGATTAGGCAAATTTTGCACAATCATGGGCTCACAGAGCTAAGTCCCGCAGCACATTATATAAGGGTTCCCCGCAGCCCCAGCACGTGTTTTTTTTGCAGGAGAGAGAGGAGATTGTTCTTTTATGTGTGTCTCACAGACGTCTAGCAGATTTCTGTGAATTGTAATCTGTGTCTTCTCACTGCCAGCTATTGGGGTCTCACTTTCTACTAGCAGATATCTGGGAATTGTAATCTGTGTCTTCTCACTGCCAGCTATCAGGGAGTCCCACATACGTCTAGCAGATATCTGGGAATTGTAATCTGTGTCTTCTCACTGCCAGCTATCAGGGAGTCCCACATACGTCTAGCAGATATCTGGGAATTGTAATCTGTGTCTTCTCACTGCCAGTTATTGGGGTCTCACAGACTTCTAGTAGATATCTGGGAATTGTAATCTGTGTCTTCTCACTGCCAGCTATCAGGGGGTCCCACATACTTCTATCAGATATCTGGGAATTGTAATCTGTGTCTTCTCACTGACAGCTATTGGGTTCTCACAGACTTCTAGCAGATATCTGGGAATTGTAATCTGTGTCTTTTCACTGCCAGCTATCAGGGGGTCCCACATACTTCTAGCAGATATCCGGGAATTTTAATCTTTGTTTTCTCACTGCCAGCTGCTGCCAGGCTATCAGGCTGTTTCACTGACTTATACCAGAGTTGTGTGAATTTGAATCTGTGTGTTGCCACTGCAAAGGCTATCAGGGTGTATCACTGACTTATAGCATTGTTCTGGAAAATCTGTATATATTTAATTTATATATCACTCACCATGTCAGAAAGACCAAAAAGGACAGGCAGACACTCCCAGACACAGATAAGAGGGCAAGCAGCCTCTGTGTCAGAAGGCTGTGCCCCTGGTCGTCGTGGATGTGGTGCATCCTCTGCAGGGGCACGCTTGTCCTTTCTAACTGGTGCTGGTCATCTTAAGCAGCAGCACCATACAGAGGATTTGGTGGATTGGCTAACCAGGCCATCCTCCTCATCCTCTGAGTCCTTTGCGAGCCAGGCTTGTAGTGGTTTACAGTCCACCTCAGCTGCCAAAACATCTAATTCAGCCTCCATGTCCTCAGCTACTCCTGCCGTAGTCTCACTATCACACATTGAGGAGTCAGCTGAATTGTTTGACTAAAGTGACAGTGACATGCTGCTTGAGGATGTGCAGCAACTCCAGTGCTCTGATTCAAACTCTGAGGTTGAGGAGGGGAGTATAATTAGCCTAGAGGGAGGGGGTGCCAATGACATACAAATAACTGGCACTCATGTTCCCCCAGCAGCTGCAGCATATTGCGAGGTTGGCTCCAGTGACGAAGAGATTGGGAGTAATGACAATGATGATGAGGTCACTGACTCCACCTTGGTGCCTGATCGAACAGAGGAGTAAAGGGAGGAGGAGGAGGAGGCACAACAAAAACGAGGCAGAACGTCCTCTATGAGCAACCGTAGCCAGTCCAAGGTATCAGATGTCAGAGCTGCTCAAGCGCAGAGCGTAGTTGTCTCTCAGCACACGTCTAGGATCTCTGCTGCCTGGGAGTTCTTCACGACATGTGCAGCAGACTGCAGCGTTGTTGTTTGTAAGCTATGTCGGAAGAGGATCAAGCGTGGAAAAGACATCAGACACTTGGGTACTACGTGCATGAGGCGACATATGACCACCTGCCGCGCATCCCGTTGGCACAACACTTTGCATAGGTCCTCCTCCTCCTCATCTGTCTCTACCCCCACTATATGTCCTACCATGTCATTGCCTACAACCTCCACTGACAGGGATGATGCTACAGTAATGGGTGTACCACATCCTTCCTCTGAATCTGCCAGCATCCCATCAGCTGCAGCTTTATGCAGTCAGATTTCGTAGCCCCAGCTGCTGCAGCGGAAGAAAAAATATTGTCCCAACCATTCACATGCACAACGTCTAAATGCCAGCTTGGCAAAATTACTCGCATTACAGCTGCTGCCTTTCCAGCTGGTGGACTCTGCTTCCTTCCGTGAATATGCTGTACCACAGTGGCAGGTTCCAAAACGCCATATATTTTCACGGTAGGCCATTCCAGCACTATACCAGCACGTGAAAGACAATGTTATGGAGTCATTGGGAAAGGCAGTCAGCAGCAAGGTGCACATTACTTTAGACACGTGGTCCAGCAAGCATGGACAGGGCCGTTACATTTCCTTCACGGCACCCTGGGTAACTCTGCTTGCAGCTGGGAGGGATCAAGGACGGGGCTCTGTGCTGGAGCTTGCTCATCCCCCACCTCTCCAGAAAGTTGCTTATATGAGGTCTGTCTGCTCCACCACCTCTTCCTCCTCCTCCTTCAATATCTCTGTTGAAGTGGCAGTTAAACCGACACGTGGCAGGGGCTACGCAATGGCTCAAGCAAAATGATGCCATACTGTGCTTGAGCTGGTTTGTTTAGGGGACAGGAGCAACACCGGGCCTTGAAATTTTGTCAGCTCTGCAGGGGCAGGCGCAGAGATGGTTATTACCACGCCAGCTTCAGCTGGGAATGGTCGTCTGTGATAATGGCAGCAACCTTCTCTCTGCACTATGCCTGGGTAAGTTGACGCATGTACCATGCCTAGCACATGTCCTAAATCTGGTGGTACAGCGTTTCCTAACCAGGTACCCAGGGCTGGAAGAGCTTTTCAGCCAGACCAGAAAAGTCTGCAGCCACTTCAGACGGTCATTCCCAGCAATTGTTCACCTGGCAGAAATTCAAAGAGAATTCCACCTTCCCACAAACCGTCTGATCTGTGACATGCCCACTAGGTGGAACTCGACATTGGCAATGCTGCAGCATCTGCACAAGCAGCAGAGGGCCATCAATGAGTACCTGTGTGAGTATGGCACAAAGACAGGTTCAGGTCAACTTGGTTCCCCCCCTGCAGTGGCTGATGATCAAGGATGCATGCACTGTACTGTCACCATTTGAGGAGGCAACGAGGATGGTGAGCAGGGACAGTGCATGCATCAGTGACACAATTCCTTTAGTTTTCCTGCTGGAGCGCACTCTGCGGGGAATTATAGATGTAGCACTAGAGGCAGAGCAGCGGGAGGAAGAGGAGGACTTCCCTAGCTCTCAAGGCCCCAGTCTTTATGCCAATAGCATTCCTGCGGGTGCTCAGATCAGACAGGAGGTGGAAGAGGAGGAATATTTAAGTTGTGGGGACATTGAAGGTGGGGATTCCTCAAGGGAGGGTTTTGTGTCCCCAGAAACCCAAGGACTAGTATGTGGCTGGGAGGAGGTAGTGCACGATACGGTCATCCTCAGCGACCAGGAACACTCTTAAGCTAATGCCACCTCCAACCTACGCTGCATGGGCTCCCTTATCCTACAAAGCCTGCTAAAGGACCCCAGGATTCGTGATATCAAGGAGAGGGATCATTACTGGTTGGCAACCCTTCTTGATCCACGATACAAGGGTAAGGTTGCAGAGCTCATCCTGCCCTCACAGAGGGAGCACAGGATGAAACAACTTGAGGACGCTCTAAAGCGACACTTGTGTAACACCTTTCTAGGCATTGGTAGATTACCAAGTGATGACACAGGTGCTTCTGAGGCTGCGCATGATCAGAGGAATAGCGGTGAAGGCCGGGGCCGCTTGACTGATGCCTTTTTACATTTTTTTAGTCCACGACGCCCAGGGACATCAAATGTAGGCACCCATTGCCAGCGTCTTCACCATATGGTGCAGGACTACCTAGGTGCAAGGGCAAACCTGGATACCTTTCCAGCAGATGATCCACTGGTTTACTGGGTGTTGAGGTTGGATCACTGGCCAGAACGTAGCCAATATGCTATGCAGCTACTAGGTTGCCTTTCATCCAGCGTGCTTTCTGAAAGGACGTTCAGTGCCGCTGGAGGTTTTGTCACAGACAAAAGAGTGCGTCTGTCCACCGACTCTGTAGACAGGCTGACATTTATAAAAATGAATCAGTCTTGGATCAGCAGCTATCATTCCCCTGATGCTGATGTAACTGAATAGATCGGGGATCTCTTCTGCATTCCCAAAACCTCCACCACTGCACTCTTCCACAATACCTCAGAGGGGTTACGGTGTGAAGGCACTAGCTGGCACCAAAGGCCCAATATTTGGGTGCACTGATGCGTGTACCAGATTCCAATCATTTTAATATTTGAATGCCGGGTCCACCCCTGCAGTCTTCCACAATACCTCAGAGGGGTTACGGTGTGAAGGCACTAGCTGGCACCAAAGGCCCAATATTTGGGTGCACTGATGCGTGTACCAGATTCCAATCATTTTAATATTTGAATGCAGAGCCCACCCATGCACTCTTCCACAATACCTCAGAGGGGTTACGGTGTGAAGGCACTTGCTGCCACCAAAGGCACAATATTTGGATGCACTGCCACTGACGTCTATACCAGATTCATATCATTTTAATATTGGATCGCAGGGTCCAACCCCGCACTCTTCCACAATGCCACAGAGGGGTTACAGTGTGACGTCACTGTTGCCGACACTAAAGCCCCAATTGTAAAGCACCTAATGTTACTTTCATCCAAAGCCTGCATACGTTGCACCATAATGTAGCCAAAAAAATTACTAAACTTGTTCTGCGTGTCCTAAAACGTCTCCACTTTTCATACAGGCTGCCGCCCCAAGCAGTTGTTTATGAATAGATTAAAGAAAACCATCTATCATCATTTGAAATGTCATTTTTTTCTTTTTAAATGTTTCTATACATCCTACAAATCCGCCACTTCACGGGCAGGTTATGGGGACCTCCTAGGCACGATATTTGAAGAAATTTTTCGTTTTTATTCTTAACCTTTATTTCATGGAAAACTCACTGTTCCTTTAAAAATGCTTTTTTTAACTTTATGTCCTTGTTTCCTGTCCCCCAGGGCACTACCCGGACCCCCATACACCTTTTATGGCAAATATCTAGCATATATGCCCTCTTGGAGGGCACTCTAAAAATCGAACGTTCGAGTCCCATTGACTTGCATTGAGTTCGGATCCGGTTTGCGTCCGAACTCGAACTTTTGAAATTGTTCGAGTTCGAATGCGAACCGAACACGGGGGTGTTCGGCTCATCCCTACTCATCATCTCATTTCCCATGTTGCCAGCAAGTGTTGAGGTGGTGGCATAATGCGTAATTGCGCATTGCTCCATCAAACTTCCTAAACTGCTGTCAGACTCTGGCCTTTCCAACAATATGAAATATGACCACGTAATGTGTTAAAATAGAAAAACGAAAAATAAATTGCAAAATTTACCTTTTTTTCAGGCAGTAGCATCGGGTACTTTTACTTTTAAAACAAACAATGCTGCAGCACCAACTCACCTTCTTATTTCCCATGATGGAACCAAATGGGGATGTGAATGCATAAAGCATTACATATTGGTTCATCTAAAAAACAAGCTGTCCCACCGCTACAAGAGAGTGTGGGTAGTTTGGACCCCTGTATCTCCATTCATTTCACTCCACAAAGTCAAGTTACATGTCATTGTAAACTTGACCGAACATGAACAAGCAAAATCTTAACGAAAAGTATCAAACAAAAAGTGTTGTTTTTCTTTTTTTTGTTCCAAGTCAATGGCATAATCCATTTATCACGTATAAAATGAGCAATTACTCACCTTCTCATTTCACACCCCGAGAGCAAGTTCAGTCTTTTCTATATAGTTATATTATTTATACAACACAAAATCCTCCAAAACAAGTGATAATTGGGGTTATTCCTCTCATAACATCTTATAAAGCTGTAACTGATTGAATTCTGAATGGAAATAAAATATGTTTTACATTTTTTGTTATAGCATTCTGATGGGACATGACGTGCACTATGCATTAGTGAACGCTAATGGTAGCGTTCAGGTGAGTAAGTTTTAACTTCAGGATAAGTGACTCTAACTTATGACCCCCCATATTACATTCCTAATGCTAAGCCGATAAAAAAATACATTAGCGCATCGGTGATTGCGCTAGCTTGCGTGAGTTTACTGCACTTTGCGCACCCGATAATTAACATGGGGAGCGCAATCAGTAATTAGCGTTAGGATAAGTAAGGTATTACAACAAAGTCCTAATGCTAATTACCTCACGGATGCGTAAACAGATTTTTTATTTAGCCCGTCCCCCATAAATCAGATACTCACCCCTCACCATGCGACGAGAATGGCGGTGTCACGGATCCCCCTGATACTAGAATGGTGGTCCCTATACGCAGGACACTCTCTACCCTTCCGATCCTTAGAATGGTCGGCACGACTAGACAGACTACTAGAATGGCAGTACAGAGCACATACAAGAGAGACGTCACGGATCCCTCTGCTTATCTGACTAGTGGTCCCTAGACGCAGGACCTTCTCTACCCTTCCGATCCTTAGATTGGTCGGCACGACTAGACGGACATAGAATGATACACAAGGACTTAGAATAATTAGCTCTTCCCAAGACCCTAACAACACAAGGGGTAGTCTGATGTGTGCTTAGGGTGCCACACAGACTGACCTCAATACCAGAAATAGAAGAGTTAATGCCAATACCAGGAGTTACGCACAGAATGGTTCGTTCGCCAATGCCAAGGGTCATGCACAGAATCGTTTAGTTTGCCAATGCCAAGGTCATACACAGAATCGTTAGTTTGCCATGCCAGGGGTCATACACAAAATCGTTAGTTTGCCAATGCCAGGGGTCATACACAGAATCGTTAGTTTGCCAATGCCAGGGGTCATACACAGAATCGTTAGTTTGCCAATGCCAGGGGTCATACACAGAATCGTTAGTTTGCCAATGCCAAGGGTCATACACAGAATCGTTAGTTTGCCAATGCCAGGGGTCATACACAGAATCGTTAGTTTGCCAATGCCAAGGGTCATACACAGAATCGTTAGTTTGCCAAAATATACAAGAGCTCTGCGGGAAGTAACTACCACGTCAGGGCATCGGCGTCTCTGTGAGTCTGGGCTTTAAACCCGGCGGGTCCGCGTCTCCCGCCAGGCCCCGCCCCCCGGCGTCCCACGTGTGCGGAAGCGACCGCAATATCACTCGGCGCCTGGCCAGCGAGCAGCGAGGAAGCTGCTGCCAGGCGCCGGGGGGGTGCGGGGCCACCGTGACAGAACCCCCCCTCTACGGGCGGCCACTGGACGACCCCCAGGAGCGCGGGGATGAGCCAAATAGAAAGCCCTCACCAACCGAGGAGCATGAACCTCAGTAGCCGGGAGCCAAGAGCGATCCTCTGGACCGTAGCCCACCCAGTCAACCAAGTACTGAAGGACCCCCCTAGAAACCCTGGCGTCCAGAATGGCCTCAACTTCAAACTCCTCCTCGCCCTCCACAGAGACAGGAGGAGGGGGGACACGGACCCTGGTGTACCGATTACACAAGAGTGGTTTTAAAAGGCTCACGTGGAACACATTGTGTATCCTGATATGGGAGGGCAGTGCCAAAGCATAGGAGACCGGATTGATTCGCCGCAGAATCTTATAGGGCCCTATGTATCTGGGTGCCAGTTTCATAGAGGGTACTAAGAGCTTGATGTTCCGTGAAGAAAGCCAAACCCTGTCCCCAACTTGATACACGGGTGCCGGCCTCCTGTGTCTGTCGGCCTTGATCTTCTGGATACCACTGCTATCCTCCAGAGCCCTTTTAACCCTTCCCCAAGTTTCTTTCAATGACGCTAAATGCTCATCCAGAGCAGGAATCGCGGTATCAGGAAACGTAGCAGGGAGCACAGTGAAGAAAGGGGAATGTCCTGTGGCTTCGCTCACTGCACTGTTCAAGGCATACTCTGCCCACGGTATCAGGTCTGACCAGTTATCTTGTCGTTCGGATATAAAGCACCTGAGATATTTCTCTATATTTTGATTGGCTCGTTCTGCTGCTCCGTTGGTCTGGGGGTGATAGGCCGAAGAGAAGGATAGGTCTATCCCCACATTCTTGCAAAACCCTTTCCAGAATCTGGAGACGAATTGGGTCCCCCTATCAGAGACAATCCCAAGAGGAATACCGTGTATGCGGACCACATTGGTAATGAAAATGGGCACCAGTTCGGCTGCCGAAGGAAGTTTCCGAAGAGGAACATAGTGACCCATTTTGGAGAATCGATCAATGACCGTGAGTATTACAGTATTCCCTTTTGACTCGGGTAACTCTACTATAAAATCCATAGCTAAATGCGACCATGGTCGTTCGGGGATTGGCAGAGGCTGGAGTAAACCAATGGGCGCTGTTTTGGGACTTTTATGTCTTGTGCACACCTCGCACACGGTTATGTAATCTTTAACATCACGGCGCACCGTGGGCCACCAGAGGAGTTTACGTATACTAGACACTGTTTTGGTGATCCCCATATGCCCAGAGGTTTTGTTATCATGATAAAGTTTCAGTACTTCTTCTCTTTCGTTCTCAGGTACAAAGAGTTTCGCAGGAGGTCTCCCCCAGGAGCTGTACCCTGGGCGGTCTGCAATCTTAACATCAGAGGAGACGAGACACTAATCGTGGTAAGGGCTATAATTCTTTCCTGGGGTACAATGGGATGCTGATCTTGGATGTTATGTTCGTAGGATTCGTATTGTCTTGACAATGCGTCTGCTTTAATGTTTCTTGACCCAGGTCTATATGTGAGGACGAAATTAAAGCTTGAAAGAAACAACGACCATCTCGCTTGTCTGGCATTTAACCGTTTAGCGTCTCCAATGTACGTAAGATTCTTATGATCGGTTATGATGACAATGGGGTCCCTAGACCCCTCCAATAAGTATCTCCATTCCGTCAAGGCTGCGATAACTGCTAACAACTCTCTATTTCCGATATCATAGTTCCTCTCTGCCGGGGACAACTTTCGGGAATAGAAGCCGCATGGATGCAAGGGTTTGTCGGGTGCCTCCCTTTGGGACAAGACTGCACCAAGACCTAGCTCGGAGGCGTCAACTTCAACCTGGAAAGGCAGAGCCGGATCTGGATGTCGGAGAACAGGGGCAGTTGTGAATGCCTGTTTAAGTGCCTCAAAGGCTTGACTGGCCTGGGGTGTCCATTTCTGATTCGCCAGCCCTTTTTTAGTCATAGCCGTGAGGGGAGCTACCAAGGCCGAAAAGTTTTTAATGAACCTCCGGTAGTAATTAGTAAACCCCAGAAACCTCTGGATGGCTTTAAGCCCTTGGGGTAAAGGCCAGTCAAGAATCGCTGAGAGTTTGTAGGATCCATTTGGAAACCCTCAGGGGTTATTATATACCCAAGGAAGTGCACTGTCTCTATGTCGAAAATTTTCTCTAGTTTACAATATAACCCAGCCTCAATAATCTCTTCAACACTTGTTGCACATGGACGTGATGGGTGTCCTTATCAGGAGAGTATATCAGGATGTCGTCCAGATATACTATAACGAACGTTTGCAGAAAGTCCCGTAGGGTGTCGTTTATGAGGTCCTGAAAAACGGCTGGCGCGTTACATAATCCAAAGGGCATCACTAGGTATTCATAATGCCCGCTACGTGTATTAAAAGCCGTTTTCCATTCATGCCCCTTCTTAACCCTGACCAGGTTGTACGCTCCGCGTAAATCAAGCTTCGTATAAATACGGGCCCCTTTTAATCGGTCGAACAATTCTGTTATAAGAGGTATTGGATATGCATTTCTTATGGTAATCCTATTCAAACCTCTATAATCGATGCAAGGTCGCAGGTCACCCTCTTTTTTGGAAACGAAAAAGAAACCTGCTCCTGCCGGAGAGGAGGATCGTCTGATAAATCCTCGCTCTAGATTCTCCCTTATATATTCCTCCATAATGTCGTTTTCCTTTTGTGACAAAGGGTATACGTGTCCTCTAGGAGGCATAGTACCAGGGAGCAACTCTATAGCACAGTCATAAGGACGATGCGGTGGTAGGACCTCAGTCCTGGTTTTAGAGAACACCTCCTTTAGCGCCATATAACATTCAGGGACTTCGGTGGACAAAGGAGGTGCTGTAGCAATATTGAGGCTACCAATCACATCAACCCTGCCCAGGCACTTTGACTGGCAACTAGGACCCCAACACTTTATATCTCGCTGGCCCAATCAATCACCGGGTTATGCTCTATTAACCATGGGAACCCAAGAACGACAGGACATGAGGGAGAGTCGATAATCTGGAATCGTATGGTTTCGCGGTGCAGAACTCCCGTAGTCATGCATACATCAATAGTGTCGTGAGTGATATGGGGACATGACAGGGGTTTTCCGTCTATGGCTTCCACCATTAGAGGCCTCTCCTTTAGAACCAGAGGTAAGAGGTTTTTGGCGGCAAAACATCTGTCCATAAAATTACCTGAGGCTCCAGAGTCTAGGAATGCCTCAGTCTCGAGGTGAACCCCCTCCCAGGTGAGGGAGATGGGTACCAGAATCCGGGTTTTTTTTTTTTCATCGTCCACAAAGGAGGCATACAGAGAACCGATAACCTGGGTATTGGCTGTTCTTTGACCTGATTTGTTAGTCTCACCCCTGCTACCCCTGGGTCTCTGAGGACATTGAAGGCGGAAATGATCTGCCCCGGCACAATAAAAGCAGAGCCCCCTTTCTTTTCTGTGAGCTCTTTCTGCCTCTGAAATACCCGTTTTTCCTATCTGCATGGGTTCAACGGCCGGTACATCAGTCTTTGCGGTCTCCGGGTTGCCTGATGTAGTGGTGTGTCTGGGTACTAGGGGTAAAGGAGGCAGGACCCGTCTGGGTCTATCTCTGGGGTGTCTCCTTTCCCTGATTTGATCGTCCATGGCAATGCAGAAATCAACCAAATGATCCAGATGTTCTGGTAATTTTAAGGGAGCCAACTCAAACATAAAAGCCTCGTTCAGGCCTTCGGTAAAGGCTAGGGTTAAAACGTCGTTCGGCCAGTGTACCTCAGAAGACAAAGTCTTAAACTCTATGGCATAGTCGGAGACCCTCCTATTACCCTGTTTGATGTGAAACAGGGATCTACCCGCATTGGTAGCCCTTCTAGAGGGATCGAAGGTACGCTTTAACTCGGAGGTAAAACCCTCATAGTCATAAATGATGGGTTTCTTATTCTCCCACAAGGGCGTGGCCCATAATAAAGCTTTTTCGGTTAGATGATTAATCAGATAGCCTACTTTGGCTTTATCGGACATACAGGACCCTGGATTGTTCTCGAACAAGATCTCGAGTTGGGTCAGAAAGCCCCGGCATAAGTTTGGTGTTCCATCATAGCGTACGGGTGCCTTCATACTGAGCCTACATCCCTCGGGAGCGGCCGAACTGACCCTAGGCACTACTGGGTCTGGAGGGCTTGCAGTTCCAGAACTGGATCGATTTAACAGGGTTTGCAGGGCAAGAGCAATCTGGTCCATTCTATGGTCCTGCTCTTCTTGTCTGGCTGCAATACGTGTCAACTGATTAGAGAGGTCTGCGGGATCCATTGGCCCTGACGTAATGTCACGGATCCCCCTGATACTAGAATGGTGGTCCCTATACGCAGGACACTCTCTACCCTTCCGATCCTTAGAATGGTCGGCACGACTAGACAGACTACTAGAATGGCAGTACAGAGCACATACAAGAGAGACGTCACGGATCCCTCTGCTTATCTGACTAGTGGTCCCTAGACGCAGGACCTTCTCTACCCTTCCGATCCTTAGATTGGTCGGCACGACTAGACGGACATAGAATGATACACAAGGACTTAGAATAATTAGCTCTTCCCAAGACCCTAACAACACAAGGGGTAGTCTGATGTGTGCTTAGGGTGCCACACAGACTGACCTCAATACCAGAAATAGAAGAGTTAATGCCAATACCAGGAGTTACGCACAGAATGGTTCGTTCGCCAATGCCAAGGGTCATGCACAGAATCGTTAGTTTGCCAATGCCAAGGGTCATACACAGAATCGTTAGTTTGCCAATGCCAGGGTCATACACAGAATCGTTAGTTTGCCAATGCCAGGGGTCATACACAGAATCGTTAGTTTGCCAATGCCAGGGGTCATACACAGAATCGTTAGTTTGCCAATGCCAGGGTCATACACAGAATCGTTAGTTTGCCAATGCCAAGGGTCATACACAGAATCGTTAGTTTGCCAATGCCAGGGGTCATACACAGAATCGTTAGTTTGCCAATGCCAAGGGTCATACACAGAATCGTTAGTTTGCCAAAATATACAAGAGCTCTGCGGGAAGTAACTACCACGTCAGGGCATCGGCGTCTCTGTGAGTCTGGGCTTTAAACCCGGCGGTCCGCGTCTCCCGCCAGGCCCCGCCCCCCGGCGTCCCACGTGTGCGGAAGCGACCGCAATATCACTCGGCGCCTGGCCAGCGAGCAGCGAGGAAGCTGCTGCCAGGCGCCGGGGGGGTGCGGGGGCCACCGTGACAGGCGGTCTGTTTCACTGCTTGCTGATGACAAATAGCCCCCAGTCCCCCCTGCGATCACTTTGTGGTGCTGCACGATCTTGCAAGAACAAGATCGCGCAGGGCTCGCGGTCTGGCAGCGCAATCCTCCATGACGTCCTATGGACTCCAGGAGGTGATACTTCGTGCCACAGAGGGGTAGGAGAGGAGAGGAAGGGGGAGCCCGGAGGAGGGAGTTTAGAAGCAGAATCGTGCGGGGGGGTTTCTTTCGGGATAGATTTAAAGGAGTTTGGCAGCAGTGTAGAGGCTAGCAAATCTTGGAAAGCAGGTCTAGGCAGTGGACAAGGATTAATAGATATTGGCATCAGCTGTTAAACTAAAAATCAATATTTGTGTAGGATGTTTGACACATGACAGCACTTTAAACACTATTTTCAATTGCAAAATAAATAATTTGGTGTCTGACAGTGGGACAAGCATTATTGTTGAATGGAGTCAGCTGCAAAATTTGTCATTTTTGTGGTGTTTGACACTTGACAGTGTTTTAAGGACTATTTTGAGCTGTAAAATAAATAATTTGGTGTGTGACAGTGGTAGAAGTATTGTTAGATATTGGTGTTAGCAGCTAAATAAAAATCAATAATTTTGTGGGGTGTTTGACATGTGACAGTGCTTTAAGCACTATTTTCAGCTGTAAAATAAATAATTTGGTGTCTGTTAGACTGGTACAAACAAGGCGTCAACTGCATATTGGTGATTTTGTGGGGGTGGGTGTTTGACACAACGGTTCACAGCAATAAAGTCTTTCAATCTTCTAATACTCCTATCTGGGTAACAGTCTAACACTGTCAGGCTAATTTTTAAACAATATATATATATATATTAAACTCTTATTATATGTATTTATAAATATATTACACACACATATGTATATTGTGCGCATGTGTATACCCGCTCAAGCATATGAGCTTCTTTACTCCACTGCTATCAAATATGCTATGGACTCTAGACCCATATCTTTTGGAGACCTAGCAATCTCCCTGTAAACAACACTTTATAAAGGTGCTCAGCCAGACATCCTGGCAGCTTACAATCTAAAGAACAAATGTAAGTGAAACAGTAGGGAAAAGTGAGAGTGTGGAGCTGGTGGTCAGAATATAGCAGATACTGCATGGTAAAAGACCAAAGCTTGGGCATTGTAAAGCTAATCAGAGAGAGAAGTGGAGGAAGCTGGAAGGGAGAGCTATAAGATTAGGACAATGACTGAGTAGGACGGTGACTGTGGTGGGCTTCTGGGCCTGTAGAGTTTACAGGAGCTGGAATGGCTGTGGATGATGGCAGATGAAGGTGTGTTGTACGGGAAAAGAGTGTGCTTTTTCTGCAACGTATTTATGGTCTGGGAGGAGATATGAGCTAGAGATGCAGAATATAGCTGGAAGAGTTTAATAAAAAGAGGAAAAATTGAAAATACAATCAGGCAGGAATTAATAAATGCAAACATACTGCAAACACAAAGTAAGAACAGTGGCATTAGAGCAAAGGCAATGTGGAGTAATGTGGCAGATAACATGTTGATAGTAGGATATCTTGGTTTTCTTCAGAGTTTAAAACGCAGGAGCTGTAAATGGCAGTGGATGATGGCAGTGGATGGTGTGCTTGGCCCCCAACACATTCACCATCACCAGCAGGACAAATGGACAACATTTTATACATGGTAATTGAAAATAGGCTTCTTCCAGCTTGTTTTATAACTATAAAAGTGCCCCTACCATGCCATGCAAAATGGAAGTTACTTACCTTACAGGATGTAATCAAACACAAGTTACTCACTTGTACTGCAGAAGAATACGAATGTCTTTCTGAATTCCCTTCATCAATGTACTGTTGTGCCTGCATGAAACCCCCCTTCCTACCACCACAGCAAAACACACACACACACTCACTCACACTTAAAGTAGGATTTCTAAACAAAGAGTGTGAAGATGCCCCTAAGTAAACATATTTGGATGCCTATATTTTGAAAAAATATATATTTCCTGTGTTGCAATTTCAGGTTCTAGTGAATAATATTAAAGTAAAATATTACAATGTTGTATTTTAAAAATGCCAGTCCCTGTTTTATATGAAATGTAATTTGAAAAACAAAAGTGAACTCATAAGTGAATTCACCCAAAATTAGAACAAATTAACTCCATAGTGACCGGGCGATTTTACCATTGTCTGTCCAAAAGTACCCACTGCTGTTTTTACATTTCTGCGCTGTTTGTGTTTGGCTCTAATTTTCCTCTTACTCGTTTATGGAACCCACACATATTATATACAGTATTTCTCACCATTAAGAGGACTTTAAAAAGATACCATTATTTTCATAATATCGTATAATTTACTATATGAAATAAGATGAAAAAAACCACACTTTTTCGACCTTTAATCCCCAAAATTTACAACCGCCAAAAAAGACCTACCGTAATCTAAATAGCTTTGAAATTTTGTTATGAAATTATAAATACCCAATTATTACATGTTTTTGCTTTTTAACCCCTTCACTGCTGAGCCATTTCACCTTTGGTGCTGAGCATCTCATTTTGACAATTTTATGCTCCTCATTTTTAAACGTGATTTGAAGTCCTATTTTAATAAATCCAACACACAATTTTTTTTTTTTTAAAAAAGTACTTTTTTTATTTTTTTATTTTTACACCAAACATGGCCATATTTTGTATCATTGACAAGGCCATGATCTGGCCTTTCAAATGATACCCAACATAACCCTCAATGGGTCAGGAGATACAGGGGTCCAAAGGACCCCCTTAGTTCCACTTGGCAGCTAGGGGTTAACTGGCCAACTGACATCATTGCACATATGGCAACTATGTCAGTGGGTAGGCGATGACCCGAAGGCTTGGCTGATATCCAAGATGTTAACGACCTCCAGGAGTGGATTGCAATCTGGCGCCGATTGTCTCTGAATTGTGATCTGGCAACTAAGGGGTTAAAGAGACACACTGCTGGAAACCAGTGGTGCCTTTCTTTGTTTTATGTCCTGCCGTTTGTGAGGGAGAGGGGTTCAAGGAAGCCAGACCGACGTGGGACCCCGACCAGAGAGGTGAGTATACGGAGGAAGGGGGGGTAAAAGGACCATGAAGCACATAGTATATCCTTGGTCCTTAAGGGGAATTTTCCACAGGACGTACTATGTACGTCAGTGGTCCTTATGGAGTTAATATATCAGTTTTCAAGAATATTTATTTAGTTGCATTGGCTATGTTACAATTAGTGTAGACAAAGATGAACGGATATGTTGTATTTTGTCTCACATATATCTTTCTATACATTATATAAATAAATTAATACATTTCTTTTATGCACAAGCAAGCATGTATAGTAGTAAAATACATCTTTAATTGAAAGTTTATTTAGCATATCTTTATGTAGTTGTTATGAATGGCTTAAAGTGTGTTGTGAGAAATTTTCAAATACAAGCCTTTTAGAAACATAGAAACATAGAAACATAGAAACATAGAAACATAGAAAAATGTCAGCAGATAAGAACCTCTTGGCCCATCTAGTCTGCCCAATTACATGGATACTTTACCTGGATTTATCTTGTTTAGGATAGCCTTATGCCTATCCCATGCTTGCTTAAATTCAATTACTGTTTTGGCCTCTACCACTTCTACTGGAAGACTGTTCCATGTATCCACCACCCTCTCAGTAAAATAATGCTTCCTGATGTTACTTTTAAACCTTTGCCCCTCTAATCTAAGACTATGTCCTCTTGTTTTGCTATTTTGTTTCCTTTTAAATATACTCCCTTCCTCTACCATATACTCCCTTCCTCTACCTTTTCTCCAGCATGCAAAAATTAAAAAAGCCCAAGTACTCAGTTGTTTAAGTGTAAAGACATCTGTTATTCTCTCAAGGTAGAGTGTCTATTTAATATAGACTAAAAAATATAGTAGGTATGTGACACACAAAACATTTAATTCTAAGTGACATGTTGGACTGAGAGTAACAAATATTAGAGCGAAAAGATTTGAACACTCACAACAGTCACAACAATGTACTAGGTGAAAACTAAAACCTCTTATTTACTAGAGATAGTATCAATGCAAAATGAAATGCAATGTTACAAACAATAGTTTGTGCAATTGATGTATAAAAAATATCAATGTATTTTTCAAATAAAAAACCTATGCAAACATAAATTTACTAAATAATAATAATAAGCAATATATGAAAACATATGTTAGGCAAAAACAAATAGATGATAAGATAGTAAGAAATAGTTTCTAGTAACATAGCTGTAATAAGAGACAGTATTGATTTCAAACCTAAAAGGCTTTATTAATCATTCATGGCCTCTATCAATCTCGCCTGCTATGTTTCCCAAAGCTGCTTATTTCTGAGACAGAATTAAAGAAGAAAAACTCCAGCAGAGCAATAATGACTAGGTCTGTTACAATACATTCTAAAATTAGAGTTTTATGTAACAACTAAAAAGCAGGCCCAGAATCCATTGCTTTATCATGGATCCTTTTATCTCAAACGTAAAATTACAGTATATTTTTGTACGAACTTAAATTTTACTGTCTGTCTGCTGTCTCTAGTTGGACGACCATTTCTTAAAGCTCCATCGCTCCAAAACAGAACTCATTGTCTTTCCATGCTCTAAATTTCACCCTCTTGTACACCTCACCAGATAAATGGTGCCACCATGACTTTCACCTCACAAGTTCACTGTCCTGGTGTTCTCTTTGATCTATCCTTCACTCCTCCCTTACAAGTCACTAACCAAATCTTGTTACTTTCAATTAATAAACATTTCATGTATTTAACCATTTCTAATCTACATGATATGCTGTGCCTCTCACACCTCACCACTTTGTCAGTCTCTGAACTTGCTGCCTGTTTCCTTTAGAATTCATTTCAAAATAACATGCTCACATACAAAGCTCTCCATAACTGTGCCCCTGCCTAGATCTCCTGGCTTAATAGCAGGTAAGTTCCATTCCGTCACTACACCCTGCCAATGATCTGCTGTTTTCATCTCTTCGTATCCAAACCCATCATTCTCATATTAAGGACATTTTCATGAACTCTCCTTTATTTGTGGAGCGCCCTCCCTCACAACATCTGACTCTCCCCGTGCCTTAGTGGTGCAAGATGCCTCTAAAAGCACAATATTTGAGAGGCCAACCAGCTGACTCCATAATCCCCATTGAACCTTTCCTGATCTACATCCCATACAGCCGCCGTGTATCCGATCACTTCTCATTCTCTACAATTTACCCTCACCTCTGTGTGTGTCACCCCACTACTCTTAGATTATAATATAATTTGAGAAGGGTCATCTTTTCCCATCTTTTCTTACAGCTAAAACATTGCTTGTTTTCAAAGAAAGGTTCTTGAATGTTCCTCGCTCCTACTTATTGAAACCTGCTTGGAGTTGGTTGCCCTGTGAACCGAATGCACCTTTGTGTATTAAGTATTTTCCCTGAGTGAGTGTACTCAAGATCTTGTGCGTTTACAGGGGTGCATTTACAGGCTGCATGCGTGTATTTTTACTGTGTGGCTAATGGAAACTGGTTTCCCAAAAAAACAGTGGGTCAGGCAGTGGTATATGGAAAACCACTTAGTAGTGAAGGGATTAAGCACCATTTACTTGAAAACCAGGCAAATTCATTGAAAGATGAAATTTGAGTTTAGAAAAACTTAGTAGGGGACTGAGTTTTAATTATTAAATGTCCAAGCTGATCAGAATTGGTCAAAACTCCAAAGATTATCACTATCCAAGAACAAAAGGATTGAGTGACATCATGACTTTACTAGTGTCTTTGGAGCATCTGGGTAATTTATTTATAAATTCTATGGCTTATCATGAAACCTGTAATATAGAAATAAAAATGAGGCTTCTGTGCTGTAATATTGAAAAAATAATTACTGATTGTGTTAATGTTTGTTTAGGCTCCTGATTATTGCTGTGGGATAACCAGTTGAAACTGATAACTCCTACAAAAAAATCATGTATTTCATTTGATATAGGTCATGCTACATGTACGCCACTGTTTTTTTAGGGACATGATATGAAACACAAGCAGTGCTTTTTATGGTTTAGTATAAAACTGAACCTACAGTATAAGACTTTAGTTCACACGAATCATTATGTTGTGTACAAATCAATGTCCCTTAGTGATAAAGATCAGACCTCTAATTAGAATCTATTATTTTGTCTGCTGGTCACATGTAGTATCAAAGCGCCACGAACAAAGCTCGGTGGGAGACCCAATTCACCAACCGTCTCCACGAGGTTCCTATCAAATGGGGACGCCACCAGCCCCCTGGATTAGCTGAATAGAAGAAAGGATAGACCTCCAGTGGATGAGAAGTGCCAAACGGTTTATTGAGGGAACAGCACCCCTTGGAAAATCAGTAATGTTTCGACCCTGAGGTCTTAATCATACATGTATGATTAAGACCTCAGGGTCGAAACGTTACTGATTTTCCAAGGGGTGCTGTTCCCTCAATAAACGGTTTGACACTTCTCATCCACTGGAGGTCTATCCTTTCTTCTATTCTGCTGGTCACATGTGTCATCTGTAAGTATATTTATGGGTTTTTGTCTAATGGGATGCATAGGGTAAAATGTAATTGTTATTTCAATGTTGTTTTGACCATCTCTAACCAAACATGCATATAGGTTTTTTATTATTCTTGTTCCTATATCGCCAACAGTTTCATTAGCACAGCACTTATATTGGAGATGTCTCATTGGTGTTCAAGTGTCAACAGTCTTGGCTCACACCCACAAGCATCATCAAACAGTGGATATTTCAGATCTCAAACAGTTGCATGCCTTGCCTTGTTGGTCAGATACCTTGACATTAAAAAACAGCTAATGGAGAGAAAAAAATGATTTCTTAACATACAGCTACTCTTGAGGTGAATAAAACAGCAAAGAAAAACCAATCCAGAATGTGTCATTATGTGCTTGATTCTGGAGCCATTCTAGTATCATTCTGTGTGTCATTTCTGTGCCTATGGATGATTCTCTGTGTCATTCTTTGAGCCTATGCATCAATCGGCATCAATCTATGCCTCGTTTTGAGTAACTCTCAAATAATTTAAAAATAATTTGGGCAATGTAGATTTTTTAATATTGTAATATATTGTGCTTCCGAGCATCGGACATGGATAAATATATGGAATCCATCCGATATTCCGAATCTAGTGGATACTGAAATATCAGAAGTTTCCGATATTCCAAATAAGATAATTCTAATAATTTTGTAATCTGACATTTTTGGATTCCGAAATATTACAAACCAAACCAAAATTTTTGCTATTTTACATGTTTAGCCCAAGCCACCTCTTGAGTTAGAGAAATACAATATTTTAAAAGCTATATGGTGCCAAATAAAGTTGTCGACTTGCCAGATCGAATATGGAAACTGTGAGAAGTAAAGGAGCGTGTGAAAGAAATATGAAATTTTAGGCAAAATATAAACTTTTCACACTATAGATCTTGCAATACATGAAATGGGTTATTGCCTTGCATGTCCAGGTCATGTTTTAAAGTGCTCACTTTTTCACCATGATTCTACTCAATGACCAAAAACCCTGCAGATGCTTATAACAGCTAGGGTTCTCAGCCAATGCTATCATTCCTATTTAATCTGAGCTGCAAGGTCCTTAAGAGATGTTGTGACTCTATTCATGAATCTACTTACATGCTAGGTGTCATTAAAAAATATATAAATGTGCAGTGCTGGTCTTGCCCCCTCTCTTGAACAAAGTATCCTCAGATTGACCTCCTGGTATTCCCCTACCTTCCCCCCCATTTATTAGTTTTTTTTTTTTTTTTTACTGTGTGGATATGTGCGCGAAATTCTGAAAACATATCTATGCGACGCTCAGCTTTCAGTGCCGTTCAGTGGAGCACATATTGATTTCGATAGCCACGGATTTATGTTGTCGCATTTGATTATAGAAACACTGTATATGTACCCCTGATGTGTAATGTACTTTCCACACCTTTTCTTTCTGTACCCTTAGTTTTTGTTCTTTTTGAAAAATAAAAACATTTTACTCAAAAAAAATATATATATAAATGGACAACATCAGCATTGTGTGAGTCACAAATTTAAGTTAAAAGCAGAATCCAACAATATGTCAACAGTTTCATAGGGTTTGTTTTATAAAGTGTCAAACTGGTGATGTTCTGTGTACTGTCCAGTTGTTGAATGATTTTTTTATTATTATTATTATTATTATTATTATTAACTCATTAACACCACAGGGAGTACTATACTGTAGCTGCATAGGCAGACCGGAGCAGGGGCCGCAGCAGCAGCCAGAGAGCCAGGGTGTATACTTGAAAAATTATAAAACCAGGTTCCTACTAAAGGCTTAACAGATCTTACCTTTTTTCCATTAGTACTGAGTTTGGATGTACCGTAGATACTCAAGTATAGCGCGACCCGAATATAACGCGATGGATAAAGATTTATTATGGAAATGAGAGAATACCCAAGACTCGAATATAACGTGAGGAACAAAATTTTACTGTACCGGTAAACAATTAAAATCCTTCCAGGTTGTCTTAACACAGTCAGGGTACCCCTCAGGCCAGGGTGTTCTGCTCTAGAATGATTGCAGTTGTTACCAAGTATGAAGCCACTGGCCACCCGTCTTCTTTACTAGCGATTTAGATGGCTGGCGGAGGCGAGCGAGGTGAATGATTGTGCCCTCTGTCCGTGATGGATCCCACCTTTCCCAAATCCGGGAGTTCCTGAAGTGTTTGCAAGCATCAGGGAGCCCGTATTCACTTCAGCGAGATTACCGGAACTTCCGGGAGACTTGGGATCCAGAGCAAGGCAATTTTTATTTTTTATTTTACACGCAATGCAAACGTCTCGAATATAACGCTACCCCTCCAATTTTAAGGTAAATTTTTGTCACCAAAATCTAGTGGTATACTCGAGTGTCTTTTCATGTATATTAGAAGAAAAAATTGCACCACAGTGTATATTTAGTTCAAAATATACATCAAATTCAGCTCCATCTGTTTAAAAATTCTAGCAAGCCTCATGGGTAATTCTTTTATTAACAAAAAATCTTCAAATTCTAAGCATTCTAATAGCAATAGTAATTAAATCCAAACTTAATTAAAACGTCTGCTGTATTGACTTTCCTAAAGACAATGGTACCTGCAAATATTTATTGAAATTCTGCTAATTAGTTGGCTATTCAAACATTATTCTTACATTCCTATAATTAATATTATATCTTCATTTTAACGTTAGGAGTCGTGAGAACGTTGTTTAATAATGAATATCAAGCGCACATAATGTGTCATAGTATGAATCTATAACTACCTTTAATAGAACAAACGGCTTATATTTTTACACTTGATAAGTGTGTTCTGCTTCAGAAGTTGTGGTATTTCTCGTGGTATACAAAGATTTGACCAAAGATCAACTACAGTATGTCTGAGTGCATTCCAAACCAAAAATATGTGAGTTGGAATTACACACTGCCTCGTCGTCTTGGAAACAATGAGCAACAAAATTCTAAACAGGGGAAGGAGTTCAGGCAGAGGCACATGGGATTAATCAAATTTAGAACATGCAGGTGATATTTTTCTTTCTTTGAAAATTCATATTGGTATGGCTTCAATTTCTTTCTCATACCCAGGTTGTGCATGCTGAAAAGGAACAAGCAAAGAACAAAATTGTTTACTTAAAAAACAGTACATTGTATTCTTTCGATTTAATGCTAGCACATTTCTCAAAATATTGCTTCAAGTAGAAATGTATCAGGTGGCCTCAATTTACCACATGGGAACCAATTAGAACTGGTAGTGAATATTTATACTTTCTGTAAATTTGCTTTACCTTTACGCACATAAGTCATGGACTCTTTTATGGTGTCCGTTTCTACTTGCCATATCTCATCTGGGGATATACCTTAATTTTCTGTCTTGCTATGTAAATTTCACTGTTAGTACTAGGCTGTTAAATGGTCAAAGAGCAGGTTTCATGCTATACATTGATGTGATACATACACAGCTCTTCAAAGCCAACCAAAATCAGCAGGAGTACAGCATAAATCAGTTTATCAAGCCAGGCTCAGCAAGACTTTTTTTTTCTCCCTGGTCGTAAATACTGAATGCAAAAAAATCTTTGTAATGCACAAGCATTAAAAAAAAAAAAAAAAAATGTAATAGTGTGGCACCAATACATATAATAAATCAAAAACAGAAAAACAGGTATAAGTAAGGGGACAAAGACACATGTTCATCTCTATCAGGGTTATTCAGAGAGCGGTGAAAAGCAGGAGAATGACTGGAGAATGGAAAATTCGAGGTCAAAATAGCCGATTTGGAAAGTGAGATAAATGGGAGAATTTTTCTGGTTTGGCTATTTTCACCTAGAATTTTCACTTCTCCAGTCATTCTCCTGCTTTTCACCGCTCTCTGAATAACCCTGTATGTTTTTGTTTATCTTTACATATTGTATATATTTCTCACTGCATTTGAAAAAAGAAGCATAGTGCCTACACTACAAGAAATAAAGAAAGGAGGTGGTACAGGTGCTAATGATAATATATAAATAGCTGCAAGGACAAAGTATATAGCACTCGCTCTATATACAACAAATGAAACAGAAAGTAAATATATAGTCCTTGCGCATATAATGAGAGAGTCCACAGGAGATTCTTCTACTTCCCGTGAGTCCTAGAATGGGGACAATAAAAGGACATTCATTGTGCAGTATTTCTAAATTTCAAATATCCACGTCTAGTGAAAAAAACGTACTCATTTCTGAGCCAACTATTTAATGGCTCAGAAATTAGTGAGTTTTTTTTACTAGATGTGGCTATTTGACATTTAGACAATGTATGTCCTTTAATTGTCCCTATTCTAAGACTCATGGGAAGTAGAAGTATCTCCTGTGGACTCTCTCATTATATGCGCGTGGACTATATATTTCAATAGTGCCTACACTGTAAACTAGAATAAAAAGTTGCCATAGAGTTCCTGAGAAGCAAACGTTCAACCCAATAAACAATTTCAACTAGTCACTGCAACGTGCTTCTAACAAAATATACCATACATTTTGGGTTTTCCAGTTTGGATTTTGTCATAGAGCTGCTCAAGATCTCTTCGTATTGTGCCCACCAGCAGTATTCAAGTCATATACTCAAACTCGTAACTGAAAAAGAACTGATGGGTGGAAAATCAGTAGAAGAGTTTTAATTTTTACCCTCATTTACAACTTGAGTAACTTTTGTGCCAGCAATATTGTGCCTGCCTTATTGTTTTGTATTTAATTTCAATAAATAGGATTAATTATTTTTCAAGCCTTGTGACGGTTTCCATGGGGGTAAACCCTTCTACTACCCTGTATCATCGTTTTTTTTAATGTATAAACTTTATAAATGCTAATCTTACCTATTTTTTTTACTACATTCTTAATGATTAACTCATTGAAATCTACTTCTGATGTTGACTTACAGGAGGTGTTTATGTTAACAAAAGTTCGAAGGCTTATATTCCTCAGTTTAAAATTACTACTTAGGTCTGCCAATTAATTTAATTTAACTCAACTTTATACTCATGCTGATTACACTCATACTTAAATCGTTATAACTCTCTAATATGTTCATTTTCATACCCTTATCATTGAGCATTGCTAACAGAAATCATAATTTCCCACAGTGATGGAGTTAAAAGAATCTTGCCAGCAGTAAGCTTAAAGTGAAACACTAGCTACCATAACCATTTAATGAATTTAGATGGTCAAGGTTAGCTGAGTGCCTTCACCCCCAACTGCAGATGTCCCATTGGTTTGTGTCAACCTTCCAAATTTATTTATTTGCAAAGTATTTTACGAGGAAGGATACATTGAGATTTCTATCGTTTTCAAGTATGTCCTGGGTTCAAGAACATTGAAATTTAACAGTCGTTACAGAAATACAAAGTAATACAATGCAAGATATTAAAAACAAAACACAGATATACAGATTAACACAAAAAATAAATAAAGTAAGTAATATAGTCACTATGTTACATGTTTACAGGTGCATTCCTTATTGAGGTATGTTAATAGGGAGCTCTTGAGTGACTTGGGGAAGATTTGATGGCGTCTGGGAGGTTATTCCATAACTGCGGTGCTCTGTAGGAAAATGAGCATCGAGCCACTTTCTTTTTGTATTGTGGTATTGCAAGTAAGGTGCTGGTCCTGGATCAGAGGTTATAGGATGAGGGAACTTCTAGGGGAAGCAGCCTATTCAGGTAGGGTGGTAGCTTTCCAGAAAATCTCTTAACCCTTTCACTGTGGAGGACGCGCTGAGCTGGGGCTAGCGATCGGCCGGATTCCGGTCAATCGTTGTGCCCCCCGGTGCGGGCTGACATCCTCGATGTCAGCCCAGCACCCGGAACCGCCGCCGGCACAATTAGATGTCATTGCGGCGGCGTGATGACATCTAATTCAGGCGCCCCCCGCGTGTGCGGAGGAGGCGCCTGAAAGGGAGGGGGGGAGGTCCTTCGGACCTCTCTCCCTCCTGATCGCGGGGGTGCCGAGGGTTAATCCAGGCACCGTTTGGAAGGGCACAGCCTGCCCTTCCTAACGGTACCTGGCATTAATCCCATGGGGGCCAGATCACAAATCGGCGCCGAAAAGCGCCGGTTCGTGATCCTTTCCCAGAGCTGGCCGACATCTTGGATATCGGCCAAGCTTCCGGGTATACCCCCTGAGGACTGGCGTCATCGTGCATAGCACGATGACACCAGTCCTGGAGTTAACCCCTAACTGCCACCAATGGTGGAGATAGGGGGTTACAATGAACCCCCTATCTCCCGATCCATGGCAGCTAGGGGTTGGATCGGCCAGAGCATGGCCGTTCCAACGATACCAAACATGACCATGAAAAAAGTTTTTTTTAAAAATTAAAAATTAAAAATTAAAATAAAAAAATATTTAAAAATAAATTATAAAAAAAACATAAACAAGTTTTTTTTCTTTTTTTTGGTTTGTTAATGCAACAATATTGTTCCCATTTCAATTATAATGTGAACAATGATGCTGCACTAATGATTTTTGTATGCGGTGCATTTGTTAAAAATCGCGTACTTTTCCCCAAAAAAAATGTAACGAGACCCCATTTATAATTTTTTTAACAAGCGCACCCCATAGAAAATATAACCGCAATTGTTCGCATGTTAAAATGTGAAAAAAAAAACACTTTACACATTGTAAATTATTAAAAATTTATATTTTATTGCATTTTTTGTTATAATATACAGACAGGACATGACGTATACATATAATAATGACATATTATGAATCTGCCGAGTCTGACGGAAAGAACGATATATAATATGTCTGGGTCATATACTAAAATAAGCCTTCAAAACACATTTAAAAATGATGAGCGAAACAGGTAAAAATGAGCTCAGCACAGAGGCGTGAAACGCCTCAGCAGCGAAAGGGTTAAACTCCTGGTTGGAAAGGTGAAGGGATTCCAGTGACGGCCAGTTTAGTTCTTTTAACATGTCACAAACAATGGTGGGTCATGTAGTTACATTGTAGCACAAAGCGGAAGAATGAGTTATACAATGTAAGTTTCTGGAGGTGCATTTGCGGGGCAGCTGCATACACTACATCTCCGTATTCAATAGCCGGCATAAGCATTTGTTGTACAATTTGCTTTCTTTACGCGGGGCTAAGGCAGGATTTGTTTCTGTACAGGACACCTAGTTTAGGGTAAACTTTAGATAAGAGTTTTTCGATGTGGGGGCCAAAGGATAGATTTGGGTCTAACCACATACCTAGATATGTGAGAGAAGTGACTGTGGTCAGCATGCCATTTGATTTTGAACTGACACGTAGATGGGGATTTTGCAATTTATGTAGTGTAGGTGCTGTTCCAAAGAGCATCGTTACAGTTTTGTCAGTATTTAGCAAAAGTTTGTTATCTTTGATCCAGTTTTCTACCTCTATGAATTGTTCTTGCAGCACGGCCTCCAGCTGTGGGAGATTTGGTTTGCTGGTATAGATTACGGTGTCATATGCGTACATGTGTACAGTTGAGGCTTTGCAGACACTGGGCAGATCATTTATGAATATCGTGAATAGCAGAGGTCTTCCCCTCTAATGGACAGTCTTCCAGGACCCCATTCCAGCTGAGATGGTAACCATTAACAGCTCCCTAATACTGGTTCTGTTGCCAGTCTAATTTGTAATATTTGGAAGCAGCTAATAGCTTCCAGCAGCAACACTGTATACTGTAGTCCATGCTGTAGTCCATAGTCCTCCATGAAGGCATGCACCAACCCTGCATGAGTTCATACAGAGTCGGGGAAGACACTGAAAACGATTTGTTCTCAGTGCATTTCTGCTTGGGTAAGTGGAGTCGGCAGATCGCATCACTGACTGTACTGTGGGGCCAGAGATGAGTATGGAACAATTTTACTAATTCCCAATAGATCTTAATGCCCTGTTTGGGTAGTGGTTTTAAAAAATGTGTCTTCTTTTTGGGATTGTGCATGGTGGAAATTGGGAATCCTGCGTTTTTTATAGTGAATCAGTCCCATTAAATCAGGTCTATATTTCCTCTAAGAAGAATAGCTTGTGGAAATTGTTTGAGTTTGTTCAAATATATTCTATACTGCTACTTCTCAGGATATGTGTCCTCTCATTGGCCTAATTTGGCTATCCACACTAATACTAAGTAAATTCTTAACCCCATCACTACCATGGTCAAATATATTCAATCTTCAAAGCTTGTGCAGGAGTCCGACATCAAGTAAACACGACCTCATCTTTGACTAATTTGACTAATGCATAGCAATTTAGTTTATTGCATATTGACTTAAGAACATGTCCCCAAAGATACAGCATGCTAAATATTCCAGTCGATTTGCTGCAGCTCCCGGAAATATTCACAGTGTCTGTAATGAACCCTGATTTTTAGACCATAAGGATCTTTCACTCCGCATGCAAGAATACTGTACCAGAATGTGGGTGCTCAAATGATCCCTTGGAGTAACCAGCCCCCAAACAGAACCAAATGAACCAAAACGTAGAGGGACAAGTCGCTTTTTAGTCAAGTGGCACTTTATTTAGAAACAGCAACATTTCGGCTGCAATACAATCTTTTATCAAGCCTTCACAACCTGCAGATTATTGAATTCCAAGGCAGTCTATAGCAGTCTGACGTGACATGTCATATATGCATAGTAATAATGTACTTGGAATCTTCCGAGTCTGCTGAAGAAAAAAAATCTATTTATAATGTGTGTGTGATCTACCAGGAAATATGACTTCTAATAACATTTAAATGTGATGAGCAAAAACAGTCAAGGGACTGTACAAGGGAGTGAAAAGGCTCAGCATTGAAAGGTTTAACCCTTTCACTGCGGAGGGCTTGTGGGGAACGTCCTCATTAAGGCTAGGGTCAGACGAAAGCATTTTTCCCCGTGAACGTGAAAAAGTGCGTCCGAACGCATTGACGTATTTTTTCACGGAATGCGCAAAACCGGTCAGACGACGCGCATTTTCGGGCGTGATTTTGTACGGATCGTCAATAAAACTCTTTTTGCGTCTGGACGTTATGTCGGCTGGACATTTGCAGTGTCTGACATCTCCTAATCTCGCACACACGCCGCTATGCCGCAGCTGCGCATTCAGTACGTCAGTACTAGCGGTTCTGTGTTCTCAAAAAAATGCGTTCAAATTCCACTTGCGTTGCACGGCCGGACTTTTGTGCGGCCGTACATCGTATATTGGCCGTCATTGCCCGTCATCTGCTGCTAGTGCGGCCGTAATTATGTGCGCCAGAACGCACGTTAAAAGTGTGCTGGTCTGACCCCAGCCTTACTCCCGCTATATGAGGGGGACGTTCCTCACACATCCTCTGCAAGCGGGAGCCCCCACAGGGATACTCACCTCTCTGTCAAGGGTTCACGCGGCATTCTGACTTCAGCGAAGTCAGATGCTGAATTTAAACCTCTCCCGACATCAATGATGTCATCGCGCCATGCGCAATGATGTCATTTCCAGGAGACCCCCCGGCAATGCCGGGAGATCGCCTGAAAGGGAGGGGGGATCTGTTCGGATCCCTCACTCTCCCGATCGGGAGGGACAAGCGTCGCAAGCCAGGCACCGCTTAAAAAGGGAGAGTCTCCCCTTTTAAGCTTTTCCTGACTTTAACCCCCTCAGACACCGGGTCGTGATTCGCATGGCCTGGGCATGGCCTTTTGAATGATACCAAACATGACCCTGTTCAAAGTAAAAAAAATAAAAAATTATTAAATAAAATAAAAATAAAAACATGTTTTGTTTTGTGTGTTGTTTTTATTAATGCAGCAATATTGTTCACATTTAAATTATAATGTGAACAATGATGCTGCACTAATGATTTTTTTCTATGGGGTGCGTTTGCTAAAAATCACGTAATTCCCCCTAAAAAAAATGTAACAAGTCCCCATTTCTAATTTTTGTACAAGCGCACCCCATAGAAAATATAACCGCAAATGCTCATGTGATAAAATGTGAAAAAAAAACACTTTACACGATGTAGATGATTAAAAATTCTAATTTTACTGCATTTTTTGTCATAATATACTGGCAGGACATGACGTATATATATAAAAATGATATATTATGAATCTGCCGAGTCTGCCGAAAAAAAAAAAAATTCTGGGTCATATACTAAAACGTGGCTTCTAATCGCGTTAAGGCTAGGGTCAGACGAAAGCATTTTTCCCCGCGAACGTGAAAGAGTGCTTCCGAACGCATTGACGTATTTTTTTACGGAATGCGCAAAAACGGTCAGAAGACGCGCATTTTCGGGCGTGATTTTGTACGGATCGTCAATAAAACTCTTTTTGCGTCTGGACGTTATGTAGGCTGGACATTAGCAGTGTCTGACATCTCCTAATCACGCAAACACGCCGCTATGCCACAGCTGCGCACTCAGTACGTCAGTACTAGCGGTTCAGCGTTCTCAGAAAAATGCGTTCAAATTCCACTTGCGTTGCACGGCCGGACTTTTGTGCGGCCGTACATCGTATATTGGCCGTCATTGCCCGTCATCTGCTGCTAGTGCGGCCGTAATTATGTGCGCCAGAACGCACGTTAAAAGTGCTCTGGTCTGACCACAGCCTTAAACATGATGAGCAAAAGCGGTAAAAATTAGCTCACCACACAGACGGGAAATGGCTCAGCAGTGAAGGGGTTACAGGGGCGTTTTAAAACAGTGTAAGGTCATGAAGAAAATTTTGAGACAATTTTGGAAAATAATATATTTCTTACAGTTTTATAATGCTTTGACTGAAATGATTTGCCGGAGACATTAGGGTTCTTATGGATATGAATTTTCTTGAACTGATATACTTCAATAGACAATGTTAAGTGAATAAGCCCCCAAAATGTCCATGTAACAGTCGTGACCACCAGCAGGTGACACTAAAGAGCAAAATACTCTTTTGTCTAGCAAAGAGACAAGATGGCGATGTCTGACCATGTCCTTTTGCCAGGAAGTGACATAGGCCAACTACCCCCCTCCCAGGAAAGTCACTTTTCGATTCAGTTAGCTACTAGGACCCACTCTGGTGGGTGGAGACAAAACTGTAGTCCAACCATCTGTCGGAGTAAACCCAAGGAGTGATCTTCTTTCTGCTTTGGCTGTGACATGAACACATGGCTGTGACACTGACTATATGGATGGGCAAATGACTGTCGCTCTTTTATCCGTTTGCATTTCAATTGCCTAAATTGAGTCTTCTCAGAAGTGTCCAGGATTTATTTTAACAATGTTTGTATTATTGTTACCTTTTTATCTTTCTGTTAACCTTTTATCTCTTGTTTAAAATAAAGTCATTATAGCCATCTCTGTGTGCGTGTCCTCACTCGCTATTCTACATTCCACGCTATCAGCTGGTATACCTTTTTCAAAACAAATGGTGTAGACGGAGTTATGAATATTTAACAGTCAATAACCAAATATCATTGCTGCAGAGATTTATCAACTGAACTGTGATTTTGTATGTTCAGCATCATCATTGCAAGATAACTTGAAAGCAGATAAGTATTAAGCGTATCAATATCCTTGGTTAATCTACTGGGGAGAGTATAAACTTTGAACCAAAAGAATATAACAATTGTTTCATTTTGTGTTACTTTATTTAGCCTTGTTATTTTGTATAGTGCGTGAACTGACAATAGGGGAATTACCTGTTCGGATATAACTCTGCCAGAATGCCAGAAACTGGTTTGCTTTTGGATACTGTTAAACGCAAATAATTCATCCAAAGCGACGAACCGCAACAAGTTAAAATATTATTTGCTTTGACACAAAGATGATTGAGCAATATAATTTAATATTTGAGAAGACGGGTATTTGATAAACATACAAATCAAATACAGGGTTATTCAGAGAGCGTGAAAAGCAGGAGAATGACTGGAGAATAAAAAATTCTAGGTCAAAATAGCCAATTTGGAAAGTGAGATGAAAGGGAGAATGTTTCTGGTTTGACTATTTTGACCATTCTCCAATCATTCTCCAGTCATTCTCCTACTTTTCACGCTCTCTGAATAACCCTGATAGTAAAAAAAATATATATAATTCAAAGTGCATTGCAGTGGATTTTTTATTGAGCCTTTAAAAATGCAGTCTGGTATAATAGGAATTTTAGCAACTGAAACTACTTACTTATTTTGTTTAGAGATATATTGTGGCAAGAACAGAAAGTGAATGATATTCAGTTAAAAAGGTTCAAATAGTCATTATTTGGCAAGCCCTTTAAAATATGTAAATAGAATCAGAGTGCAATATGTAGTAGAATGTATTTAAGGTTAAATTGAACACAACAAAAATGTCCTATTAATAATAAAATGTCACTCAATAGTAACTCAGGTCAAAGTGAAAATATATAAAATAATCTAACAAAAACTGGTGTTGGGAATCTGAACATATCTAGCCATGACATGCAATCTTATTTCATGAACACAATATGTGATTCTTGTATATGGTATGTGGAATCAGAATGGATGAAAGTATTGCCTGCGGAACTAAGAGGCTAATGACATGCCATATAGTCAACGAGGTCTCAGGGGAAACACACCTGTATAAGTTTAGAGACATGGAAGGAGAAACTTCATCTTAATTGTCAAATCATCAGTGTATGCTAGTGATGGCTGCCAGTGGATGTTTTTTGAGTGATAGCACGTACACTATAATACAACAGAATGTGAAAAATGTGCATGTTTCCCTAATATTTTGTTTTTTATAGTAAATATCGCATTCTCTGCTCCTTTTATTCATTTATTTTTTTTAAAGTCTATTTACCAATTTATTTATTTTTTATATTACTGTTATTCTTACAGTTCATAGGAAAGTATTCTACAAATATATAGTTTTATAGTTTCATTATTTCCTAAATCAACATGTACACTTAGTTACATCTTTATACTCACGTAATAACAAATTAACTTCAATGTTCTACTGCCAGTTCAGATGGTTTTGATCTAACCTTTCTGAAGCACCTGAGGATCATAACTAAAATAATTATATTCTACACAATAATTGCCCTTCTGATAACCTGGGCAAGAACTATTCATAAAAAGTAAAAAGAAAGTTCCAACACTACATCATAAACTAGTTTTGAGTTGATATGTTTTATGGAGTCCTGCATATAAATTACATTTATTTGAAACTAGTAGGGTGTCTGCTGTGATCTAACACAAGTGTTAAAAACTGTTTTGTGATAAATCATATTTTATGCGAGAAACAGTGTCAGTGCATGTGAGATTTCCAGTCTTGCAATTTCAGGGTATGGTGATCCTTTGAAATTGGTATTTTTTTTAAGGTCGGAGAATAACTGGATCATTCTGATAGGAATATACTATATAATATTTTATATAATTATAATGTAACCAAGGATCTACTGTAAGCATTGGGTTGGTATGTATTTAAAGTTTTATAACCAAAAAGAATCACAAAGAAATGTATCATTATATAAAGATTCCAAAACAAACAGGAGATCTCAGAAAGCAACAGAAAGTTGACAGTAGAAGCCAGTTCCCCTATTCAGATTTGTCCTTGACTGCTTCACTACCATGTTGAGTATACTCAACACTAGGGATGAGCCAAACACCCGAGTTCGGTTCGCATTCGAACTGGAACTATTCAAAAGTTCGAACTCGAACACGAACTCAATACAAGTCAATGGGACTCACAATTCGATTTTTAGAGTGCCCTCCAAGAGGGCATATATGCTAGATATTTGCCATAAAAGGTGTATGGGGGTCCGGGTAGTGCCCTGGGGGACAGGAAACAAGGCCAAAAAGTAAAATAAAACGTTTTTAAAGGGACCGTGAGTTTTCCATGAAATAAGGGTTAAAAATAAAAACGAAAAATTCCTTCAAATATCGTGCCTAGGAGGTCCCCATAACCTGCCCGTGAAGTGGCGGATTTGTAGGATGTATAGAAACATTTAAAAACAATGTCCGGGTCCGTGTAGTGTCCTGGGGGACAGGAAACAAGGACAAAAAGTTTAAAAAATTAGATTTTTAACCCCTTCACTGCTGACGACGTGTGGAACACGTCCTCAGTTACTCCCGCTGTATGCTGAGGAGGACTTGTCCCACACGTCATCAGCTTTGTGGGACCCCTGGCGGAGATACTCACCTCTCTGTCCTGGGTCCCGCGGCATTCTGACTTCAGCGTCCTCAGACGCTGAAGTCAAGCTCCTCCCGACGTAAATAACGTGATCGCGCCATGCACGATGACGTCATTTCCAGGCGACCCCCCGAAAATGCCGGGAGATCGCCTGGAAGGGAGGGGGGCATCCGTTCAGATCCCTCTCCCTCCCGATCGGGAGGTCCCACAAAAAAAAGCCAAGCACTGCTTAAAAGGAGAGAGTCTCCCCTTTTAAGCAGTGCCTGGCTTTAACCCCTTAGGCACCGGCTCGCACTTCGGTGCCTTGCGGCACCGAAGTGCGGCCTAGCTCCGGTGGGGGCCGCCATCTTGGATGGCGGCTCCACCCTCACTGACTGACGTCCTCACGCATAGCGTGATGATGTCAGTTAGCCGGGGAACCCCTAGCTGCCCGGAATCCCCTGGTGGAGAAAGGGGGTACATTTGAGGGTTCACAGAGATGCTGTGAGGTTGTGTATAGAGATGCTGTGAGGCTGTGTATAGAGATGCTGTGAGGCTGTGTATAGAGATGCTGATGGGGTTGTGTATAGAGATGCTGTGAGGTTGTGTATAGAGATGCTGATGGGTTTGTGTATAGAGATGCTGTGAGGCTGTGTGTAGAGATGCTCTGAGGCTGTGTTTAGAGATGCTGATGGGGTTGTGTTTAGAGATGCTGTTTGTGTATAGAGATGCTGATGGGGTTGTGTATAGAGATGCTGTGTATAGAGATGATGATGGGGTTGTGTATAGAGATGCTGTGAGGCTGTGTATAGAGATGCTGTGAGGCTGTGTTTAGAGATGCTGTTGGGGTTGTGTATAGAGATGCCATGTATAGAGATGCTGATGTGGTTGTGTATAGAGATGCTGTGTATAGAGATGCTAATGGGGTTGTGTATAGAGATGCTGTTTGTGTATAGAGATGCTGATGGGGTTGTGTATAGAGATGCTGTGTATAGAGAGGCTGATGGGGTTGTGTATAGAGATGCTGTGAGGTTGTGTATAGAGATACTGTGTATAGAGATGCTGATGGGGTTGTGTATAGAGATGCTGTTTGTGTATAGAGATGCTGATGGGGCTGTGTATAGAGATGCCTTGCGGCGCCGAAGTGTGGCCTAGCTCTGGTGGGGGCCGCCATCTTGGATCGCGGCTCTACCCCCGGGTCCCCCCTCACTGCCTGACGTCCTCACGCATAGCGTGAGGACGTCAGATAGCCGGGGAACCCCTAGCTGCCTGGAATCCCCTGGTGGAGATAGGCGGTTCATTTGAGGGTTCACAGAGATTCTGTGGGGTTGTGTATAGAGATGCTGTGAGGCTGTGTATAGAGATGCTGATGGGGTTGTGTATAGAGATGCTGTGAGGCTGTGTTTAGAGATGCTGTGAGGTTGTGTATAGAGATGCTGTGAGGTTGTGTATAGAGATGCTGTGAGGCTGTGTATAGAGATGCTGATGGGGTTGTGTATAGAGATGCTGTGAGGTTGTGTATAGAGATGCTGTGAGGCTGTGTATAGAGATGCTGATGGGGTTGTGTATAGAGATGCTGTTTGTGTATAGAGCTGCTGATGGGGTTGTGTATAGAGATGCTGTGTATAGAGATGCTGTGAGGCTGTGTATAGAGATGCTGATGGGACTGTGTATAGAGATGCTGTGAGGCTGTGTATAGAGATGCTGTGTGGCTGTGTATAGAGATGCTGTGTATAGAGATGGTGATGGGGTTGTGTATAGAGATGCTGTTTGTGTATAGAGATGCTGATGGGGTTGTGTATAGAGATGCTGTGAGGCTGTGTATAGAGATGCTGTGAGGCTGTGTATAGAGATGCTGATGGGGCTGTGTATAGAGATGCTGTGAGGCTGTGTATAGAGATGCTGTGAGGCTGTGTATAGAGATGCTGTGAGGTTGTGTATAGAGATGCTGTGAGGTTGTGTATAGAGATGCTGTGAGGCTGTGTATAGAGATGCTGATGGGGCTGTGTATAGAGATGCCTTGCGGCGCCGAAGTGCGGCCTAGCTCCGGTGGGGGTCGTCATCTTGGATGGCGGCTCCACCCCCGGGTCCCCCCTCACTGCCTGACGTCCTCACGCATAGCATGATGACGTCAGATAGCCGGGGAACCCCTAGCTGCCCGGAATCCCCTGGTGGAGATAGGGGGTTCATTTGAACCCCGATATCTTCAGAACTGTGGCAGCTAGGGGGTCATGGAGCCTGAGCATGGCCTTTCGATCATGATACCCAACATGACCAGGTATAAAGTAAAAAAATAATAAAAAAAAATAAAAACATGTATTTTTTTGTGTGTTATTTTTATTAATGCAGCAATATTGTTCACATTTCAATTGTAATGTGAACAATAATGCTGCACTAAAGATTTTTTTCTATGGGGTGCATTTGCTATAAATCACGTAATTCCTCCACAAGATGCAACAAGTCCCCATTTCTAAATTTTTGTACAAGCGCACCCCATAGAAAACATAACCGCAAACGCTCATGTGCTAAAATGTGAAAAAAAAAAACACTTTACACACTGCAGATGATTAAAAATTATATTTTTATTGCATTTTTTGTCATAATATACAGGCAGGACATGACGTCTACATATAAAAATGATATATTATGAATCTGCGGACTCTGCCGGAAAGAACGATATCTAATATGTCTGGGTCATTTAATAAAATGTGGCTTCAAATCGTGTTTAAACATGATGAGCGAAAGCGGTAAAAATTAGCTGAGCACACAGCAGTGAAATGCAGGGTTAAGGGGTTAAACAGCATATCAGAGGAAGATTTAGTAGAGAAATGAACACTTCTCAGAAGCTCAGGTGTTGTTTGATACATGTTCAGGAGACACCACACCCTCAGTCTACAGACAATGTATCAAATTCATCAGACCAGACTAATTAAAAGCACATGTCATTTCCAAACACTAATTAACACCTGTTGTTTATGGCGTTTGAGAACACAGGTCATTTAGAGGAGAGAATTTTTGCACGTAGACATTATTTTTTAATTCAATATCTAATAAACCGTTGCTTATAATATTCTGCAGTAAAGAGTCTCTTTATTTCTAGAATTTTTGGTATTATTTAAGCATTTTTTATACTTTTTTTAAAAAAATTTTTAGAACTCGAACCGAACACGCCAAAATGTTCGAAGTTCCGAACTTGCGAACGGCCACAGTTCGAATCGAACTCCTAACTAATCGAACCGAACAGCTCATCCCTACTCAACATGATTTCCTTCTGGATCAATGCAGAGGAATTCTGTTTAATGCAAATAAAATTCATTTGCAAGGAAATCTCTTTTCTGCCCAAATATTTTAGCACCTTGGACATGACACCCGAGGTGCTAAAACAGTTTGAACATCTGGGACTCTTTGTCCCTGCTGGTTCAGTGTGGAACCCCATCTGCAGTAGCACTTTTTGAACAGCATATGGTGACATCTGCCTTTCAAATAGGGCCACTACAGTAAAAATACATTTAAAATATTTTAGTCTTTTTTTTCTACCGTATTTAATTATTAATTAAAAGTGATTTTAAAAAAAACACTGGTCCCTGACAGTGGCTTTATAGAAGATTACTTAGTAGGGTAGTGAAGGGGTCAAAGATGGTTAGAAGATAGAATCCCATTGATATTGTGTATAAACAAATCACCAATAGAGACTCTATCTCAGAGTAACAGCCACAAATTAGCCTCAAAACAGTAATGGAAGCCTTCAGCCTTCAGCCTTCATAAGATTCCCATGTCCACATCCAGGGACAAACAGCAAATACACAGTATACACGCAAAAAAAGCAACTCCAAATAAATGCACATAAGGCCAATAATAATCATGCACATCTCAGAGAAATTAGTCCCAGAGAGAGCGATATAGTCAAATGTTCAGTCTCAACTTATACATTTCGATTGTGCATAGACTCATAATGAAGAGAAAGGTTTCCTGAAAGTATCTATTTTACATTCTCACTGGTTAATGTTGTGTTATATGAATTTTAAATTAAGCTTCCTATCCCATTAGAACAGAAGAAATGTATTCATTGTGTCCATGTATTCCTATATTATCATCACAATCTAACTGGTCTAACCAACCCATTTATATTTGTTGAAGATACATTTTCAATATCACACTTTACCTTGATCATAAAGAATATGGGGTAGCATTAAGCCCAATGTTCACACAAGCACTTGTGTTACTGCTCTCCTCAAATGAATGTTTAAAGACAGTCATCAGAATGGAGACGATGGATAATAACCATATTAGAAATCATATCTCACATGAAGCATCATCAAAGAGTTCTCTATATCTATGCACATTTTCATGACATTCTATTATTTTGTAATGTGTATATGTAATTGCTTTATTGTTATATTTGCATTGTGTTTTTTTTTACTTAGCCTTATCATTACCTTGGAATTAAAACATATTGTGATACGTTCTTGATATCATTGTTCATTGACTAATTTGTATAGCTTATATACCTTAATACGTCTTTGCTTATTATAAAACTTGGAGAAATATATATATATTATATATATATATAAAAAACACATGGGGGGGTTGCACTCAGCCATTCATTGCGGGTGCGTCTCAAAAATAGAATACAAAACAAAACCACAGAGAGAGCACTCCAGTCAAACACATTCAAAAACCTGCAACAACAGCATGAATGTATTTGTCTGGAGTGCTCTCTCCGTGGTTTTGTTTTGTATTTTATTTTTGAGACACACCCGCACTGAATGCTTAGTTTAGGCTGAGTGCAACCCCCCCATGTGTTTTTCATATGAATTTCCTGGGCAAGCACCCCTCCCTGCCACAGGTACTCCTCCTCCAGGTTCTATTTAACCTTGATCTGCGGGAGCTCCATGAAGGGGACCTGTTCCTCAGTTCCTCAGGGGACCTGTTCCTGTTCCTCCTTTATCCCATGATGGGCAGTCATTAGGTTTGCAGAGTAGGACCTGCCACTGCCAGAGGGTGGATTACATTGACGCTGTTGGCAGGCTTAAGCAATTCACAACTCATACACGCCCTGGTAATCTCCCGACTCGACTATTGCAATAATCTCTTATCTGGCCTCCCTCTGTCCCACCTCTCCCCCTACAATCCATCCTGAACGCCTCCGCCAGGCTAATTCACCTCACCCGCCGCTCTGTCTCTGCCGCTCCCTCTGCGAGTCCCTTCACTGGCTCCCCATCCACTGCAGAATTAAGTTCAAAATCCTTATCCTTACCTACAAAACCCTCACTAACTCAGCTCCCCACTACCTGTCCTCACTAATCACCAAATACACCCCAGCCCGCTCCCTAAGGTCAAACAGTGACCTGCGCCTAGCTTCTCCCCGCATCACCTCTTCCCATGATAGACTGCAGGATTTCTCACGCGCAGCCCCACTCTCTGGAACGCTCTCCCTCGTACTGTCAGACTTTCCCCTAACTTCTCTTCCTTCAAACGCTCCCTGAAAACATTCCTATTTAGGGAAGCCTACCACCCAACTCACTGACGCAACCATCAATCACTCTCACCTACAGTCCTCTCCTCCTGTTTCCAACCCCAACCCTCCCAGATTGTGAGTTCCTACGGGAATAGGGCCCTCATCTCCTCCTGTACTGTTTGTCAAATGTTGTTCAATGTATTGTAACCCTGTCTATACTGTGCTTATTGTACAGCGCTGCGGAATATGCTGGCGCTTTATAAATAAAGAATAATAATAATAATAATAATTCACGGCCGTTCATTGCAAACCAAATTTCCACCATTTTATTCAGCAAAGCTCAGAGTTAAGAAATACTCACCATGTGGTAAAAGCTGGTATTATGCACCCATGCATGGAGCTGTTGTTGCAGGTTTTTGAATGTGTTTGTCTGGAGTGCTCTCTCCGTGGTTTTGTTATATATATATATATATATATATATATACAGTGGCAAGAAAAAGTATGTGAACCCTTTGGATTACGTGGAGTTTTGCATGAATTGGTCATAAAATGTGCTTTGATCTTCATCTAAGTCACAACAATTTGAAAAACACAGTCTGCTTAAAATAATACAAAACAAACATTATATGTTTTCATGTTTTTATTGAACAGAACATGTAAACATTCACAGTGCAGGGTGGAAAAAGTATGTGAACCTTTGGACTTAATAACTGGTTGACCCTCCTTTGGCAGCAATAACCTCAACCAAACGTTTCCTGTAGTTGCAGATCAGACCTGCACAACGATCTGGAGTAATTTTGGACCACTCCTCTTCACAAAACTGTTTTAGTGTAGCAATATTCTTGGGATGTCTGGTGTGAATCGCTCTCTTAAGGTCATGCCACAGCATTTCAATCTGGTTGAGGTCAGGAGTGGACTCTGACTGGGCCACTCCAGAAAGCGTATTTTGTTTTGTTGAAGCCATTCTTTTGTTGAATTACTTGTATGCTTTGGGTCATTGTCCTGTTGCATCACCCATCCTCTGCGGAGCTTCAGTTGGTGGACAGATGGTCTTACGTTTTCCTGCAAAATGTCTTGATAAACTCTAGAATTCATTTTTCTATCAATGACAACAATCCGTCCAGCCACTGAGGCAGCAAAGCAGCCCCAAACCATGAGGCGCCCTCCGCCATGTTTTACAGTGGGGATGAGGTTTCGATGTTGGTGTGCTGTGCCTTTTTTTCTCCACACATAGTGTTGTGTGTTTTTCCAAACAACTCAATTTTGGTTTCATCTGTCCACAGAATATTTTGCCAGTAGTGCTGTGGAACATCCAGGTGCTCTTTTGCAAACTTCAAACATGCTGCAATATTCTTTTTGGACAGCAATGGCTTCCTCCATGGTGTCCTCCCGTGTACTCCATTCTTGTTTAATGTTTTCCTTATTGTAGATGTGTCAACAAAAATGTTAGCATGTGCCAGAGATTTCTGTAAGTCTTTAGCTGACACTCTAGGATTCTTCTTTACCTCATTAAGCATTCTGCGCTGTGCTCTTGCAGTCATCTTTACAGGACGACCACGCCTAGGGAAAGTAGCAACAGTGCTGAACTTTCTCCATTTGTAGACAGTCTGTCTTACCGTGGACACATGAACATCAAGGCTTTTGGAGATACTTTTGTAACCCTTTCCAGCTTCATGCTAGTCAACAATTCTTGATCGTAGGTCTTCTGAGAGCTCTTTTCTGCGAGGCATGGTTCACATCAGGCAGTGCTTCTTGAAACCAGTAAACCTAAAACTGGTGTGTGTTTTTAAAGGGCAGGACAACTTTCAGCAACACATCCAATAATATCACACTGATTGGACTCAAGGTTGTCTCACTCCTAGCTCCAATTAGCTCTTGGAGAAGTCATTAGGCTAGGGGTTCACATACTTTTTCCACCCTGCACTGTGAATGTTTACATGTTATGTTCAATAAACACATGAAAACATATAATGTTTGTGTTGTATTATTTTAAGCAGACTGTGTTTTTCAAATTGTTGTGACTTAGATGAAGATCAGAGCACATTTTATGACCGATTCATGCAAAACTCCACATAATCCCAAAGGGTTCACATACTTTTTCTTGCCACTGTATATATATATATATATAAAGAGAAAACACGAAAGGGAGCACTCACGGTCTGTTGTAGATAAAATCTATAAAGTTTTATTGGCGGTGCATATAAAATCCAACGTTTCGGCTCACAACAGAGCCTTCTTCAAGGATAAAAACAATAAGACATCATGCCCATATTTATATTAAATCACATGCTTTCAATAATTGGATGATTACCTCACCCTTCCTGTAGCGCGCTGCCCTGGACGGCATCAACCCAATAACCGGAAGTGACTCGTCTCTCCTGGAACTGCACGTCATTCCTGTCATAGTCACATGTGTATACACAGTTAGCTTCCATGGTTGTCATGGGAGCGATGTATCAATTAGACGGAATTGTGTCAACACACGGAGGATCAATCGCGCTATCTGCATATGGATATCCCTGCACAACAATGCTATAATGAAAAATATTAAAGGACTACATAATATTCTCTATGTACATTAAAACAGTAATGGTAGTAGGACCATATACACTATATTGCCAAAAGTATTCGCTCACCAATCCAAATAATCAGAATCAGTTGTTCCAATCATTTCCATGGCCACAGGTATATAAAATCAAGCACCTAGGCATGCAGACTGTTTTTACAAACATTTGTGAAAGAATGGGTCACTCTCAGGAGCTCAGTGAATTCCAGCGTGAAACTGTGAAAGGATGCCACCTGTGGAACAAATCCAGTCGTGAAATTTCCTAGCTCCTAAATATTCCACAGTCAACTGTCAGCTGTATTATAAGAAAGTGGAATTGTTTGTGAACGACAGCAACTCAGCCACGAAGTGATAGGCAACGTAAACTGACGGAGCGGGGTCAGCGGATGCTGAGGCGCATAGTGCGAAGAGGTCGCCAACTTTCTGCAGAGTCAATCGCTACAGACCTCCAAACTTCATGTGGCCTTCAGATTAGCTCAAGAACAATGCGCAGAGAGCTTCATGGAATGGGTTTCCATGGCAGAGCAGCTGCATCCAAGCCATACATCACCAAGTGCAATGCAAAGCGTCGGATGCAGTGGTGTAAAGCATGCCGCCACTGGACTCTAGAGCAGGAGAGACGCGTTCTCTGGAGTGTTGAATCGCGCTTCTCCATCTGGAAATCTGATGGATGAGTCTGGGTTTGGCGGTTGCTAGGAGAACGGTACTTGTCTGACTGCATTGTTCCAAGTGTAAAGTTTGGTGGAGGGAGATTATGGTGTGGTGTTGTTTTTCAGGAGCTGGGCTTGGCCCCTTAGTTCCAGTGAAAGGAACTCTGAATGCTTTAGCATACCAAGACATTTTGGACAATTCCATGCTCCCAACTTCGTGGGAACAGTTTGGAGCTGGCCCCTTCCTTTTCCAACATGACTGTGCACCAGTGCACAAAGCAAGGTCCATAAAGACATGGATGACAGAGTCTGGAGTGGATGAACTTGACTGGTCTGCACAGAGTCCTGACCTCAACCCAATATAACACCTTTGGGATGAATTAGAGTGGAGACTGAGAGACAGGCCTTCTCATCCAACATCAGTGTGTGACCTCACAAATGCGCTTCTGGAAGAATGGTCAAAAATTCCCATAAACACACTCCTAAACCTTGTTGACAGCCTTCCCAGAAGAGTTGAAGCTGTTATAGCTGCAAAGAGTGGACCGACGTCATATTGAACCCTATGAATTAGGAATGGGATGTCACTTAAATTCATATGCGAGTCAAGGCAGGTGAGCGAATACTTTTGGCAATATAGTGTACATACTATATTAAATCTGAAGAATGGCCATGCTCAAGTGAAGTGTGCGACTGCTAAATAACTCTAAATATTGAGTGTAATATAATATGGTGAAGTTAAATGTATGAATGAACATGTACTGTGGTGTAAATGTAAAGGTCCCAGTTAACGGGCGTGTGTGGCAATGTGCGTGTATGTAAATGTGATGTAAAACCATAGTGTATTGTCTGTGTATGTGTGGAAATGTGTAATCATAGAAAGGTGAAACAATATATGTGTGTATGTAAGAAAAGCCTATTGTGAATAAATGGCTCTAGGTCGAAAAAAATGTGAATAACATAGAAAACGTAAAACATAAAAAAGTGTATGTGCAACTGGAAAAGAAAAAAAATATATGAAATGATACCAATGGAACCATATATGCATATAGAAACATAGAAAAATGTCGGCAGATAAGAACCTTTCGGCCCATCTAGTCTGCCCAATTACATGGATACTTTACCTGGATTTATCTTTTGTTTAGGATAGCCTTATGCCTATCCCATGCTTGCTTAAATTCAATTACTGTTTTGGCCTCTACCACTTCAACTGGAAGACTGTTCCATGTATCCACCACCCTCTCAGTAAAATAATGCTTCCTGATCATATGATATGATATATCATAACATATGATCAAAAATTGCCATGAATCGCAAAAAAACTCAAAAAATATTGTTAACGACTCTGTAAAAAAGAAGTAAATGATATATATTCATTAAGTCCTTTGGGTGCTAGGGTTTGTAGGGTTTTAATCCAAAAAGTTTCACGTTGTAGAAGGAGTTGAGAACGGTCTCCTCCTCTACTTAATGGAGGAACATGATCAATAGCTGTAAATCTTAATGAGGATAGTGGATGGCCTGCTTTCAGAAAGTGTTTAGCCACAGGTTTTTCTGTCTGTCCATCACGATATGCTGTATTTATCGCAGATCTATGTCCTCTTATCCATTCTCTCAATGTTAAGTCTGTTTTTCCAACATAGCCCAATCCACATGGACACATGATGAAATAAATAACATATTCTGTAAGGCACGTTATCCGAGATCTGATGTTATATCTTTTTCCTGTCCAGGGATGAGCAAATGTAGACCCAGGTAACATATGTAGGCAGGTCACGCAATCTAAACAACGAAAGCAGCCCATTTTCTGAAAACACTTCTTGTGATCATACGATCGAACTGGATCTGTTTTAACCAAAAGGTCTTTCAAATTCTTGTTTCTCCGAAAGCTAATTAATGGTGGGTTGCGAAATTGTGAAGGCAAAGTGTTGTCATGTTGAAATAAGTGCCAATGTTTCCTAATAGATGTTGCTTTGTGTATACCACTTTTATCATAAATAATTGGTAAAGTTATTCTTGAGGACGGTGCTATAGAGATATCCTGGGACTGTAAGGATCTATTTCTTGCTTTCAACAAAGCTTGTTGTAATGTGTTTTTGGTGTATCCCCTCCGTAAAAATGTATCCATCATCATCTTAATCTGTTGTTCACAAAACAATGGATTTGAATTATATCGAATAACTCTCAAATACTGAGAGATGGGTAAAGAGTCCTTTAATTGTTTGGGATGAAAGCTAGTAGCCAAAAGTAGGGAATTCTTATCAGTTTCTTTGTGATACAGAGTAAAGCCCAGTGTTGAACCATCCCGAAACACTCTAACGTCCAAAAAGCAAATGCTTTGGGTATCCATCGTACTTGTGACCTTGATTGTTGAGGGAAGTTGATTGAGTGTCTGAATCATGTTTTGAAAGGAATCCAATGAACCTTTCCACACAATGAAAATATCATCCACAAACCGGGTATATAGAAGTATTTGGTCACCATACTTGGACAAAATGTTTTCCTGTTCAAAAGTGTACATGAACACATTGGCATATGAAGGTGCCATAGGAGCACCCATGGCATTCCCGGACACCTGCAAATAGAACGTACTTTCGAATTTGAAGTAATTACATTGTAATGTAATTAACAGTAATTCCATGAGAAATTCAATGGGAGGGCCTTGGTATTGAGTGGACATAGACATGGTGTGACGAAAAGCCTCAACTCCTTGATCATGAGGGATAACAGTATATAAATTTCTCACATCCAGTGTAGCTAACACAATATCATCCTCTATAGATTGGGTAGGCCGTGTTATTCCAGATGCAAAAATCACGAGTATAGCAGTCTGTAGTGATACCTTTTTTATAGACTAACGTTACATTTAAAAGACAAGCTTTCGAGAGGATTCCTCTCTTTTTCAGGTCTGGAAGTTTACTGACCAAAATCATAGAAATAAACATTAAGACATTATTGGGCACACGGGTGGGGGTGTTAGATGTTTTGTTCTTTTTTCTTTCCCCATTTTGACCAAGCCATTTGGCTATTTACACCATCTAACACCCCCAACCGTGTGACCAATAATGTCTTAGGCCTCGTTCACACTGTGCAATTTGAAAATTGCGCGACTTTCCGTGCGATTTTCATATTCGCGACATGGTGCGATAATGTCGCGCGACATCACTGTTTTGTGCGATTTTTGCAAAGCACCACCAATACAAATCGCAAAATCGCAGATAGCAAATCGCAAAAAAAGGGTCATGTACCAGCGACATGCTTCTGCGATGCGCGACATGCGACATCACGCGGCAAGATGTGAACAGCTCCATTGAAATGCATTGGAGAAACTACACAGCGCGACGTCGTGCGGATTTTGCTGCGACGTCGCGGCAAAATCCGTGCAATAAATCGCACAGTGTGAACGGGGCCTTAATGTTTAATTCTATGATTTTGGTCTTTTAAATGTAATGTTAGCCCAATAAAAAAGGTATCACTACAGACTGCTATACTACTGATTTATATATATATATATATATATATATATATATATACGTATATATCCTCCTGCCGCTACCAACTATGTAATATTTCCAGAATTCGACCACTTCTTACCGCTGACACCACAAAGCAACTCATCCATGCCCTTGTCATCGCCAGACTTGACTATTGTAATAATATTTTAGCTGGCCTCCCTCTCTCCCGCCTCTCCCCCCTACATAGAAAAAATGAGTACAGGCACCATAACCAGTAGTGGGCCAGCGGGGTGGAGGTCCCCTGCTGCACAGCCCCAAATTCCACTGGAAAAATGAAAAAACTCCAAGACCCACGATATTAACTGAAGTGGAGTTATTCCAACACCAAATGAAGACAGACAATGTTTCGACCACAGCTGGTCTTTGTCAAGCATAAATAATAATACCATGAACTACAAATAAATAGCATCACAGATCAATCAGACAATCAATTAGTCATTACAAACAATCTGTGCATACTTAACCCAGTGATTAAAAACAATTATGTCTATATACTGGTTATTTTAATATCACATAAATTCACAACCATTTTATTGCCATAAAACTTATTATTCATATATTAACCATTTTCCAGATGATAGACATAAATTCACCAATGAAGAAATTTTTATTGATGTTTATCAGATCCAAATGTATAAAAACACCTTAGTATTACAGCTACACTGCTATTCCCACAAGTATTTTTCTCTCTCTTATCTGCAAAGACAATAAAATAATTTTTCAATTATATATACACAATGTAAAAAATTATAAAAGTATATGTAACCGTATATATCTCCTGAAGGAAGAAAGACATATTTATAAAAAGGGAGAATAATCTGCTTCTCTATTTAGACCATTTGGGGAGAGGGTGTTTAAATGGTGAATCTAAAATAATTCTCTTCTCTTGAGAAGTTTCTCTCTATCCCCCCTACAATCCATTCTGAATGCCTTTGCCAGGCTCATCCACCTCACCCGCCAATCTGTCTCTGCTGCTCCTCTCTGCGAGTCCCTTCAATGGCTACCCATCCACTGCAGAATTAAATTCAAAATCCTTGCCCTGACCTACAAAGCTCTCACTAACTCAGCTCTTCACTACCTGTCCTCACTAATCACCAAATACACCCCAGCCTGCTCCCCAAGATCAAACAGTGACCTGCGCCTAGCTTCTCCCCGCATCATCTCTTCTCATGATAGACTGCAGGATTACTCACACGCAGCCCCCATCCTCTGGAATGCTCTCCCTCGTATGGTCAGACTTTCCCCTAGTTTCCCTTCCTTCAAATGCTCCCTTAAGACATTCCTGTTTAGGGAAGCCTACCACCGACTCACTGAAGCAACCAGTCCATCATTCACACCTTGCAGTCCTTCACTCTCACCTTGCAGTCCATCACTCTTACCTTACAGTCCTCTCCTCCTCTTTCCACCCCAACCCTTCTAGATTGTGAGTTCCCACGGGAATAGGGCCCTCGTTTCCTCCTGCACTGGTTTGTAGGGATGAGCTGTTTGGTTCGATCGGTTCGGAGTTCAATTCGAACATTGGTCGTTCGAAAGTTCGCGAACTTCGAACTTTTTGGGATGTTCGCCAAAAGTTAGAAAAAGAATTTAGATTTTTTTTTTTTAAAAATGCTTAAAAAATCCTAAAAAATCTAAAAATAAAGAGACTCTTTACTGCAGAATATTATAAGCAATGGTTTATTAGATATTGAATTAAAACGGGAATATTTTTAACATTGAAGCTTATGGGATAAAACATTCTTGTTGCTAAAACATCAGGCAGACGAGGCCCTCTAATCAGGCACTGTAGAGGGCAGCCCGCCGGAGCCTCCCTCCGAAGGACTCCTTGAGGAGCATGCGGCCGCAAGATTACAGAGCTGCGACTGTGTGGGCTGGCCAGCCAGGTGCATGTGGCAGAGAGGTGGCGCAGGGACTCCAGGGAGGGAGCCCCCTTCCCCACAACCAGGATCCAGGGAGCCCCCCACTGACCACCAGGTAAGGCGACACATTGAACGGGTCCCATAGCAAATAATGGGATTTCCCTGTTTATGCATTTTACAGCGTGCAGGAACGCGCTGTAAAACACTTAGTTGTGAACCGGACCTTAAGGTGCTGCCCGGCAGTGTGAGGATTCATATGCTGCATTAATTATTCTTCTTACAAATTTGGTTACTTAACCCGTTTGCGTTTGGATTGTAATATTGTGACATCCAGGGCCACGGGTGGCGATCGGGGGGCCCCGGACACATGGTGCCCCCAGCTGACCGAATACCAGGAGCTCCGGCAGCACCCGGCGCAGCTGTGAGTGATCAGGGGGCAGGGCGCGGCGTGATGACGCAGAGCCGCCGGGACTGGTGTGCGCCAATTCTCACCTTATACAGTAGCGCAGTACTAGTGCCTAAACGTTGTTGAGCTGATTTTGTTATAACAACTACTCTCGCTCTGTGCCCCTGTCTGGTATATTCCGCTGCTTGTTACTGCTGGTGCGCTTCCATCCTGCCATACACTATAGTGCAGTAATATTTGGGTGCACTGCCACTGACGTCTATATTACCAGATTCATATCATTTTAATATTGGACCGCAGGGTCAAACCCTGCACTCTTCCACAATACCACAGAGGGGTAACGATGTGACGGCACTGTTGCCGACACTAAAGGCCCAATTTTAAAGCACCTATTGTTACTTTCATCCAAAGCCTGCATAAGTTTCACCATAATTTAGCCAAAAAAATCACTAAACTTGTTCTGCGTGTCCTAAAACGTCTCTTTTCATACAGGCTGCCGCCCCAAGCAGTTGTTTATGAATAGATTAAAGGAAAACCCTTTACCGTCATTTGAAATGTCATTTTTTTGTTTTTAAATGGTTCTATACATCCTACAAATCCACTTCACGGGCAGGTTATGGGGACCTCCTAGGAAGGAATTTTTCGTTTTTATTCTTAACCTTTATTTCATGGAAAACTCACTGTTCCTTTAAAAAGTTTTTTTTAAAAGTTTTTGTCCTTGTTTCCTGTCCCCCAGGGCACTACCCGGACCCCCATACACCTTTTATGGCAAATATCTAGCATATATGCCCTCAATTTGAACTTTTGAGTCCCATTGACTTGCATTGAGTTCGGTTCGTGTTCGCGTTCGAACTCGAACTTTTGAAATTGTTCGAGTTCGAATGCGAACCAAACACGGGGGGGGTTCGGCTCATCCCTACTGGTTTGTCAATTATTGTTCAATGTATTGTAACCCTGTCTATATTGTGCCCATTGTACAGCACTGCGGAATTTGCTGGCGCTATATAAATAAAGAATAATAATAATTATATATATATAAAACCAAATTTTTAATTGTGGAAGACATTTACAAATCCCAGCAATTCAGAGAACTGCTTTAGAGAGCTCATGTTCTACATTCCCCATATGCAGCAAGGAACTCTGGGAAGGACATGCAAATGAAGTCTGCTATTTACCACTTTTTTTGCATCCTGGGTCTGTTTTAACCTGTTTTTAACCCAGTAGGTAAGGAAGTGAACCTTCTTACTCTCAAACCTATGCAATAACTAGGCTGCACTCTCTGCTCCTGATGATGCTGGTTTATACCAGGGAAATGCGTTGAGCAAATAGAGATGTTCATTTAGCTCTTTATGTTTTAGGGACCCTTTAATCCTTGCTCTGGAAACTGTGTTTTTTCTTGCTTTATATAAATATTCCTTACTAGGGATGTGCGTTTCGGGTTTCGGAATTTTCACGAAATTTCCTGATTCGTGTCTTCGGATTCGGCTGATTTTCCGGATCGGGCCCGAAAACCGACAGATCCGAAAAGTTTTCCGAGCCGAAACGAAAAATTTTCGGAGTTTTCGAATGGACTTGGAATGTGTCAAATCGAAATTTATTTTCGCTCTATTCATGATTTCAGTTCCATTCGTGATTTCGGTTCCATTTCGGTAATTCTGGACATCGTATATTTAACTATTATCGGTTATATTGCTGATTCTGTAAATTTTATTTGGTGGGTTTTTTTTCGTTTCAGATCATTTTGATCAACTATTTTTCCGTTTTAAAACCTTTTGTTCTGGTTTTTATTTTTAAGGTCAGACCATTTGGGTCAGTTTAGCGTTTTTTAAATCGTTTTGTTCATTTTTTTTGTTCCTTGGCTTTCATACCATTTTAATATGATTAAATAAAGTTGTGAAATGTATATTCATAAGAAAAAAAGGATCTTTATTTAATAAAAAAAAAACACGATAGAATCGCCAGAATTATCATATCGACAGAATGAATTATCGGATCCGAAAAACAAACCAAAAATTTATTATAAAAAAATATATAAAGTATAAAAAAAGTAAACCATAGTAGTTTACGTCAAAACGAATAGAGTTAGACACTTTGAAACGAGGAGAACAGACGTTCCGAAAAAAATGAAAATTTCCGAAATCACGAAAGTCGATACAAAAAACGAGCAAAGTGACCCGAAAACACGAAAAATGGCCGATATTCCGAAAAAAAAATGTACACGAAAAACGAGCCGAACCGAATCGAAACAGAAATCAGTCGAAACGAGCCGAATCGAAAATTTTAAACATCCGAATGAATCGAACCGAAAAAAAATCGGTGCACAAGTCTATTCCTTACCTACTGGGAGCGCTCCCAATTTAGGCAACTAGCTCAGTTTCAATGCACTGAGGCCAGGCTGTTTGTTTTTGTTTTTTTTTGGTTTTCAAGCCTGTATTGTGTGTTCCTGATAGGGCTCTTCATAAAGGCTGCCAGGTTTATTCAGAGAGCGTGAAAAGCAGGAGAATGACTGGAGAATGAAAAATTCTAGGTCAAAATAGCCAATTTGGAAAGTGAGATGAAAGGGAGAATTTTTCTGGTTTGGCTATTTTGACCTAGAATTTTTCATTCTCCAGTCATTCTCCTGCTTTTCACGCTCTCTGAATAACCCTGTGTGTGTTTTCTCATGCTTTCCTATACTTACAGACCCTCGAAGGTCTGTTTCCATCCATTATATTTGATACTTGCAATGCTTCCACGCTGCCTTTTATTCCCTATATCAGTTTCCAGGGAGGGTCCAGTATTGTGCTAGTATCTCCAATCTAGCATACTCCCAAGCTTGCTTTATAGCCTCTTTTTTGTAGTGCCCTTTATTTTACTTATGTTCTTGCCTCCGCTGAGACATGTATGCATAATATTTGTCCTAGGTAAGCTCTGTGACTGTGTCTGCCTACTGCAATACAGCTTTGAAAGCATTCTTTTACTGCATTTCTGATTAAAAGCCAAGTTTTATTTTATTCTTTGGCTGTCTCCACCATCTTTTTCAATTGTTAAACTGGGGTTACCCCCCGTCACCAACAGTGGCAAGAGCCTTTTTTCTATGTTCAATAGATTGCTTCCCACAATTATCTAGGTGCACCCTACGAGTGGTTTTGGCCATGCTATACTAGATAGCAAAGTTCAGGTTATGCAATAAGCCACGGCCACTCCTGGACAGCTGTTTCAGGCTTATTATGCTCTCATCAGCAGGAGATAGACCATGGCACGTTGCTATGTGATGCTTTACCCGTAGGGCATATCAATACTCATATAAAAATATATGCATATATAAAATTATCATTATTATAAGCAGAGGTCAAGTTGAGCAGGAATGTGTGAGAACGCGCTTCCTTCACTATTTTTGCAAGCAGAATTCCCAGGTGTTCCATCATGTTTCTTTATTAAGTCACAGTCAATACATGATTTATTATATTTTCCCTAAAACCCAGCCTATACATATAAATATATATATATTTAAACAAATTTAATGTGTATGTGGAGGGTTAAGTTCAAGATGACAAATGTTAATTAGGGGGCAGAAATATTGTTGAGTTCTTAATCCCTGATTATAAGTATAGTATGAAGTTCTGATATACTAAGGTTTACTTCTATGACTGCTGACATATAATGATGGCTCTCACTAGCAGTATCCTTATTGAAGTCAATACATATGATCACCATATTTTACTACTGTGTTGGATACAGTAAATCATATAATTACTTGCTGTCAATTGTGATAAGTTTCCATCAGTATATTTTTCAATATATTTTTATGAACCGAATGAAATTGCTCTTGTGCAGCTTATGAACATTTATAGCCACAATAATTGCCTAAATTCATTAGTGTGCGTTGACTTTTTAGATATTTTTCTTCAGTTAAAGGAGTAACATAGTTAAATCACAGTTCAAATAAATTAAAAATTATTATTTTATTATCTAGAATTATTATATAAGTCACATATCTAACTCCTATGCAAACTGTAAATATTTGAATATGTAAATTGACTAATTTAAATGGAAAAAGATAAATATAATTTAAATGTTTTTAAAGGATTATGCGCCTTGGGTTGTGAAATTTGATTAAATTAAAATAATTATGATTAAATTATAATTAAAATATTAGCTTCCCCTGAAGATTCATATACAGTAAAATATTAGCTTAGGGTCAAAATTTGTCCTACATTTCCCATGCATACATAATTAAACAAATCCTACTTAAATTCTAGATAAAGCATACATCCAATGAGAAATATTATTTTTAGTGATGAATGATTTTTTTTTTTTCTATAGATACATCCCCAAACAACAACAAACTATTGGTCTTGTAACATGTCTGTGGTGCTTTGACCTGCTCATTTAATTTTTCTTTGGGAAAGGATAAATTAATAAATAACTATCCATAGATCTATTGACCGGACTTACTACCACATTATAATGTTATTTTATATATATATATATATATATATATATATATATATATATACTGTATATATATATATATATATAATGTTTTCTGAATAGGTTTTGTTTGATTACTTTTTTATGTTTAAAATAGTTTCTCAATTGCGAAATGAAATGTTATTGCAGTTGGATAATATATAAAGCAGATTTTAATTTACTAAGGATGTGGTTGTGTGCGCCAAGGGCCCTCAATAACACTGTTGAGCTATAGTCAAAAACATACATAATGAATTTGTGCTCAATGTCTCATGTAGCCTTTGGGGCCCAAATACAGTGCAAAAACCTCCAATAAAATACACAATAAAAAAAGTTGACAGAAAGCAGCATAGAGTAGGAGCCTAGTGGCACAAACAACTAAAGGCTATTAATGCTCAATCAGATCAAGTAAATTGCTAGAATTAAGTAATAGTACTCATGCATTGACTGTGGAAAGCGAGCAGCTGAGACACGTCTCAATTTTTGGACCCCGGACTCTATTAATTAATATATGTGTTTATTTTTAATAAACATTTTTTAAATGATTAGGTGAAGCATTCTGGGTCTGCTATCAAGCATACACAGAGCCTCAATCTGTGGAGGACCTGCAGGTGAATGGTTAGATACTTACTTAATAATATCACACGCATTTATCTAAGAGCCATTATTTGGGAAAGGAGGGTGGAGTCATCCTTTTTTAGACTGAATGCTTTAAAAACCAGAGCTTGGCACATTATAGCTCTAGAGCATGTGAGTGCATTGTGGAAATATATGGACATTAAATACACTTTGTATGAGTTTTACAATATTGCACTATTGGTCTTTATTTTTCTTTTGAAAATTCAGCTACACTCATCAGGATTTGGGAGATCTTTGATGCCAATGTATAAATATAAGCATTATTATCCTATGTTCCCACTGATACATGGTTCATGAGGACCTGCAGGTGAATGGTTAGATACTTACCATAATAATAACACACGTATATATCTAAGAGCAATATTTCAGGAAAGAAGGGTGGAGTCACCCTTTACCAGACCGAATACTTTAAAAACCAGAGCTTAGCACATTAGGTCTCTGGAGCCTGTGAGTGAATTGTGGAAATATATGGACATTAAATACACTTTGAACTATTTTATCAATATTGCAATATTGGTCTTTATTTTTCACTTGAAAATCAGGCTACACCCATCAGGATACCATCACTTTACTTTGACAATTTGGCATTAATAGCCTTTATTCATTGGAAAGATGATTAAAGTATGGATATATAACGATTATATATATATATATATATATATATATATATACCGTATATATAAATTCCGAGTATAGCAGTACGTACTTTAATCGTCTTTCCAACGTAACTATAGATAAAGCATCCATACCCGAGGAAGAGAGGTTATACTCTCGAAAGCTTGTCTTTTAAATGTAACGTTAGTCCAATAAAAAAGGTATCCCTGCGTACTGCTATACTCGTGATCATATCTATATATATTCACGTTGGAAAGATGATTAAAGTATGGATTTTCCTTATATAATATCTTAAAGAAAGAAAAAGTAAAACAACATAGTTGCTTTTGAATATACACTGAGTGGTCAGATTATTATGACCACCTGACTTTTTAAAGCAAATTAGCTATAATTTCACGCTGACGTTGCTAGAGGGCCAGACCATTATAAATAAGGAAGCAAGTTGTCTAAGGCTGGGGTCAGACTAACGCATTTTTAACTTGCATTTAGGCGCACTTAATCATGGCCGCAGTATCACGTTTCTGGTTGCATCATGCAGATGGCAGAGTGAGAATTTGGCGGAAACAGCATGAGAGCATGCACCCCACATGCAGGAGTACAACCCATCAAGCTGGTGGGGGCTGTGTTATGGTTTGTGGCATGTCAACATCTCATGGAGTCAATGCCAAGAAGAATCGCCGCAGTATTGAAGGCAAAAGGTGGCCCAATGAAGTACTGATGGGGTGGTCATAATAATCTGGCCACTCAGTGTATATGGGTAGAGGTGGCACGTTTTTGTGTTGTGCAGCAATGAGTGAGTTAAATCACTGACTTTCACTCTTTTACCATATGTTCTGGTATTTTTTTGCTACGTGTATATTGAAACATTATTAAAAATAGGCTTGTGTATCTATCAAACATATATTTTAAAAATATGAATATCTGTATTGATGACTTTAATAGCACTGTTTTCGATACTTGTTACAAAAAATGTCAACATCTCTGTAATGTATGCTGTCAGTGAGTAGAATGCTCAGTAGAACAGATAGAAAAGGGTACTTATGGCAAGTACAGTCAAACCAAATTTTACTATACAGAGATTTGCAGCATTTAAACCTTGCACAGTAGTAAATGAGTCCAGAGGCTTCACTTCAATTTTCCCTTCTCAGACAGGTAAATCTTCTTTTATTTACACTATGGGAAGGAACCTAATGTTTCCAGTTTCTCTGCATTAGGGATGTGCGTTTCGGGTTTCGGAATTTCGGAATTTTCACGAAATTTCCCGATTCGTGTTTTCGGATGCGGCCAATTTTCTGAAAATTTTTAGATCCGAAAATGGCAGATCCGAAAAGTTTTCCGAGCCGAAACGAAATATTTTCGGAATTTTCGAATGTACTTGAAATGTGTCAAATCGAAATTTATTGCTTTGAAACGAGGAGAAAAGACGTTCCGAAAAAACGAAAATTTTCGAAAATATGAAAAGTCGATACAAAAAACGAGCTAAGTGACACAAAAATACGAAAAATGGTCGATATTCCGAAACCATTTACAATTCCGAAAAACGCAAATTTCCGAAAATCCGAAAAGTCGATACAAAAACGAGCTAAGTGACACGAAACTACGAAAAATGGTCGAAATTCCGAGAAAAAATTTGTACACGAAAAACGAGTCGAGCCGAACCGAATCGAAACAGAAATCGGTCGAAACGAGCCGAATCGAAAAGTTTAAAAATCCGAAAAATCGAATCGAATCGAACCGAAAAAAAATTGGTGCACAAGCCTACTCTGCATCAATGCAGCGTGAAGGAATGGAACCGTGATGATTCTCTCTAGTGTAAGCATTGTTACAATATACAAATATAGCTAATATAATGTAATGCAATGCTTTCCTGTTCAGTATGAGAAATATATATGCCTATACTTTTTTAAGAGTAATCCTCTTCATAAATCACAGTACATTTGTTATAGAAAATGCCTCTTTGAGATCATTATATGGAGTAGCATCTACAGACGTGGGTTACTGATGGGATTTGGCTGACTTCAGAATGTGTTTTGAGAGATCGTAAACATGGTTCAAACGGCTCATATTTAGAATAATTAATTGTAAGACTGATAATCCTATGTAAATTGAAACTAGCTACTAGTTGAGTCCTGCTTACAGCTGTCATGAATGACAGATAATAATTTAGTGCTATTTTTATAAATCTATTAAGATTACATATAAATTCATGTTAAATGTTAGAATAATAAAGACCACCACTTCACTCAAGACTCTTTATGATAAAAGTTTTAAAATAATAGTAGGAATTCTCTTAAATTTTTATTATATGTTCACAAAAGCAAAATTGTGTCAGAAGAAACTAGCAGATTGAACTAGAAGGTGGGCATGCTTTACTCCCGTCAGGATATTTCTCAGCAATCCACCAGTTAAGTCCACTGGATAAGTAAAAATGTGGATATAGAAAAAGCCTCGTGTGACTTTCAGAAGAATAAGGATCGTTAAGAAAGAATTATAATTGAATAGTGTATAAAGAAACTCAAGGTCACTGCTCTGATTTGTTTCCTCAAATTTCTCCACCACCACCAAGAATTTTACAGCTATAATATAGCTTTGAATAATCATTAGGGAAACACTTGTAATATTAAATATATGACATTTTCTTTTATGTTAAAAAGGCAACTTAAAGGAACAGTACCACCAAAAAAAATTGAAAATTTATATGTTGTTTATTTTATGTTGCTGATCTCTTACATGTGCTTAGTTTTTCTCTTGTGTGTTTAGTTAAGAAGATATTTTAGTTTATATGTGTCACTGGGGCATCCATTGTGTTGTAAACTGCCCCCCACAGTATCTTTATGTTGCTAGCTGGTTACATTGTGACAGCTGGGTTAGAATGGGGTTTGTTGGTCAGTGACCAGCTCCAATCAATGTTAGCCACGCCATCTTCTGCCACGACCATGCCCCCTCCTTTCCCTGCCTCATTAGATGTCTCATGTACAAGTCTGGCAGACTGAGAGTACCTCCCACATCCAGCCATCATACACAGACTGTGTGTGCCTTGCCCTCCCAGCCCCCCTTCACCCTGCAAAGCACAGGCTGCAGATAACTCCTAGCTTAAAGCCTAAACAAGACATCCCTCCATATACATCATGTATGGCTGTGAATGATAGGCACAGCAATGTATCTGAAGCATGCAGGCTGCAGTGAGGGCTATATCAGATCCAAGCAGCTCCTATCTGATCAATGTACTTCTACATGTACTTCTACATGTACCTTTATTATAATTCTGCAATTCCTTTGATATATATCTCCCTTTTGATTGAATATATTGCTCAAAAAGTTTTTCACTTTTTTATATTATTTATTTATTTCCATATATAAAAATCGGAAAGGTGGGAAAAAGAAAAAAAAAATATCTTTCTATATGAATTAGCACTGTTAACCCCTTCACTACCAAGTGATTTTCCAAAAACCCATTGTCAGAAACAAGTGGTTTTTTTTTGTAATATCATTTTTAATTAATTATACAGTGATACATATCTAATACTGTAAATAGCCTATTTGGTCAGTAGGTGGCACCATCTACTGCCAGATTGAGTTACAGAGGTTTAAACTGCAGGTCTATATTTTTTTCTCCCTTCATCGGCTACTGACTGCCACTGAAAGCCTGATATTCCAGAGCTTTGAGCAGCTGATTTTACAGTTTTAGCTCTTTGGACATTATGCCCACACGGCTAAAACTTTGGGGTACCTTCTGCAGCCTAAAAGCTAACGAAATTTGTTTGCAGCAAACTAATTTCATTTGCATTTGGGCTGCAGATCAGCATATCGAGATATCTCTATCGGAGCTCCAGATCCTGCCTTTGAAGCCTGAGATATCTCGATATCAGTAATGAATGGGTTAATGTGTAGCATACAGTATAGTCCACATTTGAACTATGTAAATGCACTCTTCTAAAAGAGCGCATGAAAAATAAAAAGGAGAGAACAGAAGCAGCATCCCTAAATAATTAATTATATTGCTGTGTTTTAAAACACTGACCATGAATTGTTTATTCAGCATAATGGTTGTACATACCAAGAGTGGCAAGCTATTTGTTTAAAGTCTCTGCACCTATTAGGGATGTTTATATTTTCAACAAGTTAAATTGAAAATATAAACTTTAGGAAGTTTGTTTTACATTACAGGATGAACAATGAAGGATGGATTTTGCCAGCCGTTTAAGTGCAACATGTTAATAATGCATTTCAAATATAATTATAATGTGAATTATTTCAGCTTTCATTAAATCCCTAGGATCCAGATATAGTGGCAGCAAGCGGGAATAATCTCAGCCATTCACTAAACTCCTGTTAACCTCCTGGACAGTGTGCACTTCCTAATGTCAATTGATTTTTTATTTCACATGAAATCTTTCTGGTTTCTTTGAGAATTGTCATACAGGGGAAACTCGAAAAATTAGAATATTGTGCAAAAGTTCATTTATTTCAGTAATGCAACTTAAAAGGTGAAATTAATATATGAGATAGACGGATTACATGCAAAACAAGATAGTTGAAGCCATTATTTGTCATAATTGTGATGATTATGGCTTACAGCTCATGAAAACCCCAAATACACAATATCAGAAAATTAGAATATTGTGAAAAGGTGCACTATTCTAGGCTCAAAGTGTCCCACTCTAATCAGCTAATTAAGCCATAACACCTTCAAAGGGTTCCTGAGCCTTTAAATGGTCTCTCAGTCTGGTTCAGTAGGAATCACAATCATGGGAAAGACTGCTGACCTGACAGTTGTGCAGAAAATCATCATTGACACCCTCCATAAGGAGGGAAAGCCTCAAAAGGTAATTGCAAAAGAAGTTGGATGTTCCCAAAGTGCTGTATCAAAGCACATTAATAGAAAGTTATGTGGAAGGGAAAAGTGTGGAAGAAAAAGGTGCACAAGCAGCAGGGATGACCACAGCCTGGAGAGGATTGTCAGGAAAAGGCCATTCAAAATCGTTGGGGACTTTCACAAGGAGTGGACTGAGGCTGGAGTCAGTGCATCAAGAGTCACCACACACAGACGGATCCTGGACATGGGCTTCAAATGTCGTATTCCTCTTGTCAAGTCGCTCCTGAACAACAAACAACATCAGAAGCGTCTTACCTGGGCAAAAGAAAAACAGACCTGGTCTGTTGCTCAGTGGTCAAAAGTCCTTTTTTCTGATGAGAGCAACTTTTGCATCTCATTTGGAAACCAAGGACCCAGAGTATGGAGGAAGAATGGAGAGGCACACACTGCAAGATGCTTGAAGTTCAGTGTGACGTTTCCACAGTCTGTGTTGATTTGGGGAGCCGTGTCATCTGCTGGTGTTGGTCCACTGTGCTTCATTAAGTCCAGGGTCAATGCAGCCATCTACCAGGAGATTTTGGAGCACTTCATGCTTCCTTCCGCAGACGAGCTTTATGGGGATGCTGACTGCATTTTCCAGCAGGACTTGGCACCTGCCCACACTGCCAAAAGCACCAAAACCTGGTTCAATGACCGTGGGATTACTGTGCTTGATTGGCCAGCAAACTCGCCTGACCTGAACCCCATAGAGAATCTATGGAGCATTGCCAAGAGAAAGATGAGAGACATGAGACCGAACAATGCAGAAGAGCTGAAAGCTGCTATTGAAGCATCCTGGTCTTCCATACACCTCAGCACACAGTGCCACAGGCTGATAGCTTCCATGCCACACCGCATTGAGGCAGTAATTGCTGCAAAAGGGACCCAAACCAAGTACTGAGTACATATGCATACTTATATTTTTCAGAGGTCCCATATTGTTCTATGTACAATCCTTGTTTTATTGATTGCATGTAATATTCTACTTTTCTGAGATTATGGATTTGGGATTATCATGAGCTGTAAGCCATAATCATCACAATTATGACAAATCACGGCTTGAACTATCTCATATTTTAGTTTCACCTTTTAAGTTGCATTACTGAAATAAATGAACTTTTGCACGATATTCTAATTTTTCGCGTTTCACCTCTATGAGCAACAGGGGGCACACAAATAAATGTATACACAATGGGCTGTAGTCCAACTCAGAGTAAACGTAACCAGAGTTGTTGCAAACTTCCCAGAGCGATTAAAGTCTATGGAGTTGATAGGTTACAGCAGTACTGTTTAAGCTTACACCAGGGTTAGAATACAGTAGGATGTTTAAAAAAAAGAAGAAAAGAAATAGAATTAAAGAAAACTAATATAAATATGTTATTTTTCATTTGTTTACCATCAAGTTAGGAACACTGGATATTTATTTCAAAATTGTCTCTGTGTTACACGTTCGTATTAAATATTGTGCCTGGAATGCCCCCTTAACAGGATACTGCATTAACTGAAAGACAAATCCTGTAAACAAAATAAAGAACTGTGACCCTTTTTTACAAGGGATTCTGAATAAGTGTTGTTTTACTAAAGAGATTTGTCATCAGGATCAAGATTTACTAAGAAGCTACAGCCAACAATTACTTCACTGTTCAACGCTGCCATTCTGAAGATTAATGGCTTGTTCTCAATTTCTCTTGTACCGAAGATACACCACTGTTTTAAGTGAAATCCCTAAAATACACATCTTTAAATATTTACACAAAAAGTTTTATTCTGGAACAAAAACAGCCAAGAACTTGCTTCAACAGACTTTTATTGTTTGTGGACGGAAAAAAAAAAAAGAATTAAGTTTCCCAGCTGTAAATTTGGAAAAAGAATATGTAGGCTATTTTAAGCTGTTATTATAGGCAGATCTATAAAAAGACAGATTTTATATATTTGCAGTATGTCTTCTGCCTTGAAAAATAATGTCTAGGTTTGCACATTTTAATATTGATTACTTAGAACTCCTAATTCTGGGGATATCAAACTGATCATAAATATCATATGCTTAATTAATAATTCCAAACTTCACCTTACGTATATGAGGACTTGGCAGAACCACCGAGGGGAAACCGACACACTGATTTATCATTCAGCAGGTTGGTAGCCAATCACGAGGGTGCAGTGTTCAGAAGAAACCTAACCTGCATCACTGCCCTTAGCAAACACCTCTACACCAACCATCATATGGATGACTTATTTTACAAAATGTATATATCTTCTATTGTTTGATTTTGACTTACCCATTGAATGAATCACAGTTGAATTGTTTGACTTATTCTTTTTATACAGAGAAATGTAAATAGTAGAGGTAATATTTATTTATTTATTTTATTTATTTATAAAGGATTTTACCAGGAAGGATACATTGAGATTTCTCTCGTTTTCAAGTATGTCCTGGGTTCAAGAACATTGAAGTGAAGTGCTATCAATAGTAACATAAACATATCCCAGTTTTCCCACTTTTTTGAGTAGAATAGGAAAGTAGGGTAAGGGAGAGAGATAATAAATGAAAAAGAAAACAGAAACATAAATGTATCAAGGAACAAGGAATGAGAGAGCACTCAATCCCCAGAAATCCATTCTTCATAGTTGGAGCACGGTGTCCAACTACGATCAAATAACATATGTGAGTTGTTAATGGTTGCCGTCAATTCGTCTAAAATTCGCATAGATTTAATCTTGGCTATGATGGCTGACATAGCAGGGGGCTCCATTTGAAGCCAAGAGCATGCAATAACACTGCAAGCCGCCACAGACAATTTAAAGAAGAGACGATTTTTATGACAGGATAGGCAAGCAAAGAGTGAGGATCATAACTAGCCCATGGGTTCCAGGGGAATTAATTTATTGTACACTGCAGTGATGGTTTGAACCTTGTGTCAGTTATATTCAAGTATTGCAAACGCCAGAGAATAAAGTTATTTTCCACCCTGCCCTTGGTGAAGGTTGAGGAAATGTAAATCAGGGTCTCAGAGATTAGACTTTTCAATTCTGAAATCAAGCTAGTCTAAAAAGATATGTATGTGTGCATCCCATGACAGAAACAAAGTTTGTGTAAATACAAGTCAAATGTACTGTAAGTCCATGCAAGTGCAATTAGGCAGCTCCAGATTTTAAGTAAGACATCGCAGTACCGGAAAAATACACAGGGCTATTCAGAAAGAGGTGAACACCTTGAGAATTGCCAGGACAATGAACAATCTAGACCAAATAGCCAATTTGGATAGTGAGATAAATGGGAGAATTTTTCTGGTTTGACTATTTTGACCTAGAATTTTCAATTTTCCAGTCATTCTCAAGGTTTTCACCTCTTACTGAATAACCCTGATCGTGAACTGTGGAATGAAAAAAATAAAAAGTCTAAAGCAAATCAGAAGAGAGTATGTGGGGCTTTCACTCTGTGGATTTTAATGTAGAAATGTAATTACATTCATACACATTTATTATTTATATTCATTAGAGTATATGTAGGTGTTCCAACCTGTATAATAATATTTATTTTTTTATTAAGTTATGTATGACCGGCCGCAAGTGACTCCAAATTTTGGCTATTTAGGGAACATCTTCAAATTGACGCCCCGAAGAGACTATTAAATCATAGACTAACAGGGTAATTCAAAGAGATTCAAATTTCTTGAGAAAGGTAACCGAACGCTATTTTAGGCTATTTTAAGCATTTTTCTGGATTTTTTTATTTACTTTTTAAGTTTACTTATTTTTTCTGTAACAGTCCTTTTTATTACCATTCCCTGGACCTCATATGTAAATTTCAGACATTTTCGCTCAGTAGTTTCTTTGCAACCAGCGTTTCAGTTTTCAAACATTCAAGCAAACGGTTTTCCTAATTTATTCACTTCACTCTGTCTGCGGTCTCGGCTTTTTCCAGAGGCTTCGCTGCGGGTGATCGGCTCCTGTTCGGGTTTTTCCTGTGGTTTTCGGCAGGTTAATCCAGATGTTTTTGAGGTTTTCGGCGTGCATTCACCGGGTTTTGCGTTGACTTTTCGTCAGGTTTGCGGCAGCCTTTCCCTGCAATTCGGGGACCCTGTGGTGTTTGCTGAATACACCGCAGGGTCACCGAAATGCAATCGGCAAAAGGAACCGAATTGAAGAGAACGAAAAGTCACCGTACGTGCGGTGACTTTTAGAATCTCTTTGAATTACCCTGTAAGAAATTCTAAGGCCTCTGTCATTTTCTAATATTCCTTTGGTTAGACTTCAAAGGGGGATGCAGAACGTTTTTCCTAATGTCATTTGTTTTAGAGGTCCCTTGTTTTAGAGGTCCATTATATTCAGGGTGCAGGTGTATAACAACATTGCAAAACAATCAATCTCCCAGCAATGATTCTCTGAACCATAATTAATGTTCTTAGAAATTACTTGGTGTAAATAAGATACTTTGGTTTTGTTCTATATAACATTTTTATTGACACAAAGAGCCCAGATTGGTCATGGATTAGTGGCTTACTTTTTTGTGCATATGTTCATATTAATTTTATATCTGGATAGGCGACCGGAATTCGAAGTAACTAGGGCAGCACCAGGTCTAAAAACTCCTCATCTAACTATTAAATGATGTCACCAGATAAACTTTTTTATAGTCTGTTGCACAAAGTCCTGTTTAAAAACTTGAATCTAGAACAATGAATTTTTTTTGAATGATACTGAGTTGATTAAAGAATTTTTTCATGTTGTGGAAGCATCCAAGCAGTCAATTATTAAGGGACACATGAAATTGAAAAATATTGGTTCAATATAATTTTATTGTGATCAGTCATTCATGAGAGGCTATCAAGTCTATTCAAAGAAAGGTGAAACTCAGGAGAATGGCTGGAGAATAGAAAATTCTAGGTCAAAATAGTCAAACCAGAAAAATTCTCCCATTTATCTCACTTTTCAAATCGGCTAATTGGTCTAGATTGTGTTCTTCTCCTGCCAGTTCTCCTGAGCTTCAGTTTTCTTTGAATAGACCTGTATGATTTTGCATTCCTGGGGACCACTACTATACACTTTATGGTCTAAATTAGAGCATGGGGACTGAAATGTAGATCTCACCTTCTTTACTTTCCGCACTAAAACTGCACTGTGCACACAGGCAGGGTTATTCAGAGAAAGGTGAAAACCAGGAGAACTGGCAGGAGAAGAGAACAATCTAGACCAAATAGCTGATTTGGAAAGTGAGATAAATGGGAGAATTTTTCAGGTTTGGCTATCTTGACCTACAATTTTCGCTTCTCCAGTCATTCTCCTGGTTTTCACCTCTCTCTGAATAACCCTGTTAGATATACACAGGGTTATTCAGAGAGAGGTAAAAACCAGGAGAATGACTGGAGAAGTGAAAATGCTAGGTCAAGATAACCAAACCAGAAAAGTTCTCCCTTTTTCATTCCTATTAATAAGGTCAAGAGAAAATTCTTACAGGGTTATTCAGCGAAAGGTGAAACTCTGGAGAGCGTTTGGAGAAGTGAAAATTCTAGGTCAAATTGGCCAAACCAGAAAAATTCTCCCATATATCTCACTTTCCAAATCAGCTATTATACAGGGTTATTCAGAGAGAGGTGAAAACCAGGAGAGCTCCTCAACTGCTGGTGATGATTGAGGGACTGGAGAATTTGTGCTACTTGACCTAGAATGCCTGCCTGTTGCTTGCGCCCCCTCCTCCCTCACTCACCCATCCTTCGCGAGATCGTGGAAATGACCCCTCCCTCTTTTTTTTTTTTCTTCTTCCTCTCTCGCCTCCCCCTTCCTCCTTTCTTCTTACTCTTGTTACCTTAGAACTCTTCCTCTTCTTCTACTGCACTATGTGTCGTGACTGTTCTGGACTACCCTCTACTGTTTTCTTTCTTTTCTTTTCTCCAATTGACACAAATTTGACTTGGTTTGAAGCTTGTTGTTTTTACCATACAAATCGTTATCGTCTATGCTTAATGGTTATTGTATATTTGAAGCCGTGTTGTATTTGGAGATACTCGGCACTGTTTTTACCTTATTCTCCACTTTACTTTCATCTTTTTATCTACCTGTTTGTTTTTTATATGTGGCATTACAATAAAAAAAAAAAGAAAACCAGGAGAATGACTGGAGAACTGAAAATTCTAGGTCGAAATAGTCGATTTGGAAAGTGGGATAAGGCTGTGGTCAGACAAATGCAGTGCAAACGTGTGTTCAGCCGCACTTTATCACGGCCGAAGTAGCAGCAAATGACGGCCAATATACGAAGTACGGCTGCACGAAAGTTTGGCCGCGCAACGCAAGCGGCAAACGAACGCATTTTTTCGAGACCGTCGAACCGCTAGTACTGACGCACAGAGTGCGCTGCGTCGGCATAGCGGCGTGTGTGCGTGATTACGAGACGTCAGACGCTGCACATGTCTGGCCTACATCACGTCCATTTGTTTTTTATAGCTTCGTCAAAAATCACGGCCGTAATTGCGCACTGTATGACCGCTATCGTGTCTTCCGTGAAAAAGTGCGTTTGGACGCATAGATGCACTTTTTGACGGTTGACGTGAAAAATGCGTTCGTCTGACCCTAGCCTAAATGGAAGAATTTTTCTGGTTTGGCTATTTTAACCTAGAATTTTCACTTCTCCAGTCATTCTCCTGGTTTTCAACTTTTTCTGAATAACCCTGCTAGAATTTTCACTTCTCCAAAGGTTCTCCAGCATTTCACCTTTCTCTGAATAACCCTGTTATTGTAGTGTTAGCTTGCATTTAATAATGAGAAATATTAATTTTGCTGAACATCAACTATTTACCTATTTTTTTTAAAATTCTTTTGATAAAGTATTTTACCAGGAAGGATACATTGAGATTTCTCTCATTTTCAAGTATGTCCTGGGTGGCGAGTGTGTACTGTTAGGTGTCTTGCCCAAGGACACTTACTGAAGGGGTGCTCTTGCTGGGATTGAGCCCATGTCTCCACAGGCTCTCTTCCTCGCAGAGCAGTGATGTTACCTCTACTCCACCCAGCCGGTACTACCTATTTACCTATTTACTTAATAGAGATATCTATTAAATCCTCAGTGATTCTCTGTTGCATGGAGTTCACTCTGAATATACAGTATAACTGGAATGTTAAGATTTCCCTGTATTCAGAGCTCAGTTCCAGTGGACTCTATATTTCCTGCACGCCAGCTGAGTATATCATTAAGTAACAAACACTTGGGTGTCATGTAAAAAGTCCACAGAACGAAAATAATTTAGACAATCTAAAAGAAGGAGTTGAAAAAGATTGAGAGAGGTAAAGCCAAGCAAAGAAAGATTGCCGTGTTTATAATCACCTCTTGAATTATTTTATTAGTGTACTTGTGTTCTTTACGTCGTTTCAAAAGAGAGATTTATAATTTAACATTGTGTGGAAGTCGCTACCATTACTGTAGCAGCCACACCTTGTTAAATCATTCTAACTATGGGTGAAACCTGTTATGGACACATCCCTCCAGGCACCCAGCTATCAAAGGCTTATCATGCCACTCAGATACTGAGAATGAGCAAGTGGACTCACTAAACATTTGTGTTCATGTGTTCGTGTTAAAACAGGTCTACGGAAATGAATGGCAATAGCTTCTCCCAAGCGGCGCTAATTATCTCTTCAATTCAATGTGTGTATATAAGGTATGTGAGATCAAAATGAGGGCATTAGCCGTCTAAATTGCTGGGAACCGTTTTTCTGAGCAATTTAATAAGATGACAGTGTGCATCCAGAATGTAAAAACAAAGTGTACATTGCAGGCAAAAAAATGCACAACTATTTTAGTTGTAATGTAAGCTTTCCAATACATAAAGGGCTCTATTACATTCTTTGCGCAAAAACGCTCGCGCAGCGCGTTAATTTGTGCGCGTAGCGTTAAACGTTAACGCGCGTAAATTAACGCTGGTATTACAATCCGAGCGCATTTATTCATCCGTCAAAAAATAACACGCGTAAAAAAGAAGTGCAAAAACGCACGCGCATTAACGCTGCTTGCAGAAATCGGTGGGCGGACTGTTTTTCACACGATTCAGCCAATCTGAATTAAGAACCTTAATTGTCTCACGTAACGTTTTTGCGCCTGTCAAAATCAATCTGAGTATATATGCTGCAGCAATAATAAAAACATGCACAACCTCTCAATTTTATTGTTTGGGTATGTGTAGAATGTGTAACTATACGTTGCTGTATTTTTTTTTCGGGCTGGTGTATTTGGTTTCGACCAGAACGTTCAGATTTGCCATTAACACCAGCTTTTAAAAGACGTTAAAATTATGCGCGCGAACGTTGTCCATTAAAATTTGCGCATAGATTGTAATACCATCCGCATACCAGCACACAAATGCATTTGCGCTCACAATGTTAAGAATAGGACGCGCAATGTACATTACGCTCGCAAAGGGTTCGCGCAGGTTCACCAGCGGTAGACGTAACATGCATTTTTTGCGCGGACATTGTAATTCAACGGCGTGCGTTAAGGTTTGCTCGTAGAAGTTAATAGAGCCCAAAGTCTCTGGTAGTATGAATGCAGAAAATCACTTGTAGACATTTTAATAAATATATAATATTTCTTCTGTGTGTGCACAAAGAAATTGAAAAAGCATACTACGTCCAAAGGACACTTTCATTCAAACTACGTATATGGGTACATACTATACGCTGCACATACTTTGTTTTCCTGATTACCGCTACTTCCTGTAAGAAATTAAAAAGTTTCCTTAAATTTTGCTAATATCCCTACCTGTACACAACACGGTATGTGTTCGCTGATCCTTCATTATTCTTGTAAAAGAAGGATAAAATATGATACACATCTTTATATATGGTCTGTATACAACATGTTGTGTTCACAGATCCTTCCTAATTCTTGTGAATTAAGGGTAAAAGATGTCACAAAGTTTGGATGTTTCACAGTATTCCATATACTTTTTAAATGAATTGATGAATTTATAACGTAGGCAAAGAAGAGCAAATTCGTTATTGTAGTTGCATCAAACCTCTTGTCATTTCTTTAAAAATCAGTAAGTGTGCATATTTAAGGAGTTATTCATTAACCACCTTTGTTTCACCAAAGTTTACCATAGCTATGGTAAAAAATTACCATTTTTGCTACTAGAGCGAACTTCAGCTAATCAGAGAAGCAAAATTCAATAAAGGGAGGCAAAGTTCTTGCAAACAATGATGACCAATGCTTAATAATGGTACCACCATAATTCTTTTGTAGAAAGAGTCAACTGTGACTAGTCTCCATATACCATTGTTTGCAACAACAGTGAATATATACTTTGGTAATATTTATATATCAATCTTCACTGACTTATTATAGAAACAATGGTGAAAATAATGGTGAAGCCTATTCTGGAAAACTTTGAACCCCTGAACCGCCCATCGACAGCTTCTGAATAGTGATGGGCCTAACACCCCCGTGTTCGGTTCGCACTCGAACACCCGAAAAGGTTCGACCGCGAACTCAAACACAAGTCGAACACCATGCAAGTCAATGGGGCTCGAACGTTCGAAAATGAAGGTCCCCTCCAAGAGGGCATATATGCAAGATATTGGCCATAAAAGGTGAATGGGGGTCCGGGTACTGCCCTGGGGGACAGGAAACAATGATTTTTTAAAAAAACAAACCCGTTTTTAACCCTTTCACTGCTGAGTGCTGAGCCATTTCACCGCTGTGCGCTGAGCTAATTTTTACCGCTTTTGCTCAAGTTTAAATGCGATTCGAAGCCATGGGAAATGTTTGATCAACAATGAGTGGAAAATGTTTGACCAACAAGGAGTGGGAAATGTTTGACCAACAATGAGTGGGAAATGTTTGACCAACAAGGAGTGGGAAATGTTTGACCAACAAGGAGTGGGAAATGTTTATGAATCCCATAGGCTTCAATGTTAAAAATATTCCCATTTTAATTCAATATCTAATAAACCATTTATTATTATATTCTGCAGTAAAGAGTCTCTTTATTTTTTTATTTTTTTATTTATTTATTTTTTTAGGATATTTTAAGCATTTTTTGAAAACTTTTTTATCGAACTTTCTACGAACGTCACAAAAAGTTCGAAGTTCGTGAACATTTGAACAGCCGATGTTCGAATCAAACTTCGAACCGATTCGAAAAGGCAGCCCATCCCTACTTCTGAAGTGAGTCATTCGAGTGTCCACACTTTAGGCGATACCCTACGGGCAGTATATAAACAAGTTTTAGGACATAGGATGTCCTGCCTTTACAGAATGTGAAGTACATACAATTAAAATTATTTCTAGAGAGCCAGCATCTTCTGTAGAACCATTCAATAGGTAAGACAAAACAAGCAATAACACTGGCCAACACACATTTTGGTGCATCAAATGACAGATCTGTTTCTGGGTATATTTATTTATTTATTATTTTATTTATTTATAAAGTATTTTACCCGGAAGGATACATTGAGATTTCTCTCATTTTCAAGTATGTCCTGGGTTCAAGAACATTTGACCTGTTGATACCAAAAATGGCACCAGTTTTTCTCTTATCAGCTCTAGTTTTTGAGATACTGAACATATGCCATATACCACTCTTCAATCTGCTCACCCATAAAAAATCTGGATATTTTAATGTACTGTTTAAATAAATATCTTTTATGCATGAAGAAAACATATTAAAAATTAAAAGAAAATTGTACTACTTGAAAATGGACGTATTTCATACCAAAAGCACAGGTTTATGATACAACTTTCCAGTCAACATAAATATATATATGTTCTACGATTATATATCATTTTGTTGTATCTATAAAGTAGAGAAGTTAAACATTACGTTTATAATTTCATCAAATATGTAAACATATGATTGATTTAAACTATAGCATAGCTTGCTTTAATTGGACACTTTGTATTCCTACATTGAACCATACGACAATGGGTGACCCAGTCAACTGCATGCTTAGTCTATGGTTTTCACCTCTAGTTCTTCTACCACATCCATCAAAGCTGTGTTGGGTTTAAAAGCCCCATAAATTCTGCCACTAACCATGTGATGAAGGGTGTCAAGTTGGGTTAACCTCTTACGTAATTATTAATTAGTTTTATAATTTCCTTTTCTAAATAATATGAAGATGTACTTCAATCAACTCTATATATTCGCTTCACCTTTTTGCACATTTGTCAAGAAGCAACATGTGCAAATGAGTTACAAAGGCAGGTGGGGAGTGAAATTGCAGGAAGGGAGGAACTCGCTCGATATGTTTTCCAAGGGCAGCCTGCCAGTGATAAACAGCTTAACACATGTCTTTGGGATCTATTGCTTCCTTCTGTGTTCAGAAGTTTGTTCTCTTCTCGCCTTAAAAATGGGTTACTATGGTGAAAAACAAAATGTTAAACATGACCTGATCTGACTAAAAATAAAAAAAAGTTCTGCTCATTGTTATTTTAAGGGAAAAAGAGCTGAGCCAGAAAGTTCATTTGCCTGAAATATTCTTATATTTTACATTTGCTCAAACTATACTTTTCATTTAAGCCAAATAATGTTAGTGATTTCAAAATGTTAGAGGAATCTTAATGGGAACCATCATTTTTTCCCTCTTCAAAAAATGTTCTACTAACCTTAAAACAAATTCAATCCCCGTGCTGCGCTTTACAGTGGAGTAAGTCTGGATACCATGACTTTTTCATAGCTACGAATTGATTTCAAGTTATTAAGCCATCATAACGTTCACCTTCCTTGCCCCGTGGAATAATATCTTCCTTAACCTTAATATACCTTTTATAATAAAGAGACGTGGACTTGAAAATCATTGCCGAAAGTAGACACTTGTTAGTCTTATTCAGTATGTTTATCCAGATTTGCAATGAAGTAATACATTTATATAAATTATATGTATCTATTTATTTACATATGTCTACATTGTCTATCATTAGCCATCTATCCACATATCAATATCTATTTATTATCTATCACTACCTATATGTGTTTATATACAGTTGTGTTCAAAATTATTCAACCCCCACTGAAATTGAGTGTTTTGGCCAGTTTGACATTGATTTTGATCATTCAGTCATCTTGCTTACAATTAAATCAAAGAGGCACGTTTAGGTCAGACAAATATAACATAACATTTATAATGAAATAACCACAAATGTCTTTTCTGTGCTCACATCATTATCAGTTTTATTCAACCCCCAAGTGACATTCAATCTTAGTACTTAGTACAACATCCTTTTACAGTTATAACAGCTTTTAAATGTGAAGCTTAGCTTGACACAAGTGTCTTGCAGCGATCTACGGGTATCTTCGCCCATTCGTCATGGGCAAAAGCCTCCAATTCAGTTACATTCTTAGGCTTGCGCACTGCAACTGCTTTCTTTAAGTCCCACCAGAGGTTCTCAATCGGATTTAAGTCAGGTGACTGCGATGGCCACTCCAAAATGTTCTAGCCTTTAATCTGCAACCATGCTCTAGTGGACTTGGAGGTATGCTTGGGATCATTGTCCTGTTGAAAGGTCCAACGTCTCCCAAGCCTCAGGTTTGTGACGGATTGCATCACATTGTCATCCAATATCTCCTGGTACTGAAGAGAATTCATGGTACCTTGCACACGCTGAAGCTTCCCTGTACCTGCAGAAGCAAAACAGCCCCAAAGCATGATTGACCCCCCACCATGCTTCACAGTAGGCAAGGTGTTCTTTTCTTCATAGGCCTTGTTCTTCCTCCTCCAAACATAGCGTTGATCCATGGGCCCAAACAGTTCTAATTTTGTTTCATCAGTCCACAGAACACTATCCCAAAACTTCTGTGGTTTGTCCACATGACTTCAGTACCCACATCTGACAAATCTTTTCTCAGTTCCTCAGCAGTCACACGGGGACTTTTCTCCACTCTACGCTTCAGGTAGCGCACAGCAGTCAAAGTCAGCATCTTCTTTCTGCCATGACCAGGTAGCGTTTCAACAGTGCCCTTTGCCTTGAATTTGCGAATGATGCTTCCTATGGTCTCTCTTGGTATGTTTAACATCTTTGCAATCTTCTTATAGCCATTGCCCTTCCTGTGAAGAGTAATCACCTCTTCTCTTGTCTTCCTGGACCATTCTCTTGACTTCACCATGTTTGTAACCACACCAGTAAAAGTCTAGAAGGAGCTGAGTATCACAGTCATTTTAAAGCTGCCTAATTGGTGCTTATAATGCTTTATTGCTGCTCCGTGACATCCACAGGTGTTTTCAATACCTGATTGAAAACACTTGAATGAACCTCTGTTCTTCAGAGTGGTAGTCTTTAAGGGGTTGAATAATTGTGTCAATGAAGAATTCAGAAAAGAAACATTTACTACTGTATTACAAAACCAATTGATGTCATTTTAGTTGCATATGGTTCTTTAAAAAGTCCTTGTAGGATTTCATTCCGAATACAATTACAAATGTACACTAAATTCCCTAAAAACCTTTACAGCATTGGGGGTTGAATAATTTTGAACACAACTGTATCTTCCTGTCTATCGACTTAAAGATTACAGCATGCTCATTTGAATTTTTGGCCAAAATGATATGATTATTATGTCGATTTTTCAAATGATGATTTGTTGAATAGTATTATTAATGATATTGCTATGTCATATTGTATCCAAATATATTTTCGAAAACTCTATGGGCCCGATTCCAGGCTGTTGTTAAGATAGCGACTGGAATCATTCGATAAAACAGCTCTGTAACAGGTCTCAGTACCACGACCGGGTCACATCTGTCAATACCGCTTCTTTGCTGGACCCCCCGTGTTCTCCCCAGACAGACTCTCATGCCTTCCTCCAGTCCTCAGACGAAGCTTGAGGCCCGGGACACCTAGAAAGCCTGCTAGCATCACCCAGAAATAATACGAGGCTGTATATCTGGAGGGTTTCTAGGTCAAAACGAAACAGACAGACTGAACATCTTTATTGAATATATATACAGTTGCAGGAGGGGCTAGAGACAAATGGAGAAATACACACTGGCTCCCCTCCTCCACCAACAGCAAGTGAACCAGACATGTCCAGACATGAAACAATATGGTGTCATGTAACTACAGGCTATGCATCAGAATGGCCGAATACATTAGATAACAGAGTAGAAGTTATGTAAATTGATAATCAGTGACCACAGAGTAATTATATAAAGCATTGTAACAGTAATCAGATAATGGAGCAGTGTTTGCCTGACAAGGCAGATTGTCAAAAAAACACTCAAACATAAACAAAATATTGACACATTCCTGAGAGCAAACCTATCAGCAGATAGCAACAGATACACATGGACCATAACGATAGACAATAACATTAACCTTACATGACACAAATTACACAAACACTCTGCACATGAGAGGGCAAGGAAATAATATAGAACCTCAGGCCTGCACCAGTCCCAAATACTTCTCAAACATAAATTAATGGTTCCCTTTACTTTATATAGGATCTATTAAACAGCGCCGAACAGAGGTCCGGGCAAGGTGGGAGGAGCATACAAAGGCTAAGATCCCTAACAGCTTCCTCCCACAGTGGTCTACATGTCTACCAAGAATGAAAATGTGAGGATTCCTCTCCACAGCCCCTAAAACAGTCTCCCAGGGTGCCTGACTGAAATTGGGCCAACCTACTCAGGTGAATGTCACAGCAGTGTGCATGAGCATTTCACAAAGCCCCAACAGCAATAAACCTCACAGGAATGCATGGTGTGTTTGATTGTATGACTGAGCAAAAACTTCACCATAATGTGCAGTTTGCATTAGCGGATTGCAAAGCACCATAGCAATAAACCTCAAGAGTGTATCTTAACCCCTTAAGGACGGGAGTAATTTTACAACTTCGGCGCTTTTTCGGAAGTGAAGCTTGCTGAAGTTTTTGCTCATCATGTTTAAACGCGGTTTTAAGCCACATATTATTATACCACTCAGACAAATTATATATCGCTCTTTCCGGCAGACTCGGCAGATTAATAATATATCATAATTATATATATACGTCATGTCCTGCCAGAATGCTATAACAATAAATGTAAAAAAAATGTGAATTTTCAATAAAATTTCAATCATCCACAGTGTGTAAAGTATTTTTTTTTCACATCTTATTATCCGATCCTTTGCGGTTATATTCTATGGGGTAGACTTGGGAACCCTTTTTTTTGGGGGGGAGAAATTACGTGATTTTAGCTAAACCCCCCCAAAAAAATCATTGGTGAAGTATCATTGTTCACATTATAATTGAAATGTGAACAATAATGCTGCATCAAAAAAAAAAGGCACGTTTTTATTTTTTAATTATTTGTTTAATTATTTTTATTTTTAACACTTTTATTTCACTTTTATCATTGTCATGTTTGATATCGTTGGAAAGGCCATGCTCAGACCTTTCCAACGATATCAGGCATGATCCCCTAGCTGCCACCGATCAGGAGATAAAGGGGTTCAAAGAGCCCCACTATCTCCTCTATAGGATTTCCATATGAAATCCCTTTGCAGCCAGGGGCTTCCCCAGTTAACTGACATCATCGCGCATGGCGCGATGAGTCAGTTGACACGGGGGGGCCCAGAGGTGGGGGCTGCCATCAAAGATGGCGGCCCCACCGGAAATAGGCCGCGATCGGGCACGAATTAGTGCCCGGTCGCGACCTGGCAACTAAGGGGTTAACATCACTGGAAAGGTCATGCTGTGACCATTCCAGCGATGCTGGCCACAGCCCTCTAGCCCCCGGCAATGGGGAGATAGAGGGATCCGAAGGATCCGTCCCCTCCAGGCGCTTCCCCATGCTCCGGCAGGGGGTGCGCCTGAAACTGACGTCAGTGCGCCGGGAGGCTGCAAAAAATGCAGATCAGGCTTCATAGAAGCCAGATCTGCGTGGGAGCCACCGGGGAGGTGAGTATAACCTCCGGCTGGGCTCCTAACGCCAAGGACGTTCCATACCGTCCTGCGGCGTTAAAGCCCGCCAAATGCAGGACGGCATAGAACGTCCTGCGGCGTTAAGGGGTTAAAGCCTCACATCAATGTGTTATTACTAGACAGCATACCTACTGTATTTCTTTAATACTTGAAACATGTTAATTTGCACTTTATTAGTTATTCAGAGACTTAAAGAGGGTATAGTTGTCAAGTACATGCAGTTAGAGATCAAGCTAAAGACTTGCTTCTGAGACAGTTATTTATGTTTACATTATTAAAGTTTTTGAGACAAGCCTACATATCATTTATTTATAGGTTTTTATTTTGTTTTGTTTTTTGGGATGTTGGGGTTGAGAGCAAAATTGCATGGGTGGGCCCGAAAAAAGGCACTAGTACAAACTTGCAGTTAGCGGTAGCGTTCAGATAGGTAAGCGTTAATGTACACTTAAGTGAGTCTAGCGCATGCCCCCTATATTATATTCAGAACGCTAACAGGTTAAAAAAAGTTAGTGATCGCCGGGGATTGCGCTCGATTCAAAGAACCCCCTTATCCCCACCATAGGATTTCCTTAGGAAATCTCTTGGCAGCTAGGGGTTTCCCGGCTAACTGACATCAACGAGCCACACCTTATGATGTCAGTGAATTTTGGAAGACCCAGAGGCGTGGCTGCCATCCAAGATGGCGTTCCCACCGGAAATAGGATGCAATCAGGCACCGTTTGGTGTCGGATCGTGGCCTGGGACCTAAGGGGTTAAATACATTGTTAGAATGGTCAGACTGTGACCTTTCCAGCGGTGCCTTTCTTGACTTGGTAGCCCCCGGCAATGGGGAGATAAAGGGGTCCAAAGAGGACCAAATAAACACAAGTGAAAAACATACAGGGGTCTGCGCATACCCTAAAATAGCAAAAAAGAAAAAGGGAAGAAATCTAAGACAATATATACAAGGCCATACAGACAGACAATAATAATGATGTGCATGCATACATTCATATACATAAATCTCGCTGTCAGGATCTTTCCCTGTAGTGATTGATAGTAAACTCAGGGGACGTCGTTTGGAATAAAGGTACAAAGGGGACAGGCTGAATCATAGGTTGAGGTCACAAGGCTGGGTTATACACGAGTAGACAATAATCTCAAAAATAGGAGCTAAGCACAAGGGGACTGCTTCAATACTGGAGCAAGGAGAGAATGGGCAACTCAGCTTTTATACCCTGCAGCCCCCCTTTGTCCAATAAGAGGCCTGTGACATCATCGTTGAATACTGCATCTTGGACGCCATTTAGGCGGAGACCAGTCACGCGCGCACTTAGCCAGAGGCCTAGGCAAGGCCTGGGGCTCCACTGGAGACTGCTGGCCGGCGGTGGAGGAACAGGTGTCTGACCTCCCCGGGGTCTGAGGACACGCCGAGGAGGTGAGCCGGCAAACACTGGGTACGAGGCACCACCGGGTGACCGGGTCGACTGCCTCACCGCAATCTGAACAGAAACGCCGGGAAAGCGGAGAGGTGGCTGTACCCAGAGCAGAGGAGCCAGCGGCCCTGACACTCGCAAGGAAAGGAGGTTTTTTTAGTTTTGTTTTGGTTTTCCTTCATTGGAGCTTTGTGAAGCATTTATGCCACTTTTCAGTGTTCCACCTATGGCTTGTATTTATGTTTTTAGATTTCTTCCTTTTTGGGTATGCATAGAACCCAGTGTGTGTATTATTCACTTGTGGTAATTGGTTACCATTTATACTTTCAGTAAAATTTATGTTTTATTACATCTATTAACCCCTTCACTGCTGTGGCATTTCACCGCTGTGTGCTGAGCTCACTTTTACCGCTTTTGCTCATCATGTTTAAACGCGATTTGAAGCCACATTTTATTAAATGACCCAGACATATTATATATTGATCTTTCCGGCAGACTCGGCAGAGTCATAATATAAAATTTTTATATGTATACGTCATGTCCTGCCTGTATATTATAACAAAAAATGCAATAAAATTTGAATTTTTAATCATCAGCGTGTTGTGTTTTTTTCCCATTTTATCACATGAGCGTTAAAATTAGAAATGGGGACTTGTTAAATTTTTTGGGGGAATTACGTGATTTTTAGCAAACGCACCCCATAGAAAAAAATCATTAGTCAGCATCATTGTTCACATTATAATTGAAATGTGAACAATATTGCTGCATTAATAAAAACAACACACAAAAAAACATGTTTTTATTTATTTTTTAATTTTCTTTTTACATTGAACATGGTAATGTTGGGTATCATTCAATAGGCCAGACTCGGGCCTTTCGAATGACACCCTCCGTGATCCCCTAGCTGCCACGGTTCTGGAGATATCAGGGTTCAAAGGAACACCCCTATCTACACCTTGGAATTTCCTTGGGAAATCCCCAGGCAGCTAGGGGTTTCCCAGCTATCTGACGTCATCACGCTATGTGCGATGATGTCGGGCAGCAAGGGGGGACCCGGGGTGGAGGCGCCATCCAAGATGGCGGCCCCACCGGAGCTAGGCCGCAATTCGGCGCCGCAAGGTGCTGAAGTGTGACCCGGTGCCTGAGGGGTTAAAGCCAGGCACCACTTAAAAGGGGAGACTCTCCCCTTTTAAGCAGATGCCTGGTTTTTTGGCACTGCTCCTTCCCGATTGGGAGGGAGAGGGATCTGAACAGACCCCCCTCCCTTTCAGGCGATATCCCGGCATTGCCGTGGGACTGCTGGGAAATTACATCATCATGCATGGCGCGATGACGTCATTGACATCGGGAGGGGCTTAACTTCAGCGTCTGAGGATGCTGAAGTCAGACCACCGTGGGACCCCGGACAGAGAGGTGAGTATCTCCACCGGGGCTCCCGCAAGTGGATGACATGTGGGGCATGTCCTTCGCATATAGCGGGAGTCAATGAGGACGTGCCCCACACGTCATCAGCAGCGAAGGAGTTAAGTTGACCCCTGCACTTACTATATTATATCATTTCACTGTATTACCCACCAGGGGTTATCCCTCATCACTCTGTAATCAGTACATCTACTATTTTACAGGGTTATTCAAAGAGAGCCGATCTGGCCCCGAAATGTAACCAGACACTGAAATTCAGCGTACGGCTACATTTCCTGACCATTTGGCTATTCAGAGAGCAGGCAGTTCGCCAAATGTTGGCGAATTGCCTGCACGTACGGTGCCTGTTCGAGGGCAGTGAACTCCCCCATAGAGAAGCAATGCTTCGTCTATTCAGAGAACACAAAACAGCGGGGAAAAGTTGTCGAAATGCCCTGTCGGTGGTCTCATTCGGCAGGTTTATTCAGGAGAATCCCATAGGCTTCAATGTTAAAAATATTCTAGTTTTAATTCAATATCTAATAAACCGTTTATTATTATATTCTGCAGTAAAAAGTCTCTTTATATACAGATTTTTTTAGGATCTTTTAGGTATTTTTTTTTTTTTTTTTGGCAAACTTTATTTTCCGGGGTGGTTTTTTACATAGATTTTTCTTTTTTCTGTAACAGACCTTGTTATTATCATTCATAGGATGTTATGCGTAAATTCCAGACATTTTTGTTCAGTAGTTTTTTGCAAACAGCGTTTCAATTTTCAAACTTTCAAGCAAACTGTCTATTTTTTTTCACCTCGTTCGTCTGCATGTCAGCTTTTTCCGGTGGCTGCTCTGCACTGTGATCGGCGGCTAGTCGGGTTTCTCTGGCGTGTTCGGCGTGGTTATTCCAGCTGTTTCTGTGGGTTTCGGCGAGTGTTCGGCAGGTTTGCGGTGAGTGTTCTGTGTGTTTGCGGTGAGTTTTCCCTGCACTACGAGGGGCCCTGCGGTGTTTGCTGAATATACCGCTGGGTCGGCGAACTAGGATCGACGAATCGCCCCGAAGTGTGGGGAACGAAAAGTCACTGAACGTGTGGTGACTTTTCGAATGTCTTTGAATATCCCTGTTAAATTACAATTTCATTCAGGGTAGGTTCTAGTGTCCTTACATTTTGTCTTCTTAACATGCTGATTGCACCGGAAAGAGTTTCAAAATGCATATCACTAGTTCAAATATGATGGAATATAGTGTCATATTACTTAAACTCTACAATTTGAAACTGAAGGTAATAGTCTCTTATTCTACAGATACATTTGACTATATTCTTAAAGACCGGTCTACTCTCAACAATAGTAATTCTTCAATGAAAAGATCCTTTCTTCACATTTATTCTGTATGTTATACATGGTGAAGGCAAACGTTCTTCATATTCACAGTATTTGTTTTACTTAGCATTACATTATGCAGACTTAAATGTAATGCTCAGCACACATCCTAGATACACAAAGACATCCTAGATCATGCAATGAATTCTAGACCAAATGTTTGTTGAATATATGTCAGCATGGTTTTATCAAAATGTACTATGATGTATCAAATAGATTATATGTAAATTACATTTAAATGATTCAAATATTCTGAACAGAGAGGTACTGTGATATTTAGGGAGTTTTATACAGCAGTATATGTTGAGATATATGAGTCAAAGCTAATTGACCAATTGCTAGCTCGATTGGTCTCAAAGATCGTGATGTTGGCACACTTGATCGTGCTGACATCTTGAGTGATCGAACTAGTAACCGACAGCTGAGAAGTTAAACCTCCTGGCTGCCTGGTCCTGTGGAGGGGTGGAAGAAGGGGGAGGATATTCCACACACCTTGGCCACTTTAAAAAGCTAAAGTGGACAGGTGTGTACAATATCCCTTTAATTACAAAGTAGAGGAAATTTATTAATTATTTTGTTGAATTAAAATTGCAATTCTATTAATTTAAGATCTCTATTTTATTGAAAATACACTGAGGTACCTTGTAGATGTAGAGTATGTGTATTGTTCATTCGTTTTCCCGTAAAGTTGAAGAATAAAGCCATACAGATGTTGTGGTGAAAAAAATGGTTGATCCAGCCACAATGCTACTGCTAATGCCTGTGAGCACAATACAAAGCTGCTGATAATGATGACTACAATATGCTGGCTCTGGTACCATTTCTGTATAACACAGTCCTGACCCGATGGTGTGGAGTAATGCTACTGACATGAAAAATATAACAACTGATGGTCTAAGTATATCCAGTTTTAGCAGCAATGTACTGTTTATCTGGTTTATTAAATTAGTTTAAAAATGTCACTAGAACTTGTCAAACTTCATACAATTAATCTAGTCATTCCAACAAGTGTAACAACTAAATTAACATCCAAAACGATTCAAAGATTTACTATTTTCATATCTTGGCAAACACTACATGCAGATAATTGTAATAAATGCAATAAACCAACCATAATAATGATAAATTTCAAAATCCTACTTAGAAGATTTAGAAGTGCATGAACCTTAAAATGAACAGAGAAGTGAACGGAATACAAAATACCGGATAAACCATGTACAGTGAAAATATATTTTGTGTGTGCTGTAGAATACAGACTATTCAGGAATAGATGGTTCCCGGGTTTTTCATGATAAACAAAGGATATTTTCAGTTTTTGCTAGAATTTTTGGAAAATAATTTTGTATAAGTATTGCTGAAGTTCCCACATTATTAACATTTCTCATGTTTAGAATAGTCTTCATTATATATGTCCGTGTTATAATTGATCATAAAAATAAGTAAATTTATGAAAACGACAGGTTAAAAAAAATTATCCATGTTTCCTTTAGAATCCCACTGAGTACAGAGTTCATTTATCTCTTGCTTCTTATGTTTAAATTGAAATATACAACCAATACCGTAATTTGAATTCAAGCACAAAGTTTTGAGGTGTTTTATAATTAGGGTTAATTATGATCCCATGATAATTTTTCATTGCTCCCCAACATACAAAGTAATGTCAGCAAAGAGCTCTATTTCTCTTTCCTTAAGAAAAAATAATCTACAACCATATTTTTAAGTAAGAACGGAATTTGGGAAGCACCTGACTGAGAATTAATCATTTGTTTGCCATATAAATAGGTAGACTTTAGCTGCTTTGAGGGAAGAGCAATTATTTGCAGTTTCTGCCAGCATATGTTAATGAGGTCTATTATTGTGTAATTGTGCCCTTCTCTTTTCTTGATGTTTATGGACAATGACTTTGTGGGTGGGCACTTTGCCTGAAGAAAGTAGGAATAATAATTACAGGCAGACTTCCCAAATCTTAAAAGGAATTTATTTTAACTGTTCTCTTTCAAAGTTGTAGAATCTTTTGAGATGTTAGCAAGCAGATAAAAATTATCTAATGAAAATATATTTGCAGATGTAGGGCCTTATTCCAAACATGAAGCTAAAATGGAGACTGTAAGCAGTTTCCACTTTAACGTCATATTCTGGAGTGGGTGCTAACTCAGCACCTCACCCCTGCACGCAGCGCAAAGCTGCCAAAAACCAGCAGTCATCGCGAGCATCGGAGCATCAGCCTGTGGAGTTCATAGGACTCAATAGACCTTCGCGCATCCCAGCCGCGAGCTTGCTCTAGCGAGATCACTCAAAGCTGCGGAATGATCGCGGAGGGAGATTAGGAACTATTTGTTCCCAGACTCACTCTGCTACCGGTGAGAAGACAAAGCGGATCGCGACGCCCTTTTTACAAGTGGGATGAGAGGTGAGTATGGAATTTTTTGGTTGGTTTGTAGACCGTGTTAAATGATTTTGCATTTGCAGAATCATTTAACACCAACTTTTAGGCGTTGTTAAAATTTGCCAATTCGCATCCCAACGTTGACTTGAGCCAGCACCTTGTAATACCTCCCGACTTGAGACGCTAGAAAATGATTGCGCTCAGCATGCTAAGGATAGCATACACAAATTACAGTAAACTCACCAAGCTGCAAGGAGCAAACTGATTTCACCCAACTGTAGCATCAACTATGGAGTATCGATGCCAGACATTAAACTTACACTTACATATCAAGAGGCTATTATAGCAACAACTATGGAATAGAGCCGGTATTCTTTTAAATACAATATACTTCTGCAAATTAGTTAAAATTCAAACAATCTAGGCCTACTAGGCGCTACATGATACTTGCAGCTCTTATCCCTTTCCATTATTGGGTATATTCAATATATGATATGAGTATTGACCTTTTAAGCATTTAAGATAAGAACCTTCAGTAAACAAAGTAAAGAAGATTCCAACTCAAGAGAAATAAACAGTTACTCCAATACTCTAAGCTGTCTCCTCATATGGTCAATCCTTCGAGGTCATTGTTTCCAAGCCCTGGACCTCAGGGCCCACTAACAAGACAGATTTTAAGAATTACCTTGGCGGAACACAGACTGAATCCTGCAATCACTGAGCAGCAAATCATATCACCTGTGCTGTGCTTCAGAAATTTAGAATTTTTTTCCTGGGGGACAAGGACCAAGGTTGGGAACTACTCCTAGGTGATATCGAGGGCTATCAGACATCTATCACATGTTCAGGGGGTGAAGCCACTTTGCGACTGCAGGCACTAGTGACCATGGCAGTTCATATCAACATTTAACTCTAAACAAAGTATGAGCTGGAGGGGGCTTAGTTTGTAATTGACAGATCATTTATATCACCTGACGTCGCAAATAAATTGCTCAGTTTTTCTGTTCTATCCATGCAGTTTTCCTGAGCGAGCATCTGCCTTTTGTACCTCTGCATTGCCGCCTGATATACTTAATTGCATCAATCCTAACTAGGCTGACCTTGGAAATCGGCAGCAAGTTTGGAATACACATTTTGTATTTCTGCCACAGCACCAAGAGAGTAGTTAAACTTGCTGCTGCTTGCCTTAGGCTCTCCAAATACCCCCTCTACCTATGTGAAATAAATAAGGACAAGTACATAAGCACAAAAGTAAAACAAATATTGCCTTATCAATGCCATTTATGAGAAAAAATGTAATTTAGAACACAAGCAATGTATAATATTTACATGTGATATCTAACATTATTTACTATGATTTAGAGTATGGGACAGCAGCCTTGGCCCTTCAGATGATTTAGAACTGCATTTCCTGTGGGGCTAAGCCAACCTAATGAGTGAGCATCATAGGAGTTATAGTTCCAAAACATCTGGAGGACCAAGGCTGCTGACCATTGATTTAAAGACTCATTACTGAGAATTGTATCGCTTTACAGCTTTATTATACACCCACACATTTCATATATTTTCAACCTCTAAAGGAAAAAAAGCTGCCCGACCCTAAAATCTGCTGCAGTATGCCCAAGCATTCTTGGCCTTTACGGGATTACACTCCTACAGCGTACTTACCTACAAGGATGATGCATTGATCTTTGCTGAACAGCATATTCTCCAGTATATTTATCTTGGTTGACACTGGATTACATTTTTTTAGCTTTCTGTATTCAGCTTCTTGTTGTACCAGACAGCATGTATATACTATTGACTTGTGCTCTCTCTCTAGTCCACACTATTGATCTGCCGGAAAACACTGTGGTCAAGGAAGCTCTGCTGGATTACACCTTGATAATTGTGTGGTTTAGTTTCTGGATTCTACCAAACAGTGAGTTCTTTCATATTAAACGTAAAGGTTATTTTGACCGAAATTTTGAAAGCTGGTTTAAAAGTCGCCACAAATTCCTAAAAATGTTATAAGAAAAAATGTGCTAATGTTTTGTAAGTCAAATCTCCTTACAGACCTGATGGATGTACTTATGTACTTCCTATTCATCTACCTATTCACCGGACTAACTTGATAAGATTACTAAAACACTATAAAAATAGTTTTTGTGAGTTCCAACGTGTCACACTTTACACTGTCAAGATTCGGAAAGTACTTTGAAAGGGTGTATTTAGGGTCTAGTGTGTGCTACATTTATCACCAGTATGAGTTATTACATTACATTCCTACATTATTATGAATTTACAAAATAATGGGAAAAAATTCTAATTTGATATATTCATTTAACTTTGTCTTGTTGCTCAAATGGCCAATGTATCCTTGTGTTATAAAACATAACAAGAAAAGAAGGTGTCATCTGTGCTTATTTCTATAGCTCCGTGCAAAACAAAACACAATCAGAGGTTTTGGTTTAGGGATTAGGCGCAACATTGTTTTTTCTGTATGTATCCTTATGTTATCCCTGCTCACAACTCTCTTTACAAGTTATTGCATATAACAATTTGGTGAAAAATATATATTAAGACTATTCATTAAATATGGTTGCATTATTGACAATGCAATGAGAACAGAATCTTGTTCTACCATCCCTCATGTATGGACACCCTGTCCTTCACTCTCATTTTCTCTCTCAACCTCTCTCTGCTTGTATATTTTTCTCTATCCTACTTACTTTACCGTAATTAAATTTCATAAAATGTTTAATCGGGATTATATACTTATTATATTATTATATATTATATATATTGTATACCTTATGTGCATATTTGACATTTGTTTAAAGAATCCTGTGCTAAATAAAGTCTATAAAAAAAGGAATTGTCTGTTCACTCATAATTAACCCCTTCACTGCTGAGCCATTTCACGTCTAAATTTTTTTATTTTTTTTATTTACTTTAAACATGGTCATATTTGATCTCATTGGAAAGGCCATGCTCTGGCCTTTCTAATGATACCAAATATGACCCTGCTAGCTGCCAACAGTCGGGAGATATCAGGGTTCAAATGAACCCCCCATCTCCACCCCTATCTTTCCTTAGGAGTCAATGAGGACGTTCCCCACATGTCCTCAGCAGTGAAAGGGTTAATGTCTTCAAGACTGCGGTCCCCAGTAATCATTACGTCATATATGACTTTGGTAAAAAAATACAATTCACTTCAAATAGAGATGTGCGTTTCGTTCCATACCGAATAAAAATTCAGACGAAATTGACCCGATTCTTATTTCGGAAGCACTTCCGAAATACGAATCGGCTCCGTCTGAATTTACGAATCGGTCTGAAAATGAGAATCGTGGTAACAACAAAAAAACTAAATGAAAATGATCTGAAACAAAATAAAGACAAAAAATCAATGCAATGTAAAACAAAGCAATGGGCTTTGAGCCAGGCTCTGAGTGTCATTTGCAAGTGGCATTTTTAAGTGGACATCCAGAGTTGTTTCCTGGAGCTTCATCCAAGATCCCCTACGCCATCACGATCCCTAAGTCCTGTGTCTCCTCTCTCCACAGGTAGGACATTATCACCCATCATCCACAGTCACCCACATCTCATCTGATCGCCTGCATACTTTTGCTGGTAGGACATTATCACCCATCATCCACAGTCACCCACATCTCATCTGATCGCCTGCATACTTTTGCTGGTAAGACATTATCACCCATTATTCAGACACCCACATCTCATCTGATCATCTGATCGCCTGCATATTGGTATTTTCTATTTTTTATTTATATTTATTTTTGTTTTCTCCACCATTTGCTTTGCTAATTAGCATGTGAATCTCCTACCCTATTGACACAGCCCATCCAGCTTCAGCTGTTTACCTTTTAACTGCCTGAATGCAATCAGCCCGCCCTATATCACTACTATAGCAGGCTCTTTGAGCCAGGCTCTGAGTGTCATTTGCAAGTGGCATTCTTAAGTGGACATCCAGAGTTGTTTCCTGGAGTTGCGGGACTGGAGGAAGGAACTGCAAGGCCCACTTTTATTCTGGGTAAACGCACGTCTATATCATGCTTTCTCTCACGCTTCTACTCTTTACTTCTACTTTTCTCCTTAAATGGAACTCCTGCCCCTCTACCACCGACCCCTACACTATCTGCATCTCTCCCTCCCTCCTCTCGTCCCACATGATGGCCTCGCATGAGCTCCTTTGTTTCCTCAGAACATGGTCTCCCTCTAACTCTCGTGCTGCCAATCACTCCCACAAATCCCATTCCCACCTTCTCTTTCTCACCCTCCTGCTGCTACTCTCTTCAGGTGACATATCCCCTAACCCTGGCCCCACAACACATCCAATACTTCACTCTCATCCTATCTCCATCGCACATAAATCACCTCCCTGCAAGCCCAGCAACCTCATCCCCATAATCCCTCAGCGCCTGTCCTCTTTCTCCTGCGCCCTCTGGAACGCTCGCTCTGTGTGCAACAAACTCACAGCAGTCCATGACCTCTTCCTTTCAAACTCCTTCAACCTCCTAGCTTTAACTGAAACCTGGCTAACTCCCTCTGACACGGCCTCCGTTGCTGCTCTCTCACATGGAGGTCTACACTTGAGTCATACCCCCAGACCGGGTGAGAGAAATGGTGGCGGGGTCGGAATCCTGCTCTCTCCCACCTGCACCTACCAGCATCTCCCTCCACCCCCATCCCTCTCCTTCTCCTCCTTCGAGACACACTGCATCCGCCTGTTCTCTCCTCTGGCCTCAGGGTGGCAGTCATCTACCGCCCACCGGGACCAACCTCCCAGTTCTTTGACCACTTTGCTACCTGGCTCTCTCACTTTCTGTCTTCTAATCTTCCATGCCTAGTTCTCGGGGACTTCATATTCCCATTGACGATCCTTCCGCCCCTGCTGCCTCCAAACTTCTTTCACTCACGTCCTCCCTTGGACTCACACAATCCTCCCTCCTCCCTACCCACCGCGATGGTCACGCTATTGACCTTGTCTTTTCCAACCTCTGCTCCATTTCTGAGTTCAACTGTCGCCCTTTCCCCATCTCTGACCACCACCTTCTCTCTTTCAACCTATCTGGACTTCCTAAACACCCTGCTCCCCCACCCCACACACACACTCGCAGAAATCTACAGGCTGTGGACCCCCATCAATTCTCCAACCTACTTCACCACCTCCCTCATACCTCATCCTTCACCTGCCCTGATGCTGCCACTAATCACTACAACACTACTCTTATCTCTGCTCTAGACACTCTTGCTCCTCTTCGACTCTGTAAGGCCCCACGCCGCCAGCTTCAGCCCTGGCACACCCTCCAGACTCGCTACCTGCAAAGATGCTCCCGCACCGCAGAGCGTGCCTGGAGGAAATCCCGCTCTGAAGCTGATTTTGTTCACTTCAAGTTTATTCTCCGGTCATACACCTCTGCCCTCCACTTGGCCAAACAATCCTTCTTCTCATCTCTTATATCTACGCTGTCCTCCAACCCTAAACGGCTCTGGTCCACCTTCAACACCCTCCTCTACCCACCTGCACCTCCCCCCTCAGCTGCCTTCAGCGCTCAAGAGCTGGCAGACTACTTCCTCAGTAAAACTTTAACTATCAGAAGCAACATCCCAACACAAGATAGTTATCTGCCACCTCCACTCCCACAGGTCCCATCTGCCACCCTCTGCCGCTTCCTCCAAACCACTGAGGAGGAAGTCAATTCCTTATTGTCCTCCTCACATCTCACCACGTGCCCGCTCGACCCCATTCCCTCACATCTAATTCCTCCCCTCTCCTCCTCCCTCACCCCTGCTCTCACACACATCTTCAACCTATCTCTCTCCACTGGCTCCTTTCCATCCGCCTTCAAACACGCGCTAGTTACCCCTTTACTAAAGAAACCATCCCTAGATCCCAACTCTCCATCCAACTACCGTCCTGTATCCCTGCTTCCCTTTACCTCTAAGCTCTTAGAAAAACTAGTCTTCAACCGCCTCTCCATCTTCCTGTCCTCCAATTCCCTACTTGACCCCCTGCAATCTGGCTTCCGTCCCCTACACTCAACTGAAACTGCCCTCACCAAAGTCACCAACGACCTCCTAACTGCTAAAAAACACGGCCACTATTCTATTCTCATCCTGCTTGACCTCTCGGCTGCTTTTGACACTGTTGACCACCCCCTCCTTCTACAGACCCTCAACTCTCTGGGTCTCGGTGACACTGCACTTGCTTGGATTGACTCCTATTTATCCAACAGGTCCTTCTGTGTGTCCTTTGCTGGTAACTCCTCCTCCTCATTGCCTCTATCTGTTGGTGTACCTCAAGGCTCTGTCCTTGGTCCTCTGCTCTTTTCCATCTACACCCTCCTCCCTGGGCAAAATCATCAACAGCTTTGGCTTTAATTACCACCTCTACGCTGATGACACTCAGATCTACCTCTCTACCCCTGATCTCTCTCCCCCTGTCCTTTCCAAAGTCAGTGACTGTTTATCTGGCATCTCCTCCTGGATGGCCTCCCACCACCTAAAGATCAACATGTCAAAGACTGAGCTCCTACTTATTCCTCCCTCTAATGCCGCCCCACCTCCTGACTTCTCGATCACGGTGGAGGGTATCACCATCTCCCCATCAAACCAAGTTCGCTGTCTTGGAGTTACACTTGACTCTGCTCTTTCCTTCATCCCCCACATCAAGTCTCTTTCCTCCTCCTGCCGATACCAACTGCGTAATATTTACAGAATTCGGCCATTTCTTACCGCTGTCGCCACAAAACAACTCATACACGCCCTGGTAATCTCCCGACTCGACTATTGCAATAATCTCTTATCTGGCCTCCCTCTGTCCCACCTCTCCCCCTTACAATCCATCCTGAACGCCTCCGCCAGGCTAATTCACCTCACCCGCCGCTCTGTCTCTGCCGCTCCCCTCTGCGAGTCCCTTCACTGGCTCCCCATCCACTGCAGAATTAAGTTCAAAATCCTTATCCTTACCTACAAAAGCCTCACTAACTCAGCTCCCCACTACCTGTCCTCACTAATCACCAAATGCACCCCAGCCCGCTCCCTAAGGTCAAACAGTGACCTGCGCCTAGCTTCTCCCCGCATCACCTCTTCCCATGATAGACTGCAGGATTTCTCACGCGCAGCCCCCACTCTCTGGAACGCTCTCCCTCGTACTGTCAGACTTTCCCCTAACTTCTCTTCCTTCAAACGCTCCTGAAAACATTCCTATTTAGGGAAGCCTACCACCCAACTCACTGACGCAACCATCAATCACTCTCACCTTACAGTCCTCTCCTCCTGTTTCCAACCCCAACCCTCCCAGATTGTGAGTTCCTACGGGAATAGGGCCCTCATCTCCTCCTGTACTGTTTGTCAAATGTTGTTCAATGTATTGTAACCCTGTCTATACTGTGCTTATTGTACAGCGCTGCGGAATATGCTGGCGCTTTATAAATAATGAATAATAATAATAATAATAATAATGGGTTAATGGCATCTCACAGGGCACAGTATAACCCAGTCACGGGTTAATGGACAACTCACAAGGCACAGTATAACCCAGTCAGGGGTTAATGGGCAACTCACAGGGCACAGTAAAATGTAGGAAAGAAATATGGGGGACCCTTTCCTTGCAGGTGAAATCTGTTCAGCACCATGAAGAGCAGCTGCTCAGGACTCCGGGGCCCCAAGCAGCTGCTCTCCATGGTGCTGATTGGGTTTCAGCAGCAAGAAAAGGGTCCTCTGTACTTTTTTATGCATTTTACTGTGCCCTGTGAGTTGCTCATTAACCCCTGACTGGGTTATACTGTGCCTTGTGAGTTGTTCATTAACCCCTGACTGGGTTATACTGTGGCCTGTGAGTTGTTCATTAACCCCTGACTGGGTTATACTGTGCCCTGTGAGTTGTTCATTAACCCCTGACTGGGTTATACTGTGTCCTGTGAGTTGTTCATTAACCCCTGACTGGATTATACTGTGCCCTGTGAGTTGTCCATTATAAAAAAAAAATTCAAAATAGGTAATAAAAATAAAATCTGAAAAATGAAATCCGAAAAACAAAATACCGATGATCCAGATGAATGAATCGATCTGAAATACGAATCGCGGTAACATAACGAACAAACCGAAACAAAAAAAAAAACGGGCCGACACGAAAAAAAAATGAAAGGATCCGAAACGAAACTAAATGAAAAATTTGCCCGTGCACATGTCTAATTTCAAGTACTATGAACAAAGGATTAGATATATGCATGGGTTTGATCAGACCAGAGGACTGAAATTCTTTTTTTTTATATTTATTATATATTTTTTTAAGTATTTGGTTGATCTTTTCTAGCTGTCTACAATTACAAAGTATGCATGTAAAATAAGGTGTATCAGACATTGATATGATGCCAATTTGTGATTGAAGCTCTTACCATTTCTGCTTGACTGAATGATTGAATGGCTGTGATGAGAAAAAAAGAAGAAATCCCTTTTACATTTTAAGATATGTTATAAATATTCATTCTGCATCATGAACATCAATAGGAATTTTGTCAATAACCAAGGTACACAGATGTGGTTTTATATATTAATCACTGAACAGATAGTTTATATCTATCTTATGTCCTGTTTAAAGCGACACTACCACTTAGATAACCTGTACCTAGATTACTTGTGCATTTCCAATAAAACTTAAAAATAGGATACAATACATTACAATTAAAAAGGATAAGGATATTTACTATCTATTGATAACCCAGGATGTAGCGTTCCACAACCTTGTAAAGCGTTCAGCTTCCAGTAGTAGATATCTTTTTCCATACACAAATTTTACCTTCACACGGCTCATTCTGCAAGAGTAAATTTCATAAGTATTTATGTAATGGATTACCATCAGTGTCAAACGTTCCTATAAAACGGAGACATATTAAAATTTTATCACATCTTTAAAATTTTACAACTGAATTCATTTTCAGATTAACCAAATGCACCCTGATTATGTAGAACATTAAAAAGCGTTTCTTCAATGATGCTTAGCAACCAGGTATAAAAATATGGCAGGGAGAATTTACAAGTAGCTAGTTATTATGAATTATATTGATATCTATGAATACTTGATGTGTTCGTTACATAAACGAAAAATCTTTTTCCATCGCCACAATAAAATAATGGGGGGGGGCAACAAACTCCTTATTCTGTTAAAGGTATGAGTGATCCATATAAGCCATCCATAAGGCTTTATCTTACCATTTGTCTCATTTACCTTTGTACAGTGTTTTTGTAATTTAACTGGAAAAAATGGGTGCTTGAACAAACAAATTGTACACAAGAAAGTCAAACAGACATGCTGGTACTGTACATATATGTCATCACTGACAAAGATAAGAGTCCTCTGTGTATAGTGAATTGCAAAAAAGAGGCATAGTGCAAAACTTCACCTGCTCTTTCAACATTTAATGAGAAGCATCTGATGATATTTTTCACAACTGGTCTTTTGCACAGAAATTACCACCTAAAAATATATATAGGATAGAGTTATGCACAAAAATATCAGATGTTTTAACCCTTTAGCTTAAGTGTGACAGGACTTTGCCACCCTTAGGATAAAATGCCATATCACAGATGGATATTATATAACTTAATAGTGAAGGGGTTAACCCCTTGTTTGCAGAAGATGTGTGGGCGATGTCTTGGGGATTCCCTGCAGCATGCAGAGGATGTCCCCCTTACTTCATAGTTTCCCCACATCCTTGGGGGACCACCACTGGTCTAGGTGGAATCCTGTGCTGGTCTGAATTCCTGGAAGACAGACCATGCCTTAGGACCTCCCTCCAACCACTGACATTTTCGTGCATGGCCTTGATGAGGTCATAAAGGGACCACCCTGCAGTCAGGAAGGAAAATCCTAATACAGGAGATACAGGAGTCCTTTGTAGCCCCTTATCTCATGATCCGTAAAAGATATGAGGTCGTGCATAGTATCGTTGGAAAGTTCAGAGCATGGCCTTTCCAATAATCCTAAAAAGTACCAGGTTACTTGTAAAAATAAAAATAAAAATGACCTTTTTAATGCAGCACTATTGTTCCCTTTTCAATTATAAAGTGGACAGTGATGCTGCACTAGCTCACCTTCTCATTTCCCACAATTTCAGAAAGTTTGAAGGCGATGCGTTATTATGCATTGGTTCATTGAAAACCTAAACTGTCGCACTGCTCTGAGGACCGCGGGGGGGCCCTTTGGAACCTTGCATCTTTGATTTTTACACCACACAAGCTCAAAAGAGGTTTCATTGGAAAGGTCAGTGTCTGGCCTTTCCAACACTACCAAATATGAACACGTAATTTGTAAAAATAGAAATAAAAAATGCAAAATTTACTTATTTTTTTCCCTGTTCTCAGGGGGTGGCATTATGTGCTTTTACTTGTATAGCAAACAATGCCACAGCCCTAACTCACCTAACTCACCTTCTCATTTCCCATGCCAGGACCAAATGTGGAGACGATGGCGAAAGCATTATTACACATTGGTCCATCTAAGGCTGGGGTTAGACGAACGCATTTTTTGCGTCGTCCGTGAAAAAGTGCGTTCGAACGAATGGACGTATTTTTTCACGGAATACGCGATAGCAGACATACAATGCGCATTTTCGGCCGTGATTTTGTACGGATCATCAATAAAACACTTTTTGCGTCTGGATGTTATGTAGGCCGGGCATTAGCAGCATTTGACTTCTCCTAATCACGCACACATGCCGCTAGCGTACGCAGCGCACTCTGTATGTCAGTACTAGCGGTTTCACGATCTCGAAAAAATGCGTTTGTTTGCCGCTTGCATTGCCCGGCCGAACTTTCGTGTGGCAGTACTTCGTGTATTGCCTGTCGATGGCCGTCTTTTGCTGCTACTACGTCAGTGATAATGTGTGGCTGCCCCCGCGTTCGCACTACGTTCGTCTGAACCCAGCCTAAAAAATAAGCTGCGAGGAGACCGGGGGTCCTTTGGACCCCTGTATTTCCATTCTTTACACCCCACAAAGAAAGGATAGGTCTCATTGGACATGTCAGAGTCTGGCCTTTAAAATGATACCAAACTTGACCATGTTAAATTTCAGGTAAGAAAAAAAACACAGACATACGTAAAAAAATAATTCTAATTATTTTTAAATATTTAGTAAATGTCACATAGCAATTGCATTGTCCATTTGACAGATATAAAATGAGCAATACCCTTGCCATTATTCATCTTCTCATTTCCCAGGCCATGAGCAAGTTCAATGTTTTATACAGAGTTATATTATTCATAAAACACAATGTGCCAAAAGAAAAGTGAATTTTTTTTTCAGTTTTAGGTTTTCTCAGATAAATGCAGTAACAGATTCCCATTTCTAAACAAGAGTGCCCACAAAACATTTAACCACAAAGGTTTGGATGATAAAATGTGAAAAAAATATTTTTTGCAAGCTGTAAATGATTGAATTTCTGAATGGAAATGTATTTTTTCTTAAACATTTTTCGCTGTAGCATTCTGACAGGACGTGATATATACATATAATAATGATATATTTTGCATCTGCCAAGTTTGCTGAAAATAAGGATATATAATTTGTTTGGGTCCTACAATAAATCATGACCTAAAATTGCGTTTAAATATGATTATCACTAAACAATCAAAATTAGCTCAGCACGCGGGTAGGGGGGGATGAGATCGCTTGGCAGTGAAGGGGTTAAAGCCCTTGTATGCAATTTCTAGGTTGCGTTAGTTTCAGTTGAGCCAGTCAATGAGTCACTCCAAAATAAGCATTGTCAATTTCCCGATCACCTCAAAGTACAGCACAGCCATACATAGGATTTAATAAATAATCTAATATATAAAAGTGAACATTTGTTTGTATGTTTGTGTCAAACCCACCAAACTATTTTTGTTGCTATGGTAGCAGAAAAGAACAAAGCTTGAGAGTTTAGAATTTAAAACCATCCTGTAAACTTTATCATTTAGAATGCTTAGTGAAAGCATGTAACCGCCCATCTGTTTTTGTTGCTACGGTAGCAGAATAGAACAAAGCTTGAGAGTTCCAAACACAAGAGATATAAACACATATCTAAACCCTGTACATGTGTTAAAATTTAAACCCAGGCTGTAACCTTTATCATTTAGAACTCTAATCAACAGCTGCAAAAAAAATGTTTTGGAGGCATATGTGAGATGAATCCTTACTGCAAAAAAATTATTCCATCAATGAAATGAATAATCAGATTCAGGATATGTTTCCAGGCACAGTTACAGAGTACAACTCAATCGATACGGTCGTGGTTGCTGATGAAGCTGTAAACTATCCAACATAATTCCTCAACTCACTCGACCCTCCGGGAATGCCACCACATCACCTTCAACTCAAAAATGGGTCACCCATCCTGCTGCTTCGCAATCTAGACCCACCTAGGCTCTGTAATGGGACAAGACTGTGCATTAAAAATATGTTTCCAAACATAATTGAGGCAACAGTCTTGACTGGGAAGGGAAAAGGAGAGGATGTATTCATCCCCCACATTCCACCCATTCCGACAGATTTACTATTTAGTTTCAAGTGTCTACAATTCGCCGTCAGGCTGGCATTCAGTATAACGATTAACAAGGCACAGGGCCAGTCAATCAAATGCACTTGTATAAACTTGGAATCTCCATGTTTCTCCCATGGCCAATTATATGTTGCCTGTTCTAGAGTGGGTTCCCCAAACCAGTTGTTTATATTTACTCCAACTGGAAAAAAAATTGTTTAAAAACAAGCCTTACAATGAACATGTATTTTATTATTAAACTTTTCCTCCATAGATGTCCTACTGATGAACAGTTACACGTTTTAGAAGGAGCTTTTTAAGAAAAAAAATTGTCTTGTAGTTTGTAATAATAAGGAAAAAAAGTTTAAAACAAAAAAGATGACAATTTAAAAAAATAAAATATAAATAAAATTAAATTAATTATAAATAAATTTTCAAATGTTTGTTATGTAGCCTTTCCAAAAAATGTAAAGTTACTTTAAAGTATTTCTTAAAAAAAGAACTGAATAAAAAAAAAGAATGAAAAAATAAAATCCCGGGTAATATTAGCTAGTTAATAATATATAGTTAAGTTAATAATAGTTAAGTTCTCTATTCTAATTATTTAGCTTTTTAAGCATAAGGTACATATATTTTCCATTTACTTCATATAAACATTAAAATCAGGTGCCAGTGGTATGAAAATGTGTGTTTGTGTTTTGGAAACCAATAAGTAAACTAAACATAAAAACTTTCCAAATCATACACAGGAAGCTTAAGTACCGGAGATGCCAAGCCACTGATTCATAAATATCAGCATAGCAAATGTATCCTCAATGAAAATTTTCTATCCAAACATAAATGTGAATGAAAAAGGTGAAGGGACTTTATTTACATTTAAAATCACCATCACTGGAGGTTTAGAAAATATTTAATAATGTATTCAGATTTTATTTCTAAATAACAACATAGCATATGAATGTGCATTGTGAAATATGCTAAAATACAAATAATATTACCCGCCCTCATTGGAGTTTAATAATTTTTATGTTTTCCTTTCCGTACATGATCTTGCAGAATTGCTTAATTCTTGGTACACTCTACAGTAGTGCAGTGGTTCCCAACCCTGGTCCTCATGAGCCCCGAACAGGCCAGGTTATAAAGATCACCTTGGGGAAATGCAGACTGAATAATGCAATCGATGATCAGCAGATCATATCACCAGTACTGTGCTTCAGATATCCTGCAAACCTGGCCTGTTAGGCCGGTGTCAGACGAGCGCACTAGGTGTGCCTGTACTGACGTGCATACCGGTGTCCGTCGCAGCGTTGTGACGCTGTGGGGTGGCCGGCCACACACTGTTGTGCACGCATGAATTGTGTGTGCGTCTGTGCAGCAAGCCTCCCCTTCAAAGCACTAGGACGCGCATTGACAGGGCTGCAAAGCGTGATCCTCCATAGGAGGATCGAGCCTTGCAGCGTTGAACGCACTAACTGCGCTCAGTGAGGCAGCCAGACGGGCGTCAGACGGGTGTCATGTGGAAGGAACGTCCACTCTCATGGACGTTCCTTCCGCTCTTCAAAACGCTCATCTGACCCCAGCCTTAGGGGTACTGGAGTTGGGAACCATTACTCTAGTGGAGTATTTTATTTTTTTTACTTTATCAAATTCAGCTAAAGCAATCTTTTTTTTTTAAATAGTACCTTTATTTATTTCCCGCCTAAAGAAAGGTATTGCTTCACTTACCATTCAGGTCCTTGCACTATTGGCTGTTTGTGACATGCATGGATATTACTCCTTTGCATAGTAATGAATAGTAGACAGAATAGTTGGGACAGGGAATTTGCTGGTAAGTATGCTACGAGCTGTGCACTGTGCACCCTCCTTTGTCCTGCCACTGTCTTTTTTTTTTTGAGAAAGGATTTTACCAGGAAGGATACATTGAGATTTCTCTCATTTTCAAGTGCGTCCTGGGTGGCGAGTATGTACCGTTAGGTGTCTTGCCAAGGACACTTACTGGAGAGGTGCTCGTTGGGATTGAGCCCAGGTCTCCACAGGCTCTCTCCACGCAGAGCAGTGATATTGCCTCTACTCCACCCAGCCGGTACATGACTGTGTTAGGTAGTTGGTATATATATTTATATGACTTCGTTAGGTAGTTGGTAAAATCATACTATTACTGGAGAGTCCCAGGGGTCAAGTCCTGGGAAAAAAAGTGAGGGAACCCACCCAAGATTTCCACTACCCTCCACTTGAAGAAAAAAAATGCATATGATCACAAGTGTGTGTGTGTATATATGTGTACATATAAAACAAAAACATGGAGAGAGCACTCCAGACAAACACATTCAAAAACCTGTAACAGGTTTTTGGGTATGCACCCCTCCCTGCCACAGGTACTCCTCCTCCAGGTTCTATTTAACCTTGATCTGCGGGAGCTCCATGAAGGGACCTGTTCCTCAGTAAGTGAGTTTATCCCATGATGGGCAGTCATTAGGTTTGCAGAGTAGGACCTGCCACTGCCAGAGGGTGGATTACATTGACGCTGTTGGCAGGCTTAAGCAATTCACGGGCGTTCATTGCGAACCAAATTTCCACCATTTTATTCAGCAAAGCTCAGAGTTATGAAATCTTCACCATGTGGTAAAAGCTGGTATTATGTACCCATGCATGGAGCTGTTGTTGCAGGTTTTTGAATGTGTTTGTCTGGAGTGCTCTCTCCATGTTTTTGTTTTGTATTTTATTTTGAGACGCACCCGCACTGAAACGCTTAGTTAAGGCTGAGTGCTACCCCCCCCATGTTTTTTGTATGTGTACATATATATATACAAAGTACTCATGCAAATGCCGTATCGGTACCGATAATAGTAGCGGTGTATAAGCATAAGCCGAAGGAATAAAACTCCTAATCTAAATTTAAGTGTAACTACCTCAGATTGCCAACATATTAAAATGCGGTGGTTGTGCGTGATGTGTGTTTATGTATGGTAATATTACCACAGAGTGAGAGGCCACAGTACCCTCTTCTGCTGACAGTGAAGACCCCAGGACATACTTGAAAACGAGAGAATCTCAATGTATCCTTCCTGGTAAAATACTTTACATATAAATGACCCCCCTCCAACTGAGTAGCCCCAAATGAACAGTCCCCCTCACACTGATGCTCACAAAACAACACCGCCTCCCAGTGATGGTCACTACATCCCCCCCAGTGATAAGCAGAAAATGCCAACCCCCCTTCCAGTGAGGTCCCCAAAAAAATGACTCCCCTTAGCAGTGAGGGCCTCCAAACAACCCCTCCAGTAATGACTACAAAAAATGACTCTGATTCCAGAAAAGGCCCCCAAATGCCCCCCCTTACAGTGAGGGTTCCCAAAACACAACTCCCTCTCCCAATGAGGGTCTCCAAACAACACCCCCTTTGTGATAACCATAAAAAATACTCCCCCTCCCTCACAATGAGGGCCCCAAATGACCCCCTCCAGTAATGAGCACATGATGACCCCCACCTTCCAGGGAGAGCTCAATATACATACCAAAAAGAACGGTTCCGTCTCCTCTTCTGTCTCCCCTCTTGCAGGAGCTGTCACAGAGTAGCAGCATGCAGTAGGTGGCGCTGTCTCCACTCAACACTGCATGCTGCTTCTGGTGGAGTCTGGATTTTGTCGCTCACCCGCCGATGTCTGCCCTAGTCGTGCTGTGTGACATCATTCATGCAGCAGCGCCCACATGTCATGTGCCAGCAGCTACGAACATCACTGTCCTCTGGCCTACCGACCGGCCAAATGCAGACATGCAGCTTCATTGCAGGGGAATGAAAGCTGCACGTCAGCGTGAATGTCGACTGGGAGCAGCTGGGATTGCAGGAGACGGCGATCACACCACAAACTGCATTCCTGCTGTAGAAGTGCAAGAATGTCGTTCCCACGCATTCCTGCAGGATTCGAGCCTTGCTGGAGACCATGGGTGAGAGGAAAACTGCCTTCAAAAGGTTGTAGGTAACTCCAACTCCTATTATCTTAAAACAGACAATTACCTCTATACGATAATGGTGGTAACCACAGGCCCCTATTTTCTCTAAGCTCCTACAAGTAAACTAAATTCACAGGACATTCAAGGCAAAAAGCCTACACACTGCCCTTAGTGCTACCTCTTTAGTTTTAGCAATCATTCAATTATTATAATATCTAAATTGATGATTTATGACACAAATTACTTGTGATCCCTACAAAGACTGTAGGCTAGGTTCCAAGCCAGGTGTAAACCAGAGCTTTTTAAAACTTACTACATTCATTTATTACAGTCTATGGAGTTTCTACGTTTACCAGATAAAATCTAGCCCCGTATGTGTTCATATCTACTTAACAGTAATCTATAGTACTTAAAATGCTACAATGTGCTTGTTCAAATAATTTTTTTAAGAATCTGATTAGTCACATTTAGAATGCAGCCCTAAAGGTTATAGAAGGACAATTCCGCAATTAGAGCAGGAACAAGGACTGGTAACTGGAAACGTTCCACGTACACAATAAGTAGCTGTACAAAACATAGGTTGTGAAATCTGCAGTATCAGTGCTTATGTGAGTACAGAGATTCTACACTTGTCATGCTTTTATTTTCAGACAAGACCCAACTGTTCTGCTGCTAATACTGTAGCTAAAAGTAGCTATTAATATTGTAACTGTTTGAGAGCCAGATGGTCGAGAAACATTAAATCCTTTGATTTCAGTGTTTACGTGTATACAAATACAAAACAAAAAAAGGAATCAAAGCAAAAAACACTCTTCTGTATGTCCTCATATCGCATTGTGGCCATTTAGAATGAGACTCACAATATTTCATTTTAGAATATGCATGGGAATAATATTCTAGAACTGCCAAAAAGATACCAATTCTGATTCTCTGTGCTGCAAATCAAATCAAATCAAATCAAAATAAGCTTTATTGGCAGGACCAAATACATTTTAGCATTGCCAAAGCATATGCGGAGGAGGGGGGGGGGGTAGTGGGACATATATATGGGGGGGGGAATGGGCTGCAGCACATGTAAATAACATATATCACCTTGAGTGACTTGTTGTAATGTGTACATATTGTAAAGGGACGTCTATATTCACCAGTACTGAGAAGTAAATTTACTTTAGTTTGTTTTCATATATACATGCTTTGCATAGAAACATAGAAACATAGAAAATGTCGGCAGATAAGAACCTTTTGGTCCATCTAGTCTGCCCAATTACATGGATACTTTACCTGGATTTATCTTTTGTTTAGGATAGCCTTATGCCTATCCCATGCCTGCTTAAATTCAATCACTGTTTTGGCCTCTACCACTTCAACTGGAAGACTGTTCCATGTATCCACCACCCTCTCAGTAAAATAATGCTTCCTGATGTTACTTTTATTTTTATTTATTTTTATATTCAAATTTTTTATTTTGAGATAGTCAGCAATACATCATACGTATAACAGGTAACAAAAGTAAAAATGTCACAGATCACATCAGCTATAGTACAGCGAGCGTAAAAAAGACAAAAAAAAGTGTCGACTTAAAGCAAATAAAGTGTCCCCAGCCAGGGAACTTCAGCATACACTCTGCTAGAACAAGAATATATAATATATATATATATATATATATGTGGCAAAGGCCAAAAATGTGACAGTCCTGGCGCAAGCCCTGTAGCCCAAGGGGCCATGGGAGGCCAAGGAGGGAATTGGTCATGAGGCCAGGGCGCTCGAGGGAATACCTCGAGAGAGCCCAAAAGTCTCCAAAGGAGGAGAAAAAACAATTATGAATGCATGGGGGGACGAAAGGGGAAAAGCAGGGTGGGGGGAGGAAGAGAAAAAAAAACACATCTAAAACATCTGCTAGATAAAATCCTGATGTTACTTTTAAACCTTTGCCCCTCTAATCTAAGACTATGTCCTCTTGTTTTGTTACTTTGTATCCTTTTAAATATACTCCCTTCCTCTACCTTGTGGATTCCCTTTACGTATTTAAATGTTTCTATCATATCTCCTCTGTCTCGTCTTTTTTCCAAGCTGTACATGTTAAGATCATTAAGCCTTTCCTGGTAACTTTTCTCCTTCAAGCCGTACACCATTTTAGTAGCCCTTCTCTGAACTCTCTCTAAGATGTCTATATCCTTCTGGAGATACGGTCTCCAGTACTGCACACATATCGCATAGAAATCTAGGTTACATATAAAATGGATTGGATGCATTGCATATGATTAACCCCTTCACTACTGTTATTGACCATACTTTTGTTTTCTTTAAGTAAAAACCGAAGCTGTTTTATGGAAAAGTAGTAGCACTTATTGGCCAGAAGATGGTGCCACATGCCTGACGAATAGTGATTTTCAAGCACATTTTCAATGTATGGCTACTGCAAAGTGATTTTCTATAAATACAATGGGTCCTGTTAGCGGTTTTATGGAACACTTCAAAGTGAATGGGTTTTACAAAGCAAGTGAAATTGTGTTTTTAAAGTGACATTTGTATGTTTATTGCCAAACCTAAACATTGTAGAGAAGTCACAATGGGGCAAACATGCTGTGTTGTTGTACAGTAGATGTTAACAGCTTTGCCAGCAAGCAGCTTGTTTATAGGTGAGGTATATCCTTTGCTTTTTGGTTGATACCTTTCATACCACCAAGTATTTTATAATTTCAACATTTGATATTTAATATATAATCCGATAGAGCTTTAGATATTGATAGGTGGATAAATGCATTGAGGTAGAGAATAGATATGCTAGATGTAATATGTAATCATGACATATTACATAAATTTTTTCACCTTTAGGGAGAGTAAATTTGGACTTACTAACTAAATCTTATGTTCCCCTCAGATGTTACAGTTTCTGCCTTGTGTAAGTGCCAGGAAAATACATAAAAAACATGTCTTAACTCAATCTTTTCCTGCAAAATATTTTACATCAATATTTGCTGTGCAAACACAGAGTCATTAATATTAAACCTACAATTATGCTCCTAAATCAAAGAATAACAACTAAAAAATCAAACAGATTACACCAAACTGGTTTCAAGGTATGTTTCCAAGTTCATTTTCCATCAAATTGGTGAACAAGTCAGTATAGTGCCTCAAATAAACTCAGATTAACCATAAAATTTTGGATGTTTTAAACAAAGCAATAAATTTTGCATCCAACTCGAACCATTTAAACTAATAAAACACAATTTGTAGAACAAAGTTTTATTTCATTCATAATAAATGAAGCTAGCTAACTTTCCTTAGGTCACTTTTAACTGTATTTTTTTGTAGTTAATAGTAGTTAATTTGCTAGTGTATTCACAGTTTGTTTAAAAGCAAACATTTCTTCCCAGAGCTTAAAAGGAACTTCAAGCAGCAAGTGAACTCTCCGACCCCAATCGTGTTCTAAAGCAATGTAAAGAAATTGCATTAAACAAATGCAAAAGAAAAAACATAGTCATGTATGATGTTCCTGCATTTGGAGTCACTGTCACATACCATGCCGCCGATCAGACCTGGCACTCGGCAGCGCCATCCTCGCTGCTTGCTGGGCAGGCGCCGAATGTTAGGCGCACTCACGGCAGATGGCCGGTGGCGGTGCGGGGCACGGCATGATGACGCGGTGCCACCAAGTTTAAAGTCAGTCTGCGAAGGCAAACTCATTGCCCTGACGTGGTTTCACATCCCTCCGTGCTCTTAAGTTGATTGTCAATTTCTCTGTATTTGACCTCGGCTATTCTTGATTACCTGCACTGTGTACAGACATTTGGCTATTCCTGACTACCCATATCGTGTACCGACTTTTGGCTATTGCTGACTATCCGTATTGTGTACCGACTTTTGGCTATTCTATCCTGACAACCTTTTATGTGTATGATTCCTGGCATGTCTGAGAAACCTCTCTATACCAACCCTGATCTGTATACTGACTGTGGCATACGGTTGACTACCTCTTCTAGTGCCAAGACCCCTGGTATTCTACTGACCAAGTAAAGCATCATTGTCTGGTGTCTGTTAACCCTTTGTGGTTATATTAGTGTCTGCTCACTGATATTAGGTAGTTTTGCCGAGCATCAAAGAATTAGAAAGGTAGACAGCAGTCTGTATACAGGGACCAGTACCAAAGATCCTAGGGGAAACCGTGACAGTCACAGGGCATGATTCACAGGGCACAGTCACCTAGGACTCGATATAATTCAGCCTGATGGCCAAAATCAAGATCTTTTAGGCTGATTTTCAGCCATTTTTTGGCTTGGGAGATTCAAGTGCGGGTTTAGCAGCTTTTTGTTTCCTGATAAAAATTCTGACTGAATAACGGCTCTCACAGCTATACTTTTTGATAGAAATATTGGCTATATCAATTCAAATTCATCAGTATGCAGATTTCTGAAAATAAATTAATTGCTAAAAGGTATTGATCAATGGATTTTCAGGTAGGGAGTGAGAGGGAACTAGATATTTTTTAAGCATCAGATATTTCCAATAGTCATGTCTAAAGGCACAAAACTGAGTAATGCTGGATGAAAATAACCTTTTTCGTACCATTTCACCAGCCAGCTGTATATTGGACCAGTGGCATTTTTCAAGTATCGGCTCCAGTCTAATGTGTTTTTAATCATTTTAAATTGATTTTAATTAAATTTGAGGACTTAATGGGACTTTTGAAATAAAGTATATAAGGAAACAGCAGGGAGAAGACAAGTGATACAAGCTGAGGAAGCCTTTTGGGCGAAACGCATTCTGGTAGCAATGCTTTAATGATTTGTTTAGAATAAATGTTTTTAAGTACCGCTGTTTCCTGCTATCCCGATTAAAGAAGGTTGTGGGAATTTCTTCGTAATTCCTAGGCGCTATTCTCAGAGCTAATTGTGGCTCAGAAATGTGTGAGTCTTGAATCAGCCCTTTTGCATAGTTCTGATTGTCCAAGACTGTATTACACCAGGGATACACCTGGTATATATTTATATCTCAGTGCAGGGGAGGTCTACTGAGAATAAAGATCCACGGAGGGGTGAATGGGCACCTGAAAATACTATTTAAGACCCATAAAGAGATTCATCCCAGAGCCGGATATAGGCTCTGGAAAATGTGAGTTGGATACCCGTATTAATACCCCTTTACTGTTGGCCTGACATACTGCGCAATTTTGGTTCCTGTTTTTTCTTGTAGTATTGCTGAATACAGATCAACGCACACAAAAAGGCCAAATTTAAAAGAAAGAAAATATTCCTATGGACATGTATGGAGTATGATCCTGTTAACCGGGAACTGTCTGTATACTGGCGCTACGTTGCTTGTTAATCTGTATAATGATTTACTCTGGCCCGCGAGTGTAAGAATAGAACTGACGTAATCAGATTGCGTACTGAAAGGGTTAGGTGGAATGCAAACCAGATGTTAAGAGTGGAACGCACGCAGATACACGCGGGTGGTGGAAAGAAAATGACAGGTTATAAAAAAAATTTAGAAAGTATTTCACCATTGAGATTTCTCTCATTTTCAAGTATGTCCCAGGTAGGCAAGTATGTACCGCTGGGTGTCTTGCCCAAGGACACTTGCTGGAAAGGTGCTCTGGCCAGGATTCAAACCTGTGTCTCCATGGTTATAGAGCAGGGATGTTCCCTCTACTCCATCCAGCCAGTAATTAAGCACAGGAGGACTCTTTAGGACATAATAGACTGAGGGAGCCTGCAGATAAGAGAGGAGACATGCATCTATTTTATATTACTTGATATTTTGAGCTATGTTTTTAAAAGGTTTTAAAAAATTAGGAATTTATTTCTTTAACTGTAACTTCTCCTGATTACTCTATCGTGTATAGAGAAAGAAGAAGCATATAGAAACGAAGGACGAGGCACAGTGAGGTCTGAAAGTGAGAGGGAGAGACCACACCATAAGGTCTCAAGTGCATCTATTGAACCACTTTTAACAGGACGCTCATAAACATGTGAGTACATCATTGTTTTATATTCTCCCACTGGAGCTTGGATGTCTGCTCAACATATATCTGTTTTGCTTTGAGGTCTGTTGATTGATGAATGCAAACCATTACACTGAATAGATAGGGAATGAAGGAGTGAGGCCCCCAGAGTGGCCCACGGCGCTGTCAAAGAGCCATTGAGAGGCTCCAATCTTGTGAGTGAGACTAGTATTTTTGTATGCTAAACCATATTTTGGAATCAAACATTTTACATGATTATGTGAATACTTTTATGTTTCCTTTTGTATAATAAACGTTGTTAACTAAGATATATTAACACAAAGTTGGTACTGAAATTTGAGGTTTGTACAACAGATAACTACAGTCTTTTCTGTCTTTAAGGCTATGTGTAATAGGCTTTGAAAACACAAAGGGACAACACTGTATAATTGTACGTTGTGTGCACTCTCACGGGGACAATTGTACTTTTTTGTATAAAACAGAAAAACAGTCAATGGGAAAAAAAATCTTTATTAAAATGAAGCTAAACCTTTCCTATCTGAAAATCTACATATAAAAACCTTGTTTTAAGTAATGCGCAATAAAATGTTTTTTTCAGGTTTTCCTTGCGTGTCTGTGTAATCATACAAGTCATATGTACGGTAATTGAATATAACACTTTCTTGATTGCATTTTAAGAGTTATAAAATAAATCTGGTGTCAATTACCTTTCCCAGGCTAGCTTAGACAATGTTAATAAAGTAACGATTTTCAGTTAAAAGCTTTAATTCATGTTAGGTTATGTTACCTATGTCTCTTATACGAACCCATGTAGCCTGTTTTAGGCGTACAATTCAGAGATGTAGTACAAATGCCTTGTATGAGCCTTTGTGAATTCATGAGTGGTAACTTCAAGGTAAAGTATTAGATACACAATTGCTGAGAACACGGGAGTCAGAACAGGTTTAAGGCTAGACTCTGCTGTCTAAAAGTTCATATTACCTCTGACTAAATTGTTTTCCTTATCTAGCAGTTTGTTGTAAGGAGTCAAGCTTAGCCTTAAAACGAACCCAATAAGTCTTTCAGTTTGACTGGAAACTCAACATTTTTCCTTTTTAGAAACATGTCACAGACATTCCTCTGTTTCATTACTCTACGTTGCTTCTACTTTCCCTTGTATTAAACGGCTAGCAGGGAATGCAATATCACAACTCATTCCAGCACTTTCAGAGGTTTTAAAACCGGCCCCTATCTGGAAATGGGCCCAGATTGTCTGGACATTGCTCAGCAGCAGAAAGACCTATTGTTTTTTTTGGCAGGTTACTTATTTTTCCCAGAGCCAAAAAAGGCTGGACCAAATTACAGCCAGTGACCCTGGAAATGGGAGGAAGGGCCTTTCTTACATTTTCCCTCTGCTGAAGTTAATCAGTTGATTTTTTTTTCTCTACTATCTAGATTTGACTCTCCAGTGTTAAAAGTCAAATGGCTGGAACGTCAGAAAAGGAAAAGAATATTTATTACTACATTCCCATGATAAAGTCATGTGTATTCATTTCGGCTCTTGAATTCGCCGTCTGATTTTGCAGTATATCATGTCATTCTTTGCCCCAGCGTATACAGTGAAAGCAGTATTCAACATCAAAATGACGTATTCTTTTTTCTGTAGCTAAAAGTGAGACAAACTTTATATTTCATTAATTAATGTAATGTCTATATCTGTACTATATGAGTTGCATGTTATAATTTAAAGTTTTCCAATAACGGTGTTCTTTTTGCTTGATTTTTGTGATAAAGGCAGTTCCCGAAATATCAATATCCCCGTTTCCAACGTCTTTGCGATGCCTCCAGTTGTGAAATTTAAGTGGAGTGAACTGTTTTTGAAGTTGCTGCGGAAAGAGAACGCACAGTATGTTAGTACCTTTTGTAAGCAAAGTTATAAAAATGCAATGAGACGTACAGTTATAGTTTCCCATACAGTCTGTTTGAACTCCGCAGTGGCAAAAAAACTAATTTTGATAGTGGAAACACTTCCCCGTCACATTGTATAATCAATATTGTATATTGTTCTCCACTGCAACAGCCTTTTATTCATACACATGTTCCCCATCACTTCTCTGGTCCGCACCCTTTACTTAAGGATACAGAGAATAAGGAGTTCTTCTCTGCAGTGATTCTCTTGCTACAAGTATATTATGTTCTTCTTCCACTTTTCAGAAACCTTATAATTCACATAAAGACATAATATTTATTTTATTAGTCTGCCCGGCTGGCAATCACAGTGTAGTTGAAACAAAAGGAACATTGTAATGTCTGTCAGATTGCTGTGTAAAGAGGGCAGTATAAGACAAATGTGGAGAAGAGACTCTAAGGACCCACAGGAGTCATAAACAGGTAATAAGTGAGCACTATGATCTTGGTGAAATAGAAAAGAAAGTGGGAGTACAGGGGAACCAATGTGTCACGAAGAGACATACAATTTCAATGGTCCAGTGTTCTATGGTAAAAGAAACTGTGAAACTACCGAACTGCAATTCAGTGACCTGGCCTGAAAAAGGAAATTAGTAAAAACATAAGAAAATTGTATATAAAATATTATCTTCAAATGTATCCAACAAAAGTATATTTTTTTGGTGCAGGCTGTATAAACACAAGATACTGATGTACACAACCCATGCTCAACAGTTTTTAAAGAAACGATCTTGTGGTTTTAGAGTGTTGTCTTAATCATAGGATCTCTTCATATGAAACAAAAAAAACACACATTCGAAATGCTTGCTTTAAATACACCTGTGCAATTACTGGAAAATCTTAACGCCCTGTAACCTTGGAAAGTAGGAAATGCTAAGAAACAAGAGCACACTTAGAAGGTTCATGGAGTACCTTGTCTAGTCACCCACAGGTCCACTGTAATATAAATTCATGAATAAATAACAGTATATGCAGCTAACATTTTTTAATTGATATTAATTTTTTAAAAATTCACTGCCAGAATTGATGTGTATTCATAGGCAATCTTTTACCCTTTCTCAGCCCATAGGTCAAAAAGCAACAATACATAAAAATAAATTATGTAGAATTCATTGATTTTAATAATCCTTTAACGGACATGAGTTTTATAGCTAGTTAGTGTACAAACTTTGTGAGCTTGAAAGGTATGGTTTTGAAAGAATGTGAAAGCGTGCATGTTCCATTTTATTTCTGGGGTCCTATTCTAGCTGTACTGGAAAATGAGAACCACTAAGACAGTGTTTCTCAACTCCAGTCATCAGGACCAACTAACTATCTGAAGCACAGCACAGGTGATAAAATTTACTGCTCAGTGATTGCAGGACTCAGTCTGCATTTCCCCAAGTTGATCCTCAAAATCTGGTCTGTGCCACGTCCAGGGGACTGGAGTTGAGAAACCTTGCGCTAAGACACAAAAACCCATGCAAGCTGTAAAGTCTTATCTACTCTAACTTATAGGCTCAATTAAAAGTCAGCAATTATAATAATGGTTCTGTTTATAAGAGTAGGCAGGGCAGGTGCATTTATAAGGTAACCCAGGCAGTCGTCTTAGGAGGCTTCTAGGAGGAGGGGCACAGAACTATATGAACTCGCAAGCTTCCAAGATGGCGGAACACGCCACTCCACAAAAACACTGATTTAAATTAAATAAAAGTCTAAAAATTACACAAGATACACCAGGGGCCCCCAAACCCCTTGGCCAACACCCACAGTGTAGTGAAATAATTGAACAAACAGTTGTTTATGTGCTTCAGGTGCTGCTCGCCTGATTTAAACTTGTGAGCCTCGACTGCGTGAAAAATCCTTTCCTGCAAACATAAAAACTTTAGTAACTTTCAGAATTTTCGCATTGTGATCCAGCCTTTAGTTACTACGGTGGGATGGCTCACCTTGATAGCTGGCGCCTCACACCCTTATCAATGCACTAGTACTAGTACATCCCGCCCTTAGTCATAGATCACCTAGGTGACATTATTTGTCAATGACTTCCAAGGCAATAAAACTTACAGTATTGTGCAGTGCTTCAAGTTCCATGCAGAATATCTTATTGAAGAACTATTTGTTTTGTGTGTCCTTAGCTGTGCAAAGAAAATAGTTGGTGGATCACTCCCCCTCATCTTCAGAGTTGAGTATGTTGTTTTTTTGGCAACCAAGTATTTTTATGACTTATGATATTTATGTTTATTGCATTGCTTGATATTCTCTGGCTCCTGCTACATCTTCAATTACTATACATAGGAATAGTAAATTTACAGTCTTCAGATGATGTTGCCTCGGCATGGAATAGGACCGGTCTCTTTAACATTTACAAGTGGAGCAGTTATTATTTGTCTCTCGCTTGCTATTGGCCTCACTGGAATAGCACCACTTCTTAGTACATGACTGCAACAGGCATCATCAGGAGTACTTTTTAGTAGAGTCATATTCATATGAATTTCAGTCTGTACTAATATTCAGTGATTCTTTCGTTGCAGCTGAAAACACAAGAAAATAATCAGCTGCAACAAATCAACTAATTATCTTATTCATTCATGAGATTCATTTTCTTTTTGTGCCAATTCAATATAACGCTCCCAAGTAATAATTTATCAGTGCACATTGTGGAAAAAGTTGGGAACTGAGAGAAGACATCCTGATATGTACGAACTGTGAGATAAAAACTAGCAATTACAGCAATAACAAACACAGTGGGGCTCCTGTCCTCTCTACCCCTCACCCAAAGCCTGACTGTGATCTGAGGCAAAACGCAAAACCTTTCTGATGTCTAATGAATTTTCCTGCAATGTTAAGGACACTTATCCCCCTTATCCAACTCCCTGCAATTTGCCTTAAAGGGTCAATTAGGAAGTAAACACCCATTTTTAAACTATTTTTAAATTAGTTTATATACAATTTACAGGATGATTAGTAAGCTGTTAAGAACGGATTCTCACCCCTGAATGATGTATTGTGTGAATACACTAAAGGTGTTACTCTCTAACCACCATTCTTTCATTGAAACAGCCGTGGTTGTATGTTGGTGGATCAAGTACAGTGAGCTACAGTAAATTCCTTGTTTAGAGAGCTGTCTAGTTTAATTCTTAGCATAGGTTTTTGTGGGGTTTCCACTGGTGTTCTCCCCATAGTTTCTGCCAAAGATTTTTAGTGTAGGTTTCATTGTAGCTGCCTCCGAAGTTGCAGTCTAATTTGCCCAGTGTTTTTTACTGTCATTTTCAGCAATGTTTCTATTGCAGATCACCACAGTATACTCACTGGTTTTACAACAGGGGAACAACACTAAATGGAGTTTATTCATTTTACAAAACAATAACAGTGATACCATTGTTCATCATTGTTTGCCGGCTCTTCACCCAACGAAGGTGAATTTTGTTTTTTTGGATAGCTGTTGTTCACCATAGTTGCAACAATGGTGATTTTTGCCAGTTAACATAGGTGCTTAGTAAATTGCCCCTTTAGTTTAAATTCTACAGCAATTGCATGTTTTAATAAACTAAAAATGACAACACATGATACAGTTTGCATATAGAACATAAATAATAATAATCCATAACCATGGACCAAAAGCGTGTCACCAAAATAATAATAATTTAAAGAAAAATAGACAGAAAATGGAAAACCCTGAATGTGTCAAACTAGACGTGCAATTGCCTGTTTCAGTGTCATCTTGATAGATAAATGGGCAGGTAACTAAAGATTCCAGTAGAACCTTGCACCCTTTCTCTCCCACCAACCTCACTGAGCTTTTGCCTCATCTGTGCCTCTTCACAGTTTCTATCCCCCTGCATTACTGTTCCTGATTATTCTACACCAGCGTTCCTCAACTCCGGTCCTCATGTACTTCTAAAAGACCAGATTTTCAGGACATTACCCTGGGGAAGTGCAGACTGAATCATGCAATCCCTGAGCAGCAAATCATATCACCTGTGCTGTGCTTCACATATCTGGAACACCTGATCTGTGTGGGGTACTTGAGGACCGGACATGAGAAACACTGTTCTACACAACTCACACACAATATATAGCCTTAGTCCTACAGGGTTATTCGAAGAGAATCGAAACGTCACCGCATGTTCGGTGACTTTTCGTTCTCTTCAATTCGGTGCGATTTGGCGATCCCATTTTGGCGACCCTGCGGTGTATTCAGCAAGCACCACAGGGCCGTCGTTGTGCAGGGAAAAGCAGCCGCAAACCCGACGAACACTCATCGCAAAACCCGGCTAACGCACACTGAAATCCGCAAAAAAGTCTGGATTAACCCCGCCGAACACGCTGGTGAAACCCGAGCAGGAGCCGATCAGGGTGCAGAGCAGCCGCCGGAAAAAGCCGACACCGCAGACGAAGGGAGTGAAAAAAACCCCAGTATGCTTGAATGTTTGAAAAGTGAAACGCGGTTTGCAAAAAAACTACTAAACGAAAATGTCTGAAATTTACATATAAGGTCCAATGAATGATAATTAAAAGGGCTGTTACAGTAAAAAGAAAACATGATTTAAAAAAAAATGGAAAAGGTTTTTGCAAAAAAATCCCGAAAAATGCCTAAAAGATCCTAAAAAAATCTAAAAATAAAGAGACTTTTTACTGCAGAATAAAATAATAAACGGTTTATTAGATATTGGATTAAAATGGGAATATTTTTAACATTGAAGCCTATGGGATTCTACTGAATAAACCTGTCGAATGAAACCACCGAATGGGAGGGCATTTCAGCAACCTTTCTCAGTTGTTTTGTGTTCTCTGAATAGACGAAGCATTGCTTCTCTATGGGGATTTCACTGCCCTCGAACAGGCACCAAACAGGCACCGTATGTGCAGGCAATTAGCCAACATTTGGCGAACTGCCTGCTCTCTGGATAGCCGAATGGCCAGGAAAGGTAACCGTACGCTGAATTTCACTGTTCGGTTACCTTTCGGCCACAATTCGGAGCTCTTTGAATAAAACGGTCTTTCTACCTTCTCCACACACACATTTGGTGTCATATCCTAATATTACTCAAGAAAAGGCATTTGGTGCCAAAGGAGTTAGCTTTCCATTGAACCTATTATAAGGCATTGGTTTGGTGTTTCATATCTAGTAGCCCAATGCTAATGCAACCTTTACTGGATAATATTTCAGCAAACATAATGCTTACAGATTATTTGGCAAAAACGTATTTCATGCAAGTAACCACAATTATTTTACAATACAGTCAGTCTACTCAAAATAAATCCGAAGATCTGTTTCTTTATGTACTTAGAATATGCTCCACATTCATCGCTAAAGTGTGATCCAATCTTGAAGCATGTTTTCCCTTTGGAAATTGTATTTTTATTGGATAAATAGAATGTCTGACCCATGAAGAGTGATTATCTCTCTATTATTACTTTCTTCTAGTTCTACTTTGTGAGTTATGGATCTTTCACACTCATAAAAGATAATCACCCTTCATGGGTGATGTAACTTGTATTTATACTATACCAGGGTAAGAATTGATAGACTGTGCAATTAAACTTGCGAATCCGCAGTACTAATGCTGTACAAGATTCATATAACAAGGACAGGTTATTTAGCTCTTCCCTTGTGCTTTTTTTTATTAGTGGCTAATTCTTCCTGATAATAAAATAATGCTTTAAAAGGTACAGCTTAAACATATAAAGTTGAAATAGAGAGCTAGCACATTGCATATAATAAATGCAAGTGCACATTGCATATAATATGTTTATATTGTAACACACACGCACACACATATATATATGAAGAAATATGGGATAGGCATAAGGCTATCCTAAACAAAAGATAAATCCAGGTAAAGTATCCATGTAATTGGGCAGACTAGATGGGCCGAAAGGTTCTTATCTGCCGACATTTTTCTATGTTTCTATGTTTCTATATCAGACACCCACCAGCCTTCTTTAAAATTTCTAGTTTCACCTGAATTCCAGAGTTGCAGGTTACAGCATCAACGTTTCTGCTCCACTGAGCCTTAATATCTCCACCCTCAAAATTCTTGATAAAGGCTTGGTGGAGCCAAAACGTAGATAGTACATCAAGTACAGTACAACATTTATTGAAATACAGGTGAAACCAGACATTTTAAAGAAGACCCCGGAGTGCCTGTCATTATTTGTTTTCAGTTATAATTAACCCCTTCATTTCACTACCAAGCGATTTTCCCAGAAATCCACTGCTAGGAACCATTGTTTTTTTTTTTGGAAAATCATATCAATTAATAACAGTAAGAAATATTCGGGATAATTCCCAATGTATTTCTTACTGTAGTAACCTGTTTGGCAGGAAAATATTACCATCTACTGGCTAAATGGAATTACTGCAGTTAGAACTGTAGCTATTTGCAGCACTTGGTTCTGTGCTGGGCTGGCTGGGGAAAGTCTGAGATATCACGTTTACCAAGCAGATTTTAGATTTTAACCAGTTTTATCACCATGGGCATTATGCCCACAAGGCTGAAACTTTGAGGACACCTTCTGGAGCACAAAAGCAAACAAAGTTAGTTTGCAACAAACAAACTTGTTTTGCAATCATACAGCACAGCTACCACTTGTGGTGAAGGGGTTAAGGGAGGTATAAGGTATAAGCAATGGGGCATGAAGACTAAGTGACTGTTGTTTGTTTTTTGACAAACTGAGTGCCTATTATTTGTATTTATGTGTAAAAAAGGTCCAGAAAGCCTATAGCTGAGGTCAGCTGAGCAGGCATATCAGGTTAACACCAGTCAAGCAATTGAAAGTGGGTGATGTCATTTGACCAAAACCACATAGTGGAACACTCGAACTCCCAGTCATTCAAATACCTGACCACTTGCCTCAGTAAAGCATTCCACAAATGTCATTTAACTGTTTGCTGTTGCTCCCCAGCAGGAAGTAGTCTTCTGAGCTGCATTGACTGATTGTAATCGCCCCTTACTCTACATGGGTTCCTCCTGGCGGTACACTCCTAGTTCAGTGTATAGGTCAGTGAATAATTGATATATCTTGTTATTATTATTATTATTAATATTGATACATCTTGTTATTCTTGGAGAAGGTTGGCATAATCCATACCTCCCATGTTTCCTAATTTAGGAGGGGCAATCCCTTTCAGCTGCGGTAGCGGCATGAAGGTGGTCAGGCTGCAACCTTAATAATGTGGGTCTGAATACTTCCTGAATGCACTGTAAATAATGCTTCTCTTACCACTTGGGAACTAGCATGGTCTCAACCATTACCAGGAAGGTAAGCAGTCCCCATAATGGGCTTACAGGGTTGCACATAAATATAAATATATATATGTTTGTGATAATTTTTTTTCATTAATTTCCAAATCTCTTCATATTTTTCCTTATCTGGGGATTTCACATTGATGATATCTTTGCATTCCCTCAAATGGTACCACTGGAGCGTGAATAAGAGAGCCTATGCTGTTAAGGTTCTGGACCATTCTTCATTTCTGAACTTGGGTAGACAGCAGGGTAGACCACACCCAAGCTTAGTAGACCAGCATTCCCTAGTGTGATCCTTGATCACTATGGTGATCTCTATGAAAGCTTGATTTCATCTTTAGAATGAAGTAGAGGATTAGCTCAATTTTATCCAGTTATCTCTTACCTATCTCTGATAACACTTTGCCTCCTGGATCCCACAGCCATGACCAGGGTAATGAGGGAGCTAAAAGAGACACCTACATATATTTTAGCCCCAAGGCTGTTAAGGGGCCTTTATTGAAGGGATGGATGTATTTATTTACTGTCAATTGCCTCAGAATATGGTGAGAATAGTTCCTTTCTAGAGGTGACTTACCAGTGGTTTTAAGAGCTAGTGACTCCCAACTAAATAAGAAGTTATTCATCCCAGAGTTTGTACTGGCCTTCATCCTGGGCAGTGTCAGCCTTCGAGGACTATCAAAAATCATTTTCTGTCAAGCACCTGCTGCCATGCCTCATCTGTATGGAATAGTTGTTCTGCAGACATTTTTACTGGCCTGAAAAATATTTTCATGTGCCATCTTTCTCAATGAAGAGGGGAGTGATCTATAACCCAAGCCAACCCATCAGCCATGACTAAACCAGAACAGAATAGGTTGAGAAATAAACTGGGTAGACCTGTTGTATATCTAGGCAAGTCTCAGGTGTTCAATAATTTCAATTCCAATATTGTACCGTTAGCACTTGTTGGCTTTTGCTCCAATTGTTTTTGTGCTCAATCGAAAAATTTGTGGCATAATAGGCTCTTGGAATGTCTATCACAATCTCTTTCTTCCCTCAACAAATAAAAAGGAGCATGTATGTGGGCTTTAACATATATGTATATGTATAGCAGTTTTCCGCATATATTTTATTAAATCTTGACTGACAAAAATAATATAAACATAGATTTAGAAAACAGTAAATTAAATTAAATATTGAGTAAATTTTATATATATTGAGAATATATATAAACATTTTTACATTACTATTGTAAAATGCTTTAGTAAATATTTCTGGTTTTATGTTGGGCTTTTTCAGAAAACTACCATACTGTCTCCACAACTTATTATTCTGTGTAGACTAGAAATATATTTAAGTTTTCATGCAGTAAAGTGGTAAATTAATCAGAAACAATTTTGTGGTTTAATAGTGATGTATCAGCTGGTTAAGCAAGTGTAGGCAAGAACAATTTAAGATCTAATTTCCCAACACCTGTTGGGCAAAAAAACTGAAACCAAAATTCCTTGCTCAATATACAATACATATCAGAAATTAGACGTGTGCATGGTGAACATGTATGGTTTGCCCAGATCGTTCCTCCTGAATAGTTCTGATGAATCAAATAATCTGAAATTTGTCGAAACAGTATTCGTTTATCCAAATTTTAACCAAAAAAATACTTTAGTCTGACTTAAGGGGTTTAATTAACCCCTTCACTAGCAAGTGATTATCCAAAAAAAAAGCTGTCAGAAACCAGTGTTCTTTTGTAAAATCATTTTCAATTGTATTACTGTATAAATAAATTTGGCCAGTAGATGGCATCTACTATCAAATTGACTTACAGAGGTTTGAGCTGCAGGTCTATTTTTTTCCCCCTGTATCGGCTGCTGAAAGCCCGATATTTCAGAATTTTGAGCTTCTGATTTTACAGTTTTAGCTCTTTGGGCATTATGCCACAGTTCTAAAACTTTGGGGGCACCTTCTGCCACCCAAAAGGAAACAAAATTTGTTTGCAGCAAAAGAATTTCATTTGCTTTTGGACTGCAGATCAACACAGCGAGATATCTCAATATTGGGGCACCAGATGGTGCAGTTGAAGCCCGAGATATCTCGATCCCAGTAGTGAAGGGGGTTAAACCTCTCGTCCAAAACTTCATACAGAAAAATCATACATTAAGGAGGTTATTCAAATAGCCCTGGTGTTTTCTGAAGTTGCAATGTTCGCACATGTCACCAATGTTGCCACAAAAACACATGCCAGCATTACACAAAAGAAAAATCTAAACGTTGGCAAGAAAAGCTTCTCTTGTTGCTCTTCAAAATTTTCTTTTGTGAAACACTGGTGTGTGTTGCCATTGGAGCAATAGCAATTTGCATCACTGTTTGCAACTTCAACCAACCCTTTGAATAACCCAATATGTGTTCCATTCATTTAGTCCATCTAATTTTTTGCTGCTTTGTTTTACAGAAAAATCATCAAAAATTCAGACAAATCACATTAATCAGTCAACAAATGAATCCCAGTTGCTTTAAACTTCTCTACATGTTTTCACAATCTTATAATTATACCCAAAATTCATGCGATGAAAGATTATAGGCCCTATTCCTTAGTTCACGCTAAGGCTGCCGGCACACAAGCGTATTTACTGCTCGTGTGTGCCCGCACTTCCCTGTGCCTTTTTGACAGGGCGGGCCGACCACCGGACGGGAAAAATCCCTCCCCGTCAAAAAGCTAAACGGACGCCATAGGAGGATCCCACTTTGTACACTGAGCGCAGAGAGTGGAAGGAACACCCATTCTCACGGACGTTCCTTCCTCTCTCTCAAAACGCTCGTGTGCTGCCAGCCTAACATGGGGACTCTGCAGATTTTCCCATAGTGTCCCCATGTTAGCATTGTATTCCGGTGCAGGCGTTACCTCAGCACCTCACCCACAACACAGCGTCTAACCTTAGTGATACTCACATTAGTGCTACCACAGAGCCACGAGTATCACCTCTTGGAGTCCATAGGACTCCATGGAGGGTTGCGCTTCCAGGCCACGAGATCATCCAGCACCACGGAGTGATCACGGAGGGAGACTGGGAATTATTTCTTCCCAGTCTCACTCTGCTCGCGGCCAAAAGAAGCGGTGGATCGGACGATCGCTGTGTGTATCGGATTTAATGTGGGGGTTTTAGGAGTTGCTAAATGATTTTGGAAATGCAGACTCATTTAGCGTCAGCTTTTAGGTGTTGCTAAAATATGGCTCTCGGCATCCCGACGGTAATTAGTAATACCTTACTTATCAAAACAATAATGTATGTTTGCTCTCTTAATGTTAGGTAAAGGATACGTAAAGTACAGTAACACTCGTGCAAAACAGATGCGCAAATGGATTACTAACAGGAGCATTGTCAGGAATGTAATATGGATGGTATGCGTTTAACACACTTATCCTAGCGGTAACGTATACATATCGAGATGCTACATTAGCGCCAGCTAGGGAAAGAAGCCCTATGGGATTTGCTTTTTATAGTAAAAGACTTTTAGCAATCCAGTCATCCCAATAAAGTTTAATGAGTTCATAATTTTTCATTACATTTACGTCTATATGTCAATATAAATTTGTTTACATATATATTAGTCTAAAATATTACACTAAAATATTTTTCTTTTTCAGATGGTTGGTTGTACTTTGAGTTTTAGAATACCTTGTCACATTTTCATCTGAATTTAGACATGCAAGTTATTTATTTCCCTTTACATTGTTCTTTTGTTCTCTTTTAATATTTTTTTCCTCAAATACTGTTCGCTTTTACTGTCAAGTAGATGAGCTGAAATGCTAAATGCACTCGGCTCTTTTTGCCCTTTCTCTCTGTGACTTTAGTGGACCTCAAAGAACCTTATCTGAGAAAATTCTGATAAGACAACCATTATGGAACTTTGAAGTCTGCATAAAAATTAGCTCAGATCTGCCAGGTAGACAGAAAAAGTTTGGAATAAATAGCATGAATTGTCAATGAACTGACAGTTGTGATTTCTTTTTTTTGTAGTGAATAAGTAATATATTCTAAAAAAAGAGGCCGAGCACAATAAATAATTAGACATTTGCATTCAGTGAACATTTTGCATCACCAAGTGCAACTTAAGATGATTTTCAATTTCAGTTTTGTCTCCTACCAATAGTTTTTATTTCTCAACTTATAGATTGTTTATATGATCACATTGTATTACCATTACAGTATAATGATGCTTTATAAATACAATCTTCTTACTTTTTAATCACATTTTTTTACCAAGAAGGATACATTGAGATTTATCTCGTTTTCAAGTATGTCCTGGGTGGCGAGCATGTACCGTTGGGTGTCTTGCCCAAGGACACTTTTACTGGAGAGGTGCTCTTGCTGGGATCGAACCTGTGTCTCCACGGTTATAGAGCAGTGATGTTACCTCTACTCCACCCAGCCGGCAAGTTACATTTTATATAATGGAAAACTTCACTTGTGCGACCTATATTATGCATCAAGGGTCACCCCCATAGGTAGGTGATGTAGCCTCCTATTCTGGTCATTTCCAATATTTATTTGATGAAATACACCACATATAATTTGTTTCAACAATTTAAATGAACACAACTGACATCACAAAAAGAAAATTGTGCAATGGCAATAAAGGTTTTTATTCAATATATAATATTGCTTCCTTATGTTACTTTGATGTTTCAGTGATGCATGTGCCACCACATTTCTTTCTCTGTGTAAGACTGGGTGGAGTAGAGGTAACATCACTGCTCTGTGTGGAGAGAGCCTGTGGAGTCACCGGTTTGATCCCGGCAAGAGCACCTCTCCAGTAAGTGTCCTTGGGCAAGACACCTAACGGTACATACTCGCCACCCAGGACTTACTTGAAAACGAGGGGAAATCTCAATGTATCCTTCCTGGTAAAATCCTTTCTCAAAAAAAAAAAGACCACCTCTTATGAAGTTAGAGAGGATCAACTTCCCAGCTCGGGTATTGCTGGTAGGGCCCTGTGACATATCTTCCAAGCAAAGGTCTTCACTCTGCCCTGAATGCTGTCATTCAGCTGCCTCTAAGGAGCATTCCAAGGTTACATTTTATTGGGATCAGTAATTACATCTGTGAGCCTATGCTTGCTGATGTGATTTAACCCCTTCCCCTACCAAGATCGACTATACTAGCTTGCATTTTGGCTTGAGGACATGGTCTTAAAGTATGATACCCTAGTTGCTAACACTCTTTGAACAGCTGGGAATATGTGTCTAAAAACACATATCCCTAGCTGGTCCAGCATGGAGCTTAACACTACAATAGCTCCTTTTTCATTTTCGGCTTGCAGCTGGCAGCATCTGTTTGTCCAATAGGATATTACAGTAAGGAATACACTTGGAATAGTTCCAAATAATTCTTGCTGTATTATTCAGTAAAAGCGACCCCCCCCCCAATTACTTACCAAATGCTATTTATCAAAATGAATTCATTGATATTTATTTTAATTTGCTTATTTTTTAATATAATATCATCTTATGTGCCATAGTACCAAATCTCTCTTTAATTTAAAATACAGAAGCATAACACTTATTTTAAACTGAGATGTGTAGTTAACAAAGATAAAACACATGCAGGATATGTGTATTTTATTATATATAAAATATATATTTTATAAGTTCATCTTTGGCAGAAATATTGTTGGGATGAAATGTTTTAGACAGTTGAGAGTGCCCTTACATTTACACAGTAAATGTGACTAAAATAGATCAAAGAGTTTGTCAGATGCAATGCTTATTGGCAGGGCTGCCATCAGAATTCCTGGAATCCCTTCCTGAAAGTGTTTCAGGGGCTCTCCCGACAACTTCACTCTTAATTGACCTGGGCAAGTCTGCACCTAACTTGTATAATGCCTGCAGTGTGTCTGTAAAGTGTGTGCTGATAGGAGTCACCCCGCCACCATGGTAGTCTTGTTTAACCCTTTAGTGTTCAGCCTTGGGTTGATCAATGTCTAAAGGGGTTATTCAGAGAGATTCGAAATGTCGCCGCACGTTCGGGGGCCCTTTAGTTCCCTACACTTTGGGGCAATTCGCAGATTCTAGTTCGCCGACCCTGCTTTTGATTCAGTATGCACCGCGTACCCGGTGCCTGTAGTGCATGAAAAACTCATCGCAAACCAGCCGAACACTCACCTCGAACCCGCAGAAAACGCCAAAAAAAACACGCCGAACACGCTGGGAAAATCCAAGGAGCCTCCGATCACAGTGCAGAGCAGCCGCCGGAAACAGCCGACACGCAGATGAACGGGGTGAAAAAAAAAACCAGTACGTTTGAAAGTTTCAAAATTGAAACGCTTTTTTCAAAAAATCTACTGAACGAAAATGGCTGGAATTTACATATAAGATTCAATGAATGATTAAAACGATTTAAAAAAAATGGAAAAAAAAGTTTGCCAAAAAAATCCTGAAAAATACCTAAAAGATCCTAAAAAATCTATTAATAAAGAGACTTTTTATTTCATAATATAATATTAAACGGTTTATTAGAAATTGTATTAAAACGGGAATATTTTTTACATAGAAGCTATGGGATTCGCCTGAATAAACCTGTCAAATGAAACCACTGATCAGCAGGCCACTTCGGCAACTTTTCACTGCTGTTCAGTGTTATCTGAATAGACAAAGCATTGCTTCTCTATGGGGGATTTCCCTGCCCTCGAACAGGCACCGTACGTGCAGGCAATTTGCCAAAATGTGGCGAACTGCGTGCTCCCTGAATGTCCAAATGGCCGCAAAATGTCACCGTTATCTGAATTTCAGTGTCCAGTTACATTTCGGGGCCAGATCGGCTCTCTCTGAATAACCCTGTTAATATTTTGAGATCTCGGGAAGCCGGAGACAATCAACACGAGACACGCTCAATAGATTTCTCAAGACAGCTTCAGAGCTGGATTGTTTTTCACATTATGATATACCTGCAAGCGTTGAGGCTGTGTACTGAATAACCAAATACAATTTTGCACATTACAAAACGGGCGTTAATTTCTAGAAAAATAAATTTGATTTATATCTTGTGTGATGTGTCTATAACGTGCAATGTAGTAAAAAGGAAAATAGTAGCACTCCTTAAAAGCAAAGTGGCACTTTATTAACCCCTGCACTCCCGATATCAAGATAACTCAAAGGCACAATCAGGTGCCGGATCTCAAGTTATCCACATCTGCAGCTGTGCAGGACAAAATCTAATTAAATTAGTTTATTCCAGACAAATTTCTTTTGCTTTTGGACTCCTAAGGTTTTATCGCTGTGGGCATGATGCCTAAGGTGTTAAAACTCTGCTGGGAAAGCATCAAATAGTCCTCTCCCAGCTGATAAAACACAGACTCATGAGCTGCAGTTGCAGGTGGAGTAACGACATTTGGCCAGTAGATGGCGACATCTGCCTGCCATATATGTTATTACGGTAAGGAATACATTGTGAACATTCCAAATATTTCTTACTACATAATTAAATAGATTTTTTTTAAAAACCCACTGGTTTCTGCCTTTTTTTTTTTATTGCTTGGCAGCTAGTGAAGGGGTGAAGAAAACAGTGATGTTTCAGCTAAGATGCTGTTTAGCCTTCCTGAAGCCTAAGCATTTATCTTTAAAAATATTTTTATGAGCTCCTTTAACCCCTACAAACCCAAACTCAACAATAAGCAGAAATGTTCACGAACCCCAAGGGCCAGATAGATACTCAGGGTTATTCAGAGAGCAGTGAAAAGCAGGAGAATGACTGGAGAATGAAAAATTCTAGGTCAAAATAGCCGATTTGGAAAGTGAGATGAAAGGGAGAATTTTTCTGCTTTGGCTATTTTGGCCTAGAATTTTCCATTCTCCAGTCATTCTCCTGCTTTTCACCGCTCTCTGAATAACCCTGACTGTCTCTGTCACTTAGGGAGCTAAGTCTAGTAATAGCCATCCCATATTATTTAAATAATCTGGGATGTTACCAGGTGAGGTGCCGCACAGTGACATCAATAGTGAATTGAGTGCTGTCATGCAGACGTGTGCATAGCAAATGGTTTGTTTCATACAAGCCAAAATGTAACACTATTTCACTAACACGAATATCATTCATGTTGCAATTTGGTTGAGGTGAACCCAGTCCTGCCATGAAGCCTGACACCGTAAGGCATAATATAGTGGCAGCTGGCCAGTGTCTTAGCTGGCCGCCACTGTAAAAAGTAATAAATAATTAACGCTAAATAAACAAATAAATAAAAACATATGGTGCTCAGTTTCTGTTGTCACTAATTGTATAAAACTTTTTGGATACTTAATTAATGTTTTCGTAATAAATACTTACAGGAAGGTGAATATGGAGAAATCAGACCTGAATTTCAGCATAAGGTCAAAATGAAGTGAATTCCTAACTGTTCCAATTTATTTATTTATTCATTTATTTATAAAGTATTTTACCAATAAATAAATAAATTGGAACATTTAGGAGTTCCAATTGAATTAATTGCTTTTGTTAGAGCTGGCAGTGGTTTTGTTTTTTTTTTACCATTATTTATATTATGTAATTCAAAGTATACCGCAATGCAATTTACAGTTTGGCGAATGAGCTTCAGAATAGGAAACGTTTGTAAATGAAAAAAAGCATAACAAAATCAAGTAGCACTGGGTGTGCAGTAAGTACATGAAACCAGTCTATTTGCTTTCACTCATCAACAATTAGTGGAGGAATCAGTGGTTTGGAAATCGTTGTCTACTGTCTGCTCACCCATGGCTTCCTCTGTTTGCCAACAGAAACTTTATGCTCTATGTTGCTATACTAGTGCATTATTTACCTTGTTAATTTCTAAGGGAGGCGTTTTAATTGCTTTAAATTACTGCTGGAAAAAAATAGAGTGGCCTGCAATCAATCAGACTGATTTACAAGCCCTTTCCCACCCGCTGTGAGCAAGCAATCAGAAGCCGCCACAAGATCTATTATTGATGAACTTTTGCTGCACTCACTAATTAACTGCAAACATACATCGTAAGCATTGTTCTCCTAGTAAAATAAGGTAATAGAAGTAATCAGCTGAAATGCCACGGTTAACCTTTCTGTAAAGATATATTATGCAAAAATAGTCCATAAAAGGCTAACTATATTTACATTTTACTGAAAACTATTTGCTGTGTATAAATCAATTTCTATTGAGTGTTTGCTTTGTTAGATATAGCAACGGAATATTTTGTTTGTAAGTAGAAAAGAGAATCGTCTGAACTAGTCAGCATAATAAATGAATGTTCCTTCTTGTTGGCTTTTTCCTTTAATGAAGGTATAACAGAGTATGTGATCTAGTTGTCTGACTTCCATGAAAGAACCATGCTATCTTATGCGTGACTTTAAGTGGGCGGGCAGGCTGCTCTCTCGGATGTAACATTGGTTCATTAACTCAACATTCTGCGTTTGACAGCATCTTTGTTAAACGAGCTTGTTCAAGTTTAGGAGCATTTTAACCAGGGAACCAGATCACACACAGAAAACACAGGGTACATTCAAGCTTGGTTTAAATTTAACCAGACCTCTGGTAATCTCAGAGCCAATTAAGTCATTGTGAGCACTACAATTGCCCATAAGCAGGATATCTGACCATTTATAGTATATAACGTTAACACATATACTGAGCAGCTATCCAGTAAAAGTGTCCTTGGGCAAGACACCTAACGGTACATACTCGCCACCCAGGACATACTTGAAAATGAGAGAAATCTCAATGTATCCTTCCTGGTAAAATACTTTCTAAAAAAACCAAACATATACACTGTTATTCAGAGAAAGGTGAAAACCAGAAGAATGACTGGAGAAGTGAAAATTCTAGGTCAAAATAGCCAAACCAGAAACATTCTCCCATTTAACGTACTTTCCAAATTGGCTATTTGGTCTAGATTGTTCTCTTCTCCAGCCCGTTCTCCTGGTTTTCACCTTTCTCTGAATAATCCTGATACGGTATCTGAAACAAAGGCCATTCCAGCCTCTATGCTGATAATGCAGACTCTATTTGAAAGTATGCAAGATCAGAGACACCATCTAGGGTTTGGAACATTTCATCACAGCAATATTTCAGTAAAAGATAAATGGATACATAAGAGATTAAAATAATGTAAATGTGCTAATTTTTCCCAGAATTACAACCTCTGATCAAAACTAACATTTTACCCTACATTTAATTGCTAACAACACATCTTGTGGTTTTAATGGCTGTTATGATAATTTCAACAAAAAGCACTTGGTAGTGAAGGGGTTATTGAACAGTATAAATCTAATAATACTTTTAACCAGATTAAAAGGTTTCTATGTATGCGCCTATGTTTAGCATACAAAAAAAAATAGTATAAGATTAATTACTGATTTACTATTGAAGTAGAGAATATAAAATCTTAAATTCGTGGCATAAACCCTTGAGTTCTAAAAAAATTTAATCTAAAATAACTGTTAACATTCCCCTGTAATCTAAGATATGTGGGGAGAGCAACCACAGCGTTACATATTCAAATATAGGAGCATATCAGAAATATAATTAAAGGATAGGAACAGGTTTTTAATAAAAATTCTAATAGTCACCCTACTGGACTTAAATGTTGGATAACAGAGGTGAATAAAAATTGGAGGGTTATTGAAGAATTAAGTAAAGCACAGATGGCCTGTGAAATGAAATATATAAACACTCAAAGGACTAAATAATAAATTTGATTTATACCAGTTCTAAAATTGTAATTATTTTTCTTTTTAAATTTTATTGATTTGCTGTTGTTTTAAATAGAGAATATTATATTTTATTTAGCTTACATTTATAACATATATATATATTTCAGGAATGGATTTTAGATGGAATTTAGCAATGTATATTTTAGGATATGCTTGGAGCATTGATTACAAGGTATATATCATATGTATCTAGTATAAATTGACTGGTATCGATTTTTATGTGGTATACAGTGATCACAGACAGATGAAGGGAATAAGGGTGGTTATATCCTTACAATGGCACTTGTCAAGGGGTGGGATATATTTGGCAGCAAGTGAACAGTCAGTTTTTGAATTTCATTTGTTGAAAGCAGGAAAAATGGGCAAATGAAAAGATCTAAGTGTTTTTGACAAGGGCCAAATTGTGATGGATAGATGACTAGGTCTCGGCATGTCCAAAATAGCAAGTCTTGTGGGGTGTACCCAGTATGCAGTGGTTAGTAGTAAATTGGTGCAAGAAAGGGCAACCAGTGAATCATTGTCAGTGTCAAGGGTGCCCAAGGCTTATTGATGCACATGGGGAGTGAAAGCTAAGTAGTCTGTTCCTGTCACAAGTAAGAGTCAATGTTGGCCATGATAGAATAGTGACAGAACACACTTGATACATACAACCTTTCCAGAGATTATTGCAGACCAAGTATACCCATCATGACAATGGTGTTCCTGTCAGGGTTCACTTGGAGCCCCACAGACTGGCAGGCGAATCCACCCCTGGGATCCTTCCTGGAATTGAACCCCATTCTCCAGCACTGTAGCTTCTTTCTCTCCTCAGTCAGCCAGGGGAGTTTTACATGTATTAGCCTATTTGTTAGGCCCTGGCTCTTCCGTGAACATTGCTCCTGGCATCCCACCTGCGATCTGTGGACTAATCATCACACTCACATGATAGCACTTCTCCGGTTATATAATCAAGCCTCACCCAGACCCCCTTTTCTATTACCAAAAAAGGAGACACTGAATGACTGTTGGGACAGATATGATGAGAACTATGAAAGAGCAGTACCTTGAAAGCCTATATCATGGAGAGTTTGTAGGATCAGCTAATGGTCGGCCATATCAAAGGCATCTAAGAGGTCAAGAAGGATCAATATAGAGTAGAACCTGTTAGATTTTGCAGTTATAAGGCTTGTTCAGTCATTGGAGGGAATGAGTTAAATGTGTGAGGATAGACATCATGAATATCTTTTTACGTGGATGATAATGGCATTGTTTAGATTTCGGTTCTTATCTGTTCTATTTTTTCTGGGAAAAAGCAGTCATGCACATAATGCATACACTATTGACCTCAGAGGAGAAAGCAAGAAGGAGAGGGCAAAGCTTGTGCTTCTAATGTGGTGCACTATGTTGCCTGCTGTCCCAACCATCCTCCAAAACCTAGAGTATGCTATCTAGGGACTATAATTTCACATCCTGGTTTCCCACCGTATCATATTACACAGATCCAGGGGCGCTGTACCACATGCCTCTGTTCCACTGAGTTGGTACAAAAGGCTAAACCCAAGACTCAATGCACTGGCACGACCGCCTCACCAAACTGACCTTTGTACTGTGGTAAACTTACTAGGAAAAGATCTACCCCATGGTTCCTGAGTTTGCTACCACAGTTATGGCATATCCTAGAACAGAGGTTTCAGCTTATTCTGTCTCTGTATCCACATCTGAGAACCTCACCATTGCTGCTGCAAAGGCAGCTACAGAGACTTGCAGTGTCAAGGAAAAATTGCCCCATGATTGTGTTTATGCTTTGGATTGAACTGTGGTCCAAAAAGTAGACCTTAATATCTATGAGCAGGCACCAGAAGCCGAAAATGCCAATGAGTATAAAATAACTTTTGCTGCTGTGACATCTATACTTCCTGTAACAGAACCCTCAATAATGATAAATGGGTCTCAGAGGAGAATTCCCTTCCTACCTGGAATACCCACTTGTTAGCCCAGAGGTTGCTCCTTGAGGGGAGATCTGTCAGGGTTCACGTTGAGTCCAGCAGACTGCTAGATGAGTCCACCCATTCAAGGACCCGTTCTGGAATTGACCCCTGGTCTCCAGCATTGTAGCAGGGGAGCTTTACATATATCATCCTATCTGTTAGGCCCTGGCTTCTCCATGAACATGGCTCCTGGCATCCCACCTACAGACTGTGGACTATACATCACACTTGATGGCAATTCTATGTTTCTATAATCCAGACACACCCAGATCTCCTCACTCTGTGTACACTGAGTTGTGTGGTGATTTACCTGGTTGTTCTTGGATTCGCGCACCCTTCTGGTCACTATATGTAGTGAGGTTCTGCAAGGGTGTGTACCATCTTCTGCATCCTGGGCTCCAGGTCCTGGTAAGTCTCTGACAGTTCCCTGAAGGCAGTGACCTCTGTCAGCAGGATAATACTCCCTGCCACACTGCAAATTTTGTTTAGAAATGGTTTGAGGAACATGAAGATAACATAAAGGAACTTAAAGATTTTAAGGTTTTGCCTTGGCCTCCACATATTCCAGATCTCAATCTGACTGAGTATCTGTGGGATGTACTGTACCAATAAATCTTATAAAAGGAAGACACCACCTAGCAACTTGCAGGACTAAAAGGATTTTCTGCTAATGGCTTGGTGCCTGATACCACAGGACACATTCAGAGGTCTTGCGGAGTCTCTGCCTCAATGCATCAGAGTAATGGGGGACCTCCACGATTTAGGCAGGTGGTTTAATGTTGTGGCTGATCAGGTTATGGTGACAAGCGCTAATGATGTGAATAAGAAGAACTGGTGTGTTGTGTGTGTGTGTGTGTATGCATGGCATTGGACAAGGCGGGTTCTGTGTAATTACACAGCCTAGATGCAAAAAAGTGAGAAGCTGTGGACTTCATTTGCATATCCTACCCAGAGTTCTTTGCTGCATATGGGGAATGTAGCAAAAGAGCTCTGTAAGCGGTTCTCTGAATAGCTAGGATGTGTAAATATGTTCTGTAGCTATAAACTTGATTTTATATATACATACATATATATATAAAAATAAACACGAAAGTTCACTCACGGTTCACCACAAAGATTTAGCATCACCCGGTGCTTCTGCGATGGCTTCAGTTAGTATCAATTTAGCAAGAACGCCAGCACTCCAGGGATTTTTCAAAGATAATTCCATTTCTTAGTCCAAGACATCAACGTTTCAGCTCACCAAGGAGCCTTCATCAGGACAGACATGTTCTTGCTAAATAAATATATATATTTATAGTATATATATATTATATTGTTTATTGTTCAATCATCGCGGAAACTAGAGACCTCTTTTTAAATAGAAAGAGGGAAATTCAGGTTTTTGATTAATTATATATTAGTTTGTAAATATGATTTGTAGGCAACATATGTAGTGTAGATCACTGCAATTCCTTTTACCCATGCTGTAACACAAGGGAAACATTAAAACAGATTCAGGGTAGAACGTAAGCATTTCGGCACGTGTTTCTGGCATAAGCCATATGCAATGCACAAGAAGAACTGAACAGTAGAAATGATGATTTTAGTAGATCTAAATTAGGATACATAGAGGTACACTTATATAAATGTCCTTTATACATATTTATTACATACACACCAGCTACTTTATTAGGTACACCTTGCTAGTACCAGGTTGGACCCCACTTTTGCTTTCAGAACTGCCTTAATTCTTCATGGCATAGATTCAACAAGGTGTTGGAAACATTCCTCAGAGATTTTGGCCCATATTGACATGATAGCATCATGCAGTTGCTACAGATTTGCCGGCTGCACATTCATGATGCGAATCTCACGTTACACCACATCCCAATGGTGCTCTATTGGATTGAGTTTGAGATGATTTGAGCTTTGTGACATGGTGTATTCTCCTACTGGAAGTAGCCATCAGAAGATGAGTGCAATGTGGATGGACATAAAGTGATGGACATGGTCAGCAACAATACTCAGGTAGGCTGTGGCGTTTAAACGATGCTCAATTGGTACTAAAGGGCCCAAATTGTCCCAAGAAAATATCCCCCACACTATTACACCGCTGCCACCAACCTGAACCATTGATACAAAGCAGGATGGATCCATGCTTTCATGTTTACAACAAATTCTGACCCTACCATCTGAATGTCGCAGTTGAAATCGAGACTCATCAGACCAGGCAACGTTTTTCCAATCTTCTATTGTCCAATTTTGGCGAACCTGTGTGAATCATAGACTCAGTTTTCTGTTTTTAACAGGAGTGGCACCCGGTGTGGCCTGCAGTTGCTGTAGTCCATCTGCTTCAAGGTTCAACGTGTTGTACGTTCAGAGATGATATTTGGCATACCTTGGTTGTAACGAGTTTTAATTTGAGTTACTGTTGCCTTTCTATCATCTTGAAACAGTCTGCCTATTCTCCTCTGACCTCTGACATCAACAAAGCATTTTCGTCCACACAACAGCCACTCACTGGATAGTTTATCTTTTTTTAAAACCATTGTCTGTAAACCCTATACATGGTTTTGCATGAAAATCCCAGCAGATGAACAGTTTTTGAAATACTCAGTCCAGCTCATCTGCACCAACAACCATGCCACCTTCAATGTCACTTAAATCCCCTTTCTTCCCTATTCTTATGCTCAGTTTGAACTTCGGCAAATCATCTTCAGTTCACCACATCTAGATGCCTAAATGCATTGAGTTGCTGCCATATGATTGGCTGATTAGCAATTTGTGTTAACAAGCAATTGAACAGGTGTATCTAATAAAGTGGCTGGTGAGTATATATATAAACATGTGAGTGGTTTCATCTCACATTATCTACTGAATATACTGATCCCACAAACCTACACTACATATTTCTTCTTTTTGCTCTTGGATGTCACACTGATTTTTCTATACGGTGGAATCCGTTATACTGGTTGTGGACTGCGAATCCTATATATATTTCTATGTATGTGTGCTTCTGTATTGTATTTTTTTAACTTCTATTGCTGTACTGTGGGTCTATCCATCTTGCAATATTACGTATATTTGAGGTAGACATACTTGTAGTATACCGCAGCAGAGGTTTTATTTTCTACCTACATTTAAATTATTTGCGGGAAATACTACTTGTGTACTATTCTGCCCAAAAACCTCCTGTATCTTTCAGTTAAGAGCAATGGGCTGTCTTTCACACTTGTGAGTCTTTAAAATAATATCAGCAATGATTGCTTGATTACTATAACAATACCTTAAACTATGTTTTGGAACAGATGTCTATAATGATCCAGAAACCACTGAGCCAATCATTTTACAAGTGAAGGTACGCATCCAGAAATATAATTAGTGATTTGAGGAAAAAAAAGTAGTGAATTGCAATTCATCACTGAATACCTCCAGCAGTAGATTTGATGTTAGAAATCTAATTTCAAGGACAGCTGTCCATTAGTCAGAATGGAGGTCAGCTTCGAAGGTCAGGATTGCTTGAGTAATAAGTGTGCACGTCTATGTACAGTCAATACAAGTAGAGGAATTGACTATGGTACAACTGGTAAGAGATCGAACAAAAATAGCACTCACAGGTTTATCCACATCACAACTTAAATATAATTGTATATTATATACAAAATTACTATTATTGGGGAATTGTTTAAGAACTACAGAAGTAGGGAATGCAAACTCAACTTAAGTTTTAGAAAACAAGAAGAAAGTGTAGATAATAAAATAGAATGGACACCATTACAGTCATCGCACTAAAACGGGGACTCTAAGGAGAAAATCCTGCACCTGCAGTGTTCTCTTTTTTGTCCCTGTTTTAGCGTGATATTACGATGCAGGCGCTAAAAAAGCTGCCTGCATCATTATCAGGCGCTAAGCCCCAGCTGCGCGCAGCAGCGCTAAGAGCCGCCGCATGAATCTTCTCCATGGAGTCCATAGGACTCCATTGAGGCAGACGCCACCGGTCATATGACCTGCCGGACTTCACCTCACAAGAGCCAGCAGGTCGGCGCAGTGATCCACAGGGGGAGACTGGGGGACATATTTCCCCCAGTCTCTCCCGGCGGACAGAGGAGGCAGTTGCAGCTGTGGTCCTCACCGCGGGATAGGAAGTGAGAATGTGATGTGGGGTTTCTGCTGGTGCTGACAGATTCTGCAGCAGCAGAATCCGTTAGCACCAAGTCCAGGCTGTGGTTAACTTTCGTGTAACCGCAGACGGATGGTAATTAGCGTTATCATTAACACGTTGCTCTCCCCATGTTAAGCACAGGGAGTGCAAAGTTCACTAACCTCGCGCTGAAAAGCACAAGATACCAATCACTAATGTTTTTTTTTTAACCCGTTAGCGTTTGGATTGTAATATGGACTGCCTGCGCTAGGGCCACCACGGCTAATGTTAACGCTCACTCAGGTGAGCACTAACGTTAGCATCAAGAATGTAATGCTGCTCAATGTGAGCTGTGTTATCCCACTACATTACGTGATATACATTTGCAACATTCATCTTAAATAGATTTGGATGGACATTAAGAATATTACTATGCTTGTACCAACCATTATATTTGAGTCAGTTGTACTGGAATCATCACTGGAGTTTTAAAATAGGCATAATATGGCAAAACCACTTGAAGAAAAACGTTTAAAAGATTGTTAATATAATAAGAACTAAGTTCAGTTTGGTGACAGTAGTTCCTCTATACGTATTGATGAATTGAATGTTATTTTCGGTGAATTTCTTTCTTCATATAAACTTACCTCATGTTGATCCAGAATTTCTGTCTTGATAGAACCTCGTTTCATATTAAGATATAGAATTTATGTCTAGCTAGATCCTCATCTCACGTCAACCCAAAATTTAAGAAAAACAAACATTTGTAAGTTGGAATTCTTAAGGTTAATTTCAGCAAAAACATAATATTCATTCAGCCCTTATCATTAATTTTTAAACATATTAAAGGATATGTACCCCTCTATATTTAATAAAAAAACGACTGGGCTTGTAGTGTGTGCGCAAATCATATAGCAGACAAAGGCTCTGTAGGGATGACTAAAAAATAAATGTCACAGCTTCAAAACTCAAAGGGCATCAGTTTTAAATCTGATATGGAACATACTGTGTTAAAATTATAGTAAAATTCAAAGTAAATCTCCTTCATAGCTATTAGAGGTGAATAATGTACAGTAACTAATTGATGGATTCACAAAATATTATGAATAAGAAGTCATTGCATCATTTCATAATCTTCTCAAATTAATTCAATGCATGTTTTGTAGCAGTAAATCATTTTGAATTTGCATATTTTCTACACTGAGCATCAAACAATTTTACTTTATTATTTCTTATTTGTGATTGTATATCACTGATGCCGTTTTACAGTGGGCACCATTTACTAAGTGCCAAGCTGCCGCCTGCAGGTTCAACCTGACTCAAATCGGCAACTTGTACTTGTCAGTGCCAACTAACTGTCATGTATACGGATAGAAAACGGATTGAACTTCAGCATTTGAGCAAGCAACATCTTGAGTCAATGGCCAAGATTTACTAACAGGGTAATTCAAAGAGATTGGAAAAGTCACCGCACGTTCGGTGACTTTTCGTTCTCTTCAATTCGGTTCCTTTTGCCGATCTCATTTCGGTGACCCTGCGGTGTATTAAGCAAACAGCACAGGGCCCCCGAATTGCAGGGAAAAGCTGCCGCAAACCTGACGAAAACTAACCGCAAAACCCGGCTAATGCACGCCGAAAACCCGTAAAAACATCTGGATTAACCTGCCGAAAACCATGGAAAAACCCGAGCAGGAGCTGATCACACGCAGTGAAGCCGCCGGAAAAAGCCGACACCGTAGACGAAGGCACTGAATAAATTAGAAAAACAGTTTGCATGAATGATTGAAAAGTGAAACGCTGTTTGCAAAGAAACTACTGAGCGAAAATGTCTGAAATTTACATATGAGGTCCAGGGAATGATAATAAAAAGGACTGTTACAGAAAAACTAAGTAAACTTAAAAAAAATCGGACTTTTAAAATAAAAAAAATGATTAAAATATCCTAAAAAATCTATAAATAAAGAGACTCTTTACTGCAGAATTTTATAATGAATGGTTTATTAGATATTTAATTAAAACCAGAATATTTTTAACATTGAAGCCTATGGGATTCTCCTGAATAAACTTGTTGAATGAAACCACCGAATGGCAGGGCATTAAGGGAACCTTTCACTGCTGGTTTGTGTTCTCTGAATAGCCGAAGCAGTGCTTTTTCATGGGGATTTCACTGCCCTCGAACAGGCACCGAACAGGCACAGTATGTGCAGGCAATTCGCCAGGATTTGGCGAATTGCCTGCTCTCTGGATAGCCGAATGGCCAAGAAAGGTAACCGAACGTTGATTTTCATCATTCGGTTACCTTTTTTCAAGCAATTCGGATCTCTTTGAATTACCCTGTAAGTTTCCTTCTAGGTTCGTAATTTAAGTTTGGTTTTGTCAGGCCCGGTCAGACTTATTCTTTTTTAGAAAAAAATATTTTAAACCCAATTTCAGAAAAGAAGTATTAGTTGGTGTGATACACACACACACTGTATACATACACATATTAAATATTATTATGTGGATGTGTGGATGGTAGTTACTTTGGTATGGGAGTGAATACGGCTGATGAAAAAGGGGGGCTGAGTGGCATGGCACTGAGAATGTGTGTCATGGAGATGGATGAACGTGTGTGGTTGACTGTGTGTGGTTGGAGTGAGCTAGGAGTGACTTTGTGTTTGAGTGTGGTAGGCATATGTGGGTGGCTGTGACATGGGAGAAAGTGTGATAGTATGGTTGGGTGTGTGAATTAGGAAATACTGCTTGTCTGAGTGTGATAAGAGTGAATTAGGAGTGTATAATGTGGTCAATTGAGTCAGGAGTGAGTATGTTGAAGACACTCTTGCACACATAGTTCAGCATACACAAATACTGCAAGCACAACATGCTGAATGTTACACATACACAGGTACACACACTGCATATACTGAATGCAGAATACAAAGGTAAACACATAACACACTGCACACACTATATATAGTACAGCCTACACATACACAAGTACATACACATTTCACATGCTGCAGACGTAACAGATGCAAACATTACACACCATACACTACACATTCTACATACACATAGATGTAACGGTACAAACATAAAGTACCTATTTCACATACACAACACACTGCCCATACTACATTACATATATACACAAATACATTATATGGATACATACAGTATACACAGTTTACACATGCAAAGTATACGCACACACCAGGAAAAAGCATTACTAACACATCTGTCCCTAGCATTGCTCTCTCAATTCCCTTTGTGTTTTGTGTCTTTTCAGATCTTTTGCCCCATGAATGTCTGTCAATCCATTCCCCTTGTGTCTGTCTCCATCCCATTGTGTTTATGTTCCCCTCTGTGTGTGTGTCCTTTCCCATCTTTCTCTACTCTCCCAGCATCTTTCCAAGTTTCTGGACCTGCTGTATGTGTCTCTACTCCCCCTCCTGCATTTATGTCTGAATTTATTTTCTCTTTTCTTCATTTGTACATCTCTTCATCGTTTTGCAACTCTGTCTCCAACCCCGTTCACCTCTGGGTTACACCTCAATCCCCTCTGTCTTTCTCACCTTCCCTATTCCCTCTCCAGCCGCTTTCCTCCTTTGTGTGCTGCTCATGCTCATTATCCTCAATGTGCCGCAGTCCTCTCCCTTTGAATTTCTCTCCTCCCTTGTAACTCTTCTCTTGCCCCACATTTCACTCTCCATCTTCTTCCCTTGTGTGTTCCTTTGCAGCTGAGGAATGGAGGTGGAGGCTTGGAGAAGGCAGGGTCATGTCATGAGGCCACAGCCTGATATTTGGCGAATTGCCAGCTTTTTGAATAGCCAAATGGCCCTGAAATTGCAACGTACGGGGAAATTCGCCGGCCGGTGCAATTTCGGGGCCAGTATGGCTCTCTCTGAATAACCCTGATACTGTTTGCAAGCCTGAGGGACCACAGGTGAGAAGGAGAAGCATGTTATCCAGAGAAGCCACTGTTTTTGTAAGTTAACCATTTTCCCTACCAAAATCACGGAAACTCAATTTTGCATCGTAATACAATGAAAACCAAAAATGTGCACAGAAAACTCTATTTGCATACCTTTTCCCGGATCTAGAGTTTGGAACCTTTCATTCCAGCAATATTTCTGTAAAGGATAAGCGAATACATGAAAAATTAAAAATGAACAAATGTACATTGCTTTACACATTGTTTTATACGTTTAACTATCTTAGTATTACAATCTCTTTGTCTTTTTATCCTATATTTAATTTTTACCTACATATCCTATGGTTCAAATAGATGTCATGATGATATTTGTTTCTACAAAAATGCTTGGTAATGAATTTGCTAAACCGGTGCTGACCTGCTGTAATCCAAAACCTATTGAGAATAGAGGAACAGTGGGAAATAATTTAAAATGATCAGCTCATTTTCTAACATTCCTAAATACATAGGAGAAACGTGGAAGTGACTTTAAACATTTTCCTTTCATTCACTTTTTAAAAATGAAAATTTATTTGAGTGCATATCTATTATAATACTTTAACAAGATAATTAACAAGAGGGGTTGTAATGCTTTATGGCACATTCATTCATTTTCAAGACTTGAGTAGAATAATGTATTGTCTGTGTGTGGCCACTTTTTATTTATTTTATATTGGTGTCTATTCACCATACCCTTTTTTTCATATTTAGTTTACTTTCCCTGTTTTTTTCTTGTGTTCTATTGCAATAGTTGAATTATTTTAACGATTTCTTAAATGCCAAGCATTCATTAACCACTTGGCTGCTATGGACGCGCTCAGCGCGTCCAGCCAAGTGGTTCTCCTGTGCTACGGACGCGCTCAGCGCGTCCGAGCACAGGAGGCAGAAATCCGCCGGATTCTGGCGGATTGCTGCGCCCCCCCGGTGCAGACTGACATCTTGGATGTCAGCCCAGCACTCGGGAGCCCGGTGGGGACATTAGATGTCATTGCGGCGACGCGATGACATCTAATTCAGGCGCCCCCCCCGCATGTGCGGAGGAGGCGCCTGAAAGGGAGGGGGGAGGTCCTTCGGACCTCTCTCCCTCCCGATCGCCGAGGAGCAGGGGATTAATACAGGCACCGCTTGGAAAGGCACAGCCTGCCCTTCCAAACGGTGGCTCTCATTAACCCCTGGGGAGCCGGATCACGAATCGGCGCTGAAAAGCGCCGGTTCGTGATCCTTTCCCGGAGCTGGCCGACATCTTGGATGTCGGCCAAGCCTCCGGGCACTCCCCCTGAGGACTGGCGTCATCGTGCATAGCACGATGACGCCAGTCCTGGAGTTAACCCCTAGCTGCCACCAACGGTGGAGATAGGGGGTTCCAATGAACCCCCTATCTCCCGATCCGTGGCAACTAGGGGTTAAAGTTTGGTACTGTTGGATCAGCCAGAGCATGACCGTTCCAACGATAGCAAACACGACTGTGAAAAAAGTTTTTTAAAAAAAATAAAAATTAAAAATAAAAATAAAAAATATTAAAAAAAAATTCTAAAAAAAAATAAACAAGTTTTTTTTTTGGTTTGTTAATGCAGAAATATTGTTCCCATTTCAATTATAATGTGAACAATGATGCTGCACTAACGATTTTGTATGCGGTGCGTTTGTTAAAAATCGCGTAATTTTCCCCAAAAAAAAATGTAACGAGACCCCATCTCTAATTTTTTTAACAAGCGCACCCCATAAAAAATATAACCGCAATTGCTCGCATGTTAAAATGTGAAAAAAAACACTTTACATGTTGTAAATTATTGAAAATTCATATTTTATTGCATTTTTTGTTATAATATACAGACAGGTCATGACGTATACATATAATAATGACATATTATGAATCTGCCGAGTCTGACGGAAAGAACGATATATAATATGTCTGGGTCATATAATAAAATAAGCCTTCAAAACGCATTTAAACATGATGAGCAAAACCGGTAAAAATGACCTCAGCACAGAGGCGGGAAAAGCCTCAGCAGCGAAAGGGTTAATCAAATAAACATTTTAGGTGTAATAGTTTGAAGACTTCTTTTCTCAATGCTTTATATAGGACTAAATTACATTCTTCACGCAAACGTTACCGCATATTACAATCCAAACCCAAAGAGGTTAAGAAACCCGTTTGCGTTTAGTACCCTGTACTTTTCAGCGTGAGGTTACTGTACTTTGTGCTCCCTATACTTAACATGGGGAGCACATATTGTTAATCAGCGCTGGATTACAAAGTCCCAGCGCTGATTAACATCAGGGTCTGGTTAGCAAAAAGTTAACCAGAGCCAGGACTTGGTGTTAACGGATTCCGTTTCTGCAGAATCCGTTAACACCAGCCTAAAAATAAAAAAAATTGAATGCTATACTCACTCTCTGTCCCACGGCTCCGACCGCGGCTCCGACCGCCTCCTCCAGCCGGCGGGAGCAGGGAAAGACTGGGGGAAAAAGTCCCCCTAGTCTCTCCCTGCGTATCACTACGCGGACCGGCCAGATTTCGCGAGACGAGATTCAGTTGGTCATGTGACCAGCAGGGGGGAACTCAATGGAGTCCTATGAACTCCATTGAGTGGATGCTCGCGGCTGCGCTCAGCGCTGCCGCGAGCATCCCTGATCTTACCGCGCAATAATAATACAGGCAGCATTTTTTGCACCTGCATTGTAATCCAGCGTTAAAACGCGGGCGCAAGGAGGAAAACTGCGGGAACAGTTTCTCCTCCCTTGTGCCCGCGTTTTAACGCGAAGTTCGTAATTTAGCCCTTAATGTTTTACCTTGACAAGTCCCACAAGGATTGAAACAGTGATCCATCAATAAAGACTTTACAGTATAAAGAAAAGAAGACTTTAATATATAGGCTAGGCAGGACAGCAATCAGGACATGTGGTAGTCCTCAGTGTGGATTCCTTGATTTAAACATCGATATTGGCAGCACTCCCAGTCTTCATTCAAAAATTCAGTTTATTGATAGAAAATCAATGTTTCAGTCCGCTATCGGCAGACTTTAATCAGGACACAAAATAAGCACATACAGAACACTTAAATAACATAAAACGTACTCATGCATACATGTACTTACATGTCTCTGTATAGGATACTTGGTCTGGGTGGAGTACATTAATATTGTGCATATGTGGTTAACCGAATCCTCTTCCCCTTGTTTTCCTGGTCTTAGTCTCCTTGACTCGTTAGTAGTGCAAGTTCCATTCATCCAGTTTTTCAAAATTCTAATATTGTTATGTAATGCATTTTCTATTTTTATTACTTTTTCCACAACCATAGAGGAAATTTATGTTTTGGATTACTTGGGGGGATAAGAGGTCACCCGGTAATATATAATAAGAGTACCCCTGTGGATAGGTATATAATCTGAATTGCCACAGCATGTTTTTGAACTTATTTCCTATTTTGGTTGCAGGATTGGGTTGTTTAGCATTTGGTTGCTGTGATGTTAGATGGGTCAAGGGGTAATGGCCGGCACTCTCACGTCACTCGTGTGAGTTCGCATTCGCTCGGCACAGGGATGGGATGGCACTTGTAATTGGTGAGTACGTTTTATGTTATTTAAGTGTTCTGTATGTGTTTATTTTATGTCCTGATGAAAGTCCGAGGATAGCGGAATGAAATGTCGATTTTTCTATCAATAAACTGAATTTTGGAATAAAGACCAGGAGTGCCGCCAATACATTTTGTATATCGATGTTAAGTCAGGCGTGCACCAGGAAGTAGAGATACTCGGAGTGCAGGAATCAAGGACTGGTGTGTGTATATATATATATTGTGTTTATTATTGCAGAAGCCACTTGCACATCACAGCAATTGGATGAATTGCATCCCAGAGCTCCTGTGCCACATTCCCCATATGCAGCAAGGAATTCTGGGTAGGATATGCAAATGACATCTGTCTCACTTTTATACATCCTAGGTCTGTTATTACACAGAACAATAAAATCAATCAATGCTATGCCACACTGTGGCTTTGTAGCAGAGATAAGGTTTATGCACCTGGTCAAAGCCACTCCTAGGACAGCGCTGTTTCTATATATTAAATCAAAGATTTCGCCAGCACTCTGGGATTTTTCATAAAATGAAATCTATTGATCCCTTAGGAATAAAAAGTCATTGTTTTGGTTCCTATCCGGAACCTTCCTCAGGACAAAGAACATGTTCTCTGGCCTCTGTTGCGTCACTGCATACTAGACTCGCTCCTCCTCAGCATCCACATGCCAAGTCTGACAGCTATGACCTCCTTTGAGCTAGCACTAACATGAGCGCTAGCATTAGCTTGAAAGAGGGAATAAACCACTTGGAGGGGGGAAGTTCTGTTTTTTCCTTCCCATTCCTCCAGTAGATCACCAATCACTTTTTCCTCCAATCCAGTACATTCCTCCAATCACAACAGCCAGCTTTACAGTATTATTAAAAATATTTATTATAAGTACTAGCACAACATAAAAATAAAAAGACACAATGGTGCCCAATAAAATTAAATGTATAGAAATAAAATCTAAGACGCGTTTCGCCCAGCTATCTGTAGGCTTCCTCAGTCGGCATTTATGATACATTGGTATGAATTTTCAAGTGTTGCCAAACATATTTATGTAGATTAATACTTTTTAACATATATGCTTTGTCCTATGTCCAATAGAATTTTTTTTCAGAAAAAGTAAATGTTCACCCATGAACACAAAACAAAAAATAAAGTCTTGAGGCACGTATAAACACACAAACACATATACACTTTCGATCATTGTTTTTCATGGGAGAGAATGAGGTGTTAAATTTATCTCTGAATTGGCGTGATGTGGCCAGCTCCTTCCCTTTGAACAATACCAAACGTCCCTATCAATATCTCTGCTTTGGTCTGCGGTTTGAATTCTTTTCAGTTTCTACACATGCAGAAAGAATCCACGTACTGTATACTGCTGCCAAAATCTATTTCTATGTTTGATTACCTTTCAGCTTAGCAAGTTCAGTACATATTATAGTTATAAATCATATTTATTCTAAGCACTAATAAAATAGTCTCTCTCTCCCTTACAATAATAATTGAAAATAAGCTTATATAAATAGTCAATAAATACAGGATGTATAATAAGCAACCCCTCATAAGCATAACCATAAAGAATTGTTCATCAGCACCTCTGAAACAACACCATTAAATAGCACACACAGATTAAAAGCGTTGTCAGCTCAGAAATATTGGTATGAATATATATGAACTAAAATAAAACATACAAAGATTATTCATAGCAGGAGCATCCAATTAATTATCCAAACATTTTCTTGCCAAGGAAACTCAATACATTTAACAGAGTAGATTACGTGTAGACAAGTGTTTCTTTCATTGGGAATATATAACAGCAACAATCAAACTGCTTATAAGTATAACTCACATTATCCTCATACATGCAAAGGATAGCCGAGCATGTTGTATAAAAGATTGAAAGTCATTTTCTACCCGTAGCTTTATTTTAATAAATTAAGCTCAATAAAAGAGAACTACAGACAGAAAGTGACTTTCAATCTTTCATAAGTCATATAGGCTAGCATTAAAAGACACTATATTTAAGCATATGAGAATAAAATAGGTTTTCCTTACATACGGCCCACTTAATAAGCCATGCGCATATTTGAAATAATTGCAGTCAATTGTCTTGTTCTTTATCATGCACCAGATAAGGCACATGCAAAAACTGTGTAAGTAATTTGGTGAGACTGTCTGATCCTACAGCATTTTTTTTTTTGGAGAAAGTATTTTACCAGGAAGGGATACATTGAGATTTCTCTCGTTTTCAAGTATGTCCTGGGTGGCGAGTATGTGCCATCAGGTGTCTTGCCTAAAGACACTTACAAGAGAGGTGCTCTTGCAGGGATTTGAACCTGTGTCTCCACGGTCTCCACAGCCCTATTGGTCATCCATATTTTTCATAGTTGACAATGTCACTGATTTAGACCTTCCCCTTCCCCTAAGGTTACCTTTTTCAGCTCACATCTACAAAAATTTCCTCGTCATTCATTTTTTCAATGCTGCTGAAGCACTAATCCCTCAGAAGTGGAGGTGTGCTGTCCACCCCTACAATTCAATAATGGATAACAGCAGTGTAAAATGAGCTGGAGGAACAACATTTCCCCCTCAAAAACCAATACTATATATACCATTCCATATGCTGTTGGTGGACTACCTTTCCATGCATCCATCAAAGGATAATTAAATGACATGATCCACACAGAATCATCGATAAACCTGAGACACAAGTTTATTTTATCTATATCGTGACATTCCACTTGTTAGTCATCATACCGAAAATGTGTATAACTTAGTGACATTCTGTACTACACGGAGCTATGCCTCAGTGCTGCACTGCATCCTTGTTAGCTTCTCCTTTCCCCCTTTCTTATTTCATTTATTATGTACTACTCCATTGCAATATGTTTTACTTATTCAGAGATTATTCGCCCGGACACTAGACATGTGCACAGCACAAAATTTCGTTTTGAACTAATGCATTAGTCCTAAAATGCAATTTATTTAGTTACTAAATAAATTCGTTTTCAGTTCTTTAGTATGAAAACTAATTTCATTCATCCGAAAACCAATGGATACAATTACTATTGTAGCGGCTCCTCAGAGGGCTGAAATCGCTGCTTGTTACAGTATCTCTCACTCTCAGCACAATGTGGGCCATATTACATAGTTGGTGCTAACATAACCAGAGCTGTTGTAAAGTTCCCAGAGCCATTATAGCCTATGGAGGTTTTCAGTTTACAACAGCTCTGGTTAAGTTATTACCAACATTGTAATACTGCCCCGTGTCAGGCAAAGCTGTTACAGTAACTGACTGCTGCTCATCACAGCGCTCAGAGTTTCAGTAAAACTAGTAAATAATATTTTTATATATAAGAGGTTAGAATAATATTATTTCCTTGTTTTACTGAAACTCTGAGCGCTGTTACAGTCAGTTACTGTAACAACTGGGCCTGATACATTGTACTGAGAGATAATGTAACAAGCAGCCGATCTCAGCGCTCACAGCCACTGGATTTAAAGGGCTGAAGAAAAGGATCCTCTCTGTATAATGTTTAGAACATCCTCCTGCATTAATTAATACCCCTCTCTGTATAATGTATACAACATCCACCTGCATTAATACCCCTCTCTGTATAATATATAGAACATCCTCCTGAATTAATTAATGTCCCTCTCTGTATAGAACATCCTCCTCAATTTATACCTTTCTCTGTATAATGTATAGAACATCCTCCTGCATTAATACCCCCTCTGTATAATGTATAGAACATCCTCCTGCATTAATTAGTGCCCATCTCTGTATAGAACATCCTACTGCATTGGGATGTGGAGGGTGCAGAACTTCGGATGTTGCGATGTTGTGCTCTTCATTGCTGGTCTCCTTCACTCATCAATGTAATATCACAAAAAGGACTGAAACTAAAATGTAGTGCTTTTTATTTTAGTTTCTTTCGTTTTTTGTACTGAGCAGTTTCGTTTCTCTTGAGTCATACTAAAACTAAATTATCCCAAAATTCTGACTAAATCGTTTTAGTACTAAAACGAATGCACATGTCTACCGGACACTAAATACCTACCTTGTGTTACCTGATTTCACAATTATTACTATGTATGTAGTCTCGCATTTTACATAATGTGGAATTGCCTTGGTTGAAAACTAAATAAAAAACAAGTGTGGGCAGAGACATAAATGGGGCAGAGACATAAATTGGCATCTACTGAGGAAGCGGCTTCATACCGCGAAACGCGTTTAGAAGCACTTTTTATATTGAAATTATATCTTTTACCTTAATAAATTTATTAATCTTACACCCCCTGCGTGTTGATTTTCACTTTTACTGCTACAATCCTGGATTGCTGCTGAGGAGCGGAAAGAAGGCGCTGGAGTACTGTAAGGGGAATCCGGCATTCCTAAAGCTGCCGGTTGCTGTTACATCTAGTGTGATCTTGAGACACTGAAAATTGTGAGTCATTTCTCTCTAAAGGGGTTTATTCATATATCTACCTGACATACTGCGCAATATATTTGTTTCTGTTTTATTTGAGGGCTGGACCCCATCTAAATAGAGGGAACATCTTAAAGAACACCCCCACTGGCTGGAAGAAGCGCCTGTCCCACCACATTGTTTTTTTTTCCATAAATGGGGGACCAGTTCACCCATCATTAGGGTTTGTCTGGGCAAACAGAGCACAGCACCTGCACCTTCCTATGCTTAGAGTTACAGTCAGGTCCAGAAATATTGGGACATCGACACAATTCTAACATCTTTGGCTCTATACACCACCACAATGGAGTTGGAATGAAACAAACACAATGTGCTTTAACTGCAGACTGTCAGCTTTAATTTGAGGGTATGTACATCCAACTCAGTTGAACGGTGTAGGTCTTACAGCAGTTTGCAGATGTGCCTCCCACTTGTTACGGGACCAAAGGTAATGGGACAATTGGCTTCTCAGCTGTTCCATGGCCAAGTGTGTGATATTCCCTCATTACCCCAATTACAATGTGCAGATAAAAGGCCCAGAGTTCATTTCAAGTGTGCTATTTGCATTTGGAATCTGTTGCTGTCAACTCTCAAGATGAGATCCAAAGAGCTGTCACTATCAGTGATGCAAGCCATCATTAGGCTGAAGAAACAAAACAAACCCAATCAGAGAGATAGCAAGAACATTAGGTGTGGCCAAAACAACTGTTTGGAACATTCTCAAAAAGAAGTAATGCACCGGTGATCTCAGCAACACAAAAAGACCCGGGAGACCACGGAAAACAACTGTGGTGGATGACCGAAGAATTCTTTCCCTGGTGAAGAAAACACTCTTCACAACAGTTGGCCAGATCAATAACACTCTCCAGGAGATAGGTGTTTGCTTGTCAAAGTCAACAATCAAGAGAAGACTTCACCAGAGTGAATACAGAGGGTTCACCACAAGATGTAAACCATTGGTGAGCCTCAAAAACATGAAGGCCAGATTAGAGTTTGCCAAACAACACCTAACAAAGCCTTCACAGTTCTGGAACAAGATCCTATGGACAGATGAGACCAAGATCAACTTGTACCAGAGTGATGGGAAGAGAAGAGTATGGAGAAGGAAAGGAACTGCTCATGATCCTAAGCATACCACCTCATCAGTGAAGCATGGTGGTGGTAGTGTCATGGCGTGGGCATGTATGGCTGCCAATGGAACTGGTTCTCTTGTATTTATTGATGATGCGACTGCTGACAAAAGCAGCAGGATGAATTCTGAAGTGTTTCGGGCAATATTATCTGCTCACATTCAGCCAAATGCTGCAGAACTCATTGGACGGCGCTTCACAGTGCAGATGGACAATGACCCAAAGCATACTACAAAAGCAACCAAAGAGTTTTTGAAGGGACAGAAGTGGAATGTTATGCAATGGCCAAGTCAATCACCTGACCTGAATCCCATTGAGCATGCATTTCACTTGCTGAAGACAAAACTGAAGGGAAAATGCCCCAAGAACAAGCAGGAACTGAAGACAGTTGCAGTAGAGGCCTGGCAGAGCATCACCAGGTATGAAACCCAGCGTCTGGTGATGTCTATGCGTTCCAGACTTCAGGCTGTGATTGACTGCAAAGGATTTGTAACCAAGTATTAAGAAGGGGAAGTTTGATTTATGATTATTATTCTGTCCCATTGCCTTTGGTCCCTTAACAAGTGGGAGGCACATCTGCAAAGTGCTGTAAGTCCTACACTGTTCACCTGAGTTGAATGTACATACCCTCAAATTAAAGCTGACAGTCTGCAGTTAAAGCACATTGTGTTTGTTTCATTCCTACTCCATTGTGGTGGTGTATAGAGCCAAAGATGTTAGAATTGTGTCGATGTCCCAATATTTCTGGACCTGACTGTATATTCACAGCTTTCTGAACATTCTGTAACTGTTCTCTGTAATCCACAAATACAGCCATGTTTGGGGTTGTTTCAGTGAAAATTCTAGCACAGGAGATTTGTCCATATTGTATTGTAAGAATAAAGAGTATGCATCCTTCAATGACATCTGAGACTAAAAAAGGCAAGCTTGGAGATGCAGTCATCTTTGCAAATTGATGTGGGTTTCAGCTCGTGTTAGTAGAGAGACACTGGCAGGGTGCTAAGTGCGCCATTATTTAAGGAACGTAAGAGCTGGCAGGATCCCTTCAACAGATGATAGACACAATTCCATTTATTCCATTTATATACAACCCAGGAAGATAACACACACCAGGATTTTACTGCCCTTGCTACATATTCAATTATATTGAAATATCTACACATAGTGCAAGCTGCGCACGTACCAGAAAGGTCTAGTAAATGAAAAAGTGTATATTTAATATGGATTTGAAAAACACACACTTCCATCTTCAGTGATTGCTGAAGACTCTCTCTGTAACTGCTGCTTTTCTAAGTAGTCCATAATACTAAATATATAAAATCTAAGGCAACCAATATTTTCATGGAGATATTTGTAATTAAGTCAGTATACAGCTCTCAGCAGCAGAATTGGGAAAAAAAACTATAAATTCTACTTACGGTATATCTGCCAATGATAGGGTACTGGGGACTCTTTCTATTTTTGTGTATTTAATGTTTTGTCATTCTTAAAGTTTTGTCTAATATGTTTTAGTTTATTCTGCCATATATTAGAGACAAACACTGTTACTTCCTCTAACAGAAACGTGCCAAGGCATTCAGCCATTCCATTGTGTCTCCTTGCAAGAGCACTGAGAGCCATTGACTGGTCTGGACTGTACAAAGCTAGCAGGGTTATTCAGAGAGTGGTGAAAAGCAGGAGAATGACTGGAGAATTGAAAATTCTAGGTCAAAATAGCCAAACCAGAAGAATTCTCCCATTCATCTCACTTTCCAAATCGGCTATTTTGACCTAGAATTTTCCATTCTCCAGTCATTCTCCTGCTTTTCACCTCTCTCTGTATAACCCTGTAGACATCAGTGACCTAAATCTTGAAATGCTGTTCAGGGAATGTAGACTGACAGAGTTCCAGGAAGCCACTGGTGGTGAGAAGAGATGCACACTCAGCATCCCATGATTATATAGATTACATTAAGTGGTCGAAGTGACTAGAATACCCCTTTAACTCGGGATTTTGTATAAATTCCGATGTTTGAACAAGTTTGTAGAAATCAAGCATATGCTGTGCCCGGCATCACATCCACCAGCGGCGTGGTCACACTTCCAATTCCAGGATACTTCAATATAAATAAATAGTTACCAACTCCTTCATGCAGTAAAGCAAAAAAGGATTTTATTCCACAGGGAGCAAAGGACAACGTTTCGACACAGTGGTCTTTGTCAAGTCTGACAAAGACCACATGACTTGACTTGACAAAGACCACTGTGTCGAAACGTTGTCCTTTGCTCACTGTGGAGTAAGATCCTTTTTTGCTTTACCACATGAAGGAGGCGGTTACTATTCATTGATATTGAACAAGTCTGTATGCATAGTAAATATATGCAGAAGTCTAAAAAGAAGGAATTCCTTGAAAAAGCCATTCAAGAAATAGACATTTTATATAATCTAATAACTAGACTGATGACTTAATTGAGGTAAAATGTAACCTGAGTGTAAAAAAAACCTATTAGCTGGCAACATGCCTCAGGACATTAATAAGCCGATCCTGTCACTTAATGGTCATATGATAATTGTTGGAAGGATCAGCCCAGCAAAAAGATATATTATTAAGCGTTTTAATTCACTGCTAATGTGGCCAAAATACAAAAGTGTGACTAAGAACTTGAGGGGAACGTCGGCTATAAATTCACCATACCTCATGTATAACTTCCTTTTAATAAAAAGCCAACACAAGCAAGAGAGGTTCATTGTAACCGATTCCTCTTGTTATAAATGATCACATCCACCCCTTAAATTTGCCATGAGAATAAGTGGCACTGTTACAGCAAAATTCTTTCAAGACCAATTTTCTGGAAAAATATGGTAAAAGCACCATTCTTTCCAGCAGGCCACTGTATCATGCCAGGCAGTTTTATAGCTCTGAGTTTCTGTGAAATACGAGCACCTGGTAGAAAAGCCTAAAAGTGAATTTCTAAGCTCCGTCCTACTGACAGTTCTTCAGTAGTTTCCAGATCTGTATCACCACTAAAAATTCTAACATCGATCATCTGAATTTAGCCTAGCACTGTGCCAAAATTAAGATGCAAACCAATAAAAATAATTTTCAAATCACCAATCTTGACGATTTCCCCACTTCACTGAAAGCCGAAAGATTAATGTACTTTCCAGAATTGTTTTAACGGGATTAAAGCTAAATTTATGAACATAGGGATTGTATTTAAGAACCCTTTGAGTACTAGTGAAGAAATAAGGAACAAGAATGACTTATAAAACAAGGCTCTGCACATTCTTCGAGACACCACTGAGGCTATACTATTAAATGAATTAAAATGAAAGTGGAGAGCACTTTTGATTTAATATGTTGTTGATTGTGATCTCATTACAACTCGTTACATGTTAAAAAACTTTCAGGTTTATTCAGAGACAGCCGATCTGGCCCTGAAATTGCACCGAACAGTGAATTTACCCGTACGGTGACATTTTGTGGCCATTCGGCTATTCGCAAAGCAGGCAGTTCGGAAAATTTCAGCGAATAGCCAGCAAAATACGGTGCCTGTTTGACGGCAGTAAAATCCTTATAGAGAACCAATGGTTAAACTATTCAGAGAACATCGAACAGCAGAGAAAAGTTGTAGACGTGCCCTGCTGTTCGGTGGTTTCATTCGGCAGGTTTATTAAGGCTGGGGTCAGACTGAGGCAGTGCGAACGCGCGTGCAGGCGCACATAATCACGGCCGCACTAGCAGCAAATGACGGGCAATGACAGCCAATATACGAAGTACGGTCGCACGAAAGTCCGGCTGCGCAACGCAAGTGGAAAATGAACGCATTTTTTCGAGAACGTCAAACTGCTAGTACTGACGTACAGAGTGCGCTGCGTCCGCTATCGGCGTGTGTGCGTGATTAGGAGATGTCAGACCCTGCTAATGTCCGGCCAACATAACGTCCAGATGCACAAAGTGTTTTATTGATGATCCGTACAAAATCACGGACGAAAAATGCGCATCGTATGACCGCTATCGCGTACTCCGTGAAAAAATGCGTCCATTCGTTCGAACGCACTTTTTCACAGACAACGTGAAAAATGCGTTAGTCTGACCCTAGCCTCAGGCGAATCCCATACGCTTCAATGGTAAAAATATTCCTGTTTAATCTACTATCTAATAAACCATTTATTCTTTTAATCTGCTGTAAAAAGTCTCTTTATTTATTTATTTAGGATTTTTAGGCATTTTTCGTGATATTTTACAGCAAAAAAAAAATCAGTTTCTTTTTAAAATTTTCGTCCAGTAGGTTTTCTGCAAACAACTTCTAAATTTTGATACTTTCAATCATTTTATTTATTAAATTTTTTACTCCATTCGTCGGCTTATCGGCTTTTTCCGGCAATTGGTCAGCGCTGTGTTCGGTGGATTGTCGGCTTTCCCAGACACGTTCGGCAGGTTTGCGGCGGCTTATTGGATCGGATCAGATCCAATAAGCTGCCGGGACCTGCCGAAATTATCGTATCTGATAATTTTATCGGTTTTGCTGTGTTTTTTTTTTCTAAATCAGGTTTGCGGCAACTGAATTCACCGCAGGCTCAGAGAATTTGATTCCCCGAAGTGCAGGGAACGAGAGTGCACTGAAATGTCGTGACATTTCGGTGCTCTCTGAATAACCCCTTATGTTTTTTTTATTACTATTCTTATATATCTATGAAACTTTACAGCATGGCAAAACCTGTTGCAGATTGAGTCCTTTCATCTGAAATATATATATATTTTTATTCTCTGTCACTTGCTCACACTTTATAAACGCTCACTACTCAACCTGCCATTGGATCATTAAACCCATAACGGTTTAGTTAAGTATATAACCATTACTTTCAATGCACAGCTGCTGGTAATTACCAGTACTTAACTGGCACATTAAACACATTCGAAGAAATTAGTAGTTTGATTCTACTCACTGCTTTGCAATAATAGTTCCTTATTTTTTTTTACCTCTTTAAACAATTACATGCACTTTGGAAAATCATCACTTGATAGATTCACAAGTCCCTATTTTTACCATCTGTGGTGGCAAGTAATTATAATTAATGTCAGAATTAAATTATTAATCAAGACAGATTAGATCAGATGCTAATTAGCAGCAAGAATTCATTTATTAAAAATTGAGAAGGTGTGCATAGGTAGTGTTTCACATTACGTATGGTCGATACATTTATATATTAATCGTAAAAAAATGTTTTTGATATGAAGCGCTAATTTACATATGTAGATTTGCTGAATGCATCTACATTCATGACTGCTTTATGAATGTAATATTTAAAAGACGCGATTGAATAAATTCTGATGGTCTACGGTGACAGTGCCAATTGAAACTAATGGCACTTTACGATTTACAAGATCAGCCCTGAAGAGCTTACAGTTACTTGAGTCGTGAATGTGTTTTGTTTTTCACCTTTATAATCCTATTCCTTCAGAAACTTTTCTTAAATTTAGATAAAGAAAACCAATGTGAAAATTGGGCATCTGTTAAAAAAGGAAGAACAGTTGAACCCTGATCAAATGCTTCTTTTGTGGTTCGGTGACAGCAAGTTAATAGACCTTGAGAAATTCCTTAAAACATGTTTAATGAAGCCAAAAATCCCCACTAGTGTTTGTAACAATAATCACAGTTAGATGTAGAGATATTTTTTGTTTGATGACACAAGAATTCAATTTCCAACAAAATGTAGATAAAAAGTAATCTCGGAATATTGAATTCAACAGAATGTATAAGTTTTTCTTGTGTGTCTGAACTAGGGATAACTGAGAAGAAAAATAGCAGTGCCGATTGTTTTAACCACAGTCTTTTGTTATTTGGAATATCAAATAATCAATTAATCATTTCACTACAATAAACAAATATATAAACGATTTTGCATTGAAATGCATTGAAGAATAACAATTAGTAAATAATAATTAATTTGCATACCTTTTGAATACAAAATTACTGTTCTCCCTGGGGAGAAAAAAAATCCTGTGAGAGCTCACTCATGTCATCCTTTGTTACTGCAAAGACACAGATCTTATCCTCACTATTCTTAGGCTAGGGTCAGACTAACGCATTTTTCGCGTTGTCTGTGAAAAAGTGCGTTCGAACGAATGGACGCATTTTTTCACGGAATACGCGATAGCGGTCATACGATGCGCCTTTTCGTCCGTGATTTTGTACGGATCATCAATAAAACACTTTTTGTGTCTGGACGTTATGTTGGCCGGAAGTGTGCAGCGTCTGACGTCTCCCAATCACGCACACACGCCTCTAGCGGACGCAGCGCACTCTGTACGTCCGTACTAGAGGTTTGACGTTCTAGAAAAAATGCGTTCGTTTGCCCCTTGCGATGCGCGGACGAACTTTCGTGCGGCTGTACTTCGTGTGTTCCCCGGCATTGGACGTCATTTGCTGCTAGCACGGCCGTGATTTTGTGCGTCTAAACGCACGTTAAAACTGCTTTCGTCTGACCCTAGCCTAAGAAGTTCAACAACCTGTACTGCATCATTACAACAGCCGAGGAGAGGGCAGAATACTGGGAATGATCTGAGTCACTCACTACTATGGTAATAATTTCTGAAAATCCCTGTACAGCACAGATACAAAGTGTTACTGTCATTTCCATATACAAGCATTATTATTATTTCAGTTAGTAATTTTTGGAAGCTGCATTGCTAATAATCCCATTATGATCATGGCAAATCACAGTAAGCAGCATATCTGACCATTATTATTATAAATCTTATTACATTAACTGTATTTGACACAAAGGTAATGTCCGCCAGTATGCTAATAACACAGACCCCATTTGAAATTGTACAAGATATAGAACACCATCTAGAGTTTAGAACCTTTTACACCAGCAACATTCTTTTAAAGGATAAATGAATACATGAAAATTTAAAATGAGCAAATATACATTATTTTGCTCTTTTAATTATCTCAAAAATAAAAAAAAAGCTTGCCTTCACGTTTCCTGGGGGCCGGTCGATCCGATGACGTCATCATGCTGCGTGATGACGTCATCGGCCGGCACCAGTGGGCAAAATTCATGAAGGGGAGGGGGCTCATTTGGAGCCCTCTATCTCCCCAACCGTTTAAGGTAGAGCAATGCAAGTTGCACTGCTGGAAAGGAGAGAGTCTCCCCTTTTCAGCGGTGTACAGCATTAACTATTTCGCTGGAGGATCGTGATTCGGTGCAAATTTGCGCCAAATTGCAATTCGAACCTGGAGGGGGCTGACATCTTGGATGTCACCCCCCACCCACTGACATCCTCACCATATGTGTGAGTTTGTCAGTGGGCCAGTTAACCCCCTAGCTGTGGAGATAGGGGGATCATTTGGATCCCCTTATCTCCCGATCCATGGCAGCTAGAGGGTCATATTTGACATCATTGGAAAGGCCTGATCATGATCATAAAATTTAAAAAAAAAAATAATAATTTAATAATAATAAAAAATTAAATAAAATGGTCAGAATGAGCACATAGGTGAACTGGCTCAACAGTGAAGAGGTTAAAAAGCAAAAACATGTAAAAATTGGGTATTTGTATTCTCGGGACAAAATTTTTAAACTATTTAGCCGGGGTCTTTTTTGGTGGTTGTAGATTTTGGGGATTAAATTACGAAAAAGTGTGTTTTTACTATTTTTTCATCATATTTCATATTTTTTTTTATAGTAAATTATTGGATATGATGGAAATAATGGTATTTTTAGAAATTCCATTTAATGGCGGGAAAAATGGTGTATAATATGTGTGGGTTGAATAAACGAGTAAGAGGAAAAGTTTACCTAAACAATAACAGCGCAGAAACGTAAAAACAGCAGCGGTCACTAAAGGACGGATTTGTGTAAAACCGCCTGGTCACTACGGGGTTAATAAGCAAACATTCTTACACATAAGTAGCAACATATATAACAATTTTCAAAACATATGGGAAGAATATTGTATAATTGAACAGGCGATTTAAAAAAAAAAAAAAATTGGAATATTTTTTGACGAAAAAATGCCTAAAAAATCCTAAAAAAAGAAATAAATAAAGATACTTTTTACTGCAGATGAAAAGAATAACGGTTCATTAGATATTATATTAAAACCGGAACATTTTTAACATTGAAACCCGATTAAACCTGCCGAATGAAACCACTGAACAACAGGGCTCTTCGGCAACTTTTCACTGCTGTTCGGTGCTCTCTCAATAGATTAACCATTGCTTCTCTATGGAGATTTCACTGCTTTCGAACAGCACCATATTTTGCTGGCAATTCACCAATATTTGATGAACTGCCTGCTTTGTGAATAGCCGAATGGCCACGAAAATGTACCATACGGGGAAATTCATTCTTCGTTGCATTTTTGGGGCAAGTTGAAAAAGGTGTTTGAAAAAATTGTAGTTGATGTAAATAATTATGGAGTGTCCCCTATATAAATTTAGTTTTGAAGTTCCAGTCAGAATGAGGAAAGAGATGATTTTGGGCCATGGAAATACCAATCAGGTATGTTCAATATTTGTGTGTACTTGGCTTTGATGCATTTAAGGAATGCCTGAGGTAGATGTCATATATCTCCAAAACATTTAACAGTACACCAAAGCAAAATAAATAAAACAAATAACATTTTCTAATGATTTTAGATATGGCAGATTCATTTAAAAGTAATTTATAAGATGATTCAGACGCCACCTGGGTGATGTGTGCATAAAATGTTTTCTTTATACTGTTGATTATTTTTTTCCCACACCCCACAGAGACATTTAACCACCCATGAAGAAAGTCAAGAGGTTTAGATACAATTTAGTGTATGGTTCTCACAGATTTTTTTTATCTACATATTACAAATAATTCAATTGGATACAATTGTAGTAAATAAGCAGATACAATGTTATATACAGGGTTATTCAGAAAGAGGTGAAAACCATGAGAATTACTGGAGAAATGAAAATTCTAGGTCAAAATAGCCAAACCAGAAAAATTCTCCCATTTATCTCACTTTCCAAAACGTCTTTTTTTACCTCGAATTTTCTCTTCTCCAGCCATTCTCCTGGTTTTCACCTCTCTCCGAATAACCCATATAGTTTCCCAAGTACACTTGAGATCTTAAAGGCAATGAAGGAAGAAAATGTTTTGATCTCGAAGACGTCAATCTCATTAATGCCATTCATGCAGCATCAAGAGAAAATAAATACATATGAATAAAAAGGGAGAGAAATGAAGTGGGAAGGAGAAAAATTATGCCACACCTTCTCCAGTCGGTATCGACCAAGAGTAAAGTGATACCTTAAAGAGAAGCAAAACATTTCATTCTCTAATACTGTCTCATAGTTTGCATAAAACGTATCAAGAAGGCGTGCACTCCTGTCTTTTAACTATAGGGTCTATTCACTAAAAGGTGAAATTCTGGAGAATTTTGGAGAAGTGAAAACTCTAGGTCAAAGTAACCAAACCAGAAAAATTCTCCATTTATCTCACTTTCCAAAACGTCTTTTTTGACCTCGAATTTTCTCTTCTCCAGCTATTCTCCTGGTTTTCACCTCTCTCCGAATAACCCATATAGTTTCCCAAGTACACTTGAGATCTTAAAGGCAATGAAGGAAGAAAATGTTTTGATCTCGAAGACGTCAATCTCATTAATGCCATTCATGCAGCATCAAGAGAAAATAAATACATATGAATAAAAAGGGAAAGAAATGAAGTGGGAAGGAGAAAAATTATGCCACACCTTCTCCAGTCGGTATCGACCAAGAGTAAAGTGATACCTTAAAGAGAAGCAAAACATTTCATTCTCTAATACTGTCTCATAGTTTGCATAAAACGTATCAAGAAGGCGTGCACTCCTGTCTTTTAACTATAGGGTCTATTCACTAAAAGGTGAAATTCTGGAGAAATTTTGGAGAAGTGAAAACTCTAGGTCAAAGTAACCAAACCAGAAAAATTCTCCCATTTATCTCACTTTCAAAATCGACTATTTTGACCTAGAATTTTTTCACTTCTCCAAAAGTTCTCCAGAGTTTCACCTTTTAGTGAATAGACCTAAATGTTTTTTTATCGTGGTAGTACAAAAATCGATGTTTCAGTCCCACAGAGGACTTTTATTCAAGATACCTGAACAAGATCACTTAACCTCCCTGGCGGTCTGTTTTTTTTTCACATTTTCATGTCAAATAGTGGTCTATTTTTTTTTTTGCCCCCTAGCAAATTCTAGCAGTATTCCCGAGTGTGGCTTGGGGTTAAATTCCTATGCTGGAAGCGGTAACCCCGAGCAACACTCGGGATGCCACTGGATACATCACCTCTCCCTGCGCTCCCTCGCTGTCCCCGCAGTCTCCTCCGAAGATCACGACCCTCATACTTCCTGGTTCCCTCCTTGTGAGAAGGAAACCAGGAAGTAAAACGCTGCGATCGCCTGAGGAGACTGCGGGGATCAGTGAGGGAGCGCAGGGAGAGGTAATGTATACAGCCCGAGTGTAGCTCAGGGTTACCATCAGGGGGTTAGATACACAAATGAGAATGGGAACGAGGTTGTGCAGCCACAAGACTCAACCCAGTGTCATGTGACCAGAGCTGGTGATGTGAAAGAGCAAAAAACCAAAGCATAAAATAAATAAACTAACAGGGTTATGCAGAGAAAGGTGAAACTCAGGAGAACCGACAGGAGAAGAGAGCAATCTAGACCAAATAGCCAATTTGGAAAGTGAGATGAATGGGAGAATTTTTATGGTTTGGCTATTTTGACCTAGAATTTTCACTTCTCCAGTCATTCTCCTGAGTTTGACCTTTCTTTGCATAGACCTGTAAATCTAAATACCCAAAGCAGATAAAAAAACATCAGCTAGTAACAAAACAGTTAAAAATCTTTCAAACAGATCAGCGGGATGGAACATATACCATGGTGTAGAAAGCTGAAAAGAAAGGGGATAGAAAAGCTATACTAGAAAATAAAACTTAATCAAGGGTTAATATTTGCTGGCCTACAGTCAGAAAAGAAAAGATATAAATAAATTACTCAATACCGAAGCAGAACACAAGTGGAATATACTGTATAATGTGGCCAGAAAGTTGGTGTGACAGAGAGAGTGATGTAGAGCACACCCAGGCAGCACAGAGTGCACAGAAACCACACAGAGTACAACATAGCAAAGCCCTGGAGAGAGTAGGCAGCATAGACCAGATGGATGGAAATCAGCTGCAGGACAGAGGGGGGAGAAAAAGAGGTAGCAAGAGTAAAGCAAGGTAACCAGGGGTCAAGTCCTGCAGGAACGCTTTGGAATGCAGTTCCCTCACTATTATAGCAGAACAGAATTAACTTAGTTCCCTTTGGCTGATATACTGGAAAGCTACAATACCTTTCTGTATAGACACAATTTTATAAAACAGTCTATGTTTAAGTGTTTTTCCTGGATTTAAGTACATTGGGATGACATGGAAATGATAATTTCTAAGTGTTTGTCAAGTCCCTCGTCGCAGATGCCACAAAAGGTCCTGATCTGGGTCTGCGGCATCCATGGAACTAGCTACACCACCCCTGTTCCAAACCAGCTTTCTTATCTAGCCCTCTCCTACATCCAGTCCGCCATCCTCCAGTCCAGTGTTTCCCTTCTGTCTAGCCTTAGGTTAATTACCCCTCACCTGCCCAGGTCTCCATATAGGGAGACTACGCCAAATGCTCCCCACTTCAGCATTGAAGTTGGACTGTGACGCTCATGCTGTGTGGACCCCTGCTTGTTCTTGTGTCCCAGCCCTGTTGAGTCAGATTTCTTGTAAACCGGACCCCTTGCCTTTCTTACTGGACTTGTGTTTATGAAATTGCCTCTTAGACTTTACGTCTAGGAACCCTGCTTTTGTGGACTTTATATCTGAGCAAATGTCTAACAAATATAACGCTGCAACACTGTGCCTGCTGGTTCAACAAAATATATACTTTTAATTCCTCTGCTCTTTACTAAAATCCTAGATTATCCCTCTGCAATACTTGTACTCATATACAAAGCTCTGCATAACCGCGCCCCTGCCTACATCTCCTCCATTATTAGCAGGTATATCCCGCCCAACCACTTCACTTTGCCAATGATATGATGCTACCAGTTCCTCATACCCGCACCCCCAATGCTCGTCTTCATTACTTATCCCGAGCAGACCCCTTTCTATGGAACTCCCTCCCCCGCAACATCAGACTCTCCCCATCTCTCCAGTCCTTCAAGAAGTCTCTGAAAACCCATTACTTTAGAGAAGCCTATCGGCTCACTCTATAATCCCCCCACTGTCATTTCATGCACCATCTTCCCATTCAGCCCACACGCTCTCACATACTCTGCTATTCATGCTCACCTAGTGTGTCATCCCTCTCCTCTTAGATTGTAAGCTCTCGAGCAGGGTCCTCTCTCCTACTGTTCTGTGTGTGTAACGTGTATGTATATCTGTTATTCTGTCTCTCCCATTCTACAGCGCTACGTAACTTGTTGGCGCTTTATAAATACTTGTAACTGTAATTCTTCCTGAATGGAGGGGCACATGGAATAATAGTCTGTCCAAAAATAAAAACTTAGGCAACCCAGGGGAAAGTGGGGGGTGGCTATAAAAGCGTAAATATAAAACCTAAAAAGGGCCGAACAAAACATACTGCAATGTGAGCTGCCAAAGTATGCACAAGAATACATGAAAATAAATGACATTAAATAAATGCATACAAAGTGCCATAGGCACCTAAGCCTGATGGGGGAGTGTGCTGTAAGTTACTTTCCATAATATATGCATGTCTTATGAATATTGCCAATTAATTAATAACTGACAGTCATGAAATTCCAGTATAAAAATATCTAGAACTCAATTTTTACGTATGAAGTTTAATTACTACGAAGTGATGTTAACAAACAAACACTAAGCTAATGTGGCAAAAATGCAATTAAAAATGTGTAATCTCTCTCACCTAGAAATAATATATATATCAAAACTAATTAACAATGAGACAGTTACCTTTAACCATGGCAAACAACTATATATATTATACGTTTAGAAATGGTTAATGTTTTTATAAAAAACACAGTGAAAAATATTGTTATGTTTGTTCTGATTTAATTGGTTTGATGAAATATTCTGCAGTTTGTGTTAATCAGTATAACATTATGAGTTTACAAATTATTCCTATGCTGCAATGCAACTTTTTATAAATTCCACCAGTTAGTGGCTGGTGTCCACCAACCTGCATGGAGAAAACGGGAAACTAAAAGGGTTATTCAAAGAGCACTGAAATTTCATTTGGCGCATCTTGGTGCGATTTGGCGATTCCAGTTCCCTGACCCTGCAGTGAATTCACTGCATTATCCCCGAAGTGCGCCGAACGTGGAGCTGCCGAACAGAACACTGAAAGCCACCGCTGATCAGGCTGTCGAACGCCGTCAAAGAACGCCAAACTGACAGACGAAAGCCGCTGGACTGCAGAAAAATAATGTAACTGCTATTCTTTAAAAAACACTTAAAACAATAAAAATGCATGCAAATGTGTGGAAATCATAAAAAAGGTCCAATAAAAAGGTCTGTTACAGAACAAAAAAAAAGCAATAAAAAAAAATGAGAATCAAAGTTTTCATGTAAAAAAATACCCCAAAATCTAAAACATTAGTAAATAAAAAAGGCTTTTTGTTAAAACTGAAAAGAATAAACGGTTAATATTTTTTGCATTGCATCCTTTAAAAAATACCCAGAAGCAGGATGTCTGACCATTTCTGTTATCTATTTATTGTATTTTACACAAAGGCCATTTCTGCCTGTCTGCTAATGATGCAAACCCAATTTGCAGTTGTACAAAATAAGGTACAGCATCCAGAGATCAGAACCTTTTATGCCAGCAATATTTCTGTACATGAAAACTTAAAAAAAAGGCAAACTTAGATTATTTTAAGCTTTTATCTATCTGCAAATAACAATCTTTATGCACAATTCCTGTTTTACTCTGCATTTAAGTGTTATCTCTGAATTCAATGTTTCGTATAACTGCTATGGTAAATCCAACAAAAATCTATTGGTAGAGGAAGGATTAACTGCTTCACTGCCATGATTTACAGGGTTATTCAGAGAAAGGTGAAAACCAGGAGAACTGGCAGGAGAAGAGAACAATCCAGACCAAATAACCGATTTGAAAATGAGATAAATGGGAGAATTTTTCTGGTTTGGCTATTTTGACTTCTTCTCCAGTCATTCTCCTGAGTTTCACCTTCTTTTGAATAGACCTGTTAGTACTATTCTAGAGTTCCAAAAGCACCTTCTGGTGCCTTGAGAACAAGTATGCTCAATCTGATATGATTCATTTGCAAATGAGCTCCAGAACACCCAGAAAATTTCCACAAATCAGACATGACAGTCAAGGTGTTGAGATGATTTGGAGAATGTCAAGCTTGGGCTTCACAGCTTCATGGAAACACAAAGCCCAAGCTATGATGTAAGTATAGTCGCACTCTTTGGCCAGCAAAGGCAGGACTTACCTATAGTGAACATACAGAGAGGGACACCTATGTATACATTTAGGCCGTGCGCGCAAATGCGCTTTTGCGCGAGGACAAAACCATTTGCGTGGAACATCGTAGTACGACGTTCGCGCAAACGATGCGCGTTATCGTCTACCGCGATTGACCCTGCGCAAACCCAGCTCGAGCGCATGTTCGCCTATACTTAACATTGTGAGCACAAATGCGTTAGTGCGGATGGTATTACAATCTTTGCGTGAAGTCGTACGAGCGACGTTTGCGAATTTTCGTAACGTCTTTGAAAACTTGGTGTTAACTGCAAATATGATAGTTGTGGCCGAAACAAAATAACTCAGCAATAAAAAAAAAATACAGCACAGTACAGTTACACATTCTACACATACCCAGATCTAAAAAATTAATAATTTGTCAAAAATATTTTTGCTGCAGCACATATACGCAGATTGACTTTGACAGGCGCAACAACCTGAACAACTTTAGAAAATGGTGGTTCTTAATTCTGATTGGCTGAATCCCGTGAAAAAACAGTCTGCCCACCGATTCCTGCACGCAACGTTCATTTGCGCACGAATTTGCATGTCGGATTAGCGCTCGAAAAAACATGAAGGCTGAAAAAATGTGCTCGGATCGGAATGCCGTGTTAATTTTCTTGCGATAACTTTTTTTGCGTGTGCATTTGCGCGAAGCGTGTAATAGGGGCCTTGATGGGTGGGTAATAGAAAATCATTTCAATAAAACCACCAGTTCCTGAGAGTGGTTTATGGAAAATCACTTGATAGTGAAGGAGTCATAAGTGATCAAGGATAATGGGGGAGTAAATGGGAGAGGAGTTTACATAAAACTACTATCCTATTGTAATCCATTTCTTTCCTAGCATTAAATAGTACTCTAGAACAATGGAGAATAATTTGTAAAGGATGGTTAGTGTTATATTTTACATTGGTTTATAACTTCTACATATAAATAGAAATCAAGAAATATGCAGATTAAATTAACAGCCAGTAATTACAGATTGTTTTATATTTCCAAGGAATGAGAGCCCCTTGCAGTGCATTTAATATTTTAAAAGCAAATCCTTTACTAATGACGTTTTTTCCAGATTATTTTTTGTTATAAAACAGCAATTTAGCTTTAAATAAGGAAAGAAAAGGTTAAGGCTACCTAATGTCACATAACAAACATATACAGTGAGGGACAAAATTATTTGATCCCCTGCTGATTTTGTACGTTTTCCCACTGACAAAGTAATGATCAGTCTATAATCTTAATGGTAAGTTTATTTTAACAGTGAGACACAGAATAACAACAAACATCCAGAAAAACACATTTCAAAAAAGTTATAAATTGATTTGCATTTTAATGAGTGAAATAAATATTTGATCCCCTATCAATCAGCAAGATTTCTCTTAAAAAAGAGAGTGCTCCTAATCTATGCTTGTTACCTGGTTAAAAGACACCTGTCCACAGACGCAGTCATTCAGATTTCAAACTCTCCACCATGGCCAAGACCAAAGAGCTGTCCAAGGATGTCAGGGACAAGATTGTAGACTTACACAAGGCTGGAATGGGCTACACAGCTTGGTGAGAAGGTGACAACAGTTGGTGCGAATTTGCAAATGGAAGAAACACAAAATAACTGTCAATCTCCCTCGGTCTGGGGCTCCATGCAAAATCTCACCTCATGGAGTTTCAATGATTATGAGAAGTTTGAGGAATCAGCCCAGAACTACACGGGATCATCCTGTCAATGATCTCAAGGCAGCTGCGACCATAGTCCATAGACCAAGGCGACTAATGATTTGGCTGCTGCTAAAACCAAAGGTCACTTCTCCCTCCTTATTCTTCTTGACCTTTGTGCTGCTTTTGACACTGTTGACTACACTCTTTTGCTCCTCACGCTGCATCAACTTGGCCTCAGGGATACCACTGTCTCCTGGTTCTCTTCCTATCTCTCTCTTAGCTCCTTCAGTGTCTCCTTTGCTGGTGCCTCTTCACCACCTGTTACTCTTTCAGTTGGGGTACCTCAAGGCTCTGTTCTGGGTCCCCTACTTTTCTTGATCTATACTGCCTCTCTGGGCAACCTCATCTCCTCCTATGGTTTCAATTATCATCTCTATGCCGAGGACACCTAAATCTACCTTTCCTCTCCCGATCTCTCTCCTCCAGTGTTGTACCGTGTTACAGCCTGCCTCTCAGCTGTCTCCGACTGGATGACCTCCCGTTTCCTAAAGCTTAACCTCTCAAAAACTGAACTTCTTATCTTCCCTCCAAGACCTCAATTCCTGCGATCATTTCTCATCAGGTAAATGGTGCCACCGTTACTTCTACCTCTCAGGCTCATTGCCTCGGGGTCCTCTATCCTTTACTCCTCACATTCAGTCTCTAACCAAACGTACTACTTTCACCTAAAAAACATTGCACACGTCTGTCCCTTTCTTAATCCAGACTCTACTAAAATGCTCATCCTAGCTCTTATTATCTCCCACCTTGACTACTGTAACCTCCTTCTTTCTGCCTTAAGAGATTCTCCCTCTGCAGTCTGTGATGAACGCCTGTGCCAGACCCATACAGCTCACCTCCCTCACCTCTCACACCTCTCCCCTCTGTCAATCTCTACACTGGCTCCCTGTTTCCTTTAGAATCAATTTCAAAATACTGGTGCTCACGTACAAAGCTCTCCATAACCGCACCCCTGCCTACATCTCCTCCCTTATCAGCAGGTATATCCCATCCCGACCACTTCGTTCTGCCATTAATCTTTTACTATATTTTCCTCATACCCGCACCCCCAACTCTCACCTTCAGGACTTCTCCCGAGCTGCCCCTTTTCTATGGAACTCTCTCCCCCGCAACATTGGACTCTCCCTGTCTCTCCTAGTCCTTCAAAAAGCCTCTGAAAACGCATTACTTTAGAGAAGCCTATAGGCTCACAGCATGATCTCTGTCACGACCAAGTCCTAGTTAATCCAATCGTGCGAAGGGAAAGCGTACCAGGGGTTACAGCTCCATGCCTTTGGACTCACTAACTATACCTGCTCAAAGGGCCCCAAGTTAAGCCAACCTAACCCTCTTAAACCGTACACACCCTTACAAGTATATGCTGCCACCACAAAAGAAATAGGGCACTTTCAAAACCCCATTAGCTGTATACAACCCCAATCCAGGAGCCCAACCATATACAGCTAATATATATATATATACCAAATGTTAAATACTACGGTAACGATAAACCAAGCGTTCTATTCGAGAAGCATGAATTATCTAGAGCAGAGACAGTACTGCTTTTAAAGTTTTAATGGAAGAAGATAAAAAAATACAAACTTTACACAGTGCCGATATCACAAAACAAGACATAGAAAATATACGAAAACGTGCAAATACAGTTCTTGAAATAAAATGGGACTTACATAGAAAACTGAACTTGCATTAAGTTGCTTCTATGGGTATTCCAGATTTCAATTGTACCAGAAGATTCTTTGGCTGTTACCCACTCCAAGTCTTTTGGAGGAATGCCAATTGTACATTGAGTGCTGGCTGTTTGTCCAACACCCCAGCCAACCCCCAATCCATTTGGTTCAGGTCTCAAGTTTCCCTTCAGCCCCAGAGAGCAGATCAGATAAGAGGATTGTAAATACCAGTGGCATTGCTTTGCAAACTCCATTGCAAAGACAAGAGGAAAAAAACACATTTTCTGCATTTAAAATCTGTCACACTGCGCCGAAAATGATGCCCGTTTGTGACAATCTCCCCACTGTCATTTCCTCCTATTCCGATTAAGCCCTCCTGCAACTCGCCACTCCACCTACCCTATTCACCCTCACCTAATGGGTCAGCCCTCTCCTCTTAGATTGTAAGCTCTCAAGCAGGGTCCTCCCCCTTCTGTTCCATGTCTGTAACGTGTATGTATATTTGTTATTCTGTCTCTCCAATTGTACAGTGCTAAGGAATTTGTTGGCGCTTTATAAATACTTGTAACTGTAACCATAGTCCCCAAGAAAATAGTTGGTAACACGCTACGCCGTGAGGGACTGAAATCCTGCAGCTCCCGCAAGGTCCCTCTGCTCAAGAAAGCACATGTACAAATCTGTCTGAAGTTTGCTAACGAACATCTGAATGATTCAGACGAGAATTGGGTGAAAGTGGTCAGATGAGATCAAAATCGAGCTCTTTGGTACAAACTCAACTCGCCGTGTTTTGAGAAGCAGGAATGCTGCCTATGATCCCAAGAACACCATCTCCACCATCAAAACAGGGAGGTGGAAACATTATACTTTGGGGGTGTTTTGCTGCTAAGGGGACAGGACAACTTCACTGCATCAAAGGGACAGTAGAGGGGAACATGGGCCGTCAAATCTTGGGTGAGAACATCCTTCCCTCTGGCAGGGCAGTGAAGATGGGTTGTGGATGGGTATTTCAGCATGACAATGACCCAAAACACATGACCAAGGCAATAAAGGAGTCCCTCAAGAAGAAGCATATTAAGATTCTGGAGTGGCCTAGCCAGTCTCCAGACCTTAATCCCATGGAAAATCTGTGGAGGGAGCTGAAGGTTTGAGATGTCAAACGTCAGACTCAAAACCTTAATGATTTGGAGAGGATCTGCAAAGAGGAGAGGGACAAAATCCCTTCTGAGATGTGTGCAAACCTGATGGCCAACTACAAGAAACGTCTGTAGTCATGTTTTGTTAAGGGGATCAAATACTTATTTCACTCATTAAAATGCAGATCAATTTATAACTTTTTTGAAATGCGTTTTTCTGGATTTTTTTGTTGTTTTTCTGTCTCTCACTGTTAAAATAAACTTACCATTAATATTATAGACTGATCACTTCTTTGTCATTGGGCAAACATACAAAATCAGCAGGGGATCAAATAGTTTTTCCCCTCACATCCATTTTTAAGTGATAATGGTATACAATGAGACAAACGTCTGCAAATCGTGCAAAGAGATTTAAGAACTTAGCTATGATGAATATTTTCTGTCTGTAAATTTATACCTACCGCAAAACAAAGTTATGGAGATGCTGTGAAAATAGACAAAGAATTCTGTACGAAAAGAAGGATATGCAGAAGTTCCTTTTTAACGTTCAAACAACCATATCCATTGTCTAATTGGGAATTTAAAACCATGACACATCCATGAAATGTCATAAATTGTACCATGAAGTTTCGTATTTTGCGGGTAAACAATTGGCTTATTCTGTCTCACATGTAGACCAGGTATTCCCTGACAAAATGACCACAGCAGATGTTTTAAATTATTTGCAAAAGGAAGGAAAAACAAACGGTTTCATCACCCTGCAGGATTGTATTATTTATTCTGTATTTGCTCAAAAGAACATTATAGAGTTTTAATGATAATAGCAGAGATGTAACCTAATGTTCAGCAGTTTGCAAAGCTTCTAAATTCAAATTACTTCTGATGAAAACATTCCTCTTGAGTCCTGGTAATATATTTAATCAAACTGAACACTTACTATTTACATATGTTTCAATAAATCTATAATATTTGTCACAGATTAAATACACAAACAAATGCGTGTGTGGTGGTGTGTACTTTTATGGCCTAAGATCTGTGACAAATTACAGCTTTTATTTTTACAGCATCCCCTGTGTAGCTGATGTTTTGACTCAAACATATTGTCTCCCAAATTCTAAAACATTGAGCTGAAATGCTTACTTGAAATAGATATTATGTAAAAAAATAATAATAAGGAATGCAAATTTAGAGACAGCAACATTGAGATGTGGAATATACACAGGTTGAAAAAAGCACAGTAATACACAAATGCGCACGCACACCTAGACAACACACATTCATAGACACAAAGACTCAAAGTTCACTATTCTTTTCATTGGTATTTTTCTCTACAGCATTTGCAGGTCAATTCAAAGAAAGGTGAAACTCAGGAGAATGACTGAAGAAGTGAAAATTCTAGGTCAAAATAGCCAAACCAGAAAAAGTCTTCCATTTATCTCACTTTCCAAATTGTCTATTTGTTTTAGATTGTTCTCCTGCCAATTATACAGATTTTCACCTTCCTTTGAATAGACCTGTTGGACTCTAGTAATTTGCCACCATTAAATGAGTATCTTTTCCCTCACCTTCTTGAAAATCTAACTCGGGGTACAAGTAGAGTGGAGAGAGAAGCTACAGACAGGCAAACATTAACAGATAAACACTGAAGCTGTCACCAAGATGTATTAGAAACATAGAAACATAGAAAAATGTCGGCAGATAAGAACCTTTCGGCCCATCTAGTCTGCCCAATTACATGGATACTTTACCTGGATTTATCTTTTGTTTAGGATAGCCTTATGCCTATCCCATGCCTGCTTAAATTGCTCCCATCAATCTCAGACATTACAGTATTTCATAGTTATATAGCGCCAACTTATTAAGTGCTTAGAATGGGAAAATTCAGACGCGACATACCAGTGCAATGGGGAAAGGGAGCCCTACCCATTGGAAAAACCTAGGACATCCGTAGCATTATATGTCCCATGAATGAGCCTTTACACACTCCCCTATTTGAATCCATGCTGGTGGTATTTTTTATATATAGATTTATATCAAGATTCATGGGGCATATAATGTTATGTTTTTGTGAGAGTTTATTTTTCAAGCAACACTTGGTGTGTGTGGGAATATTACCCTAATGTTTTTTCTATCTTTTTAGCTACATTCCCATTGTTGCTTACCTAGGACATCCGTAGGTCTGAACACTGCATTAGGATTAATGTCTTCCCATTTGGTGTCATATCACAATTTGGATTACTTATTTAAAAAAGGCTAATGTCAAGTTCCACATGATAATCTGGCCCATTAATTATGTCTTTAGATTTTCTGCTAGGTGAATTTTTTTCTTTCTTTTAAGGAACCTAGGTATTGTTTAACACGTCCATTGCATTGGATTCATGAGTGCTGATTAAGACCGTTCTCTTAGCATACCCCACCAACACTTATACCATGTCATTTGTCTACCCATCAGCTTTGTAACAGCAGTTTCCCATCTGTTATCCTCCATGACTGGACATACACCAACTGTCTTTTCTCTGTTTCGTCACGTCTTCTTCGTGTGAACCTGTGCTAAAAGTTTTCTTTCCATGTCTATCCCAGAGATATGGAAACTGAATAGCTATGAAAGCAGCAATGTGATCTCTTCCTCACTCATCACATACAATCACAAACCGAATATTTAATGTAGGAAATATTACACAATCTGCCCATTTCTAAGCTAGGACTCTATTAAAATGCTCATCCAAGCTCTTATTATCTCTTGCCTCGATTACTGTAATCCTCTTCTAATTGGTCTCAATAAGTGATCCCAGATTATCCCTGTATAGTCTATAATGATCACTGTTGCCAGACTCATTGATCTTTTTAATTTATAACGTTTTACTTGCAATATGTGCATATTCTAGGCTTCTCAAATAGAGAACTGGCTTGATACAAAGTTCCCTTAACCAGATTTCCTAATCAGGAGTTGTGTAAGTGTAATACAAGTGTAACTGATGTTTTTCAGCTCTACAGGATTTTATGCTTAGAAAATAAATTCCACAGTATTATCAGAGATCCTTTTTTTTCTACCTGTCTCAGACTATGGAATGTTTCTTTGAAAATGTTATACTATTCATTAAGCACCGAAACGTCAGCAAAATTTTGAGCTTTTTACTTTGGCACAGTCCAGTGCACATTATTGATTCCATTTCGCCAACAGTACAGTGAATTCACTATACACTGTATGGTCACCATGGTGCGCTGAAGATGGAGTCGCCAAAGTCTCATGAAACAGTTGGAGAATGTCGCCAAAGAGCGCCAAAATGGCCTTGGCGAGATCTGCAGAACTGCACAAAAAAAGACAGAACTCTCTTACTCTCCTAATAAGTTTTTAAACCAATAAAAATGCATTAAAATGTTTGTAAATAATAAAAAAGGTCCTTTAAAAAAAAAAAAAAAGGTCTGTTACAGAGTTTAAAATAAAGACTGCTAAAAAATTGGGAAACAAAATTCCGTCAAAAAAATACAAAATATTAAAATAGGTGTTCAAAAATTAAAAAAATTAAAAAAAAAGTTATTGGCTGAGAACAAAAATAATAGATGTTTTTTAAAAAACTAAAAATGATATTACAATTTTACATTGAAACCTATGGGATTCACCTAAGGGAAGTGCTCATGCCACTGTACAGAGCACTGGTGAGACCTCACTTGGAGTACTGTGTGCAGAACTGGAGACCGTATCTCCAGAAGGATATAGACATCTTGGAGAGAGTTCAGAGAAGGGCTACTAAAATGGTGTACGGCTTGAAGGAGAAAATTTACCAGGAAAGGCTTAATGATCTTAACATGTACAGCTTGGAAAAAAGACGAGACAGAGGAGATATGATAGAAACATTTAAATACGTAAAGGGAATCCACAAGGTAGAGGAAGGGAGTATATTTAAAAGGAAACAAAGTAGCAAAACAAGAGGACATAGTCTTAGATTAGAGGGGCAAAGGTTTAAAAGTAACATCAGGAAGCATTATTTTACTGAGCGGGTGGTGGATACATGGAACAGCCTTCCAGTTGAAGTGGTAGAGGCTAAAACAGTAATTGAATTTAAGCAGGCATGGGATAGGCATAAGGCTATCCTAAACAAAAGATAAATCCAGGTAAAGTATCCATGTAATTGGGCAGACTAGATGGGCCGAAAGGTTCTTATCTGCCGACATTTTTCTATGTTTCTATGTTTCTAAGTTCGGTGCTTAGTTACTAAAATGTTATACTTACTTCTTAAATATAGATATATTATTTTGTAATCTATAGCTTTTCACTGGGGTAGCATAAACTATGTAATATTTATTGACTTTATCAAAATAAAAGGCAAATTTGTCATCTGGGAATTATAAGTTGTACAATGCAGTTTGAAAATACACATATCACTCCACCACTTGCACATTTTTCTGCATACTAATACAGTATATTTTTCACAGATACCACTGGTTTTTAAACAGAGCCACCCCTTTTAAAATGCAAAATGATTTGAAGGAAGTTTCTTTTGTAAAATATAGAAATAAATGTACATTTACTGTCACTGCAGAACTATGTGTTAAAAATAGAGCATTGGAATAAACAGTATTGTTTGTTTGCTTGTTTTTTCAGTGAATAAAATGTGCTTTTTTGTGACTTCAGACTTCATGCTGCTAGTGGGAAAAACTATAGCAGCAAAATTAACTGCACTTGTGTTGCTAAAATACCTTTCCATTTATTAAAAACTAGCTTTTGCCCACGGCTTCGCTCGCGTGTATTTTAGGATTTGTTAAAATTGTTTTTAAAAGAAACATGAGTTTTTTTTGTTAGAACCCCACTTTTCCCCCTGCACTTGGGATTTTTGGAAAATGGTAAAACACGTGTTTTTTAAAAAAATTTAAGAAGATTGTAAGTGCCAAATTTCACACCTGTAACATCTTTGGTTTTTGAAATATAGGTATACTGATAAAAGTATTCACACCCCTTTCCCCTACCCCCCTTAACTGGATTTTCGGAAAATTGTAAAATACTTTTTTTTTTTGCACAAAGATTGTAAATATCGTATTTCACACCTTTAACATCATTGGTTTTTGAAATATAGGTATAGTGCTAAAAGTATTCAACCCCCTTTTTGCCCCTCACTGGATTTTTGAAAAATGGTAAAATACTTGTTTTTTTATTTTTCAAGACGAATCTAAATACCAATTTTCACATCTGAAGCATCTTCTGTTTTTGAGATATAGATATCCTGTTGAAAAGTATTCAACCCCCCTTTTTTTACCCCCCGTGTGATTTTTGGAAAATGGTAACACACGTGTTTTTTTGTTTTTCAAGAAGATTCTAAGTGCCAAATTTCACACCTGTAACATCTTTGGTTTTTAAAATATAGGTATACTGATAAAAGTATTCAACCCCCCTTTTTGCCCCCTCCGACTGGATTTTTGGAAAATGGTAAAATAGGTGTTTTTGGTTTCTCAAGACGAATCTAAATACCAATTTTCACGTCTGTAACATCTTCTGTTTTTGTGAGGTAGGTATCCTGTTTAAAAGATTGTAAATACCAAATTTCACACCTGTAACATCTTTGTTTTTTAAATATAGGTATACTGATAAAAGTATTCAACCCCCCTTTTTGCCCCTCCCCCACAATGGATTTTTGGAAAATGGCAAAATACTTGTGTTTTTGTTTTTCAAGACAAATCTTAATACCAATTTTCACGTTTGTAACATCTTCTGTTTTTGAGATATAGGTATCCTGTTTAAAGGTATTCAGCCCCCCTTTTTTCACCCCCACTTGGGATTTTTAGAAAAAGGTAAAACAGGTGTTTTTTATTTTTCAAGAAGATTGTAAATACCAAATTTCACGTTTGTAACATCTTTGGTTTTTAAAATATAGGTATAGTGATAATAATATTCAGACCCCTTTCCGCTGACTCCCCCTAATTGTATTTGTGGAAAATGGCAAAACACATGTTTGTTTTTTTCACGAATATTGTAAAAACCAAATTTCACACCCGTAACATCTTCGGTTTTCGAAATATAGGCATATTGATAAAAGTATTAAACCCCCTTTTTGCCCCCCCAAGGAATTTTCAGAACATGGTAAAATATTTGTTGTTTTAATTTTCAAGACGACTATAAATACCAATTTTTCAGGCCTGTAACATCTTCTGTTTTGGAGATATAGGTATCCTGTTTAAAATATTCAAAATATTCAACCCCCTTTTTTCGCCCCCCAAATGGATTTTTGAAAACTGTAAAATACATGTTTTTTTATCTTTCAAGACGAATCTAAATACTGATTTTCATATCTGTAACATATTCTGTTTCTGAGATATAGGTATCCTGTTTAAAATATTTAAATTATTCAACCCCATTTTTTTGCCCCCCCCACTTTGATTTTTGAAAAACGGTAAAATGCTTGTTTCTTTATTTATTCAAGGCAAATCTAAGTACCGATTTTCACGTCTGTAACATCTTCTGTTTTTAAGCTATAGGTATCCTGTTTAAAATATTCAACCCCCTTTTCACCCCCTTAGGGGCGGAGTTTCCAAAAATCCTTCTTTAGTGGGTGCCTAAGTCATAAAAACAGTGCACCTTCAAAATGTCATGTTCCTAGGTTAAACGGTTTCAGCTGGGCGTTGATGAGTCAGACAGTCAGTCAGTCAGGACTTTCGCGTTTATATATATAGATATACTGTACATCAACCACATTTTTCATAATAAGGAATTCCAATTAGGGATGTGCGTTTCGGGTTTCGGAATTTCGGAATTTTCACGAAATTTCCCGATTCGTGTCTTCGGATTCGGCCGAATTTCCGAATCGGGTTGGACCCGAAAACCGATAGATCCGAAAAGTTTTCCGAGCCGAAACGAAAATTTTTCGGATTTTTCGAATGGACTTGAAATGTGTCAAATCGAAATTTATTTTTGCTCTATTCATGATTTCGGTTCCATTCGTGATTTCGGTTCCATTTCGGTAATTCTGGAAATCGTATATTTAACTATTATCGGTTATATCGCTGATTCTGTAAATTTTGTATTTGTAAATGCGTATCACTTGTTTCTTGTGGCATTCGGGTCAGTTTAGCGTTTTTTAAATCGTTTTGTTCATTTTTTTTGTTCCTTGGCTTTCATACCATTTTAATATAATTAAATAAAGTTGTGAAATGTATATTCAATTATTCATAAGAAAAAAAGAATCTTTATTTAATAAAAAAAAACACGATACAATCGCCAGAATTATCGTAGACACTTTGAAACGAGGAGAACAGAAGTTCCGAAAAAATGAAAATTTCCGAAATTTCCGCAAAGTCGATACAAAAAACGAGCAAAGTGACCCGAAAACACGAAAAATGGTCGATATTCCAAAAAAAAATGTACACGAAAAACGAGCCGAACCGAACCGAATCGAAACAGAAATCGGTCGAAACGAGCCGAATCGAAAATTTTAAACATCCGAACAAATTGAACCGAATCGAACCGAAAAAAAAAATCGGTGCACAAGCCTAATTCCAATGTCACTCATTATTCTAATGTGAATTTGGTATTTAACCACTTCGCTGCTAAGGACGCGCTCAGCTCATCCAGCCAAGCGGGGACTTGGCTGTAGAGGATGCGCTGAGCACATCATATCATTGTAGCGGCGATCGGCCGGTATTTCGGCTGATTGCTGCAGCCTCCCGGTGTGGGCTGACATCTTGGATGTCAGCCCAACCTCCAGGACCCTTGCCGGCACGAACAGCGTGATTGCACTGGGCGCGACAACGTATATTCCAGGCTCCCCCGCCAGAGCAGGGAAGGTGCCTGAAGGGGAGGGTGAGGTCCTTTGGACCTCTCTCCCTCCCCATCGGTAAGGGGCACAACAAAAAGGCAGGCACTGCTTGGAAGGGCACAGCCTGCCTTTCCAAGTGGTGGCTGCCTTTAAACCCTTAGGGGTTGCATCACGATTCGGCACCAACAGGTGAAAGATCGTTGTCCTCTCCTGGAGGCGGCCAACAACTTGGATGTCGGCCAAGCCTCTGGGATCTACCCACTCCTACTGGCGACATCGCGCATGGACACGATGATGTCAGTTCGGGAGTTAACCCCTAGCAGCTACCTATGTTGGAGATACTGGGGTCCAATGACCCCTCTATCTCCCAATCCGTGGCAGCTAGGGGTTTAATGTTTGGTATCATTTGAAATGTCACAGCATGGTCTTTCCAATGAAACCAAACATAAAAATAAAAATAATATAAAAAAAACACTTTTTTTTAAAAAAAAGAAGAAACAGTTTTTTGTTTTTTTTATTAATGCAGCATTATTGTTCACAATTCAATTATAATGGGAACAATGATGCTGCACTAACGATTTTTTCTATGGGGAGGGTTTGCTAAAAATCACATAATTTCCTCAAAAAACAAATGTAGCATGTTCCCATGTCTGCATATTTTTTTAACAAGACTACCCCATAGAATATATAACCACAAAGACTCGGATGATGAAATGTGAAATAAAAATCACTTTACACGCTGTAGATGATTGAAAATTCTAATTTTATTGCATTTTTTGTTATAATATTCAGGCAGGGCATGACGTATAGATATAAGAATTATATATTATGAATCTGCCGTGTCTGCCAAAAAAAATGATATATAATTTGTCTTGGTTGTATAATAAAACATGACTTCAAATCGCATTTAAACATGATGAGTGAAACCGGTAAAAATTAGACCAGCACACAGGGGTGAAATGGTTCAGCAGCGAAAGGGTTAAAAAATAATAAAGCATTAAAAATTGTATATTCACCACTGATCCCACATTGCAGAAGATGTCACAATCCTCTACCTCACTACTAGCAGAGGACGATGAGAATAAATAGTACGCAGGGTCCTTCTGATGGACTTTATAAATCGCAAACATGTGATTTTGCCGAGGGCTCTCTTTCATCTCCATGGAGTTCTATTGACTCTAGTGGCTAATACCAGTGGCAGCACATAATGTTCATTGGTGGTTTAGATGATCTGTTTAACATAGATTTCACTTTACTTTCCACCATAGTTTCCATAATAGTTGTCTACTGCTGATTTACCTCATGTTTTCGGCATTACAGCCTTTGAGAGTTTACACTGGATTCTTTTCCTAAAAAATAATTTTAAGATTTCTGCTCCATAATCAGCCATTAACATTTGCATGTGGGATGCTGGGTTATTAATGTTTAAAGATAAAGATGTAGTTGCTTAACTCCTGTAGTTATGTTATCCTCAAGTGTGGAACAGGGCCCAACAACTCTGGTTACATTTACACAAGACTTGGAACGTAGCCCATTGCGTTTATGCTTGAACTGTTTATCTTATTTTGTTTCTTTGGTAGAATTTCCGATGGACTTTATCATGTTCGGTAGATTTTGTTTGTTAAAGACATTAAAAAGACATTACACAATTTCAGTCATTTTCCTTTGTGCACTAAGTTAGTTTTATATTGCGCTTAAAATTGTTCGACACCGTGCGAAACCATGACAATGCGTTCCTTGGGTCATGCAACAGTTCTTTAAACAAAGCAGAAAATATGGAGCAATGCGGGGAAAAACAGTAGGAATGTATTTGGTTTCACTTGAATTATGATAAGTAATATACATTCCTACAGAAACCAGCAGTATGACATCACTGGCAAACATAAAGGGAAGAAAAACATCATCCTCTCCTTTTAATATTTTAACATTGTTTTTATGATAATTTTCTGAAGAAGAATTCATAGAGAGACAAAATGAATTTGAAGTAAGCTGGGCATTGATTCAAACGTTTTAGGGCCTTTTGGTAACTTGATTAAGTAACTTAAGTATTTCTCTGGTCAGAAACTAAACACATTCATGGGCTGCAAACTCTATGAGCTGCAAACTGTGGTCGATTCTACCACTGTACATATTTATAAGTTAACCTTGACCATGTGTGGTTACTGCACACTTACCACTAAACACCAGAAAGAGTATGATAACACATTGATCAAATATATTTTCCTAGAATGTAAAATTATAGTTTTAGAACAAATTTTTACAAGAAATATTTTCCTTCCTTCTTGGCACCTTTATTTAAAAAATTGTTGTTTATAATATCTTCTAAATTTGATTCCATTCAGTGACTGCTCTATACTTGAATTTGGTTTATTCTCGTCTAACTCATAGAAGTAAATTCTTACCTTAATACATTTACATTACTCACATTGGCCATAAAGGAGACAAGCATAAGAAGAGTGCTAATATTCTTAATAGTTCTAATTTGTGAGCTTTTGCCATTGTCAACCTTTTCTGGCTCTGGATAATCTTATAGTATCTAGTCCTGTTCAGTTAAAGGAAGAATAGATCTTTATTTTATATCAACTACATTTTACTAGGTATAATCACAAACAAGCATACCTTCACTTCATCACTCTATAGTGTAGGCACATCACAGTAATGAATAAGTCAAGGATATTAATGAAGTATTACACTGCTATGAACATTGTAAAAGGGTGGTAACTCTGTAACACAGATGCAGCTGCCTACAGGGAGCATAAAATAACTCATTTTACTCTTATGTGGACTGCACATAGTTACAGAGTATAACAGGTTGCAAAAAGATTAATATCCATCAAGTTCAACTTCCACATATTCCTATGGATCCTGTTGATCAAAAAGAAGTAAAGCAACCCCACTTGGTGCATTTTCCAATTGTGCCCAAAAAGGGGGAAAAAAATCCTTTTTGTATCTATAATGGGAATCAAATTACTCCCCATATCAATCTTTTTTTTTTTGTATTTAAGATTTTATTTTGTAAATATAGTCAGCAGAAAATCAAACAAATATAAGCAGGGGCCACGCAGGGCCAACTACAGCAGTATTACCACGTGTGGAAAATAACAAACAAACAGCTCCCGATAGGGGGGGTCTCAGCGTATAATAATAATCAATAAGGGGGAGGGGAAGGGGGGATGGCATGGTGTGGTGTGAACAAGGTCGACGATAGCATCTTCACACGCAGGGTCAATACGTTTGCAGGTGGGGGGGTCGTAAAGAAAAAGGGGGGTGTCTCAAAAAGAAAACTCCAAGAAACGCAGAAAAACAAGGAAATGGGAAGGGGTTAATAGGCAAAACTCAAAGTCTCAGCAGTGGTGGGTCAAGAGAAAATGCGTCAGAAAATGGGGCGGCTCGGATATACAGTCCAACTGTCCCTTCAGCCCGCATCTAGAAATAAAGTCGGGCGGGGTGCAGGTAGCGCGACCGCCAGTAGGCCACGGCACCCCACAGCCGCCCGACCCTCAGCATAGGAGAAAAAATCAGGGCCTTGCAACGCTCGTGCCGTTCCGTAATGACTGCCTCCAAGATTCCTGGGCAGAACTCCCCGGTACTTCGATGCATGTATCTGCGCCTTCCCTACCGTCAACTTGGGGGGAAGCGGTGTCCCAGATCCGCCGGAAAACAAGACTCGTCGTGGGGACCAGGTCAGCCCGTGGGCACCTCCGCTGGATCTCCTCCGTTGGGCTGCTTGACGTCGCCGCGTGTGCGGCCGTGCTTTTATGATCGCCCACCTAGCGGGACCGCCTGTCCCGGGTCCCCGAGGGGGCACCATCGACATCCAACTCGCCAACTTGACTGCTCTCCAGGGGGTGCGGGTAGAGATCCTAGCGCAAGCAGGTAGGCACCTCTGGAGGGGGCGAGCTTCAGGAACCGGAATCCCATCTAGGCCGTTAATCTTGTCGCCCTTCTCCTCGGGCGTAGCAGCAGCAGGGCAGGGTACCGCGGCATGTTGCAGCGAATTAATCCCCAGCACTGACGTCAGCCGGTGCCATGTACCACGTGTCATCGGGCGCTCATCGTCTGCCCCGAGCAGCAACTCCAGGCAGGCTTCAAGTTCTGCCAGGGCGGCCTCCATGCTTCTGGCGGGGGAAGGGTGAACCAGCCGCCGTTGGTCCACGTTCATCCCCACAATCTCTGCTGTAGGAACAGCCTCAGCAGCCAGGGGACAGGGGCCCTCCATCCCCACGGCTCGCCGCAGCTGTGTTCCCCGATATGTAGGCTGCAGGAGGATCGGGTTGCACTGGTGCTGGGGCCTAGGCCCCAAGATGGCCGACGACAGAGCAGGCCCGGCAGGCAACAGAGACCCAAAACGGCTCGTCTCTGGTCCGGAGGGGGGACTAAACGGGCTCCGGACAGTATAACTCCGGTGGCCAGCCATGGTGGTACCTCAATTTATGAAAATCGTCCTGTAACTGTCAGCTGGAGGTCCCCAAAAGCGGCAGAAGTGTGGAGCTCCACGAAAACACGTCTGCCTCCGCTGGTAGCCGGCCACGCCCCCTCCCCATATCAATCTTAACTCAATATTTATTTATTTATTTATTTATTTATAAAGGATTTTACCAGGAAGGATACATTGAGATTTCTCTCGTTTTCAAGTATGTCCTGGGTTCAAGATCATTGAAGTGTTACAGTTACAGAAATACAAAGTAATACAATGCAAGATATTAAAAAACCCCCACAAATATACAGATTAACAGAAAATAAATATGTAGGAAATATAGTCACTAGGTTACATGTTTACAGGTGCATTCTGTATTGAGGTATGTTAGTAAGGAGCTCTTGAATGACTTAAGACTGGGGGAAGATTTGATGGTGTCTGGGAGGTTAATCCATAATTGTGGTGCTCTGTAGGAAAAGGAGGACCGAGCCACTGTCTTTATGTATTGTGGTATTGCAAGTAAGGTGCTGGTCCTGGATCGGAGGTTATAGGATGAGGGAGCTGCTGGGGGAAGCAGTCTATTCAGGTAGGGTGGCAGCTTCCCAGAAATGCTCTTTTGCCTCCCTGGGCAAAATCATCAACAGCTTTGGCTTTAATTACCACCTCTACGCTGATGACACTCAGATCTACCTCTCTACCCCTGATCTCTCTCCCCCTGTCCTTTCAAAAGTCAGTGACTGTTTATCTGGCATCTCCTCCTGGATGGCCTCCCACCACCTAAAGATCAACATGTCAAAGACTGAACTCCTACTTATTCCTCCCTCCAATGCCTCCCCACCTCCTGACTTCTCTATCACGGTGGAGGGTATCACCATCTCCCCATCAAACCAAGTTCGCTGTCTTGGAGTTACACTTGACTCTGCTCTTTCCTTCATCCCCACATCAAGTCTCTTTCCTCCTCCTGCCGATACCAACTGCGTAATATTTCCAGAATTCGGCCATTTCTTACCGCTGTCACCACAAAACAACTCATACACGCCCTGGTAATCTCCCGACTCGACTATTGCAATAATCTCTTATCTGGCCTCCCTCTGTCCCGCCTCTCCCCCCTACAATCCATCCTGAACGCCTCCGCCAGGCTAATTCACCTCACCCGCCGCTCTGTCTCTGCCGCTCCCCTCTGCGAGTCCCTTCACTGGCTCCCCGTCCACTGCAGAATTAAGTTCAAAATCGTTATCCTTACCTACAAAACCCTCACTAACTCAGCTCGCCACTACCTGTCCTCACTAATCACCAAATACACCCCAGCCCGCTCCCTAAGGTCAAACAGTGACCTGCACATAGCTTCTCCCCGCATCACCTCTTCCCATGATAGACTGCAGGATTTCTCACGCGCAGCCCCCACTCTCTGGAACGCTCTCCCTCGTACTGTCAGACTGTCCCCTAACTTCTCTTCCTTCAAACGCTCCCTTAAAACATTCCTATTTAGGGAAGCCTACCACCCAACTCACTGACGCAACCATCAATCACTCTCACCTTACAGTCCTCTCCTCCTGTTTCCAACCCCAACCCTCCCAGATTGTGAGTTCCTACGAGAATAGGGCCCTCATCTCCTCCTGTACTGTTTGTCAAATGTTGTTCAATGTATTGTAACCCTGTCTATACTGTGCTTATTGTACAGCGCTGCGGAATATACTGGCGCTTTATAAATAAGGAATAATAATAATAATAATAATAAACACCAGGCTGGAAAGGTGAAGGGTGCGTTTAGACTCCAGCGATGGCCAGTTTAGCTCTTTTTAACATGTCACAACGGTGGGTCATGTAGTTACATTGTAATGCAAAGCAGCAGAAGGAGTTATACAATGTAGTAAGTTTCTGAAGGTGTGTTTGTGGGGCCACTGCATACACTACATCTCCGTAATCAATAGTTGGCATAAGCATTTGTTGTACAATCTGCTTTCTTACCGCGGGACTCAGGCAGGATTTGTTTCTGTACAGGGCACCTAGTTTGGGGTAAAGTTTAGATGAGAGTTTTTCGATGTGGGGGCCAAAGGATAGATTAGGGTCCAACCACATACCTAGATATTTGAGAGAAGTGACTGTGGTCAGCGTGCCATTTGATTTTGTCCCAACACATAGATGGGGATTTTGCAGTTTATGTAGTTTAGGTGCGGTTCCAAAGAGCATCGTTACAGTTTTGTCAGTATTTAAAAAAAGTTTGTTGTGTTTGATCCACTTTTCTACCTCTGTGAATTGTTCTTGCAGCACAGCCTCCAGCTGCGGGAGATTTGGTTTGCTGGTATAGATTACAGTGTCGTCTGCGTACATATGTACAGTTGAGGCTTTGTAGACGTTGGGCAGATCATTTATGAATATTGTGAATAGCAGGGGGCCTAGTATTGTAGTATTATAATTACTATAAAATAAATTTAAATATTCTTGCAAGTCTCATTTGGACTTCCATGGGGAAGATTTAAAATCACAGGCATGGCCCTCTTGCGCATTAGAGAGGCATCAGCTATGCCATCCTGATGAGGCCAAACAAGACCAAAACAATCATTGGGAGTTGCTGTATTACTCTTGCAGGGGAGACATCCTTGATATCCAGCTCTAGACTAACTTTTTGAGAAATAGCAGACTAATTTGCATATGGTAGTATCTTCTGTGTAAAGGCACCGTCGAGCTAAAACCTTTATGAGACTTAAGCTGGTACTCACTGAAGGGCAGACCAATGCCGCTGCCATCTACATTGATCTCATAAACTTGTCTTTGTATGACTTAGCCTCATTGACTGAGGAAGCCTCCACAGAAAAATGTGCATCAATGAACATATTTAGCACTTTACATATCATTTACATTTTCTAGAACGTGCTTAAAAATAATATAGGGTTTTTATACAGCCTTATTATCCCAATGGATCTTTTCTACACCTCCCAGCTTCCAAATGGTGTATGGCCTCTTTGCATCAGGAGGATAAAACTAGAGTGTTCTTTCATAACTGTTCTCCCCTCGTAAAGTTACTACTTGCTGACACTCGAGCATCATCATGGGACATTTTTTGTATTCACCTTGGTATTCCTCAGAAATGTTGAGAGGATTACCCCGGATCCCATCCACAACCTCAGACAGCGTCCTCCAAAAATGCTTAATTTTCTGTTAACTCGGAATCATCGTACCATATATCGCTTATTCCCGCTATTGTTCATAAACATGTTATGCTAATGTATTGTTTTCACTTTCTGTTGGAACTTGGTCGGATAGATAGGTTGTCACCTCATCTTTTTCTATGTGGCCTTGGATTAGGTCAGGATTGTATGATTTCCGTATTTGGCCTGTCTTGTTAATGGTGTATACATCTGCTCTTGCTTGACTGGCAAATTCAATGTTTCTCTGTAATATGCCTGGTCCAACAATAAGAAATATGTCTGGTTTTTCAAAATAGTTTTTATATTTTATCCAAATAATTTTCACTGGACTATTCAACCTAACCCCTGGAACCGATGACTCTTCTTGAGTAAAATAGCTACCGGGGGAAAAACCACCATCAGTACAACACCACCACAAGTGCCTTTGATCCTATCCTATTCATTTGCTTTTTAATTGCATTTTTTTAAATTAATTTATTACTTTATCTTAAGTCATTATGCTTAAATTGCTCTGTAAAACAGACAATGTAAGTTAAGATAAAATTAACTATTATAATTATTAGTAATTTATTTACCTAAGCAGGCTTTTTATACTGTATATATATATATATAAAAAAAATGCTAATATTTCAATCCGACATTGTATTCATGTTCGGTAGTTTAAATTCAATAACTGGGGCATATGAAATTGCATGCAGAATTATTAGCATTAATATTTTAACTTGCCTAAGGCAACTTCAAGTTTAAGCAGCAAGGTAGAAAAAAAAGGTGTAAAATAAAATTATTAGAAATAATTTAAATCACATGTTTTGTAGCACAGAAACCAGAGTGCAATAATGTATATGTGATATAAAAATTAAAGTGGGCAGAGATTTTTCCTTAAGCTATATTTGTTTTACTAGAAGGTAGCAGATAGCCAGGCCTCCAGACAATAATATTTGGTTTTTGATTTCTAGGCATAAGAGTAAGATACAGTTTATATATAAATGTTCATTTTCATATAGTTTGTTTCACACGGTCACCTGCAAAACATCTTTCCTACCCAATATGTTGAAGGAAGCTATATATTAATTTAACCATTTAAAGAATTTGTTTTGGTTTACAGTGCCTTTTTAATGCATTTTTTAAAAAAACATATACATATTCATTTTTACACCAGTATGTACCCCTAAACCTTGGAGAAAAATGATTTAATTCTGAAAATCTCATCATTCTCTTTGAATTTTCCAAAAGAGACTCTGCATTATGACACACTTTCCTGCACCTTACAAAAACCTACATGATCTACACTAAGATGATTTCCACAATGTATTGGAGGTTTAAGGGAATTAAGGAGACCATATGTCAGGGTATGTGTGCCAAACTGAATTATGCCATTATGATGTCCATATCAGTAGTTGATATAGACCAGTTTGGCTAAACATAATTAATTAGCTTTGTGGTTAGATATGTAAGATAAGTATATATAAAATATGTGGAAAATGTAGCACTGATCTTGCCAGCAGGAGTTCCTACAGTAAGATATGTAGTTGCCATTGCCAGCAGTTTGACTAATAAATAAAGCAATTAATTGACAATTACAATTGAGTAGATGGTGGCTAGAAGTAGGGATGAGCCGAACACTCCCCGAGTTCAGTTCGAAGCCGAACCCGAACTTTCCAAATGTTCTGGTCCGAACCCGAACCCGAACTCGGACCCCATACAAGTCAATGGGGCTGAAAATTCGGTTTTTAGAGTGCCCTCCAAGAGGGCATATATGCTAGATATTTGCCATAAAAAGTGTATGGGGGTCTGGGTAGTGCCCTGGGGGACAGGAAACAAGGACAAAAAGTTAAAAAAAACGTTTTAAAAGGGACAGTGAGTTTTCCATGAAATAAGGGTTAAAAATAAAAACGAAAAATTCCTTCAAGTATCGTGCCTAGGAGGTCCCCATAACCTGCCCGTGAAGTGGCGGATTTCTAGGATGTATAGAAATATGTAAAAAACAAAAAATGACATTTCAAATGACGGTAAATGCTTTTCCTTTAATCTATCCATAAACAACTGCTTGGGGCGGCAGTCTGTATGAAAAAAGGAGACATTTTCGGACACGCAGAAAAAGATTACTGATTTTTTGGCGGTGAAAAGCAGGAGAATGACTGGAGAATGGAAAATTCTAGACCAAATAGCCGATTTGAAAAGTGAGAAAAATGGGAGAATTTTTCTGGTTTGGCTATTTTGACCTAGAATTTTCTCTTCAGTCATTCTCCTGAGTTTCACCTTTCTCTGAATAACCCTGTCAGGTCAGAGGTGTAGAGCAGGAGAATGACTGGAGAATGGAAAATTCTAGGTCAAAATAGCCAAACCAGAAAAATTTTCCCATTTAGGCTAGGGTCAGACTAGCGAATTTTAAACATGCGTTTAGGCGCACTTAATCACGGCCGCACTAGCAGCAAATGACGGGCAATAACAGCCAATATACGAAGTACGGTCGCACGAAAGTCCGGCTGCGCAACGCAAGTGGAAAATGAACGCATTTTTTCGAGAACGCAGAACCGCTAGTACGGACGTACAGAGTGCGCTGCATCCACTAGCGGCGTGTGTGCGTGATTTGGAGATGTCAGACCCTGCTCATGTCTGGCCAACATAACGTCCAGACACCCAAAGTTTCCTGGTTTGGATCCGTAAAAAATCACGCACAAAAATGCGCATCGTATGACCGTTTTCGCACATTCCGTGAAAAAATAAGGCAATGCGTTCGGACGCACTTTTTGACGGTCGCTGTGAAAAATGCAGTTACAATGAAAAAACATTCTGTCCTTCAAAAATTCTGGACGTATAAATGCAGTCTGTCTGACCACGTTCCATCACTCACACAGAAAGCTATGTGGACGTTGCGGACGTGGCGCACTCCGGTGCGGGCTGACATCTTGGATGTCAGCCCAGCACTCTGGGATCCCGGCAGAGCAATTAGATGTCATCGCGGCAGCGCGATGACATCTAATTCAGGCGCCCCCCCCCCGCATGTGCAGAGGAAGCGCCTGAAAGGGATGGGGGAGGTCCTTCGGACCTCTCTCCCTCCCGATCGCCGGGGGGCAGAGGGTTAATCTAGGCACCGTTTGGAAGGGCACAGCCTGCCCTTCCAAACGGTGGCTGTGATTAACCCCTGGGGAGCCGGATCACGATTCGGCGCTGAAAAGCGCCGGATCGTGATCCTCTCCTGGAGCTTGGCCGACATGTCGGCCAAGCCTCCAGGAACTCCCCCTGAGGACTGGCGTCATCGTGCATAGCATGATGACGCCAGTCCTGGAGTTAACCCCTAGCTGAACCCCTATCTCCCGATCCGTGGCAGCTAGGGGTTAATGTTTGATATCATTGGATCGGCCAGAGCATGGCCTTTCCAAGGATACCAAACATGAGCATGAAAAATGTTTTTTAAAAAAAATAAAAAATAAAATAAAAAACAAATATTAAAAAAAAAAAAAAAATAAACAAGTTTTTTTGTTTTTGTTTTGTTAATGCAGCAATATTGTTCCCATTTCAATTATAATGTGAACAATAATGCTGCACTAACGATTTTTGTATGCGGTGCGTTTGGTAAAAAAAAGCGCGAAATTTTCCCCAAAAAAAATGTAACAAGACCCCATTTCTAATTTTTTTAACAAGCGCACCCCATACAAAATATAACCGCAAACGATCGCATGTTAAAATGTGAAAAAAACACTTTACACATAATAAATTATTGAAAATTCAAATTTTATTGCATTTTTGTTATAATATACAGGCATGACATAACGTATACATATAATAATGACATATTATGAATCTGCAAGTCTGCCGGAAAGAACGATATATAATATGTCTGGGTCATATGTCAAAATATGGCTACAAAACGCGGTTAATCATGATGAGCGAAAGCGGTAAAAATGACCTCAGCACAGAGGTGTGAAAAGCCTCAGCAGCGAAAGGGTTAAATGCAGCATATTAGGATGTTTTAGGGAAATTAATTCTCAAATCTCAATCAGAAGCAGACACCACCCCACCCTCAGTATGGTGTACAATGTATCAAATTGATTACCAGACTAAAAACACCTGGTGTTAGGCCCATTTGTGAACAGAGGTCATTTAGAGTTGATAATCTTTCCACGTACACATTAGTTTTTAATTCAATATCTAATAAACCGTTGCTTATAATATTTTGCAGTAAAGAGTCTTCTTATTTCTAGATTTTTTAGTATTTTTTTAAGCATTTTCTATACTTTTTTCAAACTTTCCTTTTTTTTTTTAACTCGAACCGAACAGACCCAAAAAGTTCGAAATTCGCAAACTTTTGAACTGCCAAAGTTCGGGTCGAACTCCGAACCGTCCGAACCCGAACAGCTCATCCCTAGCTAGAAGCCATGGAGGGGATGAACTGGCTAAGAAATTTTGTAGGTAAAATAACAACACAGCGCTTAAAGAGACCGAAGTCCAAAAAAGACAGTGGGGTAGATACTCAATATGTCCATAAACTGAAGTCGGTATCTTTAAGAGGAGATCTTCTCAAAGCAGTACCGATGAGGTATGTACTGTAGGGAGGAAACACAAAAACAGAGGACCAAAATTGCGCAGTAGGACAGTACCCACAGTGAGAGTATTGTACATCAATTATCAACTCACATTCTGTGGAGCCCACAACCGGCTCCCAGGAATAAGGCGAGCAGGGACTTTATATAGGATGCCCATAAAACCTTCCAGCGACTTCTTCAGGGTTCACCAGAGTAAGGACACTGTGAGATATTTGACAGAAACCAAAAGGCACCTCCTAGTGCAATAAATCACACACAATTTTGTATTTTAAAGGAGATAGCCAAATTCAAACTCACACACTATTGAGCCTCTATTGGCTCCGTCACAATACGCTTAGGGAATCGTAAGGTGTTCCCCAGACCTTCTTTGCAGGAGTTATGGAGGCAGACAGCAATTCGATTAAAAAATTAAAACATTTATTCGCTTTAAAATAGATAGACCATATCTACCAGACTCAAGACCAGGACGCGTTTCGCCAACAAAGGCTTCCTCAGCTGGTTATCCTATAGCATCCTATATAAAGTCCCTGCTCGCCTTATTCCTGGGAGCCGGTTGTGGGCTCCACAGAATGTGAGTTGATAATTGATGTACAATACTCTCACTGTGGGTACTGTCCTACTGCGCAATTTTGGTCCTCTGTTTTTATGTTTCCTCCCTACAGTACATACCTCATCGGTACTGCTTTGAGAAGATCTCCTCTTAAAGATAACGACTTCAGTTTATGGACATATTGAGTATCTACCCCACTGTCTTTTTTGGACTTCGGTCTCTTTAAGCGCTGTGTTGTTATTTTACCTACAAAATTGTCACTCGGGTATTTAGAGAAACCCCCTATACAGCATTCAGCGAGTGGGATAGACACCATTCCGGTGGGCGCTTCACCCCTTTTTCTTTTCTATGGCTAAGAAATTGCTTAAGTAGTACTTTGTTACCGAAAGATTAACCCCTTAACAACAGGAGGGTGGCACCCGTCAGGGGTGGGTTAACGCCGGCGAGGCGTACAGGTACACTTCATTGAAAGGTGCCGATTTCTACCACCCCAGGGAGCTGACGTTCAGGTCATCTCACTGCAGCCAATATTGCACAGCGCCCCAGCTGTGAGGAGAGGCAGAGGCGGCCCATTGAAGACAGCGGGGCATACATGTACGCCCTGCGTCTTCAAAGCCCTCCCGCCGTGAGGACGGCACAGAATGTCCAGCAGTGACAAGAGGTTAGGTGTGTGTGGTCTTCATATAAATTATCTTGAGGGAAAGGGAGGGTTTGTGAGGGTCCTGAGGACGAGCAACAGCACTAGTGGCCTGCTCTACGGTGGGTGCTCGCTCAGGTCTCACAAGGTTTTAGCTTGCTTGTGCCATTACAGGGATGAATGCTCCATATGCAAATCAGCCTGCTCTCACCCAAAAAAGGTGGCCAGTACTGATTGCCAAGGACGTCATCCCTGCATAAGAGGTGCAGCAACCCCAATGATCGTTTCGGCCTTGTTAGGCCCTGTCAGGAGGGTATAGCTGACACCCCTCTAGGCACATCAAGCAAGGGGTCCACGTCTGGATGAACCTGTAAACTTATAGTGAGGGAAAGGGGGGTTTGTGAGGGTCCTGAGGACGAGCAACAGCACTAGTGGCCTGCTCTACGGTGGGGCCAGCTCAGGTCTCACAAGGTTTTAGCTTGCTTGTGCCATTACAGGGATGAATGCTCCATATGCAAATCAGCCTGCTCTCACCCAACAGGGTCATCCAGATGTGGACCCCTTGCTTGATGTGCCTAGAGGGGTGTCAGCTATACCCTCCTGATGAGGCCTAACAAGGCCGAAACAATCACTGGGGGATGCTGCACCTCTCGTGCAGGGATGACGTCCTTGGCAGTCAGTACTGGCCACCCTTTTTGGGTGAGAACAGGCTGATTTGCATATGGAGCATTCATCGCTGTAATGGCGCAAGCAAGCTAAAACCTTGTGAGGCCTGAGCGGGCACGCACCGTAGAGCAGGCCACTAGTGCTGTTGTTCGTCCTCAGGATCCTCACAAACCCCCCTTTCCCTCACTATAAGATTACAGGGTCATCCAGACGTGGACCTCTTGCTTGATGTGCCGAGAGGGGTATCAACTATACCCTCCTGACGAGGCCTAACAAGGCCGAAACGATCATTGGGGGTTGCTGCACCTTTCATGCAGGGATGACATCCTTGACAGTCAGTACTGGCCACCCTTTTTGGGTGAGAGCAGGCTGATTTGCATATGGAGCATTCATCCCTGTAATGGCACAAGCAGACTAAAACCTTGTGTGACCTGAGCGGGCACCCACTATAGAGCAGGCCACTAGTGCTGTTGCTCGTCCTCAGGACCCTCACAAACCCCTTTTTCCCTCCATATAAGTTATCTCTATGAATACCCCACCTGTACCAGCTGGTTGGAGTAGAGGTAACATCACTGCTCTGCATGGAGAGAGCCTGTGGAGACATGGGTTTGATTCCGCCCAGAGCTGTTCTCCAGTAAGTGTCATTGGGCAAGACACCTAATGGTACATACTCGCCACCCAGGACATACTTGAAAACAAGAGAAATCTCAATGTATCCTTCCTGGTAAAATACTTTCCTCAAAAAAAAATCTATTTTTTTTTTTAATTTTAGAGGTCATATACGTGTAGCGCTCACTCCCGGAGGAGCCGCTGAAATTGAACCTCGGGTCAGTCTCCCCGCACTAGGGAATAAATATACTCCAGCACCGTCGTGGATTTTATAAATTATATAGTTTACTGGATAAACTGGCATATAATGAGTAACACGGTATATATATATATTTACAGTACTTCATAATGCGGGAAAGAAATACAATGCTTCGTAATTCGAGAAACGCGCAGCGGAAAATAAATTTTCCGATATAATCTCTGCACGTGAATACAACACGTTTGTATATATTGGATGTCCAGGATGTCAGCGTCTCTTCCCCACCCACTTCCTGTCCCCACCCGCAAAGCATGCCGGGAAATGTAGTCCCAATGTTCAGTGTCTCACATCGCGCTTGTCTCCCTCTGGTAGCCAAAAATAAGTACTACATGGTAGGGGATTTAAAACCAGCGCTACACTCTCCCCCTCCTAGAACTCTTGGGTCTCTCCAAGGAGGTACAACAGTTGCATTACATTTTCCACATCTATTAGGCAACATATACAGGCTCAGCAGCAAGCATACAATGGGTTAGATAGACTTCCTCAAGTTGACTCATGCTTTGGGCTACCTCAGCTAACATAGTAGACACTTCGGGCAACCTTCGCACTGTGGTGACAGCCTCTTCAGTGCTATGTCCTGGTGAGTCGTAGGTGGGTCGCTGGGGCGGTCGAACAGAGTGTTTTGGTTCAATCACTTCCTCTTCAGGTGGAAGTACTATAGGCGCGGGTTCAGTTCTTCTTTCTACCACTGGAGCAGACATCTCTTCAGAGTATGATCCTTCCAGTGAAGGCATAGAACTGTAGTCATAAGATTCGACTTCAGGAGCTACAGGGATTTCAATAGTCTCGGGGACTTCTAACTGAAATTCAGGAGCCTCAGGCCTCAAATTACTTTCCCACCTTTCAGGAACTGAGATAACCTCTTCAGGCTCCGGTGAGCGCAGCCAGTCCAGACAAAAACTCTCTTCCTCACTGTCCCTTTCACTCTCTTCGACAGCCCGGGTCTGCTGAGACCGAGAAACGGGAGGCAAACGTGGAGAAGGCGGATTTGGCAGAGAAAGTTCGTCCCCAACTGGTATCCTCACAGTCTCTCTCAAAGGTAATAAATGATTCCGGTGCCAGTTCTTAAGAGGCCCAGCCTTTCCATCCGGCCGGATTTGATACACCGGCAGACCCGGCAGTTGCTTGCAGACAATGTAGACCTGAGAACTCCATCTATCCGCTAACTTGTGCCTCGCAACAGCAGCCAAATTCTTCAACAAAACCCTATCACCGGGTTGTAGATCCTGTATCAGAACTTTCAAGTCATAGTTCCGTTTATTCCTTTGTTCCCTCTTTCCTGAGGTCAAACGGGCCTGTTCAAACTCAGAGGCCAGATTCTTTTGAAGTCTATCCACGTAATTTCTATGGGAAGCTACCGACGTCTGGTCCAGAGATAACCCAAACGCCAAATTAACCGGCAGTCGAGCTTCTCTTCCAACATAAGACGGTATGGTGAGTATCCAGTAGCGTCACTCTTCGTACTGTTATACGCATGCACCAGCGTAGCTATGTGATGACTCCAGCTCTGCTTCTCTGTGTTTGACAGTGTCCCCAGCATATTTAGCAGCGTGTGATTGAACCTTTCGGGTTGAGCATCACCTTCAGGGTGATATGGTGTAGTTCGGGTCTTTTCAATTCCCGGCAGTCCCAGTAATTGCCCAACAAGCCGGCTTTCAAAGTCTCTACCCTGATCAGAGTGTATTCTCCTTGGTAGGCCGTAGTGAACAAAGAACTTTTCCATCAGAACTTTCGCTACTGTTGGAGCGCGTTGGTCTCTTGTAGAAAAGGCTTGGACGTAACGTGTGAAGTGATCAGTCACTATTAAAATATTTCCCTGCCCACTAGCATCCGGCTCTAAGCACAGGAAGTCAATGCACACCAAATCCATGGGTCCTTGACTTTGCAGATGGGTCATTGGAGCGGTTCGGGTCGGTAGGGTCTTCCTTTGAATGCACCTCAGACATGAATGGCAGTAACTTTCCACTTCAGCTCTCATGCAAGGCCAATAGAACCTGTCTCGCACCAGCTTAAAAGTCCTTTCTGCGCCCAAATGTCCATGCTCATCATGTAGCGATCGCAGTACACTCTCCCTATGTTTAGTGGGAAGGAACAACTGTTGGGTCTCTTCAGCATTGGTAGAGGGGCCCCTTCGGTAGACCACCCCATCCAACATCTTCAGCCGTTCCCACTCTTTGTAGACCAATCTGGCTCCATCTTGGGAATTGGTCAGCAGAATTTCCCGCTGGTTCACAGTTAGGGCCTTTATGGTTAACGCAATTAAGGGGTCTCTAGTCTGATCAGCTTTCAGATCCTGTTTTGAAAAGGTAGGCAGACTTTCATCCCTCAACTGCGTAGGGTTGCAGTAGAACTCCGGAATAGCCGCAGCCATGACTCCTATGGCCTCCGCTTCAATCCCTCCCTTGACCCAGCGCTCTGCTCCTTGACACAAAGCTTGTACCCCGTCTGGAGTTAACTGAGTCCATTCTGTAGTGTAGGGTCTTCTCGACAAAGCATCAGCATCTCAATTATTCACCCCAGGGCGATATTTCAGGCTGAACCGAAACCCTGACAGAGCGGCCAACCACTGATGTCCCGTTGCGTCCAGTTTTGCAGTAGTAGGGACGTAGGTAAGAGGATTGTTGTCTGTCTTTATCACAAACTCGGCCCCATACAGATAGTCCTTTAGCTTGTCTACCACTGTCCACTTTAAGGCTAAGAACTCCAACTTGTGAGTAGGATGGTTCTTTTATGAAGGCGTAAGGCTCCGGCTCACATACGCTACAGGCCTCAGTAATCCACCATACTCTTGATACAGGACTCCTCCTAGGCCTTCTCTGCTGGCATCCACATGTAACTCGTACGGCTTGTGAGGATCCGCATAGGCCAAGACAGGAGCTCGAGTTAAGCTCTCTTTCAGCTTCGTAAAAGCACCCTCACATTGACTAGTCCATTCTCCCTGGATAGACTCTCGAGCTTTCCTTGGCCCTGGAGCTGACGGATTTCGGTCAGAGACCTTGCAGCCTTCTTCGGTGCTTTCCTTCTGTAGGAGCTTGTTCAGTGGTTGAGCAATTTTTGCGAATCCTCCTACAAATCTTCGATAATAAGAGCAGAACCCCAAGAAAGATCTAAGTTCAGTAACGCTTCGGGGTCTAGGCCAAGAAGCTACAGCCTCCAACTTCCGAGGATCTGTCGAAACGCCTTCTGCTGAGACCACATGTCCCAGATACGTAACAGATGGTAAACAGAATTGACATTTCTCCAGAGATAGTTTCAATCCCTCTTCATGGAGCCTCTTCAAGACCTTCTCCAAACGTTGTTCATGTTCTTCCAGAGTCTTCCCGAACACAATTATGTCATCCAGGTACACTAATACTTCGATCAGATTCATGTCCCCGACTGTCTTCTCCATTAACCGTTGGAACGTGGCTGGAGCCCCAGTAAGGCCTTGAGGCATTCTGTTAAATTCGAAGAACCCCAATGGGCAGATGAACGCAGTCTTCTCTTTGTCTTCAGGATGCATTGGTATCTGGTGATACCCGCTTCGCAGGTCTAGTACACTAAACCATTTTGCTCCCGACAAACACTGTAAGGCATCTTCTATCCGAGGAGTAGCATATTGATCTGGGATGGTTCTCCGATTCAGCGTGCGATAGTCTATGCATAGGCGGACAGAACCATTCTTCTTCCGGACCATTACTATTGGAGATGCATATGGGCTCCTGGACTCTTGGATCACCTTGGTTCTTTGCAGTTCATTCAGCTGTTCTCGTAGATCATCCAAGTCTCCCAGCGGAACTCGTCTTGACCTTTCACGAAACGGCTTGTCCTCTTGTAATCGAATGCGGTGCTCAGTACTTTTAGCTAGGCCCACGTAGAACTCATCTTTCGAGAACAAGTCTCTCCACTTTAGAACTTGGGACTGAAGACGTTTCTTCCATTCAGGTGAAATGGGAGTGTCCTTGGGGTAGAACCTTTCATCTGGAATCTCTATATCCACTCCCCCTCCTAAATCGGTAGGAGAGAGGGGCGTAGCGGACGCTACTTGCCCGATAGGCATTCATGCTTTAAGGACTACTGGAGAATCAGACACATTGCACACGCTGACTGAGACTCTTCCTCGTGTTCTTTTCAAAGCTTTAGTGGAGATTATTTCAGGGATTACTTCTACTCCGGCTTCACTCCCATGATTAAAATCGGTTTCCAGTACCACATAGGGCCCTGGTTGCGATCCGTTCAACTTGACTGAGGCCCAGAAGCTCGCTACTTCTCCCGATTGCAGAACCTTTTCTGTTCCTTCTAGTCTCCATAGGCGCCCCACTTCGGCAGGTGCCTTCTGTTCTTCGACCATTCTCTGATAGACTGGACGTAACATTGGGTGTACCCCTTCAGTAGAACCGTCTTCCAATATGATGGGTGTCAGGAGACGTCGGACCAAATCAGTATTCGTCCCCACTATCATGGAACTCCTGTTTGCCCCTGAAGGCCGAGGACACACAATGGCCAATGCATCACAATCTCCGGACTGTCCGATGACTTCGGATCTGATCTCCAATTTCACCTGTAGATACCCGTCATAAGGGAGTTTCTCAGTTCCGATACCCCAGATTGCCAGATCCTTCAATTTCTGTAGAGGGATGTGCTTCAAGTGTTTCTCATAGAAGTCTCGGTAGATCAATGTCACTTGAGCCCCTGAATCCAACAGGGCTTTAGTGTAGTCTCCTTCCACTTGGATTGGCACAATAGGGGAAGGACCTATCAGCTGGTCAGGAAACTTGGTGGTGGTACCAGGACACTTAGACCCAGTTTGTTGTACCCTGGCCTTCTTCTTGGCCCGTGTAGGTTTTGGGTGTGCATTGCTTCCCCATGACGTAGGTCCGGATGCTAAGGGAGTGACTCTTTCAGTCCTGGCAGGCTCGGCAGTTGGCCAGACCTTGGGCCCTCTCGCCCTCTTAGTCCTGGCTTGATTTTTGGAGTGTGTTTCAACCTTCGGGCACCCAGGTTGCTCCTTCACTTGTGCCCTCTGGCGTTTCCCGCCGGTAAGGTAGATAACAGTCCTTGCAAAGCTTTCAAGAACTCCTCAACTCTATTTCCTTCAGGCTTTTGGCTTTTGCATTGTGCACGGAAATGGCCCATTTCTCCACAACTGAAACATCTCTTCTTTGAAAGCGGAGACGCAGTCGCCTGCTGTGATTCGGTTGAAGGACCCTGGCTAGACGCCACAGCAACTCCGGTTGTCTGCATGTCTGTAAGGAACTTCTGCATCTCTGTCTGTGTCTCTGTCACCTTCAACAATGCTCGGCACAGTTCCGCGTGCGCCTGTTGCAATTCTGCTTGAGCTTCTTGTACCTTCTTAACAGTTTTGTGCAACTCACCATGCGCAGAGAGGTTTAATTCTTTGACAGCCTTCTCTGTGGATTTAAAAGTGATCAGATGCTCTTGTTCGTCCACGTCAGATCCATAGGCATCCAACGAGTCACTTTCAGGCTGCAAACATTCGTTATGCCTCACAGGTTGCGCGTAAACTCTTTCTCCTCTCCTGAAGGATTTTTCTTCCAGTAAAGCCTCCTCCTCTCTGACAGCTCGGATCAGTTCCAGGTACTTCAGTTCTTGATTACCGTCCCTGCTTCTCAGCTGCAGCATCACTGGATCTAGATGTTGAGCGCCCCTCAGGATCTGTTTTATTCAGATCTTATCTACTCCAGCCGGTTCGGCCCATTTCTTGAGGAGTATCTGGTGCAGAATCTTATCTAGGCGCCTCATATATTCGGTCATTCTCTCACCTTTCCGCTGGTAGGTGTGTTCATACTGATATACGAGCTCTGCAGCCTTTTCCGTTCGCCCCAAAACTTCCTCCAGAACATTTAAATAATCTAAAGCAGTGCAGTCTCTTTTACTCAATTTTAGGTTTCTTACAGCCTCTGACGCAGGTCCTTTAAGCTCTCAGTGATCCTTTGCTTTTTCTGTGCTTCAGGGACGTCCCACTCATCCAGAGCCTGCATCGCCTGTTCCACCCATTCTTCGAAGGTTTCTTCTCCCGCCAGAGTTGGTTAGTTTCCTGTAAAATTTCTCAACCGTCGATAACCAAAGTTAGTGTGCCGAGGGCTTGTTCTCTGACATTTAGCCAGCAAATCTCCAATAGCCACTATAAATTCAGGCCCGATCATGGCCAACGGACTGGGCGCAGGAATACTTGCGGATTCGCCACGTGGCGCACTTGGCTGAATCAGTTGGACTTCCACTTCATCGGTCAGCTTCACGCTCGCGCCCTGAAAACACACTGGAACACCCTTTCTCCACTGAAAAAGAACATACGTGTGAGAGGTATCTGGGTTCTCTTTAATGTCCAGGATTAACCCCCGATGATCTGGTGTCAGCGCGGCCACGCCTGGCAAATCTGATCTTCGGCCCATGTGTCTGCAGGAATATCCATGACTATACACAATTCTAACTGACTACTGTGCTCCTCACACCACTTGGCAGCAGTGTCTGGATCCATATTTAACCCTTTAAATGCGGTTTTTCCAGAGACTGGATCCCGGAAACGAGCCCCCGGGTGAACCTCGGGTCAGTCTCCCCGCACTAGGGAATAAATATACTCCAGCACCGTCGTGGATTTTATAAATTATATAGTTTACTGGATAAACTGGCATATAATGAGTAACACGGTATATATATATATTTAGAGTACTTCGTAATGCGGGAAACGCGCAGCGGAAAAGAAATACAATGCTTTGTAATTCGAGAAATGCGCAGCGGAAAAGAAATACAATATATCTTTAACCCCCTTTGTGGTTGGGGAGTGAGTCCCGTACAGGTTATGTCCCAAAGAATGTATGTGTGTGAGTGTATTGGTACCCGGGTACAATATTCAACTGGCCAGTGAATTATTTATGAGGTATCTTCGACTAGTCACGTTGGGGCCCTGTGGGTTTTGAAACAAATTGCAGCGTGCTTTCGATTTTTCACAACGGCCTGGAAGGCCTCTCACCCATCCGCCAGATACTCTGTGCTCCGCTCGACCCAGGACGTCTCTCCGCTCGATTTTGACTGGGGTTCTCTGTGTCACCGGCTCCGCTGTCTGGCTTGTCTGTATCTGCCTCAGAAGTCCAGCTCACCGCCTGCACTCCCTCTTGGATCAATCTGCGGTTCTCCTAACTCGGGGTCCTCCAGCTCACTCGGTATCAGCTCAGGCTACTGTGGTGGATCACTGGGTCTTCATTAGATAAAGGCGGAAAACCCGGTCTCCAGCTCGGTCAGGCCCCACCTGCGCTCCGGCCTGGTCACTGTCCAGTTCAGCTACACTGCATCTTGCTTCTCTCACTCCTAGGCGCACTCTGCCAGCTCTTTCCACGAGGCTCAGGATGTCAGCGTCTCTTCCCCACCCACTTCCTGTCCCCGCCCGCAAAGCATGCCAGGAAATGTAGTCCCAATGTTCAGTGTCTCACATCGCGCTTGTCTCCCTCCGGTGGCCAAAAATAAGTACTACACGGCAGGGGATTTAAAACCAGCGCTACATACACATACACATTCCTGTCTGAAAGGAAGCACAGCTCTCCTCTCTGACTTATTTGAGTTAAGGAGTGGGCTCAGTGTCAAATTATTACAGTTATAGGTCACTATATAAAGCAGGGATTTTAAACTCCGCCCCCAGATGTTGGTTGCCAACAATTCTCAGAATTCTTTGAATGCAATAGATGGCCAGAGAATCGTAGGAGTTGTAGTTCAGAGACAAATGTGGGGCCAGAGATTGAGATCCCTGAAACACAGGAACAAGGGATCCGTTTACACTACCGTCTCCCACCCTGTCCTCCAGTACCTTTCTCCTGCTGACACAAACCAGACTACTGCTTCTACCCCACTCCTCTTTGACCTCAAGGGCACCTTGATGCCTTGAATCCTAAGCTTCTCTCCACCGCTATCCATCCACTTCTCCTTCTGATCTCAACATCCAAATCTACTGGCAAAGCCACTGATATCTACAACTCTGCCCTCTTCACATCACTTAACGAACTTGTTCCTACCTCTCTTCATCCTACATGCAGGCCAAAATACACACGCTACCTTCAGCAGTGTTCTAGTGCAGCTTAATTTGGTTGGAGAAAGTATCGCATATTGGCTGACTTCCTGCACTACAAACTCATGCTCCATTCCTACAGTCTCGCTCTATCCATCACTAAACAATTCTATTTCTCATCCCTTATCGCATCCTTTTCTCTCTCTTGACCTTTCTGCTGCATTTTACACTGTTGACCACCCTCTCCTGCTCCTCATGCTGCATCAACTTGGCCTCGGTGACACTGCTCTCTCCTATCTCTCTCTTCACTCCTTCAGTGTCTCCTTTGCTGGTGCCTCTTTTCCCCCAGTTCCTCTTTCAGTTGGGGTACCTCAAGGCTCTGTTCTGGGTCCCCTCCTCTTCACGATCTATACTGCCTTTCTGGGCAAACTCATTTCTTCTATGGACTCCAATATCATCTCTATGCTGATGACATCCAAATCTGCCTTCCTCCACCAATCTCTTTCCTCCTGTGTTGGAACGTGTTACTGTCTGCCTATCAGTTGCCTCTGATTGGATGACCTCCCGTTTCCTAAAGCTCAACCTCTCCAAAACTGGACTTCTCAGCTTCCCTCCCTCTAAAACTAACATTCCTGCACCCATTTCCCTTCAGGTGAATGGAGCCACCATTACCTCTACCTCTCAGGCTCATTGCCTCAGGGTCCTCTTTGACTCTGATCTCTCCTTCACTCCTCACATTCTGTCACTAACCAAATCTTGCTACTTCCACCTAAAAAACATTGCACGTGTCGGTCTCTGTCTTAATCAAGACTCTACTAAAAAGCTCACCCAAACTCTTATTGTCTCCCGCCTTGACTACTGTAACCTCCTTCTCCCTGGCCTTTAGAGGTCCCAGATTCTCCCTCTGCAGTTTGTTATGAATGTTTGTGCTAGGCTCATCCTCCTCACCTCACACGTCGCCCCTTTGTCAATCTCTGCACTGACTCCCTGTTTCCTTTAGAATCCAATTCAAAATACAGGTGCTCACTTACAAAGCTCTCCATATCTACACCCCTGCCTACATCTCCTCCCTTGTTTGCAGGTACATCCCGTCCCAACCACTTTGCTCTGCCAATGATCTGATGCTATCAGCTCCACATACCGCACCTCCAATTCTTGCCTTCAAAACTTTTACTGAGCTGCTGCCTTTCTATACAACTCCCTCCCCCACAACATCAAACTCTTCCAGTCTCTCCAGTCCTTCACGATGTCTCTGAAAACACAATACTTCAGAGAAGCCTGGCGGCTCACTCCATGATTTCGTCTGCTGCACATTCTTGCTCCATTACTTGTAACTGTACCCCTAGCAGAACAGGTTTTCCAGATATCTGAATCACAGCACAGGTGATATGATTTGCTGCTCAGTGATTGCAGGATTCAGTCTGCATTTCCCCCAAGGTAATCCGAGGACAGGGATGGGAAACACTGCACTACAGCATAGTTAAAACTTTGTATTGTTATTATTAACATTTTCAATATCTTCACTCTTTTGACAGAATTATTCTGACAAAATTATTCTTATATGACTTATTCCCCATGTTCTAAACTTTAGCCAAATAAGGAATAATTAAGCAGCTCTATATTTTCCTTTATACTTCAAGTTCATGTTACTAGTTCTCATATTATTTAAGTGTGTTCGTGTCATTTATGTAAATATATGCACATGCTTTGTTTTACATTGCTTTCTATTGTGATACTGACAAAGAAATAACTATTTCAGACAATGTTTTTAGAATACAAGTAGATCAGAAACATCTTACATTCTTTTATTAAGGTGAAAACATTGCACTCTAAACTTGTGGTTTTATAGAGTAGATCAATTTTTACAAATTACACATGTCAAATGTTATGACATTTTCAAATAAATAATTCACTTTTACAAATAGAGACCTGTGATAAATTGCCCCATTGACTCTATGCTGAGATACGTATAGAATTTAATTTTTCATTCCATAGGGAAATTCACTTGGACAATATGGCCAAGGTCAAGAGCAAAGTAGAAAACTAGAATTGGATCAGGTTTACCAGATTTATTCCTTGTACTCTCTGTTGATTTCCCATGAGGCAACATTTTCTAAAATCTGTGCAAAGGGGGTGTGTTGTTTTCTAAACTAATCAACATAAGAGATGGAATCTGAATGAGATAAGATAGTGAGTTTAAAGACTTCTAATCCACCCCCTGACGATGTCCAATCATGGCCGGCCCGTCTGTGGTGCCAGATGGAGCCATGACTCCAGGCAGCACTTTCCAGTGGCAGCATTTTGGGCCTCAACTAGACACACCACACATTACTATGTGGTGTATTACTGTGGAGCTCTGTGATACGCTCATATACACACATTACTGTGAGTTCTATTGATGTGGAGCTCTGATATGCTCACATACGGTACAGCTTCTTTTTTTTGAGGGGGCGCAGCATTTCATCCTTGGAACCAGGCAGCACAGCGTCTTGGGCCGGTCCTGTGTCCAATGAATACATCCCACACAATACAATGAGATGTGAGTCAGTGATCAACCCATAGACTCCATTCTATGGCCATTACCACACAGTGAGGAGCAAGTGATGTAAAGATACTGTGGCAGTATCACAAAACATAAGATTCCGAAACGGATGCATCCAGTGACACATATAGAGTAAAATATTTTCTTAACTAAACATTCAAGAGAAAAACAAAGTACCTGTAAGATATCAGCAACATAAAATAAACAAAATAAGGACATTTCATTTTTTTGGTGGTAGTGGCCCTTGAACAGTAGTGAGGTTTGAAGCTTAAATATGTCTTTTACTTAACCTTACCATTGCAAAATGTAGTAAAATGTATCACCATATATGCAAATAAGTTTAGCTTCCATTTTCTGGTATCAGGCCAATTAAGACACAAAGTGCATATAAATATTACACCAAGAGCTACTTAACTAAATTAACAGTGTTTCATTCCTATTAGGCAGTCACTTAATGTAAAGTGTTGGTTTACACAAACTCATACGCTCATGTGCGCTCACATAAATCTCAGAGTTTGACTCGGTCTTCATTTCCTCTGTACAATCACTTTATCTTGCTAGAAAAAGTATTCCATTTATTTTAAAAAGTTAAATAAAATTAAAATTACAATTTTGAAAAATATATCTTTTAATACGTACACTCAAAATACTTTAACAGCTTGTATAGTTCATGAACATGCAAATACAGATATGACAGATATTTAATATATTGCACCTTTGTGTTTAATGTATTAATATGTGGTCGTTTATTCTTTCCAAATTTGAAAGTCTGAATTGCTGTGAAATGCTTCAAACTATTTTTGGAATTTTCTACTTTATAGGTTTTCATAAATAACTGCAATTTCACTGGTTAAATTAGACACAAAGGGATAGTGATAGAATTGCCGCATTTTATATGTCAAAATGCTTTTCTTTCATTTTCCAATGAAGCAAAATGCACTTGCATATTATGGCACATTTTTCTGTCAATGGTAAGGAAAGGTGAAAGGTTAAAACTAGGGTACTCCAGTTTCCCTTTCGCAGTATGTATGGGTTGAGGGTATCTATCCATCCATCCATTCATCTCTCTTGCCTGTTTATCAATCAATATACTCATCCACACCATTGTACTCTCCCGACTTGACTATAGTAATAATCTTCTAGCTGGCCTCCCTCTCTCCCGCCTCTCCCCCCTACAATCCATTCTGAATACCTCTGCCAGGCTCATCCACCTCACCCGCTACTCTGTCCCTGCCGCTCCTCTCTGCAAATCCCTTCACTGGCTCCCCATCCACTGCAGAATTAAATTCAAAATCCTTACCCTGACCTACAAAGCTCTCACTAACTGAGCTCCCCACTACCCCCCCAAATAAACCCCAGCCCACTCCCTAAGGTCGAATAGTGACCTGCACTTAGTTTCTCCATGCATCACCTCTTCCCATGATAGACTGGAGGATTCCTCACACGCAGCCCTCATCCTCTGGAATGCTCTACCTCATACTGTCAGACTTTCCCCTAGTTTCCCCTCTTTCAACACTCCCTTAAGACATTCCTATTTAGGGAAGCCTACCACCCGACTCGCTGATACACCCCACCGCCCCAACCAGTCCATCACTCTCACCTTGCAGTCCATCACTCTCACCTTGCAGTCAAATTCACACGGGAATAGGGCCCTCATTTCCTCCTGTACTTGGTTATCAAATGTTGTTCAGTGTATTGTAACCCTGTCTACATTGTGCCCATTGCTCAGCGCTGCGGAATATGCTGGTGCTAAATAAATAAAGAATAATAATAATAATATACAGTATAATGTAATAGGCATTAGCCCTTCTCTGTTATAATTGTCATAATTTAAGCACCAAAAATAAAGACATCAAAGCTTATACAAAAAAACAGATAATTAATATAAAAACGTTACAGGCATTTGTATTTTCTAATTACGATTAGAATTTTATTTTATTACAGAATTAAAAATAAATTATTTTACTAATTGTGCATTATTTATATAATTCATGGGCCCTGTTCCAGCCAAGCCGTTACCAATAATGAGAGCGCTAAGTATAACAGCTCCACTCATTAGCACTGACAGCTTCTGCTCTATTCCAGCTGTAAATGTATCTTGCAGCTCGGCTGTCTCGTTTCTCTACTGTACTTTGTATAAGAGCTAATGTAGTGGCAGCCAGAAAACAGCAAGTGATTTCAAGGTTGCTCGTTATTCTTGTCAGCAACCAATTATGAACAAAAATTACCAGTTGAAATAAAATGGTGGTACGTGATTTTGCTTTAATAATACTGAAAAACATCAACCCCTCACCCAAGAAAAAATACTTACAGGGTTATTCAGAGAGAGGTGAAAACCAGGAGAATGACTGGAGAAGCAAAAATTCTAGGTCAAAATAGCCAAACCAGAAAAGTTTTCCCATTTATCTCACTATTCAACTCGGCTATTTGGTCTAGATTGTTCTCTTCTCCTGCCATTCTCCTGGTTTTCACCTCTCTCTGAATAACCCTGTTAGTGCTCATCCAGCTTCGAATCCAATGCCTCCTCTCACCACAAGCAGCCATTTAGAACAAGTAGATCCCAGATACGTTCCTCTGGCTATTATTATAATGGTTAAATGTGACATATATTTAGCAACGTACATTAAATCCCGAGAAAATGGCTTTCCATTACCCACACAAAAAATATATAAAGAGTCATCACGCTGTATATGTTTACTGTCGATTTTTTTTGGCAGAATTCTTTTTATTATTATTCATAGGACCTTATATATTATTTCTAGACATTTTCGTGCAGTATTTTTTATGAAAACACCTGTTAAAGTTGCGTTTTTCCTTTTCACCCTGTTTGGCGCTCTTTTCTGCAGGTCATTTGTTTTTTTCGGATCCATTCAGTCGGTTTGTGACGGATCGACGGATGCGTTTGGCGGGTATTCAGCGGTTTTGCAGTGTTTTTTCCAATCGATTTGGCGGTTTTGCAGTTGTTTTTCGGATTTGTTCGACGGCATTCAATACAGGGATGGCAAATCGGACTCGTCGAGGTGCGGGGAACGAGAGAGCACCGAAGTCTTGGTGACATTTCGGTGCTCTCTGAATAACCCTGATCGTAATCAACAATACCTGAATATAATAACACACACTTAAAAATAAATAAAACCAAAATTGTATTCGTCTCAACATTTATTCATGATCAAAGCAGAAGGTTTAAAACTAGAGAAAAACCTCATAGTTCTACTTTTATAGTCTTTTTCCTAGTGATCAAAAATGCTTATTATATAGTAAGTCTAAAACTAGTGATACAAAGCAGACCTGCAACATTGTGTAAAGTTAAAAGACAACGTTATCATGGGATATAAAAGATCATTCTGCTAGTTAAAGGCCGATTAGTATTTAACTGCATGTTGGCAATTGACAAGTGCTACAATCTGCCTGAAGGATTTGCGAAGATTACTGCAACGTATTCTTGAACAGCATAATAAGGTTTATTAGTTTTGATAAAGCATGCCAAGCTCTATCTTAAAACAAATAGGGTCCTTTAAAGATCACCAGAGGCTAAGCTTAATTTCCCAGAGACATAGAAGACAGCAGAAACGGTACCAATTGCAAAGCAAATAACATAGTAAATTCAACTCTGTATTTAGGGACATGAAAATGATGGGCAACCATTTTCCAGGCTTTTAAACAGAATATTCAAATGAAATGAGCTGTGAATTATCCTATTCATTGTCTGTTGTGCAAGGAAAATTCAGGATAAAAGAAAAAAAAATTAAATATATACCAATCTCAAAAAGCAATAATACATACATGGGAGGATATCTATATCTAATTTAATGTTAATTTAATGTTGCAATATATAAAAAAAATGAGAAACGGGATTAGAAAAATTAATAAAAAGCATACTTCTTTGATTTTTATGATTTCGCACCTAATCTGCTTTAATCTAGAATATGTTAATGATCTTATCTTGTGATACACGGGTGCTAATATATTCAAGGGCCACTGTTAAAAGGGACACTCCAGGGGTTAATTTACTAACCCATCTGTGATGTTTTTTGGACGACTGAAGTTCATTTAAAAAGGATACCCCTAAGGCTAGGGTCAGACGAACGCAGTGCGAACACGCGTGCAGCCGCAGTTTATCACGGCCATAGTAGCAGCAAATGACGGGCAATGACAGGCAATATATGAAGTACGGCCGCACGAAAGTGCGGCCACGCAACGCAAGCGGCAAACGAATGCATTTTTTGGAGCACGTCAAACCGCTAGTACGGACGTACAGAGTGCGCTGCATCCGCTAGCTGCATGTGTGCGTGATTAGGAGACGTCAGACGCTGCTAATGTCCGGCCAACATAACGTCCAGACGCAAAAAGGGTTTTATTGATGATCCGTATAAAATCACGGACGAAAATGCGCATAGTATGACCGCTATCGCGTATTCCGTGAAAAACTACATCCATTCGTTCGAACGCACTTTTTCACGGACGAGGCGAAAAATGCGTTCGTCTGACCCTAGCCTTAACTGCTCAAAAGGTATATATTTTTTTACGTTCTTGAATAGCTTAATACGGATACATATATATATATATATAATAATAATAATAATAGTAAAGGTTATTGTAGTCATCCTTTAATAATAGTAAAGGTTATTGTTGTCATTCTTACATTAAATTCTCTAAAAATAGCAATAATAAATTTTCGCCTTCGTCAATTTCCTGGAGCTGAATGTCTGTAAAGGAAAATAGATGGAAAAAAGAGCACAGGCCAAAATCGTGAGCGCTAAAACTATTTATGTATTCATTCATATAATTAAAGGAACAGTACCACCAAAAAATGAAAAGTTATATGTTGTTTATTTTATGTTGCTGATCTCTTACATGTACTTAGTTTTTCTCTTTTGTGTTTAGTTAAGAAGATATTTTAGTTTATATGTGTCACTGGGGCACCCATTTTGTGATCTTTTGTGTTGTAAACTGCCCCCCCCCCACAGTATCTTTATGTTGCTTGCTGGTTACTTTGTGACAGCTGGGTTAGAATGGGGTCTGTTGGTCGATGACCGGCTGTAACGGTAGCGGTAACGCTGCCACACGAGTAGCGGAGTTGAGATCCTTGAGGGCAATAATATCTGCTTAAGAAACACAAATGGTTCATAAACAACAGACTGCAACTTAATAGCCAAGGAGACACAAGGGTTAACTGAATTGCCTCTAGGCTCTGAAGGTTTCAAGACCAACAGGTTACCTAGGACACGTTCACAAACATGATACGTGGAACGTGAGTCCATGAAGTATTCAAGGTGCAGGGCAGTTAAAGCAAATGGAAAAAATAAATAATCTTTCTGAATTGCAGTTTTCGCATGAACAAAGACAGGAGTAGTACGTTGGGTAACTGTACCTCGAAAGGTCACAAGCGATACCCTAAGACAAGATGGGACAGAACCCGGACAGCGAGCAATAAACCCAGCTACAAGCATAGGGTTAATTGCCAGCGCTCAGAAACAGCAATATTCAAACGTTCCGGTAGAGTGGTCAAAGTACAAGCCGGGTCAGTCAACAGGAGAAGGATTCGCATACAGAAATGGGTCGGTAACAGTAATCAATAAGGAATAAACTTAGCACTGCTGGAAACAAACTCCACGTCAGGGCAATGAGGCCATTCCTCCTTTCCTCTTTTAAACCCGGCAGCTCCTTGTGACTACACCCAGTGGTGTATCTAGGTTTTGTGCTGCCCTAGGCCTGACTAAACTCGTGCACCCCCTAATTTAAATTTGACGCACCCCTTCCTGTCAAGGGCACACCTCTTCCTGGTTAATCCCCACCCTTCCTCTTTAAGCTCCACCTTTTCCTCTTAGAGCTCCGCTTTTTCCTCTTTATATTAAAAGTGGATACCAAGTGCCTACTTGTATATTTTGTATACCATTTCAAATGTATCTATTGAGATAAAGAAAATGATGAAATGTTTAAATTCAAGTATTTTTACAAAGAACAGCCACGCATGTCAAGTAAACGGGATCACAGCCGCTCTAATTGGTGGAACAATAAAATCCACAGAAACGTGCACTGCATATGAGCGTATCACAGAGCTGCATAGCAATAAAACCCACAGAAATGGGCACTGTGTATGAGCATATCAGAGCTGCAAAGCAATAAAACCCACAGAAATGTGCAGTGTGTATGAGCATATCACAGAACTGCACAGCAATAAAACTCACAGTAATGTGCAGTGTGTATGAGCGTATCCCAGAGCTCCAGGGCTATAAAACTCACAGTAATATGCAGTGTGTATCACAGAATGCACAGCAATAAAACTCCCAGCAATGCAATGTGCGGTGTGTATGAGTGCATCAGAATTCACAGCAATAAAACTCCCAGCAATGCAATGTGTGGTGTGTGTCAGCATATCAGAATCCACAGCAATAAAACTCCCAGCAATGCAATGTGCGGTGTGTATGAGTGCATCAGAATCCACTGCAATAAAACTCCCAGCAATACAATGTGTGGTGTGTATGAGTGCATCAGAATCCACTGCAATAAAACTCCCAGCAAACCGAGTGTGTATGAGCACACAGAAATTATTTATTCTACATTTACCGGCCTCTGTCCGCGGTAGGGCTGTGTGCAGAGTCAGCAGGGACTGTGTACAGACTCAGCAGGAGGTCCCTCCAGACCACGTTAGGATCACGGCTGTGCCTGTGCGTGGAGCCATCTTGTCAGCAGTGGGGTGCCACTGCCAGAGGGTGCACTGTGGCTTTGATTCCCTTCCCGGTGGGTGTTCAGTCCAGAATAGAGTGAAGTCCATGTTAGCGAAAGGGCGGGCAGCTGCGTGCATGCGTGTCACGTGGTTCAGCCAGTCAGGTGGTACTGAGACTCAGTACCACCTGACTGGCCGGACCGAGTGTGACCTGCACGCAAGCAGCCTCACCAGGAGCCAGGCAGCTCAATGACACATTTCTATCACTGCAGTGCTGGTTAAGGAAAGGTCCACTTTAAACAGCAGTAAGCAGACAGGGCTTCATATTCTGCTGAACCCCCCCCCCCTTTACCTGCCGTTTACTGTCATCTTCTCTCTCTGGACACAAATCACATCCCCCTCCCCTCTCCTAGAGCTGCTGCGGGGCAGAGGAGGAGCTATGGAGGGAGGAGAGGGGGATTTTTATTCTATTCGATTTTATTCCGTATGCAAACGCCATGCTCCGCTGCTCGTTGTTTGAGAACACAGCTCAAAGCTGACACACAGTGACAGTGGCACCTCCTAGTACCCCCTAATGACACCCCAATAATCACTGGTACCTGGGGCGGCCCGCCCTCCGCCACTCCTCTAAGTACACCACTGCTCTGGTGATATGCTCACACACAAGTTTGGCGAACTGCCAGCAAGTACGGTGCTGTTTGAAGGCAGTGCAAATCCCCATAGAGAAGTAATGGTTAATCTGTTCAGAGAACACCAAACAGCAGAGAAATGTCAGTGAAATGCCCTGATGTTCGGTGGTTTCAATCAGCAGGTTTATTCAGGCGAACCCCATAGGTTTCAATGTTAAAAATATTCCCGTTTTTTATGCAATATCTAATAAACCATTTATTATTTTAATCTGCAGTAAAAAGTCTTTATTTATTTCTTGATTTTTTTTTTTTGTACCTTTTTAGTGATTTTTCAGAATTTTTTGGGCTAAATTCCCCCCTTTTTTTTAATAGCGGTTCTCCTTTTTCTGTAACAGAACTTTTTATTATCAATCATAGGATCTTATATGTAAATTCCAGACATTTTCGTTCAGTAGTTCTTTTGAAAACAGCAGGCCATAGGTTTGCGGTGGCAGCATACAGCGCCGACTCCATGCACTTTGGGGACCCTGCGGTGAATGGTGAATTCACTGCAGGGTTGGGAAATTTTATTCCCCGAAGTGCAGGGAACTACAGAACACCAAAATGTTGGCGTCATTTCGGTGCTCTGTGAGTAACCCAATTAGTGGTGAGGTTTTTTGTTGCCCCCTGGAAAGTGAAAGCCTAGGCCTTGCCTACCCGGGACATACTTGAAAATTAGTGACATCTCAATGTTTCCTTCCTGGTAAAATAGTTTGCAAAAGTAAAAAAAAAAAAATTAGGGGTGGGGCCACCCAGCGGGCCGCCGCCCTAGGCCTGGGCCTTGTTGGCCTAGGCCAAAATACACCAGTGACTACACCAGACCCCCGCCCCAGCAGATGCCAGTCTGCCATCAGGAAGTGCTGGCAACTGACCAGCCAGCGGCACACCACCCTGCCCAGACCCCCCAGGGAGCACAACAGGGGCTGAGGATGTAACAGAACCCCCCGTCTACGGTCGGACTCAGAACGACCTCCAGGCGCCGAAGGATGAGCTGCATGGAATTGGCGAACCAGACGAGGTGCATGAACTTCGCTGGCAGGCAGCCAAGAACGATCCTCAGGACCATAACCCTCCCAGTCCACCAGGTATTGAAGGACACCCCTTACCAGACGGGACTTTAGGATGGCACGGACCTCATATTCCTCCTCACCCTGGGACGTGATAGGCGGAGGTGGAACAGTGACTCGAGAGTACCTATTACAGGTAAGAGGCTTCAGGAGGCTCACATGAAATACATTGTGGATACGTAAATACGGGGGTAAAGCCAGTGCATAAGAGACAGGATTAACACATCTTAACACTTTATAAGGCCCAATAAACCTGGGAGCCATCTTCATGGATGGCACCAACAATTTGATGTTTCTGGTAGACAGCCACACCTTGTCCCCAACCGTATATACCGGTGCAGGACCTCTGCATCTGTCTGCTTTTATTTTTTGTTTCTCAATATTGGCCTTCATGATCTCTTTTACTTTCTCCCATGTCCCTTTCAGGTCATTCAGATGTTCGTCCAAGGCTGGCAAAGCAGTCGCTTGGAATTCAGAAGGGAGCATGGGATGGTCATAACCATAGACTGCATGGAAAGGTGAGTGGCCTGTGGTTTCACTTACTGAGTTGTTTAACGCAACCTCAGCCCAGGGTAACAGGTCTGCCCACTCATTTTGTCTTTCAGACACAAAGCAACGCAAGTACTGCTCAACACTTTGTCTGGCTCTCTCTGCAGCCCCATTAGTTTGTGGGTGATAAACAGAGGAGAAGCTCAACTCAATACCTAGGTTTTCACAAATTCCTCGCCAGAAACGAGACACGAACTGAGTTCCTCAGTCAGATACTATTCCCAGAGGAACCCCATGAAGTCGCACAATATTTTGTATGAATACTGGTACCAGCTCACTGGCTGAAGGAAGCTTTACCAGTGGTATGAAGTGTACCATCTTGGAGAACCTATCTACCACTGTAAGGATTACAGTATGGCCTTTGGAAGGTGGTAGATCTGTGATAAAGTCCATCGAGAGGTGGGACCAAGGTCTCTCTGGCACTGGTAAAGGCTGCAGGAGACCAACAGGTAAGGACCGGGGATTTTTACTTCTACAGCACATGTCACATGTGGCTATGTAGTCCTTAATATCCCTTCGCATACCAACCCACCAGAACTGTTTCTGAATCGTGGCCACTGTTTTATTTATTCCCATATGCCCATAGGGCTTGGAATCATGAAAAGTCATCATCATCTGTGTTCTCTCCTCCTCAGGTACAAACATTTTCCCAGGAGGTTTTTCAAGAGGAGCAACATCCTGACCAGCCTGGATTCTCTCCAACAAAGGAGAAGACACTGTTAAGACCATGGTACCCAAGATCCTCTCGTGAGGAATGATTGGACTGTGGTCAAACGTGTGTTGTTCATATGACTCGAACTGTCTAGATAAAGCATCAGCTTTTGTGTTTTTAGACCCAGGACGATAAGTTAACAAAAAGTTGAAACTTGACAAGAACAGTGACCACCTGGCTTGCCTGGAATTCAGGCATTTGGCATCTCCCATGTACACTAGATTCTTATGGTCTGTGATAATCATTTTAGTGCCTTCTAACAAATAGCGCCATTCTTTGAGGGCCGCTATAACTGCTAGTAATTCTCTGTTCCCTATGTCATAGTTTTTCTCAGCAGGTGTCATCTTTCTAGAGAAAAACCCACAAGGATGTACAGGTCCCTCAGGACTTTCTCTTTGAGACAGAATTGCACCAATCCCTATTACAGATGCATCAACCTCAAGCTGAAATGGAAGGCCTGGTACTGGATGCCTTAGGATAGGTGCGGAGACAAACGCTTCTTTAAGTGACTGGAATGCCTGCTTGGCCTGGTCACTCCAAACCTGATTCTGAGCACCCTTCTTAGTCATGGCCGTGATGGGAGACACCACAGAAGAGAATCCTTTGATAAACATCCTATAATAGTTTGTGAAACCAAGAAATCTTTGTATGGCTTTCAGACCTTGAGGTAGTGGCCATTCTCTGATGGCAGATAGCTTTTTTGGATCATCTCAAACTCATTTGGTGTGATGATGTAACCCAGGAAATGTACTGAAGTTATGTCAAACAGACACTTTCTAACTTACAGTATAGTTTATTCTCCAGTAATCTTTGCAACACTGTCCATACATGGACATGGTGTGTCTCAACATCAGAAGAATATATCAGAATATCATCTAAATAGACGATTACAAAGACTTGCAAAAAATCCCTCAGGACATCATTTATAAAGTCTTGGAAGACTGCAGGCGCATTGCATAGGCCAAAAGGCATAACTAAATACTCATAATGACCACTGCAAGTATTAAAGGCAGTCTTCCACTCGTGGTCCTCCTTGATTCTCACCAAATTGTACGCACCCCGAAGATCCAACTTCGTGTATTTTTTGTCATCTCTTAAGCGGTCGAACAACTCGGATATTAAAGGGATGGGATAGGCATTACGTATAGTGATTCTGTTTAACCCTCTATAGTCAATGCAAGGTCTTAAATCCCCCTCCTTTTTAGACACAAAGAAGAAACCCGCTCCCGCAGGAGAGGAAGAACGACATATGAACCCTTTAGCTAGGTTTTCACGTATATATTCTTCCATAATAGCATTTTCTTTCTGAGAAAGTGGATACACATGACCCCTTGGAGGCATGGTGCCTGGTGAGGTGCATGGTGCACCTGGGACGTAAAAACCCAAGGGCTGAATATAGAATATTTGATACAGTCCTAACCTCAACATCTGAGGAAAGGGATTTAGGGGTTATTATTTCAGAGGATCTAAAGGTAAGTAGTCAATGTAATAGAGCAGCAGGAAATGCTAGCAGAATGCTTGGTTGTGTAGGGAGAGGTATTAGCAGTAGGAAAAGGGAAGTGCTCATGCCACTGTACAGAGCACTGGTGAGACCTCACTTGGAGTACTGTGTGCAGTACTGGAGACCCTATCTCCAGAAGGATATAGACATCTTAGAGAGAGTTCAGAGAAGGGCTACTAAAATGGTGTACGGCTTGAAGGAGAAAAGTTACCAGGAAAGGCTTAATGATCTTAACATGTACAGCTTGGAAAAAAGACGAGACAGAGGAGATATGATAGAAACATTTAAATACGTAAAGGGAATCCATAAGGTAGAGGAAGGGAGTATATTTAAAAGAAACAAAGTAGCAAAACAAGAGGACATAGTCTTAGATTAGAGGGGCAAAAGTTTAAAGGTAACATCAGGAAGCATATATTTTACTGAGAGGGTGGTGGATACATGGAACAGTCTTCCAGTTGAAGTGGTAGAGGCCAAAACAGTAATTGAATTTAAGCAAGCATGGGATAGGCATAAGGCTATCCTAAACAAAAGATAAATCCAGGTAAAGTATCCATGTAATTGGGCAGACTAGATGGGCCGAAAGGTTCTTATCTGCCGACATCTTTCTATGTTTCTATGTTTCTATGTTTCTAATAGGTCTATGGTACAATCATATGGCCTGTGAGGTGGCAAGATCTTGGATTTACCCTTATCGAACACCTCCTTTAAGTCTTTGTACCACTTGGGTACTGCAGTAGAGAGTGGAGGAGCAGTGGCTACATTCAAGCTACCAACTGTAGCAGTCATGCCCAGACACCTGGACCAGCATTTTGATCCCCACGATTCCAACTCCCCTTTTCCCCAGTTCACCACTGGGTTGTGTTTAGCTAACAATGGATAGCCCAATATGATAGGCACGGTATGAGACTCAATGATTTGTAACTGTATTTTCTCTTTATGCAGAACACCAGTGCCAAAAGATACAGGAACAGTTTGATGTGTGACATGAGGTCTTTTCAACCTTCTGCCGTCAATACTCTCAATGAGAAGTGGCACCTCTCTCTCAACCAGAGGCACTTGGTGAATGGCAGCAAACCCAGAGTCTAGAAAATTTCCTGCAGACCCAGAGTCCAGTAATGCCTCAGTGTCAAATTTGACCTTTTCCCAACCAATGGTTACAGGCATTACCACTCGAGAATTTTTTCTTTCTTTTCTTATCAGATACTAGAGACACGACAGTGGTACCTAAAACCTGTCTCACAGGCGATACCAGGTTTGCTTGTGACACAGTAGACCTCTCGGGTCTTTTGGGGCATTGTAACCGAAAATGCCCTCTATCAGCACAATAAAAACAGAGGCCCTCCTTGAGGCGATGTTGTCTCTCCTCTCCTGATATGAACGACCTAGTTGCATAGGCTCTGGTTCAGCAGGCATGGGTCTGGGAGGAGATACAGCAGGAACAGACCTAGGAATAGAACATGTATCGTGAGGCTGTTTCTGTGACTTGCTACGACCAGACCTTCTGTCTCGCATCTGATCATCAAGAGCAATACAATAATCAATCAGATTTTCTAAGTCTTCAGGCAAAGACAAAGGTGCTAATTCATTCATAACATTCTCGGACAGGCCTTCGAGAAACGATGTAACAAGCACTTCATTTTGCCACTGTAATTCTGCTGCTATTGTCTTGAATTCTATGGCATATTCAGCAACTCGGCGGTTGCCCTGGGAAATACGCCACAAGGCTCTAGCTGCCCCTGTAGCCCTTCGAGCAGGGTCAAATGTACGTCTCAAGTCATTCATAAATGCAGCATAATTATAAATCACTGGTTTCTTTAATTCCCATAAAGGGGTTGCCCACAGTAGAGCTTTCTCAGTCAGGTGGTTAATCACATAACCCACCTTAGCTCTATCTGTAAGACACATAACTGGATTCAACTCAAACATGATATCAATTTGGGTTATGAACCCTCTGCATAAACCAGAATTCCCACTGAAACAGGTAGGTGTCTTTAAACTCACATGAGATACTTCAGTAGCGATCACAGTTTGGGGAGCCTCATTAACTGCAGGAATAAAGGGTGGCGTCGCCTGACCTAACTCCTTAGGTTGATTCAGGAGTAGGCCCAAAGCCTGAGCAAATTGATCCATCCTATGATCCTGCTCCTCTAGTCTACGATCTTGCACTTCCTGTCTATGGAGTTGTTCCTCCTGTTTACTAATCAAGTCGCCTAATTTGGACATGAGTTCAGATAATATTGCCGGATCCATTGGCCCTGACGTAATGTAGCGGTAGCGGTAACGCTGCCACACGAGTAGAGGAGTTGAGATCCTTGAGGGCAATAATATCTGCTTAAAAAACACAAATGGTTCATAAACAACAGACTGCAACTTAATAGCCAAGGAGACACAAGGGTTAACTGAATTGCCTCTAGGCTCTGAAGGTTTCAAGACCAACAGGTTACCTAGAACATGCTCAGAAACATGATACGTGGAACGTGAGTCCGTGAAGTATTCAAGGTGCAGGGCAGTCAAAGCAAATGGCAAAAATAAACAATCTTTCTGAATTGCAGTTTTCGCATGAACAAAGACAGGAGTAGTACGTTGGGTAACTGTACCTTGAAAGGTCACAAGCGATACCCTAAGACAAGATGGGACAGAACCCAGACAGTGAGCAATAAACCAAACTACAAGCATAGGGTTAATTGTCAGCGCTCAGAAACAGCAATATTCAAACGTTCAGGTAGAGTGGTCAAAGTACAAGTCGGGTCAGTCAACAGGAGAAGGATTCGCATACAGAAATGGGTCGGTAACAGTAATCAATAAGGAATAAACTTAGCACTGCTGGAAACAAACTCCACGTCAGGGCAATGAGGCCATTACTCCTTTCCTCTTCTAAACCAGGTGGCTCCTTGTGACTATACCAGACCCCGCTCCCTCAGATGCCAGTCTGCCATCAGGAAGTGCTGGCAACCGACCAGCCAGCGGCACACCACCCTGCCCAGACCCCCCAGGGAGCACAACAAATCAAGCATAATCCCGCTCTTTCTGGAATAACCTTTCCCTGCCTCATTAGACCTCTCATGTATAAGCCGGGCACCCTGGGAGTACCTCCCACATCCATGTCTCACACACAGACTGAGAGTACCTGCCACACCCATGTCTCACACACAGAGTGAGAGTACCTGCCACACCCATGTCTCACACACAGACTGAGAGTACCTGCCACACCCATGTCTCACACACAGACTGCGTGTGTCCTGCCCCCCCAGCACACTCCTCCTGCACAGCACAGGCTGCAGATAACTCCTAGCTTAAAGCATAAATAAGACATCCCTCCATACACTGTACATCATGTATGGCTGTGAATGATAGGAGCAGCAATTTATCTGAAGCTTGCAGGCTGCAGTGAGGGCTATATCAGATACAATGCAGGTTCTATCACACATACACAGGCATCCATAATGCATATGCAGGCTGTACTTTCACTGCTGGAAGACATGTGAAAAAACCCACAGTCTGAGCTAAATTGCCTATTCCTGCCCTTTAGTGACAGAGCAGCCAGTAAGGCTGGGTTCACACTTGAACGTAGCGCTGCGTCGTGCAATGCACGCTTTTTTTTACACGCGTTCGCGCATACGAAAAACCGTGTGAATGCTCTGCTGTATGTTTATGGCCCCGAACGCGCTGCTGTATGCCTGAAAAGAAGCTCCCGGACTTCTTTGGGCGCAGGACATTTTAAAGAACGCTCCTGCATGCTTTAAAACGCCCAGGTGTGAACGGGTCCCATTGAAAACAATGGGATTTCCCCGTTCATGCGTTTTAAAGTGTGCGCTTTAAAACGTCTAGGTGTGAACAGGGTCTAAGAGAGCAGGGGTGGATCTCAGGACAGCAGACTCTGGCAGAGCAGTAAAGCTCATGTTTAGTTAAAAGTTGAATCATGAGAAAATATCCACAAAATGGGAGCAAGAGAGAAAACCCTGACTTTGTTCTTCCTTTTAAAATGCAATTACTTTGAACAAAGAAAAAAAAACAGCATCATGTGGTTGAGAAGTTGATTTTGTTTGTAATGTACAATTAATCTGGATAACACTTGTAGCGCTCACTCCCGGAGGAGCCGCTGAAAATGAACCACGGATCTCCAATAGCCACGATAAATTCAGGCCCGATCATGGCCAACGGACTAGGCGCGGGAACACTTGCGGATTCGCCACGTGGCGTACTTGGCTGAATTAGTTGGACTTCCACCTCTTCAGCCAGTTTCACGCTCGTGCCCTGAAAACATGGCGGAACACCCTTTCTCCATTCAAGAAGAACATACATGTGAGAAGTATCTGGTTTTTTTTCAATGTCCAGTATTAACCCCCGATGATCTGGTGCTAGCGTGGCCACGGCCTGGCGAATCTGATCTTCAGCCCAAGTGTCTGCGGGAATATCCATGACTATACAATATTCTAACTGGCTACTGTGCTCCCCACACCACTCGGCAACAGTGTCTGGATCCATATTTAACCCTTTAGATGCGGTTTTTCCAGAGACTGGATCCCGGAAACGAGCCCCCACGTGTAGCGCTCACTCCCGGAGGAGCCGCTGAAAATGAACCACAGGTCAGTCTCCCCGCACTAGGGAATAAATATACTCCAACACAGTTGTGAGTTTATTATCATTTAAATAGTTTACTAAAATATTGAGCAGTTGTTGAAACACGGTTTTCACAAGTATTATTACAGTATTTTCGTATCACGGTAAACCGCGTAGCGAAAAGAAACGAAACACGAGGCTTCGTATTTCGGAAAATAAAATATTCGCGACCGAACATAAAAGAGATGCAATTTCCCGATAGTTCAGAAAAAGGGGACACGTAGCGAAACCCAAAACATACAATCCCTTCGTATTGCGGTAAACGCGCAGCGGAAAAGAGAAAAATATATCTTCGGAACGTATCTTTATCTTTAACCCCTGTTCCGATTCGTAACAGAGTCCTGCACAGGTTAAGTCCCGGAATGTAAAAGGTGTATATGTGTGTGTGGTACCCGGGTACTGTTCAACTGGCCAGTGAATTTACAGAAGGAAAGTCTTCGACTAGTCAGTTGGGGCCCTGTGGACTTTAAAGAGAAAACAGCAGCTTGACCTTTAATCACAACACAGCCTTGGAGGCCTCTCACCCATCCGACGATTTCGTTAGGCTCCGCTGACCCAGGACGTCTCTCCGCCGGATTTTGACTGGGGATACTAGCGGCCGGATCCGTTGTCTGACTTCATGCAGCTTGTCCAGCTCACCGCCTGCTCTCCGTTCGATTCCTCCGGTCTGCAGCGATGCCTGGGTTCTGACAAGTCTCCTTCTCCTCAGGTGGAGTGATCCAATCAGGACTGACAGGTCTCCCTCGGGCCTTTGGCCTAGGCCCTCTCGCGATCTTCTTCAGTGCGTCTGCTTTCTCTCGTTCCCTGGCGCGCTCTGGCGCGTTCTCCACGAGGTGGAGGATGTAAGTGTCCAGTCCCCACCCACTTCCTGTCTCTCTGCAAAGCATGCCGGGAAATGTAGTTCCAATGTCCAGTGTCTCTAATCGCGACTGTCTCCATCTTGTGGCCAAAAATAGGTAATGCCACAGCAAGATCTTTAACACAGCGCTACACACTTTTTTGGTGGTGTCCCTTTAAAGAGTGATCTTCAGGGATTAATAAACATACTTTCTGCTCTAAAGAAAAACCCTACAGTTTCGCTTTAAGATTATTGCAGTTTCTACCCTTTCTGTATTTAATCAGTTAATCCAAATTGTACAGTCATTTGTATCTAGTAAGTTTTTATTAGACTTGTGAATGGCGTAAAAAAAAAATTGTCCGAGTTAATTTTTTTTTGGATGAACCAAATTTTGGTCGTTCCACAATATGGTTTGTCTTCGTTTTGGCTGGGCCGGTGGCTGGGCAGCACTTGCTAGCCAGTTGACACTATACTGAAAATCAATACATAAATACACATGGGGCCATAACAACCCCCGTATTTCCCTATGCCTGCCCATCATGTTACTGTTGGTGGCATATTACATACACCAACCGAGAGCCAAGGAGGTTAAAAATGTTAGTAACTGTGCAGCAGCCACAACCCAGTTAGTAGGAGTCCCCATGCCCCTAGCCACATACCCCATCCCGAATCAGTCTAAAAATGAGGAAGGGGGCCAGTAGTCTAATTACCTGTGTACATAATCATTCTTACCACCCAACATCTTTTTTCTAATCTTCTTTATTTCATTCCCAAAATAAGACTTTTAATAATAAAGAATCAGAACACACACAAACATGAAGCTTACGAAATAATCCTTCATCACCAATGGCAGGTCAATCACAGAATGGCTCTTCAGAGTGTAGGAGCCTGCATAACATACATACAGTATAGCCCTCTCGTTGGTGCTTTTGCCTGCTCTGCCTGGGAACAGAATCCTAGGCAAAACAGGCAGCTCTGACTGGTTTTATAATAGCCCCTAGCCTGTGCACCTCAGTAGGAGCTTGGGGTTTGACATGTCCAACCCCTAAAGTATTTCAATAACCCATTATCCGACAGCCATGGGTGCTGTGGTGCACAGGCAGAAAGTGATATATACACCTTCTCACGTTTTATCATACCCCAACTTCCAAGTGTGGTTGGGAATTGAGGGATTGACATGTGGCTGTGTGCTATTAGTTAACTCCATCCATGTGGGGGTTCATTGATTTGTAATTTGGATGGACAAGAGGTAACATCACTGCTCTGTAAACGTGGAGACCCAGGTTTGAATCCTGGCCAGAGCACCTCTCCACTAAGTGTCCATGAGCAAGACACCTAATGGTACATACTTGTCTACCACACAATATCGCCTGTGGAGTCCAGTAGTAACATTCCTGCTCTTCGACCGTGGAGAAACAAGTCAAGAATACCATTCAGCACATCCCTCCAATACAACTGTGGAGAAGCCTCGACTTTATGAGAAGTGGGTTCATCCTAACCACCAGGTCGCAGATCTACAATCATGGAAAGATGACTCGATCCCACTCAGAAGACGCCACCAGTGAGTGTCCTTGGGCAAGACACCTAACGACATGGATGCGTCTTATTCATAAAAATACTTGTACATTTCATAGATTGTAAATTCAACAGGGTACCCCTGAATCAGGTCATCATTCATGTGTGGTAATCCAATGTATTAACCCCCTTGTACACTGATCTTGTAAAGCGCTGCGGAATATGTGGCGCTATATAAATAAAGGATAATAATAATAATAATAAAATAAAGAAAATTAGTATGAACTGATTCATCTGAAAACAAATGCACAAGCTGAGTTTATATTTAAAACAATAAACAGTAACTCACTCTGATGCATTGTTGTTTGTCTTGATTAAATATAAAAATGACAACAGCATTACAGAAGGAGTATTTTTAGAATTAAACATATATTATATAGTTTGTTATTTGTTCTATGAACGTTGCATTAATATACATTCCTAAAAAAAGTGTTGCCTCATTTTCATTCTGCATAGAAAACAGATACCAATGTTAGCTTTGATTATTATTCAAACTCCCAAGTTGTTTCTTTTAATTGACTCGTTATATGATATTTAAATTGATACTTAATATCAATTAAAAGGTTGGATAATTCTTCAAAAAACCATTCAAATCTGATCAGGTTGTTCCTATTCAATCACTTTCATGGCAAAGTAACATTAATACACATTGACATCTATGTTTAAAATGTTTATATAATCAAGAGTATTCTGTAAAATTGCCAGTAACTTTGCAGCATAATCACAGCGCCTATCAAAACACAACTTTCAAATTTGCCAGGCAATAGCATATTTACTAAATATTAAATATGGCAAGTGTGCGAATAGACATATAACAAAGTAAGTGTAATTGGTCTTTTTGTTCTAGGTGTCGCTCATCCAAACGTTGACCTGTTCTGTTGGATTGACATTAAGAGACTGGGACATTAAATGGAACAGATCGCATCGAGGTCAGCATCCTGTTCCATAATCCGTGTTATGATTGCATGAATACTTAGTAAGTAAATATGAATCATAGTATTTGCCAGTTAGCTTCAGGCAAACAATTGTAATATCTAAAATAAATCTGTAAAAGGTGTGAACTGACTGACAAGCTGACAAAAAAGTCATATATTATTATTACTTTTTTTTATTATTCCACTTTTTCTAACTATTTGACATTATGGAGCATAAGTGTAATCACAATTCTGAAAATAGAATCTGCATCTGTTTAAATTATTGAAAAAAGCTGGAATTTGTTCCATCTGATAAACAACTATTTTATCTGTAGTAATACATGTTCGTGGATGCTTGATTCTGGAGGTAAGCCATTACCTTCACCTAGCAACATGATGGAAGTTTGACAACTACAAGTTTGAGCGTTCACATTAGAGGTAAAGAAAAAACATATTAGTGGAAACATAGCAACATAACGTAAAAAGCCTTCATTTTATCAGTATTAAAATTGCCTAACTCTGTTCTTGCTAATAATTCAAACAGAAGTTAAATATATAAAGAAATTTGTAATATTGCAAAAAAAGAAAAAAAATCCCATTTGGCTACATTATTCTGCAAAGCCAAAGGATTTCTCTATGAATAAACAAAATGTTGTCTGACAAACCATCTAAAATTTAATGATTTGGGGCTATATTACATTCTTCACGCAAAAACGCTTGCGCAACGCGTGAATTTGTGCACCAAGCGTTAAACGTTTACGCGCATAAATCACTGCTGGAATTACAATCCTCGAGCATTTTTTCATCCGTTGATAAAGCGCATAAACTGGACGCGCACAAATGCTCGCGCAGTACCGTTGCATGCAAAAATCAGTGTGCAGACTGTTTTTATCACACGATTCAGCCAATAAGAATTAAGAACCACAATTATCTCAAGTTACATTTTTGAGCCCGCCAAAGTCAATCTGAGCTTACAGTCATGGCCGAAATTGTTGGCACCCCAGACATTTTTCCAGAAAATCAAGTATTTCTCACAGAAAAGTAATGCAGTAACACATGTTTTGCTATACACATGTTTATTCCCTTTGTGTGTATTGGAACAAAACAAAAAAGGGAGGAAAAAAAGCAAATTGGACATAATGTCACACAAAACTCCAAAAATGGTCTGGACAAAATTATTGGCACCCTTTCAAAATTGTGGATTAATAAGATTGTTTCAAGCATGTGATGCTCCTGTAAACTCACCTGGGGCAAGTAACAGGTGTGGGCAATATAAAAATCACACCTGAAAGCAGATAAAAAGGAGAGAAGTTCACTTAGTCTTTGCATTGTGTGCCTGTGTGTGCCACACTAAGCATGGACAACAGAAAGAGGTGAAGAGAACTGTCTGAGGACTTGAGAACCAAAATTGTGGAAAAATATCAACAATCTCAAGGTTACAAGTCCATCTCCAGAGATCTAGATTTTCCTTTGTCCACAGTGCGCAACATTATCAAGAAGTTTGCAACCCATGGCACTGTAGCTAATCTCTCTGTGGGTGGACGGAAGAGAAAAATTGATGAAAGGTTGCAATGCAGGATAGTCCGGATGGTGGATAAGCGCCCCCAAACAAGTTCCAAAGAAATTCAAGCTGTCCTGCAGGCTCAGGGAGCATCAGTGTCAGCGCGAACTATCCGTCGACATGTAAATGAAATGAAACGCTATGGCAGGAGACCCAGGAGGACCCCACTAAAAAAGCAAGACGACAGTTTGCCAAAATGTACTTGAGTAAGCCAAAATCCTTCTGGGAAAACGTCTTGTGGACAGATGAGACCGAGATAGAGCTTTTTGGCAAAGCACATCATTCTACTGTTTACCGAAAATGGAATGAGGCCTACAAAGAAAAGAACACAGTACCTACAGTGAAATATGGTGGAGGTTCAATGATGTTATGGGGTTGTTTTGCTGCCTCTGACACTGGGTGCCTTGAATGTGTGCAAGGCATCATGAAATCTGAGGAATACCAAAGGATTTTGGGTCGCACTGTAGAGCCCAGTGTCAGAAAGCTGGGTTTGCATCCGAGATCTTGGGTCTTCCAGCAGGACAATAACCACAAACATACGTCAAAAAGTATGTTTGAAATGGATGACAACAAAGCGCTGGAGAGTTCTGAAGTGGCCAGCAATGAGTCTAGATCTAAATCCCATTGAACACCTGTGGAGAGATCTTAAAATTGCTGTTGGGAAAAGGCACCCTTCCAATAAGAGAGACCTGGAGCAGTTTGCAAAGAAAGAGTGGTCCAAAATTCCAGGTGAGAGGTGTAAGAAGCTTATTGATGGTTATAGGAAGTGACTGATTTCAGTTATTTTTTTCCAAAGGGTGTGCAACCAAATATTAAGTTAAGGGTGCCAATAATTTTGTCCAGTCCATTTTTGGAGTTTTGTATGACTTTATGTCCAATTTGCTTTTTTTCCTCCCTTTTTTTGTTTTGTTCCAATACACACAAAGGGAATAAACAGGTGTATAGCAAAACATGTGTTACTGCAATACTTTTCTGTGAGAAATACTTGATTTTCTGGAAAAATGGCTGGGGTGCCAACAATTTCGGCCATGACTGTATATGCTGCAGCAATAATACATGCACACACAACTTCTCAATTTTATTGGTTTGGGTATGTGCAGAATGCGTAACTATACTTTGCTGCATTTTGTTTTTGGGCTGGTGTATTTGGGTTAGGCCAGGTTGTTCAGATTTGCCATTAACACCAGCTTTTAGGAGTTGCTAAAATTATGTGCGCAAAGGCTAAGTATTTATTCCTGCGCATAGATTGTAATACCATCCGCGTACTAGCGCACAAACGCATTTGCACTCACAATGTTAAGTATAGGACATGCGCAGTACAGAACCCTCGCAAACGGTTCGCACAGGTTCACCCGCAGTAGACGATTACGCACGTTTGTTGCGCTGACTATGTAATACGGCATACGGCGCAAAGGGTATTACCCCTCGTGTTAATTCTTTTTGAGCCGGCGTAAACGTTTGAGCAAAGATTGTAATTTAGCCCTCGAAGTTTTGGAAGCATCTGAAAATTCGAATTGCTGAACATCCAAACCGAAACGCATTCTAAATGAATGAAATGTGACCAATTTGATGCAAATATATTAGGTGTCACACACCAGATCCAGGGACTTGAAGGGTTCGTAAATAGAACCGTTGCAAAGCCAGTCCTGCTGTGGGTTGACCTGGAGCAGCACTTTTCCTGCTGCAAAATCTAATCCTGGTTTTCCACCTGCCCCATCTGGCCTGGCACTCATTACTTAATTTGTGGATTTATTATTTAGGGGAGCCACCCCTACCCTGCTTTGACATTTTCATTCGTGGCTAGACCTGTGCACTGTATGTGTATCATGACCCACCTCTTGCTTTTGTTTTCTCTTCTACCTCTGATTTGTGTAATTAATCCTGAACCTTGTAATTAAACCTACCTGTGCCTTTCACCACAACCTGGCTGCCAGCATTGTGTCTCCAATGCCTGAGGTCTACCTGCACCTCAGCACCATGAACGTATTCGTAACATTAGGATTGATTCATTTTCATTCAGATGACTGCCAAAAAATTGATCTCACTGCGCAATGCGGTATCCCTAACCCTAACCCTAATACAAGCAGAAATAGTAACCCTAGTTCTAAACCTAACACCAACCCTCACTGTAATAAAAACTCTAACCCTAATCCAAAAACAAGCAAAAATAGAATCCCTAAAGTGAAGGAAAACATGGTGTAATATATTCAAGGTTCTTAATAAAAAAGTAAATAAATTACATGATGATAAACATGCAGCTGTGAAGAATCGATGCGTGAAATTTCCAAAGTACAAAGTAGTATAGTGATCACCTTTTTTGGCAACTCCCTTAAGTTGCTGCTGTAGGAAACTCTCCTACATGGACAAGGGTGAAACATCGATCAGACTTAATTGGTGCTTTCAATATAGAACCAGTTTACTTTTAGTATGAACAGCAAGAATTAAATAAGCAATATTGCATCTTTGTATCCTTCCACACGTGTGCTTTCTTAACTTGAAAAGTTGGTCAATGAAGAGGTAATAGGTCACTTTGGGAAAATTGACTCACATGCTGAAACTGAGACACTTCTAATAAGCCTAATATTCTAAGTAATAAGTTACTGTACCACTCTATGAGCCCCATCACCTGCCTGTAGTTAAAACGACGATTCTAAGGGGAAAAATTTGCGATCACAAATCTCCCCTCAGCGCCCCCATTTTACCAGTGGATTACGGGGCAGGTGCTGAGTCCAGCAGCCTGCCCCATAGCAGCCGCTTGGCTCTAGAATGCCCGGGGCAGTGTTAAAGCGCCGTCGCAAGCATTCCCACTATTTAAGGACCGTATTCCAGATTAGGGTTCCCTTTTGTGTGCTGCTGGGCCTGGGGGCCAATGTATTGTGCTTCTCTCCCATAACCCTTGCCCCTCCTGTCGTTTTAGTCTGTGCATATTGTTTCCCTGCCCAGCTGTGTGGTGTCTTCACCTCTAGTTCTGTGTGCCATGCAGCCAGCGGCACTCCTGCCTTTAACCTGAATATGGGGCCCACCTTGGCTCACACCGGGTGCCCCCGTGACAAATACTAACCTTAACACACAACCCGATCCGAAAAATAGCAGCCCTAATCCTAAAACAAGCAAAACTAATAACCTTAGCCTTAAACCAATCCCTAAGCCTAAAAGTAAACCTATCCCTATAACAAGTAGTTTATTAAAGCATTTGTTAAAGATAAATAACATAAATTAATAAAATAATTTCTTCATACAGCTAAAGCTAGACATGCGTGGTCAACGCATTTGAAGACTTATTCTGGCTGAATTTAAATTAAGTTATATTACCAGCTGAATGGTTACTATTATACTGCCAGGAAAAATGCTCTCTAAATACTATAGCCTGCCATTCCTTGTTTGAGTTGGGATGACTTCATGCAAAATCTCACAGCCTGGAAACCATTACTATTTATGTTGGCTTTTTGATAAGTTAACTTCAATATTCTTACAGACATTTAAAGGTCTATTCACAAAGCACCGAAATTGTGTGCAGTTTTGGTGCTTTGCTGTTCACCGTATTTTGGCAAAAATGGAGTTGCCAAAGGAGTCATCGGACGTTGGTGAAAATCGGCAAATTACGCCGAAATTATCTTGGTGAATTCTGCCAGACTAAGAATAAAAAAATGAGAAAAGTGGGTAACTGCGGAGGTGCTGTATTTATATTGTGTATATTGTATGTATTAGTTGGGGTCTGCTGCCTACAAGGTGGTGCACATAAACCTCAATACAAACTGCAAATATGTTACAAATTAAAAAGGGGGATCCTAGTGGCGCAGTAGATGGTTTAGATCAATGGCTCTGATGCTCAGGTATTGCTCCTAGACATATAACCAAACAACTTTTTGCATACATCAAATGAAGCTTGAAATCGTATTTTGTGACACAACAATATAATATTGCATAAAAATTCCTAAATGGGCCAACAAATACTGAACTTGTGCAAATTCACTAAACCGTTAAAATAAGGCGAAAAAAAGGCCGTGATAACCAGCCTCTACAACGTAAAATTCTCCTAGTTAAAATGCCAATGGCATTTATGCACTTTATAAGAATATTTCCTCAAACAGCACAAGAACTTTATATATGCATTTGCATGTGTGGTTTTACCATTGACATTTTAACTAGGAGAATTTTACGTTGAAGAGGTTGATTATCACGGCCTTTTTTTCGCCTTATTTTAACGGTTTAGTGAATTTGCACAAGTTCAGTATTTGTTAGCCCATTTAGGATTTTTTATGCAATATTATATTGTTGTGTCACAGAATACGATTTCAAGCTTCATTTGAAGTATGCAAAAAGTTGTCTGGTTATATGTCTAGGAGCAATAACTGAGCATAAGAGCCAATGATCTAAACCATCTACTGCGCCACTAGGATCCCCCTTCTTAAGAATAAAAAAACGACTAATACGAGTTTATTCAATAAAAAAGTATTAATATTTCCTAAGTAAGTATTCAGTTTTCATATTAGTAACAGGTATTAGTATTTCCTAAATAATAGGAAAGGGCCTTTAAAAAAAAATAATAAAAAAATTTCTGAAAAAAACCATAAAGGGCCATATTACATTCATCACGCTAAAACAGGGACTCTAAGGAGGAAAACCTGTACCTGCAGGTTTCTCCTTAGCCTCCCCATTTTAGCGCGATATTACGGTGCAGAACTTTGTAATCCTAACGCTAATTAACACTTTGCATTCCACATGTTAAGCATAGGGAGCGCAAAGTACAGTAAGCTTGCGCTGAAAAGAGCAAGCTCGGAAATTATAATGAGTTTTTTAACCCGTTAGCGGTCGGATTGTAATATGCCCGCGCTAGGGCATCCAGAGCTAACGTTGACGCTCACACAGGTGAGCACTAACGTTAGCGTTATGAATGTAATATGGCCCACAGTCTTTTGAAAATTAAAAAAATCTTTTAAAAAATACAAAAAGTTCTTTTAACATTTTTAAAAAGATAGCTTTTTGTAAAAAAAAAGGAATAATAATTTTTTTTTTTAAAAAAACCCATAAAAAGTTATTAAATTTCTTACCTTGAAACCTATGTTATTCGCCTGTTTAAACCTGTCAAATTGAAACACACGAAATCAGGGCATTTTGGTGGAACGTCGTTGCAATTCGGCGTTCTGTGAATAGAAGACATGATAGTCTTCAATGGTACAATTTGGGTGCCACTGAATGCTGCCGAATTGTACCATATTATGCTGTCAGTTTGACTGTATTTGGTGAATTAGGAGCTTTGTGAATAGACAAATTGCCTGCAATTCACCATTCACTGCAAATTTGGGGCCAATTCCGAGGTAAGTGAATAACCCCCTTTCGTTTTCTGACTTTGACTTGCGTGCCAAAAGTGAAACGTGCAGCGCGAATAGCTTGTTCAGGATATGCGTGTCAGTTTTGGTCAAATCTGTTTCTTCTGCTTTGAGTGTTTCATTGTGTAGGATTGCTGTCTATATTAATCCGCCAATAGGCAGAATTTAGGTGTTCCATGCACATACCTCAATTTTAACACAGCATTTGACCTAAATTGGTCCAAAATATAGCCAAAGTGGGCACTTGCCTTGGGGCTAGCCTCATGGTCAATGCTTTTCAAATTGGAGTCTGTGATGTAGTCAGTTTTTTGTGGGCTTCCATGTTCTTCTGCAATTTTGAATTATTTTTTGTGTTTGTAAACATGTTGACACAGGTTGTTTTTTTCCTGAGCTTTGCTAGCTTTGTTTCAGACACGTTTGGCTCATAAATTTTTTGGGTTTTGACAGTGACTGCATTTTGAGTGGTGCATACATTAACTTACAACCCATTGGTAAGTGTGGGTTCCTATATTTAAAACAGAGAGGAGGTCGCGTCTCCACTGTCCTACATCAAACCTTAAATACGTTTGGATTTTTCCAGCAGTGAATTACTCATGGGAACTCACAGCTCTATCATTATTACAATTTCAAGTCTTAGTGATTCTAGTCCAATGTGCTGATTTCCGTGCATCCCTAAGGCAGTATTTGAAATCTGTCTTGATTACCCTGTTTTTCTTTCACCTAAGATAGTGATTTTAACATTTAAGACGCAATATCGTAATGTTTTCTAAAGGGAATAATGCAGCTTTTTAACCTAAACCAATAAATGCAAGCAATTCATTTCCTGCACTCGACGAACAGACCTTTGTAGACTGCTGATTTTCCCCATCATATGAACAATCATTATGGGAATAAAAATTAATGCAAGCTTCAATAATATGCCCTGCAAGAATATTTCCTTTTTTTTCCCTAAATATAATTTGCTGGAAACATTAAATTATACACAACTTCCAATTTACAAATTGTATAACTCCTGACATGGAATGTGTAGCTCAATCATCAAATTTGATTTTGCTTGTTAGTCTAAATTGATAAAACTGTGTCAAATTACTCAATCTTAAAATCACTACTGAACTGAGGTTCATAGGGTTTACCTAATCATGTTAGGTATACATATTTGACAGCAGCGGGGAATACACTAGAGATATATTAATAAATATCAAGAAAAAAACATTACTACAAGTAAATGTGTACTATAGTTGTTCATACTAGTAAGATTATCTAAGGACATGTTAATTCTCTTTATTGCTCATTGAAGATAGTACAAATTTGCATTAGCAATAATTCTATTTCGGTATCTATTGCTACTATTTTTACCTAATTTAAAAGTGTCTTTCAGTAAGCTTCGAGAGACACTTCTCTGTTTAAACCTTTACCTTTTTGAATGATGACTACAAAAACTACTGTAGATTTGGTTTGGAAACCACAATGAACAATCCTATTGACATGGATTATTAAGAAAGAGTAAAATAAATTAGGTTAGGGTTGGAGGTAGGGTTAGGATTAGAGCTAAAGTTAGGGTTGAGGTTCGAGTTAAAGTTGGATTAGGGCTAGCAAAAATCAGCAAAGTACTACACATGTTCATGGGCAACACATTTGGTTAACAATTTAAAATTTGTAATGTGTCAGTTCATCAGAATGATGGTAAACATAGCAGAACTTTTGAAGTCTATGGAGTTGATAAGTTTACCAGTGCTATTGATAGATATACACCAGACTTGTATACACCAGGCTTGTATTCTAGCCCTGGGTCTTTCAGTCCATTACAGAGACTACCATTAGAGAGAATACTAAGGACTGTGTTGTAAAAACAGAGCTTGAGTTATGAGAAATTCTACACCCGCATAACCAACTCTCGCTCCAAGACTTCTCAAGGGCAGCCCCGTTCCTGTGGAATGACTTGTCTCGCCCTATCAAACTCTCCCCTGATCTTCGGGCATTCAAGAAATACCTAAAACCCATCTCATCAGATTAGTGTACCACATTACTGATGCAACTCATCCCTTTGCTCACCTACTCCCACAGGATTGAAGCCGCTTCATTCCTGAACCACTGGCACCAATGATCCTGCCGTCCAGTAAAATTCCCCTTGTCTTCCTGAACCCCAATCCCTCTAGACTGTAAGCTTCTATGAACAGGGCCCTCTACACCTAACGTTTCCATCCTATGTCCGTTTATCTGTTTCTTGTTCCCTTTGGCTATTGTAAAGTGCTGCGGAAACTGTGGAACAAAGAGTTATATTACAACAGGTGCTAAGAATGGTAAAGGAGTAAGTATGTAAGAGTTGTTATGTGAGGATTAAGTGTCAAGTGCAAACCGTAAGGGGTGTGTCTGAATCCCAACAGACATAAAACGGATACAGAAAATGATCCCTTAGGTGCAGATATATATTTTAATACGCGTTGTGAGACTCTACGTATGTATTGCACATTTTCATTTATCTATGAAAAAATAGAGTGTATCAGAAATTTTTTAGATATATCCACAGATATAAAATTATGCCCGTTACAGGGTTCTATGTGTTGCGCAATATATAGTACAGTCTATCTTGAAAAAACATATAGTATATGTAGGGAAATTTTGTAGATGATGGTAGTGAGTTTCTTGAGGTGATTCCCGGAGAGGGGGATATAATCCAGACAAGATAGACGATTGTGCAGTACTCGGCGGTACTTGCCCCTTCTTTTCCCCTATGGGGTACTTACTAGACCCAGAGCCTATTCTCTCGGCTCTGAGGATGAATGGCCATTGATGTCCTTTAGGTAGCCTCCGACCTTCTTTAACTGCATGCAGTCTCCGGAATTCAGCTGGGGTGGTCAAGGGAAAGCAAGAAGACCCTGGGCCTGGAACTTTAAAAGCTCTTATTTATTAAAAAAAATCAGCATATAAAAAGCGTTTTTAAACAAAAATAATTAAAATCAAAATAGTCCTGAGACGCGTTTCGCCAGCATAGTCTGGCTTCATCAGTCAGTAAGATAGTATATTTTTGCATTCCCCAATATACCGTTCTTGTTATCTTCTAGTTCTTTATCACTCTCAGCTGTGGTTGAATCTGGAGTGCGAGTTCCACCGAGTCTATTCTCTGCCGTCGTCAGGTGATGACGCGTTAGCATGCGTTCCACTGGTTTGCAATGTCTGCGGTCTTCATTTTATGACGTATCGGGTGTTGTGATTGACGTGTATGTGTGTTTCTCTATTGATCGGTGGTGTGCCGTGTCATAGGGGAAAAGAAGGGGCAAGTACCGCCGAGTACTGCACAATCGTGTATCTTGTCTGGATTATATCCCCCTCTCCGGGAATCACCTCAAGAAACTCACCACCATCATCTACAAAATTTCGCTACATATACTATCAGGGTTATTCAGAGAGCGGTGAAAAGCAGGAGAATGACTGGAGAATGAAAAATTCTAGATCAAAATAGACGATTTGGAAAGTGAGATGAAAGGGAGAATTTTTCTGGTTTGGCTATTTTGACCTAGAATTTTTCATTCTCCAGTTATTCTCCTGCTTTTCACGCTCTCTGAATAACCCTGTATATGTTTTTTCAAGATAGACTGTACTATATATTGCGCAACACATAGAACCCTGTAACGGGCATAATTTTATATCTGTGCATATATCTAGAAATTTACAGACACACAATTTTTTCATAGATAAATGAAAATGTGCAATACGTACGCAGAATCTCACAACGCGTTTTAAAATATATATCTGCGCCTAAGGGATCATTTTCTATGCTGCGGAAACTGTTATCGCTATATAAATGTTGACAATAATTAAATAAAATAATGTCTATAGACTCCTGCCGATAGCTTAATGACTTAGTTGTGATCTAACTTCATATGTCTATAGAAGTTCAGATTTCAAATCTAGAGAGAAGGCTGCGGTCATATATTGTCCTCATAGAAAATTCACATATCTAATGAGCATTAATGCATTGTTGTGAAAAATCCCAGAAATTGTTTAGAGTACTTTGCCTTTCCCATACTCCACAAGGACTTTAGTCCTGAGGGAAAGTCACTTCCAGAGACTCTCCGCTCTCATCCCGGACTTCACCTCTATAGAAGAGACGAGGAAACTCCACATCATACTGGGAGAAGAGGAGCCGGCGGTGAAAATATCTGCCCAATACGTCGCAGAATGTCACAGACATGAGAGATCCTGGACTTATAAATCCCCAACACGGATTCGCCCCCATCCCCCTTGACATTATCCCTTACCCCTGATAATGTCCATGGACTTGCCCATTCCCCCCATATATGTCCCACTACCCCCCTCCTCCCCATATGCTTTGGCAATGCTAAAATGTATTTGGTCCTGCCAATAAAGCTTATTTTGATTTGATTTGATTTGATTAGTTGAAGGAGGAACTTATACTGTATATTATACTCTCTGCATTTTATAAATGTGAACACATTAAAAAAAAAATGGGTTCCAACTGCATTAATTAATGGAGTTATGTATTTGAGGCAAAGTATGATAACATTTCATTGACTATATTTAGCAGTGAGCCATTTTCTATATTTCTATTCAAAAAGCATGATGCTTGCCATTTTGTCATGTATTTTAAACCTGTTTTTTTTCCACATAAATATGTATATCACTATTTCCAGACCCTACTGTAACGCATGATTAGAATATGTGCAATTTATGTAGATTATATGCAAAAGAACTCCTCATCTAGCTGCATGTGTAGAATCAGTATGTAACAGTGGACTTGCTGAGGATTTTCCCTGTTCTACATTTACCGTGGTCAGCAATCGAGCAATATAGTCATCTGATATGTAAATTCACAATGTGTTTTCAAGCACTGTGCTGCATCACTGTGTTTACTTGTTTAAAATCTGTAATAATTGAATAAATGTTAATATATTCAGTCAGAAATTTTATTTGTGAATTAAGAAGACACTTTAACAAATTTTTGGTTGCTTTTCATGGTGTGTCTTGGTATTCTGGGATACCTATGTAAATGTGAAATGAAAAAAAATATTTTTACCGCATACACCAGAATTTATGTTTTACTGGCTTGATAAAAGTCTGGTTGGGACTGAAACGTCAACAATACTTTTAACATTTTAAACTCTAAAGAAAATTGCAGTTGCAAGGCATCGTGTTTGATGTATTGGGGACGACTGGGCCTTAGCACCGGAGTACTATATGTGCCCTATTACATTCCTCGCGCATTCGTTTTTGCGCGTGAAAATGTGCATTTGCACGAGGGGCAAAACCTTTTGCGCTGAACGTCGTATTATAAAGTTCGCGCAAACGATGCTCGTTATCGTTTAAGGCGGATGGACCTGCACGAGTGTGATGAACTGTGCACGTCCTATACTTAACATTGTGAGCGAAAATTCGTTTGTGCGCTTTTATGCGGATGGTATTACAATCGATGCGCATCTTTTTATGAACGACGTTTGCGCGCATAATTTTAACGTCTTTGAAAAGTTGGTGGTAACTGCAAATCGGAACGATCTGGCCGAAACGAAAAACACCAGCACGAAAAAAAAAAAATACAGCACAGTATAGTTACACATTCTACACATACCCAAGCAATAAAATTGTGAATTCGTGCGTGTTTTTATTATTGCTGCAGCATATATACTCAGATTTACTTTGACAGGCGCAAAAACTTAAGTGAGTCAATTAAGGTAAATTGATGTCAATTAAGGATTTTTTTTGAGAAAGGATTTTACCAGGAAGGATACATTGAGATTTCTCTTGTTTTCAAGTATGTCCTGGGTGGTGAGTATGTACCGTTAGGTGTCTTGCCAAGGACACTTACTAAAGAGGTTGCTCGCTGGTATCGAACCCATGACTCCACAGGCTCTCTCCACGCAGAGCAGTGACATTACCTCTACTCCACCCAGCCTGGATAAGTTCTTAATTCTGATTGGCTGAATCCCCCGAGAAAAACAGTCCGCACACTGATTTGCATGCGCTACGTTACTGCGTGCGTATTACTCTTCATTTTGTGTGTCGTTTTTACGAACGTTATTTTCGGACGGATGCGAAAATGCATTCGGATCGTAATACCACAGTTAATTTTCGCGCATCAACGCTTAACGCTGCGCGGAAAAAAAATTGTGCTGCGCAGACGAATTTGCATGAAGAATGTAATAGGGGCCAATGAGTTTATACAGCAAGGTTGTGTAACGATCGTGTGGATATATATTACATATAGATACTACATTCTATAAAGTGGTAAAAGTATTTTGGCTGGGTGGAGTAGAGGTAACATCACTGCTCTTTAACTGTGGAGGCTTAGGTTCAAATCCTGGCAAGAGCACCTCTCCAGTAAGTGTCCTTGGCAAGACACCTAACGGTACATACTCGCCACCCAAGACAAACTTGAAAAAGAGAGAAATCTCAATGTTTCCTTCCTGGTAAAATACTTTCTAAAATAAAAAGGCTATCATTATCTCAATGATTTTCCTTCTTACACCCAAAGAGTTAAATTTTATTTGAGAATATGAACCAGTGCACAATTTATTGTGGTGGTTATTTTCATACTGTATTGTTTCATGTAAATCAAAGCAGCATTGTTATGCTGGGGGGAATCGCAGCTAATTTATGGCATGTGCAGATTCTCAGACAATACAGAGAGGTGCCTCCATGTTTTTTTCATACCAGGCATAGAAAGGAATTGCCGCTATATTGATCATACTCTGCATTATTTAAAAGTACGGTGAGCGTGTTTTTTTATAACTGCTAATTCTGTTGTAAAAAGAGCATTGTGTTCGACTGCTGAAATCAATGATGTTACCAAATTGTATGTTTCGCCGACCACATATTTAACCCCAATTCTACAGCAATATGTAGCGAGATGGAATGTATATATCATCCACAGTCTTCCTTTGTTCTATACGTTGCTAGCCTCTTGACATTCTTTTTAGTCTGGGCTGCTTTGTTAAACTGTGAGGCCTAGTCTGTGAATCCATCACCCGCCTGTCTTTCCAATATGCAGCCCTCCCCAACCACACAAAAAGAAATCAAGTTAGAGCATGTGATGCAGCTGCTACATTTTGGTCAAGGAGATCCTAATTCAGGCAAGAGCCTTGCTCTCAAGAGGGGGGCCACAAGAGCTTTCTGTCGAATAATTGTTGGCACACTCTTACAGCAAACATGAAAACACCCTTCTGACAAGCAGCATGATTTATTACTGCCTACTGCAAAAAAACGGAACAAAATCAATTGGCTATTACCTCACTTAGCGATGGCTTGTCACTGCCTGAGAGCAGGATGTTAAAAATAAGTACCGAGCAAGCAGCCTCATGCCTGGCCTTGCACACCTGCTTTAAACCAGATAGCATGAGAGCTGTAAGCTGAACATGCAAGCCAGATACAAGGCTCCTAGTTTACATGACTACTTTCTATAGAGAGATTGTATGGAGTTTACTCATCACATGTGTGTGGGACTATGTACACACCTGTATGTTTGCATGGTATATATGTTAAGATTTGGGGAAAGTGATCAGGTAATCAAATCGATGGACAAAAATATGGAATACGTCTTATGTTTCCTGACATCTACCTATTATTTATTATTTATCTGATAATGAAGGGGGACAGTAGATTAGTGGCATTTCAGCTTTGTAGCCTTCTCTGAGTGCAAGGTAGTAGAATCCCCAATATTCAATCACCAATGTATAGTCAAATTATATGCTTTGATATGTTTTGATATGAGATTATATATAAAACCAATTTGCAGACCATGGATTGCTGGTTTGGATCTCCATTTAGCCTTTATCGCTTGATCTAGCTCCAGGCAGTGGTTACCTTAGCATCCTCAAGTGCATTAATTGCCATCCATTATGTACACAGTATATACACAATGCCTAGCGACAAAAAATGAAACGCACTCTAATATTTTGTTGGGCCAATTTTGCTGTTATTTTGGCACGCACTTACCATGGCATCATTTTAATACACTTATTCAAAGTCGCAACTTTTATTTGAGTCGAGAGATGCATGAATTTGTCTTCAATATCTTATATTGATAACGGGAGAGTTGGACTGCTGTGTAAAGTCTTCTCCAGCCTATCCTGAAGATTCTCAATGGGTTAAGGACTGGACTTTTTGGTGGCCAATTCATGTGTGCAAATGATGCCTCATGCTCCCTGAATCACTATTGCACAATTTGAGCCTGATGAATCCTGGCATTGTCATCTTGGGATATGCTCCCTAGTTTCTAAACCTAATTTCTAACCCTAATTTCTAGCCCTAATTTCTAACCCTAGCTTCTAGCCCTAATTTCTAACCCTAGCTTCTAGCCCTAATTTCTAACCCTAGCTTCTAGCCCTAATTTCTAACCCTAGCTTCTAGCCCTAATTTCTAACCCTAACTTCTAGCCCTAATTTCTAACCCTAGCTTCTAACCCTAATTTCTAACCCTAGCTTCTAACCCTATTCTAACCCTAGCTTCTAACCCTAATTTCTAACCCTATCTTTTAACACTAATTTCGAAATTAGGATTAGATATTAGGGTTAGAAACTAGGGTTAGAAATTAGGAATAGGACAGCAGCACGAGGGGCTCCGGAGCCCCGCAGAGCTGGCCTCCTTGGTGCTGAAACCTATTCAGCACCAAGAACCCCAGCACTGCGGGGCTCCGGAGCCCAGCGGAGCTGCTGCATAGATTGGGAGTGCACCAAGAAATAACGGACTGATTTGTAAAAACTGAATCAATTTGTTATATTTCGTTGTCTTTCCATTTCTGACTGAACCGATTTGTTATTTCGGAAATGCTTCCGAAATACGAACCGGTATATTTCATCCGAGATTTGATTCGGAACGAAACGCACATCTCCAAAATATATATATACAGCATATACTGTATACACTAATGCACATATAACACATATGAAAAAGCTCCATTGCTCCAAAATAAATCCTTGCATTTCAGTGAGAAAGACTGTGAGGGAAAATGAAGTATGCAAATATTTGTGTATCATATGCATTCTTATCTAGCTATTATTTATTCATCGCAGTTACACTTGGTTGATGATGACAGGTAGCAAATGTGTTAACTCAGGCATGAGAGGATTGATGAGAATCACCTGCTTTTTTTTTTATAATAAAGCATACAATATGATTCAATGTATGGGAACTGTCATGGATCTATCCATTTGACAACGGGATGAGTTTGCTAAAGAATGGTAAACTAGAAGACTATGGCAAAGATTTTCTAAAGCTGGTACAAGTTTTAAGACTCTATTAAATAGCAATACATTGAATATACCTACTGTCAGGGCTGGATTAACATAGGAGCTGATGGAGCAGCAGCTCTAGGGCCCTGCCCAGAATAGGCCCAGAGAAAGGATAACTATCAGGTCTATTCAAAGAAAGGTGAAACTCAAGAGAATGACTGGAGAAGTGAAAATTCGAAGTTAAAATAGCCAAACCAGAAATATTCTCCCATTTATCTCACTTTCCAAAATCGGCTATTTGGTCTAGATTATACTCTTCTCCTGCCAGTTCTCCTGGTTTTCACCTTTCTCTAAATAACCCTGTATGTCTGCATTGGTGGGCACGTGGACCTATGTATCTCTGACTACATAGCAGCTGCAGGATCATGTGAGATATCACTGGAAAGGCCAGAGAATTACCTTTGCAATGATACCAAACATGACCAGGTTTTATGTAACATTAAAAATAAAATAATAAATATTTCTTTCTTTTTTCTTTTTAACACAGCATTATTTTTCACTTTTCAATTATAAAGCGGCACTAACTCACCATCTCATTTCTCATGTCATTAACAAGTGTGGAGGTGATGGCACCATCTCATTTCTCATGTCACCAACAAGTGTGGAGGTGATGGCAGAATGTTACATTAAAAACCCAAAACGCCGCACTGCAGAAGCAGTGGGGGACTTTGGAACCCTGCGTCACTAATCTTTACACCTCACAAGGTCAAGAGAGGTTTCATTGGACAAGTCAGAGTCTGGCCTTTGCATTAATAGTAAACATGACCATGTAAAATCTAAAAGAGAAGAAAACATAACATACACTTTATTTATTTTTAGTTCCAAAGCAATGGCATTGTCCATTTGTCACGCATAAAATGAGCAATACCACTGCCGTTACTCATCTTCTCTTTTCCCATGCTGGGAGCAAGGTCAGTGGTTTATACATAGTTATATTATTCATAAAACTCCATCCTCCAAAACACAAGGGAAATATTTCATTTTTTGGTTAAAATTGTATGTTTTCTCAGAATAATGCAGTAACAGGTTCCCATTTCAATTTCTTTAACACGAATTCCCTATAGAATATATAACCACAAAGGTTTGGATGATAAAATGTAAAAAAAATCATTTTACACGCTGTAAATGATTGAAATCTGAATGGAAATTTACTCACGCAGTATCTGCCTGGTTAGATATACCCGTATCTGCACTATTAAATAACCTAAAATATATGTTTTCATTTCACTAAATTACAAAAAATGACCACCAAAATATTCAGCTTCAGACCCATAGAGATCTTAATCCGGCCCTGCCTACTGTGTGAGCTGATCACTAGTCGATGTATGGGGTGAGATTTACCATGACTCCACTTGGGTTGACATGCAGGTCAGTTCGAAGCCATCTACAGCCTATACTTATTAAGGTGGGGAGATCTAGGAGATCTTTTTTTTTTTCCAGCTGGTTTTCCCTTGGCAGCTCTGTTTCCCAGCCCGTACCTTCAAGTCAATAGAGGTGAGCTAATAGCAAAACCAGAATTCGCAACCCACTCATGGAGGCCTTTTTCGGGTATTTTAATGCTACCTCCTGTATCATATTAACTGGCAAGACTCATCTAGGGATTTATTTTAAAGGACTGAGGGAGGCAGACCTTCTTTCAGAAATCTGATTTATACAAGATCATAATATGAATGAATTTTAAGTCAGCAGCCAGGAGGATTTATAAAATAGAGAAACCAGATAAGATATTGATCAATCACATTTTTTAGTTAAACAAAAAAATATTTTTTTCAGCAAAAAGAAATTGAAAATGTAATTTATAAAAGAATAAAAGTACTATCAATCAAGGAAATACTTTATGGTACTACAAGTAATATGCAGCTAAGCAGAAGGAAAGAATTTAAGGTCTGAGATATCACAGACGTATTTGACAGACCTTGTTTAAGACATGGAGAGGAACTTCATTAATGAAGATAGATCAAGATGTCTGCAGTAAAGAATTTGGAGATAGGAAAGAATGAGTGGTATTTGCAAAAAAAAGTTGGAAACTCTTTGAAAAAAAAAATACTAGTGATCCAATCCCAAAACATAATCAAAGCCAATTATGAGATTACGCACCATTCTTCAAACCAAATCCACACAGGGAGATTTTAGCAAGTCATTTTAAAGTAATTTTTGTCATTTAATCTGTTTATAGATTTTTCCATAATTTACTTTGCAATTATCTCTAGTTTCAGCATTTTAATAATCTTTCCAGGAGCAGCAATATGTATATTTAAGATAAGAGTATTTTGATTACAGCAGATAAAAGGAGCTATTACTCATAGTGTAAATTATGTCGAAAATAGCAAAGCATAACATTTGCCGCAGAGGAAACACAATGACACATGCTTTCTTAATATTATACTAGAAGTGGTAGTAGTATAAAGGAAATCTACAATTCTATACAGACAACTTACAATATCGCAACACCTGAGCTGGTGGAAAAATTAGAGGGAGCAAAACTACATTAAACATAGTGGTCTTCTCCATCCAAGAAGATCTGTAGCTGAATCTCAACTGAGCTCTTAATGGAGTGTCCCAAGGGAAAAAACTGTGCAAACCTTTCTCTATTTGTGGCTGGCAATTAACAGGTTTATTCTGGCTGAGCCGCTGTATCAGCTATGTGAGCTGGAAAAAATTTCAGGAGCTGATCAATACCGGCAGCGGCACAGCCATTGCTATGGGATCGTCGAGTTTATAGAGCTCTATGGAGTCCAGCGTAACCCTGGTTGAGCTCTACGTGAGGTCGCTTGAGCCAGGTCATGCAGGAGCTATGTAAGGAGAATGGGAACATTTTTTTCCTAGTTTTAAAAGTCAGAGGAAGCGGTGGAGCACTGCCCTCTGCAACGTGGGTCCTGAGTTACGGAAGGGAATTTTCAAGACCTTTAGATTGAAATGTTAAACTGTAACTAGATTACTTGTGCGTTACAAATAAAACCACCTTATAAAACACATGCTGCTGGTTTTTTTTCCTTTGTCTGAAGAAATTGCACGTAAAAAGGAAAAATAAAATTAGGCATTTTATCTCCACTTCTGCGCCACCGTGAGTAGCACCTCCTGGGGTCCATATGACTCCATGGATGGTTGCACTTTCAAGCTGCGTGCACTGTGTGATGCAGCGCTGCAGAGTGGTCACGGCGGAGACTGGGAACTATTTATCGCCAATCTCACTCTCCTCTGGCCACTGTTCTCGCCACAGGATCAGAGGTGAGTATAGGATTTATTGTGGGGGTTTTAGGGGGTGCTAAATGATTTCACAAAAGTGGAGTCAGTTAGGACCAGCATTTAGGGGTCGCTAAAATTTAGCTTAACGTGGTATTTAGAACTAGGACTCTAATTAGGGATGAGCTGTTCGTTCGATCGGTTCGAAGTTCGATTCGAACATTGGCCGTTCGAAAGTTCGTGAACTTCAAACTTTTTGGGACGTTCGCCAAAAGTTCGATTTTTTTTTTTAAAAAGTATAAAAAATGCTTAAGAAATACTAAAAAATCTAGAAATAAAGAGACTCTTTACTGCAAAATATTATAAGCCTTTTGGCGCAAAATGGCCGCGTTTTAATGTTACATCCTGAAACCAACGCGGTAAACGGTGTGGCGCATGTGCAAGATGGCGGTGCACACCGGCCAAGGATTTTGGAACAATTAGGGGTATGAGTGGATAATTTTATCATTTTAAAACGGGTATATATACCCCAACACTTTGATTGTTTGTTTAACCAGCTGAGGAAGCTGCTTTACAGCAGCGAAACGCGTCCTGGGGTCATGATTTATGGTTTGTTTTAAACTTTTATTTTAATAAATCTTTTAAAAGACCACGTCTCGGTTTCCCGGTTCCAGATTGTTTTTTTATTTTGGTTTTCTCCACAAAAAATCCATGGGCATTCCTTCTTGAGCTTTGGAAGCTCTACCTAATGTACCGTAAGTCTTGAATCAGCAGAAAAAAAACTTTGCACTTTCTTATAAGAAATATTTACACTAGGAGAGCATATATTTATTTGTTTATTCCTCCACGCTTCAACTGAAATATGGTGTTTGAAGAAAATCTCCATACCTAAGGTGGGGGTCACCTGTTAACAAGGAGGAAGAAAAATCAGCCAGAGGCGAAATCCCACTCTGAGCCGGTGCTAAGGCTCTACATTTGTGAGTGGAAATTACCATACATTTCACCGCCTCATAATATATATATTTGCAGTTGTGCACTATGATTTTCTGTATTTGCTTCTCTTACATAACCATATGATGTGCTGCGGGCCTGCATGAGACATCCGGACTCCAGAGCATTTTTTGCGCTCACCAGATACGTTATATTTTATATATATATTAGATACATTCAGCCAGGTAGAGGGGGTGGCATGTAGACTGCGCAGGGTATCAGGCAGTGGTTTGTTTTTTTTGTGTGTATATTTTTAGCAAATTTATAGGGGAAGGTAACGGCAGGTATGATATATATATATAGATAAGATATATATCTATATTCTTCTATCTACAAGGGTTGTAGTGGAGGACAAAAAGTGAGATAAAAGGCCTCCACACTATAATAAGTGTGTTTATTATTGCAGAAGCCACTTGTACATCACAGCAATTCAATGAATTGCATCCCAGAGCTCCTGTGCCACATTCCCCATAAGCAGCCAAGAATTCTGAGTAGGATATGCAAATGACATCTGTCTCACTTTTATGCATCCTGGGTCTGTTATTACACAGAACCCTAAAATCAATGCTATGCCACACCGTGGTTTTGTAGCAGAGATAAGGTTTATGCAACTGGTCAAAGCCACTCCTAGGACAGTGCTGTTTCGGGTTTGTTGGACCCTCATCAGCTAGGAGCTAGGCATTATGATCAGTTGCAGTGGATGCTTGGGACCCATAGGGCAATCAGTATCTACAAAGGTTGTAGTGGAGGACAAAAAGTGAGATAAAAGGCCTCCACACTATAATAAGTGTGTTTATTATTGCAGAAGCCACTTGCACATCACAGCAATTCAATGAATTGCAAATATATATATATCCAGACTTGTATTACACACACATTTTGGCAACTAATTGCCCCCCCTCATTTGACTGATCCCTCCAGAAGAAATGTTGAGAATAATATATATATTCTCTGCTCTGTCGGGTTCAACATTTCTTCTGGAAGGATCAGCCAAATGGGGGGGGGGCGCATTTAGTTGAGATTGTCTACATGCCACCCCCCATGTGCATATGTGTATATATGGTCTGAGGTCTGTGGGTGGGTGTATATATACAGTCAGGTCCAGAAATATTGGGACATCGACACAATTCTAACATCTTTGGCTCTATACACCACCACAATGGAGTTGGAATGAAACAAACACAATGTGCTTTAACTGCAGACTGTCAGCGTTAATTTGAGGGTATGTACATCCAACTCAGGTGAACGGTGTAGGACTTACAGCAGTTTGCAGATGTGCCTCCCACTTGTTAAGGGACCAAACGTAATGGGACAATTGGCTTCTCAGCTGTTCCATGGCCAGGTGTGTGATATTCCCTCATTACCCCACTTACAATGTGCAGATAAAAGGCCCAGAGTTCATTTCAAGTGTGCTATTTGCATTTGGAATCTGTTGCTGTCAAATCTGAAGATGAGATCCAAAGAGCTGTCACTATCAGTGAAGCAAGCCATCATTAGGCTGAAGAAACAAAACAAACTCATCAGAGAGATAGCAAGAACATTAGGCGTGGCCAAAACAACTGTTTAGAACATTCTCAAAAAGAAGGAACGCACCGGTGTGCTCAGCAACACCAAAAGACCCGGGAGACCACGGAAAACAACTGTGGTGGATGAATGAAGAATTCTTTCCCTGGTGAAGAAAACACTCTTCACAACAGTTGGCCAGATCAAGAACACTCTCCAGGAGGTAGGTATATGTGTGTCAAAGTCAACAATCAAGAGAAGACTTCACCAGAGTAACTACAGAGGGTTTACCACAAGATGTAAACCATTGGTGAGCCTCAAAAACAGGAAGGCCAGATTAGAGTTTGCCAAACAACACCTAACAAAGCCTTCACAGTTCTGGAACAAGATCCTATGGACAGATGAGACCAAGATCAACTTGTACCAGAGTGATGGTAAGAGAAGAGTATGGAGAAGGACAGGAACTGCTCATGATCCTAAGCATACCACCTCATCAGTGAAGCATGGTGGTGGTAGTGTCATGGCGTGGGCATGTATGGCTGCCAATGGAACTGGTTCTCTTGTATTTATTGATGATACGACTGCTGACAAAAGCAGCAGGATGAATTCTGAAGTGTTTCGGGCAATATTATCTGCTCACACTCAGCCAAATGCTGCAGAACTCATTGGACGGCGCTTCACAGTGCAGATGGACAATGACTCAAAGCATACTGCAAAAGCAGCCAAAGAGTTTTTGAAGGGACAGAAGTGGAATGTTATGCAATGGCCAAGTCAATCACTTGACCTGAATCCCATTGAGCATGCATTTCACTTGCTGAAGACAAAACTGAAGGGAAAATGCCCCAAGAACAAGCAGGAACTGAAGACAGTTGCAGTAGAGGCCTGGCAGAGCATCACCAGGTATGAAACCCAGCGTCTGGTGATGTCTATGCATTCCAGACTTCAGGCTGTGATTGACTGCAAAGGATTTACAACCAAGTATTAAGAAGGGAAAGTTTGATTTATGATTATTATTCTGTCCCATTACTTTTGGTCCCTTAACAAGTGGGAGGCACATCTGCAAACTGCTGTAAGTTCTACACCGTTCCCCTGAGTTGAATGTGCATACCCTCAAATTAAAGCTGACAGTCTGCAGTTAAAGCACATTGTGTTTGTTTCATTCCAACTCCATTGTGGTGGTGTATAGAGCCAAAGATGTTAGAATTGTGTCGATGTCTCAATATTTCTGGACCTGACTGTATATCTGCGTGTTGATATATACGTATATATAGGTCTGCGTGTTGATATATACGTATATGTCTGTGTGTGGTATCAATGCATCCCTACTCTATACACAGCGCTCCGTGTCCCTATAATATATATGATCAGGGGTTACCTTTTTTTTATATTTTAATACTATTCCTATTAAAATAACAGTAATTTTTTATGTATTTTATTCAGTAGAAACTTTTTTTTGCCTATATAACACGTGCTTTGTGAAAAAAAAACAGTTTTGTGTGTACATTTTAATTTGGTTAGTGGATTCCTGTCCAGTGCGGTGAGAAGCAAACGTAATGCAGTGTAGACACGCTGCGAGGCGGAGCAGAGTGAAGTCAAGCCTGCAAAATATTTGCTTCTCTTCGCTTTGCTACGCTGTGCATCATTACACGCTCAGTGTGTCTCAGCCTTTATTCCCGCATCGCTAGCTTACCGAATCAGTTTGTATACTTGTTACTGACCCTGCTTGTTCTGAGGACCCGATCTGTTGCCGACTTTGCCTGCCATTTGACTATTCTCTCTGTGTATTCCCTGCCTGTTCTGTTTGCTTCCTGTTGCTACTGGTGTGCGCCGATTCTCACCATATACAGTAGCGCAGTACAAGTGCCTAAACCTTGCTGACCCAGTTTTGTTATAGCTGCTGATGTAACTGAATAGATCGGGGATCTCTTCTGCATTACCAAAACCTCCACCACTGCACTCTTCCACAATACCTCAGAGGGGTTACGGTGTGAATGCACTTGCTGCCACCAAAGGCACAATATTTGGGTGCACTGCCACTGACACCTATACCAGATTCATATCATTTTAATATTGGACAGCAGGGTCCAACCCTGCACTCTTCCACAATACCACAGAGGGGTTACGGTGTGATGGCACTGTTGCCGACACTAAAGGCCCAATTTTAAAGCACCTATTGTTACTTTTATCCAAAGCCTGCATAAGTTTCACCATAATTTAGCCAAAAAATCACTAAACTTGTTCTGCGTGTCCTAAAATGTCTCTTCTTTTCATAAAGGCTGCTGCCCCAAGAAGTTGTTTATGAATAGATTAAAGGAAAACCATTTACCGTAATTTGAAATGTCATTTTTTTCTTTTTAAATGTTTCTATACATCCTACAAATCCGCCACTTCACGGGCAGGTTATGGGGACCTCCTAGGCACTATATTTGAAGGAATTGTTCGTTTTTATTCTTAACCTTTATTTCATGGAAAACTCACTGTTCCTTTAAAAACGTTTTTTTTAAAACTTTTTGTCCTTGTTTCCTGTTCCCCAGGGCACTACCCGGACCCCCATACACCTTTTATCGCATATATCTTGAATATATGCCCTCTTGGAGGGCACTCTAAAATTCAAACTTTCGAGTCCTATTGACTTGCATTGAGTTCGGTTCGTGTTCGCGTTCGAACTCGAACTTTTGAAATTGTTCGAGTTCGAATGCGAACCGAACACGGGGGTGTTCTGCTCATCACTAACTCTAATATCTTACTTTTTCTAACGCTAATTACTTATTGCGTTCACCATGTTAAGTAGCAATCAATGATGCGCTAACAAATTTTTCACGCGTTTCTTGACAGGAATGTAATTATTATTATTATTATTATTGTCATCATTTATATAGCACCAACAGTTTCCGCAGCGCTTTATATGGGAGGCATGCGTTAAAGTCACTTATCCTAGCTTTAACAGGTATTCATCTGAACGCTAAAGTCAGTGTTCATTATGGACTAGAGCCCTTGATTTGTAATAAAGCTTTATCAAGAATATTAAGTTATTTGCAATGATACAGATTAAAAGGTGTGCCAGTAGTACACTACTGGTGTTAAAATGTTCAGTGCGTAGGGTTTATGCAAGATATGGGATGTTTCATCTTCAGGAGGTAAGGCTTGGTGCCCCCCCAATTAGAAAGTTCCCTAGCCGCCACTGTTCCCTTGTCTGTCTAACACTGGAATGCACCATGCTTATTGTACAAGGATGTACATGTGTGCATTAATTTTTGGCCTGTGCTAGTACTAGTTGCAACCAGGGCCAGATTAACATAGGGGCTGATGGAGCAGCAGCTCCAGGCCCATGCCCCAGAATAGACCCAGAGAAAGGATAACTATGTCTGCATTGATTGGCAGTTGGACCACTGTATCTCAAACACCATAGCAGCTACCTGGCCTTTCCAATGGTACCAAACCAGGTTTTGTGTAACAATAAAAATAAAATAATAAATATTTATTTTCTTTTTTCTTTCTAACGCAGCAATATTTTTCACTTTACATTTATAAAGTGAATAGTGATGCTGCACTAACTCACCATCTCATTTCTCATGTTACACGTAATTACTGTTATTACAAATTGTTGCATCAAACCCTAAATGCCGCACTGCAGCTCTGGAGGGGGGGGGTGGACTTTGGAACCCTATTTCACTAATCTTTAAAGCTCACAAAGTCAAGTGAGGAGTCATTGGACTGGTCAGAGACTAAACGTGACCGTGTAAAGTCTAAAAGAAAAGAAAACTATTTTTTTATTTATTTATATATTTTTTAGTTCCAATGTGATGGCATTGTCCATTTGTCACGTATAAGATGAGCAATACCACTGCCATTACTCACCTTCTCATTTCCCACGCTGGGAGCAAGTTCAGTGTTTTATACATACAGGGTTATCCAAAGAGATTCGAAAAGTCACCGCACGTTCGGTGACTTTTCGTTCTTTTCAATTCGGTTCCTTTTGCCGATTGCATTTCGGTGACCCTGCGGTGTATTCAGCAACCAGCACAGGGTCCCCGAATTGCAGGGAAAAGCTACCGCAAACCTGACGAAAACTAACCGAATGCACGCTGAAAACAAGCAAAAACATCTGGATTAACCTTCGAAAAACCCAAACAGGAGCCGAATCACACAGAGCCGAAGCAGCTGTGACGTAGAGGAGGCAGTGAATAAATGAGCAAAACCATTTGTATGAATCTGGGAAAATGAAGCGCTGTTTGCAAAGAAACTACTGAGCGAAAATGTCTGAAATTTTCACAGGAGGTCCAGGGAATGATAATAAAGAGGGCTGTTACAAAAAAAAAAGTTAACTGAAAAAAAAAAAAAATCGGACTTTTTAAAAAAAAAAAAAAATTCAGAAAAATGCTTAAAATATCTTAAAAAATCCTAAAAAAATCTATAAATAAAGAGACTTTTTGCTGCAAGAATTTTATAATGAACGGTTTATTAGATATTGGATTAAAACGGGAATATTTTTAACATTGAAGCCTATGGGATTCTCCTGAATAAACTTGCCGAATTAAACCACCGAATGGCAGGGCATTTGGGGAACCTTTCACTGCTGGTTTGTGTTCTCTGAATAGCCGAAGCAGTGCTTTTTCATGGGGATTTCACTTCTCTCGAACAGGCACCGTATGTTTAGGCAATTCGCCAGGATTTGGCGTATTGCCTGCTCTCTGGATAGCCGAATGGTCAGGAAAGGTAACCGAACGCTGATTTTCAGCGTTCGGTTACCTTTCACAAGCAATTCGGATCTCTTTGAATAACCATGATAGTCATATTATTCATAAAACACCATCCTCCAAAACACAAGGGAAATATAATTTTTTTTGATTAAAATTGTATATTTTCTCAGAAAAATGCAGTAACAGGTTGCCATTTACATTTTTAAACAAGAATTCCCTATAGAATATGTAACCATTTATATTCTTACAAGTATATAACCAGAAAGGCTTTGATGATAAAATTTGTAAAAAAAAATTTACACATTGACATCTGAATGGAAATTTCCTCACACAGTAACTGCCTGGTTAGATATACCCGTATCTGCACAATTAAATAACCTAAAATGTGTTTTCATTTCACTAAATTCCAAAAAAGCCCACCAAAATCTTCAGCTCCTGACCCATAGAGATCTTAATCCGGTCCTGGTTGCAACTTTACCAAGTAATAATTTGATAGAGAGAAAAAACGTACAGACTTCAGTGAACATGTCTCTTTAATTGTCCTATTTTAAAGTAACATCCCTACCACCACTAAAAAATAATAATATACTTATGCTCCTTCGATGAATCCTTATAGCCCTTTTTTTTTGACAGGGGTTGATGGAAAAGCACCTCTACGGATAGATATATACTGACAAACAGTTCTGCAAATTTTCAGCTCGACTTCCATTTCTAATGCAGATACAGTAGTCCCTGCACTGTTTGAGGATCTTTCTTAGCATGCCAAGTGTAGAAAGACTATTTGTCTGGTACATGGTTAATTGTTCAAAGTATTGAAATCCCATTCACACTGAGCTAATTATCATGCCATTTTCGCAGCGATATTGCGCTATCGCTCTATGTACTGTAGCTTCTCCAATGCATTTCAATGGAGCTGTTCACATCTCGCAGCTCAGTGTTGCTCATTGTCGCTTGTAGCTCGTCGCTGGTACATAACCCTTTTTTCAGCGATTTGCTGTGATTTGCATTGGGGTTGCACCGATACCGATACTAGTATCGGTATCGGTGTCGATACCGGGTACTGCAGGAGTACTTGGTACTCCTGCAGTACCCCTGATATTTTCCCCAATACCAGAAGCCGGCATTGAGCCTGCTTGCCAGCATCCGAGGGGCTGGGGCGGCTGTCCGAATGCTCTATCGGCATTTGGACAGGCCCTGTAGCTGCTCACTGTGGTCATACTTACCTTCCTGAGCGACGCCAGGAAAGTCTCTGCGCGTGCGCTCGTTGGAAGGCCCCCAGCCGCGACCATGTGGGACCATGTGATCGCGGCTGGGGCTTTTCAACGAGCGCACGCGCAGAAACTTTCCCGGCATCGCTGAGGAAGGTAAGTATGAACACAGTGAGCAGCTGCAGGGCCTCTCCGAATGCCAATAGAGCATTCGGACAGGCACCTGGAGCTCGCCGCAATGATATTTACCTTCCTGGGTGACGCCAGGTCCCACGTGGTCGCGGCTGGGGGCCCTCCAACGAGCGCACGCGTGAAGACTTTCCCGGCGTCACCCAGGAAGGTAAGTATCATCGCGGAGAGCTCCAGGTGCCAGGTGAGCTGGGGGGAATCCATGTGTGAGCTGGGGCAAATCCATGTGTGAGCTGGGGCAAATCCATGTTTGAGCTGGGGCAAATCCATGAGCTGGGGCATATCCATGAGCTGGGGCAAATCCATGAGCTGGGGCATATCCATGAGCTGGAGCATATCCATGTGCTAGGGCATATCCATGAGCTGGGGCATATCCATGAGCTGGAGCATATCCATGTGCTGGGGCATATCCATGAGCTGGGGCATATCCATGAGCTGGGCAGTATGAATATGTATATATCTTGGGGGGGATATATACATGTGAGCTGGGGGCATTTTTATATGGTTTGTTCTTATTGGAAAGTGGTCACATGACATTAAAGAAAAGTATCGGTACTCGGTATCGGTGAGTACTTTTAAAAAGTATCGGTACTCGTACTCGGTCTTAAAAAAGTGGTATCGGTGCATCCCTAATTTGCATCGAGAGACATACAGTGGTGTTGCGCTATATCGCCCATAACGGCAATATTGAGTGATATTATCGCTCAATGTCGTGTATATGAAAATCGCACGGAAAAACGGGAGATTTTCATCTCGCTCAGTGTGAATGGGCCCTAAATTGGCAAATTGCAGTGAATCGTGGAAAAAAGGGTCAAGTACCAGCGACAAGTTACAGCGACAAGCTGGTACATGACCCTTTTTTCTGCGATTCACTGCAATTTGCCAATTTAGGGCCCATTCACACTGAGCGACATGAAAATCTCACGTTTTTCCGTGTGATTTTCAAATACACGACATTGAGCGATAATATCGCTCAATATCGCCATTATGAGCGATATCGCGCAACACCACTGTATGTCTCTCAATGCAAATCGCAGCAAATCACGTTAAAAAGGGTCATGTACAAACGATGAGCTACAACGACGAGCTACAAGCGACATTGAGCTGTGAGATATGAACAGCTCCATTGAAATGCATTGGAGAAGCTACATAGAGCGATATCTCGTGGAAATATGAGTGATAACGCAGCAAAAATCATGCGATAAATCGCTCAGTGTGAATGGGCCCTTAACATGATGGTGTCACGCAATATCGCTCAATGTAGCGTATATGAAAATTATGCGGAAAAACGTGTGATTTTCATGTCGCTCACTGTGAATGGGCCCTATAGTGCCCGAGTACTGAAGCACACCTTTTAATGCTTGTATATTCAAAGAAAAGTCCAGGGAAAAAGTCAGAAGACATGAAATATGAAATTCATAAAAATGTGAATTTATGCATCACGAGCACATATAATTTATGTATTATATATACATATAAATGCAATTGTGTTCTTATTTGTGTGGTGATATATAAATGTATGTGCATATGCATTACCAGCTTGTTTCTCATTAATTTTTCCAGAAACACCCTTTCTGTTTTAAATTGTGTTCTTGTTGGCACCGGGACATAAAAGTAAAATGGGCCTGGGCGGCAACTGTAAATAACTAGAAGGAAAATATAGTACCACTCTGATACTAGTGGTCTCTAATGACTGAGGTTCATTTTAATTATAGTTATATTATAGGCTCAGTGCTACACATATTACTGCAGCAACACTGTATATCCCAGAATAACATTAGAATAAAAGCCGAAAGGTTCACAGGGTAGTATGAATACATTTTCACACGTCAGAATTTTGCTATGTAAAGCAATACCCACAGTGATCGTTTTCTCCTTCAGCAAGAGTCAACAGTGGACTTATTAGTTAAGTCCTCAAGGCATCTAAAATAAATGGAGGTACGTACAAATCCATTGTATAAAAATGGCATAATCATTTCTACATAAAGTTTATTAGGGTATTGTAAGTTTACCTTTCATCCTCAGACGTGACTTGCTCAAGAATTGCAAAGAACTGCTAATTAATTTTAAATCGACAATGCATTTATAATTCTCAATCTTGCATTAATGACAAATAACACCTTCTACTTGGAACTCATTATGGCCACGATAGGGCACCAGATGTGATGTAAAAATGTGCTAGGGGTATTTCAGAGATTGTTAAAGTATGCCTTAATAAATTCAGCCTGGTAAAAGAAGTATTTTAGATGCTGAAGATATATTTACTTCTTTATTTTTTTGAGAAATTATTTTACCAGGAAGGATACATTGAGATTTCTCTCGTTTTCAGGTATGTCCTGGTTGGCGAGTATGTACCGTTAGGTGTCTTGCCCAAGGACACTTACTGAAGAGGTGCTCTTGCCAGGATTCGAACCTAACCCTCCACAGTCTCCACGGTTATAGACCAGTGACGTTACCTCTACTCCCTGCAGCCAGCTAGTTTTTGTCTACAAATAGCTAATCCTATTTCTTAAGATGTCTATGGTTTCCTTATTCTAGGGCCCTGTGCTCTGTCTTTTTTGATCACATGATGTAGGACAAAGTCTTAAGTGCAGTTCTAAGGTGGAGGGAAGGAAAATCAAATACTCTGACACTACATTAATAATGCATCCATGTGGGTTTATTCGATCAGCTGCCAGACAACGTTTCGACCCTCTCAAGTCTAAAGTGCAATGACATTGTCAATTAATTTCAATCATCATCAATTATGTGTTCGATAAAAATGAAACCCCTATATAAACAATTAAAAAAAATATGATATCCATCAGTCGATGCACAAAAGCATCATATTATTATTAACCAGCCCAAAAATTATTAGCTTTCCTATTTATGTATTATGAATACATTTAAATGGTAATCATATAAGCTTATGATGACATATTCCACTAAGGCTCGGGTCAGACGAGCGCACTGATCACGTCAGTATTGCCGCACATTTGTACGTCCATTATAGCATATAAGTATGACCAATGGAGCCCCACACACAAAGTACGTCCGCACGGAACTGCGGACACATAACAGATGCGGCAAACAGACGCAGGTTAGGCAAGAACGTAAATCCGCTAGAACGGACGCACAGAGGGTGCTGCGTCTGCATAGCTTTGTGTGTGAGTGATGGAACAAAGTCAAACCGACTGCATTTTTGACATCCAGCATTTTGACGGACAAAATGTTTTTCATATAAATTTATTTTCCCTTCTACATCAGTCAAAAAAAGTCAGTCACAAAAACGGACTGTGTGGCCACTACCTTGTCATCAGTCAGAAAGTACGTTTGTTGTGCACGGACGCATAGTCCGCACAGAATGCGCTCGTCTGACCCTAGCCTTATCTGCAGCAACAAAGAAAACATCAGTCAGTCAATGTTCTTAAATATATTAAGGGAATTCTTCACAGTAATTCAGAATCCTGTCTCTATAAATGAGTTCCAAATCTATTGTAGATACCAACTGAGAAGACAAAAATAAATATTAAAACCGTAATAGTGAATAATCAAAAAAATCAAATCATAAAAATGGAGAAAGATCAAATTCTCTGTTCAAACCAGATGGTTCAATAGTACTAAGGTGGTGAATCCAATAGAGTTCTCTTTTTAATTACAGCTTCTCCCTCCCTATCCCTCCCTCTCGTCAATTTCAGAACTGTATCAATCACGTGAAACATCAACTGTGAGACATCATGGCCTGCCTCCAAAAAATTAAATGGTACCAGCAATTCCACTTTCCACAAACAAATTTCTGACTTGCATTTAGTGATCAAACTCTTTACTTTCTGTATTGTCTCTATTATGTTATTCCACCCACAAGGACATTTTACATAATTGGAATTACACGTAAAATACTGTTTAATTGTATACTTATGCACCTGCAGATTTCCCAGTAGTGTACCCATGTTACCACGATATTCCAGGGCAGGTGCTAGCTCAATAAGTTGCACTGGAATGCAGCACTAACCACTGGAATACTCGCACTTCCATGTCGTTCACTGTGACTATCACCTCCTGGAGTCCATAAGATTCCATGGAGGGTTGCGTTTCCGAGCCACGAGATCGGGCAGCGCCGTGGATTGATTCCGGAGGGAGATTGGCAACTATTTGTTCCCAGTCTTACTTTGCACCTGGAGACAAGAAGCAGTGAATCGGGCCACCGTTCTCACCGAGGGATGAGAGGTCAGCACCGGTTTTATTGGAGGGGGTTTAGGGGGTGCTACATGATTCTGCAAATGCAGGATCATGTAGCACCAGCTTTTGGAAGGTGCTAACCTTTGGCACTCCGCACCAACGCATGTGTAGAAGACAGCCAGTGGAAACATTTATATGTCAGGTGCTTGACCCACACAACAAACTTTTGTTACTACAGACAGAGTGTACATAGTAGAGATGTGCAATTAGTTTTGTTCCGAATTCAAATTTGGATGAAATTCCCCATTTTCGTGGTTCGGGAGCATTTCCGAAAATGAAATATCGACCACCTGAAATTTCGGATCAATCTGAAATTTCGGATCGATTCGATTCAATGATTCGGATCATTTTAGCGATTCGGATCATTTTGGCGATTCGGATCAATTCGACGATCCGGCTCATTTTGACGATCCGGCTCATTTCGACGATTCGACTCATTTCGGTTGATTCGAATCAGTTGGTCTTTTGCTTTTTATGACTTACTTAGTTTTTAATTGCTTATTTAAGAATGGGAAGTAGATTACTACAATAGAATGAAAGTTTCTTTACTTAATTATTCTTTTAGGATTTTTTTAGGCATTTTTTGGGTGAAATTTTAGGTTTCCTAACTTTTTTTAAAGAAACAAGGCTTCTTAACGATAGGTTTCAATGCAGCATATGAATCCACACACTGCTGGGAAGCGCCTTTCTGCAGAATAATTCAGCATATATAAAACAGAATTTTATGGGTTTCAACAGGGTCATTTATACAACTTCACACAAACAGATTACCAACTCCCCCACCCACACAACCAGCACTGATTGGCTCCTTTCCCAGTCTCCTGTTCCCTATCAGGTCCCTTTCAGCCTTCCCATTTTCCAGGGATTAGGCACATGAGGTCTTGGAAAAGCCTCCAATCAACTGGTTTGCTGTATCCTCTATTTTGCCCTTTCAGGCTCCCCCATTGTCCAGGGGATTAGGCAGATGAGGTCTTGGAAAAGCCTTCAATCCTCTGGCCCGCTGCATCCTCCATCTTGGGGCATGAGATCCTTTGTTCTGTGAAACCATGCTGGGATGAGCAAAATGGCGACGGGGAAAAACACATACAAACGGTTTCTTTCATACTTTTACAGTCACATCATACAGGGTACATTTTTATTACATTACACCAATAAAACCACATCTAGCAATAAAATAAGAGGTCCATAGGCTCACACGCAAAACCAAAATGAAAACAGGAAAAATGGTCTTTAAAAAGGGTTCAGTCTTTAGTCCTGTGGCTCGCTGAAAAGAGCTCTCATGTCCGTTCCGTGACAGTCTGTATGTATGTGTTTGTCTGTTGTTGTGTGTACTGGACTGTTAGTATGACCTTTATGAGATATACATGTTTAGGATAGTCCCCTTGTCGTGTGTATTATAGTGGGAGGCCGAACCACTTCCCAGATGTGAACCCCTTCCTGGGCAGGATTTGCTAATAGTTGCATTTTTAAAAGTGTGTCTATATCCTCTGAACTTTAAGCTCGCCCAATGAAGCCATTATATATCGCCCACTATCAGTATAGGAACTCGCACAGGCACACTGTCATGGAACCAGATTGCTTATTTGTTTTCCCCCTATGATTTTACTTAAAAATTGATTATTCCACTCTCCCTGTTGCATAGTTTTTTTGGACCAGCCCCATTTTCCCACTTCTACAAGCAGCTATTCCAGTCAGATTACCACAGAGGCAGTTCAGCAAGCATCTGTCTATACCGGGTGCTTGCATCCTGTCATACCCCCACTGCTGACTGCACCGCGTTTGCCATTCATATTCAAGCAGCAAATGTAAAGTGCTGCCCATGCTCAGCACTGATATCCTGAAACCAAACAGTTAAAAACATATACACACACCACACTCTCCTGCCTGAATATAGGTCCACTCCTCCCTTCCATCAATGCTTCAGCATTAATGTGCAAGCTGTGTTATAAACCAGTCTCAACTTCCTGAAGCTCCCTGACCTTGAACTCCCGTGTACCAGACCCCCTGCTTTGCCCACCGATTGCTGCCCTCTATCAGCCTTTGACTAATGGACCGTCCTGTGACCACTCTCTTGGAATATCCATTTGTACCTTGCCTGGAGTCCCCCCTTGTGTCCTGTCTACCACCCCCAAGGTACATTTCCAAGCGTCTCCCAAGTATCCTGGGCCACACTACACATCCCGTTTTTACCGTCCCCCCCATACCAAGGTACACCCTGAGAAGCCCGCTCTGTCAATAAAACCACCTTTTATTTTCTGTTACTTTCCCAGTAAAGTGAAGAAAATACAAAGGACTTAGTGTGCTTTCAAAAGGTGATGAGTTAAAGCTATCTGACTTCAATCATATCCTGCATGTGACATTCAATTCTCACATATGACCCTGGGGTTTCAGAATACAAACTGTGTGGTTTTATATAGTGTGACAATATGTACATATTTGACGAATCAGAGGACAACCTTCTCAGGTTGGTCAAACTGGCTTCACATGGCCAAATTACGTCAGCTACTAAGAGCAGCTCCACAGGTAGAGTACTCTCATTGGCTGATAGAAATATTTAAACTTGCATGCTTTTGGACAGCATTCTGCGTTGGAAGGATGTTTATAGCATTGCTGACCCTGGATGGAAAGTATAATCTACTTTTATAAAATTTTAAGGGGTTTAGTTTTTTAAAACTAAATTTAGACTATGGGAAGAGTTAGTGGGTTAGGCTTTTACATATTATAGAGTTAATTAGGGTGTCAGGCTCCTAGCCGCCGGCGCCGCAAGAGAACTAAAAACAGCTTGGCTATCAGTAATGAGACTGATAATAGCCCTTCCAACAAACCATGCTTCCAGTAAACAGGTGTTGGCTAACACCTCATAATACCTTCTCCATAAAAGAGAGCCTCGCCTAAACCACAATGCTTCTGCACTGTGCTACTAATCTAATCACTAGCAAGAAGCTACCCCTTGGACTTGCTGTTCCCTTATTACCTGCATGGGTCCCATTATTTCCTCATTCCTCCATACCCATCTATGCAAAAGACCTTCTACCTCCAAAGGACCCTCTGCCTTCTAAAGATCCTCTACCTCTAAAGGAACCTCTACCTTCAAAAGACCTTCTACCTCCTAAAGACCTTCTGCCTCTAAGATCTATTTACAGTTCATTTCCAATAGACCGCTAATAGCCTGCATCCACCTATCTATAGTTTTCTCTCCATAGACATATATATTGCCCTCATTCTATCTATATACTTACTAATCCTACTCTCATTATCCTCTTCCACTCATCCCTCCATATTTGGCCTAGCCCTGTTTCCTTCTACTCTCTTATTTCTATATTAGTATTCTGTCTCCTTCCTAATCCCCTGTATACTGTATTCTCCCAGTACCATTTAAGTATTGTTCCTTTTGTCTTTAATCTCTTTTGTCCACTCTTTGCCTATACTGCCTTTAGTTAATCCTAGTGATGTTTATTTTTTATTCTGCGTTCTCACCCAGCCTCCTCATATGTATTTATTGCCTTTATTTTATATTCCTGATACTACAAATAAACCTTCTTATTTATATAATTATACGTATCTGGCGGCGCGATTGCAGTCGCTTCTTGGTATTCAGATGGTCCTCACGGTGTGTATCATAAATGTCCAATTTGGATTATATATATAAAAAACACAAATGGCAGAATAATAGTGCAGGGTGTATATACAATATTGGAATAGATGACAATAAATGGTTCCACTCACAGACAGAGAGCCCCGTCACTGGCTCTGAGTGGTTCCAAACATCTGGGTCCTTTGTCTTCTTAAGAATATTTAAAGGAGACCCACTCCCTTTAAAGTTGGTATTTTCTTTGTCTCGTCAGATATGTAAGAAAACATAAACACAAGGACCTTCTTGTGTAGATCTACCACAATATTGGTCATATATATGGTGATAATATCAACTCACATTGGGTGGAGCTTAGAACCAAGCTCTGGGTGGAAATGCCAGTGGATTTATTGAATAGGTTAAATCCACGAATACCTCTGAATTCCAAAACAGCAGGGACCAGACTTTTCTTTTTAAAAGAAAAATCTTTAATTTAAAACATAAGATAAAATAAAGTAGATCATGTTAAAATTAACACAAAGATGCTCTGTAAGTCGCCAGAACGCGTTTCGCCATAAGATTAGGCTTCTTCAGCTGGTTTACAGAGATACTCTGTAGTGTACCATATATATAGTCCCTTAATTGGGTGTTAAGAGGTCCCATGTGTTTTGAATGTCCAGAAAAGATATAGAGACCTATAAAGTACAAGCCAATACCTTAAAGGAAGATTTTATAGCCAAGGGATATAATGAATTGGATCTAGACCATACTATTGCAAATATAATGCAGGACGATCGTAATGAATTGCTTAAGTACAAACCTAAAAAGAAGAAGGGAGAAGAAATTCTCTTTATTTGTGATTATAGCAATAGAGCTAATGATATCAAAAAGATTTTAAAGAAACATTGGCACGTCCTAAAGAACGATGGTGATTTGAAAGAATACATAGGAACAACACCTAAGGTTATATTCCGAGGCACTAAAAACTTAAAAACTAATTTGGTACACGGTAAATCTAAGAAAAAAATACTGGGTAAAGACTTCTTTGGATTAAAGGAGGGTTTCTATCGTTGCGGCCAGTGTTTGGCTTGCAGATCCACTACCAACAAGAAGGAGTTCATTAGCACATACACCAATTTAAAATCTAAAAAATCTGTAAAAATAAATGGAGTGCTAAATTGCTGCTCCAAAAATATAGTATATATGCTTGAATGCCCTTGTGGTCTGCGCTATATAGGCCGCACTAAGAGAGCACTCAACGTAAGGATCAGTGAACATGTGCGTAATATTAAGAATGTTTTGAGAAACACTCCGTCTCTCTTCATTTTAAAAACAAACATAACAGCTCCCCTATTGGTATAAAATTTTGGGCTATCAAACAGATTAAGAAAAGGGATGTCGAAGAAAATATATTAAATAGGCTGGGGAAAGAAGAGATGAGGCTTATCTTTGATAATGGCACGCTGACACCCAATGGTTTAAATGATGATTTTGAATTAGTCCATTTTTTGTAATGTGTACACCAACTCCTTCCTTGTGCACTTACTACAACCTCCAATAGTATTGATCTCAATGGGTATGTGAGGCAGTTTGGCACCATAATTGATATATGTAAATAATTGAATTTAAAAATAATATAAAAAAAAAAAAAAATATACACCTTAATCTGATATATTATAATTTCATTTGCCACAATATTTGGATCACATCAGATCTCGTCTTTATTATATCTTTACTACACCACATTTGATTATTGCTAGATAATGTCATCTTTATGACAGCATTATACTATTGAAACTAAGAAGCCACACAAAATATATTTAATAATACACAGATTGGGTTGCCCACCCCCAATATAACATAGACAAATAGGTAGGGAATAAACTCACATATTCCACATCACTTTTAATAATATCAATTTAGTTTAAAGTCATTTTAAATCATACTACCATACATATAAGCCTTTAAGGACATAATTATCTCCTTATATTAACTGCTTAGGGGTAGAAGACACCATCCCTGTGCCATATGAAATGTATGGGAAATCCCCCTATTTACACATCCTCAATTTATAATCTACACCACTCCAGATTATGTACATCCGCCATAGTTGTGCTTATTGCACCGGGAAGGAGTTGGTCCATTTTGTCTAATCTATTTGAATTATACCAAGTTATATAACCCCCAAAAATGTATGGTGTTCTGCAGGGAGATCTCTATTATGTTTACGTTCGCGATCTCCGCACGGAAGTTGCTCTCTATCCATCAACCCAATGGGAAATACCGGAAACACCAAGTTGAAACGCATGGAACGCATGGGTCACTACTGCGCATGCGCAAGATGGCGGCAAACAACGCGAACAGACAGATGGAGGCGTGACACGCACGCCAACCTATTTTCTGGACATTCAAAACACATGGGACCTCTTAACACCCAATTAAGGGACTATATATATGGTACACTACAGAGTATCTCTGTAAACCAGCTGAAGAAGCCTAATCTTATGGCGAAACGCGTTCTGGCGACTTACAGAGCATCTTTGTGTTAATTTTAACATGATCTACTTTATTTTATCTTATGTTTTAAATTAAAGATTTTTCTTTTAAAAAGAAAAGTCTGGTCCCTGCTGTTTTGGAATTCAGAGGTATTCGTGGATTTAACCTATTCAATAAATCCACTGGCATTTCCACCCAGAGCTTGGTTCTAAGCTCCACCCAATGTGAGTTGATATTATCACCATATATATGACCAATATTGTGGTAGATCTACACAAGAAGGTCCTTGTGTTTATGTTTTCTTACATATCTGACGAGACAAAGAAAATACCAACTTTAAAGGGAGTGGGTCTCCTTTAAATATTCTTAAGAAGACAAAGGACCCAGATGTTTGGAACCACTCAGAGCCAGTGACGGGGCTCTCTGTCTGTGAGTGGAACCATTTATTGTCATCTATTCCAATATTGTATATACACCCTGCACTATTATTCTGCCATTTGTGTTTTTTATATATATAATCCAAATTGGACATTTATGATACACACCGTGAGGACCATCTGAATACCAAGAAGCGACTGCAATCGCGCCGCCAGATACGTATAATTATACCTGTTGTCACATTGGTTTGGGGGAGACCTCTATATATCTGGTCTGGCATTGGTATACTGGTGGTGGAACTTATCTGGGCGCTGACCATCTTTTTGTATTGCTTCTTATTTATATACCTGCATTTCTGCTCAAATCATTTTTATGAGTTAACTTGTGGGATTAATTAGGCATAAGGGGGATCAGAGGTTATTAGCCCCTTAGAGTTTGTTATTGGATGGCGAGTGGGTGGTCTACCCTGCAGCCTATCCGCTTCTCATATGAAAACCACAGTCGCTGGTATACATTTGGCATACAGAGGACTGGAAGTCCCCATTATTATGACGCCAATGCGCCAGTATTTTGGATAGAGTTCGCGTAAAACCACGACCATGGAATTTTCCGCAATATTAAGTATCCTGAGCTTCAAGGTTGGACAGATCCTGGCTTTCCAGGCCAGAACACCCCACTGCGAGTCACAGAACAATCTGTGGGCTTTGTGAATGAGGCAGCTCACATCGCATTGTTATGAACACATGGTTTACAGGTTCTTCATCATAGGGTTTATTTAAAACCTTGCCCTGCAGAGAGCCCCAGGAGTTTGTCCGCGCCAAGTGAGCGAGTTAATCCAATAAAACCAGGGATTAGGCTGGCATAGAGTAGGAACTGCTACTGAAGAGGTACACTGATATGGATCATATTTTGTACCTAAATCCTCCCGAAATGATAAATTAATAGGGTGTTTTTAAATCTCCAGATGTATGTTAAGGTGGGGTACTATCAATTTTCTGTTATATATATATATACTGTACATATATACACAGTATATTAGTGATATGCAAATATATATTTTAAACAATGTAGCTTTTTTTATTAACCAAGAAAATTATCAATAAGCAACTAATATTGCCCCAGTTTATCATCTTAAAATAATCAGATTCAACTGCTGCAGTTGGGAGTTTTCCCTTTAATATTCTTTTCTAAGCTTTAGAAGCATCACTTCTATTTTTCACAGTTGAAAAGAAACATGGATATATGCCAGTGCTTAGTTATACAGATTTTTGGACCATTTCTCTGTGCAGTATGTTAAATTATCTGCTTTCACAGGCATCCGGTTCACAAATTATCTGTCAAATTTCAGAGTCTGTATCTCTTTTCTTAATAGTTCATATTGAGTCTAAGTGACTATGTGACCTCTTTCATACTTCATTTTTTGGTGTTATGATTCATACTTCACACCTGTTTCCCTGCATTTTCAGACTAACTCCTGCTTATCAAAATAATAAGGAAATGAAGAAAACGTAGAAAAAGAGATAAACATTATCTGTATATGCATTTAAAAATTGAAAGTGTTTAAAGAATCATTAAAACAAAGCGTAACTGAATTTGAACATTTCAACTGTAACAAAATAGGATTATGTAAAAAAAAAAACAGGAAACTTACAGTAAGAAAGGTTGTAAAAATTTTGGTATACATAGTTCTATCCTATTTTTAACTCTCGAGCATTTAGTGCCAAATCTGCTCTTTTTTAACTGTATATTGTTTTAAATTTCCTGTATGTAGTGTTCCATTTTGCCTCAACTCTAAAGAACCTCTGGACTTGTGAGATCATCGCAATTATGTGCTGACAAGGAAAGAATAAAATATAGGTGCAGCTCAGTGCAATGGGTTGACCTCCATCCTGCTAGCATTATGAGCGCAAGAATTGAAGCACAATGCAAATTTGAGCTTTTATATACAGACGCATCTTTTGTTTCTGTTTATTATACAATGTTAAATTTTTGTTTTTGCTTGTGTTTTTTGTTTTTTTCAATGTAAAATTCCATGATTTATTTTTTTTCTTAATAACCAAGTCATTTACTAAAGAATTAATGAGAGAAAAAAAACATATTCAGTCAATTCATATATCAAGTGAGTTCTTTTTACTAGATTAAATTATAGATTATGCATTTTTGTTTCCATAATACTCACTAAATATGAGGTATTCGTGAAATTAATAATTTCATGGGGAGAATGTGCTGAATGTCCTAAAACCGATATGGTTTGTCCAAAAAAGGTCATCAGCAAAAAGGGCTTCTAAACAGACATCTAGCCCCTCGCAGATGTGATGGAGGAAGATGAAAGGCTTTTCCCCAGTGTTATTTTGGTTAATATCAGGGGTAAGTGCAGAAAGTATGCACAAATGATGAACATCTTGACTCTTTCAAGATTCTTTACTGTGTGTCTTTGTTCACACTGTTTAAAAGGCTACTCTAATAAAAATCCCAATTATTTTTTCTTTCTGTTATTTATTTTTGCAGTAAATACTCACCTTTTCTTCCTTGACACACGCTGCTTGTCCCAGTCAGCACAGGGCTTCCAAAATATTGAAATTCCTGCAGCTTTTTTATGCAATTTACATACCTACACAACTTGTGTTGTGCAGGATACGTAAATTGTGCAACTCTGGGAACCTGTGTACTTTTTGTATGCAAGGTCTTTTGCGTCTGTGCAGTATAATGGATTGGAGCTGTGTGCGGCGCGCCTCCTATTGCAGGCAGTCTGAGAGGATGAAGTTAGATTGCATAGTGTGTTGATATCATTGGTGACCAAGTTGGTCACCACCAGCCAAGAAATTCAAAATCCCCGTCTGCATGGTGATGTGTGTGTAGATGGGGGAAACTTCTCCGCTTTACAAAGCGTTTAACCAAACAGCACTGGAGGGAGCAGTGAGGAAGGGGACACTGCACACAGCCTGACCACTTTAACCCCATAAGGACCACTGATGTACATAGTACGTCCTAGGGAAGATTCCCCTTAAGGACCAAGGACGTACTATGTATGTCATAGTCCTTTAACCCCCCTCCCTCCCTATACTAACCTCTCTGGCCAGGATCCCACGCCGGACTGACTACCTTGAAGTCAGACTGACGGTTTTATGGGCCCCGGCCATCGGAATGATGTCATCACCGGGCGCCCCCCGGCACCTGCAGTGTGGAGCCCTCTCACTCCCAAATGGCTACAAATAGGGAAAAAAGAGAGGCACCACTGAAGAGGGCAGAGTCTGTCCTTTCAAGAAGTGCCTCTCTTTATCCCCTTAGGTGCCGGATCGCGATTCACTCCCGGACGTGTCTGACATCAGGTATGTCAGCCAAACCTCTGGGTCATCCCCCCCACTGACATTGTCGCCATATGTGCAATGACATCAGTGGGCCAGTTAATCCCCTAGCTGCCAAGTGGAGCTAGAGGGATCCTTTGGATCCCCGTATCTCCTGATCTGTGTCAGCTAGAAGGCAATGTTTAGTATGATTGGAAAGGCCTGATCAATGATACCAAACATGACTAGGTTTGATGAAAAAATAAAAAAATAATAAAGTGTTTTTTTTAAAAAAAAAATTGTCTGGGGGTGTAATAAAACAGGACTTCAAATCAAGTTTAAACATGATGAACCATAAAATGGTCAAAAGGAGCTCAGCACACAGAGGTGAAATGGCTCAGCATTGAAGGGGTTAAAAACCCAAACCATGTAAAAAATTGGGTATTTCTAATCTCAGGACAAAATTTCAAAACTATTTAGCCGGGGTCTTTTTTATCGGTTGTAGATTTTAGGAATTAAAGTTCCAAAAATGTGCATTTTTTTATAGTAAATTATATGATATGATGGAAATAATGGTATCTTTTGAAAGTTCATTTAATGGCGAGAAAAACAGTGTATAATATGTGTGGGTTGCATAAATGAGTAAGAGGAAAATTTGACCTAAACATAAACAGCACAGAAACGTAAAAACAGCAGTGGGTACTTTCAGACTGACAATGGTAAAATTGCCCGGTCACTATGGGGTTAAACATTAATGTGAGCAGTGTGTGTAGTGTCGCTTGAACTATGTTTTTTTTCAACTGCTGAGATTTCATCCACACTCCTTCCATCTACAAGTTACATTACATCTGATCAATTCGTCAGAAATCCAGATTAGAGGTTATCCCTAGCTGGTTGATTCAAAAATCTATGGTGCTTAAACTAATATAACCAATATAAACTTACACTTTAGTATTAATGCTAGTAAGAAGAAACAAAATGCAAAATAATCTGGCACCAGTGGCTTTATATGCTCTGAAGCATTCCTTCCTTTAAAACATTATGCCTCCCACTACTTTTGCTATGTGCCAAAGACAAAAATCATGAAAAAAAAAATATTCACAGATTTTGTACAGTTCAGGATTTACTGCATGTTTCTTGGCTCCAAAAAATTTCTGGATGATGCTATTCAAATCTATATGCTATAATTATACACTTGAAGTAAGTGAAGTGTGCTAGAACAAATACCGCCTTTTTTAAATTAACTCCATAGTGACCGGGCGGTTTTACCATTGTCTATCCGAAAGTACCCACTGCTAATTTTACATTTCTGCATTGTTTGTTTTTAGGTCTAATTGTCCTCTTACTCGTTTATGGAACCCACACATATTACATATCTTTTTCTCACCATTTAAGCAGACTTTCTAAAGATACCATTATTTCCTTTATATCGTATAATTTACTATAAAAACATTATGAAATAATGTGAAAAAATGGAAAAAAATACACTTTTTCAAACTTTAATCCCCAAAATCTACAACCACGTCATCACTGTTGAGCCATTTCACTTCTGTGTGCGGAGTTCACTTTGACCATTTTATGCTCATCATGTTTAATCGTGATTTGAAATCCTAATTTATTATACCTTCCCAGGCAATTTTCTTTAAAAAAACAACTCTTTATTTTTAAACCAAACCTGGTCATGTTTGGTATCATCGTGATCAGGCCTTTCCAATGCTACCAAACATGACCCTGTAGCTGCCACGGATCGGGAGATACAGGGATCCAAATGATCGCCCTACCTCCACTTGGCAGCTAGGAGGTTAACTGGCCAACTGATGTCATTGCACATATAGCAACAAGGTCAGTGGGTGAGGGGTGACCCGGAGGCTCGCGATTTGGTCCCAGAGGTGGCTTGGATGTCAGCCACCTCTGGGACCGAATCGCAATCCAGCACCTAAGGTGTTAAAGAGAGGCTCCGCTGGAAAGGGAAGACTCTGCCCTCTACAGTGGTGCCTCTCTTTTGTGCCGGGTGGTGCCTGAAAATAACGTCATCGTGCACGGCAATGACATCATCATGAAGGTTGGGGCCCATAAAACCATCGAGCTGGCTTCAAGGAAGCCAGACCAACATGGGACCCTGGCCAGAGAGGTGAGCGTAGGGAGGGAGGGGAGATAAAGGACCATAATGTACATAGTACATCCTTGATCCTTATGGGGAATTTTCCCCAGGACATATGTACGTCAGTGGTCTTTAAGGGTTTAACAAGGAATTAGAGGAATTTAATTATATGTATAGTTAAACATTAATCTACCCTTTAAATTGCCAATTCTGAGTATAATTTACTGAACGGTCTTCTTTTTCTTCTGGTCTATAGTTGAAAAACACTCTAGGATGAATCAAAAAACATTTTACCGGTATTTCATCAGAAATATTGTCTCTGCCTTATTATAAAACACACAAAACTGTCTATAACTTACAGGGTAATTCAAATAGATCCGAATGACTGGAGAAAGGTAACCGAACGCTGAAAATCAGTGTTCGGTTACCTTTCTTGGCCATTCGGCTATCCAGAGAGCAGGCAATTCGCCAAATCTTGGCGAATTGCCTGCACATATGGTGCCTGTTTTGTGCCTGTACGGTGCCTGTTCAAGGGCAGTGAAATCCCCATAAAAAAGCACTGCTACGACTATTCAGAGAGCACAAACCAGCAGTGAAAGGTTCCCGAAATGCCCTGCCATTCGGTGATTTCAGGCGAATCCCATAGGCTTCAATGTTAAAAATATTCCCGTTTTAATTAAATATCTAATAAACCGTTCATTATACAATTCTGCAGTAAAGAGTCTCTTTATTTATAGATTTTTTAGGATATTTTAAGCATTCTTCTATATTTTATTTTTTTTGAGTTTACTTATTTTTTTTGTAACAGCCCTTTTTATTATCATTCCTTGGACCTCATATTTAAATTTCAGACATTTTCGCTTAATAGTTTCTTTGCAAACAGCGTTTCACTTTTCATACATTCAAGCGTACTGTTTTCCTAATTTATTCACTTCACTCGTCTGCAGTGTCGGCTTTTTCCGGCGGCTGCACTGCTTGTGATCAGCTCCTGCTCGGGTTTTTCCGGCGTTTTCGGTGGGTTAATCCAGATGTTTTTGCGGGTATTCGGCGTGCATTCGAAGGGTTTTGCGGTTAGTTTTCGTTTGGTTTGCGGCGGCCTTTCCCTGCATTTCCCGGACCCTGTGGTGCTTGCTGAATACACCGCAGGGTCGCCAAAATGGGATCGGCAAAACAAACTGAATTGAAGAGAACGAAAAGTCATCGAACGTGCAGTGACTTTTCAATTCTCTTTGAATTACCCGTTAGTTTAAAAACAAAAAACGTTTAACATTTTTTTATGAGTGTTTATGCCATACATAAGGGTGATAACTCCAGATGCTGCGGTGGGCCCCTCCTCTGGCCCGCAGGCAGACACCCTGAGTTGAGGTCAATAGGGCGTACTAATACACATGGTACACATGGTACACCCTGTGGCAGAAAGGGTTAAAAATGAGAACTGAGCATTCTCATGGGTAAATCACCATGAGAAACCCAAAATGTTTTTTTAAAAAATGCTTGTGTACCCAGCACAGACGCATCTTTTCCTGACAGTTACACCCATTAGCAGTCATCTCACCGTTAAGGATATGGGATGCAAAATGAATTTGGAGAGTCTCATCGAACATGGATGACTCTCATAGGGACCGAGAATATATGGCCATGAAATTGTTATCCACCATTCTGAACTATTGGTCTATTATTCGTTTCTAACCAATATTCTAATATTCTTCTGAGATCTATACATAGATATGACAAAAAGAAATACAGAATAGATTATTTTGATGACTATTTTTTTTGATGAAGGATAAAGAGATTTGACTACTAAAAACTTATGTATCAGTTCTTGCGAAATAAGGGTAGTCTAAAGCTAAAATGCTCTGTTTAGTATAAATTTATAATATAGTATAGAAGCATACTGTACATTAAAATATTGAAGATTAAACTTCAAATATAGAGTTACAAGCATTTATAAAGCAGCATTTATAAAGCGCCGACAAGTTCTATAGCGCTGTACAATAGGAGACAGAATAACAAAAATACATACACAGATCAGTAGGAGAAAGGATCCTGCTAGAGAATTTACAATCTAGAATTATTACAACTTATAAAATACTTGCGAATAAAGCAATTGCTGTACTAGATGTTATGCAATAACATTAGAAAAAGCAGTAATGATTCGTAGTTTCTTAGACAGAATTTCATTCAATTACAGTAATTAAACCATTGTTAATCACTTTGCTGCAGAGTATGCGCAGTGCATACTCCTCTTTCCCGCAAGAATGCGGACGTCGCACCTGGTGCATTATCGATGTCCAGTGGCTCGTTGCCAATTTGGCACCTATCATGAATTTCACCCGCAGATGACATCCAGGGTGTCTGCCCTGCCTCTGGAACCTCACTCCACCCACTGACGTCATCACAAATGGGCGCCATGATGTCGAAAACAGGACTCCTCCCTGCCTGGCTGGCGATTCCCTATGAAGGAGATACAGGTGTCTTTGGAACCTTAAATGATACAGGGTAAAATGAGGTATCGTTGGAAAGGCTAGAGTATATCCTTTTTAATGATACCAAATATGACCAGGTCCTTTCTAACAATAAAACGATAAATTATTAAAACAAAGTAGTTTTTTTATTTTATTTTTTTCTAACACCGCATTATCGTTCACTTTTTAATTATAAAGTGAGCAGTGATGCTGCATTAATTCACCTTCTCATTTCCCATGATGCCAGCAAGTTTAGAGGTGTTGGCACAATGTATTCTTGTGTGTTTCATCGAAAAACTAAACCGCCTCACTGCAGCGAGGAGCGCCGGGGGAACTTTGGAATCCTGCATCTCTTATTTTAACACAGCACAAGGTCAAGTGAGGCATCATTGGAAAGGTCAGAGTCTGGCCTTTTCAACGATACCAAGTACGACCATGTAATGTGTAAAAATAAAAAATGAAAAATAATTAGATGCACTTTTTTATACTCTGTTCTAAGGCAGTGGCATTATGTGATTTTGTTTATAAGGAAACAGTGCCACTGTGCTATTTCAATTTCTCATTTCCCAAACTGGGACCAAATGTGGGGGTGTTAGCGCAATGCATTATTACTCATTGGCTCATCGAATACACAACTAGCCGAACCACTGTGAGAGGGTTCTTTGGACTCCCATATCCCCATTCTTTACACCAAGTTAGGTGTCATTGGACAGGTCAGAGTCTGGCCTTTTTTAGAATACCAAACATTACCATGTACAATGTAAAAAAATAAATGAAAAAATCAAATAAAAACTTTTTTTGTTTTCAAAAGCAACAGCATTGCCCATTTGTCACATATAAAATGAGCAATACCACTGTTTCTTGTATCCCACACTGGGTGAAAGGGTAGTGTTTCAGATATAGTCATATTATTCATAAAACACAATGTGGCAGAATACAAGTGGAAAAAAAATAGTTTTTTCAGTTTTGGTTAAAATTGAACGTTTTGTTAGAAAAATGCAGTAACAGGGTCTCATTTGTATTTTTTTAACATAGAACATATAACTGCAAAGGTTTTGATGATAAAATATGGAAAAATAATTTTACATGCTACAAATAAATGAAATCTGAATGGAAATGTACATTTTTTTGTTATATTATTCTGACAAGACATTATTACATATACACATAATAAAGATTTATTTTGAATCTACTGAGTCTGCTGGAAAAAGGATATATAATTTGTCTGGATCCTATAACAATACAAGACTTCAAAACACATTTAAACAGGATGAGCACAAAATGGTCAAAATGAGCTCAGCACTCGGAGGTGAAATGACTCAGCAGAAGAGTGGTTAATATTAGTGGTTTTTAGGTTAAACCAAAACAACATATAATTTATACTTTCAAATGGGGGAAAATAACATAATGTAACATTTGGATAGACTGCTATGTGGCACCCTGTAAGGTAATCGCATACTTCTAACTGTAAAAAAAAGTGGTCATTTGGCTTGTGTTCACTCCATAAAAGTGGTTTAATTAGTTAAATCCATGGTCAATAAAGCATCATATAAATATCACTTAGTGAAAACCTTGAAAAAATTAAAGAGAGCTCTAAGGTAAAATGGTGCAGGGAGTTAAACATAACCTTTCCTTTCCTCACCTTCATATGTTTGCCGTAGAGTGACCCTTTAATACTCATATCTCCAGTACTGAACTCTTCATTTCCCTTTTTCTACTCTAACTGCTCCCATTTCTATCAAAGCAGAATTGTCAAAGCTCTGACAAATGGCTTGAATGGTCATGGTGTCTAGAGTGTCCTTTAAACTAATCCCAGATTTTGCCATTATTTAGCACCTTTACTCCTTCAGAAAATCTATCCTATAAGAACGTAAACCTGGATGTCACCTGTTTGTCACCTTGAGATGTCACTGACCCTAAGCCACTGGAACACGGAAAGTATCTGGTTACTAATATTGATTAAAAGAGCCATTGATACTAGAGCTCAACATCTCCTTGGCTGTGGTAAATGGCCTTGGTGGAGTGGAGCTTTGTGAGTCCACATGGGCAGTACACCCTATTCTGTCACCAGGGTGCAGTAGGGAATGGCCAAAGTTAAGGGTGCCACCAAGTAGGACAATGTTTTCTATAATAGAGAGCAATGTCACATAGAGTATATTATATTGTTTCTATATTAATGGTTATCAGGGTTTTATTTTTTCCTTTGAGTAAAACTTACTTTCATAAAGCTCATTGACTTACCGATGCAAACAAATCGGTTATTAATATAATCTATTAAATCTATTATTAAGTATTTCTCATAACACGTAAATAATAACAAGGCAAATCATTTTTTCAAAGAATTACTGTGGCAAGTGTGAATACGTATCCCTATAATTGCTCTTCTACATTAATGATGTCACTGTAATAGACCTGCTAAATATCTACCCACTCAAACCATTTCATGACAATATATGAGATTGTTAGAATAAAAACAGGACAGCAAAAGGGCAAGCTACTAAACGCTTAATGGCTACAGAATCTCACACACAAAATGCATCTATTCCAGCAAAAGAATTGAATAGACATCAACCTTGTGTTTGGAAATTGTACTTAATTTATTCTTTATATTTGCTAGTATCATTTATATACGCATACCCTCTTAGTGTATTTTAGTGTGTGTGTGTGGCAGAATAAACGTATACGGAACCTGGGTCAGTAAATATAATTAAAACAAATTATTTGTATAGATAACATTTAGTAAACAGAAATATGCAGATTCTCTCACATCCAGCTCCCCATCACTCTTTTTGGAAGCAGACACTTTCTACGCATTGTAGATATGCGGAACAGCTGTGTTATCACAGGCTAAAAGATCTTAGATTGAAAAAGAATCCACCGCTTGTTTCAGGAACATTATGTGTTGGTGCCCTCCAGCACCGTAATCTTGTATCTCTAAAAGGTATTTAAAGCAGACGTCTCCTTTTTTTGAGCTCGTAATCAATTAGCTGTGCCGAAATATTAGAGTTATTTAACATGGTACGGTGAATAATTCCTATCTGACATTTTAAATCAAAGGAAAGTGTTAAATCTGCATCAAGTCTTGAAGGATTATACTCTGTCAATGCCGAAAATGGCCACCAGGCAAGATGCTCATAGTAATCAGAATAAGATTGGAGCATGTCTACACAAATCAATCACTCCTTGACAGATCACTGGAAACCCCTGCTGTGGCTATGGACAGCTGACCAACTCTCTGTTTCAGCTGAGGCCCCACATTATAATGTTTAATGCATGATGCTGGTGGCTTTTGTATGATGACCTTAATAGTCAATCAGTTGATCTTTGAAAAGGGATACTATCTGACAGTTACAGTAAATTGCCCACATTATGTACCCTGAAATGTGATGGACTGCTATAAAATTACTCTTTTCCTGGCTTGCAACCAAAATACAACAAATCAAATCCCTGGAACTGTAAAAAGACTAAGACTGTACCTTACAATAATTGGAGCGTGTTCATCAACACATCCAGATGTACGTGTCATTTACAGTATGTGACTGGGCTATCAAAACTGCTTACTTTATCCCTTCCTGCAAGTATATATTAAATATACTGACAATGTCACTCTAAATCTTTTTAAATACCTGCACCTCTGCAAAAATAAAATGTCATTATGAGAGTGATTAAACAAGGTGGAAAACCATTAGATTACTCTAAGTGACGGACAAATGCTTTAGCGAACATAAAGGAAATAGAGTTTTATTGTAAGTCGACATCATTGATACGGTTTTTAGAGTTATTAATTATTCTTGAGGAATGAATAAATTCCAACGTGCTTTACCAAGGGGACGCAAAGCACACAATACTATGGTTGAACAAGTTTGACGTATGGGGACAAAAAAGTGGTGAGGGATCTGGTCAAAGGAGCTTAAAGTCTACCAGAATGCATAATAAATACCCAAGAAATATATTGATGCTACGAAGGAAGGAAAAGTAAGCGATCGTTAGGGTTATGAAAATATGGACTGCAACATTTCTAAATATAACCGTATGGAGGAAAATAAAACTGTACAAGTTGATTTGAAGATGGGATTGATGAGGAACATATGCATTTTATTTAAGCATGAATATCCCGATTTAATAGAATTTTCAAGGCGATTTTTAAATTAAATTTAGCTTTGGTTAAAAATTTTATTTCCCAATATACTTATATCTGTCGGTTGAATGTAGGAGGAAATCTATTTTCTTTATGTGTTTTGGTGTTTTCTGTTAATTTGCATTCATGTAAAATACATTAATGTGTGTTTTACTTGAGTCTGGAATCGATGGCATGTGATGTCTCATGCTCCGAAACACCAGCATTGTCAAATCTTTCATGTAAATAATAGTCTGCTGAATAATAGTCGTTATGAAAAATTTGTTAAAGGATTGTATTTTCGTACTCTTTACAACTGTAATTGTCTGACAATGACCCTCTTTTAGGTGAGTGTATGGTTTGTTCTTTTGTTGTCGATTGATAATTCACTGCCATTTCATGGTTACTTCTTTAGCACAATAGATTCTTTCATTTCAAATATAACCCTGTGCATCTGTCCAAACCCTCTTACTTCAAGATTCATGTCCTGGCTGCCTTTATCTGTGAGAGTGATGTTCTGTTACTGGCTTTTTCGAGAAAATAACAGAGAAGCGCAGGCACTACCGGCTAGAGAGAGAGAAAGAGAGAGAAAAGAAAAACGAAACGTGGAAGGAATTTATATATGGATCAATGTGTTTATGCTGCGGTAAAAGGGTGGCATGTTCTCTAAGCCTGAGTATAAACAAGCTGAAATAAAAATAAATAAGTAAGTAAAGGAAAAGCCTTGACATCGGATTGTAAAAAATTAAGATGCAGAAAGCTAAATGGACGCTCTATTGACTAGAAAGTCCATTTTTAAATTGGTTGTGGAAAAATGGTTTACAAATATGCAATGAAGCAAGTTAGAAATAGTGGAAAGATGGGGAAAAAACCCCACTTATCTCAGAACTCCTCCCATTTGCAATAAATGTGCAGTTTCAAAAAATTCAAAAAATTCCTTGTAGTTGCATTCCAGAAAATACACTATTAAAGCTACTTTACTTTTGTTATAGATCTTAAATGAATGAATGGAAATTGATGAGAGTTTTATAAAATGTACTGCCTATTATGTCGAGTACATCTCATCACAAGACATTCTGGTAGAGGCCGCCGTTTTCCAAGGCACATATAGACATGGTTCTGCGTTTTATTGCTACTATGTTTCAGTATGTATCAATGTTTTGGAACTCATTTCTAATGTTATCCAGTAAGGTGACAATCATGTGGGGCTTGTCATGTTAAGTTCATTCCTTCAGCCAGCCCCACAAAAGAAGTCGAGGTTGGTAAGATCGAGGGACTGGGAGTCATGGTAATGGTATGCCCAGCACGCAGAATCGAATCAGCAAATCCCTAACTAAACCAGAACTTAGAATGGGCAGGCAAACTAAGAGAAGTGTAACTAACAAAATAGGGTCTGCGGCAGGAGAGACACAAAATATAATAAAAAAGCCAAAGTTGACACACACAGAAGGATAATCAGACTAGCCAGGGTCCAAAAAGCAGAGTGAGAAACAGAGTCAAAATTCATAGAGTCAGAAGCAGGGCCGGACTGACCCATCGCTCATTCGGGCACTGCCCAAGGGCCTGGATGGGGGAGTGGCTCGGATTGGGGTCCCACCAGTCTGCTTTTGTGCCCCTGCAGTGCCAGGATGTGGAGCGACAGGGGGATTCCCTCCTCAGCACTTAGGACGCTCCACGCACTTCCTGTTGTGTCCCTGCGCATTGCCGTTATGGCTCCGAGCAGGGGCTGCGGCCACAGCAGGCTGCCATGAAAGATGTCAGCCCTTGCTGTGGGACTGCCCCCGGGCTGTGGGAGTCATCGTGTGCATCACAAACAGGGATTCTCCCTACCCGGCATTGAAAATCCTATTACAGGAGATGCAGGGGTATTTGGACCCCTGTATCTCCTGAACCATGTGTCCTACAAGTCTGGCCTTTCCAAAGATATCCAACATAACTATGTTATGTGTAAAAAGAAAAGAAATAAATATAACAATACAGTTAAATAATTTTTTTTTTCTAAAAGCAGCGTCATTGTTTATTTCCCCTTACGAAGTTACAATGCTGTATTTTTCATATATATTTTAATTTAAATTATTTTAATAACTATCTTAATAATATATTATATTTATTTAACAATATTATAATAATTGTAGTTAAATAAATACTAGTAATATACATGTTTCAATAAATAATAAGTTAAGCATAATAGTTTTTGAGTTTTATTGCTGTGGAGCTCTGTGATACACTCATACACACTGCGCATTACTATGAGTTTTATTGCTGTGGAGCTCTGTGATACCCTCATACACACAGCACGTTGCTGCAAGTTTTATTTCTATGGAGCTCTGTGATACGCTCATATATAGTGCACATTGCTGCAAGTTTTATTGCTGTGGAGCTCTGTGATACGCTCATATATAGCGCACATTGCTGCAAGTTTTATTGCTGTGGAGCACTGTAATACAGTAATGTGCACTGTGTTGAACCCAGGACATACTTGAAAATGAGAGAAATCTCAATGTATCCTTCCTGGTAAAATACTTTGCAAATAAATAAAATAAATAATATCACAGAGCTCTACAGCAATAAAAAAGTATTGTGCACTGTGTATGAGCATGAGTTTTATTGCTGTGGATCCCTGTGAATCATACACACTGCACATTACTGTGAGTTTTATTGCTGTGGCGCTCTGTAGTGTGCAGTGTCTACAAGTGTATCAGTAATATACAGTATCTTATAAACCTGAAGAGTGCTTGGCAGCTTCCCACGTGTGCTGTGGTAAAGCCTTAGCTGCAATGAGTGGGTGATGGCTGCCGCAGCAGAACGGTGGCCATCTGTAAGTCTGGAGGGGGCCCAATGGATTTCCCAATTCACTGGTGGGCCCAAGTGGCTTTTCTTAACTAAGTAAAATATTTTATATATTTTGTGACGAAAATAATTCTTTAACACAACAATCTACATGAGGCGGTTGCGTTGTTTGGGTGGGGTTTTGTATGGGTGTAGTCTTCTGTGGACGTGGCACAAGGGGGCCCCGTGATCTCCTATTGTCCGAGGGCCCCATTAGTGGTCAGTCCACCTCTGGCTAGAAGTCAAAACCCGAAATCCACCATCAAAATACAACAAGAGGGAACTGAATAAGTAGTCAAGACAGGGCCAAAAGCAACGTCATTCACTGGGATTTAAAGCCCCTTGACTTTTCTGATACTGGGGAGCGCATCCGACAACTCTGAAAGACATCCCAAAGGCAATGCCTTAAACACTGGGAGGGAAACAGTCATAGATTGCCCATGCCTGCCACTGGTAGGCATTAGTGATGGGCCGAACCCCCCCGTGTTCGGTTCGCATTCAAACTCGTACATCGGAAAAAGTTCGAACTTGAACACGATTCGAAAACAATGTAAGGTAAGTCAATGGGGCTCAAAAGTTCAAAAATTAAGGTCCCCTCCAGAGGGCATATATGCAAGATATTGGTCATAAAAGGTGTATGGGGGTCCAGGTACTGCCCTGGGGGACAGTAAACAATGAAAAACAAATTAAAAAAACCCGTTTTTAACCATTTCACTGCTGAGTGCGGAGCCATTTCACCGCTGTGCTCTGAGCTCATTTTTACCACTTTAGCTTGTGTTTAAACACGATTTGAAGCCATGGGAAATGTTTTACCACCGAGAGGGAAAAATTACGATCTTAATGCAAACGTTAACACTCATTTGCGGGGGCATTAATGTTTGCTGCGGTGTTCACCGCATATTACAATCCAAACACAAATGGGTTAAGAAACCCGTTTGCGTTTGGTACCTTGCGCTTTTCAGCGCGAGGTTACTGTACTTTGTGCTCCCTATACTTAACATGGGGAGCGCAAAGTGTTAATCAGCGCTGGATTACAAAGTCCCAACGCTGATTAACGTCCGGCTGCAATTAGCGGAAAGTTAAACACAGCCAGGACTTGGTGTTAATGGATTCCGCTTCTGCAGAATCCATTAACACCAGGCTAAAAAAATTAAAAAATTCAATCAGATACTCACCTCCTGTCCCGCGGCAAGGATCGTGCCTCCGACCGCCTCCTCTGTCTGTCTGGAAAAAGTCCCCCCAGTCGCTCCCTGCATATCACTATGCGTACCCAGGGGTGGATCCAGACACAGGTTTCGGGGGGGGGGCATTCTACCAGTTTTGGCCAAGAGCTGGTTTTGGGTTCACAGTGACAGGTGGATATATTTGCCCCCAGCTCACATGGATATATTGCACCCAGCTCATATGGATATATTGCCCCCAGCTCACATGGATATATTTTCTCCAGCTCACATGGATATATTTGCCCCAGCTCACATGAATATATTGCCCCCAGCTCACATGGATATATTGCCCCCAGCTCACATGGATATATTTGCCCCAGCTCTCACCTCCTCTGCTGCCAGGCCCCTCCGCAGCTGCTCCGAGTACCCACCGGACGTTCTTCTCCCTACGAGCGACCGCCGGCATGCAGCTTGGCCACTCGCCGGGAACCACCTGACCAGCGCAGCCGCGTTCTCGCAAGATCGCAGAGTTCACGTGAACTCTGCGATCTCGTGCGCTGGTCAGGTGGTTCCCATCCCAGGCGAGCGGCCAAGCTGCATGCCGGCCATGGTGGCCGCTCGTAGGGAGAAAATTGATTTTCTCAGGGGGGGCGATTGCCCCGTTGCCCCCTGGATCCGCCCTGCGCCCGACAGGCCGAATCTCGCGAGGCGAGATCCGGCTGGTAATGTGACCGGCAGGGGGCAACTCAATGGAGTCCTATGGACTCCATCGCGTGGATGCTCGTGACTGCGCTTATCGCTGCAGCGAGCATTCAGGATTTTTACGAGCGGTAACAATGCAGGCAGCATTTTTTGCTCTTGCATTGTAATCCAGCGTTAAAACGCGGGTGCAAGGGGGAGAACTGCGGGTGCAGTTTTTCCTCCCTTGCGCCCGCGTTTTAACGCTGAGAACGTAATTTAGCCCAAGGTGTGGGAAATGTTTTAGCAACAAGGTGTGGGAAATGTTTAATCCCATAGGCTTCAATGTTAAAAATATTCCCGTTTTAATTCAATATCTAATAACCCCGCTAATTATTATATTCTGCAGTAAAGTCTCTTTATTTTTTGATTTTTTTTAGGATCTTTTAAGCATTTTTTGGAAAACCTTTTTTTTCTCGAACTTTTTCTTTTCTTGTGTTGCCGCACATTTTATCGTCCATCGTAGCATAAAATTATGATTATTAGAGACCCACGCACGAAGTACGTCCGCACAGAAGCAATGCTTCGTCTATACAGAGAGCAAAAACCAGCAGTGAAAAGTTGCCGAAATGCCCTGCTGTTCGGTGGTTTCATTCGGCAGGTTTATTCAGGAAAATCCCATAGGCTTCAATGTTAAAAATATTCCAGTTTTAATTCAATATCTAATAAAGCATTTATTATTAAATTCTGCAGTAAATAGTCTCTTTATTTTTAGATTTTTTAGGATCTTCTAAGCATTTTTTGGAATTTTTTTGAATACTTTTTTTCGCATACTTTCCGCGAACATAGCAAAAAGTTCGAAGTTCACGAACTTTCAAACAGCCGATGTTCGAATTGAACTTCGAACAGATTCAGACCGGCAGCCCATCCCTAGTAGTCATGACACCGTGGTGGCCACAGATTCTTGGAAATGACTGGCCTTAAAAAATATGTAGGATTATTTGTGATTGACTCACGTGATGTTTAACATGCAACCCAATAGGTTTGCATAATAACCACACCCTCTTCCAAAGGGTAAGCCATTTTGTTCTGTGGAAGTCCTGTTGTAGTTGAGCTGTTGTCATGTCTGTGCTTCCAGGACACATTGGGCCATATTACATAGTTGGTGCTAACTTAACCAGAGCTGTTGTAAACTTCCCAGAGCCATTATAGCCTATGGAGGTTTTACGTTTACAACAGCTCTGGTTAAGTTAGCACCAACATTGTAATACTGCCCATTGTGTTGTGATGTGCTCCAAATAAGAGAAACTCTAATTAGTTTCTTTTAATTTGTTTATGATTTGTAACAAGCACATTGAGGTCAGGTCTATATGATTCAACCTGTATTATAACAAGAGGTGGCTGCGTAGATAGGCATAAAGAAAAGGACACTGACATGATAGCAGTACTTTGATTAAGCAGGAATGGTAGACTAGCAGGGTTATTCAGAGAGCGTGAAAAGCAGCAGAATGACTGGAGAATGAAAAATTCTAGGTCAAAATAGCCAAACCAGAAAAATTCTCCCTTTCATCTCACTTTCCAAATCGGCTATTTTGACCTAGAATTTTCCATTCTCCAGTCATTCTCCTGCTTTTCACCAGTCTCTGAATAACCCTGTATAAGAGGAGTAAATGGATAAACACTGGTGAAGGGAAGAGACAATGACACAAATTTCAAGAATGACAGCACAATGTTAATATTTAACTTTTCCCAGAAAACCTATAATCTATAAGAGAATAAATTTCACACCGCTATTAAGGTGGGTAAATAGGAGGACAACATAGATATACTATATTGCCATCCTATACTACAACAAAGCCTTTGTTACTTTCCTAAATGATCGACAATTTACCAGTTCTGGGGGATTATGAACGGTTCTAATTTTCAGTGCTTTGTTTATCATGCATATCAACATACTCTATATATTTTCTTGGAATTTTTATTCCTAGGTTTTTCAGCTCTCATATATTGTTTTCATCCTGTCCCTATAAAAAGAAACACAGCACTATATGTATTTATACTTCCACTGATCAACTGACATTCAGAGAAGAAAAATGTGACACATATTTGGTGTGACATGTTTGTTTGTGATCGTGGATTCACTTGTGAAAACATAGAGGTCAGTTAAAAAAGCCTTGAAACAGCCTTAGAAGTTTTTCAAGCAATTATCATCTCTGCTATTGACATATGGACAGGAGAGCACCTTGGTTGCATCAGTGAATGTTTATGTAAATTAGCTAACCCAATCAATTCATTAATTCCTTCTAATGGACTAGGTGTCACAAAACAATGCAAATGGTTGGTGGTGTTTACTGGCAACTGCATGTCCAGCTACAGTTGGTATGAGCATCATGTGCACACAAAGGTAAACATAGTTTACAAATACCTGCAATTTCAAAATATGCTGCTATCACCACTGTTCTAAATGATGACAAATCCTCCTTAGGGTTGTAGTCTTACAACAACTGGAGAGGTAACTGTTAGCTACCCTTTTAGAAACATAGACATAGAAACATAGAAAAATGTCGGCAGATAAGAACCTTTCTGCCCATCTAGTCTGCCCAATTAAGTACCCTTTTCTTGAAGAAGAAGAATTGTCCCCATAAATTGCATACGCAAAGTCCAGTAGTAATATCCTTTATCAGAAAAGCGTAGTATTTTGCCGTTGGTGTTCGAAAAACAATGTTCCTTTTTGAAAGAACTCATTCTTATCCAAGCATAGAATATGTTAGCATGCATGCTGTATATATATGCATCAGGTGTGCCAGAGAGACTTTCTTGAAGAAACATGTCCTTCACAAAACAACATTCCATGTAGAATATACAATTCTCAAAAGATTCATCCTTCCATTTTTATTTCATTTATATTTCATATCTCTACAACCTTAAATATATATACCGTATATATATATCTATTGTAGGTACACATAATTTTTTCTAATACAATATTTAGTACGACTGTCTCTTTATCCTTTATTTTCTTGTTTCTGCCACTGAAGTTCAATCATATTTTGCAAGGCACAAAATGATTACTTTTTAAGAGGGTTCTTGTTTTGCACCTTTCTTGAACACACGGGGTTAATGAGGCATAAATATTCACAAATTTCATATTTTGAAATTGATGGAAAATTTTAAGTATTCGTACTTCAAACATATTCGCATATGCACACAAATAATGTTATTCCAAAATGACAAGCAGAGAAAAAGAATTGTATATGTATATATATATATATATATATGTATATATTGTATATATATTAAAACAAAAATAAAACTATAAGAAATGCTACTGGTAGCCACAGTAATACTACCTGACTTAGTGGAGTAGAAATCATTTGTTAACTGCATGATGTGCGGACAGAGCCATCAGTGAAGAAGTTAACAAAGGGGAAGACACTGTAAAACATTTATTTATAATGATGTCTGCTTTCCCCCATCTCAACAAGCTGCAAAAATAGAAATGAAAAAAAGGAAAAAACTGTGAATTGGAGTATATGAGAAGATGTTCAGTAACTGCAAAGGAATTAGTTGACAGTGAGAAATAGGTCTATCACTCATTACACAGAGGCTACACCCTGATGAAGTAAAAAGCTCATGCTCAATGCCCACACAGCCAGAAAATATAGAAGGACATCCAGGCATTAAAAAAAAACAACACAACTTGGCAACCGAGAGACAGTTAATTTTGCCAGCGATATTAGCAAGGAATGCTTGACAAGACATATTTTTACCCTGCATTGCATCAAATATTCAAACATACATTCCGAGAAAATGATACAGTATGGGAAGAAAAGAGAGAAGAGAGAATCAGTTTGCTACTGTGTATCAAACTGTTTGAAACGGGAACAGGAATCGTGGCTTATAGTATTCCCACATTTATCTGCTGTTACAGGAGTCTGTAGCTTGGATGATCTTTTTAAATGTGAGTGTTTAAAGATCGTACGGCGAAAGAAATAATCACAGATCTCCAGCTCCCTGAAGAAGGATGGTTTGGATCAGCAATTGGCCAAAGTCATGGCTGATGCCAGGGTTACAAAATACACCGAGGTTGAGCCCAAAGCAAAACCTCTCACACACTGCCTAAGCCTTGGCAATTCACAAACCCTAACGCAGGATCCACCTCCTGACCAAAATGTAAAACGCTGAATAACTGCTACTTTCTAATTAATTTTTTCCATAAACATCACAATCCAATTTGCAAAATAAACTAATACCATCTAGTGATCACAGAAGTGCAATTCCAAGTTCTACTCCATAATTTCATACACCATATGGCAGACAGGTACGTTAATACAGGGTGCGTTTGTGGGTCTGTCTGTTGGTACATGCAGGATTTTGGATATATTATGTAGCTGGAAGTAACAGGAATTGTTCGTTAGTAGAATATGGGACTTGCTGGGGGGAGATCAGTTTCAATTATCACTCCAAGACATTGAAACTGGGTGTCAGATTGGATGATTTAGCTGTCAGCTGTAATTGACAAGTCTGAGAGGTGTGTGCAATGGTACAATCAACAGGAGTTGCTTCTTTGACATGTTAAGTTTGAGGTGATGTGAAGTCATCCAGGAAGAGATGCTGGAGAGACACTCAGATACTCAACTTAGAACAGAGGAAGATGAGGTTGGAGTGGGCAGGTATATTTGGGTGTCATCATCACAGAGATCATACTGAATGCCAAAATACTAATGTGCTTTCCAGGAGAGAATGTGTAGATTGAGAACAATATGTGCCCAAGGACCAAGCCTTGGGAGACTCCGATAGTCAGAGACAGAGAAGAAGATGAGGTACCAGAGAAGGAAAAACTATAAAAGAAATAATGAAGTAAGAATCTAACCAGTATAGGGCAGAACCTTGAAGGTCGAAGGAGTGAAGAATGTCTAAAAGAGTAGGGTGGTAGTTGGTGTAAAAGACAGCAGGGAGGTCGATGAGAAGGAGTGAAGAATAGTGATATTCTTTGCTTTGGCAGTCATCAGGTCGATTAACACTTTAGTAAGGGATGTTCCATTGGCGTGATTGTGCCGAAAAACTTATTGTATAGGACCAAGAGTGTTTGCAGCAAAAAAGGCGGATAAGCACCTGTAGGCAAGTCATTCAAGCAGTTTAGATGTGAAAGAAAGAAGAGATCCAAGGCGATAGAGGACAAGGCAGGGTCAAGGGAGGTTTTTTTAAAATGGGTGGATGGGAGTTTGTTAAAGCAACTGGGTTGAGAAATGGGATAATGAACATTAAAACTGTGATTAGGACCAAGGAGAAGGCTGTTTGTGGGACCTTTAATGCTAGTTGATTTCTTACACTTTTTTTGCTATCTAACATGTTTCATAATGTATCCATGCTTTAGTATAATGTTTTTACCAGTTTGGAAAGTTCACAAAAAATACAGTATCATTGCTTGAACTATTATGCCCAACATTTCTGCATAAAATGTGATTATAATGAAACCATAAAAGGACCAATTCTGACCCAGCCAACAACCGGGACCATTTTACACATGGTTTCAGCTGTTACTGTAATGGATTTATTCCATGGGGAAACAAAGCAGAGCCAATGTAGAACCTGCTGTTAAGTGATTTTGCTTTTGCAAAATGACTTAACACTTCACAATGAATAGATTAAAAAATCCTATGCTTACCCCTGTTTCCATGGTGAAAAGGATGGCAGGTCCTACCTCTTCACATTGCCGCATGCAGTGGAATACTGGAAACAAATAGCGCCCAGTGGGTCCAAATGCGACCCTACTTGTGCAAACTCATAAAAAGCTCACTACAGGTATCAACTAGCGGATCACAACAATTATGACTCGAGCTGCTGATACAGCAGCTGAGTCAAAAGAATGTCAGCAACAGGTAACTATGGGTTATCAGCTGACATCGATATTTTCAATGAGTGGCTCCTTATTAACAGCTTCGTTCAAATAAGGTCGAAAGTGGGACTGTCAAACTCACAGCTCCCCAGATGTTGATAACCAAACAAGCATCTGAGCACACCATAGTCCAATACATAAAAAAATCTAATCTTTAATATAACATCATAAAATCACTGATCATATATAGAACATTACACGTTATAATATCAATAGCATCAATATATTAGATCAGCAATATATAGGTTAAATCAAGAGATAGTAATTTACCAATATAACATTAGCTTACGTGCAGCTAAACTCAATCCAGAACGTGCATTGCATGTGTTATACAGAATAAAGAGAACGCATCCTGATATATAAACAAAAGAAATATAATGCAATAGTGAATCAAGATAATGCACAGTTGCTTCACCTCTGAGGGCTGACAGGAGACCTACCCTGGGGCAAAACCCGATGTTTCCGCATAAAGTCTTCCCCCTCCCCAGATGTTTATGCCTACAATTCACAGAATTCTTTCAGTGCAATAGATGGATAGAGAATCATGGGGGTTGAAGTTCAGTAACGTTTGGGAGGGGGCAGAGTTTGACAGCCTTGGTCTAAACTCTAAAGTATTTAATATTACATAAGCATAACTTATATGTATTATTTAACAGCAACCTTTACATAAGACTATTGATTTGTGTCCTAATTTTATTTGCATAAGAAAAAAATTACTTTTAAATATTACCCTCATTTATTCTTATACAAATGATTAATGAAACAGGTTCACAAGTCACAATAATACAATAAGCAGGAAATATCTTGTATCACATACAGGGTTATTCAAAGAGAGCCGACTTGGCTCTGAAATTGCATTGAATTTCCCAGTGCAATTTCGAAGACATTTGGCTAGTCAAAAAGCAGGCAGTTCACCAAATATTGGCAAATTGCCAGCAAAATACCGTGCCAATCAATGGCAGTGAACTCCCTATAGAGAAGTAATGGTTGATCTATTCACAAAAAAACAAATAGCACTGAAATGTCAGAGAAAATGCTGTTCAGTGGTTTCATTCGGCAGGTTTAATCAGGCGACTCCCATAGGATTCAATGTAAAAAATATTCCAGTTTTTATTGAATATTTATTAAACAGTTTATTCCTTTAACCACTTGGCTGCTATGGACGCACTCAGCGCGTCCAGCCAAGTGGTTCTCCTGTGCTACGGACGCGCTCAGCGCGTCCAAGCACAGGAGGCAGCAATCCGCCGGATTCCGGCGGATTGCTGCGCCCCCCCGGTGCGGGCTGACATCTTGGATGTCAGCCCAGCACTCGGGAGCCCGGCGGGGACATTAGGTGTCATCGCGGCGACGCGATGACACCTAATTCAGGCACCCCCCCCGCATGTGCGGAGGAGGCGCCTGAAAGGGAGGGGGGAGGTCCTTCAGACCTCTCTCCCTCCCGATCGGCGGCATTGCGGGGGTTAACCCAGGCACCATTTGGAAGGGCACAGCCTGCCCTTCCAAATGGTACCTGGCATTAACCCCTGGGGTGCCGGATCACGAATCGGCGCTGAAAAGCGCCGGTTCGTGATCCTTTCCCGGAGCTGGCTGACATCTTGGATGTCAGCCAAGCCTCCGGGAACTCCCCCTGAGGACTGGCGCCAGTCCTGGAGTTAACCCCTAGCTGCCACCAACGGTGGAGATAGGGGATTCCAATGAATCCCCTATCTCCCGATCCGTGGCAGCTAGGGGTTAAAGTTTGGTACTGTTGGATCGGCCAGAGCATGGCCGTTCCAACGATACCAAACACGACTGTGAACGTTTTTGTAAAAAAAAAAAATGAAAAATAAAAATAAAAAAATAAAAAAAAATTATAAAAAAAATAAACATTTTTTTTTCTGTTTTTTTGGTTGGTTAGTGTAGCAATATTGTTCCCATTTCAATTATAATGTGAACAATGATGCTGCACTAACGATTTTTGTATGCGGTGCGTTTGTTAAAAATCGTGTAATTTTCCCCAAAAAAAAATGTAACGAGACCCCATCTCTAATTTTTTTAACAAGCGCACCCCATACAAAATATAACCGCAATTGATCGCATGTTAAAATGTGAAAAAAAACACTTTACACATTGTAAATTATTGAAAATACATATTTTATTGCATTTTTTGTTATAATATACAGACAGGTCATGACGTATACATATAATAATGACATATTATGAATCTACCGAGTCTGACGGAAAGAACGATATATAATATGTCTGGGTCATATACTAAAATAAGCCTTCAAAACACGTTTAAACATGATGAGCAAAACCGGTAAAAATGACCTCAGCACAGGGGCGGGAAAAGCCTCAGCAGCGAAAGGGTTAATATGCAGCAAAAAGTGTCGTTATTTATTTTTTAGGCATTTTTCAGGATTTTTTCCATCGAAATTTTTCTTCAGATTTTTTTTAATTAGCGTTTTTTTTTTCCTTTTTTTTTTCTGTAACAGACCTTTTTATTATTAATCATAGGACCTTATATATTAATTCCAGGCATTTTCTTGTGCTAGTTTTTTTGCAAACAGCTTTTAAAGGTTGCAGGTTTTTTTTTTTTACCCGTTCGTCATCTTGTCTGCTTTTTTCTAGCGGCTCTGTTTGGCGGATCACCGTTTTTTTTCGGATGCATCCGGTGGTTTTGCGGTGGATTTGTCGGGTGTCTTTGGCTTTTTTTGCGGTTCATCAGATTGCGCCTTTTTTTTATTCAGCGGTTTTGCGTTCGAATCGGCGGTTTTCCAAAATTTTTTTGGATGCGGTCGGCGGCTTTTCCCTGCTGAATTCACCACAGGGTCAGGGAATTTGACTCCCCGAAGTACAGGGAATAAAAGAGCACCTTAAATTCCTGTGGAATTTGAATAACCCTGATAAATAAATCTACCTTTCCCTGTGTTCCCTATAGTCACTCACAGGCAACTATTATTTTTGACATCTGTGACATTTGTGAGCAATCAGTTCGATTGGCTGATTTGTTTATACCCCATATATGTATTTGTAAAATTGATGTATTAACTCTTTCCATTTCAACTATAATTAGAAAGCCTAAGCTTAATTCACCATTGCTTTCCTAGATTAAATATCTATGACAGATAATAAAATTCAGATGTAATTGAAGCCAACAAGCAATATAAAAGTCATAAACAATTAATGCAAAATAGCATGGACTTGTATTTATTTTAAATCAAGTAACAAGTTGTGCTGATAAACATATAAATATTATTAATGTATTCCTTCGTGCCTCTGCTTCCACAAAATAATGCTATAGGTGAGTGACAAATTATTACATCCTCTGCTGAGCAATTGATTGTAGGCGTCTTTTGGCTGCCATAGAGTTACGTATGAGCATCACATTTTCAGGCTCACAAATGACCTATTTTTGACCTGTTTTCCTATATGATTAACACTCTTCAGGCCTTCATCTCAATGCTTCCCTCGCCAAATTAAAGAGCAAGACCCAGATCCCTTTTAGATTTGCTCACATTTAAGCAGTGTCATGTGGTCGGTAGCCCATGGCAATATACTAAATTAAAGGCCTAATGGAGAATCCTTCTCCAAGCCTGACAAATAATGAATTGAAAACTCCAATCCCCACAGGACTCTGTTTGGCATAAAGCTACTTCATAGCAAGCTAACGAAAAAAAACAAAAAACAATCCCTTGGCTGTCGTTCAGAAATAAAGGAGTTGTTTAATTTTATTCACCACAGGAAGCAAAAACAATGGTATCTCTTTTAACTAACATCTAGTTTGCTGGAATGTCTCACGGAGAAATCCATCTTTACACTGATCACCTTCACATCCCTAGAGTGGAGTGATTTCATTTATTGCACTATAGAGGCATGCAAATACAATGATTACTGTTTCAATTACGCTAAAGAGAGACACCAAACTAATTATTTGTATACGATAAATCCTTTAAAAAAATGAACAAGAAAAATACAGCTTCATCGAGGTAGTAAAATCAGGGCCAATTCAGCATATTTACAGCTCTTTTATCTTTTGGATTGGTTCGTTTTAAAAACAAAAATAGGAAACACAAATAATTTCTGCTTGTATTAAAGCCACAAGGGAAAATATGGAGCTATATTTAATCCTTCAAAAGAAAAAAAAAAGGTGAACATTGACAAAAGAAAAACAATACATCAGAGTTAAAAAGAAATAATGGTTAACCCCCAACACTACTGTGATAGCGCATACGCCACCTTCAAAAGCTCATGAAGGAGCCCTAGATTGAGGAAACTCGAACTGATCTTATTCTGGATTGGTGAAAAGGAAGTACATTTACTGCAAACAAAATTAATTTGCCAATGGGCTCCACAATGTGCCCCTAAAGTTTCAACACAGGCGATGACATGACAGGTGATGTGTTGAAACATAGAGCCCTAGCATTAATGAACATATAATAGCACTTTCTGGAAAGCAGAGAGAGCACTCTTCCTGTCGAATAGGTCTACAGTGAAAATATACAGTAGAGATGCTTCTGTATATTTTTACTGTGTGGAAAAAGGAAGGTGATTTTCCATAAAACCACTGGGTCCTACCTGTGGTTTTATGGAAAATCATTTGGGAGTGAAGGTGATAAAAGTTCCCCACATCCAAAGAAAAGTAATGGATTTGTCTGATTCTGAACCAATCATAGTGATGTGCCGGGTACGGACAGCGCTCAGGCTCGCTGACAGTGCAATTTTTGCTACTTACCTGTTTTATTTTTCTAAATGGAGCATAATGAGTATTTTGGTGACTAAGAAATATTGCAATTATGATGTTGCATTATTGCATTTAAGTCCGCAATTAGTGTGGTTTACTCTCTTCTACTAAAATAAGACAAAGTAACCTCAAACTTCAAAGTGATCAGTAGAATTAAAAACAGAGAACACAAAACACAAGCTTTCTAATTATGAGTCAGTTTGCTCCATGGTTTAATGATATGTCAAAGGTATCCAGAGAAGACTTTGAATTCAAACAAACATAAGCAATCCTTGATGTATTTTAACCCCTTGCGGTCCCGGGACCTACTATGCCGTCCTGGTGGCAGGAGGTCTTTGAAGACGCAGGGCGTATAGGTACACCCCGTTGTCTTCATTGAGCCACCTCGGCCCCTCCCTACAGCAAGCGTACACACCGCGTGTCATTGGCTGCAGGGGGATGTCCTGAGTAGGGATGAGCTGTTCGGGTTCGGACGGTTTGGAGTTCGACCCGAACTTTGGCAGTTCGAAAGTTTGCGAAATTTGAACTTTTTGGGCGTGTTCGGTTCGAGTTCGAAAAAAAAGGAAATTTTAAAAAGAGTATAGAAAATGATTAAAAAAATACTAAAAAATCTAGAAATAAAGAGACTCTTTACTGCAGAATATTATAAGCAATGGTTTATTAGATATTGAATTAAAAACTAATGTGTACATGGAAAGATTATCAACTCTAAATGACCTCTGTTCACAAACGGGCATAACACCAGGTGTTTTTAGTCTGGTAATCAATTTGATACATTGTACAATATACTGAGGGTGGGGTGGTGTCTGCTTCTGATTGAGATTTGAGAATTAATTTCCCTAAAACATCCTAATATGCTGCATTTAACCCTTTCGCTGCTGAGGCTTTTCACGCCTCTGTGCTGAGGTCATTTTTACCGCTTTCGCTCATCATGTTTAACCGCGTTTTGTAGCCATATTTTGATATTTGACCCAGACATATTATAAATCATTCTTTCCAGCAGACTTGGCAGATTCATAATATGTCATTATTATATGTATACGTTATGTCATGTCTGTATATTATAACAAAAATGCAATAAAATTAGAATTTTCAATAATTTATTATGTGTAAAGTGTTTTTTTTCACATTTTAACATGCAATTGTTTGCGGTTATAATTTGTATGGGGTGCGCTTGTTCAAAAAATTAGAAATGGGGTCTCGTTACATTTTTTTGGGGAAAATTTAGCTTTTTTTAACAAACGCACCGCATACAAAAATCGTTAGTGCAGCATTATTGTTCACATTATAATTGAAATGGGAACAATATTGCTGCATTAACAAAACAAAATTTTTTTTTTTTTTTTTAAAAAAAACATTTTTCATGCTCATGTTTAGTATCCTTGGAAAGGCCATGCTCTGGCCGATCCAACAATATCAAAACCCCTAGCTGCCACGGATCGGGAGATAGGGGGCTCAGCGCGTCCATAGCACCACTTGGCTGGAACCACTTGGCTGGACGTGCTGAGCGCGTCCATAGCAGCCAAGTGGTTAAACGGTGTTTGAAAAAAATCTAAAGCAATGTTATTTTTCACCTCGGGATTAAACATTCACAGGGTTATTCAGAGAGCTGTGAAAAGCAGGAGAATAACTGGAGAAGTAAAAATTCTAGGTCAAAATAGCCAAACCAGAAAAATTCTCCCATTTAACTCCCTTTCCAAATTGGCTATTTGGTCTAGATTGTTCTCTTCTCCTGCCAGTTCTCCTGGCTTTCACCTCTCTCTCGGGCTTGTTCAGAGAAAGGTGAAAACCAGGAGAATGGCAGGAAAAGAGAACAATCTGGACCAAATAGCCGATTTGGAAAGTGAGATAAGGCTAGGGTCAGACTAACGCATTTTTTGCAGCGACCGTCAAAAAGTGCGTCCGAACGCATTGCCGTATTTTTTCACGGATTGCGCGAAAACGGTCAAACGATGCGCATTTTCGTGCGTGATTTTTTACGGATCCAAACCAGGAAACTTTGGGTGTCTGGTCGTTATGTTGGCCGGACATGAGCAGGGTCTGACGTCTCCAAATCACGAACACACGCCGCTAGCGGACGCAGCGCACTCTGTACGTCCGTACTAGCGGTTCTGTGTTCTCGAAAAAATGCCTTCATTTTCCACTTGCGTTGCGCAGCCGGACTTTCGTGCGACCGTACTTCGTATATTGGCCGTCATTGCCCGTCATTTTCTGCTAGTGCGGTCGTGATTAAGTGGGCCCAAACGCACGATAAAAATTTGCTAGTCTGACCCTAGCCTAAATTGGAGAATTTTTCTGGTTTAGCTATTTTGACCTAGTATTTTCCATTCTCCAGTCATTCTCCTGCTCTTCACTGCTCTCTGAATAACCCTGACAGGGTTATTCAGAGAAAGGTGAAACTCAGGAGAATGACTGGAGAATGGAAAATTCTAGGTCAAAATAGCCAAACCAGAAAAATTCTCCCATTTATCTCACTTTCCAAATCGGCTATTTGGTGTAGAATTTTCCATTCTCCAGTCATTCTCCTGCTTTTCACCGCCAAAAAATCAGTAACTTTTTCTGCGTGTCCGAAAATGTCTCCTCTTTTCATACAGACTGCCGCCCCAAGCAGTTGTTTATGGATAGATTAACCCTTTCGCTGCTGAGGCTTTTCCCGCCTCTGTGCTGAGGTCATTTTTACCGGTTTTGCTCATCATGTTTAAACGCATTTTGAAGGCTTATTTTAGTATATGACCCAGACATATTATATATCGTTCTTTCCGTCAGACTCGGCAGATTAATAATATGTCATTATTATATGTATACGTCATGACCTGTCTGTATATTATAACAAAAAATGCAATAAAATATGAATTTTCAATAATTTACAGCGTGTAAAGTGTTTTTTTCCCACATTTTAACATGCGAGCAATTGCGGTTATATTTTGTATGGGGTGTGCTTGTTAAAAAAATTAGAGATGGGGTCTCGTTACATTTTTTTGGGGGAAAATTACACAATTTTTAACAAACGCACCGCATACAAAAGTCGTTAGTGCAGCATCATTGTTCACATTATAATTGAAATGGGAACAATATTGCTGCATTAACAAACCAAAAAAAAGAAAAAAAAAGTGTTTATTTATTTTTTTATAATTTTTTTTTAAATATTTTTTTATTTTTATTTTATTTATTTATTTATTTTTACAAACTTTTTTCACTTTCGTGTTTGGTATCGTTGGAACGGCCATGCTCTGGCCGATCCAACAATACCAAACGTTAACCCCTAGCTGCCACGGATCGGGAGATAGGGAGTTCCAATGAACTCCCTATCTCCACCGTTGGTGGCAGTTAGGGGTTAACTCCAGGACTGGCGTCATCGTGCTATGCACGATGACGCCAGTCCTCAGGGGGAGTTCCCGGAGGCTTGGCCGACATCCAAGATGTCGGCCAGCTCCGGGAAAGGATCACGAACCGGCGCTTTTCAGCGCCGATTCGCGATCCAGCTCCCCAGGGGTTAATGCCAGGTACCATTTGGAAGGGCAGGCTGTGCCCTTCCAAATGGTGCCTGGGTTAACCCCTGCAACACCGCCGATCTCGAGGGAGAGAGGTCCGAAGGACCTCCCCCCCTCCCTTTCAGGCGCCTCCTCCGCACATGCGGGGGGGGCGCCTGAATTAGGTGTCATCGCGCTGCCGCGATGACACCTAATTTCACCGGCGGCGGTTCCGGATGCTGGGCTGACATCGAGGATGTCAGCCCGCACCGGGGGGTCAGCGATCGGCCGGAACTCGGCCGAACGCTGACCCCAAAGTGAGGACGCGCTCAGCGCGTCCTCAGCACAGCAGCAGCCATGCGGAGGACGTGCTGAGCGCATCCTCCGCATTGAAGTGGTTAAAGGAAAAGCATTTACCGTCATATGAAACGTCATTTATTTGTTTTTAAGTGTTTCTATACATCCTAGAAATCCGCCACTTCACGGGCAGGTTATGGGGACCTCCTAGGCACGATATTTGAAGGAATTTTTCGTTTTTATTTTTAACCCTTATTTCATGGAAAACTCACTGTCCCTTTAAAAATGTTTTTTTTAAAACTTTTTGTCCTTGTTTCCTGTCCCCCAGGGCACTACCCGGACCCCCATACACCTTTTATGGCAAATATGTAGCATATATGCCCTCTTGGAGGGCACTCTAAAAAACCGAATTTTCAGCCCCATTGACTTGCATGGCGGTTCAGGTTCGGTCCCGAACAAATGGGAAGTTCGGGTTCGGGCTCGAACCGAACTCGGGGAGTGTTCGGCTCATCCCTAGTCCTGAGTTCAGCCAGTCCCCGTGAAGCCAATGACGCACGAAGCGCGTTGGCTGTGGGGTGGGCCACAACCTGCGGCTTGCAACGGAACCTGACGCCCATCCGTCATTAAGGGGGCAACATGTACATGTTGTCATCACATGTATTCCCTCATGTTTTATTAATTTGTGTACTTCTTAATGAGCAATACACGAACATCTTCTGTTTCATGTAAAGCTCACTGATAGAGCTCATGCATGGCTATAGCTATCCTGCGCACAACCAATCATATCCTTCCCATAGAGAAGTACTGCTGTGCCTTTTCATATTAATTTGGTTTCTGGATCATATTGGTACAAAACCCAGTAGGTTGACCAGCAGCTGCTGATTGATAGAATTCAGAGAAGATATATTAAAGATGTGCGTTTTGTTTCGGTTCCGAATCAAAATTCAGACGAAATTTACTGATTCGTATTTCCGAATTGCTTCCGAACTAAGAATCGGATCCGTCTGAAAAAGTCCAAAACATAACAAAAACAAACCGATTCGGACCAAAATGGAACGAAAACAAAACGGTATAAAACAAATTGATTTCATTTTTACGGATCAATTCCTTATACCATTTCAATTAGACTCGGCACTGCATCCCTGTCCAATGGCTGTGATGCTGACTCTGTTTAATAGTACTGTTCGGTGCGTTTCAGTAAAATTCCTCATAAATAAGTAATGGTTAATCTATACAGAGAATGCCGAACAGCACCGAAATGTCAGTGAAATGCCCTGATTTTCAGTGGTTCATTTGATAGCTTTAAACAGGCGAATCCCAGAGCTTTCAATGTAAAAAATATAAATTTTTATTAAAGGACAGCAGCCCCACAAAGCTCCGGGGGCCCCGCAGGGCTGCTAAAAAATGGTACTTAATAGGTTTCAGCACCAAAAATAGCAGCTCCACAGGGCTACGGAGCCCGCGAGGCGGGGGGATTACATATCCTTTTTTTTTCACCCTACTCTAAGTAATTAATTAATCTGTTTCACATTCCAAAATAACTAATAAATACTAAATAATTTAAAAAAATGAAATATGAATTGATCCAAAATACTAATTACCAATAAAAACAAAATAACGAATCAATCCGAAATACGAATTACCAATTGTCCGACCTTACGAATCGATACAACATACGAATCACAGTAACATAAATAAATTTTCATATGTTAAATTTTCATTGTGCACATGCCTAAGCTATATGAACTTTTCTTTGAAGACCTATTGCAGCAGTCAGGAACAGCTTTCTGTCACCACGATAACTTAAATGAGCTTAAGTGATGGTGGTGGCAAGAATGTCCCTTTAACCCCTTCGCTGCGGGTGACGTGTGGTGAATGTCCTCATTGACTCCCACTATATACGGAGGACGTTCCGCCCACTTCCTCCACTAGCGGGAGCCCTGGTAGACATACTCACCTCTCTCTCCGTGGGTTCCTGCGGCGTTCTTACTTCAGGGAAGTCAGACACCGCTTTAATAGGCCTCCCTATAAATGACGTCATCGTGTTGTGCGCGATGATGTCATTTTCCAGGCGACCCCCCGGCAAAGCCAGGAGATCACCTGGAAGGAGGGGGGAATCCTTTCGGATCCCTCTCCCTCCCAATCGGGAGGAGCTACAAGCTGAAGGCAGGCATCGTTTGGAAGGGCAGCTAGAGGTTCATGGTTGGTGTCATTTGAAAGGCCAGAGCACGGCCTTCGGCATAGTACCAAACAAGACCATGTTTAAAGTAAGAAAAAATGAATAAAAATATTTTTTAAAAAATAAAAAAAATTAAAATTTTTGTGTTCTTTTTTTAATGCAGCAATAGTGTTCCCATTTCAATTATATTGTGAACAATGATGCTGCACTAATGATTTTTTTTCAATGAGGTGCGTTTGCTAAAAATCACATAATTCCCCCCAAAAAATGTAACGAGTCCTGATTTCTAATTTTTTTAACAAGCGCAACCCATAGAAAAAATAAACGCAAAGGCTCGGATGATAAAATGTAGAAAAAAAACCATTTTACACGCTGTAGATGATTAAAAATTCAAATTTTATTGTGTTTTTTTAATAATATACAGGCAGGGCAAGACGTATACATATAATAATGATATATTATGAATCTGCCGAGTCTGCCGAATAAAAGGATATATAATATATCTGGGTCATATAATAAAATGTGGCTTCAAATTGCGTTTAAACATAATGAGCAAAAGCGGTAAAAAAGAGCTCAGCGCACAGAAGTGAAATGGCTCAGCAGTGAAGGGGTTAACATGTGAAAAGAGCAATAATGACTGTAGATTGGATAATAATTCATAAGAATGTGGCTTCAATATAGTTATATTGCGAACTGTGCATTTAGATTGTCAAAATTCAGGCATCTTCAGTTTGACTTTGCATAAGGCTAAGGTAGTGCAGTAGAAAAAGGGTATTGGCGATGTTTCAGTTTATTGAAGCTTTAAATGAACACTCAAAGCGGAAACATGTTTTTAACCCCTTAAGGACCGCTGACGTACTATATCCTGGCGAATTGCCTGAACATACGGTGCCTGTTCGGTGCCTGTTCGAGGGAAGTGAAAACCCCATGAAAAAGCACTGCTTCGGCTATTCAGAGAACACAAACCAGCAGTGAAAGGTTCCCGAAATGCCCTGCCATTCAGTGGTTTAATTCGGCAGGTTTTTTCAGGAGAATCCCATAGGCTTCAATGTTAAAAATATTCCCGTTTTAATTCAATATCTAATAAACCGTTCATTATAAAATTCTGCAGTAAAGAGTCTCTTTATTTATAGATTTTTTAGGATATTTTAAGCATTTTTCTGAATTTTTTTTTTTTTAAAAGTCCGATTTTAATTTTTTTTTAAAGTTTACTTCTTTTTTCTGTAGCAGCCCTCTTTATTATCATTCCCTGGACCTCATATGCAAATTTAAGACATTTTCGCTCAGCAGTTTCTTTGCAAACAGCATTTCACTTTTCAATCATTCATGCAAACTGTTTTCCTAATTTATTCACTGCCTCTTCTGCTGTGTCGAAGGCTGCGATCGGCTCCTGTTCGGGTTTTTCTGTGGTTTTCGGCAGGTTAATCCTTTTTTTTTTTAGGGTATTCCGCGTGCATTCGCTGGGTTTTGCGGTTAGTTTTCGTCAGGTTTGCCGCAGCTTTTCCCTGCAATTCGGGGACCCCGTGGTGCTTGCTGAATACACATCAGGGTCACCGAAATGGGATCGGCAAAAGAAACCGAATTGAAGAGAACGAAAAGTCACGGAACGTGCAGTGACTTTTTAATCTCTTTGAATAACCCTGTCTGTTTTACCGTGGACACATGAACATCAAGGCGTTTGGAGATACTTTTGTAACCCTTTCCAGCTTCATGCAAGTCAACAATTCTTGATCGTAGGTCTTCTGAGAGCTCTTTTCTGCGAGGCATGGTTCACATCAGGCAGTGCTTCTTGAAACCAGTAAACCCAAAACTGGTGTGTGTTTTTAAAGGGCAGGACAGCTTTCAGCAACACATCCAATAATATCACACTGATTGGACTCCAGGTTGGCTCACTCCTGGCTCCAATTAGCTCTTGGAGAAGTCATTAGGCTAGGGGTTCACATACTTTTTCCACCCTGCATTGTGAATGTTTACATGTTATGTTCAATAAACACAAGGAAACATATAATGTTTGTGTTGTATTATTTTAAGCAGACTGTGTTTTTCAAATTGTTGTGACTTAGATGAAGATCAGAGCACATTTTATGACCAATTCATGCAAAATTCCACGTAATCCCAAAGGGTTCACATACTTTTTCTTGCCACTGAATACACAGTATATAAATTCCCAGTAAAGCTAAAAAAAACACATCATGCACCTTTCACATAAATGGAAACATATGAGAAGAGGAAAATGGATGGGATGTCTCTGAAAATGAACCTCTCTTTGATTGCATTGTATAATGAATAGTTAGGTATTTCTGAAAATAAAAGTACTCCAGTTTCATTCCAAATTAAAAACAAAGATGATTAAATTAAATATTTTTTAGAACATCTACATGATATTTAAAATGGAGATCAAGCTCTTTTATTGTAAATCGGGAACAGTAAAGATGTTTCCAAAACAAGAGGTTAGTAAAAAAGTATTAGCATTTAGATAAATAGAAAGCCCCCTATACATTTCTATTGACCACACAGGCATAACCAGGAAGGTTCCAAGCACTGATCTCATTTCTTGCCCCCTGACCTTACATCTCTTAATATATATTGACTCTGAAACAGAAGGCAGCAGCTGCACACTTTTAAAGAAAATTAAATACAATATTTAAAAAAAAAAATTGTGCGCAACTCAGGGACGCCTATTAGGAAATACACACTCAGGAAATGTGGACACAAGCTAATAGGTTTGCGTCTACTTGAGCAGTTGATGTATTTGATGCTGTTGAGGACATCTTTTTATAGACGAACCTTTAAAAGTGGCCTTTTATAGTTGCCTCACATCTGCTTGGTATTTGAAACGTGTCAGCAAGCCTTATGGAGCTTAATGATGTCCAGATTTGATTAAAACGCCTCAAATTTCACATTGCTTTTCCTGGCAAGCCACATCAGGTGTAATAAATCGCTATCTCCATCTCAAGTAGCTGAGCTCCGAAAAAACAAGGGTATAACACGAATTGCACAAACCGTACTTTTTTTTGTTTCCCTTGAACCCAACAGAGGACACATTTGAATAAAGAATATGCTGTACCATAGACTAATTTTAAAGAAACCTAAACATCATCTTGATTATTTTCTTTGGAAAGGAAGTCTTGATTAAAAATACAGTGAACTCCTGTGAATTTTAATTCTATCCCACAAAAAGCCACTAGTATCCAATTTTAGCTCATATTACTTACAATTAGAATGTATTTCAGATGACGATAACTATTTAAATTACTGTATGACAAGAATGAGCCCTGATTACATTGTATAATTCTCTATTACTTGACAGATGAAACGCTCTCTATATAAATGTAAAATATATAGTTAGAAATAATCAATTTGAAAAAAAAATAGGAGAATGTTTTTTTTTCCCCCTCAAGTTTATTCTTTACTTTTCAAACTTCCTAGAATGGAATGTAACATATTTCATGACACTCTAGATTCCCAGGCTTAGTTATATATAATCTATCTGCTGTTATGTAGTCAAGATATGAGCTTGTTCGTACAGTTCGCTCTATTATAATCGCTCTAGTATACAATGTTCCTCTGATACAAACTGATGTCAAACTTTAACCTACAGGCTATGATAATGTTTTGGGTGTCTGCTAAGTACTACCTGGGGGATAATCCAATGCCATATGGAATTAGAACATAGTACTTTCATTAATGTCTCTACATTCCACAAAGTCTAATTTTTGGCATTTTAGATTAATGCAGGAGACAGGGAGGGAGAGGCTGTCCTGTCTCCCAGTGCCTCCCTCTTCTCTGAGTGAACACGTAGCAAAGACGGATGACAGAATGGGACTCCCACTTGCAAAAACATTCCATTCCTCCCCTGTATGCTTTCTAGCCTATATCATACTTCTTCAGAGAAATAAGCAGATCAGAGGAGCACAGGGATAAATGTCTTAATTTCTAGCAACATGTGAAACTACCCATCCATATACCTTTTATGTATTACTTGGAATGGTGTGTACCTCATTAATTATATGTCCCTTACAGCCCTGCTCCACAAGCTTTTAGTGGAATGTAACGCTTACGTAATTGAATTGGACATTTTAATACCAATTAGGTTTTTAAAGATCTGATAGAGAGCAACAGAGATGCTCCTATTTATACCAGGCAGGGTTAATTGTACCTTGTGTTTCGTTTAATCGTGCTGCTTCTAGAGGACATTTGGGGTGGTTAGTTCAAAAAGAGAACCATGAACTAAAAAACAAAACAATAGAAAAGTGTAGTGTGCATTACCATAGGTTAATGAAGGAAGGTCAACTGCAGCAAATTTAGAGTATCATAGTACTTAAGAATGGAATGTCAATACATATAGTAAAGTATTGTAATCTCATCTGTGTAGGGCCCACTGCACCTCTTGATTCTGTTTTGTAAATTTGCTTCCCTTACTTTTATGTAACCCTTTTGGAGCTACAGAAATTATGAAGATAATTACATTAATAACACAAATAACAATGGATAGTAGACATTGTGGAGTATTTCATTACATAGTACTTACACTGTATTGACATAGGGGCTGTGTTTTGAGCAAGTATTTTTACCAGGAAGGATACATTGAGATTTCTCTCATTTTCAAGTATGTCCTGGGTGGCGAGTACGTACCGTTAGGTTTCTTGCCAAAGGACACATACTGGGGAGGTGCTCTTGCTGGGATCGAACCTGTGTCTCCAGTCTCTCTCTACGGATATAGAGCAGTGATGTTACCTCTACTCCACCTAGCCGGTACATAGGGGCTGTTGAAGATGTAGCTCCATTCCAATATCCCAAAATAAGCCCAGTAGAAACATAACTACACCAGTACCATTTTCCATCATACAAAGAGAAATAGGAAAGTGAAACAAAGGGTGATGAGAAGAATGGGGCAGAGTAATAGTGGGAAATGAGGAGCATGGTATGGAGACACAATGGGCAATGAGAAGTTTGGACAGGGAATGGATACCGTGGGGGTTAGAAGAATGGGGCAGAAGAACAGTGCGAGATGAGAGGCATTGCATGGAGGCACAACAGGAGATGAGAAGAATGAGGCAGAGGTGCGACGGAGCTGAGAGGAGTGTGTCAGAGACACACTTCAGCTCCAGGCCTGTAGTCCTTAAACCAGCACTGTCTGAATTTACATTGAAAATGAACATTAATATTATCACTGGAAAAACAGCAAAAGTGGGATGATAGTTCCTTGTTGGCTATTTTGACAGTCACCACAATGCTCGCGTTGTGATTAAGCGGGTAACCTAGAAATGTTTTATCTTACAAAATTATAAATGTGCGCACTGTACCATGTCTATTCTCTCATTACATTTATTTATGTATCTTAATGTATGAGCTTTCAAATTAAATGTTCAAAGCTGATCAATAGTTGTTTAACTAACATAGTGCTGCAGTGAACATAATAATATGATAAAGTAATTTTCAATAAATCTATACGATTGACTATAACCAAAGAACAACGGTATGTGGTGATTTCAAAAGAAGGGAGAGATGGGAGTTCATGGACTTCAAAAGTATAATTAATGAAGCTTAGATTTTAAATTACTAAATAAAAAAATAGCAAATTCTTGGGGGCTTATGTTTTTTTAATGATAATATTGGTTGAACATGGGATGTAAAGTTTAACACTTGAATGTTGTCAGACCGAGTCTTCTGAAGTAATGTGCCCATAATAAAGCTTACGAAGCTAGAATACCAGAAATATACGCTAGTGTGTCGCATGTGACCTGGGGCCCTCCAGCTAAAATAGATCTGCTTTAGGCGATTTCCTTTTAAGTTTAATCAACACTATCTTAAAGGACACAGTAATTTAGCCAATAGTACACAATATAACCTGGAGGCAAGTTGAGCTAATAATGTGGTTTATTTTTTTTTTCAGTCCAGACAGTAAGTTCAGATTCTATTATCTTATGACAGAGGAGAAGGTGAAAGACTCCCGAGACCTTGATACTGTTTTGGATTGTATTTTGAAAAAATGAAATATAATACATCACAATACTTCTATAGTACAATTACACCAAGGGTTTCTAAAAAAACATTTGCTCTGCTGCCTGTCCTATAGTGGTATAGTGGTTTAGTGATACTAGTGGCAGAGGAGGCGCATCCATAGGGTTAGCAGGGAGCGTCTTTGAGCAAAAGATATCATTGAAGAGTTATGGTACTAGTATCTTATTCCTCAAGTGAGTGAATATACTGTCGTAAGCTCCAATTATAGGACTTGGCTTGTTAATTTATACACATATTCTTACACTCACTTTTTTGGGGTCAGAGTCATGTACGCCATCAACATAAAATGTCACCAGCTGCCACTGATTGCGGGTGTTTCTTAAGTATCAAAAGGGTTAATATGTATCCTTTAGATGCAAGTTGTTTTATTTGCTACGCACTTAGGGCCCTATCACCTCCTGCAAGCTAACGCTAGCGTGAGCATTAGTGTTAGCTTACAAGAGGTGATAGTGCCACACCCGAATCACCTCTGATTTGCTAACGGGTTAAAAAAAACGTCAGCGAATTGTAATTATCGATTCTTTGTGTGAGTTTACTGTACTTTGCGTTCCCTATACTTAACATGGGGGGGCACATAGCACAAGCACAGAGTAACTGGCATTATTAACTTGCGTTAGGACCTTGTGATCCTAAGAGCTGACACGAATTAAAAAAGTTAACACCAGCTCAGAGCTGCAGATAACTGGTTCCGCTTCTTCAGAATAGCTGCAGCTCAAACCCCCCCCCCAAATCAATTATTCACCTCTCATCACGCGGCGAGAAAGACGTCCCGATCTACTGCTTCTGGTCACCGGGAGCAGAGGGAGATTGGGGGAAAAAGTCCCAATCTCCCTCTGCAATCACTCCTCTGGCCAGCTGAATCTCGCGAGAGGCGAGATCCTGCTGGTCATGTGACCCGGCAGGAGAAGCCTCCATGGAGTGTTATGGACTCCATGGAGCGGATGCTTGGGACGGCACGTTAGTGCTGCCCCCAGCATCCGCAAGCCTAGCGGCCGCTACGAGGCAGGCTGCTGGACTCAGCGCCTGCCCCATAATCTGCTAGTGAAACAGGGACGCAAAGGGGAAATTAGCGATCGCTAATTTTTACCCTTAGCGTCACGGTTTTAGGGAGACTTTCACAGGTACGGGACGGCGGACCCCTTGGTGGAGCACCCAGAGGATTAACCTACAAAATGTTTGCTCCCACTGTGGTAGCCACGATATATCTGCCTCTGCATCCGGTTTTAGGGAGAGGCACATGATAGTGCCCTATATTTGGCTTATATATTTCACACCTTGTACCCTTATCTTAATTTGGAAAGCCAATCCAACTACAGGTGTTTATATTCACCAATATTTGCTGTTCAGTGGTACATTTTAATGTAAATCATGATGCAGCTTTCGAAACACGAAACATAATACCCTTGCCTCTCTATTTGACTATTTGCCATTGATGTAATCATAGACATTATCAATTAGTTGCATCATTTTTAAACTTCATAAATAAAATAATAACAAAATTATCCACGTTGAATTAATAGCAGAAACACAAATGTAGATATAATAATAATATATTACTTTTATCATCATCTTCCATAGAATTTTACAACAAAAAGTGAATTCAACTAACAAAATGACAAACATTACAATATTCAAAAATGACAGCAGTGGAGGAGAGATCACCAATTATAGCACTGGTATCCAGGAGTTAGGAGAGGTGGTGTAAAGACAGAAATAGGTAGACAAGCATTAAGAGATAGGTTTTGAGTGCTTTCCTGAAGGACTGGAGATTAGGATAGAGCCTAGAGCCTGATAATGAGGCAGGACATTCCAAGTGAATGGTCCAATCCTTGAAAAATAGATGTGAATTAGCAGTTTGGGAGCAAATGGAGGACAGATGGAAGTTACCAAGAGACTATAGCGATTGAGAAGAGATGTACTTATGAAAATATTATTGAATGTTTGTTTAATTAGATTAAAGTTCATAAATTAAAATGAATTTTTGTTACAGCACAAATCCTTTATATTATATTGTCAGTAATTGCTTGGATTAATACTGACCTACACTACATTTCCTTGATGTTGTCATGTAACAAGTGCCACAAAACCCCTGGTATATTATAGTACCAGTGAGAATGTTCTATTGATGAGGTAACGTACAGTATGTCCATACATGAGAAAGTACCTTATTTCCTTTAAAGTTAAATGCACAAAAACAGTGAAAGCTGGGAAGAGACGTAGGAGTATGTGCCTATCAGGGTTGCCTTCATTTGAATTCTCTTTTCTACCTTTTATAAGAAGCAATTCTAAAGGCCATATTACGTTCCTAATGCTAGCGTTAGCGCTCACCTGTGTTAACGTTAGCTCTGGTTTCCTAGCACGGGCGGACCATATTACAATCCAACCACTAACGGGTTTTCTAACCAGTTAGCGATTCGGATCTTGCGCTTTTCAGCTCGCGCTTGCTGTACTTTGCGCTCCCTATGCTTAACATGGGGAGCGCAAAGAGTTAATTAGCATTAGGATTACGAAGTTCTAACGCTAATTACTGTCCTGCTGCAGTTACTGAAAAGTTAACCACAGCCAGGAACTGGTGCTAACTGATTTCACTACTGCTGAATCAGTCAGTACCAGCTGAAACCACCCCCCACCCCAAAAAAAGTCCCTCAGTCTCCCTCTGTGAATCACTACACTGACCTGCCGGATCACGCGAGGCGAGATCCTGCAGGTCATGTAACCAGCAGCGGAAGCCTCAATGGAGTCCTGTGGACACCATGTAGGGGATGCTCGCGGCAATGCTTAGTGCTTGCTGAGGCTTGCAGGCACAGGTTTTTCTCCTTAGCGTCCCCGTTTTAGCTCGATGATCGTAATATGGCCCTAAATGGCAAGTTGTAAATATTTTATTTTAATTTTATTTAATAAATTGAAAGGTGATGGATTAGTAGATGGGTGGAAGAGGTATACAGAAAGGAGGGCAATTGTTTAGGATTTTCAGATGAGATCTAATTGCTGATAATTACACCGAAAAGTTATTCCTTTGAACTACTACACTTCTCAGCCATAAAACAATTTCCCTTCCATTAATGTCCTCCCAAGTTCACTTTTATCATGTTAGATAATGTTTTTTTTTTCCTCCCATGTATTTGTTCTTATCAGCAAAAAACGCCTCTTGGTTCCTTCTCTATGTGAATTTATGAGTAACTTACATAAGATCACAGAAGCCAGACTACTTGTTAAATCACTACTTATAAACACATACCAGTTTTCTTAAGTCATGAACATGTTACTGAAGAAAATGCTTCACAGCTCTTGATGAATAATAATAATCTCTAAGAAAATAATATTTAGTAATGGATTGCAATTTAAATTTTAAAGTAAAATTAAAACCTTAAAACTACATCTGTTTTACACATTTTGTTTAATTACACTGATAAATTAAATTTTTTTGGTCAGTATATGCTATAAAATATTTTAAAAAAACGTACAAACAGAAGGCCTTCAGCTGTTCATATACCATGACATACTGTGTATTAAACTCCAAAATCCTGTAGGTCATGTTCAGAGCTAGTCTGCTAAGTATGATAATGGTGTCTCTGGATAGATTTTCTTAAAAAGTCAGTTTAATTTGGCATCCGAATCTAGCACTTTTTTCTTTGGACCAGACCGGAATCCTACTTTGCTGATCTTCTTGCGTCTTTTGGTAGAACCCTCGCTGTGTGGAACCTGGTTCTGTATTTTCTGCAATATACAACATGCGCCTGGTGTTCTCATCTCCAGCTATATTCAAAGCACGAAGCTGGTCATGAGAGTTTCCATGTAAGTTGTCTACCACACTGCAGGTCAGCTAGAGAATATTACCTCATACACAACTATTTTTCACGCAAGTGTAAATATGAAAAAGAGCTGAATTTTTTTCTCCAGATTATAGGCAGTCACGGTTATTCAGAGAAAGGTGAAAAACAGGAGAATTGGCAGGAGAAGAGAACAATCTAGACCAAATAGTCGATTTGGAAAGTGAGATAAATGGGAGGATTTTTCTGGTTTGGCTATTTTGACCTATAATTTTCACTTCTCCAGTCATTCTCCTGAGTTTCACCTTTCTTTGAATAGACCTGACAGTTTTCGTGCGAAACAAATTAGTGCGGGATCTCACTTTCAGGGTTATTCAAAGAGATTCGAAAAGTCACCGCACTTTCGGTGACTTTTTCGTTCCCCGCGCTTCGGGGCAATTCGGCGATCATAGATTGCTGACCCTGCAGTGTTTTTAGCAAGCACCGCAGGGCTTGTAGTGCAGGGAAAACTCGCTGCAAACACAACGAACACTCACCGCAAACACACCGCTCAACGAACACTCACTGAAACTTGCAGAAACAGCTGGATTAACCACGCCGAACACGCCTAGCCACCGATCACAGCGCAGAGCAGCCGCTGGAAAAAGCCAACACGCAGACGAGGTGAAAAATAAAAAACCGGTACGCTTGAAAGTTTGAAAATTTAAAAATTTAAAACTGTTTGCAAAACAACTACTGAACAAAAATGTCTGGAATTTACATAGAAGATCCAATGATTGATAATAAAAAGGTCTGTTATAGAAAAAAGAAAAATCGATGTAAAAAAATACCGAAAAAAGTTTGCCAAAAAATACCCAAAAATGCCTAAAAGATCCTAAAAAATCTAATAAAGAAACTTTTTACTGCAGAATATAATAATAAATGGTTTATTAGATATTGAATTAAAACTGGAATATTTTTAACATTGAAGCCTATGGGATTCTCTTGAATAAACCTGCCGAATGAGACCACCAAACAGCAGGGCATTTCGGCAACTTTTCCCTGCTGTTTTGTGTTCTCTGAATAGACAATGCATTGCTTCTCTATGGGGGAGTTCACTGCCCTCGAACAGGCACCAGACGTGCAGGCAATTTGCCAACATTTGGCGAGCTGCCTGCTCTCTGAATAGCCGAATGGCCAGGAAATGTAGCCGTACGCTGAATTTCAGTGTCCGGTTACGTTTAGGGGCCAGATCGGCTCTCTTTGAATAACCCTGCAAGATTTCTGTGCACCAATGTCATTCCTATGCATTCCCAATGTGCTCAAGTCCCAAAAACATACTTAATTGTAAACCTTTTTTATAAACTGGAGTCTCACTAGAAAGGTATTGCTGATTTCCATTATATCAGCCAAATGGGAAATAAGTTCCTCCTGCTAAAATAGTGCGGGACTATGTTTTCACAGCTTCCCACTTGATTGAATTGACCACTGATAAGAGGGCAATATACAATAAAATAGAAATAAAACTAGCAAAAAAAGCTTCCACCTGTAGGAACTACTAGGCGGAGGAGTAAAAGGAAAGATAGGTTACAAAAGTGCAACTGCTAAAAAGTCACTTAGTATCAGTATGCTCCTGATGATGCTGTGACACTATATACCATGAAACGCTTGTTGAGCGTACCCTTGGTGATGGGCACTGAGTTTTTAGCAGTTGCACTTTTGTAACCTATTGGTCTGTTGAGAGTTACTCAGCTATAGCTACTATTTGTTACTTATGGACAACTCCTTGTTCTGCTGATCGTGCAGTGTGGTCTCCTGTTTGCTTATCCGCCTATTGTGTTATACTAAACAATAGGGATACGGGGGGCAAGGACAGAAATCTTATGAGAATAGGATCAGAGCCAGGGATACATTAGTCTATATTGGTCTTTTGAAGGTCAATCATCGATAGCTACTACATTTTTTACTTGTGGACGATCCTTTGTTCTGCTGATCTTGCAATGTGGTCTCCCATCTGTTTATCCTGTTTGCCAGTATCAAAGGGGCTGGGGCTATTGGCAGAATGCATTGATAGCATTCCACCAGTATTTCCCTCCGGCTTGCCAGGTTGTGAAGGCTGTTACGCGTCCTCCAGCCATGGGGTTTGCAAGATCTTGTGGCCTCTGCAAGATCTCGCGAGAGCGAGTAACAGCCTTCACAAGCTGGCGGCCACTCGGGGGAAAGTGGCCAGCTGTTGGGGAATGCTGGTGAAATGCTGTTAATACATTCTGCCTGCAGCTCTAGTGTCTGAGGTCTGTGGGTATACATGTATCTGAGGCCTGGTTTGGATATACATGTGTCTGAGGTCTAGTGTGGGTATACATATCTGACGTGAGGTGTGGTGTCTGTGTGGTCTGGCTCTATGCAGGCCTGTGCAGTGGGAAAATGGGGTGTCAGGCCATACATCTCAATATTAACATAAATTGGAAAGGCTTTCAGCAAAATCCTAAATTATTTATTGGAGCGGTCACATGACTTTAAATAAAATCATCGGTACTCGGTATCAGTGAGTACCTGAAAAAAGTGTTGGTACTTGGTCTTAAAAAATGGTATTGTGCATCCCTAAAACTGATATAACAAATATATGACAGACATGAGCAACATTTTAGAAATTACAAAGTAGAAGCACTGTTGGCGTTACTTCGTGTATGAAAATGACATGGATAAATCATAAAATTGAAAACCTATATAACTCAACTGCAACAATAAAACTACTGACATGCCAATTTAGATATAAAAGGACACTCTAGCCAACATGACCACAGTTTGTGCTGGACAGCTTTCAATGTTGTGGACAGCAGTATACAGCTAGTGACTATAGTTGAATCAGTTTGCTTTAAAGGTATGGAATTTAATAAATGCATGTTAATAAATATCATAAATAAACATACAACAATTTGTACAGATTGTTCTGCACAGATTCAGTTAAAGGAGTGTAATTAAATATAATTTTGGGGTGTTTGGTAATTAAACAAGATGTCTAATCATATGAATTCAATGCAATTCCGGTATAGACAGACCTTGTACAACCTTCCAAATTGTTTCAATAGATTAATCACATAAAAAGGATATGAATTGCATGGTTAAGAAGAGGTTATACAACATATTTTCAGGGTTAACAGAAGCTGAAATGATCTTAAGAGGTTATTGTTGTTTTTTTTCAACCTTGTTAATCGTTAGTTTTGATCCTACAGGTTTACCCTTACCACAACTGGAAACAAATGTTGACCCGAGGTACTAAGAAACCAGCTTTCCGTTTCTCCTTTGTGGTTAACATTTAGCATATGGCCTAAATGCAAGTTTTCTGTCTTTATGTTTCTGAAAAGCCCAAGATTGAATACAATTCTACAAATGGAGATGCAACAGAAATGTAGAAGTACTTTTAGATGGACGACAGGTTCTTGCATGTTCATCTTAATTCTACTATGCCTTAACATGTTTGCGAACAAGTGTGCTTTAAGAAACAAATCAGCCTTAGGCAAAGTACAGAGAAATTTATCCCATTAAACAATACTTTTCCCTCAGTTTCATAGTGCTGTTCATTCTATATTTTTTTATGTTCTTTACTACACATTGCAGTCTGCAATTTTAAAGCAATTCTCTCTTTACCCAAACTTGATCTACTTATATATATCGTTTGTCTTCCCGATGATACATCTTGAAACAAATCACCTGTGTTTCTTGTATAAGTTATGATTCATGGAGCTTCCGGACTCCACTATATTATAACCACAGTAATTTGATTTTTGCACAGTATCCCATCTCTGACATATCACTATCTTGTACAATCGATGAACTGTACCAATCATATTATGTTCAAAAGCACTTCAAATATTATGTATATCTTAAACAATTTTAAACCTGATAACATATTCAATAATTATTTATTTATGTAATTTTTCCAACTCTCTTCTATAGAATTAATAAATGCTGAAGATAAAATAGATATATCTTAATAGCAGTTAAGTAAAAATTAGTCTATCTTAGTAGTTCCTAACCGGTTTAGGAGGTTTCATTGGCGATCATTTTGGACAATAAAACTATATATACATTAGATCTGAAGTTCACCCCCCCCCCCCGTTCTGCATTGCACATAATTTACAATCATGAATGTGATGATTTACATTCTCTATGAAAATATAATATGCATATATTATGCCCCATTGTAAAGCTCTAAGAATGGAAATATGCTGTTCGCAGTATATAAAAGTGACAGGAAATGAGTAGTAAATTGCAATGAAATGTTTAAGTAATTTTCGGTTTAAACTCTTTCATGCAATAACGTCAGTATCTGGGTTCTAAACACAAAGGGGGAACTCTGCATTTAAAAAATTGTGGGAGAACTTGTTGCACACCTATATAGCATACCAATATGAACATGAAAACACTTGCTCATCTTAATATATATCAGAACAAAAGCATCATTGTGTCCATCTTTCATTAAAGTTTCCTGTTGAATCTAGTATGTCAAAGGATTTTTAAAAAAGTAAACAAAATTAATTTAAGCCACAAAAAATTAAAAGTGCTGTGAGTCACAAATAAAAGGTTGTGTTTCTGTTTCTAAAATAGCAACCCCGATTTAATAAGAAAAATTCAAAAGGCATAAATAATATACAGATTTTTTTGAAGTTGGATAATTCTATGAAGGATGACTGCTTGGTAAGTACAAACTTTAATATGTGTATAAATGTCCATAGTGCTTTGTCTGAAATGTGTATGTCCAATTGAACATCTTGTTTAGTTGCATAAGACTCTGGCTGTCCTCTGAAGATAGGTTCCTTCTCCAACACCATGTTGACTAATTGTGGCAAAAGCACATGCCGTGCCCAGTGCAAAAGAAAACAGCAAAGATGCTTACCAAACAGAAGAGGTAACAGCGTTGTACCAATGTACTGTCACCAGCGCAGGGAGTAGCAGTACCCACCGACTGGGATTAAACCATCACAAGAAGTAGGCTGGCTGTCCACTGGATCCGTAGTCGGACGACCGACTTTTTCGTCAGACCATGGACGATGTCGGTCGTCCGACCAGGTCCGACTAGGGTCGTCCACTGAGTGCCATCTGCCTTGCGACCACGGATGATCCAGATCAAAATCAGAAAGAGGTGGAGTGCAGAGGTTGCCAAAACTAGAATGAACTGGTTTTGTATATAAAACCAGCACATCCTTTTTTTTTAAGCACTCAGTCCTTTTTAAAAAAAAAATGTATAAAATGGCTAAGAAATTTTTTAGTTTTTAAAAAAAATTAAATTTAAAACCTATGGGATATGCACAAAAATCAGGGCATTTCACCAACACTTCGGTGCAGTTTGGCGCTCTGATACTTCCTTTGGACAATTTCTCTGCCACTGCAGATCGTCTCTGTGCAGCGATCTGCGGGGAACTGCACAGGGGTCAGGTCCTGGGGAAAAAAGTGAGGGAACTCACGAGAATTCCACAACCCCTATTACCTGAAGAAAACATATATATATCACGAGATCGCGGCTGGCTGTTGGATCCCAGGCGAGTAGCTGCACTTCCTGCCAGCGGCCGTTCATAGCAGGAAAATACGCGGCCGCCGGCAATGTGTGGCCAGCTCAATCGTTTCGGGCTCGGGCCACAGCGGGAACCTGCGTTCCCGCAGCGTTCCCGCTGCGGGAGAAGTGTGGGAACGCCGTTCCCGCGTGTTCCTGCAGGACTCGAGCCCTGGAACTGCACCATATTTAGCTTATTGACACTTTACTTAGGAGTAGACAAACCGCCCTGAAATTGCACCTGATAAGGAAATTCACCTTTCACCACTTCAGGTGGCAAGTACTGTGCTTCGTGGATAACCCCTGTGGCACTGGATGGGAACAAGGAGACTGGGGCACTCAGCCAAACAATTCACGTGTCTGGCCGCCTAGGTTTGCCAGGGCAGCCATGTTTTCCTGGACACACATTAATATTTCATACAGAAGAAGAGCACAGGTAAAAGGCTGCCCTGCACTTGTATAACTTATAAGCTTCAGGAAAATCTGTTTCATAGTAGTGATTGGTCATCTGGGATTCCTTTTTGATTTACCTGCAGTGTATGGATTCTACATATTGCAGGGTTGCACTTTTCATGCATTGCCCATCAGCATGAATAAGTGAAACATGGCAAACCTGGTAGCCCTAGTGTCTGCGCATATATATATTTGTTAAGTCAGTAAGCATGTGAGAAGGCAGAACATGTTAAAATAACCTGCAGCCTCCTTCTGCCACTTCCTTTGACCTTTCCAGATCAAAATCAATCCAAATCACTCACCTGATCAGCTTGTCCACATCCATCCTCTCTCCAGGGATCTGTCAGATGTCTGCGCTTTTCCCCTCAAATGGAAGGCGTCTTTCTCCATCGCAGGAAGTCTGACATCGGACGCAATGGACGATGGTGCATCCACCTGCATGTTGTAGGATCGGTCGGACGACGAGACGCAATATAGGATGATCGCACCATCGCACAAATATGGATCCAGTGGACGGCCAGCCGTAATCACAAAAAAGGCAGCAAATATAGTCGATAGAGCCTAGAGCCTAATCGTCCTATCTCATTCCCCTATAGCGGGTACACACATAAACCATAAAATCCTTTTATTAGAAAATCCATCATTGTTCTAAAATTTATAAACACACATAACAATTATAAAGAGAGGTGGGCTAGAAGAAAATGAAAAATACAATTACCCACTAGGAGTTGTGTTCATCTTGTGTAATATCTAATAAACAGTGTTAATGGTAAGGAAAAAGTCTAACAGAGGAATAAGAAATATTTTTTTAAGGGACAACAGAGAGGGAAAAATCCTCTTTTACACTAACACCAACAACTAACCAATAACTGGCCTCCAGTCACAGAGGCCCAGGAATATCTTGCGCAACTGTTCACAGTCGAATGTTTTGACATGCTTTTCTGTTATTTATACTAGGCATACCATACAGCATGTCAAGAGTCACTAGATCTACACTAGAGGCAGTTACTAACTCTCGTACAGGGGAAGTATGAGAAAACCTGCGTGCAGTGCGGAACTGCTGTATTATTCAATGTTCAGAATGGATTTATGGGAAGCTCAACTTGAAATACTACATTTATTTTTGTGCCAGCTGATAAACCTACAGTCAATTAATATTAAATTTTACAAACATTCAATTTTACATCAGTAATTCCATTTATGTTGTTTTTATCATGTATTCCCTATAAATTATTTGGAACCCAAGGCAATGAATTAATCTATCAGGGTTATTCAGAGAGAGATGAAAAGCAGGAGAATGACTGGAGAATGGGAAATTCTAGGTCAAAATAGCCGATTTGGAAAGTGAGATGAATGGAAGAATTTTTCTGATTTGGCTATTTTGTCCTAGAATTTTCACTTCTCCAGTCATTCTCCTGCTTTTCACCGCTCTCTGAATAACCCTGTATATTATTTTTTTTTAGCTTTAGTGGATGTATAATAATAACAAAGTAACTAAACAAAACCTGCATATATTTCTTCCAAAGGGTGTCACAAAGCTGCTAAATAGCATGTGACACGTATGCATTTATCAAAAAGAGGTGAAAGCAATACAAAGCAGAAATGGTAAAATTCCCTCATTCATTAAAACACTGAATGTAGAAAAAGTCATTAAGGGGTTAAATTGATTTTAAATATTCTTCTGCTTGGTCACCATTTTTTGTATAACTTTGCTCTCTCTGCCACCATAAATCCCCTACCGTCTCTCTCATTGAACCATTATGCATGCATAATAAAATTTCAATCAATGAAAATGGAATCGATAATCTCATTAATTTGTAGTCCTCTGTGGCATGTTTAAGAAAATTCTGTTAGGATTTGCTTTCTCACTTACTTAATGTTCAAAGGTACTGCATCTGTATTTCATCTTCTCAATGACTGTTTTTACTTAGGCTCTATCTTTTGTCTGGTGGAGATCTAAGAAAAAGATTCTCGCAGCAGACCTTCCTCTTCCCCGTGATTCATGAAGAGCACAAGATCTGTTCCATCATCTTTAACAAATCATTGCAGTTTTATGCTGCATTCACCACATTACACCAAATTCTTAATTTTTTCGATTGCCTCAGTTAATATATACAAATGTAGCAATGCTTTTTACAGAAGATGCATTTCTGTGTTACTAAATGGGAAACCTGACAGTTTCTGCTGAGATCAGACAATGGGTTAGAGTCACCATTGATAATGAATGTAGTTATGAGATGTGAGCTCCCATGAAGAAATTACATATTTTAAAAAAAAGTGTCAGACCCTAACAGCTGCAGACTCATGTTGAAGCTTCAGGCTGGCCGTCTACTGGGTCCATATTCGTCCGACTAACAAGTTGGGCGTAGACGACCAACTAATCCCACAACACGAGAGAAGATTCAACCCATGTCCACTGCCTCCGACTTCCATCGGATAACTACATCAGACTGGCAACCTCTCCCATTTGAATGGGATTTGTCGGAAGATGTCAGACAACCTGGTACAGCATACATGAAAAAAAAAGGTGGAATTGATATACGGTGCAGTTCGCCGCATTCGGCGGTCTTCTGCGGCAGGGAAATTGTCCCTTAGAAAACTAATGTTTAATCTATTCAGAGAACGCCGAACTTCACCATAGTGTCACTGAAATGCCCTTATTTTTGGTAGTTCAGTTTGACACATTAAACCAGGCGAATCCAATAGGATTCAATGTAAAATAATATTTTCATTATTTTTGGTTTTCAATTAAGTCATTTATTCTTTTCATTTTCAGCAAAACATCTATTTATTTATTTTTCTGAACATCAACTTTTTGTATTTCTGATATTTTTTTGACAAATTGTTTGAGTCCCAATTTGAGTCCAGTGGTCTTCGGCGGTGTTTTTTTTTTCTGCAGTCTGGCGGTCTGTCCGGCAGTCTTCCTGGATCGTTCATAGTCACTTGCAGTGGAAGACCCAGATAATTCAATTAAGTTGTCCGTAGTCGGACGACCAAGTCAATCGTCTGACTATGGACCCAGTGGACGGCTAGCCTCAAGCTTCTCACCATTAAAAAAAAGTTGCTGGCTAGACATGTGCATTCGTTTTAGTACTAAAACGATTTAGTCTGAATTTTGGGATAATTTAGTTTTCGTATGACTCAAGAGATACGCAACTGCTCGATCCAAAAAACGAAAGAAACTAAAGGAAAATGCATTACATTTTAGTTTCAGTTCCTTTTGTAATATTACATTAATGAGTGAAGGAGACCAGCAATGAGGAGCGCAACATCGCAAAGCTACAGAAAAGGTTTGTATATGTAATCCTTCCCAACCCCTTCCCGAGAATCTGACAGTGATAGAGCTCCAGAATACTCACTCGCAGCACAGGAGAGGATACCTTTACTAAACCCTTGCATGTCTTTGAGACAGACGAGATGATAAAAGCAGCTGGAGAAGGAAAACATTCAACTAAGGCTAGGGTCAGACGAACGCATTTTCACGTTGTCTGTGAAAAAGTGCGTTCGAACGAATGGACGTATTTTTTCACGGAGTACGCGATACCGGTCATACTATGCGCATTTTTCGTCCGTGATTTTGTACGGATCATCAATAAAACACTTTGTGCATCTGGACGTTATATAGGCTGGACATTAGTAGCGTCTGACATCTCCTAATCACACACACACGCCGCTAGCGGACGCAGCGCACTCTGTACGTCTGTACTAGCGGTTTTACGTTCTCGAAAAAATGCGTTCATTTTCCACTTGCGTTGCGCAGCCGGACTTTCGTGCGACCGTACTTCGTATATTGGGCGTCATTGCCCGGCATTTGCTGCTAGTGCGGCCGTGATTAAGTGCGCCAGAACGCGCGTTCGCACTGCCTCAGTCTGACCCTAGCCTAAATCACACTGAAAGCTAATGACAGAGTATAACAGGGAGGGCTGGACAGTAAAAAATCCTTAATAACAAGCAGCACTGGGAGAAGAGAAGAACTTTGTATAACGTGTGTTATCTCCCCTCCCGCTCTGCATAATAGGGGCTTAGGTCTGATACATTTTATATTATCCAGGATCACTATCCCCTTCCTCATCTATAATAGACATTTTATATGAAGTCCCTCTCCTCTCCCAGTGCTGCTTGTTATAAATAGTTTTTTTTACATCTGATACATTTAGTATCCAGCTCTCCCAGTTACTCTGTCATTAGAGGAGCATTTTTTTCTTTGAGCCCTTTAAATCCAGTGGCTGTGAGCGCGGAGATCGGCTGCTTGTTACATTATCTCTCAGTACAATGTATCGGGCTCAGCTGTTACAGTAACTGACTGCTGCTCATCAAGCGCTCAGAGTTTCAGTAAAACAAGGAAATAATATTGTTATAACGTCTTATATATAAAAATATTATTTACTAGTTTTACTGAAACTCTGAGCGCTGTGATGAGCAGCAGTCAGTTACTGTAACAGCTTTGCTTGACACATTGTGCTGAGAGCGAGAGATACTGTAACAAGCAGCCGATCTCAGCTCTCTGAGGAGCCACCACTACAATAGTAATTGTATTCACTGGTTTTCGAATATACGAAATTCGTTTTCATGCTAAAGAACTGAAAACGAATTTCTTTAGTAACTAAATAAATTACATTTTAGGACAAATCCATTAGTCCAAAACGAAATTTTGTGCTGTGCACATGTCTATTGCTGGCTTCCTCTGCCATGAACAAGTTAAATTTCAACTCATGAGACTGTAACGTTGAATAGAAAATTGTAAACTTTGACCAAAACATTGAAAGAAAAAAAAAAGAGCAACACATTATCAAAACAAATTTAGAACAAGATGAAAAAGCAAAAATATCTGAAAGAGAGCAATGAGGATACATCGGAAAATTAAAATTGCCAAGGAATGATGGCTTTTTTAGGAAACTCATACCATTGTGGAAATTGCTTGCAAATATCAACAGATTGCCTCTAAACTAGAATGCCCATGTCCATCCAATCTAAGCAGAGGGGGCTCTATAAATCGGCAAAATAAGCAGCTGACTAAGGCCTTACCATCTTGGATGTCAGCCAAGCCTTTGGGATCTCCCCCTGTCTACTAACGTCATCACACATGGACGCGATGATGTCAGTTCGGGAGTTAATCCCTGTATCTCCCGATCCGTGGCAGCTAGGCGTTAATGTTTGGTACCATTAGAAAGGCCAGAGCTAATGGTACAAACATGGCCATGTTATAAGTAAATAAAAAAATTTAAATAAAAATATAAACCTGTATTTCAATTATAATGTGAACAATGATGCTGCACTAATGATTTTTTTTTGGGGGTGGGTAGCTAAAATCACATCATTTCTCAGAAAAATAAACGTAACAGGTGCCCAGTTCTAATATTTTTAACAAGCGTTCCCCATAGAATAAATAACTGGCAAGACTCAGATGTTAAAACGTGAAAAGAATAATTTTACACACTGTAGATTATTGGAAATTCACTTTTTTTTTCTTTTTTTTGTTATAGCATTCTGGCTTGGCATGACATATACATATAATAATGATATACTATGAATCTTCGAAGTCAGCCCAAAAAATTATATATAATTTGTCTGGGTCATATAATAAAACATGACTTCAAATCACGTTTAAACATGATGAGCAAAAATGGTAATAATGAGCTCAGCACACAGAGGTGAACTGACTCAGCAGCGAAAATGTTACTAACCTTTTTTTACAGATTACCTGCCAAGCTGCAGCTGTCACATGACCAGCAGGAGGCTGGATGCTTGATCAAGCATCTAAACAATCCAAATCCTCTCATGTGGATGTTTTGAAAGACATTGGTGGCCCAAGAGAGTCCTGATCCTCAAGAAGCTCATACACTATATTGCCAAAAGTATTCTCTCACCTGCCTTGACTCGCATATGAATTTAAGTGACATCCCATTCCTAATCCATAGGGTTCAATATGACGTTTGTCCACCCTTTGCAGCTATAACAGCTTCAACTCTTCTGGGAAGGCTGTCCACAAGGTTTAGGAGTGTGTTTATGGGAATTTTTGACCATTCTTTCAGAAGCGCATTTGTGAGGTCACACACTGATGTTGGACGAGAAGGCCTGGCTTTCAGTCTCCGCTCTAATTCATCCCAAAGGTGTTCTATCGGGTTGAGGTCAGGACTCTGTGCAGGCCAGTCAAGTTCATTCACACCAGACTCTGTCATCCATGTCTTTATGGACCTTGCTTTGTGCACTGGTGCACAGTCATGTTGGAAGAGGAAGGGGCCAGCTCCAAACTGTCCCCACAAAGTTGGGAGCATGGAGTTGTCCAAAATGTCTTGGTATGCTGAAGCATTCAGAGTTCCTTTCACTGGAACTAAGGGGCCAAGCCCAGCTCCTGAAAAACAACCCCACACCATAATCCCCCCTCCACCAAACTTTACACTTGGCACAATGCAGTCAGACAAGTACCGTTCTCCTGGCAACCGCCAAACCCAGACTCGTCCATCAGATTGCCAGATGGCGAAGCGCAATTCGTCACTCCAGAGAACGCGTCTCCACTGCTCTAGAGTCCAGTGGCAGCGTGCTTACACCACTGCATTCAATGCTTTGCATTGCACTTGGTGTTGTATGGCTTGGATGCAGCTGCTCGGCCATGAAAACCCATTCCATGAAGGTCTCTGCGCACTGTTCTTGAGCTAATCTGAAGGCCACATGAAGTTTGGAGGTCTGTAGCGATTGACTCTGCAGAAAGTTGGCGACCTCTTCGCACTATGCGCCTCAGCATCCGCTGACCCCGCTCCGTCAGTTAACGTGGCCTACCACTTCGTGGCTGAGTTGCTGTCATTCCCAAACACTTCCACGTTCTTATAATACAGCTGACAGTTGACTGTGGAATATTTAGGAGCAAGGAAATTTCACGACTGGATTTGTTGCACAGGTGGCATCCTATCACAGTTCCACGCTGGAATTCACTGAGCTCCTGAGAGCGACCCATTCTTTCACAAATGTTTGTAAAAACAGTCTGCATGCCTAGGTGCTTGATTTTATATACCTGTGTCCATGGAAGTGATTGGAACACCTGATTCTGATTATTTGGATGGGTGAGCGAATACGTTTGGCTGGCAATATAGTGTATCAGCATTCACATTCTGAGTGAGTCTAATCATACACACTCTGATGGCCAAAGTAGCCCTTTGAGACCCCTCTGGAGTGGAAAAGGAGAGGAAACTCAGATCACTATGAGCACTCCAATTACATAGAGTGGTCAAAATACCTAGAATGTCCGTTTTATGCATGGTACTAATATGGTATATGTGGGTTTGTGCCAGTTTTATAATGCTTTCATTCGGATGTTAAAATGTGAAACAAATAATTTTACATGCTGTAGATGATTGGAAATTCACAATTTTTCCCATTTTTTTGTTATACCAATCTGACTTGGCATGACATATACATATAATAATGATATACTATGAATCTGCCAAGTCAGCCCAAAAAATGATATTATAATTTGTCTGGGTCACATAATAAAACATGACTTCAAATCACGTTTAAACATGATGAGCAAAAATGGTAATAATGAGCTCAGCACACAGAGGTGAACTGGCTCAGCAGCGAAAAGGTTACTAACCTTTTTTTACAGCTAAGGCTAGGGTCAGACGAATGCATTTTTCGCGTCGTCCGTGAAAAAGTGCGTTTGAAAGAATGGATGTGTTTTTTCACGGAATACGCGATAGAGGTCATATGATGTGCATTTTTGTCCTTGATTTTGTACGGATCATCAATAAAACACTTTTTGCGTCTGGACGTTTTGTTGGCCGGACATGAGCAGCGCCTGGCATCTCCTAATCACGCACACACGCCTCTAGCGGACACAGCGCACTCTGTACGTCAGTACTAGCGGTATCACGTTCTCGAAAAAAATGCATTTGTTTGCCGCTTGCGTTGCGCGGCCGCACTTTCGTGCGGCCATACTTCATATATTGCCTGTCATTGGCTGTCATTTGCTGCTACTACGGCCGTGATAAAGTGCGGCTGCACGCGCGTTCGCACTGCGTTCGTCTGACCCCAGCCCCACCTGCCAAGCTGCATCTGTCACATGACCAGCAGGAGGCTGGATGCTTGATCAAGCATCTAAACAATCCAAATCCTCTCATGTGGATGTTTTGAAAGCCATTGGTGGCCCAAGAGAGTCCTGATCCTCAAGAAGCTGATATCAACATTCTGGGTGAGTCTAATCATACACACTCTGACAGCCAAATTAGCACTTTGAGATCCCTCTTGAAAGGGAGAAGGAAACTCAGATCACTATGAGCACTCCAATTACATAGAGTGGTCAAAATACCTAGAATGTCCGTTTTATGCATGGTACTAATATGGTATTTGTGGGTTTGTGCCAGTTTTATAATGCCTTCATTACATGTTACTATGTATTCCCTTTAATTTTCTTGCCCCTGCTGTTTTCTCTAGCAATATAGTATAAATAATTTAATTACATTCATTTAGGTTATTATTTAATTTCGATTTTAGCTTCAACATACGGTATTACCATAACTATATTTTTTTCCATTGCAAGCCATTTATCACATGACTCAAATGTTATGCTTCAGTTTTCGATAAGGAGGTTAATGGTTCCTTCTCCACAGTGTGCTCTTATTGTTATTTCCATATATTGTTCTCCGTAACAAATGTTTTTTTCGGCACGTTCACAAGAATATATCAGCAAAAATAGTTAAAGTGATTACTAAGCACGGAAATCATTAAAAAACAAAGAATATCTGATTCCTTCCTCATTATCACAAATTATTTTCATTTCACTAAAATGACCACAAGGTCATAGCTTCCCAGACACCTAAAGTTAAATGTAAGTAACGGAGGAAATACCTCATTTCCCACAGACTAGTACATATAAACTTAGACACAATAGGGTCAAGCTAGTGCCTCTTGCAATGTTATCCTATCAAATCCAGTCTAGTGGATTGTTTTCTTAGTCTTAACTATTCTGTTGCAACAGCTGAAAGTACCAAATGCATAGAGCAGCTGTAGTGTTTCTCCACTTCTAGAACAGTACTTCATTGTAATGACATTCAATCAACTTGCATGAGGAGTACAACATTTTCTAAATCCCTAGGGGAAAATATAGACTTTCTAAAGTTTCTCCTGTATTTCTGTCTTATTGAATAAATATCGAATGACATTTTATTCATATCTCATGAAGCATGTAAAAGTTTTTTATATATTTTATTTCTAGCAAATATCATATTTCAATTATCTAGCCGGTATATACTAATTAGAAGTTTTATTAGCTTCAAAATTGGTAGTATGACTAAGAGTAAATATGTTTAGTATTTATGAGCTAAATATTGGTTCACATCCTTCTGGTCCTCCAGTAGCTCCGGCAGACTCTTCGAACTGTAGTCTACTCTATTGTTTCCAAATTATGGGCATCTTCACTGCCATCTAGTGATAATATACTTTTGTGCTTGCAGATTTGTTTCTATTAAAAAAAAAAACATGGACGTGGAAATATAGATAAAAAAACATTAAACATTAAGAACGAAGCACACTTAACAAAACTTAAAAACAACAACCATGCATAAGATTGCGAGATTCAATAAAACTCTCTGCTCCTTTCGAGATTGGACTAATGGGGTCTCTCAATAACATCTCTGCTCAAAAATGATTACATACAATATAGGTGCCTAAATTGCGATCTTAGAGGTAGCCAAGAAATACCTGCAACTGTCATATATTTTGTGGGGGGGGGACCCGTTGAAGCATATATCTTATAAATATTATTTGCACTGATAAACCAGATAATACAAAAGAATGCAAAGGCAACAAAAATGTCAGCACACTTCAACTTTGTGAAGTCTGAACAATGGCACAGGTACGTAGAGGCATGTAAAAAGCACAAGAAGACAGCAATTAAAACTTTTGAAATATATTTTGATGAATAAAAGTTATTCATTTTTAAAATTATTGCTATTATCAGAATGTTTTCATCCAGTGTTCAGTTACATCCCAGCGTCGCCTACGCGCTAAATTGTGTGGCAGAGATTTCTAACCTTTCTTCCACCATGCTATTTTAACCATACAAGCAATGGAGACTATTCCAACCAAGTTCTAGGTAACACCCAGTTGGCGAATTCCCTAGCAAATAAATATGAAGGGTATAACGAATCTCATTTGCTCACATTCATCTGTGGAGAGAGATCTATGTTTACTGATCCACTCTCAACCTGTCTGCAGTCTATTTTTTTCAACAAAGTAAACATTTTGTTTCGATAGAAAGGCCGAGATGTGGATCCTTTACTTGCTTTACTTGATTTTTAACGCCTCTTCATACCACTCTAGGTCTTCCAGACGAACCCCTGTTCCATCAGAGGCATAAATAGTGTCTGCAGTGGGATCTTGCCAGCTGGGAATAATAGGAGCTAGATCTTGTGTCAGGATAGCCATGATCTCCATAGACTCTGGCTCCATAGGTAGAGAAGCCTCAAGGTCCATGGGCACTGGTTCTACTGGCATGCTGTTTTCAATCTCCATAGGAATGGCCTATTCTTCCTCCCCTTTTGAGCTGGCTTCTTGGGGAGCATATTCAAGTACTGGGGTTCTCCTAGGAGCTGGCTTGGGTGGGGTGACAGCTTTGGTACTAGAGGTCTCCTGGGGGCCGGTTTGGGCACAGAGGGCTTTCTGGGAGCCTGTTTGGGTGGGGGTGCTACCTGCAGCTTGCATCCAGGCATGTTCCTGTGGTTATAGTGGTCTATGGGTCTTATTCACGGGAGGAATGCGCATCCTACTAGATGAGCCCCACTTTGTCTGTAGTAGCTCTTTTATGAAATGGGTCAGGTGTGTAAACAGCTCCAGGAATGTTTTCCTCAGCAGCTCCATTACAACATGGATCACTGTGGGCTCAGTTGGTGAAGGCTCCAGCATCCTCTCATGTGCAGGCACCGGGGTGGTACCGGGATGGCAAGGTTCTGAGCCCAGGTTGCAGTGATGCACCACTCCAGGGATGCGTGGTGAGCAGTGAGTTGCAGAAATATAAATGGTTTGGAGCAGAGGGGCAGGACACATAGAGTCATTGACAATGAGGAAGCAGGAAACAAACCAGGACAATGGGATCTTGGACACACTGGATACTGCAGGTATGGAGACACAGGAAGGACTGGTAAAGATGGTAGGATTCAAGGTGATTCTAGAGAGCTACAGCAGGTAGGTCCTCTCTCTCTGGTGAGATTATAGACAATGGCAGAGCAATGTGGAGAGTGGGGCGTGGAACTTTGTTTAGGAAAGTCAGGTGGTATAATGTTTTACTGTGTGTGTTTTAACTATTAACCAGTTGTGTGCAGGAATCCCAGTGCTGGTTCTGAGATGAGCTGAAGGGTGCTGACAAGACACTGTTCAGGAACCTGACACCCCAAGAGTAACCATAAACCCAACTAATCCTATTTTTTGAATATCAATCACCCAAGTATTTCAAACTGATCCAATACTGTATTATTCTGATTTTTTTTTAAATCAGCACCAATTGGAAGTTTCTGAATCCAAAATATTGGATTCAGAAATTTCCAAATCCCAAATATTTTTCACCATGCACATGTCTACTGCAGACATGCTCTCAAAATATTGCTCTACTTTAAACTATTGTAATATTTATATATCAGAAAGAAGGCCTCTTTATCTCACTACCTAAAACTGAATTTTGTGGAACAAAATGATATACTAAAATGCTGTTACGTGTGACCAAGAATAGATTTGACTGCTACAAATAGAGTTTTTGTAATTGTATTCTCTGCCGTTTTCTTTTAATTTTTTAAGTACATATTACTTGTATAATCAAATATTGCAATAATCTAGTTTCTTTTATCCTTTCTTGGCTTGGAGGTCACCATTGAAAGCTCACTGTTGCCTGTGAATGCTAAAATAACTGTTTTGAAGAAAAAAACAGCTCTTAAACAGGGAAACTGTGACTGTCATTGTGATACTCTTAATAATGGAACCTGTATGGTATGTTGTTCTGTAGCCTAGGTACGGCTATGCACTGTAATTCAGAAGAGATGGGCATGGTGATACCATTTCCTTGGGTAGCTAAGTAGTGAAGCAAGTTGACAGTTGACCTCCACATGATCCTAAAGCCATTGTGAATCTTGCAACTGATGCAAGGTAAATACCTGTGTAGTTTTCTTTGGCACGAGTAAGTACATGTACTCCGGATTTAAAAAATAGACATCGGACACCTACTGATGATATCTTTGGCATCCTGTAGTGTGGCCTAGGTTGTCCCTCCATTTCCATATATTTCTAATAACACTCAAAATACCAGGATCATATTTGCTCCTGGTGATTCTTTATTGGTTATTCACTAACTACCATAGTACACTGTACGAATAACGCCGTTGTTTCAAGAACATAAATGGTGATGTTTCCCAAAGGGAGAGTCAAGCATTGGCAAGAGAAGCATCATCAATGAACCTTCTTCTGCCACTATTTGAATCTCTCTTTTGGGAAACAAATAGTCTTATTCCACAGCTAATACTGAAACAGAGACGATGAGTAAGAAAATCTGCGCCTGCAGTTATTAGTTACATTCTTTGATTTAGCGCAACTATCCTAGGGTATACACTTTGTTAGCGCCTGGCCCCAGAACTTAGTACAGGGCAGCGCAATACCAGCAGCAGCGCCACCACAAATATTGACACCTGGAGTCCGTAGGACCCCAAGGATCCTTGCATGCCCTGGCCGTGAGCTCTACGCGAGAAAGCACTCATTGTGCATTGCCGTGGAGGAATCGCAGAGGGAGACTAGGAACTATTTGTTCCCAGTCTCACTCTGCTCCTGGCAAGAGGATGCAGCAGATGGTGCCGCCCTCTCTGCCGTGAGTGCTGAGTAAAATATTTTTAGAAGGTGGGTTAAGCCTGTGTATTAAGTGATTTTGCAACTGCATACAGGTTCTGTTATTAAGGAAATCACAATGACAGTCACATTTTCCCTGCTCCAACTGCAAAATCACTTAACACCAGATTTTAGGAATCAGTATTTTTTAGAAAAATACCATCTTCTGAATGGATACCTTGGAATAGCTTGCAGAGGGAAATGCCATACTAGAGCCTCAAGCCCAGCTTGCTGCTAGAGTGGAATAGCGATTCCCATCATTAAGATAACTACAGAAGATGTTAGGTGTGACGTCTCCTGTTGTTATCTTAACAAAAGGTATGGAAAATGGCCCAAAGTTTATCATTGCTGCCACAATTTTTGTCAGGATTCCTCCTGAATCCGCTGCACACCTTAGAAGATCCACCCCATTTCCACCAGACTGCAGTTCCTCCTTTGCCCACTTTACCTATATGGTGCTGTTTGCTGAGCAGCCCTGATTGCTACATCCAGCTGACCCTGATCTGGTATTCCTATATAGTCTAACCTCACCCCTTCCTCCTTGCCAGATCATTTTTCAATTTCATTTTGTACAGACTGGCTCCCTGTCATTTATGTTCCAAAGTGTATCCAGCTCCCTGAACTATGTAGAGAACCTGCGTATCCAGTCCCCTGAGCTATCCAGAGAACCTGCGTATCCAGTCCCCTGAGCTATCCAGAGAACCTGTGTATCCAGAGTATCTGTCTCTCCTGATCCTGATGTCTTCCTCCAGTTCCCATACCATCCTGCTGTCTGCCACCAGTTCCTGTTTCGCTCCGCTGTTGCCCCTTCCCTGCTGCTTTCATTGACCTGTTGATTGTTTCCTTCTTTATCATATACAATATATAGCATTTACAGAGGTGACTCTAGACTTTGATCCTTAGGCGAAACATAAACACGAGGCCCCACTAATGAGCACAATGAAAAAAAAATGTAAGCATGGGCCTAATGCTGAGGATTTTATGGGACCTTTATAGAAATAAAATGAAAAATAACAGGTATTTTACCTTGAAGCTGAACCGTTGATTTTTTTTCAGGTATTTTGTAACTTGGCAATAGAATGCTTCCCAGCACAGTCTCCTCTCTATTGTCTGAACAATAAGGCTGGTGTCAGACGAGCGTAGTGTTCACGTCCGTGATGGCGCCTAAAAGTACGTCCGTGATAGCATGAGAGAAAGCCCATCGGAGTTCGACACACGAAGTACATCCGCACTGAACTGCGGACGCACAACGGCCGCGGCCCATGGACGCAAGGCAGGCAAGAACGTACAACCCCTAGAATGGCCGCACAAAGTGCGCTGCGTCCGCAACGTCTGCATAGCTTTGTGTGTGAGTGATGGAACGTGGTCAGACGGACTGCATTTATACATCCAGCATTTTTCACGGAGAAAATGGTTTTGCTTTTTATTTATATTCCCTGCTACAGCCGTCAAAATATACGTCAGTGAATAAACAGACTCTGTGGCCACTACTGCATCTTCCGTACTAACGTCGTCCGTACTGCACGGACGTACAGTCCGTAGAAATCACGCTCGTCTGACCCCAGCCTAAGAAATACATGTAGACACAATAAATATAATATGCCATAAATATGTCCCATGTATCACTGATGCAGAGGTGAGGGAGCAAAGCCTTATATACATTGATTCATTAAAACAAGCTGCTTCAACACTTAAAGGAGAGTAGGGGACCATTGGACCCTTTTTTTCCCATTCTTTTCATCCCACAAAGTCCTTTTAGATGTCATTGGACAGGTCAGAGTCTGGCCTTTTTAATGATACCAAACATGACCAAGTAAAATGTCATGTAAATAAAAAAAACAACACAAATATAAAAAAAATATTTCTTTTGTTCCAAAGCATTTCCCATTTGTCACGTATAAAAGTTGTTTTGGGCACAATCGGTGCACTTTAAACTTTTTGCTGCTGAGCCATTTCACACCTGTGTGCTGAGCTAATTTTTACCGGTTTCGCTCATCATGTTTAAATGCGATTTGAAGTCACATTTTATTATACAACCCAGACATATTATATAGCGTTCTTTCCGTGAGACTTGGCAGATTCATAATATTCATAATTATTATATGTATACGTCATGTCCTGCCTGAATATAACGTCATGTCCTGCCTGAATATAACAAAAAATGCAATAAAAATTGAATTTTCAATTATCTGTATTGCGTAAAGTGGTTTTTTTCACATTTTAACATCCGAGCCTTTTCGTTATATTTTCTATGTTAAAAAAATTAGAAATGGGGACTCGTTACATTTTTTGGGGGAAAATTATCAGGGTTATTCAAAGAGCTCCGAATTGCTTGAGAAAGATAACCGAACGCTGAAAATCAGCGTTCGGTTACCTTTCCTGGCCATTCGGCTATCCAGAGAGCAGGCAATTCGCCAAATCCTAGCGAATTGCCTGAACATACGGTGCCTGTTCGGTGCCTGTTCGAGGGCAGTGAAAACCCCATGAAAAGCACTGCTTCGGCTATTCAGAGAACACAAACCAGCAGTGAAAGGTTCCCGAAATGCCCTGCCATTCGGTGGTTTAATTCGGCAAGTTTATTCAGGAGAATCCCATAGGCTTCAATGTTAAAAATATTCCCGTTTTTAATTCAATATCTAATAAACCGTTCATTATAAAATTCTGCAGTAAAGAGTCTCTTTATTTATAGATTTTGTAGGATATTTTAAGCATTTTTCTGAATTTCTTTTTTTTTTAAAAGCCCGATTTTTTTTTTTTTAAAGTTTTCTTTTTTCTTTAACAGCCCTCTTTATTATCATTCCCTGGACCTCATATGTAAATTTCAGACATTTTCGCTCAGTAGTTTCACAGCATTTCACTTTCACACATTCATACAAACTGTTTTCCTAATTTATTCACTGCCTCTTCTGCTGTGTCGAAGGCTGCGATCGGCTCCTGTTCGGGTTTTTCTGTGGTTTTCGGCAGGTTAATCCAGATGTTTTTGAGGGTTTTCGGCGTGCATTCGCTGGGTTTTGCGGTGAGTTTTCGTCAGGTTTGTGGCAGCATTTCCCTGCAATTCGGGGGCCCTGTGGTGCTTGCTGAATACACCGCAGGGTCACCGAAATGGGATCGGCAAAACAAACCGAATTGAAGAGAACGAAAAGTCACCGAACATGCGGTGACTTTTCGAATCTCTTTGAATAACCCTGTATGTGTTTTTTAGCAAATGCCCCCATAGAAAAAATTGTTAGTGCAGCTTCATTGTTCACATTATAATTGAAATGGGAACAATATTGCTGCATTAATAAAAAAAAAAACAAAAAAAAAAAAACATTTTTTTGAAAAAAAAATTGAATATATATATATTTTTTTTTTTACATTTTACATGGTTCTGGCCGTTCCAATGATATCAAACATTAACCCCTAGCTTTCACGGATCGGGAGATAGGGCGTTCATTGGAACCCCTATCTCCACCATAGATGGCAGCTAGGGGTTAATTGCAGAACTGACGCCGTCGCACTATGCGCGGTGACGCCAGTCATCAAGGAGATATCCCAGAAGCTTGGCCGACATCCAAGATGTCGGCCAGCTCCGGGAGGGGACTGCGATAAGGCGTCTGTTAGCCGCCGCTTTCAAGGGTAGGCTGTGCCCTTCCAAACTGTGCCCGCACGGATTGGGAGGGGGAGAAGTCCAAAGGAATCCCGGCCAATCGCCGCTGCAAAGGAAGGACGCGCTCAGCGCGTCCTCCACAGCGAAGTGGCCATGCGGCAGGACATGCTGAGAGCGTCCTCCGCATGGAAGGGGCTAATATCACAATTTGCTGGTGGAATTCAGGCCTTATGCATACCCATCTTTGAAGTTTTAGCCACAGATAATTGTAACAATTTATATCACCGTTAGTATAAGAGGAGCTTTCTGAGTTTTCAGCAGCTCCTTTACTTTCTCAGCATTCTGACCTGATGCTAAATGTTGTAGGTTTAGTTGACATAAGCAATCTCCAGAAGTTGTGGGACTCTTTGAGATGTCTTCCAGGGCATTGTCAAATTCACTTAATGAATATAGATACATGTATACCCAGACCCTAGAAACATGTATTCCCAAACACATGTATACGCAGACACATCAGACCCCGGACACATGTATACCCAGTCACTTGTATACCCAGACATCAGAACCCAGACACATGTATACCCAAACATCATACCCCAGATACATGTATACACAGACCCCAGACACAAGTCACAGTGTCATCTGAGAGCAGAAGCGGGATTGACGACGACTCGTGGTGCTGTGTACATGGACATGGAAGGCAAGGCAGGCAGGGTTTGGCCAGATGTGTCATGGGTGGCAGACGTCTGACGTGCTGTCTCTGATGTCAGAGTGAGCCGCTGGTCGGTCGCCATCTTAAATTCTCTGGCTGGCCATTAAAAAGAAAACCACGACAGTGCAGCAGCATGATACATTATTATTATCGTGCTGCTGCCTGCATGTGGTCGATCATGGATGCAAATTAGGCGGCTCCGATCTGCCTAATTAAAGAGCTACCACTGAGCATTTACCCCTTTATCCATAGGTTTGGTTTCTTTGCCCTCTGGGTTTCCTTATTAAAGGGATAGTTCTGCATCAGGGCAGCACCCTTTATGAAACCTGACAAAGGTAAAATACAGTGGTTAGTGAATAACCACTTTAGTGTGTTCATGATTTTTTGATATACTGTTTCAGATTAAGAAAATGGTTCACAATTATGATTATCACTGTCTACACCAACCTTTTGCGTGCCCTTGACTATATTTATAGATAATGGGATTTTGGTTATAAGTATGTTTATACAGAGAGGGTCCTCCAAGAGAATATGTAAACGATAAAGAAAATAGAAATGTTAATTTAATATGTACATTTACACGGCATCTTTAAAGAGGTTTATCAAATTAAATAAGAATGTCCACTAAGATAAGAAGCTGTAATTTGGCTCAAATATGTAGAACGTTTGCAAAGGTCCTGATTTTAAGTCTTATTTTGTTCTAGGTCTTTTTTATTTTTTGTTAAAACCTCAGGCTTCCTCATAAGGCTAGGGTCAGACGAGCGCATTTTCTACGGACTGTGCGTCCGTGCAGTACGGACGGACGTTAGTACGGAAGACGCAGTAGTGGTCACACAGTCCGTTTTTTTCACTGACGTTTATTTTTTGACGGATGTAGGAGGAAAAATTAATTAAAAAGCAAAACCATTTTGTCCGTGAAAAATGCTGGACGTATAAATGCAGTCCGTCTGACCACGTTCCATCACTCACACATAAAGCTATGCGGACGTTGCAGACGCAGCGCACTTTGTGCGGCCGTTCTAGGAGTTGTACGTTCTTGCCTGTCTTGCGTCCGTGGGCCGCGGCCGTTGTGCGTCCGCAGTTCAGTGCAGACGTACTTCATGTGTCAGGCTCCAATGGGCTTTCTTTCATGCTATCACGGACGTACTTTTAGGTGCAATCACGGACGTGAACACTACGCTCGTCTGACCCCAGCCTAAAAGGCCCCTATTTCTAACCAGACATTTTTTGTAGTCTGTCTCAGGATGCCTAGTCTGACAACGGTTACTCATCCATACGTCATGCTGATACCGCTTGGCTGAGCTCCAGGGTTGCCAGATCCTGCATGTTTTCCTGGACACATATAATTTATTCATGCTGATAGGCGGTGCATGAAAAATGCTGCCCCACGGCATGTAGAATCCATACGCTGCAGGTAAGAAATCAAAAACTAATCCCAGGTGGCCCACCTTGATTTATTTTCTGCAGCATATGAATGATACATGTTTCAGGGCAGCACTTGTCCCTACACTCCTCTCTGCATGAAATAGTAATATGTGTCCAGGAGAACATGGTCGACCTGGCAACCCTACCGAACTCACATCATTCTGACCACACTGGCCCAAATTTGTTTCATTCCCCTCACGTCTCCATTCCATCTACCATTTGGAACTCTCTGTAGGGTATTTAACCCTTTCGCTGCTGAGGCATTTCCCGCCTGTGTGCTGAGGTCATTTTTACCGGTTTCACTCATTTATTTATTTATTTTATTTATTTATAAAGGATTTTACCAGGAAGGATACATTGAGATTTCTCTCGTTTTCAAGTATGTCCTGGGTTCAAGAACATTGAAGTGTTACAGTTACAGAAATACAAAGTAATACAGTGCAATATATTAAGAAAACAACACATATACAGATTAACAGAAAATAAATATGTAGAAAAATAGTCATTATGTTACATGTATACAGGTGCATTCTGTATTGAGGTATGTTAGTAAGGAGCTCTTGAGTGACTTAAGACTGGTGGAAGATTTGATGGTGTCTGGGAGGTTATTCCATAATTGTGGTGCTCTGTAGGAAAATGAGGATCGAGCCACTGTCTTTTTGCATTGTGGTATTGCAAGTAAGGTGCTGGTCCTGGATCGGAGGTTATAGGATGAGGGAGCTGCTGGGGGAAGCAGTCTATTCAGGTAGGGTGGCAGCTTCCCAGAAATGCTCTTAAACACCAGGCTGGAAAGGTGAATGGTGCGTCTGGATTCCAGCGATGGCCAGTTTAGCTCTTTTAAAATGTCAAAATGGTGGGTCATGTAGTTACATTGTAATGCAAAGCGGCAGAATGAGTTATATAATGTAGTAAGTTTCTGAAGATGTGTTTGTGGGGCGGCTGCGTACACTACATCTCCGTAATCAATAGCCGGCATAAGCATTTGTTGTACAATCTGCTTTTTTACCGCGGGACTCAGCCAGGATTTGTTTCTGTACAGGGCGCCTAGTTTGGGGTAAAGTTTAGATGAGAGTTTTTCGATGTGAGGGCCAAAGGATAGATTAGGGTCCAACCACATACCTAGATATTTGAGAGAAGTGACTGTGGTCAGCGTGCCATTTGATTTTGTCCCCACACATAGATGGGGATTTTGCAATTTGTGTAGTTTAGGTTTTGTTCCAAAGAGCATCGTTACAGTTTTGTCATTATTTAAAAAAAGTTTGTTGTGTTTGATCCACTTTTCTACCTCTGTGAATTGTTCTTGCAGCACGGCTTCCAGCTGCCGGAGAGTTGGTTTGCTGGTATAGATTACGGTGTCGTCTGCGTACATGTGTACAGTTGAGGCTTTGCAGACGTTGGGCAGATCATTTATGAATATTGTGAATAGTAGGGGGCCGAGTATTGAGCCTTGGGGTACACCACAAGTGACAGGGAGGGGGAGGGAGGAGCTGCCAGAAATTGACACATATTGTGATCGGTCAGATACATATGATTGAAACCAGGTTAACGTGCGATCACCCATGCCAGAGTTTTTTAGTTTTTCTAACAAGATGCCATGGTCTACTGTGTCAAAGGCCTTGGCAAAATCAAGGAAGATGGCTCCAGTTAGGTTTCCTTGTTCCATCCCAGCCTGGATATCATTACAGACTTTTAAAAGGGCGGTTGTAGTTGAGTGATTTGGACGAAAGCCGGATTGATCCTGGGTTAAGTAGTTCCAATATTGATAATAATCACGTAATTGTGTGTAGACGCATTTTTCCAAAATTTTTGACATTACAGGGAGCAACGATATCGGACGGTAGTTGGATACCAAAGTACTGTCACCACTTTTATGGATAGGTACCACTCTCGCAGTCTTCCAGAGTTTGGGTATGTATCCAGTCGCCAGTGATTCATTGATTAGGGTTGCGACAGGATTTGCAATTGCCGGTGCACTGATTTTCAGCAGCATTGCTGGTATTTGGTCAGGTCCAGACTGGTATTTCATTTTTTGCTTACGGAGAAGTTTAGTAACAACACTGACAGGCACTGGACTAAAACTGAATTCCTGTCTGATACAGGGACTTTGCACAGTTGGAGGGGCCTGATCTGCATGAGGCCTTTCTGATTGCATGTCATTTCCTAGCTTGGCAATCAAAGTGGTGGCGCATCCAACAAAATAACCATTAAAGGCATTTGCTACATCTAGGGGGTGTTGCAGGGTTTTGTTGTTTACTTTGACAGCAGCCGGCTGGGAGTGGACTGGGGGTGCTTGTATGTTACTTATGGTTCTCCAAAAGTTTCTAGGGTTTGATATGTTATGGTTTAGATTTTCATTGAAGTAATGGGCTTTAGCCATTTTTGTTTGTTTAGTGCATTCATTCCGGCATTTTCGGTATTCGCAGTGATCGTTCATGGAACAAGTACTCTTGAAATTTGACCACATTGAATCTCTAAGATGGTACATTAGTGTAAGATCAGCTGTAACCCAGGGGAGATGGGTCCCTTTTACTCGCACTTTACGCAGCGGGGCATGGGAATTCCAGACTTTCAGGAGCTCAGACTGAAAGTATTCAATTGCACAGTCTAGGTCTGGGATTAGGTTTAGTCTGTACCAGGGGAGCTGTTGGAGATCAAAGTCCTGCTGGATGAGGATGATTTAGCTTCTCTCTGCCAAGGCCAGGTAGAGAGACTGACTGAGTTTTGGGCGTGTGCTGAAAGAGAAATTAAGATTACTCATCATGTTTAACCACGTTTTGAAGCCTTATTTTATTATATGACCCAGACATATTATATATCGTTCTTTCCGGCAGACTCGGAAGATTCATAATATGTCATCATTATATGTATACGTTATGTCCTGTCTGTATATTATAACAAAATATGCAATAAAATTTGAATTTTCAAAAATTTACAACGTGTAAAGTGTTTTTTTTCACATTTTAACATGCGATCGTTTGCGGTTATATTTTGTATGGGGTGCGCTTGTTAAAAAAATTAGAAATGGGGTCTCGTTACATTTTTTTTTGGGGAAAATGTCGCTATTTTTAACAAACGCACCCCATACAAAAATCGTTAGTGCAGCATCATTGTTCACATTATAAATTAAATGGGAACAATATTGCTGCATTAACAAAACAAATAAATAAAAAACTTGTTTATTTTTTTTATTATTATTATTTTTATTTTTTTTAAAAACTTTTTGCACGGTCATGTTTGATATCGTTGGAAAGGCCATGCTCTGGCTGATCCAACAATATCAAACATTAACCCCTAGCTGCCACAGATCGGGAGATAGGGGGTTCATTGGAACCCCCTATCTCCACCGTTGGGGTTAACTCCAGGAGGGGTTAACTCCAGGACTAGCGTCATCGTGCTATGCACGAGGACGCCAGTCCTCAGGGAGAGTTCCTGGAGGCTTGGCCGACATCCAAGATGTCGGCCAGCTCCGGGAAAGGATCACAATCCGGCGCTTTTCGGCCCCCATGGGGTTAATGCCAGGTACCATTTGGAAGGGCAGGCTGTGCTCTTCCAAATGGTGCCTGGCATTAAGCTCAGGACCCCCGCGATCCCCCTTCCCTTTCAGGCGCCTCCTCCGCACACGCGGGGGGGGGGCGCCTGAAATAGATGTCATCGCGCCGCCGCGATGACATCTATTGTGCCCGTGGCGGTCCCGGATTGACGGGCTGAAATCCAAGATGTCAGCCCGCACCGGGGGGCACAGCGATCGGCCGGAATCCGGCCGATCGCAGGCTGCTTCGGGAGGACGCGCTCAGCGCGTCTTCCGCAGCCAACCCTTCCTGCGGCAGGACGCGCTGAGCGCGTTCTCCGCAGCGAAGTGGTTAAAGGGACACTCTATGCACTCTGGCCACTTTAGCTAATTAAATTGGTCAGGTTGCGTGGAGTGTAACCCCTTCCCACCAGTGCTGTTTTGTTGATGGAGGAGTTTCTTCCTCTCACACAGCTGTCACGTGACAAATGGGATTTTGAATAACCCACTACCTGGGGGACCAAATCAGGAACTGATGATGTCTGTAAACATTGCATTAAGAAGGGATGAGCAAAAAAATTGTCGTTAGGAGTTCTGAGTATGGCTGCCTGATCCTCCATGTTTTCCTGGACACATGTAATTTTATAATGATGTGCAGTGTATAAAAAAAAATAAAACCCTGCAGTGTGTAAAATTAAAATGCTGCTTATAAAAAAATATACCGGCTCAACTACGGAGATTAGGTAACTAATTAACTCTCCTGTACCATATGAATTACACATGTTGTAGGACAACACTTTCCCTATACTCCCACTATGCATAAAATAGTAATATCTGTCAGGAAAGCATGACTGATTTGGTAACCCTAGTTAAGAGTAGGGTTCCTAGATCAGCCATGTTTTCCTGTACACATAATTAATTCATGATGATGGGCAGCGAGTGAAAAATGCAACCATGCAGCATGTAGAATCCATATACTGCAGGTAAGAAATCAAAAAGAAATTCAACCCAGGTGACAACCCTTGAGTTTCTTCCTGCAGTATATGAATTATACATATTTAAGAGGGGGAATTTTCCCTAGGCTCCCCTCTACCTGAACACGCAATGCGTGTCCAGGAAAACATGGCCGTTCTGATAACCCTAGTTGTGAGTCATATGGTGAAAAATAGTTGCAGATAATAGAATTTCCAACATTGCTAGTGTTGGTAGAATTTTCTATCATAAATCACTGTTTAGCGGTTCCACCTCTTGCTGCATTATAAGGGTAGAATTAATCATGTGCACTGTAATTAAATAACAATAGACTAAACATTTATGACTACAAATGAGCAGCGCTTTGCAGTTTGGTAAATAGTGAATGAAATGAGCTGTGCCTTGCAATTTAGTAAATTGCTCACAGCTCTTGGTGAAAAATCCTGCTTACGTTTAGATTGCCTGACACCCCTGAACAATGAATAGCATATCTGGCAATCTTTAAAGGTGAAGATAAGCGCTCTAAGCATATTACCAGTGACAAAAACATATAGGTTGCCGCCTTGCTCTTTAGTGTATACACCTCCAAACAGGTACACAAAAGAAATAAAACACGAGAGGGGTGCGGGTGCACATAAATATGATAGAAAGTATCAGCTCTCCCTGATCGGATACGCCACGCACTTGTTGTCTGTGTGCTCTAGTGAATAGAACACCACAGCATACTAATGGGTGAACAGGTAAAGTCTTAGGCTAGGGACAGATGAGCGCATTTTCTGCGGCCACCGTCAAAATGTACGTCGATGCGTGCGCACGCATTTTTTCACGGAATACGCTTAAGTGGTCAGACGATGCGCAATTCTGGACGTATTTCATGACGATGGGGTGAAAAGAAGTCTAGGGAAATCCGGCTGTTTGAACGTTATGTTGGCCGCACACTAGCAGCGTCTGACATCTCCTAATCACGCACACACGCTGCTATGCGGCCGCAGCGCACTCTGTACGTCAGTACCAGCGGTTTAACGTTCTCGAAAAAATGCGTTCATTTTCCACTTGCGTTGCGCGGCCGGACTTTTGTGCGACCGTACTTCGTATATTGGCTGTCATTGCCTGGCATCTGCTGCTAGTGCGGCCGTGATTATGTGCGCCAGAACGCGCGTTCGCACTGCCTCAGTCTGACCCTAGCCTTACACAACGCCTGCAAACACGATCACCTTCTGAATTACCTCTTTAGTCTTGTCAATAAATATCAATACCTATAGCATTTATATTATTACTAGAGGGGTTTGTTCGGCAATGAACATAAAGATGAAGCTCCCCCCCCCCTAAGGCTAGGGTCAAACGAAAGCATTTTTACACGCGAACGTAAAAAAGTGCGTCCGAACGAATTGACGTATTTTTTCACGGAGTGCGCAAAAACGGTCATAAGATGCGCATTTTTCGTGCGTGATTTTTTCGGATCATCAATAAAACTCTTTTTGCGTCTGGTCGTTATGTAGGCTGGACATTAGCAGTGTCTGACATCTCCTAATCACGCAAACACGCCGCTATGCCGCAGCTGCGCACTCAGTACGTCAGTACTAGCGGTTCGGCGTTCTCGAAAAAATTCGTTCGTTTTCCACTTGCGTTGCGCGGCCGGACTTTCGTGCGACCGTACTTCGTATATTGGCCGTCATTGCCCGTCATCTGCTGCTAGTGCGGCCGTAATTATGTGCGCCAGAACGCACGTTAAAAGTGCGCTGGTCTGACCCCAGCCTAAAGACTGCTGAATAAAAAGGATTAATTCCACATAGGCAAAAAGAAGTCAACATTTGAAATTGCCTAATCGATTTGTTTTTATTAGACTAGAGTTGGCACAGTTTTAAAAATTATATAAAAATATATCTGGAATCACCATTTAATATTATCAGTCTTTATTCAGATTTTTTTTTAAAAAAAATTCATGTCCAGTTCAGAAAAACCTGATGTACATATTGTCAAAGTTCAGTTGACTTTCCTTAATAATGTTTGATAAGTAAAAGCTAAAACAAAGTCACTTTCTCCTTTGAACATTTTGAAATAAACATGCCTTTTATGTTGCAGGCTGGTTACACGTATCTAACTTTACACATATGCAGAACCATTAAAGCCATAAATAGTAAGATGGCAGATGTACCAGCCCTTTCCCATAAGGTCTGTGGTCGTTCTGAATACACTTAAATGCTGTACAGGAAACTGCATGGGCTCCAGGAAAAATATGGCATAATTTGAAACAAGAAGTTGTTGCAAGACAAGTGTCAGCACATTACATCTACAGGACATCAGAAGGAATATATCTTTGGGAACAAAATGAAGTAAAGACAGACTATAATTAAATATCTATACTCTTTATCACATGATGCAGGGGTGCCACGACGTGCCCCTCCTCTTGCAGTATGCAGCAGAAATAGTTCCCAGTGGTTCGAAGTGGACACACTTTATGTAGGACAAATTAGATCCATATGATGAGAAAGGATCAAAGGATAAAAAAAATACATGGAGGTGAGGAGAAAAATGAATCAACTTTGGCTGTGATGGAGGATTCTTCGATTACGTACTCCATAAATTGCAAGAGGAAGGTATCTGAAAGAAAAATAATTTTCCATCAGTTAGATGAGGCCAAGGAAATGCAATGGTAGCATTCATTATGAGATGGTACATTGCGAGAAACAATGTACAATAGTTGAAGACAGAAACATCTATTTAATAAACAGGGAATCTAATGGTCCTTGCGGGAAGGGGTGGTGACTCCATGTTTTCCTGGACAGATGTAATTTATGTATCCTGATAGACAGTGAATTAAATATGCAACCCTGACGTAAATAGCATTCATAAGATGCAGGTATGAAATCCCAGGTGAACGGTCTTGATTAGGTAACTGTTGGAAGCAGGAAAAGTAATCAAGCATAAATATCTGAGTGAATTTGACAAGGGCCAACTAGTGATGGCTGTACAACAAGGTCAGAGCATCTACAAAACTAGATATCTTGCTGGTTCAGTGGGCAATGCTGGCAGATGAAATTCACGAATGAATTCATTTCTATTTAAGGATATGGCTCCCACAGTGCATTGATCAGGTTGTTCAGGTAGAAGACTCAGAGAAGCCAATCAGATAGTAACTTTGAGGCAAATACTGAGGAGTTGGACCTGAAGACACCGGAAACTCAATGATAGAGCAATGCACTGTGGGAGCCATATCCTTAAATAGAAATTAATTCATCCTCTGTGCAGGTGTAGCCTGAGATGACCTGCAGGTTGCAGAGAAGTCCTGGGCTGGAATGAACCAAAGGATCAGACGAACGTAAGAGCCGGCATGGATCGCTGAACCATAGGAATGCATGGATCTATAGTGTTCAGGGCTGGAATCATGACAGTACCTACCAATAGTAGTGCAAGGAAAGTCAACCGGTGAAACAGCATTAGTGTCATGGGCGTCCAAGGCACATTGAAGCATGTAGGGAGCAAAGGCTAGCACATAAGGTCCAATCACACAGTAGAGCTTCTGTAGCTCAAATTGCTGAAAACCCTAAAGCTGGCCATGATAGAATGGTGTCAGAACACACCTGACACATACCACCTACTTAGAGAGTGTTGAAGACCATGTACATCCCTTCATGGCAATGATGTTCCCTTATGGCAGTGGCCCTTTTCAGCAAGATATTGCAGACTGCCAAACTGCAAAAATTGGGCAGGAATGTTTTAAGAAACATGACAGTCAGCCACCCAAATTCCTCAGATCTCAATCCGATTGAGAATCTGTGGGATGTGCTGAAATAACAAATCCGATCCATGGAGACCCCACCTCGTAACCTGCAGGACCTAATGGGTCTGCTGCTAAAGTCTTGGAGCCAAATTCCACAGGACACGTTCAAATTGTGGAGCCCATTCTTTGACACATCAGAACTGTTTTCGACAGCACAAGGGGGACTTACACAGTATTAGGCAGCTGGTTTTAGTGCTGTTGTGTCTTTATCGGTGTATATAATAGTCTAAAATACTTGTTTGTACTTTGCACAGAAAAGTTTTAATAGAACATTTCTCTGCTTGATCCCACTAAGCACACATGAACATTCGTAAATAAACAACCTAATTGCAAAGAGTGTTTCATACACAACTTTATAATCATAATATGGTTACTAGCTATCACTAATATTTGCCATAAATCTATTAAAGGACCGACAGATACCTAACATGCTCTCTACTGGAGACAATTGAGAGATCCTTCTGAGAATTCATCCCATGTCCTTGACTGCTCCGAAGATATTCTTTTGTCACCATATTAGATGTCTTTCCTGTTTGTTTGTTTGCTTTATCCACTGGAATGTTATCTCAAGTTAAACACCATGCTTTCCTTGGAAAAGACAGGAAACTAGAGCAACCTGTTGATATACACATACCAACAAAAAGAGAAAGATCCGATTAACAATGTTGTGTTTTATCTTATGTTGTGGGTTTATATTGTACAATTAGAATGCTTTGGATGCTGTGTTTTATGTACACATGCAAAAAAAGGGTATTTTACCCCAGACAAAAAATTCCAGAAAAAAGACTGTCAGTCAATATAGAATCAAATCCTCAGGGGTCAAGTAGGCCAGCTTTGATAAATAACAAGATTAACTAAGTACTTAAGGTTAAAGGTAGAAGTCATGCCCTATATTTACATTGTTCATGAGGAAACCTAAAAAAATCTTTGGAATCCTCAATGTGCATGTAGGATCCCTCCAGGGGAAACAAATGTTTTTTGACCCGTGGTATTTTGTCTCCCTGAAAATTAGTTCAGCTATATTGAATTTGTTGGGATTTTTTTTTTATGTAGCATTATTCCATACCAAGAATTGTTTTACAAAGCATTGAAACATAAACTCCACAAGTTCGCTGCTTCTGAACATAATACAGGATTTCCCAGCTGTATTACACAAACACTAAACAACCAGACTAACACTGTATAAATCTTCGTAAAATTGGAAATTGAATCATAACTAACATTCATTTTGAAGTTCCACCGTGTCTTCTTAAAATACATATGTTTCAACAGTATTTCGTAAAAGATGACTCCCACTCAGCAAACATAAAGCTTTCATTTTCATAGGCTTCCATAAAAAAATGAAAATCTACATAAACATGTAGTTTATCTGCAGCATTTAGAAAATATAGGTTACCAAAGAAAAAGCATTTGCGAAGCATTTCCTATTCAAACACGAGCTGAACAACACTATAGGAAGTCAATGTGCGAAACAAATTGACATTTTATGCCTCCTGGGAAAACAAATCAGTTGATGTCTGATAGATTGAGGAAAACTAAGCAGTACATCTGACGAAGGACCATTACTTTAAGGTCCTCCGACAACCTATAACAAGATGTCTAAAGATCATGGGTGTAAAATGAAGAGTTACAGGGCATCCTCGAGGACCTAGTGCATTGGACATTTTTTAGAAAGATAGTTGTTCAACCTATAATTATCTGGCAAGTGAAGGATTTAATGTTTTTTTTTAACCCATTCGCTACCAAGTGACTTTCCATAAAACCACTGACAGTACCAAGTCCGTTACGGACACAGAGAGCAGTTTCCTGAGTGGCAGCACTTCGGCTACAATGTCCAGTAGTTTGGGAACATGTACTGGCGACTATATTATTATTATTATTGTTATCATTTATATAGCGCCAACAGTTTTCGCAGCGCTTTACAATAACCAAAGGAAACGAGATACATATAAACAGACATATGATGGAAACAATAGGTGTAGAGGGCCCTGCTCATAAGAGTTTACAATCTAGAGGGATTGGGGTTGAGGAACACAAGAGGAATTTTACTAGATAGTAGGATCATTAGTGCCAGTGGTTTGGGAATGATGGGGCCATAGAAGCCGCTTCAGTCATGTAGGTGAGCAGAGGGAGGAGTTGCATCAGTGATGTGGTACGCTAATCTGAAGAGATGGGTTTTGAGGGACTTCTTGAAGGCCTGAAGATCAGGGGAGAGTTTGATAGGACGAGGCAAGTCATTCCACAGGACTGGTGCTGCCCGTGAAAAGTCTTGCAGAAGAGAGTTGGCCGTGCGCATGTAGACCGATGACAGATGGAGATCACCTGCTTAACGAATTTAGTTTGCAATAAACAAAATTCGTTTGCATTGTTTCTAGAAATATTCCAGATCGAGGTTACTCGATGTGGGGTTCTTGTAGGAGGGTTCGGCGCGCTTCAGCGATTTCTATTCGCAGACCCTGCAGTGAATTCAGCATTCACAGCAGGGTCCCCGAAGTGCTCCGAATGGGATCCACCAAATGCTGATAATCAGCAAGCTGAATGATGACGATCAGCCCGCTGAACCCCACCGTACCATGCTGAAGACAATTGACGATCCGTCGAACGCCACCAAACTGACCGCCACAGGCCACTGAATGCAGCCGATCAGCCATCGAATGCTGCCATTATAGCCAATCAGCCACTGAACGCCGCCGAACGGGTAAAAAAAAAACAACGGAACTTTGCTGTTTAAAAAATGGTGTTTAAAACTATAAAAATGCATGAAATAATGAAATAAATCCTATAAAAAATAATTAAACGGTCTGTTACAGAATAAAAAAAGAACTCCATTAAAAAAAATGGAAATCAAAAAGTTTGCTGAAAAAGTCCAGAAAAATGTTTAAAAAAATCTAAAACATAAATAAATAAGAAGACTTTTTTCTGCAAATGCACCATCCAGTACAAATGAGTGGCACGTTCGGCTCTTATTGAATAAGCCTTCTAGTATACTTCACCATGGTAGTTCGGTGAATAACGACAGTGAAATCCAAAAAACGTAAATACGTTTCCACTACTTTTAGAATACCCGTAACAATTAATGGTGAAACCCATTTTGATCTAGTCCAGAGAGGTATATTTCAGACACGATTTATATACCTTAGCAGGATATTTATCCATACAGGTCTATTCAACAAAAGGTGAAAATCAGGAGAATTGGCAGGACAAGAGAACAATCTAGACCAAATAGCTGATTTGGAAAGTGAGATAAATGGGAGAATTCTTCTGGTTTGGGTATTTTAACCTCGAATTTTCACTTCTCCAGTCATTCTCCTGATTTTCACCTTTCTTTGAGTAGACCTGCAAATTATCCATGTATGATGGTAAGTATATAACTTTGAAAAGCATAAAAATACTAGCACTATAAATTTGCAGCTGTTAAATAATACTAAAAAGGCAAATAGCATATAGTAAATTTTAAAACAGAAAATCAATAAAAAATTAACAAAACAAATCAATAAATAATTTATTCAGGTGTAATTTTGATCACGATCTTAAAAAACTCCCAAAAAAAACAGCAGCTACGTATGTTTTTGTGGTACAACACTAACACTTTGAAAAGAATAAAAAGACCAGTGCTATAAAACCTCAACCCGCAAAAAACAAAGAAAAACAACCACCGAAAGCACCTCCATACCACACAATTTTTAAAAGTCTATTTGGAATCTTTCATTAGAATTATTGCTGTTAGGAGTAGTAAAAAAAAAGAAAAAAGAAAGAAAGACATACAGGGTTATTCGGAGAGAGCCGATCTAGCACCAAAATGGAACAGTGAATTTCCCGTTCGGTGACATTTCGGGGCCATTCAGCTATTCAGAAAGCAGGCAGTTCACCAAATATTGGCGAATTGCCAACAAGTACGGTGCCTGTTCGAGGGCAGTGAAATCCCCCATGAAGAAGCAATGGTTAATCTATTCAGAGAACACCGAACAGCAGTTACATGTCAGTGAAATGCCCTGATGTTCGGTGGTTTCATTCGGCAGGTTTATTCAGGCAAACCCCATAGGCTTCAATGTTAAAAATATTCCTGTTTTTATTCAATATCTAAAAAAAAAATTATTCTTTTAATCTGCAGCAAAAAGTCTCTTTATTCAATGATTTTTTTATGATCTTTTAGGCACGTTTTGGGATTTTTTCAGCAAAAAAATTTCCGGCATTTTTTTTAAATAGCCGTTTTTTTTCTGTAACAAACCTTTTTATTATCATTCATAGGAACTTATATGTTAAATTCAAACATTTTCATTCAGTAGTTTTTTTTACAAACAGCGTTTCAATTTTGACACTTAAATCATTCCTCCCCCCCCCCCCGTTCATCGGCTTGTCGGCTTTTTCCGACAGGTTCGACGGGTTTGCTGCGGATTATCAGATCTGATCTTTTCTGCATGGTTTAAAAAAAGAAAGGAAAACCGCCGAAATTATCGGATCCGATAAGTTCTCCGGTTTTGCAGCATTATCTTTTATTTTCATTGGGCTTTTCCCCGTACTCCGGGGACCCTGCGGTGAATTCTGCATTTGGGTTTATTTGATTCCCTGAAGTGCGGGGAAGAAGAGCGCACCGACATGTCAGCGACATTTGAGTGCTATGTGAATAACCCTGTAAAACTCTCTGTATACTGTGATGAGGGAGCTGGGTATTTTTCGGTTACCTCAATTATTTGGTGGTGTAATGGCTCACTGGTCATTTTCAGTTATAGTTGTGTTTTGATGTCCACTGAGTTATTTGTCTCTTTTTCAAAGGTTTATTTAAATTGGTGTACAGTCAATAACTTGCTATAGGGCCAGCATCTCAATATATGAATTTTATGCCTGCTGTCCCTACCACAATATTTCTTGTGTTATTATAACTTAAGGAGAAAAATGTTGGCTAAAGACCCAGCACCTTCACTTCATAGAAAGGCTATATTTGGTCATTTCATGTTAGCTAATCCTCAAAAAAAGATAACAGCATAATCGCTCCTTGACCAAACTTCCTTTGGTTTTGGAAAAAAACTGCAGCTTGCATCCCCGAACCCATCCCTATGCTTAACTAATTAATGGCTATATCGGCTATCCTTATATACAAGCAGAGAACATACTTAAACTACTTTGAGATACTCATGGGATAAAAAAAACAGTTTTGGTCAAACAGTAACACTGCATCAAAGAGTCAGACAGAAAGACCTATGTTAAAGTGTTTTCAATAATTGCTCATTAGTCACCATTAGTCATTTCCTATTTGCTTGCTGAAAAGTGGAAGATAAGAACAATTTGCTTAAGTTTCCTTTCAAGTGAGCAAAATAATTACAAATGTCAATGGACAGCTTAGAATAGGGTCAGTTTCCTTTTATTAGCTTCAATAACTCACTGCTCACTCCTCAATCTCTCAAAGGCTAAATAGTATATGTATTTTATTTTTAGGAAATTGTAAAAATAAGCGTTAAAGGAATAAGAATAATAATATACGGTATATATGATCATTATTCATTAATATAGTACTATTTATAAGCTTATTATGAAGTCCTATTAAATCATATATATATATATATATATATATATATACAGTGCTTTTTTCTGGAAAAATAGGTGGGGGCACTCTCCCGTCCGGGGAAAAAATGATTATTATAACTATTTTCATGTCCTAATAAACAACAGCTGTAGCTCACTTAAATGAAGACACTATAAAAGGGAACCATATTTTTTAATACTGGGTTCCTGTAAATGAACTACAACTATTGTTGTAACCCTATGGGGGTTATCCACTAAGTGCCTGTGTTGCAAGAAAAATCTGTATTGCAGTGCCGTTAGCAGTTTTTTTTTTTTTGCAACGCTGACACGGAGTGGATAATCCCCTAGCATTTGTGAGCACCACAGCAAGGAAATTCACAGTTTTGATGAGTATGTATAAGCTCCACAGCAATGAAACTCTCAGTAATGCGCAGTGTGTATGAGCTCCACAGCAATGACACTCACAGTAATGCGCAGTGTGTATGAGCTCCAGAGCAATGAAACTCCACTATCCACCAAGTACTGTTTGAATAATATTGGGGGACTCCGATGAGCGGGTGTTTGACATTGAGAACACCCTCACATGGTGGTAACAGCAGGACCAGGTGAACTTACCTGTGTTGTCAGAGCTGATATTTTTAAATGCTGTTTTGAAGTGCATTTGGAAGCAGGAGCAGCAGTTTTTTGTTTGTTCTGAGGCTTGCCTGTCAATGAGTCCCTGCAGAGCAATGCAGCCAGGACTTAAATTTCCACCTTCTCACCTTTCAGGGTGCACCACACACTGTCTGGAACTGCTGTGGAGGCTTGGGGTAAGGCGGCAGTGTAGACTTCTTTTGGCATGCACTCTTCTTGACATCATCAGAGGGGGCCAGGCACCAGCAAAGAGGAAGGGAACAAGAGAGAGAATGCAGGCTTCCATATCCAGCACCGCGGGGGAGTCTGCTCTCCGACTTGGCAGATACAATGCAGCTCGCTGGACTCCGGCTGTATCTTAGCGGAGGAGTAGCAGGGACACAGCACCAGGCAGATAGTTTAAAAATTTGGATCCCTGTCAAGGCAAGTGACCAGGGATTGAAAAAACATCTTTCCCCCCCCCTCTGGTCTTGCGCTCTCAGGCAGCCATCTGTACTGCCTTACAGTGCCAGCTCCTCTGTTCACACCGCTTGCCGAACAATCCGCAGCTCTGGCAGATGTGAGTAAACATGCTGCACCCTCCCATGCTGTTCATAGTTTCAGCGGCTGCAGAGAGAGGGGGTGAAGCATGTTTACACACATCTGCCAGAGCTGGGGCACTGAAGAAACAGAGGGGAGATTTTATTTAACCAGCCCTCCCTTGTCACTTACTGGTAGAAGAGGAGGTTTATCGGTCCCTACATACACTCCTGCTCTCTCCTGTTAGTTCGGGCTGGTGGTGAGGTGCTGGTACTGAGTAGGGATGGGCATTCGGTTCGATTCGAACGTGAGTTCGAATCGAACATCGGGCGTTCGGGTGTTCGGCGAACGCCGAACATTATGGGATGTTCGCGGTTTGTTCGACCGCAGACATTCCATAATAAAAAATGCGTCCACAGGTCTCCTAACTGTACTGGTGGCTGCCGGTACATTTAGGAGACCTGTGGCTGCGGCCCCCGGCCCCCGTAGCTCACCTGTCCTGCAGCTGTCCCGGCCTCCTGTTCCCCGGTCCATCAGCTCCTCCAGTCCGTCTGGCCGCGGCTTCTCTCTGCCCCACATCTTCATGCTGAATGATCTGATTGGGCAAAGTCCTGCGCCTGACCTGGACTTTGCCCAATCAGGGCTCTAATTCAATATTGAGCACTGATTGGGCAAAGTCCAGGTCAGGTGCAGGACTTTGCCTAATCAGAGTTCAGCATGAAGATGAGCTTTAACCAAGCTCTGATTGGTTAAAGTCTTGCACCGACTTTAACCAATCAGAGCTTGGTTAAAGCTCTGCCCCAAGCCTCATCTTCATGCTGAGCTCTGATTAGGCAAAGTCCTGCACCTGACCTGGACTTTGCCCAATCAGTGCTCAATATTGAATTAGAGCCCTGATTGGGCAAAGTCCAGGTCAGGCGCAGGACTTTGCCCAATCAGATCATTCAGCATGAAGACGTGGGGCAGAGAGTAGCCGTGGCCAGATGGACCGGAGGAGCTGATGGACCGGGGAACAGGATGCTGGGACAGCTGCAGGACAGGTGAGTTACAGGGGCCGGGGGCCGCAGCCACAGGTCTCCTAAATGTACCGTCAGCAGCCGGTACATTTAGGAGAACTGTGAACACATTTTGCGTGTTCGGCCCCCATTGGTTAACATTGTGTTCGAGTTCGTATTCAAACATTTCAGCTGTTTGGATATGAACCGAACACATGGGGTGTTCAGCTCATCACTAGTACTGAGTACCGGCGAGTACCCCCTAAAAAAAAAAGCCTGTGTATATATATATTTATATTATATATTTATGTTTGTATTTAAAGGTAAAGAGTGACTGATACAAGTGTATGTTCCAGAGGAAGAAACCACTTATACGACAGAGGCATAAATTACGTAATATCGATGGCAGGAACATAGGATTTACTTTGGATAGAATGGATAGTCAGCGACTTCATGAAGTTTCCTTCCCTTTTACACATTGATATTCAGGGTGCTTTCGAATATTTGTTAATCCCTTCATTAGCAAGTGTTATTCCATAAAACCACAGTCACCACCACTGTTTTGTTTTATCTTGTGACTATTTTTATTAATCCTACAATAAAATGTCATTGGGATAAGTGTTTTTTGCCGTAGTAGCCCTATTTGACAGGCAGTCATCACTGACTGACAAAGCTGGTTAAGCGAAACATGTATCAATGTACCTATATTTTATTTCTTTTTCATTAATTGCAACCATATATGTTTTAATAAATATATATATCATTTTTAATCATTTGGCATTTATCCCCTTTATCTCTCTCTGCATTCTGGCACTGGACAACTACATACCATAGGAAATCCTCAAAATTTGGGAGGAGGTAGGGCGTTACCAGAAGTGCCATACGCCATTTCCTGAGAGCCACGCATCGGCTCAACAAAGTGCGAATAAGGCCCATTAGCATCACCCCTCGGTATTTATTAGTACCATATTGTCCTACGAGGTGTTTCCTTTTATTGTACAACCAGATCGCCAGTATTATAATAAATGAGGAGAGAAGTGACACGTTAGGACCTCAGGCAGATTAAACAGCCAGTTCACACAGGCTCTGCACTCAGTGAGTATTATTCTAGGTGGTACGGGAATCTGTTTATACCTGATAGTACTGTACTGGACAATCTAGTTTTTGTTTCTCGTTTCTGTTCACCCAGAACTTGAGTGCCTAAAAAATTCAGGACACAATATATGTAGGGCCAAATTCCAATCATCGCGCAAATGTTTGCGCCGGCACCAAAAAAATTAACGCGAGGGGTAAAACCCTTTGTGCTGAACCTCGTATTACATTGTCAGCACAACAAAGCACGTAATCATCTACCCTGGGTGTACCTGCGCGAACCCTGCGCGAGCGTACTTTACTGCGCGCGTCCTATACTTAACATTAACAAGCAGCCTCTGTGTCGGGAGGCTGTGCCTCTGGTCGTCGTGGACGTGGTGCATCCTCTGCAGGGGCACGCTTGTCCTTTCTAACTGGTGCTGGCCGTCTTAAGCAGCAGCAACATACAAAGGATTTGCAGGATTGGCTAACCAGGCCATCCTCATCCTCCGAGTCCTCTGCCAGCCAGGCTTGTAGTGGTTTACAGTCCACCTCAGCTGCCAAAACATCTAATTCAGCCTCCATGTCCACAGCTGCTCCTGCTGTAGCCTTACTATCACACACGGAGGAATCAGCCGAATTGTTTGACTACAATGACAGTGACATGCTGCTTTAGGATGCGCAGCAACTACAGTGCTCTGATTCAAACTCTGAGGTTGAGGAAGGGAGTATAATCAACCTAGAGGAAGGGGGTGCCAGTGACACACAAATAACTGGCACTCATGTTGCCCCAGCAGCGGCCGCAAACTGCCAAGTTGGCTCCAGTGATGAGGAGATAGGGGGTGATGACGATGTTTCCACCTGGATGCCTGGTCGAACAGAAGAGTCAAGGGAGGAGGAGACACAACAAAAACGAGGTAGAACCTCCTCTATGACCAACCGTAGCCAGTCCAAGGCATCAGAAGTCACAGCTGCTCAGGTGCAGAACACTGTTGTCTCAAAGCACATGTACAGGAAGTCTGCTGTCTGGGAGTTCTTTAAGAAATGTGCAGCAGACCACACCGTTGCTATTTGTAATCTATGTCAGATGAGGATGAAGCATGGGAAAGACATCCCACACTTGGGTACCATGTGCTTGAGGCGACATATGACCACCTGCCACGCATCCTGTTGGCACAACACTTTGCATAGGTCCTCCTCCTCATCATCTGTGTCTACCCCCACTATATGTCCTGCCATGTCATTGCCTACAACCTCCACTGACAGGGATGATGCTACAGTAATGGGTGTACCAGGTCCTTTCTCAGAATGTGACTGCATCCCATCAGCTGAAGATTTACGCAGTCAGATTACGTTGCCCCAGCTGCTGCAGCGTAAGAAAAAATATAGTCCCAACCATCCCAAGCACAGCGTCTAAATGCCAGTTTAGCAAAATTACTCACATTACAGCTGCTGCCTTTCCACCTGGTGGACTCTGCTTCCTTCCGTGAATTTGCTGAATGTGCTGTACCACAGTGGCAGGTTCCAAAATGCCATTTCTTTTCACGGAAGGCCATTCCAGCACTATACCAGCATGTGGAACACAATGTTATGGAGTCATTGGGAAAGGCAGTCAGCAGGTATGTGCACATGACTTTAGACACGTGGTCCAGCAAGCATGGAAAGGGTGTTACATTTCCTTCATGGCACACTGGGTAACTCTGCTTGCACCTGGGAGGGATCCAGGATGGGGCTCTGTGCTGGAGCTTGTTCATCCACCACACCTCCAGAAAGCTGCTTGTATGAGGTCTGTCTGCTCCACCACCTCTTCCTCCTCCTCCTCTGTCTCTGGCGAAGTGGCAGTTAAACCGACGCGTGGCAGGGGCTATGCAATGGCGCAAGCAAAAAGATGCCATACTGTGCTTGAGCTGGTTTGTTTAGGGGACAGGAGCCACACCGGGCCAGAAATTCTGTCAGCTCTGCAGGGGCCGGTGCAGAGATGGTTAACACCACGCCAGCTTCAGCTGGGAATGGTCGTCTGTGATAATGGCAACAACCTTCTCTCTGCCCTACGCCAGGGTAAGTTGACGCATATACCATGCCTAGCATACGTCCTAAATCTGGTGGTACAGCGTTTCCTAACCAGGTCCCCCAAGCTGGCAGAGCTTCTCAGCCAGGCCAGAAAAGTCTGCAGCCACTTCAGACCGTCATTCCCAGCAAGTGTTCGCCTGGCAGAAATTCAAAGAGAATTCCACTTTCCCACAAACCGTCTGATCTGTGACATGCTCACCAGGTGGAACTTGACATTAGCAATGCTGTAGCGTCTGCACAAGCAGCAGAGTGCCATCAATGAGTACCTGTGTGAGTATGGCACAAGGACAGGTTCAGGTCAACTTGTTCCCCTCCCCGCAGTGGCTGATGATCAAGGATGCATGCACTGTACTGTCACCATTTGAGGAGGCAACGAGAATGGTGAGCAGGGACAGTGCATGCATCAGTGACACAATTCCTTTAGTGTTCCTGCTGGAGCGCACTAGAGGCAGAACAGCGGGAGGAAGAGGAGGCCTTCCCTAGCTCTCAAGGCCCCAGTCTTTATGCAGACAGCATTCCTGTGGGTCCTCAGATCAGACAGGAGGAGGAGGAATATTTAAGTAGAGGGGGCATTGAAGGTGGGGATTCCTCAAGGGAGGGTTTTGTGTGCCCAGAAACCCAAGGATTAGTACGTGGCTGGGAGGAGGAAGTGCACAATGGGGTCATCCTCATTGACCAGGAAGACTCGGAAGCTAATGCCACCTCCAACCTACACTGCATGGGCTCCCTTATCCTGCAAACCCTGCAAAAGGACCCCAGGATTCGTGCTATCAAGGAGAGGGATCATTACTGGTTGGCAAGCTTTCTTGATCCACGATACAAGGGTAATGTTGCAGAGCTCATCCTGCCCGCACAGAGGGAGCACAGGATGAAACAACTTGAGGATGCTCTAAAGCGACACCTGAGTAACACCTTTCCAGGCACTGGTAGTTTACCAAAGAATGACACAGGTGCTTCTGAGGCTGCGGATGAACAGAGGAAGAGTGGTGAAGGCCGGGCCGCTTGACTGATGCCTTTTTAAAACATTTTAGTTCACGACGCCCAGGGACGTCAAATGTAAGCACCCATTGCCAGCGTCTTCACCATATTGTGCAGGACTACATAGGGGCAAGGGCAGACCTGGATACCTTTACAGCAGATGATGCACTGGCTTACTGGGTGTTGAGATTGGATCACTGGCCAGAATTTAGCCAATATGCTATGCAGCTACTAGGTTAACCTTCATCCAGCGTGCTTTCTGGAAGGACGTTCAGTGCCGCTGGAGGTTTTGTCCCAGACAAAAGATTGCGTCTGTCCACCGACTCTGTAGACCGGCCGACATTTATAAAAATGAATCAGTCCTGGATCAGCAGCTATCAATCCCCTGATGCTGACGTAACTGAATAGATCGGGGATCTCTTCTGCATTACCAAAACCTACACCCCTGCACTCTTCCACAATAACTCAGAGGGGTTACGTTATGAAGGCACTTGCTGCCACCAAAAGCCTAATATTTGGGTGCACTGCCACTGACGCCTATACCAGATTCATATCATTTTAATATTAGACCACAGGGTCCAACCCTGCACTCTTCCACAATACCACAGAGGGGTTACTTACAGTGTAAAGGCACTTGCTTCCACCAAAGGCACAATGTTTGGATGCACTGCCACTGGCGCCTATACCTGATTCATATCATTTTAATATTGGACCGCAGGGTCCACCCCTGCACTCTTCCACAATACCACAGAGGGGTTACTTAAGGTGCAAAGGCACTTGCTGCCACCAAAGGCACAATATTTGGGTGCCACAATATTTGGGTGCACTGCCACTGACGCCTGTACCAGATTCATATCATTTTAATATTGATAATAACCCTGCTCTCTTCCACAATACCACAGAGGGGTTACGGTGTGACGGCACTGTTGCCGACACTAAAGGCCCAATTTTAAAGCACCTATTTTTACTTTCATCCAAAGGCTGCATAAGTTTCACCATAATTTAGCCCAAAAAATCACTAAACTTGTTCTGCGTGTCCTAAAATGTCTCCTCTTTTCATACAGGCTGCCGCCCCAAGCAGTTGTTCATGAATAGATTAAAGGAAAACCGTTTACCGTCATTTGAAATGTCATTTTTTGGTTTATAAATGTTTCTATACATCCTACAAATCCGCCACTTCACGGGCAGGTTATGGGGACCTCTTAGGCACGATATTTGAAGGAATTTTTCATTTTTATTCTTAACCTTTATTTCATGGAAAACTCACTGTTCCTTTAAAAACTTTTTTTTAAACTTTTTGTCCTTGTTTCCTGTCCCCCAGGGTACTACCCGGACCCCCATACACCTTTTATGGGAAATATCTTGCATATATGCCCTCTCGGAGGGCACTCTAAAAATCGAACTTTCGAGTCCCATTGAGTTCGGTTCGTGTTCGAGTTCGAACTCGAACTTTTGAAATTGTTCGAGTTCGAATGCGAACCGAACACGGGGGTGTTCGACTCATCACTACACACAATCAGGAATATTTTGCATCACTCCAGGTGAAATGCTCTTCTGATTTTGCATATGTGACTCATGTTGGTGTAGCGCTGGTTTTAAATCCCCTGTCGTTGTAGTACTTGTTTTTGGCCACCGGAGGGAGACAAGCGCGATGTAAAACACTGAACATTGGGACTACATTTTCCAGCATGCTTTGAGGGCGGGAGCAGGAAGTGGGTGGGAGAGAGACGCTAACATCCTGAGCCTCGTGGAAAGAGCTGGCAGAGCGCGCCTAGGAGTGAGAGGAGCAAGATGCAGTATAGCTGAACGTGATAGCGACCAGGCCGGAGCACAGGTGCGGCCTGACAGAGCTGGAGACCGGGTTTTTCCGCCTGATTATACGAAGACCCAGTGATCCACCGCAGTAACCCACGCTGATACAGAGTGAGATGGAGGACCCCGAGTTAGGAGAACCGCAGATCGATCTAACAGGGAGTGCAGGCGGTGAGCTGGACATCTTGTGGCAGATACAGACAAGCAAGACAGCGGATCCGGTGACACAGAGAACCCCAGTCAAAATCGAGCAGAGAGACGTCCTGGGTCGAGCGGAGCACAGAGTATCTGGCGGATGGGTGAGAGGCCTTCCAGGCCGTTGTGAAAATCTAAAGCATGCTGCAGTTTGTTTCAAAACCCACAGGGACCCAACGTGACTAGTCGAAGATACCTCATAAATAATTCACTGGCCAGTTGAATATTGTACCCGGGTACCAATACACACATACACACACATTCCTTGGGACATAACCTGTACGGGACTCACTCTCCAACCACATAAGGGGATATATATATATTTTTCCTTTTCCGCTGCGCGTTTCTCGCATTACGAAGCATTGTATTTCTTTTCCGCTGCGCGTTTCTCGCATTACGAAGCATTGTATTTCTTTTCCGCTGCGCGTTTCCCACATTACGAAGTACTGTAAATATATATACATATACCGTGTTACTCATTAGATGCCAGTTTATTCAGTAAACTATATAATTTATAAAATCCATGACGGTGCTGGAGTATATTTATTCCCTAGTGCAGGGAGACTGACCCGAGGTTCAAATTCAGCGGCTCCTCCGGGAGTGAGCGCTACACGTGGGGGCTCGTTTCCGGGATCCAGTCTCTGGAAAAACCGCATTTAAAGGTTTAAATATGGATCCAGACACTGTTGCCAAGTGGTGTGAGGAGCACAGTCGTCAGTTAGAATTGTGTATAGTCATGGATATTCCTGCAGACACTTGGGCCGAAGATCAGATTCGCCAGGCCGTGACCACGCTGACACCAGATCATCGTGGGTTAATCCTGGACATTAAAGAGAACCCAGATACCTCTCACACGTATGTTCTTTTTGAGTGGAGAAAGGGTGTTCCAGTGTGTTTTCAGGGCGCGAGCGTGAAGCTGACCGATGAGGCGGAAGTCCAGCTGATTCAGCCAAGTGCGCCACGTGGCGAATCTGCGAGTGATCCCGCGTCCAGTCCGTTGGCCATGATCGGGCCTGAATTTATAGTGGCTATTGGAGAATTGCTGGCTAAGTGTCAGAGAACAAGCCCTCCGCACACTAACTTTGGTTATCGACAGTTGAGAAATTTTACAGGAAACGTACCAACTCTGAAGAAACCTTCGAAGAATGGGTGGAACAGGCGATGCAGGCTCTGGATGAGTGGGACGTCCCTGAAGCACAGAAAAAGCAAAGGATCACTGAGAGCTTAAAGGGACCTGCGTCAGAGGCTGTAAGAAACCTAAAATTGAGTAAGAAAGACTGCACTGCTTTAGATTATTTAAATGTTCTGGAGGAAGTTTTTGGGCGAACGGAAAAGGCTGCAGAGCTCGTATATCAGTATGAACACACCTACCAGCGGAAAGGTGAGAGAATGACCGAATATATGAGGCGCCTAGATAAGATTCTGCACCAGATACTCCTCAAGAAAGGGGCCGAACCGGTTGAAGTAGATAAGATCCGAATAAAACAGATCCTGAGGGGCGCTCAACCTCTAGATCCAGTGATGCTGCAGCTGAGAAGCAGGGAAGGTAATCAAGAACTGAAGTACCTGGAACTGATCCGAGCTGTCAGAGAGGAGGAGGCTTTACTGGAAGAAAAATCTTTCAGGAGAAGAGAAAGAGCTTACGCGCAACCTGTGAGGCATAACGAATGTTTGCAGCCTGAAAGTGACTCGTTGGATGCCTATGGATCCGACGTGGACAACAAGAGCATCTGATCGCTTTTAAATCCACAGAGAAGGCTGTCAAAGAATTAAACCTCTCTGCACATGGTGAGTTGCACAAAACTGTTAAGAAGGTACAAGAAGCTCAAGCTGAATTGCAACAGGCGCACGCGGAACTGTGCCGAGTATTGTTGAAGGTGACAGAGACACAGACAGAGATGCAGAAGTTCCTTACAGACATGCAGACAACCGGAGTTGCTGTGGCGTCTAGCCAGGGTCCTTCAACCGAATCACAGCAGGCGACTGCGTCGCCGCTTTCAAAGAAGAGATGTTTCAGTTGTGGAGAAATGGGCCACTTCCGCGCACAATGCAAAAGCCAAAAGCCTGAAGGAAATAGACTTGAGGAGTTCTTGAAAGCTTTGGAAGGACTGTTATCTACCTCACCGGCGGGAAACGCCAGAGGGCACAAGTGAAGGAGCAACCTAGGTGCCCAAAGGTTGAAACACGCTCCAAAAATCAAGCCAGGACTAAGAGGGCGAGAGGGCCCAAAGTCTGGCCAACTGCCGAGCCTGCCAGGACTGAAAGAGTCACTCCCTTAGCATCCGGACCTACGTCATGGGGAAGCAATGCACACCCAAAACCTACACGGGCCAAGAAGAAGGCCAGGGTACAACAAACTGGGTCTAAGTGTCCTGGTGCCACCACCAAGTTTCCTGACCAGCTGATAGGTCCTTCTCCTATTGTGCCAATCCAAGTGGAGGGAGTCTACACTAAAGCCCTGTTGGATTCAGGGGCTCAAGTGACATTGATCTACCGAGACTTCTATGAGAAACACTTGAAGCACATCCCTCTACAGAAATTGAAGGATCTGGAAATCTGGGGTATCGGAACTGAGAAACTCCCTTATGACAGGTATCTACAGGTGAAGTTGGAGATCGGATCCAAAGTCATCGGAGAGTCCGGAGGTTGTGATGCATTGGCCATTGTGTGTCCTCGGCCTTCAGGGGCAAACAGGAGTTCCATGATAGTGGGGACGAATACTGATTTGGTGCGATGTCTCCTGACACCTATCGTATTGGAAGAAGGTTCTACTGAAGGAGTACACCCAATGTTACGTCCAGTCTATCAGAGAATGGTCGAAGAACAGAAGGCACCTGCCGAAGTGGGGCGCCTATGGAGATTAGAAGGAACAGAAAAGGTTCTGCAATTGGGAGAAGTAGTGAGCTTCCGGGCTTCAGTCAAGTTGAACGGATAGCAACCAGGGCCCTATGTGGTACTGGAAACCGATTTTAATCATGGGAGTGAAGCCGGAGTAGAAGTAATCCCTGAAATAATCTCCACTAAAGCTTTGAAAAGAACACGAGGAAGAGTCTCAGGAAGAGTCAATGTGTCTGATTCTCCAGTAGTCCTTAAAGCACGAATGCCTATCGGGCAAGTAGCGTCCGCTACGCCCCTCTCTCCTACCAATTTAGGAGGGGGAGTGGATATAGAGATTCCAGATGAAAGGTTCTACCCCAAGGACGCTCCCATTTCACCTGAATGGAAGAAACGTCTTCAGTCCCAAGTTCTAAAGTGAAGAGACTTGTTCTCGAAAGATGAGTTCGACGTAGGCCTAGCTAAAAGTACAGAGCACCGCATTCGATTGCAAGAGGACAAGCCGTTTCATGAAAGGTAAAGACGAGTTCCGCTGGGAGACTTGGATGATCTACGAGAACAGCTGAATGAACTGCAAAGATCCAAGGTGATCCAAGAGTCCAGGAGCCCATATGCATCTCCAATAGTAATGGTCCGGAAGAAGAATGGTTCTGTCCGCCTATGCAGAGACTATCGCACGCTGAATCGGAGAACCATCCCAGATCAATATGCTACTCCTCGGATAGAAGATGCCTTACAGTGTTTGTCTGGAGCAAAATGGTTTAGTTTACTAGACCTGCAAAGTGGGTATCACCAGATACCAATGCATCCTGAAGACAAAGAGAAGCCTGCGTTCATCTGTCCATTGGGGTTCTTCGTATTCAACAGAATGCCTCAAGGCCTTACGGGGGCTCCAGCCACGTTCCAACGGTTAATGGAGAAGACAGTCGGGGACATGAATCTGATCGAAGTATTAGTGTACCTGGATGACATAATTGTGTTCGGGAAGACTCTGGAAGAACATCAACAACGTTTGGAGAAGGTCTTGAAGAGGCTCCATGAAGAGGGATTGAAACTATCTCTGGAGAAATGTCAATTCTGTTTACCATCTCTTACGTATCTGGGACATGTGGTCTCAGCAGAAGGCGTTTCGACAGATCCTCGGAAATTGGAGGCCGTAGCTTCTTGGCCTAGACCCCAAAGCGTTACTGAACTTAGATCTTTCTTGGGGTTCTGCTCTTATTATCGAAGATTTGTAGGAGGATTCGCAAAAATAGCTCAACCACTGAACAAGCTCCTACAGAAAGAAAGCACCGAAGAAGACTGCAAGGTCTCTGACCGAAATCCGTCAGCTCCAGGGCCAAGGAAAGCTCGAGAGTCTATCCAGGGAGAATGGACTAGTCAATGTGAGGGTGCTTTTACGAAGCTGAAAGAGAGTTTAACTCGAGCTCCTGTCTTGGCCTATGCGGACCCTCACAAGCCGTACGAGCTACATGTGGATGCCAGCAGAGAAGGCCTAGGAGGAGTCCTGTATCAAGAGTATGGTGGATTGCTGAGGCCTGTAGCGTATGTGAGCCGGAGCCTTACGCCTTCAGAAAAGAACTATCCTACCCACAAGTTGGAGTTCCTAGCCTTAAAGTGGGCAGTGGTAGACAAGCTAAAGGACTATCTGTATGGGGCCGAGTTTGTGATAAAGACGGATAACAATCCTCTTACCTACATCCTTACTACTGCAAAACTGGACGCAACGGGACATCGGTGGTTGGCCGCTCTGTCAGGGTTTCGGTTCAGCCTGAAATATCGCACTGGGGTGAATAATCGAGATGCTGATGCTTTGTCGAGAAGACCCTACACTACAGAATGGACTCAGTTAACTCCAGACCGGGTACAAGCTTTGTGTCAAGGAGCAGAGCGCCGGGTCAAGGGAGGGATTGAAGCGGAGGCCATAGGAGTCATGGCTGCGGCTGTTCCGGAGTTCTACTGCAACCCTACGCAGTTGAGGGATGAAAGTCTGCCTACCTTTTCAAAACAGGATCTGGAAGCTGATCAGGCTAGAGACCCTTTAATTGCGTTAACCATAAAGGCCCTAACTGCAAACCAGCGGGAAATTCTGCTGACCAATTCCCCAGATGGAGCCAGATTGGTCTACAAAGAATGGGAACGGTTGAAGATGTTGGATGGGGTGGTCTACCGAAGGGGCCCCTCAACCAATGCTGAAGAGACCCAACAGTTGTTCCTTCCCACTAAACATAGGGAGAGTGTACTGCGATCGCTACATGATGAGCATGGGCATTTGGGCGCATAAAGGACTTTTAAGCTGGTGCGAGACAGGTTCTATTGGAATTGCATGAGAGCTGAAGTGGAAAGTTACTGCCATTCATGTCTGAGGTGCATTCAAAGGAAGACCCTACCGACCTGAACCGCTCCAATGAGCCATCTGCAAAGTCAAGGACCCATATGGATTTGGTGGCATTGACTTCCTGTGCTTAGAGCCGGATGCTAGTGGGCAGAGAAATATTCTAATAGTGACTGATCACTTCACACGTTACGCCCAAGCCTTTTCTACAAAAGACCAACGCGCTCCGACAGTGGCAAAAGTTCTGATGGAAAAGCTCTTTGTTCCCCTATGGCCTACCAAGGAGAATACACTCTGATCAGGGTAGAGACTTTGAAAGCCGGCTTGTTGGACAATTACTGGAACTGCTGGGAATCCAAAAGACCCGAACTACACCATATCACCCTCAAGGTGATGCTCAACCCGAAAGGTTCAATCGCACGCTGCTAAATATGCTGGGGACGCTGTCAAACACAGAGAAGCAGAGCTGGAGTCGTCACATAGCTACGCTAGTGCATGCATATAACAGTACGGAGAGTGACGCTACTGGATACTCACGTACCGTCTTATGTTCGGAAGAGAAGCTCGACTGCCGGTTGATTTGGCATTTGGGCTATCTCTGGACCAGACGTCGGTAGCTTCCCATAGAATTTACGTGGATAGACTTCGAAAGAATCTGGCCTCTGCATTTGAACAGGCCCGTTTGACCTCAGGGAACAGGGAACAAAGGAATAAACGGATCTATGACTTGAAAGTTTGGATACAGGATCTACAACCCGGTGATAGGGTTTTGTTGAAGAATTTGGGTGCTGCGGCAAGACACAAGTTAGCGGATAGATGGAGTTCTCAGGTCTACATTGTCTGCAAGCAACTGCCGGGTCTGCCGGTGTATCAAATCCGGCCTGATGGAAAGGCTGGGCCTCTTAAGAACTGGCACCGGAATCATTTACTGCCTTTGAGAGAGGCTGTGAGGATGCCAGTTGGGGACGAACTCTCTCTGCCGAATCCGCCTGCTCCACGTTCGCCTCCCGTTACTCGGTCTCAGCAGACCCAGGCTATCGAAGAGAGCGAAAGGGACAGTGAGGAAGAAAGTTTTTGTCTGGACTGGATGCGCTCACCGGAGCCTGAAGAGGTTATCTCGGTTCCTGAACAGTGGGAAAGTAATTTGAGGCCTGAGGCTCCTGAATTTCAGTTAGAAGTCCCCGAGACTATTGAAATCCCTGTAGTTCCTGAAGCCGAATCTTATGACTACAGTTCTATGCCTTCACTGGAAGGATCATACTCCGAAGAGATGTCTGCTCCAGTGGTAGAAAGAAGAACTGAGCCCGCGCCTATAGTACTTCCACCTGAAGAGGAACTGATTGAACCAAAACGTTCTGTTCGACTGCCCCAGTGACTCACCTACGACTCACCAGGACATAGCACTGAAGAGGCTGTCACCACAGTGCGAAGCCTGCCCGAAGTGTCTACTATGTTAGCTGAGGTAGTCCAAAGCATGAGTCAACTTGAGGAAGTGTATCTAACCCATTGTATGCTTGCTGCTGAGCCTGTATATGTTGCCTAATATATGTGGAAAATGTAATGCAACTGTTGTACCTCCTTGGAGAGACCCAAGAGTTCTAGGAGGGGAGAGTGTAGCGCTGGTTTTAAATCCCCTGTCGTTGTAGTACTTGTTTTTGGCCACCGGAGGGAGACAAGCGCGATGTAAAACACTGAACATTGGGACTACATTTTCCAGCATGCTTTGCTGGCGGGAGCAGGAAGTGGGTGGGAGAGAGACGCTGACATCCTGAGCCTCGTGGAAAGCGCTCGCAGAGCGCGCCTAGGAGTGAGAGGAGCAAGACGCAGTATAGCTGAACGTGATAGCGACCAGGCCGGAGCGCAGGTGCGGCCTGACAGAGCTGGAGACCGGGTTTTTCTGCCTGACTATACGAAGACCCAATGATCCACCGCAGTAACCCACGCTGATACAGAGTGAGCTGGAGGACCCCGAGTTAGGAGAACCGCAGATCGATCTAACAGGGAGTGCAGGCGGTGAGCTGGACATCTTGTGGCAGATACAGACAAGCAAGACAGCGGATCCGGTGACACAGAGAACCCCAGTCAAAATCGAGCGGAGAGACGTCCTTGGTCGAGCGGAGCACAGAGTATCTGGCGGATGGGTGAGAGGCCTTCCAGGCCGTTGTGAAAATCTAAAGCACGCTGCAGTTTGTTTCAAAACCCACAGGGCCCCAACGTGACTAGTCGAAGATACCTCATAAATAATTCACTGGCCAGTTGAATATTGTACCCGGGTACCAATACACATACACACACATTCCTTGGGACATAACCTGTACGGGACTCACTCTCCAACCACATAAGGGGATATATATATATTTTTCCTTTTCCACTGTGCGTTTCTCGCATTACGAAGCATTGTATTTCTTTTCCGCTGCGCGTTTCTCGCATTACGAAGCATTGTATTTCTTTTCCGCTGCGCGTTTCCCGCATTACGAAGTACTGTAAATATATATACATATACCGTGTTACTCATTAGATGCCAGTTTATTCAGTAAACTATATAATTTATAAAATCCATGACGGTGCTGGAGTATATTTATTCCCTTGTGTGGGGAGACTGACCCGAGGTTCAAATTCAGCGGCTCCTCCGGGAGTGAGCGCTACATTGGTTTTGAGGATTTCAGTCTTTTTTTGTCAGCTGCTGCAATAATTTTTTATTTTACTATATGTATGAAATGTTGAGTCACAGTACCAGCAGACACCTGGTATTATGGAAAGTTCAATGGCTTTGGGTTTGGAAATGTTCAATTCCAAATAGATTGCACATCAAAGATAATGGGGATTAAAACAAGTAATTTAACCTTTAAATTCCAGTAAATTATTCCATTACAAAGATACCATCTGTTTTATCAGTGGTGACTATGAAGTCTAATCAGGCCAACCTGGGATGAGCCACTCAAAGGTGATATTTTCTACCTGTATCTCCGGAATATATGTCTGTACTTACCAATTAATTATGGCTATGGTGTTTCTCATTGGCTGTGATTCACTAATCATCAATATGGGTGCAACACATTCTGATATTTATTCAGTGGAGCCAGGGCATGCAGTTTGAAGATATTGCGAAGGGGTGGTACTGGCTTAACACGCTGGGAGCTGCCTAGTGTTAATAAAGGCTAACATAAAATGGCATTTTGTTGTTTATGATACAGTAATAGCCATGCATTTTAACATCAGAGTATAAAACACACTCAGGGTTATTCAGAGAAAGGTGACATAGAATTTTTACTTATCCAGTCATTCTCCTGAGTCTCACCTTTCTTTGAATAGACCCTACTGCTATTTGGCCCAGGCCCGTCTTTAATATTGATTGGACCCTGGGCAAAAAATGTCCCCCCCCCGAAAGCCTGGGGACAGCGCCGGTGGCGCGTTGGCAGCTAATTTCTCTGTTATTCAGCCTGTCCCTCTCTCTCTCTGTTATTCAGCCTGTCTCTCTGTGTTATTCAGCCTGTCCCTCTCTCTCTGTTATTCAGCCTGTCCCTCTCTCTCTGTTATTCAGCCTGTCCCTCTCTCTCTCTCTGTTATTCAGCCTGTCCCTCTCTCTCTCTCTGTTATTCAGCCTGTCCCTCTCTCTCTCTGTTATTCAGCCTGTCCCTCTCTCTCTCTCTGTTATTCAGCCTGTGTCTCTCTGTTATTCAGCCTGTCCCTCTCTCTCTCTCTGTTATTCAGCCTGTCCCTCTCTCTCTCTGTTATTCAGCCTGTCTCTCTCTGTTATTCAGCCTATCTCTCTGTGTTATTCAGCCTGTCCCTCTCTCTCTGTTTTAAGCCTGTCCCTCTATCTCTCTGTTATTCAGCCTGTCTCTCACTGTTATTCAGCCTGTCCCTCTCTCTCTCTGTTATTCAGCCTGTCCCTCTCTCTCTCTGTTATTCAGCCTCTCTCTCTCTGTTATTCAGCCTGTCCCTCTCTCTCTCTCTCTCTGTTATTCAGCCTGTCCCTCTCTCTCTCTCTCTCTGTTATTCAGCCTGTCCCTCTATCTCTCTGTTATTCAGCCTGTCCCTCTATCTCTCTGTTATTCAGCCTGTCCCTCTATCTCTCTGTTATTCAGCCTGTCTCTCTCTGTTATTCAGCCTGTCCCTCTCTCTCTCTGTTATTCAGCCTGTCCCTCTCTCTCTGTTATTCAGCCTGTCCCTCTCTCTCTCTCTGTTATTCAGCCTGTCCCTCTATCTCTCTGTTATTCAGCCTGTCCCTCTCTCTCTCTGTTATTCAGCCTCTCGCTCTCTGTTATTCAGCCTGTCCCTCTCTCTCTCTCTCTCTCTGTTATTCAGCCTGTCCCTCTCTCTCTCTCTCTCTCTGTTATTCAGCCTGTCCCTCTATCTCTCTGTTATTCAGCCTGTCCCTCTATCTCTCTGTTATTCAGCCTGTCCCTCTCTCTCTGTTATTCAGCCTGTCCCTCTCTCTCTCTCTGTTATTCAGCCTGTCCCTCTATCTCTCTGTTATTCAGCCTGTCCCTCTCTCTCTCTGTTATTCAGCCTCTCTCTCTCTGTTATTCAGCCTGTCCCTCTCTCTCTCTCTCTCTGTTATTCAGCCTGTCCCTCTCTCTCTCTCTCTCTCTGTTATTCAGCCTGTCCCTCTATCTCTCTGTTATTCAGCCTGTCCTCTCTCTGTTATTCAGCCTGTCCTCTATCTCTCTGTTATTCAGCCTGTTTCTCTGTTATTCAGCCTGTCCCTCTCTCTCTCTGTTATTCAGCCTGTCCCTTCTCTCTGATATTCAGCCTGTCCCTCTCTCTCTGTTATTCAGCCTGTCCTCTCTCTCTGTGTATTCAGCCTGTCTCTCTCTCTCTGTTATTCAGCCTGTCCCTCTCTCTGTTATTCAGCCTGTCCCTCTATCTCTCGTTATTCAGCCTGTCTATCTATCGCTCTGTTATTCAGCCTGTCCTCTCTCTCTCTGTTATTCAGCCTGTCCCTCTCTCTGTTATTCAGCCTGTCCCTCTCTCTCTCTGTTATTCAGCCTGTCCCTCTATCTCTCTGTTATTCAGCCTGTCCCTCTCTCTGTTATTCAGCCTGTCCCTCTCTCTCTGTTATTCAGCCTGTCCCTCTCTCTCTGTGTTATTCAGCCTGTCTCTCTCTCTCTGTTATTCAGCCTGTCCCTCTCTCTCTCTGTTATTCAGCCTGTCCCTCTCTCTTCTTGTTCAGCCTCTCTCTCTCTGTATTCAGCCTGTCCCTCTCTCTTCTCTCTCTCTGTTATTCAGCCTGTCCCTCTCTCTCTCTCTCTCTCTCTGTTATTCAGCTGTCCCTCTATCTTCTGTTATTCAGCTGTCCCTCTATCTCTCTGTTATTCAGCCTGTCCCTCTCTCTCTCTGTTATTCAGCCTGTCTCTCTCTGTTATTCAGCCTGTCCCTCTCTCTCTCTGTTATTCAGCCTGTCCCTCTCTCTTCCTCTGTTATCAGCCTGTCCCTCTCTCTCTCTCTGTTATTCAGCCTAGCCTCTAATCTCTCTGTTATTCAGCCTGTCCCTCTCTCTCTTGTTATTCAGCCTCTCTCTCTCTGTTATTCAGCCTGTCCCTCTCTCTCTCTCTCTCTCTCTCTGTTATTCAGCCTGTCCCTCTCTCTCCTCTCTCTCTGTGTTATTCAGCCTGTCCCTCTATCTCTCTGTTATTCAGCCTGTCCCTCTATCTCTCTGTTATTCAGCCTGTCCTCTATCTCTCTGTTATTCAGCCTGTCTCTCTCTGTTATTCAGCCTGTCCCTCTCTCTCTCTGTTATTCAGCCTGTCCCTCTCTCTCTGTTATTCAGCCTGTCCCTCTCTCTCTGTTATTCAGCCTGTCCCTCTCTCTCTGTTATTCAGCCTGTCTCTCTCTCTCTGTTATTCAGCCTGTCCCTCTCCTCTCTGTTATTCAGCCTGTCCCTCTCTCTCTGTTATTCAGCCTGTCCCTCTCTCTCTGTGTTATTCAGCCTGTCTCTCTCTCTCTGTTATTCAGCCTGTCCCTCTCTCTGTTATTCAGCCTGTCCCTCTATCTCTCTGTTATTCAGCCTGTCCCTCTATCTCTCTGTTATTCAGCCTGTCTCTCTATCGCTCTGTTATTCAGCCTGTCCCTCTCTCTCTCTGTTATTCAGCCTGTCCCTCTCTCTGTTATTCAGCCTGTCCCTCTCTCTCTCTCTGTTATTCAGCCTGTCCCTCTATCTCTCTGTTATTCAGCCTGTCCCTCTCTCTGTTATTCAGCCTGTCCCTCTCTCTCTGTTATTCAGCCTGTCCCTCTCTCTCTGTTATTCAGCCTGTCCCTCTCTCTCTGTGTTATTCAGCCTGTCTCTCTCTCTCTGTTATTCAGCCTGTCCCTCTATCTCTCTGTTATTCAGCCTGTCCCTCTATCTCTCTGTTATTCAGCCTGTCCCTCTCTCTCTGTGTTATTCAGCCTGTCTCTCTCTCTCTGTTATTCAGCCTGTCCCTCTATCTCTCTGTTATTCAGCCTGTCCCTCTATCGCTCTGTTATTCAGCCTGTCCCTCTCTCTCTCTGTTATTCAGCCTGTCCCTCTCTCTGTTATTCAGCCTGTCTCTCTCTCTCTCTGTTATTCAGCTGTCTCTCTCTTCTCTGTTATTCAGCATGTCCCTCTATCTCTTGTTATTCAGCCTGTCCCTCTCTCTGTTATTCAGCCTGTCCTCTCTCTCTCTCTGTTATTCAGCCTGTCCCTCTATCTTCTTGTTATTCAGCCTGTCCCTCTCTCTGTTATTCAGCCTGTCCCTCTCTCTTTATTCAGCCTGTCCTCTCTCTCTCTGTTATTCAGCCTGTCCCCGCTCTCTGTTATTCAGCCTGTCCCTCTCTCTCTGTGTTATTCAGTGTCTCTCTCTCTCTGTTATTAGCCTGTCCCTCTCTCTGTTATTCAGCTTCTCTCTCTTTAGCCTGTCCCTCTATCTCTCTGTTATTCAGCCTGTCCCTCTCTCTCTGTTTCCATGTCGTTTCTTTCTTCGCTAGCCTCGCTCTGTTATTCAGCCTGTCCCTCTTCTCTCTCTGTTATTCAGCCTGTCTCTCTCTCTGTTATTCAGCTGTCCCTCTCTCTTGTTATTCAGCCTGTCTCTCTCTCTGTTATTAGCCTGTCCCTCATCTCTCTGTTATTCACTGTCTCTATCTCTCTGTTATTCAGCCTGTCCCTCTATCTCTCTGTTATTCATCCTGTCTCTCCTGTTATTCAGCCTGTCCCTCTATCTCTCTGTTATTCAGCCTGTCCTCTATCTCTCTGTTATTCAGCTGTCCCTCTCTTCTCTTCTGTTATTGCCTCCCTTCTCTCTCTCTGTTATTCAGCCTGTCCCTCTCTCTCTGTTATTCAGCCTGTCCCTCTCTCTCTCTCTCTCTGTTATTCAGCCTGTCCCTCTATCTCTTGTTATTCAGCTGTCCCCTCTTTCTCTCTCTCTCTCTCTCTCTGTTATTCAGCCTGTCCCACTATCTCTCTGTTATTCAGCCTGTCCCTCTATCTCTCTGTTATTCAGCCTGTCTCTCTCTGTTATTCAGCCTGTCCCTCTCTCTGTTATTCAGCCTGTCCCTCTCTCTCTCTGTTATTCAGCCTGTCCCTCTCTCTGTTATTCAGCCTGTCCCTCTCTCTCTCTCTCTGTTATTCAGCCTGTCCCTCTCTCTCTCTCTCTGTTATTCAGCCTGTCCCTCTATCTCTCTGTTATTCAGCCTGTCCCTCTATCTCTCTGTTATTCAGCCTGTCCCTCTATCTCTCTGTTATTCATCCTGTCTCTCTCTGTTATTCAGCCTGTCCCTCTATCTCTCTGTTATTCAGCCTGTCCCCCTCTCTCTCTCTGTTATTCAGCCTGTCCCTCTCTCTCTGTTATTCAGCCTGTCCTCTCTCTCTCTCTCTGTTATTCAGCCTGTCCCTCTCTCTCTCTCTCTCTGTTATTCAGCCTGTCCCTCTATCTCTCTGTTATTCAGCCTGTCCCTCTATCTCTCTGTTATTCAGCCTGTCTCTCTCTGTTATTCAGCCTGTCCCTCTCTCTCTCTGTTATTCAGCCTGTCCCTCTCTCTGTTATTCAGCCTGTCCCTCTATCTCTCTCTCTGTTATTCAGCCTGTCCCTCTCTCTCTCTGTTATTCAGCCTGTCCCTCTATCTCTCTGTTATTCAGCCTGTCCCTCTCTCTCTCTGTTATTCAGCCTGTCTCTCTCTGTTATTCAGCCTGTCCCTCTCTCTCTGTTATTCAGCCTGTCCCTCTCTCTCTGTTATTCAGCCTGTCCCTCTCTCTCTGTTATTCAGCCTGTCCCTCTCTGTGTTATTCAGCCTGTCCCTCTCTCTCTCTGTTATTCAGCCTGTCCCTCTCTCTCTCTGTTATTCAGCCTGTCCCTCTCTCTGTTATTCAGCCTGTCCCTCTATCGCTCTGTTATTCAGCCTGTCCCTCTATCGCTCTGTTATTCAGCCTGTCCCTCTATCGCTCTGTTATTCAGCCTGTCCCTCTATTAACCGACCTTTAATCTTCTGGGCTGTGTGTGCTGCTGCTGGTCTGGTTCGCTGGTTGAGAGCGGCTCTCAGATGTCTCCAGCTCGGCTCCGGTATGCATATGCTGCACAGCCACAAGTGAGAATATCATGCCATGTGGGGATGTTCTGCGCATGCGCGCCGCCCCGCATCACGTGGTGCGCGAAGAGGGCGGCACCAACAGCGTGAGTGCAGTTCCCATCCCAGCTTTGCGTCCGGTTGAAGGAAGGCACGCACGCTTGGTTGGCGCTGCAGCGCGCTGCGTGCTGCCAGCCCGGGCCCTCTCCGTGATTGACAGTCCCACAGCCAGACGGCGCCGCCGGCAGCTTCATACAGAGCGGAGCCTGGAGGACAACAAATAGTAGTTGCAACACACATACACAAGTCGTTTCCGGCCTCGCAGCGGTCTTTGCCGCGGGCCCAAGGGGGCAGCTGCTTTGGGCCCCTCAAGTGACTGGGCCCGGGGCTCCGCCCCTTTTGCCCCGCATTAAAGACGGCCCTGATTTGGCCAATTAGAGAAGATGCAAGGACTTACTGGGAGTGTTTCTTTTGTCGCTTAGAGAGGATTTCCCCAATTCAATTGAGATTCAGCAAAGTGTTCATGGAATTTTCAAGTATTCTTGTATTTTTTTTGTCGTCTGAAAAGATCTAGTGCAAAAATAATCTTTTGCTATTACTTTTTAAATGTGTTTTGTTTACCTGAGCCACAATTAAGCTAAGCTAACATTTGTATGTATGTAAACTAAAAATTCATGTGGTACTGTATTATGCATTTTTTTTATTGCCGTACGCCAAGTCATAGTACAATGGGTCATGTTCATTAGGGATGAGCCGAACGCCCCCGTGTTCGGTTCGCATTCGAACAATTTCAAAAGTTCGAGTTCGGTCGCGAACACGATCCGAACTCAATGCAAGTCAATGGGACTCGAACGTTCGATTTTTAGAGTGCATATATGCAAGATATTGCCATAAAAGGTGTATGGGGGTCCGGGTAGTGCCCTGGGGGACAGGAAACAAGGAAAAAAAGTTTTAAAAAAGACGTTTTTAAAGGAACAGTGATTTTTCCATGAAATAAAGGTTAAGAATAAAAACTAAAAATTCCTTCAAATATCATGCCTAGGAGGTCCCCATAACCTGCCCGTGAAGTGGCGGAGTTGTAGGATGTATAGAAACATTTAAAAACAAAAAAAATGACATTTCAAATGACGGTAAATGGTTTTCCTTTAATCTATTCATAAACAACTGCTTGGGGCGGCAGCCTGTATGAAAAGAGGAGACATTTTAGGACACGCTGAACAAGTTTAGTAATTTTTTTTGGCTAAATTATGGTGAAACTTATGCAGGCTTTGGATGAAAGTAACAACAGGTGCATTAAAATTGGGCCTTTAGTGTCGGCAACAGTGCCGTCACACCGTAACCCCTCTGTGGTATTGTGGAAGACTGCAGTGGTGGACCCTGCGGTCCAATATTAAAATGATATGAATCTGGTATAGGCGTCAGTGGCAGCGCACCCAAATATTGTGCCTTTGGTGGCAGCAAGTGCCTTCACACCGTAAGTAACCCCTCTGTGGTATTGTGGAAGAGTGCATGGTTGGACCCTGCGGTCCAATATTAAAATGATATGAATCTGGTATAGGCGTCAGTGGCAGTGCATGCAAATATTTTACCTTTGGTGGCAGCAAGTGCCTTCACACCGTAACCCCTCTGTGGTATTGTGGAAGAGTGCAGTGGTGGAGGTTTTGGGAATGCAGAAGAGATCCCCGATCTATTCAGTTACGTCAGCATCAGGGGATTGATAGCTGCTGATCCAGGACTGATTCATTTTTATAAATGTCAGCCGGTCTTCAGAGTCGGTGGACAGAAGCACTCTTTTGTCTGAGAAAACCTCTAGCGGCATTGAACGTCCTTTCAGAAAGCACGCTGGATGACGGGCAACCTAGTAGCTCCATAGCATATTGACTAAGTTCTGGCCAGTGATCCAATCTCAACACCCAGTAAGCCAGTGGATCTTCTGCTGTAAAGGTATCCAGGTCTGCCCTTGCCCCTAGGTAGTCCTGCACCATACGGTGTAGACTCAGGCAATGGGTGCCTACATTTGACGTCCCTGGGCGTCGTGGACTAAAAAAAAATTAAAAAGGCATCAGTCAAGTGGCCCCGGCCTTCACCACTCTTCCTCTGATCATCCGCAGCCTCAGAAGAACCTGTGTCATCACTTGGTAACCTACCAGTGTCTGGAAACTCTGGTATAAGATTGGAGATATGCAGAACTCAGATACAACTCTGGTATATAGATTAAAGATATTCAGAACTCTGATATAAGTCGGCGATTTTACTGATATTTTCCCTGCAAGGCTGCCAATGTCCTCTACTCTCTCTCTCTGATTCACTTCCTCTCCTGCAGGCTGCAACACCCTGATAGCTGGCAACAGCCAGATTCAACTCTCAATAGATAAACAGATGAACTCTGATTAAACTGTGTTATTGTATGGTATCTAGAATTAGATCAAAGATATACAGATTTTCCAGAACAATGATATAAATCAGTGATACATTGTCCCTGATAGCCTGGCTGTGCCAAGACAGATTCAAATTTGCTGAACTGTGGTATAACTCACTGATACACACTGATAACAGGCTGTGCCAAGCCAAATTCTAATTTGCCGAACTGTGGTAGAACTCACTGAAACACACTGTCCCTGATAGCCTGGCAGTGCCAACACAGATTCTAATTCCCAGAAATCTCCTACAACGTCACTGATACACCCTGACAGAACAATCTCCTCTCCTCTCTAATTCACTCCTGTAAATACACGCTGGGGCTGCAGGCAGGGAAGCCTTATATAGTGTGCTGCGGGACTTAGCTCTGTGAGCCCATGATTGGGTAAAATTTGCCCAATCAGGACTCTGAGCCATGATTGCATAGTCTTGCACCTTGTCAGGTTCCTACATTCCAACCCTGTGTAACGGGCAACCAGGCAGGTGGGTGAGGTTGCGAGCCCAGAGGTGCAGTGACACAAGGAGGCAATGGATTGCAATAATAAAGGGGTTTATTTAGAAAGCATCTCAGAACATGAAGGGATAACACAGGAAAAGGGATGCGGACAGACAGACAGACTGACCACACAGGGACGGTTCTTAAAGCAGGATGAACTGAAGTAAAAGGAAAAGTCCAGTATGCAGGGAGTCTATGATACACAGGTAAGTCCTTAAGACAAATGCAGGGGTTGACCTGGATGAAGCAAAGGGGTTCTTCTGGAGGAAGCCAGAGGAGTTCTCCTGGATGAAGCCAGAGGGGTACTCCTGGGTGAAGCCAGAGGGGTTCTCCTGGATGAAGCCAGAGGGGTTCTCCTGGATGAAGCCAGAGGGGTTCTCCTGGATGAAGCCAGAGGGGTTCTCTGCCAGAGGGGTACACTTGGATGAAGCCAGAGGGGTACACTTGGATGAAGCCAGAGGGGTACACTTGGATGAAGCCAGAGGGGTACACTTGGATGAAGCCAGAGGGGTACACTTGGATGAAGCCAGAGGGGTACACTTGGATGAAGCCAGAAGGGTACACTTGGATGAAGCCAGAAGGGTACACTTGGATGAAGCCAGAGGGGTACACTTGGATGAAGCCAGAGGGGTACACTTGGAGGAAGCCAGAGGGGTACACTTGGAGGAAGCCAGAGGGGTACACTTGGAGGAAGCCAGAGGGGTACACTTGGATGAAGCCAGAGGGGTACACTTGGATGAAGCCAGAGGGGTACACTTGGATGAAGCCAGAGGGGTACACTTGGATGAAGCCAGAGGGGTACACTTGGATGAAGCCAGAGAGGTCCACTTAGATGAAGCCAGACAGGTCCAGGGGTATGGAAGGCGGTTGTCTGGTAGGCAAGCAAGCCGTCAGATCATCTGGTAAATCCTGCACACAGGCTTGTCAGCGTAACAGGCTCCTGGCTGCACGAGTTCCACTTGGAAGTGAAGTCTGATGCTGAAGCATCTAGGTAAGGGTGTGGTTGAGTTATATAGAGGTAGCCAGCTGAATAATGAGATGCACCTGCTACTTAGTGCAGAGCTGGATACGGCAACAGTTTATTCTGTGGCAGCAACTGAAGGGTGCTGCCCTGCAGTATGATGAATACAATAGCGTGTTTTATCATCTGCGGCGCCGCCGCCGGCGAGGAGCGTGACACCCTGTCTCCCTGCCCTCTGTATTCAGATGTCTGTGTTTCCATGTGTTTCCCTGTGCTGCTTTCCCTGACATGCAGCTCAGGGGTTAAGTTCATTGCTCGTTGAGCTTCTGCTGGTGATATGGGCTGATTACTCCCCTATATAAAGCCATGGGCCCATATCACCATGCTCTTGCATCCTGGTTCACTTCAGCTACTGATTTGTTCCTGAGAGCTCCCTGTTATTCCGTCCTAGTTCTATTTCAGTGTTTCCCCCTTGTCTGAGCTTTATGTTCTGATTGACTTCCTGGTATTGACCCTCTGGCCTGGCTGACGGCTTTCTCTGGTGCTATATCCCCGCTTTGGCTCAAGGTATACGTTTTGGTTTTGACCCCTGGCTTATTTATTTATTAACGACTCTTCTGGACATCCCTAGCTGTTCTGTGCATATTGTATTATATGTTGTGTATCCCTGTAGACCACGGCTTTTGTATATTGAAGTCCTTCCCTGCAAGTTGTTGAGTACACTCCTTCAGGTGTCTGTGTTTTCCCCAGGACTCTGCACGGCTACAAAGGTAACCTTTTTCTATTAGTACAGATTCGGCCACTCTAAGGACCGCTCTATCAGTACAGGGCTCCTTCGGTATAGCCGTGCAGAGGTCCCCAGTGTCTCCTGTGGTTTATTCACATATCCTAGATCATTGTGTCACGCATCTCTGCATATAGCGGCTTTTCCTCATACCTGGGCCCTACTTGGCGCATGCCGGGTACCGCCATAGTGGCTGAACGTGACACACCTGACCTGTGGTCAGGTGCAAGGCTGTAGCCAATCACAAGCTTCAGGCCAGTGGAAAAGTGTATTGTGGTCCATTGTGGTGCATTGTGGGCGAACATGCGGCGAACATGTGGAAATGTTTGGAGTTCGCCGAACAGCCGAACGGGCGATGTTCGAATCGAACTCCGAACTGATCCGAACCGAAAGCTCATCCCTAATGTTCATCTACATTGAACACATTGAATAGGATAACTCTTGGGATTTAATTGCAGCCTTTTAAGTTGTTCTAGATCCCCAGATATGACAGTTGCATGGGAACTTTGGATTCTAGTCTACTCGAGCTGTTAGCATTAATGAGAGAGCCATTAAGTTCCAACTTGTCAACACTAATGGCTCACCTGCTATTCCAGCTAAGCCGCAAGCCCCCGTTCTACCCCAACTGTTACCACAGGTAGTGGAGGCTGAGCTGCTAACATTCTCCCAACTCACTCATAATAGAGCCTGCAACAAGGAGCCACTAATGATTAACTGCTAGTTCCTGATATAGCCAGTAGCGACCACCTATCACCGGCTCAGCTGCAATAGAACCCTCTTTATATTACACAATCCCTAGAGTCATTGATATTTACTAGTCAAATATTCTGTAATAGATGCGAAAGTCATCTATAGTACTCTTTGCTAGCCTCAGTGGAGCAAGATATTACACTGCTGGAATTATTGCGTGATCAGTATGAGATTTCAGCAAGGATAAACTCTGTACATGTTTTGAGTAGAAAAGAATTAGAAACTTACCGCACTAGTAGATAATACTTTTTTTTATTAGAAAACATGTATGTAATATATCTCTTTTTAACCCCTTAGGGACCGCAGACGTCTCCCTTAGACCCGCGGACGTACATGGTACGTCAGGGGCCCCTAACCTCCCTCCCGTCCGATACTTACCTTCCTCGCTGGGCTCCCGTGATGGACTGACAGGCTGGAAGCCTTCCCCGCCTCTTCAAAGAGCCCAGGCAGCGCCTGCTGCAAAAATCAGAAATGGGAGGGGCGCTCCTTTGGATCCCTCTAACTCCCCAACCATTAAAGAAACAAAAACACAAATTGCACCACTGGAAAGGGGAGAGTCTCCCCTTTTCAGCGGTGTATAGTGTTATCCATTTCACTGCCGGATCACGGTTCAGTGCAAAATCGTGATTCAAACCCGGAGGTGGCTGACATCTTGGATGTCAGCCAAGCCTCTGGGTCACCCCCCACCCACTGTCATCCTCACCATAAGTGTGAGGATGTCAGTGGGCCAGTTAACCCCTAGCTGCCAAATGAAGATAGAGGGAACCTTTGGATCCCCATATCTCCCGATCTGTGGCAGCTAGAGGGTCATGTTTGATATCATTGGAAACATGACCAGGTTTGGTGTAAAAAAAAATTGGGCTGTTTTTTTAAAAAACAAATTGTCTGGGGGGTTTAATTACGCAGGACTTAAGTTGGTATCTAAAAATGATGAGCATAAAATGGTCAGAATGAGCTCAGCGCACAGAGGTGAACTGGCTCAGCAGTGAAGGGGTTAAAAAACAAAAACATGTAAAAATTTAGTATTTCTAATCTCAGGACAAAATTTAAAAACTTTTTAGCCGGGGTTTTTTTTGGCAGTTGCAGATTTTGGGGATTAAATTTAGAAAAAGTGTGTATTTTCCATTTTTTTTCATCATATTTCATATTTTTTTATAGTAAATTATACAATAAGATGGAAATAATGGTATTTTTAGAAAGTCTATTTAAAGGCGGGAAAAACGGTATATAATATGTGTGGGTTGCATAAACGAATAAGAGAAAAATTTGACCTAAACACAAACAACGCAGAAACGTAAAAACAGCAGCGGGCACTAAAGAACAGATTTTCGTAAAACCGCCCGGTCCCTAAGGGGTTAAACAACTGTATTTGTTTTTCTGCACAAGTCCTCTAGTTTATGATTCCGTAACACTATAAATATGTATTTAACATAAAACATTTATTTTATTATGTACAAGTTCAAGGGATAAAAATGAACCGTGGTGTGGTTTGCAGAATAGTATTATCTTTGGTCCTGAACACATTGGATAAAGTAACTCAGATAAAAATATAAAGCATGCTTCTCAGAATAATCCTTTTTGTGAGAGTTAGAAAGCCGCTAACCATTTATGTTGAGACTAAACAACAAAAGGAGACATTAACTATTAAGGAGTCTGTAGCCTACAAATCCTAGAGCTAATGTTTAAGCCCAACAATCCACCGCTACTTAAGCTGCTTAAAGAGAATCCTTTGTTTATGTTAGAACATTAAATTTATAGCTCCACAACATAATTAAAGCAAACATATATTCCTGTTCTATTATGTATATCGATCTATGAAAATTACAGCTTTGATTTTACATTAGAATCTCCTGCCCATTTCCCTGTTCAACTCAAGTTTATGCTAAGATCTTGGTTATATATTTATTTTAATTTTGAATGACGGAACAATGGATAGAAATGAGATATTGTATAAAATAAATGGTAATATTATGTTCTAATACCAAGTACTGACAGTAAGAGTTAATTCTGCAATATTTCTCAATCAGCGTGCAGAATCATCTTGGACAGTCCTAAAACAAATTAACTTTGGAGTTGATATGTTACGGTTAAAGCCCAAAGTGCTGTAATCCTAGGATTACCCGTGTGATCCAGACATTACCCAGGCGTCATTAGCAAAAGTCCGAAGTGAAATGAAATTTCAGACTTTACCCGGGTAATCTGCAAAGTAGCCTCTGGGTACTCCGGTTTTCTGCACTCTTTAACCAGGTAATTCGCACATTGCCCTAGTGTTGCTGGATAAAATGTGATGTACAACAAAACATCACACTGTATCCGGGTAATCTGCAAAATATCCAAACACCTCTGGGTACTCTGGTTTTCTTGGGTTTTCAGCAGGTTACAGTTGACTGAATTACGAGGATTACCCAGATAAAGATGCAAACTGTTATCTGACTGATAACAAAATTGTGTTTTATGTTATTTTTAATGAATTTGTATCCACAGTCACAAACCACACTAAATAATTGTCATGTTACTCTGTGCGTTAATTGTCAGAAAATTAATTTATGAAGATAAAGATATTATATAAAGAGTAAACTGATGGTTATTATGTTTTATAAATGATATATGAGCACACAAGACACATACAGGGTTATGCAAAGAGATTCGAAAAGTCACCGCACGTTCGGTGACTTTTCGTTCTCTTCAATTCGGTTCCTTTTGCCGATCCCATTTCGGTGCCCCTGCGGTGTATTCAGCAAACACCACAGGGTCCCCGAATTGCAGGGAAAAGCTGCCGCAAACCTGACGAAAACAAACCGTAAAACCCAGCGAATGCACGCCGAAAACCCTCAAAAACATCTGGATTAACCTGCCGAAAACCACGGAAAAACCCGAGCAGGAGCCGATCACCCACAGTGAAGCCTCCGGAGAAAGCCGAGACCGCAGACAGAGTGAAGTGAATAAATTAGAAAAACAGAGAAAACAGTAGATGGTCCTGGTGGCGCAGTGGTGTACTATAAATCATATAAACCCTAGCCTGATATTAGGCCTTACAGGTGCTCGTACTAGAGTCTAAGATCTAAAAATGTCGCATGGGACCTTCAGGTCCCGAGAGACGTACAATTAAAAATGAGAAGTGCAAATTACAATTGATACATAAATGCAGTAGCAAAGCCAAGAGACATGCAAGGATTATGTATAACAATAAAGTGCATGTGCTTATGAAACCATTCTTAAGTAAAGTGCATACACAGGTGGTGCGCTAAAAGGCACAAATCGCTGATAGTTCTTTGGAGGGTTGTACAGTCAATAAGTCCTAAGCCACAGTAAAGTGCACATGCAAAAGTGCAAATAACATGAAAAAGAACCGGAAAATTTTGTGGCCACTAGTGGTTGCACAGCGTATGAGCCGTGTTGTAGAGATAAACGGTCCACTGCACAGCTCCTCTCCTCAATGGGTGGTTTATATAAGGGAGAGATTAGAAAAAATAATAATAGTGCAGACTGCTTCAGGTATTTATGGTGAGGATAGAACAAGAATCTCACTCACGGATTACAGAGCCTAGTGTGTCCCTGGCTCTGGGTTGAAGCGCCTCACACCAGATATAGGGTGGCGTATCCCTTCTTTGTCCTACGGTTGGCCTCAGATGAAATACAAGCAGATAGACAGTGCTCCCATAGCGTAACACATTCAGTAAAAGTGGCAGCAAGTTAAAAAGCTGATCAATCTCACTCACCAATGGTGGAGCCTCGGTTTTCTCAGGCTCGGCTTGTAAGCATATGGTACCATTTAAATCGGTGTGTACCTCACCTCTCTCGCCTGGAATTTCTGTTTCTTTCCTTCTTCTATGCTGGTACTCCACCTCCAGAAAAATTTAGGGAGGAAAGAGGGGGGAAAGACCAGGGTAATAAACTAAACGTGGCTCTTCTAGAGCAGCTTCCACAGTCTAGATGGTCTTAAATGAATAAAAAATCAAAATAAAATTAAAAAGCTGAGACCCAAGAATAAAAACTTCAAAGGGTTTATTAGCATTACATAAAATAAGTCAGGGGGGGGGAATTACACTGAACGCGTTTCGGCACTTAACCTGTGCCTTCCTCTAGCAGTGTGGTGTATGGGGGTAAAAGGGAGAGTGCATTGGCTAATCACTTTTTATAAAAGGGGCATTATTGAGTACACCTCCTGATTTAACCACTTGAATGCTAAGGACGCGCTCAGCGCGTCCTCAGCATTCCCGCTGGTGTGCTGAGACGCGCTGAGCGCGTCCTCACATTCGGGGTCAGCGTTCGGCCGGGTTCCGGCCGATCGCTGGCCCCTCCGGTGCGGCTGACATCCTGGATGTCAGCCCGGCATCCGGACCAGCAGCCGCCAATTAGGTGTCATCGCGGGCGCGCGATGACACCTAATTCAGGCGCCCCCCCCGCATGTGCGGAGGAGGCGCCTGAAAGGGAGGGGGGAGGTCCTTCGGACCTCTCTCCCTCCCGATCGGTGGCTCTGCGGGGCTTAACCCAGGCATCATTTGGAAGGGCACAGCCTGCCCTTCCAAATGATGCCTGGCATTAACCCCTGGGGAGCTGGATCGCGAATCGGCGCTGAAAAGCGCCGGTTTGCGATCCTTTCCCGGAGCTGGCCGACATCTTGGATGTCGGCCAAGCTTCCGGGAACTCCCCCAGAGGACTGGCGTCATCGTGCGTAGCACGATGACGCCAGTCCTACAGTTAACCCCTAACTGCCACCAAGTGTGGAGATAGGAGTTCCAATGAACTCCCTATCTCCCGATCCGTGGCAGTTAGGGTTAAATTTTGATATGGTTGGATCGGCCAGAGCATGGCCGTTCCAACGATACCAAACATGAAAGTTAAAAATTGTAAAAAAAAAAAAAAAAAAAAAAAAAATTAAAAAAAAAAAAAATAAACACTTTTTTTTTATTTTTTTTGGTTTGTCAGTGTAGCAATATTGTTCCCATTTCAATTATAATGTGAACAATGATGCTGCACTAACGATTTTTGTATGCGGTGCGTTTGTTAAAAATAGTGTCATTTTCCCCAAAAAAAAATGTAACGAGAACCATCTCTATTTTTTTAACAAGCGCACCCCATACAAAATATAACCGCAATTGCTCGCATGTTAAAATGTGGAAAAAAACACTTTACACATTGTAAATTATTGAAAATACATATTTTATTGCATTTTTTGTTATAATATACAGACATGACATAACGTATACATATAATAATGACATATTATGAATCTACCGAGTCTGACGGAAAGAACGATATATAATATGTCGGTGTCATATACTAAAATAAGCCTTAAAAACACGTTTAAACATGATGCGCAAAACAGGTAAAAAATGACCTCAGCACAGGGGCGGGAAAAGCCTCAGCAGCGAAAGGGTTAAGTTTCTTCCTTTTGGTGCATACTTCCAGGTTTGAGGTCATGTGACCTCTATTGTGTCTCTTTTTTTTTTTTATTATTATTTTTTTTTTCTCCTTATTTTTTTATTTATTTAATTATTTATTTATTTTTTTCTTTCTTTTCCTCTGGCACCGCGACCATCTTGTTTTTGCGTTCCAGCGTGGAAGTTCCGCATTTTTGCTATGTTTACATCCACAATCATATGCTACAGTAAAAAGGAGGCATTGTGGCGGTCTGCAGGGGGATAATGCCCCTTATCTCATGCTGCCTGCTCTGTCTTGGTCCCTGGAGGACCTAATGCCAGTACATAGTGAAAAATAAAGTCTTAAAATACTTATGGGGTTGGATGCTCTGCAGATTACCCGGGTGAAGCTGTGGATAGTCCTCAGATTACCCGGGTGAAGCTTCAGACTTGCACATTATCTGGGTAAAGTGCGGATATTTCAGCTCTGCTACCCAAGGCCAGACTGCTACCCAAGGGCAGTTGGTTAGTCCTAAAATTACCCGGGTAAAGTCCAAAATTTTCATTTTTTTGCAGCTTTACCCAGCGGTTTTGGGTAATGTCAGGATTACCGGGGTAATCCTAGGATTAACCGCACTTCCGGCTTTCCCCGTAACAGATATACTATGTAAACAGAGGTGGGCGATGAATACAAATATGTCAGATCACAGGATTAAAATGGCACTTTTTCAGGTTCTTCCAGAGACTTGAAATAAGTCTGTTCTGATTATTATTTGTTTCTAACAGTCTATGTGGTCTCCTCAACACTTAAAGAATATATTACATTATTATGTCATCTCAGAATTAACCTCTAAGTGACATTATTGAGGAATGTTCATTACATATTCCACACAAAGAGTCTTGATTACAAGAGCTTGACGCTTTAGGTTAATTGCGACACTGCTTACATTTATCCTTAGTGCCTCCTAGCATGATTGGCTACTATCTCCATCATTCTATAGGCAATAGACAGAAACCATTTTGACTAATATACAATCACTTTGCCAAATGTAAATAAATCCATTTTATATAATAGCTTGGACTACAGATAACATATGATTATTATATTCTTAGATATCATATAAATGTAACGAAAAAATAGTACTATATAAGATCATACATTGGTGTGAATATGTCTTGGCTCTATTCACAGCTCAGGCGGTAAGGGAGTCACTAAAGCATAAATGTGGCGTAAGTCATTAACCATTGGTGGCTCTCTATTTCTGGTTTTGTTAAAAATTAGATAATATATTAGCAGCTTAACTCATATTGAGGAGCCACTAATAGATACAAGCACCACTTTCACTGTTATGGTCTTAGAGTCCGTACGACTCCATGGAGCATGAGCCAACATTACGATAAAAGTAAGACGCAGAATGTGCCATCATTTGCATCATGGGACCAATTGTAAGTATGGATTGTGAATATACAGGAAAAAGTGGTCGAAAAAACGCTTCCTTCTGATGAAATAGAAACTTCTTTCATCTAGGGCAGAGTTCTTTCTCTATGGCTTCTTTTTACCTCGAAGCAAGCATAAGACATAAACCAAAACATGGTGTAGCCCATAAAACCATGAATTCAAAGAAAATCAGATGAAGAATATGGATTGTGAATATGGCGTTTTTTTAATGCTAATTCTTATTTAGTGTTAAGTGATTTTGCATATGCGTTTACAAAATCACTTAACACTGGAGTCTCAGAGCCAAGCCAATTATTTTTTTTTAATACTGCTAGTTTTTTTTTTTAATACTGGCTTGACTCAAGAATAACATGTGACCTTGAAATCTCCTATTATTCTCTCTCTCTGCCACACATTAGCAATTATAAAGTGAACATTTACAGTTAGCTGGGGCAACAGCCAAGCCACAAGGGAGAGTTGCTGCTTGACTAGAATAGGTGTGTGTCCATCCCACCCTACTTCTATCTATTTTACATCTGCTCTTTCTTGAGCATACTTAATGCTGTACTTTTAGCACACAACCATTGCACTGCACACAAAAAGTCTTACTTAAATAGATGCATGGATTATGCATCAGGATCCCTTTCCATGGCTCTTAAGACATCTAAAAATAAAAACAGTGAAAGGTAGAGCAAAAACTAACAATGAAAAAATCTTTATACCACCACACACACTCACAAACACACTACAAAAGCATAAATTGACCCAGGCCTTAGATATGCCAAAGTTTATCAGTAATACATAGACATTTAATGCAAAACATGTTATGGAGTAAAAGGTGCTATTTAGTCCATAACAATCACCCATTTATACTTGTCCAGTGATCGAATATCTTGATTTTTAAATTCAAACTTGTCCCTTCTTCAAAAAGGCATGAATTAACTTAGCATTAGGCCATCAAAAGTTTTACGTTTCAATCCCTGTGCCAAGTCTTACTTCTGAAATGCACTGCATTGTACGTAGATTTGTAGAGACTCTGCACTGGGACTTAGCTATCAAGTAAATGACATGTATATAGGTGTTTTTAGGTCAGGCAGGGGATGTTTGAGAACAACGGGGCATAGTAGAGGTAACACCACTGCTCTACAACTGCAGGTTCGAATCCCAGTCAGAGCACCTCTCCAGCAAGTGTCTTTGAGTGAGACACCAATTGATAAATACTTGCCTACCACACAATATCAGTTGCATGGAATATATGGTAACATCTCTGGTGTACAACTGTGGAGAAGAAGGTTCGAATCCAAATAAGAACACCTGAATACCTTGTCTCTCCTTTACAACCAAGAAGAAGCCGGTTGGTGCCTTACAACTGTGGATAAGCAAGTTCAACCTCACCATCAAGTCACTAGTCTACAACTGTGATAAAGCCGAATTGTATTCAGAACACCTTACCAGCAAGTGTCTTTGGTGAAGACGCCCAACAGTATATGGATGTTCCTACCTCACAACAAAAATCCCTTAAAGGTTGTAAGGGTCCGCTATTCATACTGTATCACCCTTATTAAGTCATATCTGTTCTAATGTATTCTCTTGTACAGTGCTGTACAATATGTTGGCACTATATAAATAAAGTATAATATTGTGCTCTATGTAATTAAGAAGAAAAATCCAAGTTTTAACATGAGGAATTAATCTAGAGAAAGATCAAAAATCAGTAGAGTGTCCTTTTAAGTGTTTTTGCTGGTTGTTATTTTCCTGTGTCAGTAAGAACTTGGAACATTGCTAATCTATTAGTGGCATTGTTCTGTTGTTCACAAAATTTGGCTAAAGGTCATACCTAGAGAGATAAACACAACTCTTGACTTCCTCTTTTCACAACAGTTCCCAAGAAGCCACATCATATTTCAAGTTATTGAAAGAAAAAAACCTAAAACATTTTATCGGAAAGAAATAGACCGCATAGAGCTCAGCGAAACCATTGAATAGAACATCCCATTGACAATTCCAATGTATGATTAAAGTGTACTTAGCTATCTATGGTAGAGCAAAAAGCTCTGTCATAAAAATCTCTGAGGAACACTCTACTTCATTCAACTTTTCCATCTTATGATATATGTTTATGTTTATGGCTTTTATAAACACATTGACATACTGAATTGAGTTGATCAAGGGTCCTAAAATATTAAATATGGCAACTCCCCATGATTAGTGTTCCACTCCATAATTCCTGGTGTGGAAAAAAAAATACTAGAAGCTATAGCAGTTCGACTAGTATGAGAATGACATTTCTCTAGCAGTGCAAGAGGAATTGTCATTCTCAATGTATCCAAGTCCTCAAAGAATCCTTAAGTACAGACATTGTGTCTCAATAGAAAGGTTTTCATCATATAACTTTAATGGGAACTGAGATCATACTGTTAAAATATTGGGACACTATCAGGGTTAGTCAGAGAAAGGTGAAAACCAGGAGAATGGCAGGAGAAGAGAACAGTCAAGACCAAATAGCCGATTTGGAAAGTGAGATAAATGGGAGAATTTTTCTGGTTTGGCTATTTTGACCTAGAATTTTAATTTCTATAGTCATTCTCCTGGTTTTCACCTCTCTCTGAATAACCCTGTATGTTCCCATTCATTCCCACTCGATTTGACCGCTGGCATTAATACGGTCATTAATCCAGAATTTCCCTGGATTTTAATGAGATCCTCATTAATATTTCTCTCGCATTTGAACCTGTCCTTTGATTTACGTGTTGTGTCTCATGGTTAGATATAGGCTTGGTTTATATTGTTCCTGCTATTAAACTTCAAATATGAAATTCCCAATACAGAAGCAATAAATTTAGAAACCTTTGTACTCCAAAGGGAGTTTTTTTGATTTTCGGAAGTTACATAGTTACATAGTTACATAGGCTGAAAAAAGACATGCGTCCATCGGGTTCTGCCTCTCCCACATAACCTACTGCTGTTGATCCAAAAGAAGGCAAAAAACCCAGTCTGAAATATGCAACATACCGGGAAAAAATTCCTTCTTGACCCCAGAACGCAGTCAGATTTCTCCTTGGATCAAGAAGCTTTTACCCACATATTAAATATTATAACCCTTAATATTCTGTGTCTGCAGGAAGTCATCCAGTCGTTTTTTAAAAGTCTGTACAGACTCTGACCCAACCACCTCAACAGGCAGAGAATTCCACAGCTTTATTGTTCTCACCGTAAAATAACCCTTCCTATGCTTTAAGCTAAATTTTATTTCTTCCAGTCTAAATGGATGACCCCTTGTCCTGTGTATAGTCCTGTTAATGAATAGGTTATCAGACAATGGTTGATAATGGCCCCGTATATATTTATATAAGGTTATCAGATCCCCTCTAAGGCGCCTTTTCTCTAAACTAAACAGGTTTAAGCTTGTTAGTCTTTCCTCATAACTTAACCCTTCCATCCCCCTTATTAATTTAGTTGCCCGTCTCTGCACTTTTTCTAACGATATAATATCTTTTTTTAAGACAGGTGCCCAAAATTGCACGGCATATTCAAGGTGCGGCCTGACCATTGATTTATACAGAGGCAAAATTATGTTTTCATCCCGTGAGTGAACTCCCCTTTTAATGCATGCCAGTACTTTGCTGGCCTTGGCGGCTGCTGTTTGACATTGCACATTGTTACTTAGTTTGAAGTCTATGATTATTCCCAAATCCTTCTCCTGCTTGGATTTCCCTAACTCCGTACCATTTAGGGTATAAATTGCTTGTGTGTTCTTCACTCCAAAATGCTTAACTTTGCATTTATCTAGATTAAATTTCATCTGCCATTTAAGTGCCCAGTCCCCCAATCTATCTAAATCCCTCTGCAGCGAAGTAACATCCTGCTCACATTGTATTACTTTTCCTAGCTTTGTGTCATCTGCAAACACTGATACATGACTTTCAATGCCTATCTCAAGGTCATTTATAAATAAATTGAATAGTATTGGTCCTATAACAGACCCCTGAGGGACACCACTTACCACTGGTGTCCATCTTGAAAATGTACCATTTATGACCACTCTCTGTATCCTATCTTTTAGCCAGTTTTCTATCCAAGAACAAGTATTTTCATCTAGACCATTTTTTCTCAGTTTAAATTGAGTGGATAAGAGAAAGGGAAGAGGAATATAATTTAAGTATTAATCTAATATTCATTTAATAGGATATGAATAGGATTTTAAGCATAGATAATTTGACTTTTGTTTGATTGATTTTATATGTATATATTAGGCCACATTCAATAAGAATTAGTCTAAAGACATTTGCATTCCGAAAGGTATACACCACGTAGTGAAGAGGAAGACCTTGCTCCCTATCTGTTGTGCTAAATTTATAGTCTATTAAAAAGGTCTGAATGCAAACAACAGTCAATAGTTCAGCATGAACATAGCCAACATCTCCAAGGTCAGCAAGAAGTCTTGTATGTTTAGATTATTACATAATAATTCTGTGACAGAATTACCTTAAGATAAATGACTTCTGGCTGATTTTTATCTCCATTTCCTGCCCATTCGTTCACCTGTTCTCACTTGCGGTTTGCCCTTTTCCATTCTTATTTTAGCCTTTATTGTCAGTGTATTTCCCTCATGTCATTGATAAAAATCCACGTGCCAGACGTGTCATTGCAAAATAAAAAATTAAATAAATATAGTGCACTTGGAACCCAAACACAAGCAGAGGTTGATAACATTCCAAAACTTGTTTTTATCTTTGAAGAGAATGTGCTGAAATCATAAGAGATATATGTGTAATAATTATTAGGCTTTTTATTTCATACATGTACTTTATTATTATTTTAAATCATTTTAACTATTTGATGCATCCACTTATATTTAATAATAATTATTCCACCATTAATTTACTGCAACACAGTAATGAAGGGTATAATATGTTTTTAAGGCAACCCCTAGGGCAGGGGTCAGAAACCTTGGACCTCCATGGTGGGCATGGCTAGCTGTGGTAGCGAGCGGACGTGTCTTGCAGAGCTCCTGCTTAATTGATTAACTTTGGCTGTTTTCTACCGCTCGTTTTGCTCCAAGACTGATCCCTGCTGATCCTGAACTACCTGACAAGACCTGGTGGATCTGCTTCCTTCCACTCTGCGTCCCCGGTGGTGATTTTCTGGTCCTGGAGGGTTGGGGGCCTATGCTTCGGGCCTACTATACCTGGCCTCCTTGGAAGTATTGGTGTGCATCGGCGGCGTTTCTTTGTGATCTCTTGCTGCCACCATGGGTAAGACACTGCCCCAGAGCTCTAGCCAGAATGGTGGCCGTGGACAGAGGGACATAAGGGATTCGATGGCTGGTGGCCCTGTCTCCCGGAAAGTGACGGCTTCACTTCCCTTCCCTTCCGGTTACGAATCTACAGAGGATGAGGATTCCTCCTGGTCTCTGGGAGCTGAGGCTGGTGTGTCCTGGCCTACCCCGCCACCCCAGTTGCTGGAGTGGCTGCCCCTTACTGCAGCTGCTAAAAAATGGGCACAAAAGAATGGAAGGCTGCGTTGGCGGCGTCCTCGAAGGCCTTGGCGGCCACGTGTGACCTCTTGGAGGGAGGCTTGGAAGAGGAACAACTACACTCTGCTGATCATAGCGAGGCCTCGGCACGCAGCGGCTCTTCCCCAGAGCTCCGAGAACTGGGAGCTTAGGCGGGACCTCCTGGACCGGGCACTGTTGCCCAGATTGCGGAGGAAGATGATGGCCTCCCCTCTATGAAGGGAGACCTTTGTAGGATTCTGGAGGAAATTCGGGGAATGTGGAGACCGGAGGTGGTGGCAGTTCGGGTGGAGGTGGAGGTGATTCGAGAGCAGGTGTCGGAGGTGCGAGGGAAGACAGACGGGGTGGTCCTGGAGCAGTCTCGGCTTTCTGGCCAATTGGTTGCCCTCCGCTCTCAGATGGAGACCCTGACTCGATCGGTGGAAACTCTGGAGTCTCAACACCGTCGCCGAAATGTCCGGATCAGAGGCGTTACAGACTCAGTTCAAGCAGATGATCTACTGCCTTACGCGACACGGCTTGCACTTCAAGTATCTGGATTGCCCCCTACCACGCCCGAGTTGGTTGGAGCAGTGTTTAGCGTCCGGAAGGCGGCGTTGGCACCTAGATGGTCTCCTAGAGATGTGGTGGTTGTATTCAGCGACGTTGCAAGGAAAATGAGGATTAGGTCTTCACCCGGAGCCCGGGACCCCATTCTGTTTGAAGGATCAACTTTGGTGTTATACCATGACCTACCCTTTTTGACCCTGATGGCCCATCGAAAGTTCCGAGATGTGACGACTGTTTTCCGGGTTAAGGGGATTCATTACCACTGGGGCCTGGCGGGCTCTTTAGTGGTGACCCACGATAACATACTGTACACGGTTACTGATCCCGAGACGGCTTGGGCCGACCTCACGGCTGCAGGCATTTCGCCAGGATCGTTGGACACCCGGCCGGCCTGAGACACACCACCACCTGTATTATTATTATTACTGTTTGATCCGTCCTGGACAGCTTCCCCACTTTTTGATTTACCACCTGCTTTGCAATCGGTACAGACACTTTGCTCGTCTTAGCTGTTAAATACCCGTGCCGTTGGAGTTACAGATTTTTTCCATATATATGCCATCATGTTTACGTGTTGGGAATGTGGTTGCGAGGAGTTCCCCCCTCTTCAACCTTTTCACCCCCTTACGTCTGTTTTCATTTACCTCCTTCCCGCCCATCCCCAGCCATCATCGAGACACCATTCACAGAACGTATGATATGAGTGAAAGTGAGTGCAGTGACTGCTGGGCATTGCTTCTAAACGCATCCTGAGTTCAATACAGTGGGATAATGAAATGTTTGGTGGCTCTTTTAACATTCCACCTGTACAATGTTCTAAGTTGATCAAGGAGCAACCACTTTATAGATGCCTTATATGAGATTCCAGGTTATAAAAGTCAACCTTATTTTATAAAAAGTCTGAAAGGTATTTGATGACTGTTTACAGGAACATCTCACTCTTGGGTGAGCACGTACTTAATTTTAATATACATGTCCCAACACCTTTTTTGGGAGAAAAAAAACAGTGGCCCATTTATTGGCTTCGAATCCTGCACAAACTTGCATTGCATTTTCAACCAGCATATAGCACTTATGAAGTCAGCATCAAGTCATCAATAGATCACTTTATATCATGGGTTTGCCTAGAGGCTTTTCAACAAAGGATAATCCATAAGATTAAAAAGATGACTTTCTGTATTGAAAAAAAAAAGGTACAGTTTAAAAGAAGACAAAAAGGTAGAGTATTTAACCCTTGGAGTATGATTAGGCAACACATTTACTTATATTACATAGCTGTTTATCTATTCAGTGATGTGGAAAGGTAAGTACAGCACAGATTGTATTCATTGTGAATAGGCTTAATTGTCACATTGATGAGTGATGTATGACTCGACTGTAAATATGTTTATTGAGCAGATGTATAGTACAGTTATATTAAACTGTATAATAATAGTAAACGTACACTATATTATAGGGGTTATTCAAAGAGCACCAAAATTCCACCGGAATCCGACCAGCCGCCGGAAAAAGCCAACAAGCTGATGAACAGGCTAAAAAAAAAAAAAAACAATTGAAACTTTCAAAAATGTACATGCTGTTTGTAAAAATCTACTGGACTAAAATGTCTGGAATTAACACTTAAGGTCCTATGAATAATATTAACTCTTTCGCTGCTGAGGCTTTTCCCGCATCTCGCATCAGGTCAGCGGTGCAGTGTTCGGACATCGACCATCAGAATATTCGGCCACGCTTCGATTCTTACATCCGATCCGAAGGCGCGGCCCGTCTACCGCGCTTCGGTATATCGAGCGGCATGTGAGTAAGATCCGAATATTCACTCGACGGAGATCACCATCAGATCCGAATAATTACTCGACGGAGATCACCATAAGATCCGAATATTCACCCGGGGGAGATCCGATCCCCGTATCCGTACGGCCGTTCCGCAGACGTCTCATACATCAGCAAGGTCAGTGAGCCAGCTGCTCGGGACGCTGAGTGCCATGTGGCTCAGTGGTCGGGCTGGTTCCACGCAGGGGTCTCCTCCACATCCCGCTCACCCTTCCCCAGGGCCTCTCCAGGCCGCACGAGAGGCCGAGTGCCGTGACACTCGGTAGTCGGGCCAGCGGTAAGCGCAGTGGGGGGTACGCAGATAGGAGCACACCCGCAGGCGGACAACACTCATTCCGCCACAGCGAGCAATTGCGGCTATATTTTGTATGGGGTGCGCTTGTTAAAAAAAGGTCTTGTTACATTTTTTTTTGGGGAAAATTACTTGATTTTTAACAAACGCACTGCATACAAAAATCGTTAGTGCAGCATCATTGTTCACATTATAATTGAAATTGGAACAATATTGCTGCATTAACAAACAAAAAAAAGAAAAAAACTTGTTTATTTTTTTTTATAATTTGGTTTTTAAAATATATTTTTTTTATTATTTTTAATTTTTATTTTTTTAAAAAACTTTTTCACAGTCGTGTTTGGTATCATTGGAACGGCCATGCTCTGGCCGATCCAACAGTACCAAACTTTAACCCCTAGCTGCCACGGATCGGGAGATAGGGTGTTCCAATGAACCCCCTATCTCCACCATTGGTGGCAGCTAGGGGTTAACTCCAGGACTGGCGTCATCGTGCTATGCACGATGACGCCAGTCCTCAGGAGGAGTTCCTGGAGGCTTGGCCGACATCCAAGATGTCGGCCAGCTCCGGGAAAGGATCACGAACCAGCGCTTTTCAGCGCCAATTCGTGATCCGGCTCCCCAGGGGTTAATGCCAGGTACCATTTGGAAGGGCAGGCTGTGCCCTTCCAAATGGTGCCTGGCATTAATCTCAGGACCCCCGCAATCGGGAGGGAGAGAGGTCCGAAGGACCTCCCCCCTCCCTTTCAGGTGCCTCCTCCGCATACGCGGGGGGGGCGCCTGAAATAGATGTCATCGCGCCACCGCGATGACAACTATTGTGCCCGCAGTGGTCCCGGATTGACGGGCTGACATCTAAGATGTCAGCCCGCACCGGGGGGCACAGCGATCGGCCGGAATCCGGCCGATCGCAGGCTGCTTCGGGAGGACGCGCTCAGCGCGTCCTCCGCAGCCAACCCTTCCTGCGGCAGGACGCGCTGAGCGCGTCCTCCGCATCGAAGTGGTTAAAAAGGTCCGTTACAGAAAATAAAATTGAAAAAATCATTTAACCGAAAAAATCCAGAGAAATGCTTAAAAAGTCCTAAAAAAAAATTAGTCTTTTTGCTGCAAATTAAAAGAATAAACAGTTTAACAAATATTGCATTAAAACAGGAATATTTTTAACATTGAAACCTATGGGAATCGCCTGATTAAACCTGTCGAATTAAACCACCGCACCTCACGGCATTTCGCTGACATTTCACTACAGGTCGTGTTCTCTGAATAGGTTCACCATTGCTTCTCTATGGGGGATTTCACTGCTGCCGAAGACCACCATATTTCACTGGCAGTTCGCCAATATTTAGTGTACGTGGACATTCCCTGTTCGGTACAATTTCGGGGCCAGTTCGGCTCTCTCTGAGTAAACCCTTATATATTTGTTTTCTTCAAAATATCAATAGTAGAAAAGTTGTTCTTTCAGAAGTACAAAATGTTCATTGTAATGAATAATAAGTGAAATGTGTTTATCCTCTAAATATTATTTGTAATTTAATAAAAAATTGCCTTATATGGCAATAAATTATAACTATGCTATGAAGTATATCACTATCAGGGTTATTCAGAGAAAGGTGAAAATCCGGAAAACTGGCAGAAGAGAACACTCTAGACCAAATAGCAGATTTGGAAAGTGAGATAAATGGGAGAATTTTTCTGGTTTGGCTATTTTGACCTAAAATTTTCATTTCTCCAGTCATTCTCCTGAGTTTCACCTTTCTCTGAATAGACCTGTATAATTTATAGGTGCCAAATCTACATTGCACAAAGAATATCCTTAGATAGGAAATTTACTGTAAACCAGGAGTCAGCAACTTTGGCTCTCTCGATTTTTGGAATTACATTTCCCATGACACTTAGCCAATCTAAAGACTAGCTGAGCATCATGGTAGATGTAGTTCCAAAACATCTGGAGGTCCAAGGTTAAACACCACTGCTTTACACCATCTCTTCTGCACACCAACAATTATCATTCACGTGAATGCCACCAAGTATATACAAACGGGGTATTCAAAGAGAGTCGATCTGGCCCCAAAATGTAACCGGACTCTGAAATTCAAGGGGACATTTCGGGGCCATTCAGCTTTTCAGAGAGCAGGTAATTCGTAAAATTGTGACCAATTCCCTGCACACACGGTGCCTGTTCGAGGGCATTGATATCCCCCATAGAGAAGCAATGGTTCATGTATTCAGAGAACACCGAATAGCTGAGAAAAGTTGCCGAAATGCCCTGCCATTCGGTGTTTTCATTTGCAGGTTTATTCAGAAGAATCCCATAGGCTTCAATGTTAAAAATAGTCCCGTTTTAATTCAATATCTAATAAACCATTTATTATTTTATTATGCAGTAAAAAGTCTCTTTATTTATAGATTTTTTAGGATCTTTTAGGCATTTTTGGGGATTTTTTTGGCAAATGTTTTTTTCCGGTCTCTTTTTTTTAATCGATTTTTCATTTTTCTGTAACAGACCTTTTTATTATCATTCATTGTATCTTATATGTAAATTTCAGACATTTTCGTTTAGTTGTTTTTTTGCAAACAGCGTTTCAATTTTCAAGCTTTCAAGCAAACTGTTTTTTTTATTTCAACTCGTTCGCCTGCATGTCTGTTTTTTCCGGCGGCTGCTCTGCGCTGTGATCGGCGGCTATTCGAGTTTCTCCGGCGTGTTCAGTGGGGTTAATCCAGCTGTTTCGGTGAGTGTTCAGTGAGCGTTCGGCAGGTTTTGCGGTGAGTGTTCTGCGGGTTTGCGGCAAGTATTCCCTGCACTACGGGGGCCCTGCGGTACTTGCTGAATACACCGCAGGGTCGGCGAACTAGGATCACCGAATGGCCCCGAAAGTGCGGGGAACGAAAAGTCACCGAAAGTGCGGTGACTTTTCGAATCTCTTTGAATAACCCTGTAACCGAGTATCATGGTAGATGTAGTTCTAAAACATCTGGATGTCCAAGGTTGGACATCACTGCTTTACACCATCTCTTCTGCACACCAACAATTATCATTCATGTGAATGCCACCAAGTATATACAAAATGTATTGCAAGGAACTTCAAGAAAAGACATGGAACTTTATTTGAGAAAATCATGCAGGACTTTAAAATGTGTAGCAATCTTGGGGCAATAATTCAGGAAATGTTTTTGCATGATTTAGGAAATCCAGTAATACAAGTAATTTCTTTGCCACGCTGTAATTTTAGAGTATAATCACATAATGATGGGAATTTATTTGAAGGCTTTTATTGCAAAGATTGACATGAAATGGGAATACAATGGAGGAATCTGTGATATACAGATTACTGCAAAGCCTCCAGCTCCGAACAAGATACGATCACCTTTACCTCCTTTCACAACAACGCCCTGTGAATAATATGTATCTATTAATTTCTATATAACCGGATTAAAAAAAATACTGTTTAAGATGATTGTACTTTTTTTATTAAGTCAAATAATTCATATGTAGAGAATATTTTCTTAAATTATATCATAAAGAATACCAGCAGCAATGCATCACTTCACTAAGCATAGAAGCAGTAACAGGTTTGCAGTAGCAAGCTATCAGGAGCCTAATCTTGCTCCAAGCAGAATAGTGCCCTTGCTTTGAAGTGGGGATTTTGCCTGCTCCCTGGTCATCACCAATGAATACATAATAACAAAGAAAGCAGTAAAAGCCCCCAAGTATACGATCTCGTTTACATCCGGCACCTACCCAACATCACCAGGTTTAAAGGATTCTGAAACATGGTTTAACAGCCTCTTACTTTGTGCATGATTCACTCATATAAATTATTCTTATTATATTATTAATATTGCTATTATTATTATATGGTCCTGTCTATGTGTCACTTATCAAACAGCCATAATCTCCCCATATTTCTTTCTCTAAGCCAATGGTTCCCATCGCCGGTCCTCAATTCTTCCTAACAGGCCAGATATTAAGGATTCCCTTGGAGAAATGCAGACTGAATCCTGCAATCACTGAGCAGCAAATCATATCCCCTGTGCTGTGCTTTAGAAATCTGGCAAACCTAGCCCACTAGAGGTACCTCATGACTAGGGTTGAGAACCACTGCTCCAAGCAACTTCCTTAGGCTTATTGTTCCCTATTTATTTTCAATTCAAATCGTTTACCCTCTCATTCCCTTTACTCCTTCTTTTCACAGATTAATTTGTTTTGCCAAACCAGTTATAAATGGACTACCAGTACGAATCCGCAAATCCTTTGCCTTGAATGGTATCACAGTGCGCAGTCTGCATAGCCTTCTTGCAGCGGGTATGATGCAATTCTAATGACCTGTTTTCCTCAAAAAATATTGTTGGTTTTTCACCAATATTTTGTTATAAATAAAAGCTGAATCAAACTGAAAAAGTCCGACATGGCTGAAAATCGTGATACATGGTGTTCCAATAAAGCTGGTCAGTAAAGCCCCCAAGAAAGCATATGCCGGTCATATTGATATTTGAAAAATATCATGTCTATTTGAATGTTCAATGTTTAAATGAGGGTTCAGTCAGGTTTTCTATGTTTTCCTGACTTAAAAACATTTATCTACCACCATTCAGCACTTCAGTTTACCAATAAATAATAAAAAAAACAAACGCTAAAGCCGAAATGTCCATTAGCGAATTTAGGTGCAATTGCCAATATTTGAGTGTCATTTTTATCAGGAATTGAAATGACAGTATGCCTTTAATTAAATCTCCAGAACCAATATGGCCAAATCGGGATTGAAAATGTGTGGGGAATCTAGACGCCTTAAATCGAGGGTTTCCAATAATTTTCTTATACCGTGTATTGTATTAAATATAATATCTAGGGTTCATAATGCTTACTGTTTAGTTTGAAATTAATATCTTCTATGAGTGGAATATTATAGGATATGCTGCTGGGTATAGCCTTGTTTTATTAACATTTAATTTTCCCATGAGTATAATTTTTTTTTCCAAGAACCATAAACCTACAGTTTTTCCTGCTGGTTTAATCTGTAAATAAAATAAGGTGTATTACTCGTTTACAGCAAGTAGTCCCGCTTTGTTGTTCCTCTCTATATTGATGTTTTTCACTTGTCCAAGCGAAGAAAGGACAAATGAAACAACTAAAGTAATAGAGCAAATCATTGAAGTGTAAAATGGGAGAAAACAAGACATTAAATGATAAGACTAAACTTTTATTTCCTATCTAAAAACGGAGTAAAAATAAAGCGGTAAACCAATATTAAATAAGGAGTTTGCTATGCGTCTCTTTGCACCACAACTTGAAAAGAAAAAAACAAAACTAGCGCCAGTACGGTTAACCAGCTTTATACACCACATACGCTTAACCCGATAGTGAAGAAGAAGTCTTGACCTGTCAGTATATCAACATTGCATCTCCTAATCTGATTTTGTGTAGGGGAAAGCCAACAGCCTTAAAATAATTGCAAAGGACTCATGCTCATGTACTGGCAATAAGGATATTGCTGTTGATCTGAGGTGACATGAAGACAGCCAGAAAAACACAGCCTTGTCTCACCAGCTGTTAAATAGGTAGCAAATCTGCTTCCCAACAGGGAGGAAACTCTCAAAGGAAAGATTGACTATTCCGTTTAAGTCGTTACTTTACTTAAAAAGCTATTTAAATACATTATTCACCTGGAACACTTTTGACAAGTACAATTACAAGAGAAAAGATTTGGGAAATAAAATGTAGAGAGCAAATATAGTATACACTAGCATTCTGCATTCGATGTATTGAAGAAGGAACTGACTGAGTACACACAATAATGTATATATTTATGTTACTTAAAACAGGAAGTCCAAGGTATCGCCAATTACAGCGGTCCATAAAAGGTATCTTGAAATCAAGTCTACCTAAGTAATAGCTTAATGACATGATACCTAATAAAGTAATAGTTTAGTGACGTGATACCTAATAAAGTAATAGCTTAATGACATGATACCTAATAAAGTAATAGCTTAATGACATGATACCTAATAAAGTAATAGCTTAATGACATGATACCTGATAAAGTAATAGTTTCGTGACATGGTTATGTATACCAGTTATAAAATAACACATTTTTTTACTCAAATGACCATCTTAATATAATGTTTTTTTATTGATTTGCTCATAAAACTGTTAAAACAAATTCACTGCATATTACTGTAAATACTGTAAAACATTTAACCCATCAATATTAAGAGGAACCTCATGTCAATGAGTAATAAAGAGTTTGGGGTTATTCACAAAGCACCGTTGTCTCGCGGCAGTTTTCCATACTCTAAATAAACATGCAAAAATCCTCTTTCTTGCACCTCTGGTAAACTTTAGCTACCTAGAAAAGTAAAACTTTCAGTTCTAGTCAAAGAAAGGTGAAAATCAGGAGAACTGGCAGGAGAAGAGAACAATGTAGACCAAATAGCCGATTTGGAAAGTGAGATAAATTGGAGAATTGTTCTGGTTTGGACATTTTGACCTGGATTTTTCACTTCTCCAGTCATTCTCCTGAGTTTCACCTTTCTTTGAATAGACCTGTTAGGCTACTGAAGTCAATGTTGCTTCAAACAATGGTAAGTAACAGTAGCACCATTTTTCTGCTTTACAAAAGGGTTAACTATTGTCTATTCTCAGTTCCCAGTTGTTATACAAAATGTTTCTACTTCAGTGGATACATTTCCCCCACTTGAAATTGGCAACCTGCCAGGAAACTGCAGGGGAAATGTATGAGAATAGCAGAGGCCTGAAGGAGAACTGAATCAACATAGAGAAATAGATTGAATTTACTTTGAAAGACAGAACTTTAATTGTTGTCAATTTGAGTATTAGCAATAGGTTTTTTATATCCTATATAAATGTTGTCACCCCCAAACCAATTCAATTGCAATTCTAGTGAAATGAGGTTTCTACGTCCCCTAGAGACTTCCTTCCCTGCGGTGTATAACAGTGGTTCCCATCCCTGGTCCTTGAGTACCGTAACCCTAACAGGCCAGGTTTGCCAGATATCTGATAGGCTTGTGCACCGATTTTTTTTTTCGGTTCGATTCGGTTCGATTTGTTCGGATGTTTAAAATTTTCGATTCGGCTCGTTTCGACCGATTTCTGTTTCGATTCGGTTCGGCTCGTTTTTCGTGTACATTTTTTTTCCGAATATCGACCATTTTTCGTGTTTTCGGGTCACTTTGCTCGTTTTTTGTATCGATTTTTCGGAAATTTCGGAAATTTTCGTTTTTTCGGAACGTCTGTTCTCCTCGTTTCAAAGTGTCTACGATAATTCTGGCGATTCTATCGTGTTTTTTTTTATTAAATAAAGATCCTTTTTTTCTTATGAATAATTGAATATACATTTCACAACTTTATTTAATCATATTAAAATGGTATGAAAGCCAAAGAACAAAAAAATGAACAAAACGATTTAAAAAACGCTAAACTGACCCGAATGCCACAAGAAACAAGTGATACGCATTTACAAATACAAAATTTACAGAATCAGCGATATAACCGATAATAGTTAAATATACGATGTCCAGAATTACCGAAATGGAACCGAAATCACGAATGGAACCGAAATCATGAATAGAGCAAAAATAAATTTCGATTTGACACATTTCAAGTCCATTCGAAAAATCCGAAAATTTTTCGTGTCGGCTCGGAAAACTTTTCGGATCTATCGGTTTTCGGGTCCGACCCGATTCGGAAATTTGGCCGAATCCGAAGACACGAATCGGGAAATTTCGTGAAAATTCCGAAATTCCGAAACCCGAAACGCACATCCCTAATATCTGAAGCACAGCACAGGTGATATGATTCGCTGCTCAGGGATTACAGAATTCAGTCTGCATTTCCCCCAAGTGATCTGTAAAATCTGGCCTGGATGAGGCCTGGATAAAGCAATTCATTGATTAAGATGTGATTTACTGAAAGTGCTACCCTGCTCTAAGTAAAAGCACCTATGAAGTAATATGTTTCAAGGAGTTGTAGTGAATGAGAAGATGTTTCTTTAATTATAAGATGAAAACTATGAACTAAGTTTCTAAAATAGAATTCAAAGATAATTAGCAGTTTTAAGCCACGAGTAAGAAAATAGGATTTCAGATAAAGAACCTGATTTTTAGAGACAGAGGGCCCTATTCCATAGTGAATGGTAACGATAGCGTTTGGATGTGTAAGCGTTATCGCTAGGATAAGTGTCTTTAACACATATACATACACACATATTACCTTCCTGACTCTAAAGCCGTAATAAAATCACTTAGCACATCAGTGATTGCACTAGCTTCCGCAAGCTTACTGTTGGTTTGCGCATCCTATGCTTAACATGGGGAGCACAATCATTAATTAGAGTTAAGTAAGGTATTACAAAGTGCTAACACTAATTACCGTCAGGACACTCAAGGCAAAAGTTTAGCTACTCCTGACAGCTGTTGCTAAATGATTCCACGTTTGCAAAATCATTTAGCACCCAATAAACCCCCCAATAAATCCGATACTAACCTCTCATCCCAACGGCGAGAACAGTGGCCCGATCCTCTGCTTCTCCTGGCCGAGAGCAGAGTGCAGGCATGTATTGGCCATCGGGACTACCGGGAGATGACCAGTGGGTCCATGGCTCAGTGGTCCAGGGTGCCATCCATGCCTCGGCCTGGCCGCCGGCCGAGCCCGGGGATTGCCTGGGCCTGGCCGCCCACCAAGCCTAGAATTGCCTCTGCCTGGCCACCGGCCGGGCCTGGGGATCGCCTGGGTCTGGCTGCCGGCTGAGCCTGGGGATCACCTGGGTCTGGCTGCTGGCCAAGCCAGGGGGTGCCTTTTTTTTTTTTTTTAAACACTGCTCTTTTTTATATTTTGAAAAAACACTTTGTTTTGAGGGTTTGTGAGGGTTCTAAGAATGAATAGCAGCACTTGTTACTCTTTATTTTGTAATTTTTTTAAAGATCTTTTTGTACTATTAGACATTTTTGTTTTTTAATTTTAAAAGACTTTTTAATTTTGTAACAGATTTTTATTATTTTTTAATTGACCTTTTTTATTATTTAGACAAATTGTTATGTATTTAAGCTCCTATTAGGAGAATAGGAGATTTTATTTTCAGTTCAGAGGAATTTACCAATGCCAATTCGGTGCGATTCAGTAGTTATTGGCGCAATTCGGCGATTTTCACCGACGTCCGTCAACTGTTTCAGCGACTCCAGTTTCAGCAAAACACTGGAACATTCACTAAATAGTGAATTCATTGTAGTTTCGGTGAAATTTTTATCAATGAAGAGCGCCGAAATGCGGCGAAACACAAAGCACCGAAATTGCACGCAATTTAAAATAACATAAAACATGTTTTCATTTCATTAAATGCAAAAAAACTCCAAACAAAATCTTTAGCTCCAGCCCATAGAGATCTTAATACAGCCCTGTGTGTTTGCATATCGGAATGAGCCGGTCTGGATGAAGTCCAGGGTTGATTTTCTGTCTCAGTCAAGCCCTGGGTGAGTGAGACTGGGGACTCCGTGATCACTCTGTGGCGCTGTGGGATCTTGCGAAAGCGAGAGTCCTATGGACTCCATGAAGTGATACTCGCAACAGTGTAGAAGTGCTACCGCGAGTATCCCAGTGGGTAGCGCTGCGTTCCGGGGCAAGGTGCAGAGGTAGCGCCTGCTCTGGGATGTCGCACTAAAATGGGGAGGCTACGGGGAAAGCTGCAGGTGCAGAGTAGGGAGTAGGGCCCAGAATTTTTTAATTTCTCCAAATATCCAAGTCACCAGAGTAGGATTTTTTTTTTGTTTTCAGTTCAATTTAGGCTTATATTTTGCAAGATATTTGTTCAACACAGATCTCTACTTCATGGATTACCTCAACATATTTTGCAATATTGTTTCAATACATTTATAATGGCATATGTATGTAATGCTACACTGTGTAAATCTCCTATAGTTAATATTATATCAAATGTATCTGTATATTGTCCAAAATGAAGCGTTAAACATATCAAGTGTTAAATACAATATGAGACAAATATAAGCATTAAAACATCTATATATAAGTAAAAAAATATCCACGAGAATTAAAAAAATAAATAAAATGACCATAATCTTAAATGCTGTTTTCTTCATCTTTTTGGTAAAACATGAGTTTGCAAAAGTATGATTTAAATCCGCACAAAGAGAACCACCCAAGAAACATAGCCAAAATTTCCAGAGAAATAGTCCATTTTATTCTGCAAGGCTAAGCACTGACGTTTGCTGAAGGAAAAAGCGTCAAATTCTTTTCAACTTCTCCCTCTCTCTCTCTTTGTTTCCTAGAGCCATAGTTGATTAAAAAAAAAAGATTTTATAAACCTACGGTTAATCCACGGCTTGTATTGTGCTATCCATCTGCAAAAATCTCAGTCCAATAAACTTTAATGTCAATCCATTTTACATTGAATTGTTCACTTTGAGATCCGCAATTAAGCCACATTCATTTCCAATTACTAATAGGAAGGAAACGTTTAGTAGAATAAATTGTTCCTGCATCATAATCCCCTGAAAAATGTTATAACAAAAGTACGAGAAATTAAACTAAAATATATACTTGCAGAAAAATGCAATTAAAACTACGGTTCTTCTATCCCCTTGTTTCATGTTACACGTTTCAGGTTCTTTCAATTAGTGATGAAAAAGTATTCCGCAACAGTAATGTTACAAATGCACATTCTTAAGATTCAGGTTTTAACGTTGTAGAATTTGTTCTTCACTCCGTAGCTGTTAAGTGTTTTAATTGTGTTTTCCCTTTTCATTATCCAAATTGAACATTCAGGTTTCTGAAAAGGCTATGAACCTAGAAATTTTCTTGGAACTAAATAATAATAATAATAATAATAAAACCAAAAAAATATACTTACCGGTCTATTCACTAAAAAGTGAAACTCAGGAGAATTGTCAGGAGACAAGAACAATCTAAAGCAAATAGCATATTTGGAAAGTGAGATAAATGGGAGAATTTTTCTGGTTTGGCTATTTTGACCTGTACTTTTCACTTCTCCTGGCAATTCTCCGAGTTTCACCTTTAGTGAATAGACCTGTCAGTGTTTTGTATTTTAGAGATCATTGAAAAAGAATAGAATTTGCACCGGGGGGGAGGGGGATGTTGAGTGGTAACACCTTGGAACGCAGTTACCCCAAAATTTTTGAAGAGGACTGATTTGGCTGATGTACAGGAATGCTACAATATCGTTCTATTCAGCCACAATTTTAAAAATGTCCATAAATATAGACGAGCACATGGAGATATCCACTCACAAACTACCCTCATACTATAGGACGAGGGCCCCTTGGATAGCCCACATGGGTCCCTCGGCAGTGGCCCAATTTCTTCCTCTTTGGAGTGGGGCTATATCTGTGCTCCGCCGCCACATTTTTTTTAATGTTTTTTTTATATTAATAATTTTTATTTTGAAATAAAGCCAGCCAGACAAAGCACTAGAAAATGGCCTCGCAGGGCCAAAATACGTGTCTTAAAGAAAAGAATAAGGTCGTGCAGGACCATAACTTGTCATCTATGAAAGCATATAGAAAAGTTATCGTAAATGTAAACTAGTCACCTGATGGTATGGTATAGAAATATTAACGAAGGGAAAGAAATAAGCTGGAAAAGTCAAACAATAGTGAAGGGAGGGGGGAGGACAGGGCGAAAGAAAAGGGGGACAGAAGCCAAAATAAAAGTCATCTGATGTGACTAGCAAAATAGTCCTCGGAGATGGCCCAAAAAGAAAATTTAGGGAAGGGGGGGGGTATAAAAAAAGAATATGAAGGAAAGTCCTCACAAAACGGCCGAAGAAAAAAAAGGGGGGGGAAGAAAAATACTCAGTCCTCAAAAACTATCCTGAGTAGGATCTTCAGCGTGGGAGTAAAGGGGGTGACATCGCATGAAAGGGAGCTAGGCTACGTGGTTGGGCCTCGAAATAGCGGTCGCGTTGGGCAGAGCCTCCTCAACCGGTGTCCAGTAAGAAGGCCGTGTGGTGCACCCCTCCGGATCCATCCTCCTCTTGTGGCAGCTGCAGGGCAAAGAGAACCCAGAGTACTCCATGGCTGGTGCAATTCCACAGGTCCAAGGCCTACACCACCTCCCCTCCGAGGACGTCCCAGCATAGGGCAGAATCACCTCCACCGCAATCTGCCTGGGGGTGTCCGGCCTCCACCGGCCAGGGACCACCGTTGCAACCCCCAACGTAGCCACCGCTTGCACTCCCACTCCACACGGAGCAGCGATCACCTCTGCAGGCAGAGGAATCGCCAACAGCACGGTATCCGTACCACCATCGACGCAGCATCCGCCGTACTCGTCTAGTGGATCATCAGCCACCATCTCAGCCACCTTGAGGACCTCTGTGCATGTGGCCAACGAGCCATCCACCTCCACTTCACCATCCACAAACTCCACCATCTGATCGTCCCTCAGTATGGCCATCATCTGACGCCATGCGCCGCGTGTGAGCGGGCACTCATCATCCCCGGGTACCTGTCCCATAAAGGCCTCAAGGTGCTCCAGCTCTTCTCCCAGGTTCCTGATGGGGGGTGGGAGAACAATCTGCCCCTGGTCCGATCCCCCTCCTTCCGTCTTCGTTACGGGGATAGCTGCTGCCATAGTAAGTCGAAGGCCCTCCATCCTCACTGAGAGCAGCAGCCGTACACCCAGCGGGGACAAGTGTGGGCAAAGTGCCATAGACGTACCAGGGTATAGGCCGCAAGATGGCCAACCTCAGGGCCTGTCCAAAGGTCGAGATCTCCACCAAATTCAGCTAGGCTCCGGAGGGGGGGCCAGAATGCGCTCCGGAGTCTGCCACCCAATGACCGGTCCAGCAGGGTCTCTTAGGGTAAATTCACAGGGAAATCTGGGCAGAAATCCCCTTTATCTGCGGAGTCCAACAGAGCTCCTAGAAAACGTGTCTGCTTCCCCATGTGGCTGGCCACGCCCCCCACCGCCGCCACATTTTGTAAGGTTTTTGGCCTCATGCTTCTGCATTGCATGTATTACCCACCACTCCCCACTTGCAGCACCTCTCTTCTTTTCTCTTCTCCTCTTTCCCCCCTGCACTGTCTCTTTGGGGCCTTTCTATGGGGGGTTTGCTAAAATTCACGTAATTTCAACCCAAAAAATTGTAACGCGTTCCCATTTCTAATTTTTTTAACAAGCACACCAGAGAAAATATAACCGCAAAGGTTCGCATGATAAAATGTGAAAAAAAACACTTTACATGCTGTAGATTATTGAAAATTCAAATTTTATTGCATTTTTTGTTATAATATTCAGGCAGGACATGATGTATACATATAATAATGATATATTATGAATCTTCTGAGTCTGCCGGAAAGAACTATATATAATTTGTCTGGGTCGTATAATAAAATGTGACTTCAAATTGCGTTTAAATATGATGAACGAAAGCGGTAAAAATTAGCTCATCACACCGGGGTGAAATGGCTCATCAGCGAAAGGGTTAACAATGTTTATAGTTTCACAACAGCAAAATTTACAAAGTGTACAAATGACAAAAACAAAGAGACAGACACAATTACCACACGCATGGAATACATTATAAGACTCAATTTGAAGCAGAGAGGTAGACCTTGCTTGTGTCTAGGGATGAGCCGAACGCCCCCGTTTTCGGTTCGCATTCGAACTCGAACAATTTCAAAAGCTCGAGTTCGAACACGAACCAAACTCAATGTAAGTCAATTGGACCCGAAAGTTCGATTTTTAGAGTGCCCTCCAAGAGGGCATATATGCTAGATATTTGCCATAAAAGGTGTATGGGGGTCCCAGGAAACAAGGACAAAAAGTTGTAAAAAAAACATTTTTAAAGGAACAGTGAGTTTTCCATGAAATAAAGGTTAAGAATAAAAACGAAAAATTCCTTCAAATATCGTGCCTAGGAGGTCCCCATAACCTGCCCGTGAAGTGGCGGATTTGTAGGATGTATAGAAACATTTAAAAACAAAAAAATGACATTTCAAATGACGGTAACTCATAAACAACTGCTTTGGGCGGCAGCCTGTATGGAAAGAGGAGACATTTTAGGACAGGCAGAACAAGTTTAGTGATTCTTTTGGCTAAATTATGGTGAAACTTATGCAGGCTTTGGATGAAAGTAACAATAGGTGCTTTAAAATTGGGCCTTTAGTGTCAGCAACAGTGCCATCGCACCGTAACCCCTCTGTGGTATTGTGGAAGAGTGCAGTGGTGGACCCTGCGGTCAAATATTAAAATGATATGAATCTAGTATAGGCGTCAGTGGCAGTGCACCCAAATATTGTGCCTTTGGTGGCAGCAAGTGCCTTCACACCGTAACCCCTCTGTGGTATTCTGGAAGAGTGCAATGTGGACCCTGCGATCAAATATTAAAATTATATGAATCTGGTATAGGTGTCATTGGCAGTGCACCCAAATATTTTGCCTTTGGTGGCAGCAAGTGCCTTCACACCGTAACCCCTCTGAGGTATTGTGGAAGAGTGCAGTGGTGGAGGTTTTGGTAATGCAGAAGAGATCCCCGTTCTATTCAGTTACATCAGTGTCACGGTTCCCAGATCCCACCACGCAGTACTTAACACCCCACACTCCACAGAGCCCAGAAGCTACCAAACAGAGTAGCCGTGAAAGATCTCTAACTGTCTGGTCCTTAGAATTGGCCAGGTAAAGTAGCTAGACAGAAAGGGTTAACAACACGGGGAGTAGTCAGCCGAGCCAGAATCAGGAATACAGAGTTCAGAATGGTCAAATGGAATAGCCGGGTCGATATCAGAGCAGTGGCGTAGTACAAGAAAATGGTCTAGGGCAACAGAAGGCAGAATAGTCAGAAACAAGCAGAGGTCAATAACGGGTTAATTCAATATAGCAGTCAGGTACAAGGTGCTCAGGTATGGATAACCACGATCTGGCAACTGCTGAGAATACACTGAGGGTTTTTAAAGCCCTTCACCAGGCCACGCCCCCCACTCAAGCCGCGCCTCATGCAACCACCTCCCTGCCTGTCTCCATTTAAACCGGGCATTGGTCAGCGAGCAGCATCAGACATGCTGCCCTCAAGCACACAGGTAGGGCTGGAAGCTCCCAACGTTACACATCAGCAGCTATAACAAAACAGGGTCAGCAATGTTTAGGCACTTGTACTGCGCTACTGTATATGGTGAGAATCGGCGCACACCAGTAGCAACAGGAAGCAAACAGAACAGGCAGGGAATACACAGAGAGAATAGTCAAATGGCAGGCAAAGTCGGCAACAGATCGGGTCCTCAGAACAAGCAGGGTCAGGAACAAGTATACAAACTGATTCGGTAAGCTAGCGATGCAGGAATAAAGGCTGAGACACACTGAGCGTGTAGCGACGCACAGCATAGCGAAGCGAAGAGAAGCAAACATTTTGCAGGCTTGACTTCACTCTGCCCCGCCTCACAGCGTGTCTACACTGCATTACGTTTGCTTCTCACCGCACTGGACAGGAATCCACTAACTAAATTAAAATGTACACACAAAACCGTTTTATTTTCACAAAGCACATGTTATATAGGCAAAAAAAAGTTTCTACTGAATAAAATACATCAAAAATTACTGTTAATTTAATAGGAATAGTATAAAAACATAAAAAAAAGGTAACCCTGATCATATATGTTATAGGGACACGGAGCGCTGTGTATAGAGTAGGGATGCGTTGATACCACCAGGGCCGACGCTAATGTAAGGCAGCACAGGCAGCCATCTTACTGTCCTGGCTTGTTGTCAGTGTGAGAGGCGGAAAAATTCTGTTTTTAAAATACCGGAAGCGGAGCTATGAATGATCTTCAGACATCAACCAGGGGCCCAGCCGCGCACTCTCAAACCGATGCAGTGTGCCTGCCTCAGTCCCACATTCTAAACATGAGCAGGCACACTACATAATTCGGCACCGCCCCCTCACGTGACATGCATAGCCAGGGCACCCAGCAGCAGAAAAGCCTGGAGGGCAAACCCCAAAGCTTAGGGTGCGGCCTCAGCCTGGGTGCTTCCACTGTAGTGTGAAGGAGGACTGGGCAGAGAGGCCGAGAGAAGATTTTTAAAAGGTTTGAATAAACTGAGGGAGGGGGTGTGTGTGTGTAATGTTCTGCTCGGGGGGGTTTAATGTTCTGCTCGGGGGTGTAATGTTTTGCTGGGGGTGTAATGTTTTGCTGGCAGGGGTAATGTTCTGCTGGGGGGTGTAATGTTTTGCTGGGAGGGGTAAAGTTTTGCTGGGGGAGTAATGTTTTGCTGGGGGGTATAATGTTTTGCTGAGGGTATAATGTTTTGCTGGGGGTAATGTTTTGCTTGGAGTAATGTTTTGCCGGGGGTATAATGTTTTTTCGGGGGGGTAATGTTCTGCTCAGGGGGTGTAATGTTCTGCTCAGGGGGTTAATGTTTTGCTGGGAGGGGTAATGTTCTGCTCGGGGGGTATAATATTTTGCTGGGGGGTATAATGTTTTGCTGGGGGGGTATAATGTTTTGCTGGGGGGGTATAATGTTTTGCTGGGGGTAATGTTTTGCTTGGAGTAATGTTTTGCCGGGAGTATAATGTTTTTTGCGGGGGGGTAATGTTCTGCTCAGGGGGTGTAATGTTCTGCTCAGGGGGTTAATGTTTTGCTGGGGGGTATAATGTTTTGCTGGGGGGTATAATGTTTTGCTGGGGGTATAATGTTTTGCTGGGGGTAATGTTTTGCTTGGAGTAATGTTTTGCCGGGGGTATAATGTTTTTTGCGGGGGGGTAATGTTCTGCTCAGGGGGTGTAATGTTCTGCTCAGGGGGTTAATGTTTTGCTGGGGGTAATGTTCTGCTCGGGGGTATAATGTTTTGCTGGGGGGTATAATGTTTTGCTGGGGGGTATAATATTTTGCTGGGGGTGTAATGTTTTGCTGGGGGTGTAATGTTTTGCTGGGGGGTGTGTGTGTGTAATGTTCTGCTGGGGGGTGTAATGTTTTGCTGGGGGTGTAATGTTTTGCTGGGGGTGTAATGTTCTGCTGGGGGTGTGTGCGAATGTTCTGCTGGGGGGTGTAATGTTTTGCTGGGGGTGTAATGTTTTGCTGGGGGTGTAATGTTCTGCTGGGGAGGTGTGTGTGTAATCTTCTGCTGGGGGTGTGTGTAATGTTCTGCTGGGGGGTGTGTGTAATGTTCTGCTGGGGGTGTGTGTAATGTTCTGCTGGGGGTGTGTGTAATGTGCTGCTGGGGTGTGTGTAATGTTCTGCTGGGTGTGTGAGTGTGTGTGTGTGTGTGTGTGTAATGTTCTGCCTGAGGGGTTTGAGTAAACTGATATCGGTACATTACTGTGAGGTTTATTGCTGTGGAGCTCTGTGATACGCTCATACACACTGCACATTACTGTGAGTTTTATTGTTGCGGAGCTCTGTGATACAGTAATGGGCAGTGTGTGTGATTGTGAGTTTTATTGCTGTGGAGCTCATTGATACTTTCATACACACAAACTGAACATTACTGTGAGGTTTATGGCTGTGGCGCTCTGTGATATGCTCATACACAGCGCACATTACTCTGAGTTTTATTGCTGTGGAGCTCTGTCATAAGCTCATACACAGCGCACATTACTGTGACTTTTATTGCTGTGGAGCTCTGTCATACGCTCATACACAGCGCACATTACTGTGAGTTTTATTGCTGTGGAGCTCTGTCATACGCTAAATGAAATGAATTTAAGGGGGGAGGGGGTGAAAGTAATTGAAGGGGAAAAATGAATTAAGGGGAAGACCTGGAGTCGGACAGTGGACCACAGCAACAGAGTGAGAGTGGTAGGTAGCAGGATCAAAGGGAAACACTGGGAGTGGCAGGCAGTTTGAAATATGTGGGTATATTGACACAGCAGGACCAGGGGGCACCACCAGGCCACATTGCAAATTTGTGCAGTGCCTGGTGCCCCTCCTATGCCACATTTCCAAAGGAGGGGACCACAGATTCTGTAGATTGGCCCTGTGGCACAGGAGGGGCACAGGCACAGCATAGATTGGCAATGTGTGAGGACCCAAACACTCCCGATTGGCATGGCACCGATTGGGTGGAGGGGGGCACCAAAACGCAACTTCGCCTTACTAAACAAAAATGCTTGCACTGGCCCTGGATACCACACACAGACATATTATTATTATTATTATTATTCTTTATTTATAAAGCGCCAGCATATTCCGCAGCGCTGTACAATAAGCACAGTATAGACAGGGTTACAATACATTGAACAACATTTGACAAACAGTACAGGAGGAGATGAGGGCCCTATTCCCGTAGGAACTCACAATCTAGGAGGGTTGGGGTTGGAAACAGGAGGAGAGGACTGTAAGGTGAGAGTGATTGATGGTTGCATCAGTGAGTTGGGTGGTAGGCTTCCCTAAATAGGAATGTTTTCAGGGAGCGTTTGAAGGAAGAGAAGTTAGGGGAAAGTCTGACAGCACGAGGGAGAGCGTTCCAGAGAGTGGGGGCTGCGCGTGAGAAATCCTGCAGTCTATCATGGGAAGAGGTGATGCGGGGAGAAGCTAGGCGCAGGTCACTGTTTGACCTTAGGGAGCGGGCTGGGGTGTATTTGGTGATTAGTGAGGACAGGTAGTGGGGCGCTGAGTTAGTGAGGGTTTTGTAGGTAAGGATAAGGATTTTGAACTTAATTCTGCAGTGGATGGGGAGCCAGTGAAGGGACTCGCAGAGGGGAGCGGCAGAGACAGAGCGGCGGGTGAGGTGAATTAGCCTGGCGGAGGCGTTCAGGATGGATTGTAGGGGGAGAGGCGGGACAGAGGGAGGCCAGATAAGAGATTATTGCAATAGTCGAGTCGGGAGATTACCAGGGCGTGTATGAGTTGTTTTGTGGTGACAGCGGTAAGAAATGGCCGAATTCTGGAAATATTACGCAGTTGGTATCGGCAGGAGGAGGAAAGAGACTTGATGTGAGGGATGAAGGAAAGAGCAGAGTCCAGTGTAACTCCAAGACAGCGAACTTGGTTTGATGGGGAGATGGTGATACCCTCCACCGTGATAGAGAAGTCAGGAGGTGGGGAGGCATTAGAGGGAGGAATAAGTAGGAGCTCAGTCTTTGACATGTTGATCTTTAGGTGGTGGGAGGCCATCCAGGAGGAGATGCCAGATAAACAGTCACTGACTTTTGAAAGGACAGGGGGAGAGAGATCAGGGGTAGAGAGGTAGATCTGAGTGTCATCAGCGTAGAGGTGGTAATTAAAGCCAAAGCTGTTGATGATTTTGCCCAGGGAGGAGGTGTAGATGGAAAAGAGCAGAGGACCAAGGACAGAGCCTTGAGGTACACCAACAGATAGAGGCAATGAAGAGGAGGAGTTACCAGCAAAGGACACACAGAAGGACCTGTTGGATAAATAGGAGTCAACCCAAGCAAGTGCAGTGTCACCGAGACTCAGAGAGTTGAGGGTCTGTAGAAGGAGGGGTGGTCAACAGTGTCAAAAGCAGCCGAGAGGTCAAGCAGGATGAGAATAGAATAGTGGCCGTGTTTTTTAGCAGTTAGGAGGTCGTTGGTGACTTTGGTGAGGGCAGTTTCAGTTGAGTGTAGGGGACGGAAGCCAGATTGCAGGGGGTCAAGTAGGGAATTGGAGGACAGGAAGAGGGAGAGGCGGTTGAAGACTAGTTTTTCTAAGAGCTTTGATGTGAAGGGAAGCAGGGATACAGGGCGGTAGTTGGATGGAGAGTTGGTGTCTAGGGATGGTTTCTTTAGTAAAGGGGTAACTAGCGCGTGTTTGAAGGCGGATGGAAAGGAGCCAGTGGAGAGAGATAGGTTGAAGATGTGTGTGAGAGCAGGGTGAGGAGGAGGAGAGGGGAGGAATTAGATGTGAGGGAATGGGGTCGAGCGGGCACGTGGTGAGATGTGAGGAGGACAATAAGGAATTGACTTCCTCCTCAGTGGTTGGGAGGAAGCGGCAGAGGGTGGCAGAGGGGACCTGTGGGAGTGGAGGTGGCAGATAACTATCTTGTGTTGGATGTTGCTTCTGATAGTTAGAGTTTTATTGAGGAAGTAGTCTGCCAGGTCTTGAGCGCTGAAGGCAGCTGAGGGGGAGGTGCAGGTGGGTGGAGGAGGGTGTTGAAGGTGGACCAGAGCCGTTTAGGGTTGGAGGACAGCGTAGATATAAGAGATGAGAAGAAGGATTGTTTGGCCAAGTGGAGGGCAGAGGTGTATGACCGGAGAATAAACTTGAAGTGAACAAAATCAGCTTCAGAGTGGGATTTCCTCCAGGCACGCTCTGCAGTGCGGGAGCATCTTTGCAGGTAGCGAGTTTGGAGGGTGTGCCAGGGCTGAAGCTGGCGGCGTGGGGCCTTGCAGAGTCGAAGAGGAGCAAGAGTGTCTAGAGCAGAGATAAGCGTAGTGTTGTAGTGATTAGTGGCAGCATCAACATGCAGACCTATATATACGTATATATCAACACGCAGATATATATATACACCCACCCACAAACCTCAGACCTTATATACACATATGCACATGGGGGGTGGCATGTGGACAATCTCAACTAAATGCGCGCCTCCCCCCCCCATTTGGCTGATCCCTCCAGAAGAAATGTTGAACCCGACAGAGCAGAGAATATATTTATTATTCTCTGCTCTATCGGGTTCAACATTTCTTATGGAGGGATCAGCCAAATGGGGGAGGGCAATTAGTTGCCAAAATGTGTGTGTAATACAAGTCTGGATATATATATTTATAACAATATAGATATATATCTTATCTATATATATATATATATAAAGCATACCTGCCCTTACCTTCCCCTATAAATTTGCTAAAAATATACACAAAAAAAACAAACCACTGCCTGAGACCCCGCACAGTCTACATGCCACCCCCTCTACCTGGCTGAATGTATCTAATATATATAATTAAATACATTCAGCCAGGTAGAGAAAGAAAAAAAAGTTTTACTTTATGTTCCCGGGGACATTTAAAAGTGTCCTCGGATTTTTTTTTTTAGAAATGTGTCACCTTACCTTAGCCTGGTGGTCAGTGGGGGCTCCCTAGATCCTGGTTGTGGGGGGTGGTCTGCCGTGGCTGCAGGTGCAGTGGCTCCCTCCCTGCGCCGTCTGTCTTTGCCACATGCGCCCGGGCGGATAGCCCGCACAGTCGCAGCTCTGTCATCCAGTGGCCGCATGCTCCTTAAGGGGCTGCCCTCTACAGTGCCTGATTAGAGGGCCGTGTCTGCCTGATGTTTTAGTAACAAGAATGTTTTATCCCATAGGCTTCAATGTTAAAAATATTCCCGTTTTAATTCAATATCTGATAAACCGTTGCTTATAATATTATGCAGTAAAGAGTCTCTTTATCTCTAGATTTTTTAGTATTTTTTAAGGATTTTTTTATACTTTTTTCAAAAAAAAAAATTTTCGAACTTTTGGTGAACGTTCCAAAAAGTTAGAAGTTCGCGAAGTTTCGAACAGCCGATGTTCGATTCGAACTCCGAACAGAACCAAACGCTCATACCTGCTTGTGTCATGCGCTAGAAACTATCGAGAACTAGTAGAAGTAGTAGGCATTCTTCCATCTTGAAAGACAATGGTAGTGCCAAGGACAGTCAGTTAGCTTGAGAGCAGCATCTTATATGGCTCATATGCCCACTCTGGCATGGAAACCGATGCATTTCCTGCAAATGAAATCATAAGAGAGGAAAAGGGGAACAAAAATTGCCCCATATGAACCAGAAATAAGCCAAACCAGAAGGGGATAATATAACCCCAGGGAATTACCCCTTATCGATATTACAAAGAGAAAAGCCAAAAAAGGCTAGGTCTGGTGACAACAATTTAAAAGTAAACATTTATTATTCAATTGCAACACATCAGACATTTTAAAAAACATAAAGAGATCAGTGATAACCTGATGGAATCCTTCTAAATTGTAATGACATACAGTGTTGGTAAATGTTGTGTAGACAGCTGTAGTGTGTATCTTAGAGGGTTAATCCAACAAAAAAGCTGATCATAATCGTCACAATATTTACACCACCATCTGCTCATTTCAGTTATGATATACACGGCCGATTAGCATAGCCATACCTTTGCTCAAAATCAAAACAGGCATATCAATGCCATGTATATTTATACAGCAGGGTTAGGGGATAGGGTATCTATACCTCGGCGGTTCGAGACACCTTCTAACCGTTTGGGGTGAATAAAGGATACAGGTTAGGAAAAAGAAAAACTGCTAAAACCAGGACATAGCACTCGACGCGTTTTGCCACTAAACGTGGCTTTATCAAGAGTGGGGAGCCCCCCATGCCCCTATCTATATTTATATCGGTAATTGTCGAAGCATGTTAATCATCTATATTGGTAAGTTGGCCGCCACTTCCGGGTGTGCGCGCGCATTCATTTGCGTCATAGCGGTGTGCCATTGCAACAAATTAGCGTATTGTGCTAAGGGATCCGGTGTGGGATATGTTGATGTTCATGTAGAAGAGACGCAATATATTAGCTAGAGCAAAGATTTTGTTTAACTGTTTGGATGTCGCATACACATTATCATACAGGGGAAAACCCTATGAGAGACATGCTTAGAAGATATAAAGACTATACAGCAATACAAAATTAAACAAATTATATTAGAGCCAAAATTGCCGCACTCTCCATTTATTCATGTTATCATTACAGCGTAACATTCAATTATAAATTACAATGAAGAACATTCAATCAGTTACGGGAGTGTTTATGCATATACGAATGTATTAGATGGTGGGACACCAGAGTGGTGGCACAATGTGATACAATTTGATGCCGCCACTCTGGTGTCCCACCATCTAATACATTTTATGCCAATCGGTACCATCATGAGAGGTGATAAACATCATTGACTATTATTTCAATACATGAAGTTTCAGCAATGTCTGGAGAAGACAAGAGATGTGAGCAAAAAAATAAAGGCTAGCCTGGTAGATGAATATGGATGCAGAGGATATCCTTTATTATTAATTTATTTCTTTTTTTTCTTGATGAATAAAGAGTGACTTGGAATTACGCATTAGTCTAGCGTTAGTGCTATTTGTATGTATGCTATAGAAAGGAATAGGACATACAAATGCACATTATCCCCATGGAAAATTGTTACCACGCAACTGTGAATAATAAATTGAGCAGGAACAATTGCGCCAGGACCTGCAGCAATTGCCTAAGCTCAGTCTATCATTCATGGTCACCTTGGAATAGGGATGTAGTATATAGTGGAGTACAAAGAAGTAACAACTTGTAATTACTGCCTATTTCTAGTATTAGAAGTAATTTGTGCTTCCTACAAATTGTATAGTCTTCAGAAAAAGTATAAAAGCCACTACTTTACAGCTGGACTTTGCATTAGGCCTAGTGGTAATTTCTGAGCCTTAGGCTGTTGTAAATGCTTGACTTGAAATGGAGATCGCAATTTTCTGCTTCAGTCATATTTGGAGAATTTCCCTTTCTTTTAAAAAAAAAAAAGTGGGGGAACATTAAGGATTAGAGAAAAAATATTAGAGTCTAACTAAAAGTGGAAACCACGAAATGCCACATACATTTCTTTAAAGAAAAGACACTTAACAGCTTAATTGCCTTAATGCATTGTATTTATAGTGATAGAGGAAAATGGTGTCGCGCCTGAGCTCTACCGGGGCAGCTGCAACAACCAGGCGTAGATGTGGAAACACAACAAAATATATATATATACCAGAGGTGCCTTGATGCGGCAGGCGGGCTTAAAACTTCAATGGCTATTCAAGCAAACTAAAACCTCTAATTGTGTTTCGTTTCCCATGGTTTTATAGGGGTAAGCGCAGATGACATTTTTTTTTCTTGTTATGTTTTATACATGTTACTGGGCTGGATACGTCTGGTTGTTGCAGCCGAACCGGTAGGGCTTAGGCGAAACACCATTTTTCTGTATCTATATTTTGTCATGTATCCAGCCAGGACATCTTTGCATCTGCCCCGTACCGTGGTTTTGTTTTCGATCCGAAAGTGGAATTTTTCTGGGCAGGGTATAAAAGAGAACCCACCAGTGTGTCTCATGACTGATAAACAGCATGAGCGTATATTGTTGCTCAGGGAGCAGCTTTTTGGCTTCATTAGATAGGACCTGCCTTACCAGTGGTGCCTTGACGTGGCAGACAGGCTTAAAACATCAAAGGCCATTCAAGCAAACTAAAACCTCTAATTGTGTTTTGTTTCCCATGGTGTTATAGGGGTAAGCGCAAATGACATCTTTTTTTCTTGTTATATTGTATTTATAATGCTGTAATACTGATGCTGTATTTAAAAATGTGTGCATTTATTTTTTTAAATATTAGGCGGTTACTGTTCAATATATTTCTTATTTAATTCACGTACAGTAATAAATGATGGCTAAAGTCTCCTCCGAGATCTCAAAGTTCGGGTACTTGGGTGAATTATCAAATTTCAATTTTTTTTTTCTATTCTGTAATAAATACAGTTACACTACTGCAAATCAAATAAACAGCAAAGGAAAATATTTGTTGAAAATTATTTTACATCTCAATGAAAAATAGTTGGCCCCAGTGGTACAATGGTATTTTGTTGAAATGTTCTTTGAAATGATAGATTTATTTTATTGTGTTGCATGTTAGGGAGAAAAAAAATAGAAATACAAAAATCAATGCCTTCCTGACATAAGCTGCACCAGAAAAGATAGTCAATTGATCAAAAGAAACAAAAAAATTGGAATATTGATCCTCCTGATTTCCAGACAGGGACTAAAAATGATTTGAAGTAAGAGAAAACACCAGTGGTGACAGGCAAAGAGAAAACGAGTGGAAAAGCAGATATTTGTAGTTAAATGCTTTCTACAGCTGGTCTGGGCAATATGTCAGTTGTTTTCTGACTACTGCTCTTATTATCATGAAGTAGCATATGGACCAGAACAAGAGCAATGCATTATTCCAAGCCATGTACTGTCAGGATTATGATTTAAGCATAGAAACACCACTTTGATTTAATAATTTATGGGAGATGTTTTGCTTCATCCTAACCTAAGACAAGAATGCATGTTTTTTAAAAGATATCTTGTGATCTTGAAAGTTCAGAAGATATTTCCTGAATACGGATAACACTAACTGGACCTCCTCCAGTGGAGGTGCATCTGTAGGGGCAGCTGGGGTAGCACCCCACCAGTATCTGTAAGAAATACTAAGAAAATGGTAATTAAAATATTCTGGCAGTGATAATGGCAGCTGATACTGCTTATATATATATATACCCTTCGGGTCCAAGCATCCACTGTACCTGGTCATGACTAGCTCCTAGCTGATGAGGGTCCAATAAACCCGAAACAGCTCTGTCCTAGGAGTGGCTTTGACCAGTTGCATAAACCTTATCTCTGCTAGAAAGCCACAGTATGGCATACCGTTGATTTAAGGGTTCCGTGTAATAACAGACCCAGGATGCATAAAAGTGAGACAGATGTCATTTGCATATCCTACCCAGAATTCCTTGCTGCATATGGGGAATGTGGCACAGGAGCTCTGGGATGCAATTCATCGAATTGCTGTGATGTGCAAGTGGCTTCTGCAATAATAAACACAATATATATATATATATATATAACACCAAGAAAGAACACTCCATATTATTGACCACCTTCCTCAATCATTTTCTGTGAAAAAAAACAGTTTTAAAAATGCTCAAAAAACCTGACTGAGGTAAGATGATGGGGATTCAGTTCACAAAGTTATGATCATATTTTGCTTAGGCCTGTCACAGTCGCCAATGTACCCCATTTTTGACAGGTCCTATCTAACTTGACCGAGTCCGCACTTACAGGATCTACTCACCCTGGAGCTCCCCGGCAGCTCGAGGCCTTTATAGGCTGTCATGGTGGAGCACCTGTGAACAGGGAGGGGTGCACACCAAATGGGAGGTGTCAGCTCTCTACTTATAAAATACAAAACAGCAAAAGGTTGCACTCAACCTCAAAACTAAGCGGGTGCATCTAAGACATCAAATACAAAACACCAAGATATATATATACGAGTATAGAAGTACGTGGTGATACCTTTTTTATAGGACTAACGTTACATTTAAAAGACAATCTAATGTTAGTTCAATAAAAAAGGTATCACTACGCACTGCTATCCTCGTGATTTTGGCATCTGGACTAACACAGCCTATCGAATTTATATATATATATATACACATACATGTTTACGGTAACTCTGTAGGCAAAACTGTGCACATTTTTTTTTTTGGAATATCACTTGTACCATATACTGGATACTGGATGAGGTGGTTTGAAGGTGTGTTTCTTGAAGTTTAATATAGTTGAAATGATCTACATTTCACTTTTTCTTAGCTAAATAGTAAAATATCACAATTATTCTGTTCATATAGAAATAGTTATGAATATTATTTAAATTTACAGTGTTCCTAAGTGTATTTAGTGTGTGACACAACCGTTCTTGCTATATTTAGGGGGTTATTTAGAGAGCACAGAATGTCGCCCACAATTCGGTGCACTGTCGTTCCCCACACTTCCCCGCACTCTGGGGAATCAAATTTCCCCACTCTGGTCCCGGAGTGCAGGAAAAACCTTCCGCAAACCCACCGAACACCCACAGAAAACCCATTGAAAACTGCCGCAAAAGACACGTCTCTCTTTCTCTGCATAACCCCTATAGGGCTAAATTACAATCCTAACACTAAAACGGGGGTGACAGGGAGGAAAAAATGTGCCGCAGTTTTCCCCCATGCGCCCCTGTTTTATCGTGCAATTACAATGAAGGTGCTAAAAAAGCTGCCTGCATTGTTATCGGGCGCAAAGCCCCGGGATGCGCGCGGCAGCATAGGACTCCATTGAGCCAGACGCCGGCGGTCACATGACCTGTCTCGCGAGATCCGGCCAGTCGGCGTAGTGATACGCAGGGGGAAACTGAGGAACTTTTTCCCCCAGTCTCTCCCTGCTCCCGCCAGACGGAGGAGGCAGACGGAACCAAAGTTTTCGCCGCGGGATAGGAGGTGAGTATCTGATCACTTTTTTTATTTTTTTGGATGTGTTAACGGATTCTGTAGAAGCGGAATCTGTTAACGCCAAGTCCTGGCTGTGGTTACCTTTCTGCTAACTGCGGCCGGACGTTAATCAGCGCTAGTAGAGTGTAATCCTAACGCTGACTAACACCTTGCGCTCCCCATGTTACGTATAGGGAGCGCAAAGTACAATAACCTCGTGCTGAAAAGCGCAAGATACTAAACGCAAACGGGTTACTTAACCCGTTAGCGTTTGGATTGTAATATGCAGTGAGCGTTAATGTTAGCACCAGGATTGTAATGTGGCCCATAGTGTTTTATTCTGATAAAGCAAAGTGGTTGGTTCCATACTCATCTCTTAGCCAGTGAAGGGTTTGACGTGTCATCATTTTCAAGCTGTTTTTAAGAAATGTGCCTCACAACAGTGAAACATCTGAAACATAATAAACCTTTTTAGCAGATTTGTAATAAATTATGCCACTTTAACTAACAATGAATTGTCATACTTGAAAACGAGGGAAGGATCAATGTATCCTTCCTGGTAAAATACTTTATAAATAAATAAATAGGTTAAAACAAGGCTAACACAATCTTAGAATCTACCTTCCCCAGACTATTAAAGGACCCAGAGGCTCTGCATACCATAATTTCTATCCATCTGATGTCCTGCGGAATAGACATATTTGTTCCTTTGGTGTCACAGATTTCTTTTTGCAAAACCCTTCCTTTACATAGCTCCCTAACCATAGTTCTTTAACTCTGGGTCCAGTTCATGCATTAAAGAATAACACAGGGTGATGGATAGTTTATTTTGACCTGAGAAGGGCTAGACCAGTGTTAACATCTTCAATGGCTAATAATAACAGTTACAGTTGCAGCTGCAAGTATTTATACAGCACTAATAAATTCCGTAGTGCCATACAACGGCTGAGACAGAATAACAAATATACATACATATAAAACACACAGAACAGTAGGAGAAAGGACCCTGCTCGAGAGCTTACAATCTAAGAGGAGAGGGGTGACACACTTGGTGAGGGTAAAGAATAGGGCATGTGAAGTAGCGGCTGCGTAGGGAGCTGAGTGGGAAGATGGCGAAAGAAATGTCAGTGTGGAGATCATGGAGTGAGCTGATAGGCTTCTTTAAAGTAATGTGTTTTCAGAGACTTCTTGAAGGACTGGAGCGATGGGGAGAGTCTGATGTGGGGGAGGGTGTTCCATAGGAAAGGGGCAGTTCGGAAGACGTCCTGAAGGAGAGAGTTGGGGGTGCGGGTACGAGGAGACGATAACGCCAGATCATTGGCAGAGCAAAGTGGTAGGGACAGGATGTACCTGCATAAGACATTTATACTCTTGCTCAATGGTGTCTCCATCTGCACATGCCACCATCATTTATCAAGTGGGGGCACTGCTTTTAACAACATAGCAATTGGGATATGGATAAATTTAGCTGTAACAGAATGTAGATAATTTTTTTGCACTTTGGAATCAGGTATAACCTTCCTGTGAGTTAGCTGACTATGTCAACATGAAATATACAAAATAATTATGCAAATATGCTATTGATCAAAACCTTTAGGAAGACATGTCTCTTGCCTCCAAAGCCAAGTTCACTGCAAATGTGTTTACTTAATCTTAGCGTAATATATCTTCACCAAAGATTTATTCACTGAGACAGATTTTTGTGATTCAAGAAATTAGTTGGGAATATATTGAATCAAAAATTTCCAAAAACATTTCTTTGGCGACTTCATATGATCCTGCTACAGTGCTGGAAATTGTCAAGTTCATGTGAATACATTGCAAGTGTCATCGGAATGTGAAGTCCTCTAATATCTGAATAATATAAATAATAAGTGAATAATTTAATTTGTTCCACTTATAAAAGCCGGAATAACAGTCATATGTGAGTCTTCATTTCCAACTGGATCATGCATCAAACTGTAACACGGCTCCTCAGCTTTTAAACTTGATACTCTCTTTGATTGATCGGTCAAGATTATTTTTTCCATCCTAGACCTCACCCATAATTAAGTACATCTGTCTCCAACTGTGTGTATCCAAAAATACATGAATCTTGCAACAAACTGTACTAAAGAAATAAAAAAACAAGTAACAATAATTGAATGATCTCTGTTGCCCCTGTTTTCCTATTGACTCAGGTACAGAAATCGATGAAAGTAAATATTTTGCCCCTTTGTGAGTAAATCACAACCTCTTTGCCCACAAATTCTGTGATGCCATCAAATCATATTTGGCTTTAGTTATTTTTCATTTGGCATATGTTAGTTGGCCAACAGAAATGATGCCACTGACTTCGCCCATATGACTCGACCCTTGGCACTGACCAGTTACAGCATCTGGTGTACAGCATGGGCTCTGGAAAATGTCAGTATCCAGCATATATATATGATTCATAACTGTACAGAGTACATTTTGGAAATATGTCTGTGAAAACAGTAGTGTATGTGTGCGAGAGCGAATTTGTGTGTGTGTGTTTCTGTGAATATATTCCTTTTTCTGTAACTGTCAATGTAGTTAATTGGATTAATCAAAAATCAAATAAAATGTTTCCACTGTACCACAGTTCTTCTCATGGACATAAAAAATTACAAGCTACGCAATACACAGTGTTCACACTTTTGTTAATTATTTTCATTCTCAAAGCAGAGCCCAGTATGGTTTTTCATGCATCAGGACACCTCAAACCTTACATTTATCATGGGAATTTGTGACATTCTCACTGAAATTTTTTTACTGCTCAATGCAGATCGAAATGCGACTAAGAGTTGAAAATGTATTGGTTCACTTGAATTCTACTTCTGTTTTTTCCTTTTCTTCTTTTATCGGCACTCTCATGATCCAATGCAGCCCTTTGAGGCCTTCAACTCCATTCACTCCCTACTGCACCTTCTACTCTCACCACAGGTGAAAAGGTTTAAATAATTTTATGGCCAGGATTGATCATTAAAGGAAAAAGCTCTACACACCCATACCCTCTCTACTTGAGAACAATAGATCCCAAGCAAAAATGGAACATACCATAATAAAACATTGGAAAAAAATGAGACATCATAATGTTACTAGTACATAACTGGAGTCGATATAGCATTTCTTTTTCTATAAAAGAAAAATATTGTAAATGTCATTAACACAGTGGAAAGAATAGGCACTCCAGCCTTTTCTCCAAGAACACAATGTGAGGATGGAATGGGGGCCCCAGCCTTTTCTCCAAGAAAACAATGTGAGGATGGAATGGGGGCTCCAGCCTTTTTTCCTAGAACACAATGTGAGGATGAAATGGGGGCTCCAGCCTTTTTTCCTAGAACACAATGTGAGGAATGGGGCTTCAGCCTTTTCTCCTAGAACACAATGTGAGGAATGGGGCTCCAGCCTTTTCTCCTAGAACACAATGTGAGGAATGGGGCCTCCAGCCTTTTCTCCTAGAACACAATGTGAGGAATGGGGCCTCCAGCCTTTTCTCCTAGAACACAATGTGAGGAATGGGGGCTCCAGCCTTTTCTCCTAGAACACAATGTGAGGAATGGGGCCTCCAGCCTTTTCTCCTAGAACACAACACAATGTGAGGAATGGGGGCTCCAGCCTTTTCTCCTAGAACACAATGTGAGGAATGGGGCTCCAGCCTTTTCTCCTAGAACACAATGTGAGGAATGGGGCCTCCAGCATTCTTTCCTATAGCAAGTTTATTGGAGGTACATTTAGAAGCTAGCTTCAAAAAGTCTCACGTGGAGATGAAATGTGGCTTCTAAATCTACCTCCAACAAACCTGCTCCGGGAGAAAAAGATGGAGTGCCTTTTTCTTTCATTGTATACATAATGTTGGAGGGTGCCTCTCCTAGGTGATGTAGCACCCATATATTTCAAATTTTTATTTCCTAATCGATCCATGTTTGGGATATTGATACTCCATTTTTGGGTTGTAATAACAAAATGAAAAGCTTTTATATGTGTAAATGAGTGGCCATCAATGCATATTAAAAACTACAAAAATGGCAATGTTTTATTAGATCTAGAATATAGAGGTCAGATCCAAATGGTATGGTCTTATACAGTTTGAGCATGCACAGCATTCTGGATTTTGGATTCTTACGGATTTGGATGGTGACGCAGCAGGGGTGCTACGATACACTTCACGCTGCACGACCAACATGTATATAGGCTGGGAGACAATGAACAGTCCTTTGCGAGGGTAAATTCCAGGCACTTTCATCCAGCATTTGTTTTTGCAAAGAGTGTTTAAATTTTGACACTTTCAATCACATTGTTTTTTTTTTTACCCCATTCATCAGCTTGTCGGCTTTTTCCTGCGACTGGTCTGCGTTGTGATCGGTGTCTTGTCGGCTTTTTTCGACGTGTTCAGCGTGGTTTTTGCTATGGGTCTGTCAGGTTTTCAGTCGGAGTTCGGCGGGTTTGCAGCAGGTTTTCCCTGCACTCCAGGGACTCTGCGGTGAATGCTGAATCCACCACACGGTGGGGAACTTTGATTCCGCGAAGTGCAGGGAATGAGAGAGCGCCGAAATGTCGGCGACATTTTGGTGATCTCTTCATATCCCTCTAAGACTTGGATAACCCTCCTGTACTGTGATGGAAGATCTTGTCCTGACTCTATGATCATGCTGTGTGTGTGTATTCCAGCCGGACAGCAGCGCTTGCCTCGCACAAGTTGCTGTCCTCCGTTCTTGGGTTCCTCGTCTGTGTGACTATGACAAGTTATGCATGTAGCTCATTGAAACCATTACCCATCCATATGTTGGGCAACACCCAGGGAATAATATGGACAGATAGTAATCGGATGCTGGAAACATTTTATTACAATTATTTTTTCAGTACAGACATTTTACTCTTCTGAGAGCAGAAAAGCATTAGATGGATAAACAAGAAATTAATTCTATATCTCTGGGAGCTGCTGCGTATCTCATTAGCCCAAGGCAATTATGTGATTGTGTAATTAAAACAACCCTGAGTTTCCTAGGAGTTTCTCTGTCACCCCTTTACCTATATAGCAAAAAATGGCTAACCTTCACTTTGCAGACCATTATGAACTACAAATCCCATTTGCTCAGTCATTTAAAAAAATCTGTTAACATACATAACTACTGATCAAGGTTGGCATTCATTGGGTCCTATCCCTTGGTGTGAGCTAAAACGCCATTCCTAAAGATTTTTTTTAGTGCGAGTCGCTAAAACTTAGCAAATAACGGCCTACTAACAGATCACCTTGAACGCAGCAGTCTGTGTACAAGGTCGTTTAACGGACACTAGGGAAACGCTAAGACCTGGGCTGATACCCAGCGATAATGCGGTTGTGTGCAGGACAGAACTGTTTTTTTCCAGTGCAGAGTGCCGGGCCATATCTATTCTCTGCACTCACAAGCTTGTATAAGTATTACCACATCCAGTGAAGAGCCCTCACACCCCTGCATTATTAAAATCCTCCAAGGTGGCCATATCATCCATGTTTATATGCACACATATATTAAGGCTGATGGGCATTGCATGATAAATGCCACCCAACAGAATACAGAATCATTACTACGGATTTAATAGATCCAAAAGGAAGGTCAGGTGAGCAACAATAATTTCTCTGCTGCAGCATATAAACAATACATGTTTCAGGGCAAGACTTATCCATGTGTGCACACGGTCACCCTAATAATCAACCGTTTTACATACTATGAATAACCCCCAGCATAAAATGCTTAAAATAAGGCAATTTATTAGAATTAGGATATATATGGATAAAGGATACATATATATCATAATAGAGCCTACTGCACCAGCAGCGACATTGCTGACCAGATCCATTACTATGGCGTATGGGGCAAAGAGAACACCTGTGCTGCATTCCTTTAAATTGCCTGTTAATTTTGGGCAAGGACCTGTTTTTGTGGGTTTTTTGAGTACCAGTTAGTGCCAGGGTTGAGCAGTAGGTAAAATTTAGCATCACTCCAGAAATTAGCGCAGGCACCAAGTGATCTGTTAGTTACAAAAGCGCTAGAGATTTCTACCGCTCCCCATGTTAACCCTTTCGCTGCTGAGGCTTTTCACACCTATGTGCTGAGGTAATTTTTACCGGTTTTGCTCATCATGTTTAAACGTGTTTTGAAGGCTTATTTTAGTATATTACACAGACATATTATATATCGTTCTTTCCGTCAGACTCGGTAGATTCATAATATGTCATTATTATATGTATACGTTATGTCATGTCTGTATATTATAACAAAAAATGCAATAAAATATGTATTTTCAATAATTTACAATGTGTAAAGTGTTTTTTTTTCACATTTTAACATGCGAGCAATTGCGGTTATATTTTGTATGGGGTGCGCTTGTTACATTTTTTTTTGGGGAAAATTACGCGATTTTTAACAAACGCACCGCATACAAAAATCGTTAGTGCAGCATCATTGTTCACATTATAATTGAAATGGGAACAATATTGCTGCATTAACAAACCAAAAAAAAGAAAAAAAAATTGTTTATTTTTTTTTTATAATTTATTTTTTTAATTTTTTTTTATTTTTCTTTTTCTTTTTTTTTCACAGTAGTGTTTGGTATCGTTGGAACGGCCATGCTCTGGCCGATCCAACCATACCAAACTTTAACCCCTAGCTGCCACGGATCGGGAGATAGGGAGTTCATTGGAACTCCCTATCTCCACCGTTGGTGGCAGTTAGGGGTTAACTCTAGGACTGGCGTCATCGTGCTATGCACGATGACGCCAGTCCTCAGGGGAGTTCCCGGAGGCTTGGCCGACATCCAAGATGTCGGCCAGCTCCGGGAAAGGATCGCGAACCGGCGCTTTTCAGCGCCGATTCGCGATCCAGCTCCCCAGGGGTTAATGCCAGGCACCATTTGGAAGGGCAGGCTGTGCCCTTCCAAATGGTGCCTGGATTAATCCCCACAACGCCGCCGATCGGGAGGGAGAGAGGTCCAAAGGACCTCCCCCCCGCCCTTTCAGGCGCCTCCTCCGCACATGCGGGGGGGGGGCGCCTGAATTAGGTGTCATCGCGCTGCCGCGATGACACCTAATTTCAGCGGCTGCGGTTCCGGATGCTGGGCTGACATCGAGGATGTCAGCCCGCACCGGGGGGGCCAGCGATCGGCCGGAACCCGGCCGAACGCTGACCCCAATGGGAGGATGCGCTCAGCGCGTCCTCCGCATACCAGCAGTAATGCGGAGGACGCGCTGAGCGCGTCCTCCGCATTGAAGTGGTTAAGTATAGGATGCAGAAAGAACAGTAAGCTTGTGCTATGAATCGCTGTTAGCGACACACTAAGTCATTTTCCTGTTTCTAGCCTGTTGATCAGGTGCTAGACTCAACCAACCTGGCGCTAACGCAAAAACATGCCGATGCTAGGGTTAGCTCACACCAGGTGATAGTGCCCATTAACTTTTATTTTGCACAGTACGGCTTATTAAAACCTGGAGTATAATGCGTAATTATATAGTTATAGATATGATTGCTGCATTTTACAGTTGTATTTGTGATTTTGTGCTCTGCAGTATTTGGGAACTCCACTGAAAAGTTGAAAAGTGCATAGCTGAATGCCTAAATTAGCTGATGCTCTGCAAAGTTATTTAGGAGCAGAAGTTGGTAAATTTCTTAAGTATACTTAGAATAATATGTTTACCTGTCAATATTGTCAGAGGGATTGCTCTGTCACACCGTGTGTTAAGCGTATTATAATATTATAAATAAATATGCAGATTGGAATACCGTTGGCATAGCACTATTGGGAGATATGTTCGTTTCTCTTGGCCCATTTCCAGTGATTGCATATAAATATGACAAGTAACTGTATCAACAGGGAATATTTTAATATCTCCCAGTTCTTAAATAATTAATTAGTGTATTCTTAGGCACAATTACATGTTTTTAGATAGGTGGGTTTGCAGTATACTTTGTGGCAATACCAAAAAGACTTGTATTTCCTGCTTTTAATTTTTAATTAAAAATACACAATAATTTATATGAAAACTATAATAAATAAAATAATATAAATTTACTGAAATTGAAAATAAATTAATCTTTATGGGACTAGAGTCACTTTTATTATAGTCATCGTTTAAAATATATGCCACCTTTTAATCAATGTTGTTTATTTTGGAGATCAGGCAAAACAAGGTAAACAAAACAAGCACTGATAAGAGGCAGCAGCAGAAGTCGCTTGCCCTTCGGTGAGTCCCTGCTCAGTTCTTCTTATGAGGTTTTAGCTCAATGCTGCAATGCTAATCTGGGAATTTATACATCTACAATGGTTGAAAGTTAAATTTGGGTTGCCATTGGGTAATAGTATGCCTTAAAAGTGTTATGTTGTGTCGTTTGTCTAACAAGTGATAAAGCCTCTAAGAAAAAAAAACATCAGCGTAATTCAAAGAGAATCTAAAAGTCACCGCACGTTCAGTGACTTTTCGTTCTCTTCAATTCGGTTTGTTTTGCCGATCCCATTTTGGCGACCCTGCGATGTGTTCAACAAGCACCACAGGGTCCCCGAATTGCAGGGAAAGGCTGCCGCAAACCCGACGAAAACTAACCGCAAAACCTGGGGAATGCACGGCGAAAACCCGCAAAAACATCTGGATTAACCCACCAAAAACACCGGAAAAACCCGAGCAGGAGCCGATCACACGCAGCGGAGCCGCCGGAAAAAGTCGACACCGCAGAAGAAGGAGGTGAATAAATTAGCAAAACCGTTTGCTTGAATGTGTGAAAGTGAAACGCTGTTTGCAAAGAAACTACTGAGCGAAAATGTCTGAAATTTACATATGAGGTCCAGGGAATGATAATAAAAAGGGCTGTTACAGAAAAAATAAGTAAACTTAAAAAAAAAAATCTGATTTGTTTTAAAAAAAAGAAAAATCCAGAAAAATGCTTAAAATATCCTAAAAAATATATAAATAAAGAGACTCTTTACTGCAGAATTTTATAATGAATGGTTTATTAGATATTGAATTAAAACGGGAATATTTTTAACATTGAAACCTATGCAATTCGCCTGAATAAACTTGCCGAATTAAACCACCGAATGGCAGGGCATTTCGGGAACCTTTCACTGCTGGTTTGTGCTCTAGCTGAAGAAGTGCTTTTTTATGGGGATTTCACTGCCCTCAAACAGGCACCGAACAGGCACCGTATGTGCAGGCAATTCTCCAGGATTTGGCGAATTGCCTGCTCTCTGGATAGCCGAATCTCCAGCCATTCGGATCTCTTTGGATAACCCTGCATGACTAGTAATTAGCTGGATATATTCTAATATGATGCAAAAAAATTTTGAATTGACAAACATATTTATAATACAGCAATTGTTGGCAGCTGGAGATTTTATTCTTTCCCATTGCATTACTAGCCGCAAGAGGCCTTTTTGGTCTGTGCTCTGAATCTTTGTAACCACTGTAGGAGAGGAAAGAAATCACATCCCTTAATCCCTTGCCAGTCACACTATAGCAGCGAATGCATCTGATATTATTTGATAGCAATTAACTATTATCAATGTAAGCAAGGGACAAGAGACGTATGATCACAAGGCTATTACTTACAAGTACTTGCAAAACGGAAATTACTGAGCCACTTATTAAGTTATCCTTATTTATGTCTACTTTACACCACTTTAATCCATTTATTTATCATGTATTAGCAACCAGCAGTATTCCCCAAACGTACAAGTTTTACAAATATGTAATTGTTTCGGTGTGGACCTGCTTTTTGATATATGGAGAGATCGCTTTTTTATTTTGGATTTATGAGAGAATTTTCTTTGATAAGGAATCACTACTGTAGAATGAATTAAAATGTTATTTTCAGCTTTCTGTCTGATGACCAGCAAAAGCAGAAGCTTGAAACTGATGATCTATTTTCAAATTAGGGTTCCAAGAAGTTTCTCTGACTGACAAGATCCTATAGCTAGGACAGCCATTAGAACATTTGCAGCACCTTCCTGAACGACTGGTTGGGGCCTACACCTGCACATCCACAGTAAGGCACACATACTAAGGGCTAAATTACATTCTTCACGCAACAAATGCTCGCGCAAAGCGAAAATCTTTGCGCCAAGCGTTAAATTTTTGCGCGAGCAAATCACCGCTGGAACTACAATCCTCGTGCCTTTTTTCTTCCGCCGATCAATTGTGCGCGCAAACAGGACGCGCCCAAATACAAGCGCATGCCGTCTCGCTCAAAAATCATGCAGCCTTTTTTTGAGATTCAGCCAATCAGAATTAAGAACCACACCTGGCTCACGTTAACAAATTACATCTGCCACTGTCAATCTGAGCATATATGCTGCAGCAATAATACATGCACACACAACTTCATCCATTGTATTGGTTTGGTATGATTTGAATGGGCCACTGTGCTTTGGTGCATTTCTTTTTATGGGCTTGGATATTTGGGGTTAGCCAGGTTGTTCAAATTTGCCATTAGCACCAGCTTTTAGGAGTTGCTAAAATTATGCGGGCAAAGGCTATGCGGTAATTGCCGCGAAATAAATTGTAATACCATACTCGTACCAGCGCACATTCGCATTTGCGCTCACAATGTTAAGTATCGGACGCGCGAAGTCCTAAGAGGTTCGAGCAGGTTCACCGGCGGTAGACGATTGCGTGCAGTTGTTATGCTGACTGTGTAATACGGGATTCGGCGCAAATGGTTTTACCCGTTACGCGTTAATGATTATTTGCGCCGGCGCAAACGTTTGCGTCAAGATTTTTATTTAGCCCTAAATGGGCACAGACAGAGACAGACACAAACACAAAACATATCATTTCAAGATGGAAATCAGTGGTAAGCGGTGTCCCTCAGGGGTCTGTTATAGGACCCATTCTATTCAATTTATTTATAAATGACCTTGAGATAGGCATTGAAAGTCATGTATCAGTGTTTGCAGTGACACAAAACTAGGAAAAGTAATACAATGTGAGCAGGATGTTACTTTGCTGCAGAGGGATTTAGATAGATTGGGGGACTGGGCACTTAAATGGCAGATTAAATTTAATGTAGATAAATGCAAAGTTATGCACTTTGGAGTGAAGAACACACAAGCAATTTATACCCTAAATGGTACTGAGTTAGGGAAATCAAAGCAGGAGAAGGATTTGGGAATAATCATAGACTCCAAACTCAGTAATAATGTTCAATTTCAAACAGCAGCCGCCAAGGCCAGCAAGGTAATGGCATGCATTAAAAGGGGAATTCACTCTCGGGATGAAAACATAATTTTGCCTCTGTATAAATCAATGGTAAGACCACACCATGAATATGCCGAGAAATTTTGGGCACCTGTCTTAAGAAAGGATATTATAGTGCTAGAAAAAGTGCAGAAACGGGCGATTAAATTAATAGGGGGAATGGAAGGTTTAAGTTACGAGGAAAGACTAACAAGCTTAAACCTGTTTAGTTTAGAGAAACGGCGCCTTAGAGGGGATCTGATAACCGTATATAAATATACTAGCAGGGTTACTCAAAGAGAGGTGAAAAGCAGGAGAATGGAAAATTTTAGGTCAAAATATCCAAACCAGAAAAATTCTCCTATTCATCTCACTTTCCAAATCGGCTATTTTGACCTAGAATTTTCCATTCTCCAGTCATGCTCCTGCTTTTCACCGCTCTCTGAATAACCCTGTAGGTGTTAAGCCTGCCGAAAGGGCAGTCTATTTTTGTAGAGCAGTGTTTCCCAAACCTGTCCTCAGGACCCTCAACCAGGCCAGATTTTGCAGATCACCTTGGAGAAATACATACTGAATCCTGCAATCACTGAGCAGCAAATTATATCACCTGTGCTGAGCTTCAGATATCCTGCAAACCTGGCGAGGCGGAGGGTCCTGAGGACAGGTTTGAGAAACACTGTTGTAGAGGATCTGGCTACTCAGTGCCCCCCCCCAGGGTCGGTGTCTGTGTGTATGGTGTGTGTGTGTGGTGTGTGTGTTTGTATGTATGTGTGTGTATATATGTGCTGTGTGTTGTGTGTGTGTGTATGTGCTGTGTGTATGTATATGTGCTGTGTGTATTTATATGTGTGCTGTGTGTATGTGCTGTGCGGTGTGTATTTATATGTGCACTGTGTGTATGTGCTGTGCGCTGTGTGTTTATTTATATTTGTGCTGTGTGTATGTGCTGTACGGTGCGTGTATATATTTATATGTGCGCTGTGTGTATGTGCTGTTGCTGAGTGTGTTTGTGCTGTGTGTGTATGTATGTGCTATTGCCGTGTGTGCGTATGTATGTATGTGTATGTGTGTGTGTGTGTGTGTGTGTGTGTGTGTGTGTGTGTGTGTAAGGTGCCTGTATGAGCAGCCAGATCCTGGGTGTGTCAAACAGCCGCATCATGGGGGGGCACCGAACAACCAGACCCTGGGGAGCAGCCGCATCATGGGAGACACTGAGCAGCCAGACCCTTGGGGGGGGGCACTGAGCAGCCAGACCCTTGGGGGGCACTGAGTAGCCAGACCCCTGGAGGGGGGAACTAAGCAGCCAGACCCCTGGGGGAGGGGGCACTGAGCAGCCAGACCCTTGGGGGAGGCACTTAGCAGCCAGACCCTGGAGGGGGACTGAGCAACCAGACCCTTGGGGGGGCACTGAGCAGCCATACCCTGGAGGGGGGCACTGAGCAGCCAGACCCTTGGGAGGGGAACTGAGCAGCCAGACCCTGGAGGGGGGCACTGAGCAACCAGACCCTTAGGGGGGCACTGAGCAGCCAGACCCCTGGGGGTGGCACTGAGCAGCCAGACCCTTGGGGGGGAACTGAGCAGCCAGACCCTGGAGGGGGGCACTGAGCAGCCAGACCCTTAGGGGGGCACTGAGCAGCCAGACCCTTGGGGGGGCACTGAGCAGCCAGACCCCTGGGGGTGGCACTGAGCAGCCAGACCCTTGGGGGGGCACTGAGAAGTCAGACCCTTGGGGGAGGCACTTAGCAGCCAGACCCTTGGGGGGCACTGAGCAGCCAGACCCTGGAGGGGGGGCACTGAGCAGCCAGACCCTGGGGGGGCACTGAGCAGCCAGAGCCTGGGGGGCACTGAGCAGCCAGACCCTGGGGGGGCACTGAGCAGCCAGACCCTGGGGGGAACTGAGCAGCCAGACCCTGGGGAGGGGGCACTAATCAGCCAGACACTGGGGGAGAACAGCACATACTGTACATACACACACCACATACACAGCTCATACATACACACACATAACACAGCACATCACATACATACACACACACACAGCTCATACATAAACACACACATCACATAGCATATACATACACACAGCACATACATAAACAGATACATACACCTCATACAGATAAACACACAAATCCCTGTTTCTGTTCCTCCAGTGCCATTTGCAAGGGGACTTGCCGTCACAGGTGGGTTGGGCCCATGCAGGTCCCCTGGTGACCACTTACTGCCATTAGCTGCCCTCCCTGTGCCAGACATTTGCAGCCTGTTCGTCCTCCCTCTGTCCAGCAGGTTGCGCCTGGCTCCTAATCCGCAGTGATACCGTGCTCAAACAGATCACAGTCACGTGCGTGTCAGGGAACTGTTGGGTGTCCGTTGGCCCTGGGTTGATGCGTGCGCATCTACCAGCGGCGGCGGAGAAAACATTTTGTATATAGAGATACGGGGCCATTATAAACCATTGTCTGGAAACCTATTCATTAATAGGACTATACACAGGACACAAGGTCACCCATTTAGAATGGACAAAAGGAAATTAATTCAGCCTAAAGCATAGGAAGGGTTATTTTATGGTGAGAACAATAAAGCTGTGGAATTCTCTGCCTGTTGAGGTGGTTGGGTCAGAGACTGTACAGACTTTTAAAAAACAACTGGATGACTTCCTGCAGACACAGAATATTAAGGGTCATAATATTTAATATGTGGGTAAAAGCTGCTTGATCCAAGGAGAAATCTGACTGCCATTCTGGGGTCAAGAAGTGTGTTGCATATTGGCGAGCGCTTCAGACTGTGTTTTTTGCCTTCTTTTGGATCAACAGCAGTAGGTGAAGTGCGAGAGGCTGAACCTGATGGACGCATGTCTTTTTTCAGACTATGTAGCTATATACCCCCCCAGGTCTATAAGTAGGAGTCCTCCTGCCTACCAGATCTCAAGAAAGGGTCGGGCATGCCCCAAGGCCCCAAGAGAAAGACCGGACTCAAGGCCTAGAAAGGGGTTCACATGCTCCCAGAGACCCCAAAACAGAGGTTTCCTATGTCCCACTTCAAGACAGGAGCCCCCACATCCCAAGATAGAGGTCCCTATGCCCATTATACCCCAGGACAATGGGCCATATTCCCTTCAGACTGCAAGTCAGGAGGCTCCAGGCTGCCATAAATGGTCCTCAGAGTGAGAGGCTCCATTCAATCCACCTATCCCTTTCTCCAGAGTGTGTTGATCCCTTCCACCAGATTGTCCCATTCACACCCTTCCCCCAAAGTAATGGGCCCTTCACCCCTTACTCCAAAATGGAAAGCCCAACCATCCACCTCTCAAAGTGAGAGCGGCTATTCCAGCCTATCATAGTGTGAGTAGTGATGAGCCGAACACCCCCGTGTTCGGTTCACATTCGAACTCGAACAATTTCAAATGTTTGAGTTCGAACTCGAACACGAACCGAACTCAATGCAAGTCAATGGGACTCGAAAGTTCGAATTTTAGAGTGCCCTCCAAGAGGGCACATATGCAAGATATTTGCCATAAAAGGTGTATGGGGATCCGGGTAGTGCCCTGGGGGACAGGAAACAAGGACCAAATTTTTTTTAAAAAAAACCTTTTTAAAGGAACAGTGAGTTTTCCATGAAATAAAGGTTAAGAATAAAAACGAAAATTTCCTTCAAATATCGTGCCTAGGAGGTCCCCATAACCTGCCCGTGAAGTGGCGGATTTGTAGGATGTATAGAAACATTTAAAAACAAAAAATTACGTTTCAAATGACGGTAAACGGTTTTCCTTTAATCTATTCATAAACAACTGCTTGGGGCGGCAGTCTGTATGAAAAGAGGAGACATTTTAGGACACGAAGAACAAGTTTAGTGATTTTTTGGCTAAATTATGGTGAAACTTATGCAGGCTTTGGATGAAAGTATCAATAGGTGCTTTAAAATTTGGCCTTTAGTGTCGGCAACAGTGCCGTCACACCGTAACCCCTCTGTGGTATTGTGGAAGAGTGCAGGGGTGGACCCTGCAGTCAAATATTAAAATGATATTAATCTGGCATAGGCGTCAGTGGCAGTGCACCCAAATATTGTGCCTTTGGTGGCAGCAAGTGCCTTCACACCGTAAGTAACCCCTCTGTGGTATTGTGGAAGAGTGCTGTGGTGGAGGTTTTGGTAATGCAGAAGAGATCCCCGATCTATTCAGTTACATCAGCAGCTATAACAAAACCGGGTCAGCAATGTTAAGGCACTTGTACTGCGCTACTGTATATGCTGAGAATCGGCGCACGCACACCAGTAGCAACAGGAAGCAAACAGAACAGGCAGGGAATACACAGAGAGAGTAGTCAAATGGCAGGCAAAGTCGGCAACAGATCGGGTCCTCAGAACAAGCAGGGTCAGTAACAAGTATACAAACTGATTCGGTAAGCTAGCGATGCAGGAATAAAGGCTGAGACACACTGAGCGTGTAGCGACGCACAGCATAGCGAAGTGAAGAGAAGCAAACATTTTGCAGGCTTGGCTCACTCCGCTCCGCCTTCTCACCGCACTGGACCGGAATCCACTAACTAAATTAAAATGTACACAAAACCATTTTATTTTCACAAAGCACATGTTATATAGGCAAAAAAAGTTTCATATATTATAGGAACATGAAGCGCCGTGTATAGAGTAGGGATGCATTGATACCACACACAGACATATATACGTATATATCAACACGCAGACCTATATATATGTATACATCAACACGCAGATATATATATACACCCACCCACAGACCTCAGACCATATATACACATGCGCACATGGGGGTTGCATGTGGACAATCTCAACTAATTGCCCCCCAATTTGGCTGATCCCTCCAGAAGAAATGTTGAACCCGACAGAGCAGAGAATATATATATTATTCTCTGCTCTATCGGGTTCAACATTTCTTCTGGAGGGATCAGCCAAATGGGAGGGGGGCAATTAGTTGCCAAAATGTGTGTGCAATACAAGTCTGAATATATATATTTATCAGAATATTGATATATATTTTATCTATATATATATATATATATATATATATATATATATATATATATATATAATACCTGCCCTTACCTTCCCCTATAACTTTGCTAAAAATATACACACAAAAACACCAAACCACTGCCTGAGACCCCCGCGTAGCCCACATGCCACCCCCTCTACCTGGCTGAATGTATCTAATATATATAATTAAATACATTCAGCCAGGTAGAGAAAGAAAAAAAAAGTTTTATTTTATGCTCCCGGGGACATTTAAAAATGTCCCCGGATTTTATTTTTTTTAGAAATGTGTTGCCTTACCTTAGCCTGGTGGTCAGTGGGGGCTCCCTGGATCCTGGTTGTGGGGGGGTCTGCCGTGGCCGCAGGTGCAGTGGCTCCCTCCCTGCGCTGCCTGTCTCTGCCACATGCACCCGGGGGGCTAGCCCGCACATTCGCAGCTCTGTCATCCAGCGCCGCATGCTCCTCAATGCTCCTCAAGGGGATCCTTGGGAGGCCCCTGCAGGCTGCCCTCTACAGTGCCTGATTAGAGGGCCGTATCTGCCTGATGTTTTAGTAACAAGAATATTTTATCCCATAGACTTCAATGTTAAAAATATTCCTGTTTTAATTCAATATCTAATAAACCGTTGCTTATAATATTCTGCAGTAAAGAGTCTCTTTATTTCTAGATTTTTTAGTTTTTTTTAAGCATTTTCTATACTTTTTTCAACCTTTTTTTTTTTTCGAAGTTCAAAAAGTTCGATGTTCGCGAACTGTCGAACGGCCGTTGTTCGATGCGAACTCCGAATAGATAAAACCGAACAGCTCACACCTAAGTGTGAGGCACCATTCCCTCACCTCAATCAGAGGAGCACTCAGTCACTCACTACTTTTACACACACATTATCATATTAGAAGGATTCAGACTCAGAGAGTCGATAGAAGAGCTTCATAATTAGTACAACACACCTGTGGCTGGTACAACCACAGGAAGCATCATGCAAGATAAGACACTGGCAATGGTGGGCTCCCTGAAGCCACCAGACCTATATACCTATCATGGGTTGTCATCACCCGATGGCTTATAGCAATGGCTTAAATAGCAGCACTTTCATACAATTAGAAAGAAACGAATGTATAATATATATAAAACATATACTACATTTCAGTTGAGAACTGCCTAGACTTTTCTCAGGTATTATTTCATGTGTAACTATCATATTATATTACTTCCAATTAAACAATTTTTCATGTTTAAAAAAAAATCTATGTTTCTTTTACAAAATCTGTCCAGCATTTTAAAACGATGGCTAAATCGATGGCATATATTCAGCCAGTAACAAATTATATTACCATATAATTTTTAACAGATCTCGGTACTTTAGTAGAAATATCTGTTTGCCAATTTAGTCATTCTTTACACATGCTCCTTTTTATTACAGTGATTAGAAAATTCAATGATAAAGCAATTACGACTTAATCCAGACTTTTAAGGAACAAATCAAACCCAGCAAGCAAAACGGCTATAATTTTTTTCTTCAAAAGTAAGTCATTTAATTTATTTTGAAAACATTGCATTACTCAATTATCTGTAATGCGATACACATACGCAATCAAACTAATGTGCACATTAGAAACAAGCATTTATTAGAAACGTTATGAAGCATGCTAATATTTATGTATAGCGATATGTAACCATTAGCTGTATAACTACTTAAAATTGAGTTTAGCTGAGGAGGGGCTCACCAATGCACTAATTAGGGAAAAAAAGATCCATTTTAATAAAGCTACTGATTGAATGAAAGGTTATAAGGCTAAAGTATTTAAAAACAAAAGTCCATGGTCTGTTCTCTAAGGTCTCCATGAAATGATTATTCTTAACCCTTTCACTACTAATGTCTTTTTTAAAAACTTATTATCATGACATTTGTTTGAAACATGGAGGGCACTATTACAATCATCACGCTAAAACAGTGACGCTAAAGAGAAAAACCGGCGCCTGCAGGTTTCTCCTTAGCATCCCCGTTTTAGCGTGATATTACATTGCAGGCGCTAATCCAGCAGCTTGCACAGTAACGCTGCGCTAAACTGTTAAGCATAGGGAGCGCAAAGTACAGTAAGCTCACGCTGAAAAGTGCAAGATCCGAATTGCTAATGGATTTTTTAACCCATTAGCGTTCGGATTGGAATATGGTCTGCCCACGCTAGGGCAACCATAGATAACGTTAGCATTAGGGATGTAATATGGCCCGGAATGTGTAGGTAACAATTAAATGTGGGTAAGGTAACAGGTTTCCATAGAGATTTATATTCTGAGATAGTTAAAAGATTTAATCGATGTAAAATTGCAATTTTTTCATTTCCCATCTATTTGATCAATCTTCAAAAATACATTGCTGGGATGAAAGGTTCTAAACTCTAGATGGTGTTTATTATCTTGCACAATTTTGAATGGGGTCTATATTGTTAGCAGAGAAGCAGAAATGGCCTTTTTGTCAAATGCAGTAAATGTAAAACCACAGTGGCAAAAATACAGTAGAATAAAACAAGATCTCGCACATTGTAAAGTTCTGGTGGAAGGACATTGGCAAACTAGTAGATCTTGGTGTACTTCCAGTTATAACACCCGAAGACCATTTTATGCTATGTGAATCATGCATTTATTCACCTTTCAACTCTCCCTGCAAGGTGCCACACGGAGAAGGGTGGCAAAATTCCCAGTTTCTACAAAACAGTACGATAGACGGCTCGGGCACCCAAGCATCAAAAGTATAATGGAGCAGAGCATTTATTGGACATCACATAAAGCATTGTACACCGTGGGAGTCATGTGAGCGATCAGCATCCGCGTGTCCGGCAGGGGAATTCCAATACAGGAGTTGCACGGGTAACTGTATCTCCAAAACTTTGCAGCAAAGAAGTCAGTTGTGGTGTCATTGGAAAGGTCAGATTCTGGTCTTTCTAATGATACCAAACATAACCAGTAAATCTCTAAACATAGGAAATTAAATAAATAAAAATATTTATTCTTTTGTGGGGGGTTCTTGTTCACCTTTCAATACTATAGTGAATAATATTGCTGCACTACCTCACTTCCCATAGAAGCAGAAACTGTAGAGGAGATGGAGTTATGCGTTATTATGCATTGTTTCATGGAAATCTTAAGCCTCTCCGAAGAGTGCTGGGGGTACTTTAGACCATTGCATCATCATTCAGTACTCCCCTGAAAGTCAAGTGAGATGTCATTGAAAAGTCTAGAGTCTGGCCTTTAAAATGATACCAAACATAACCTTATAATGTCTAAAAATAAAAAAGTTAAAAAATAATTAGCAAACCGTCTTTTGTTTTTTCTGCTTTCTAAGACAGAGGCATTATTCGCTTGTAATGCAAACAATGCACTGCTCTAATTCACCTTCTCATTTCTCACACTGTGAGTAAGATTGAAATTGATGGCATTATGTGTTATCACGCATTGTTTCATCCTTCGAGAAGTCTCTGAAAACACTTTACTTTAAAGAAACCTATCAACTCACTCCATGATCTCCACACTGTACATATTTTGCACCATCTTCCCTCTCACCTCCCTACACATCCACTATTTCACATTCCCAGATCTTTACTCTCACCTAGTGTGTCATCCCTCTCCTCTTAGATTGTAAGCTCTTGAGCAGGGTCCTCTCTCCTACTATTCTGTGTGTTTTACATGTATGTATATTTGTTACTCTGTCTCACTCATTGTACAGCCACAGCGCTATGGAATTTATTTATTTATAAATACTTGTAACTGTAACGGAGTTGACCTAATAGAACATTTGCCCAATTTAGCACTGTGTACCTTCATAATACCTAAAGTGTATTTGCAATCTCCAATAAATGTGGCAGGCGTCGAGAGATGTGATTGGAAAAAAGGAAACATTTATGAAAAGTAGAATTTAAAAACAATGTACCTGATAAGTTTCTATTTTAGCTACCCCACCTTGCATAGAAATGATTTTATTTTACATTTCCTAAGCTTTGAGTTCCTCTTTTCATACATTGATAGTTTCAGTGCTGTGTAGTTAATATGCTTTCGGAGCACTCTCCACACTAATAAATGAAGAAAGGAGTAGAAATAAATTTATGAACTGCAGATTTAAACAAGACTAGCTCCTTTACCGGTTCTGCACTAGCAGGCTTTACAGCTCATTAATTACCATCTCTAATAAAGTTTGACAAAATTATAACCTTACAGTGCAAAATGCTGTAATATATGCATTTCCCTAACTTTGGAGCATTTCTGCATGTCTGGTCTATAAACCTATAATACGGTTCAGTAACTTGTTGTCAACTTTCTTAGTAATATTTGGATTTTTTTTTTTCCACGAGGTTCACTTAGAGTGTGTATAAATATATTTTACCCTTCCAAGAATGTACCATATCGGTCCTACTCACAAGGCCAATTTAGGTCTGAAATATCTGGCAACCTTCTTCTCTACGTGACAGAAAGGAACCCTAGACAATTGTACCAGTCTTTCATAGACTTTATCAATAAAAATACAGATGACAAGGACTCAATCATTTTATTCTAGCAATAGGACAAGCCATAAAAAATAGTGTATAGGAAAACAAATGTCTAAAAGACACTATGCAAGCCCATGATTGCCCACATTTTTAGCAAACCCTGCAGGAGAAAATTGGCTGGCTGACACGGCGTTTACACATGCTGATTAATTGTGTGTGAGGGTTGTTTACGTGTTTCCAGGACTTATGAAGTGGGTATTGTCAGGTGTTGATGCGATTTACTCATAGGAAATATTCAACAAAATCATTTTTCACAATTCGCAGAAAACTGAAAAAGCAGAAACAATAAATAACAAACATCATTTAATGAGCAATTACTCAGCTCTCCACTTTATTCAGCTCAGCTCAATTAAGCAAGCGAGAAACTACAATCCTTATCTCCTTCTCCATGGATGGTGCTCTTTAATAGGAATGTGTGAAAAGTCAACTTTGTTCCCATGGAAAAGAAAATGCAAATTGAAGCTTGTTAAGGATACACATATGTGTTATGTCCAAGTGTGTTAAGATGTATATTAAGAAAACTATGTTACTTCCTCACAGGTGCTGTGCCTTAAATCATCTTAACTAATTGATACTAAATTCAAAACAGAGAACAATCAGCTAGGTTGTAGTCTGTAAATAATCAACCTGATATTCATATTGATGTATCTTCTTTCGTTTTTCCCAACCTTTATTTTTCTAAGTGCTTTAATTCGATGTTTATTTTCCTTGTATCACAAACCATTGAAATATGCACTGGGTTATTTGAGAAAGGTTGACTTTAATGTTTCTTTTTTGATGTTTGCTTAACTTGGCACTAGCGTCTGAACAGCTGAGGGCAATTACGATGGGTGGGGTGCACAGAGCATGTTTAGGGGTTCCAAAGAATCCGTTATCAATAACCCATCGTATCAGGCTATTGCCTTTCTAAAGTCAGGAACATTCGGGTTACCAGGTGTTCCACCAAAGTCTCATTAAACAGAATAACCTATGATTAGATAAACAGATCATAGTGTTCAAAGTCCAATACAAAGCTGAACAAGGGAAATTATAAACACAAGTGCACTGATGTGTGCCATAATTGTGCTACATAAGCATCTAATAAATAAAAAATATGTTTCATAGCCAGCATTTTGTAAACATACAAAACATCTGTATTTCGTAAGTATTTACAACATTTATGTGAAACATTTTTGCATCACCTCGGCCTTAATGTGATTGGCAGGATAAAAATATGCACTTAACTGCTTGAACTGCAATGGAATGAGCAGCGAGGATATTCCAAGGGTCAAGCAAAGGTTTTACAAGGCACATCAAGCAAAAAGGAAAGAATAAAACAAAACGTTATTAATCCCATTTGCCTCCAAACACATTGTTGAGTGTGTGGCAGGTTTCTAATTCACGTTGGTGCCAATTTGCATAAAACACAATGGAAAATGTTGTACAAAGAGCAACGCTTTGACCAAAAAAGTTTTCTTTGTTATGCTGTTTCTTGCAGCTGCAGAAGAATGGCATGATATTCTCCAAACAACTAGTGAGGCCTGAGGGTTTGTTTACTAGAGAAGAACCAACCAAGGATGTTCCTGCGTTCACCTCAGTATCGATTCCATGTGGGTATTTTTTAAACCTATATAGAGGCCCTTTTCAATATATTCATGGATCATTCTTGACTTCTGTGTGAGATATCAAACAAAAGAACGCAATATATGTGGCTTTTCTGGATGTGTAAACCTTGAAACGTGTAAACTCTTCTTAAAATGATTATTGATATACATAAATTACTAGCATGCTGTCCTTATGTAAGTTTATTGTGACATTTACATGCCAAATATTCATGCTTGATTTTATTATAGATAAGAACCTCTATCTGTCTGTATAGCCTTTTTGTAGTAGTCTTCATAGGATGTAGGTTGCATCAACATTAAGATTTTACCTAATTTCATTGGTGGACCAGTAGAAAAGGTCTGGAATGGATTTTTTGAAAATCATTTAATTTATATAAATTATTGTTATTATTTTTTTCCCATGAAAAGTCCAGACTGGAATATCAGAAACAAATAAGCAAAAAAAGTTATTTTTCCGTACTCAGTAGGGGATTTTGATTAAATACTTAGCAACTTGTCCAGAATTTGTAAATTTGCTTTGGGGCAACTCGGTATCTGTTTACAAGAATGAAAACACAGTCTGAGTTCTTTATATTGTCTCACCACATGGCAGCAAATGGACACTGTGAAGGATGCATTATATGCATTATATGGAGACAACATGAAGCCATTGTTGCCCTACAATGTAAGGAATCTATGCAGAAAAGTGAATACTCTCATCCCCTTAACTGCCAGATGGTCTGTCATGACAACACATGCTGCTCCAGAATACTGACAGTGTTTCCGGGGCAAGTTCATAATGCATACAACACACGGTAGTCATCTGGTTGTAGAGATTTTGAGGTTGGATCCCTAATTAGGTAATGGCTATTTGGTTACTTCGTTTTGATCCTCATAGACAATGTGGGGATCATTTTAGTAGTACTAAATATAAGAGTCCTTAGATGAATAAATAACTCTGACAGAAGACTAACCAGATGCGCTTCATTGAGGATCCCAGAATGAATAAAACAATATTATATAAAGAGCTTTTGTCTTAATTGTTTCCAGGTTAGGATAATTGTGTCATGAAGAGCAGTGGTTTCCAACCGTGGTCCTCAAGTCCCCTTGACAGGCCAGGTTTTATGGATTACTTTGGGGAAAATGCAAACTGAAACCTGCAATCACTGAGCAGTAAATCGTATCACCTGTGCTGTGCTTCAGCTATCTGGAAAACCCGGCCTGTTAGGGGTACTTGAGGACCGCAGTTGGCAACCACTGATGTAGAGAAATCAATGATAACACCTGAAGTATTCAGGGTTGTATTTTTCACAACAATACTGTGAAATCTCTCTAGGGGTATTTATCCAGTTCAACCCTTATTTTTTAGTGAATATTCAATCTGAGATATTAAGTGGTATGTGACCCAAACATTGTAATTGTAGCTTATATCACTTGTATGTGTGATCGGTCTATTATGCTGTGTAAAGAATTGTGATACATTATAGATACCATGAAATTATGAATAACCTGTACTAGACCAATCAAAAGTCAAGTGCCAAGTCCAGTAGAGTAACCAAAGTCAAGCGGGAGCCTTGCATTCCATAATGCGAGGTTCATGTGAGAGAGAGACCTTAGTTGCCAATTTTGCCTAATTGTGGTGCCACCTCTGACATAAGTGTCATAGAAGAATGTGAACCTACTCTCTTCCTCTAGTGCTCTTGTTCTTCATTACCATTGTGTAATTCTCCTGACTGCAAACATTTGCAACCTGCCACGAGATTTATCATGATTGACAGATTTTTAAAATTGATCTTACTGGCAATTGATCTTATTTGACAAGTTCTTGGGTAATTATTACCTACTGCCTATACCTTTTCAACTCCATAGAAAGTATTTCTTCATATAGGTTTGTGCCTTCCTGTTTCTAGCCTCTTGCAAGCAACAATACACTCATTACTCTTAAGTGGTTCCATTAAGGGGTTATAAATAAATTAGCTGCTGATAATTGAAGGATCTGCTGCTACTGCAGAGAGGGAGTAGATCAATCTGTTGTTCTGGTGCAAGTCCAAATATGACAAAATGTGTTTTTTCTTATAATGCCCTCATGAATATACCTCATTCATAAAAAAATGGTACCTTACCTCAGCTGTGCTCTCTATCATAAACCTTGAACTGCTGCTTGCATTGGTACAACCCTATCAGAACCAGTCTTTTTTTTGTATAATTGGCGACTTAGAGAATAAAGTATTCTCCCTTTTATCAGGCCTTCTGCCACTCCTTACTCTGCTGCATGTATGGTCCAGTATTATCTATTCTCCTACCATCCATATATATATCATTGCTTTTCAACTTTAGAAACATAGAAACATAGAAAAATGTCGGCAGATAAGAACCTTTCGGCCCATCTAGTCTGCCCAATTACATGGATACTTAACCTGGATTTATCTTTTGTTTAGGATAGCCTTATGCCTATCCCATGCTTGCTTAAATTCAATTACTGTTTTGGCCTCTACCACTTCTACTGGAAGACTGTTCCATGCATCCACCACCCTCTCAGTAAAATAATGCTTCCTGATGTTACTTTTAAACCTTTGCCCCTCTAATCTAAGACTATGTCCTCTTGTTTTGCTATTTTGTTTCCTTTTAAATATACTCCCTTCCTCTACCTTGTGGATTCCCTTTATGTATTTAAATGTTTCTATCATATCTCCTCTGTCTCGTCTTTTTTCCAAGCTGTACATGTTAAGATCATTAAGCCTTTCCTGGTAACTTTTCTCCTTCAAGCCGTACACCATTTTAGTAGCCCTTCTCTGAACTCTCTCTAAGATGTCTATATCCTTCTGGAGATACGGTCTCCAGTACTGCACACAGTACTCCAAGTGAGGTCTCACCAGTGCTCTGTACAGTGGCATGAGCACTTCCCTTTTCCTACTGCTAATACCTCTCCCTACACAACCAAGCATTCTGCTAGCATTTCCTGCTGCTCTATTACATTGACTACTTACCCTTAGATCCTCTGAAATAATGACCCCTAAATCCCTTTCCTCAGATGTTGAGGTTAGGACTGTATCAAATATTCTATATTCAGCCCTTGGGTTTTTACGTCCCAGGTGCATTATCTTGCACTTATCCACATTAAAACTCAATTGCCACAACTCCGACCATTTTTTTAGTTTACCTAAATCATTTGTCATTTGGCTGATCCCTCCAGGAACGTCAACCCTGTTGCAAATCTTTGTGTCATCAGCAAAAAGACATACTTTTCCATTAATACCTTCTGCAATATCACTAATATAAATATTAAAGAGAATGGGTCCAAGTACTGACCCCTGAGGTACCCCACTGGTAACAAGACCTTGTGCCGAATAAACTCCATTTACCACAACCCTCTGTTGTCTGTCACTCAGCCACTGCCTAATCCAGTCAACAATATTGGAATCTAAACTCAAAGATTGCAATTTATTGATAAGCCTTCTATGTGGAACAGTATCAAAAGCCTTACTGAAATCTAAATAAGCAATGTCTACTGCTTCCACCTGTGTCTATTATTTTCGTTACCCAATCAAAAAAATCAATAAGATTAGTTTGGCATGATCTCCCTGAGGTAAACCCATGTTGTTTCTGATCCTGTAATCTATGTGTTTTTAGATGTTCAACAATCCTTTCCTTTAACATGGTTTCCATTAATTTCCCCACTACTGACGTAAGACTAACTGGCCTATAGTTCCCCGATTCCTCCCTACTACCCTTCTTGTAAATGGGCACAACATTTGCTAATTTCCAGTCTTCTGGGACGGCTCCCGTTAACAAGGATTGGTTAAATAAATCTGTTAATGGTTTTGCTATTACATCACTGAGCTCTTTTAATAATTTAGGGTGGATCCCATCAGGCCCCATTGACTTATTTGTCTTTACTTTAGACAGCTGCTGTAGAACCTCCTCCTCTGTAAACTGATATGTAAATGTCTCTTTAGTGTTCTCTCCTAACTGAGGTCCCTTTCCTTCCTTTTCTTCTGCAAAGACTGAACAAAAATATTCATTGAGGCAGTCAGCGAGACCTTTATCCTCTTCTACATACCTTCCTTCCTTTGTTTTTAATCTAACTAATCCTTGTTTTACTTTTCTTTTCTCGTTTATGTATCTAAAAAATGTTTTGTCCCCCTTTTTTACTGACTGAGCTATTTTCTCTTCTGCGTGTGCTTTGGAAGCTCTTATAAATTGCTTTGCCTCTTTCTGCCTAATCTTATAGGTTTGCCTATCTTCTTCACTCTGAGTTGTTTTATAATTATTGAATGCTATCTTTTTGTTCTTCACTATTTTGGCCACTTCTGCAGAGTACCACAGTGGTTTCTTCCCTTTTTTGTTTTTGCTAACAAGTCGAATGCAATTGCCTGTGGCCTTCAATAATGCTTCCTTTAAATAATCCCATTTCTCCTGGACTCCCTTTAAACTCCTCCAGTCTGATAATGACTCCTTCACACAAAATCTCATTTTAGAAAAATCTGTTTTTTTAAAGTCTAAAACTTTCGTTCTTGTGTGGTGCGGCTCCATCCCTGTTGTTATATTAAACCATACTGACTGGTGATCACTAGATCCCAAATTTTCACCTACAACAACGTCTGATACCAAACCTCCATTTGTGAGTATTAAATCCAATATGGCCTCTTTACGGGTCGGCTCCTCAACTACTTGTGTTAGAGATAATCCCAGTAGGGAGTTTAGAATATTTGTACTCCTGGTGCACCCAGCTGTTTTGGTTTTCCAGTTCACATCAGGAAGATTAAAGTCCCCCATGATAATAACTTCCCCTTCATTGCCATTTTGGCTATTTCCTCAACCAGCAGATTATCTAGTTCTTCTGCTTGTCCAGGGGGTCTATAGATCACACCTACACGAGCTACTGTATGATTGCCAAATGTTAGCGTAACCCAAACTGACTCTATGTTCACCTTGTTCACTTTTATTTGGTTCATTTTTATGTTGTTTTTCACATACAGGGCCACTCCTCCTCCTTTCCTACCTTCTCTGTCTTTTCTATATAAAGTGTACCCCGGAATTGTTATGTCCCAGTTATTTTTCTCACTGAACCATGTCTCAGTAACCGCCACTAAATCTACTTTTTCAGCTGCCATCATTGCCTCTAGTTCATTGATTTTATTGACTAAACTGCGAGCATTTGTAGACACGACTCTGAGCTTGTCATTTTTTACATCGCATGTTGCTTGCACCCTCCGATTTAGTTTTGGGGGACAATCGGGCAGATTGTTTTTTACCCTTTTGTCCCCCCCTCCTAGTTTAAATATTTCTTTGCGAAACCTTTGAACTTCTCACTGAGAACATATGTTCCCCTATGAGTAAGATGCAAACCATCTTTTTTATACAGTTCCTTTCTGCTCCAATTAGAGCTATCATGGGACACAAAGCCAAATCCTTGCTCCCGACACCATTCCCGAAGCCACAAATTGAATTCCCTATTGCACATCTGCCTATCTTGAATGTTATGCACAGGCAAAACTTCAGAGAATGACACAGTGGACGCAATCTGCTGTATTTCACCTCCAAGAACACAAAAATCTTCCTTAATCTCAGAAACCTCATTGCTAGCCAAGTCATTTGTCCCTAGATGGACTAGAATGTCCACTTCCCCTTGTTGCTTTTCTTGTTTGACAATATTGAGAATACGTCTCTTGTCTCTACGAGCAGTAGCCCCAGGAAGACATCTCACCAAACCACTACTCTCCAGCTCAACACCTCTTATGATAGAATCACCCAGCGACAATTGCCTTCTATCAAGTCCCACCTTTTCATTTTTGTCCTTGGTTGCAGTGCTGCATACCTTAGGCATAGTGGATGGTGGTTCCTCAACTATGGTGTCTGAGCCTATATCCGTCTTATCACTACACTCTGAAAGTGCCTCAAAAGAATTAAGAAGAGTTCTTAACAACTTTCTATTGTATGATTTATTTTCCGTACTATCCCCACCTCTATCACACTGAACTGCTCTCCCATGCATTCAGGCCTAGCCCCATGTCGAGAGCATCCCTTGCACTGACTTACACATGCTAGATAGATGTGTAATATGTTCTCCATAATTTCTAAATCGTATCATTTAAATATGTACAGATTTGTATAAACGGGTCATATGTTTTAAGTAAACCTCATACCCTACCTCTCTCCATTGACTGCTCCATTCAAAATTTCTCTACTCATCATGCCATTGATTGGGCTTGATAAATATGTAAACAAATTCAAGGTATGACACTTAATCACAGTTTGTTCCATCCTGTGTTTTTACTTTGGTCCTGAATTTATATATGTGTTTTATTTACCACAGGCTATTGAAACTTTCCTTTAAGCTTTCTGGTTAAAACGTTATTCATATGGCAGACCTTTTATAGAATGTGTAATTCCAAGTATTAGTGGAGATTCGCCAAGGCTTAAAACTAATCTTGCATAATTCACGAAGACAGGCAGGTAGAAGACCAAATTAAAATCTGCAATTCCTCACAGATTGGTTGTCGGGCTGGTATACTGGGGTGTGGGAGTATGTTCCCAGGGTACAATGATACCAACAGACAGGTAAATTGTCCAAACAGGGATGTAATGAATGGAAACATGTATAGCAAATGTTCATTGGATTAGCATGGCTGGAATCTTGGCTGAATATGGTAAGGGACAAGATAAGGGCTGACCACAGGACAAGACAGGGAGGAGACACAGAGGCATGGTATACCAGAGGCCGGGTATAAAGGAGACAGAGAAACAAGGCACAGTGATGCAGAAGGCAATACAAAAGCAGGGTTATTCAAAGAGAGGTGAAAACCAGGAGAATGACTGGAGAAGTTAAAATTATACGTCAAAATAGCCAAACCAGAAAAATTCTCACATTTATCTTACTTTCCAAATCGGCTATTTGGTCTAGATTGTTCATTATCCTGGTAATTCTTCTGGTTTTCACCTCTCATTGAATAACCCTGAAGGGACTCTTGGGAGATTGGGAAAAAACAAGAGACGGCAGACAGGCAGGGGAGGAATAGCGCTGACTGGACAGACATGTATACACTGGATGCCAGACTTTGCAATACAAGAACTTGGCATGCATGGAGGCAGATAGGAGCTTGATGGACTTGAGGGCAGAAACTGGAACAAGGTGGATAGGTCACGGGGACTTGGAGTAACAGACTGGACACGGTGGGCAGCAAGGCTGGAGACGGTGGATACTAGCTAGAGGGAATCATTGTTTGTGGTTTACTCACAACAATCAAACTTCAATGCTGAATACAAGACTGGAGGACGTGACCCCCCATTTCAAAATGAGGCTGAACACACACAGCTAGGAAAGAGAGGAGCAGGTCAGACCTGTAGTAGATACACTGAAGCCCGGAATGAGTAGAGACTCAGCAGACTGCAAAACCCGATCTGGAATTTAAAGACTTGTGGGTTGGGCATGAAAGGGGCAGCCAGAATATCAGAAGGTCACGCTGGCATGGGGCTTTCTGTGCCATCGCTGATGTGTGCCGTGACATGAGGATTTGCTTTTTCATCATTAGAAAAAATGATTAAGCATAGAAATAGTAAATTTGCATAGTTAACACAAATCACCAGTGCATTTATATTTTCTGTTCTCCCCAATGGCCCAAGAAAACATCATGTAACATAAAAAAAAGAGAAAATTAAAAAACAGAAAAATTGCAGCCCCTAACGCACAACTCCCTGATTACTCACGGTAATTACAACTGAGGAAATCTTTAGCGAATAGCATATCCTGAAGATTGAATTCCAATGGAAACTACTGTTTGTACAGAGACATGTACAACACTTTATTTTACAAGTCAAAACAGTATTTCGTTGACAAGTGAGCAATTGATATTCTGATTGTTTATATCCTAAATAAAAAGTAGATGAATTATTTATTCTCACAAACTCAAGCTCGGCCATCCCTTCTATATTTACTGAGATATTCCAGTGATACGAATCACTATGAATGGGGAACACAAGCTATTTACGAACAGCTTGGCACACCCATAGTGTTTGTATTTTTCAATTACATGTCCTCAAGCTCTCTAATGTTGTCTTCAGTCAACAGATCCATCATTTTTTCAATTTTGCACTCCCTGATTGATAGAGGCCTTGTAATTTACTGATATATTAAAGTTTTCCAAGCCTCAAGCTCCAGTACGCGGAACAGAGTCATATGCACTGAAATCATAAATGAATGTCAGACATTTGCAAAATAATTAAATGTCACATACAGAATGAATGTCAGACATTTAGTGGTGTTTCTGTGGAGCAGTTGACATCAAGTGATATTTGGATAGTTGCACCTGTATTACCTGGCATTTGACTTACCTACATACAGGATTTTTTTATTTTTTTATGCTTTCAAAATTTAATATAAAAGTTTTTAACATAGAGATTTTGATTACATTGGTTTTCTAAGATCAGACGTCTTAAGGGGTTATTCAGAGAGCACCGAAATGTTGCTGACATTCCCCGCACTTCGAGAAATCAAATTCCCCAACCCTGCGGTGAATTCAGCATTCACCACAGGATCCCCGAACTGCAGGGAACGGATCTGAAAAACCACTGACAAAAATCACAGAAAATCCACCCATATAATCCAAAAAAATCGGATTGATCCAAAATGCTGCAGAAAACCTGCGGAGCGTAACTGATGATCTGCTGCAAACCCGCCGAACACGTCCGAAAAAAGCTGCTGATGCGCCGAACACAGGTCCAACCAGTAGCCGGAAAAAGCCGACAAGCCAACGAAAAAAGGTAAACAAAAAAAATCCAAAATGATTGAAAGTTCAACATTTTAAATGCTGTTTGCAAAAACTACTCGACGAAAATGTCTGGAACAAACATATAAGGTCCTATAAATAATAATAAAAAGGTCTGTTACAGAAAAAAAAACACTATTTAAAAAGAATCGGAAAAAAAAGTTTTGCCGAAAAAATACCCAAAAATTCCTAACAAATCCAAAAGAAAGAGAAACTTTTAGCTGCAAATTAAAAGAATAAACGGTTTAATAGATATTGTATAAAAACGGGATTATTTTTACATCGAAACCTATGGGATTTGCCTAATTATACCTGCCGAATAAACCCACGGAACATCAGGGCATTTCACTGACATTTCTCTGCTGTTCGGTGTTCTCTGAAAAGGTTAACCTTTGCTACTCTATATGGATTTCACTGCCATCGAACAGGCACCGTATTTTGCTGGCAATTCGTTAAAATGTGGCGAACTGCCTGCTTTTTCAATAGCCAAATGGCCCCAAAATTCACCACATGGTGCAATTGTAGGGACAGCTCGGCTGTCTCTGAATAACCCTGTTAATGTTTTTCTTCATGATTGGTGTCAGTACTGATCACTATCTGGTCTATTCACTAAAGGTAAAACTCAGAAGAATTGGCTGGAGAAGTGAAAATTCGAGATCAAAATAGCCAAACCAGAAAAATTCTCCCATTTATCTCACTTTCCGAATCGGCTATTGGGTCTAGATTGTTCTCGTCTCCTGCCAATTCTCCTGGTTTACACCTTTCTCTGAATAACCCTTACAGTTTCTCATTTGATTTTTTTGGTGTTATCGTTCCTTTACATGTCATAAGGTTCATCCAAGGTTTCTAGTGACCCTTCAGTGCATTAGGGTGCAAATCACTTGTATTAAAAATAAATCAAGTCGTTTTCTTAGCTACAATGTTTTCTTATGGCTTGTTTTAAGATGGAAATTAGGAAAGATGGAAAAGAGAATTAATTATGGGCTTTATTATATCTTTATTTTTTTGTAATGAAATTAATATGAATGATAACTTTAGGGAAAGGTAATTATAGAGCCTTGATATGTCATAGAAGACTTGTTTAATTCTCATTTTATGGACCCTATGTGAGGAGGCCCTAACGGACTTCCAGGATAGTATGGACATATACTATAGAAAAGTGAAGACTTATGGTATATTCATCAGGATCAAGAAGGATACGAGCAGTTACAAGATCACCTACTCTACTACAATATCCCTATTTGTCAACAAAACACATGTGTTAAAAAATGAGGGAAGTGTTAATCAATCCCCCTCATTAGTTAAATGGAAGGGACATTATTTAATGTTACCTATCATAGTGGTCTCAAACTCATGGCCCCCCAGATGTTTTTGCCTACAAGTCCCAGAATGCTTTGAATGCAATAGATGGCCAGGGAATCATGGGAGTTGTAGTTCAGAAACATCAGGGGGCCAGAGTTTGAGACCCCGGGCTGACAACTGCCTGCCCAACATCTCAAACTTTATTTATAGTTATCATTTTGATTATTAGTTTCTGTTCAACAATCATAATATTAATCATAATAATAACAGGTATTAACAGGAGACTTTGAGTAATCTACCATGTTAGAAGCTTTATTTATTTAATAATAGCAAAATAAAGATAGCTGTCGTGTCCAGATTTTTTTAACCCCTTAGTGACCAGTCTCTTTTACCATTGTCTGAAAATACCCACTGCTGTTTTTAAATTTCTGTACTGTTTGCGCTTAGCTCTAATTTTCCTCTTACTCGTTTATGGAATCCACACATATTATATACTGTTTTTCTCCCCATTAAATGTACTTTTTAAAGATAGCACTATTTTCATCATTTACAAAACAAATTAGGAAATATGGTGAAGAAATGGAAAAACAACACTTTTTCGAACTTTGATTCCCCGAATCTCTTGCACATCTACAACCACCAAAAAAGAGAACCCAGCTAAATAGTTTCTAAATTTTGTTCTGTGTTTAGAAATACCCAATGTTTACATGTTTTTTGCAACTTATATGACAATAAGTGCAATTAGCATTTTGCTATTTCCAAAGATTTTTTTCTTTCAAAATATAATAGGGATTAAGGAATGGGGGCTTTTTTAATTTAATTTTAATTTTTTTACCTTATTTTTAATTTATTTTTTAATAATTATTTGGCTAAGTGCCCTCAAGGCACTTATTTTGCCTGTTGGCTGCTTCACCGGGTATACCGGCAGTGATCGCTCCCATGGAGTGATCACGAAGCGGTCTTGCAGGTAAAATTACTTTTGCAGGATGCCTCGATGCCGAGCCACCTCTACAATAGCAACAGAGCGGCTGGAAGTGATACCGATTGCTTCCAGCGGTCTGTTTACTAAAGGACATACCAGGTATGTCCTCAGTCGTTCAGCGACCTTTTTCGTCGAACGAACTTGGTGCGTTCTCAGGTATTAAGGGGTTAAGCCAATGCAAGTCATTAATAATTTTTCCTTTTTTTTTTAACATATTGTGCTTTATTGCAAAATAAGTTGAACATACATGAAAAACAGTAGCAGCGTGTACAGGTTTTACAAAGTAAAATCATAGAAATAGGTGAACATAACATGGCGAGTGCCTAGGAGAAATTGCATTAGGGTAAGTACTGTGAGCAACCTTTGGTGTAAGAGTGTTCAGGGCTACGTAGATCATAAGAGGGTTTCGACCTGGTGGGACGAGGGCGGGGGTTCAGATGATTTGGGCTTTGACCCGCTAAGGTCGGGGAACGACTCTCCGTATACGGGGCAGGCATGTGGTCATCCAATAGTACAAAGATTGGTGGTGTGTTGCAGTTTTACCCTGGAGCAGGGCGACCCTTTCTTCTGCCGATCTAATGTTTTCCACTTCGTGCAGCCATACAGTTAGTGGGGGAGCGTTGGGTTTACGCCAGAACCGTGGCATAACCAGGCGCGCAGCGTGTAAAAGTCTAACGGCGATCGATTTTCAGAAAACTTCGGGCGGGACATCTGAGTGATTAAGCAGGCAGTATTCTGGGGTGAACGGGGGAAGGGGTTCTGCGACGTCGCAGAGACATTTGTGTACAGAGCGCCAAAAGTCAGATATAATGGGGCAATCCCACCATATATGAAGTGGAGAGGCACTGGGGGCATCACATCTCCAGCATTTATCAGCTCCTTGACCTGCGTAGTGGGTTAGGACTTGGGGCGTCTTATGCCATCTCATCAGCACCTTATAATTAGCCTCCTGAACTCTGACTGCGGTGGAGCCGGGGTGTGCTAGTAGGCAGATTGCTCTCCACTGATGGTCTTCAAATGTGTGGTTCAGTTCACGTTCAGTTCACGTTCCCAGTTAGTGCGTGAGGTGCTAGTCAGAGGGGTTAGTGCTTGTAGCATAATAATAATTTTTCAATCCTACTCTAGATGCTATAAGAGTATGGTATGTAAATGGGAAAAACCTGAAGCTACTGAAAAGAAGAGACTTTCCTTAAATGTTACATTTCTAGCATCTCTGCTCACAAGATAATTTCATCATTAACTTATTAGAGAGCTACTACATACAAGATGTATCAAAAATAATTTATACTCTCTCAACTCTGTGATAAAATTAGAACTTAACACTTCTTTTGCCATTTGTAACACATATTTTGTTAATGGCATGGCATGGTCTGGGATGGTGTTTATATTTTTCACTATATTCCTCAGAGAGGATTATGAGCTCTATCCCCAGAGGAATCCTGACGAAGGCTGTACATTGACTCCATGCTTCCTTAGTTGCAGGAGTTAATGAACAGCACCTTAAATGGATTCCTGTCTGATGGCAGAGGAGAGACACTTAGAAAGATCCTGGCTGGAAGAGACCATCAGGGTTATTCAGAAAAGTTGAAACTCTGGAGAACTTTTGGAGAAGTGAAAACTCTAGGTCAAAATAGCCAAACCAAAAAAATTCTCACGTTTATCTCACTTTCCAAATCGGCTATTTTGACCTAGAATTTTCACTTCTCCAAAAGTTCTCCAAAGTTTCACCTTTCTCTGAATAACCCTGTATATGTGGAATATATACTAATGGATGGTGAAGCTTTTTTGCTAGTTTATCCCAAAGTATTATTGATGGTTTATTTATGAGTTAATGCTCATATGAGTTATGTTTTTGTTTGCAGGGAAACTTTGGGCCCCAATTCAAACCAGAAAGTTAAGCTAACATCTGGTGCGGTGAGTAAAAAAAAAAAAAATCGATCCAGACGTTGGCTTAAAATTGACCCAGAGGGCGGCCTGATCCCCCACTTCCTGTGGCTTTGAGTAGGATGAGAATGGGAACAAATACTTCCCATGTCCCTCCACATCTCCTTCCACATTCCCTGCACATTCATGCTTACGCAGAGCTCCTGCAAGGACGCACGGGGCTACATGAAGTCCTTAGGACTCCTGGAGCTGATGCTCATGTCTTTGCTTTGAGACACTGCAAGTATCAGTCTGCTCTTTACTGTTATTCCGTTCCCAGAAGCATATAGCGCAGCTATTACGCTATGTCTTGTTTTTTTTATTTCTTTGAGGAACAATTCATTTGGTTTGAATAGTTCCTGGAAAGGTATATGTATTTATTATAAATTTTGTACTACTTGGTATCGCTACACCCTAGTTTTACAACTTTTATATGTTGTATTGTGGATGTCGAAGATAGGAATGTCACACGTGTGAGAGCGATCGTATTTATTTCATTACTTTGGTTGCCATATTGCACCTATTCCGTATCTTCTTTTTATGAAAAGGGCCCAATGTTGGGTATTTTTTGTTATAAACAAACCTTAATCTATATATGTATATATATATATATATATACACGCTATTTCATCATTTCATGCATAACGTATTCTAATTTCTCCATCTTTTTGCAGTTTCAATTCCGCAACTTGGTTAAACCCTTAAGAACCAATGACCTGCACTAGAGGTCATGATACAAAGAGATTTTGTTTAATCCATGGTCCTTAAGCAGCTAACGTGAAACTCTCCAACTCATGATAGGCGTTAAGGAACGAGACGAGAAAAAGACTTACGTAGTGTCTCAATGAAAGTCTGTAAGCATTTATTATTGCAAAGAAAAAGCGAATTTTTAAAACATGTATATACAGCATTTTTATTCAACCCTTATCTATAGTCAGCTGACATCACTGAATTCAATGAAGCAGATTCCAAAGTGCTCATTTGCATGGATATAGGTTATATTAGCAAGGCTTTAGCTTAACGGTGGTAATTTGCGATGAATGAGAGTGTCCCCCTAGGAGTCTGACCTCACCACTCTAAAGAAAAAGGCTTCAATTTAGAAAGAATCAAATTAGACTTCTGTTTGAAAGAAAAGTAGGCCTTTTGTAATGCAAGATTTCGTGAGCGTGCTACAATTTACATATTTAGCTAATCTTGAAATCTGTCAAGAATCTTAAACAATCATCTATAGTTCTTGATGTTTGCCAGATAAGGCATACTGGAGTAACGGTAAACCCAGGTATATGACATGGTTTGTTTTGTTAGCTTATTCATATTATACAGCAACACCCAGTTCTAGTATGTATATCTAAGAGGTTTCAAAGTCAATCCTGAGGCATTTCTTGTGCCTTGGCCCTGCTCCGAATTAGAAGCCATGAACACATTATCTGTAGAAATGAATAGAATTAATGATGGATGTTAGAATTTATATAATAATATTGCAGTTTGACCTATCCATCACAACCCCGTTATAGCAACAAACGTGTTATTTTGCTAGGGGAGGGATCACAAGCCAAAAGTCAATTGCAAAAACAATTGGTATATAAAAGAAGAGTATACTAGTGCTTCTAAGAGGTGAAGTGATGGAGAGTGAAATTCGTTAAAAAACAAAAGGGGTTATTCAGAGAGAGCCGATCTGGCCCCAAAATGTCACCAAACAGTGGATTTCCCCATACAGTGACATTTCGGGGCTATTCGGAGAGCAGGCAATTTGCCAAATTTTGGTGAACTGGCAGCAAGTACGGTGCCTGTTCGAAGGCAGTGAAATCCCCCATAGAGAAGCAATGGATAATCTATTCAGAGAACATAGAACAGCAGAGAAAAGTTACCGAAGTGCCCTGCTGTTCGGTGGTTTCATTCGGCAGGTTTATTAATGCGAAACCCATAGGCTTCAATGTTAAAAATATTCCCGTTTTTATCCAATATCTAATAGACTGTTTATTATATTAATCTGCATTAAAAAGTCTATTCATAAATCTTTTTTAGGATCGTTTAGGCATTTTTCCGAATTTTTTAGGCAAGATTTTTTTTAAAAGTGTTCTTTTTTCTTTAACAGACTTTTTTTGTTATTATTCATAGGACCTTATATGGTAAATCCAGGCATTTTTGTTTAGTCGTTTTTTGCAAACACCATTTCAATTTTGACACTTTAAATCGTATTTTTTTTAGCCCGTTCGTCAGCTTGTCGGCTTTTTCCAGCGGCTGTCCTGCACTGTGATCAGCGGCTTTATTCGACCTGTTCAGTGTGTTTTTTGCAGCGGTTCTGGTGGGTTTTTGATGAGTGGTGAGTTTTCGGCAGGTGTTCAACAGTTGTTCGGCAGGTTTTCCCTGCACTTCGGGGACCCTGCGGTGAATGCTGAATTCACCGCAGGGTGGGGAACTGATTCCCCGAAGTGCAGGGAAGCGCGGGGAATGAGAGAGCACTGAAATTTCGGCGACATTTCAATGCTCTCTGAATAACTTGTGGATAGTCAATGGAGCGCCAGCGAACTGGATGTACGGTCAATCATTACACATGTCCAATAAACGTCTTCTAATCCGTTCAGAAGAAACTCCTATTCCAGATGAGAAGAAGTTGCTGCAAAGAAGAGGAGGCAAGATAGCGCAGTATGTCGATTCACCATAAAAGGAAAGCAAAGCGGTTGTAGACCTACTCACATTCTGTTGAGCCTAACCTTGGCTCTAGGATGGATAACAATTATGGGTCTTCAAAGGATATTCAGGTGCCCATATACCCGCAACAAGGTTCTTCAATCGCTTTCCCCTGCAGTGGATCAGAAAAAATATTCTGGTAATATATTTTATGTATTAATAAATTTGTTTTTAGTTTTAAACCTACTGCTGCTTCCTGTAACGTGATTTAGAGAAGGTTTTGGAATTACCTTAACCCCTTCCCGACCGCTGACGTACCCTGTACGTCCTGTGTTCGGGTCTCCCTTAGACCCGATGACGTACAGGGTACGTCAGCGGCGCCAAATCCCCCTCCCGCCCGATACTCACCTCCCTCGTCGGATCCCACGGCGATCTGACAGGGAGGAAGCCTGCACATGTGATTTACATGGGCAGGCGAGGCTGATGACGTCGCCACGCTGCGTGGTGACGTCATCAGAAGGTGCCCCCATGTGTTTCAATGGAGGGGAGGGGGGGGCTCATTCAGAGCCCTCTATCTCCCCAACCATTGAAGCTAGGGAGATGCCGTTTGCACCACTGGAGAGGGGAGAGCCTCCCCTTTCCAGCGGTGTATGGCATTAACCGTTTCGCCGCAGGATCACGTTGCGGCGCCAATTGGCGCCAAAACGCGATTCGAACCTGGAGGGGGGCTGACATCTTGGATGTCAGCCTAGCCTCCAGGTCCACCCCCACCCACTGACAACCTCACCATATGTGTGAGGATGTCAGTGGGCCAGTTAACCATCTAGCTGCCATGTAGAGATAAGGGGATCCTAAGGATCCCTTTATCTCCCGATCCATGGCAGCTAGATGGTCATATTTGACATCATTTGAAAGGCCTGATCATGGCCTTTCAAATGATACCAAACATGACCAGGTTTGGTTTAAAAACAAAATTAAAAAAAAAAAAATAATAATAATAAAAAAAAAAAATTAAATAAAATAAAAAAATTGGTTTTTTTTTTAAATAAAATTTGTCTGGGGGGGGTTTAATTAAATAGGACCTAGGCTGACATCTCAAAATAATTAGCACAAAATGGTCAGAATGAGCGCAGCGCACATAGGTGAACTGGCTCAGCAGTGAAAGGGTTAAAAGGTAAAAACATGTAAAAATTGGGTATTTCTATTCTCGGGATAAAATTTGGAAACTATTTAGCCGGGGTCTTTATTGGTGGTTGTAGCTTTAGGGGATTAAATTATGAAAAAGTGTGTTTTTACAATTTTTTTCATCATATTTCATATTTTTTTTATAGTAAATTATTGGATATGATGGAAATAATGGTATTTCTAGAAAGTCCATTTAATGGCGGGAAAAAGGGTGTATAATATGTGTGAGTTGAATAAACGAGTAAGAGGAAAATTTGACCTAAACCCTAACAGCGCAGAAACGTAAAAACAGCAGCGGTCACTAAAGGACGGATTTGTGTAAAACCGCCCGGTCACTAAGGGGTTAATATTCCCATGCGACATCTTGGAGCCAATGCGGCTCATTGACATGTGAGTGTAACCATATATGAGTACCAACTTTACCATTACATTTAAACGATATTGCACTAGGTAGTGCGTTGGTATTTTTTCTGATCCACTGCAGGGGAAAGCGATTGAAGAACCTTGTTGCGGGTATATGGGCACCTGAATATCCTTTGAAGACCCATAATTGTTATCCATCCTAGAGCCAAGGTTAGGCTCAACAGAATGTGAGTAGGTCTACAACCGCTTTGCTTTCCTTTTATGGTGAATCGACATACTGCGCTATCTTGCCTCCTTTTCTTTGCAGCAACTTCTTCTCATCTGGAATAGGAGTTTCTTCTGAACGGATTAGAAGACGTTTATTGGACATGTGTAATGATTGACCGTACATCCAGTTCGCTGGCGCTCCATTGACTATCCACAATATATGTTTTCAGGTTTTTAGGAGAACCCCCACATTCAATGTGTAGCGTGTACGTTTAATCCTTCTTCCTGAAGGCGCTTCACTGTTTCTTTCTTTTATTGCTCTCTGAATAACCCCTAAAGGAAAAATTGACTTGGCTTCATAATGCTGTAGATACATTTTTAGGCCATGTAGCTCGGAATTTCCAGTTTTACACCTCTTGAAATATATGTATATAATATATACAGTTGTGTTCAAAATTATTCAACCCCCACTGAAATTGAGTGTTTTGGCCAGTTTGACATTGATTTTGATCATTCAGTCATCTTGCTTACAATTAAATCAAAGAGGCACGTGTAGGTCAGACAAATATAACATAACATTTATAATGAAATAACCACAAATGTCTTTTCTGTGCTCACATCATTATCAGTTTTATTCAACCCCCAAGTGACATTCAATCTTAGTACTTAGTACAACATCCTTTTACAGTTATAACAGCTTTTAAACGTGAAGCATAGCTTGACACAAGTGTCTTGCAGCGATCTACCGGTATCTTCGCCCATTCGTCATGGGCAAAAGCCTCCAGTTCAGTCACATTCTTAGGCTTGCGCACTGCAACTGCTTTCTTTAAGTCCCACCAGAGGTTCTCAATCGGATTTAAGTCAGGTGACTGCGATGGCCACTCTAAAATGTTCCAGCCTTTAATCTGCAACCATGCTCTAGTGGACTTGGAAGTATGCTTGGGATCATTGTCCGGTTGAAAGGTCCAACGTCTCCCAAGCCTCAGGTTTGTGATGGACTGCATCACATTGTCATCCAATATCTCCTGGTACTGAAGAGAATTCATGGTACCTTGCACACGCTGAAGCTTCCCTGTACCTGCAGAAGCAAAACCGCCCCAAAGCATGATTGACCCCCCGCCATGCTTCACAGTAGGCAAGGTGTTCTTTTCTTCATAGGCCTTGTTCTTCCTCCTCCAAACATAGCGTTGATCCATGGGCCCAAACAGTTCTAATTTTGTTTCATCAGTCCACAGAACACTGTCCCAAAACGTCTGTGGTTTGTCCACATGACGTTTGGCATACTGCAGTCGACTCTTCTTATTCTTTGGAGACAGCAAGGGGGTGCGCCTGGGAGTTCTGGCATGGAGGCCTTCATTACGCAGTGTGCGCCATATTGTCTGAGCTGAAACTTCAGTACCCACATCTGACAAATCTTTTCTCAGTTCCTCAGCAGTCACACGGGGACTTTTCGCCACTCTACGCTTCAGGTAGCGCACAGCAGTCGAAGTCAGCATCTTCTTTCTGCCACGACCAGGTAGCGTTTCAACAGTGCCCTTTGCCTTGAATTTGCGAATGATGCTTCCTATGGTCTCTCTTGGTATGTTTAACATCTTTGCAATCTTCTTATAGCCATTGCCCTTCCTGTGAAGAGTAATCACCTCTTCTCTTGTCTTCCTGGACCATTCTCTTGACTTCACCATGTTTGTAACCACACCAGTAAATGTCTAGAAGGAGCTGAGTATCACAGTCATTTTAAAGCTGCCTAATTGGTGCTTATTATGCTTTATTGCTGCTCCGTGACATCCACAGGTGTTTTCAATACCTGATTGAAAACACTTGAATGAACCTCTGTTCTTCAGAGTGGTAGTCTTTAAGGGGTTGAATAATTATGTCAATGAAGAATTCACAAAAGAAACATTTACTACTGTATTACAAAACCAATTGATGTCATTTTAGTTGCATATGGTTCTTTAAAAAGTCCTTGTAGGATTTCATTCTGAATACAATTACAAATGTACACTAAATTCCCTAAAACCCTTTACAGCATTGGGGGTTGAATAATTTTGAACACAACTGTATATATGAACCTATAGAAAGATAGGAGGAGGCATGTTAGTCCAGATGTGCAGATGACAAAATAATCAGACTATTGCACAGTATTGCAATATATAAAAATACCTTTTTTATTAGTCTATCAAATGAAATACTATGATTAATGCTTTATTTGACAGTCCAATAAAAAAGGACCATTACATATGTTTTGAAAATATTTAATTATTATTTCATTAAATATTTGTAGTACCTTTTGATTACTTTCATTATTTGAGGTGAACTTAAAAAGTAAGACAATATAGTCATTTAGTTTGCCCAAATCCCCACATTTTGTTTTGAAATCAAGTGGGTTGAAAATAAGCATTTCCTGCTGTGATCCCTAGAATCAAAATCGGACCCAATCGCAATATTTTTCAGGAATCGGTTATCAGCTTTTTTGAGCTGATCCCCTAGTTAAATAACCGCCAGGCACTGAAACTCCCAGCCGCCCACCTGTAGTCCCGCAACCACAGCAGTGACTCTTTGCCAGTCTCCAGCTGGAATCAGAACATCCCTAGTTTTAGTGATGAAAATGTACACTGTGTTTGATGAAACTTTCTTGTAGATTTTCCATAAATGGAGAACATTTCAGTATCACTAGCTCAGACAAACACAATTAAAGGGATACTCTAAACGTGAAAGTGATGCTGCTCCAAAATGACAATGTCTCCTCCTTGAAACTTCCCACATTGAAAGACATTAGTTGGTCTGCTCTGTACATCCTGTGCAATGGAGATCATAATAACCCCGGACAGCTGTCCCAAGGTAAACCTAACTGACAGGTGGAGGGAAGTCCTCTGCTTTGAAAGGCTGTTACATGCTCACCTGAAGGAGAGTAGGGGTGGACAGTACACCATGACCGGTTAAATTAAATTACATAAGGGGTTATTCAGAGAGCGCTGATTTGTTCCCGAATTTTCCTCAGCGGTGCAAATTTGTGGCCATCGGGCTATTCACAATGCAGACAGTTCACCAAATTTTGGTGAATTGCCAGCGAAATAAAGTGATGTTTTGCGGCAGAGAAATCCTCATAGAAAAGCAATGGTTAATCTTTTCAGAGAACACCGAATAGCAGCGAAATGTCAGTAAAATGTCCTGATGTTCGTTGGTTTCATCAGGCGAATCCCATAGGTTTCAATGTTATAAATATTACCGTTTTTATTCAATATCTATTAAACTGTTTATTCTTTTAATTTGCGGCAAAAAGTCTCTTTTTTAATTTTTTTAGGATTTTTTGCCATTTTTCAGGATTTTTTCGGCAAATTTTCTTTCCGCAAATTTTATTTTATAGCGGGGTTTTTGTTCTCTATAACAGACCTTTTAATTATTCATAGGACATTATATGTTAATTCCAGACACTTTCGTCAAGTAGTTTTTTCTTGCAAACAGCGTTTGTTCGGCATATCGTCGACTTTTTTCGGATGCGTTTGGTTTTTTCACCGTTTTCTTTGCATGTAGGGTGGCTACAGATCTAGAAATCACATGCTGGATACATTCTACACATTCTTTATGAAGGTAAAGACACATACAGGTCTATTCAAAGAAAGGTGAAAACCAGGAGAACTGGCAGGAGAAGAGAACAATCTAGACCAAATAGCTGATTTGGAAAGTGAGATAAATGGGAGAATTTTTCTGGTTTGGCTATTTTGACCTAGAATTTTCACTTCTCCAGTCATTCTCCTGAGTGTCACCTTTCTTTGAATAAACCAGATAGTATAGAGTACACGTGCAATGCATAATGGTGCCTAGATTATCAAGGGCTATATATATTGTCTTCTAGATGCTGAAAATTAGGACGATCACATTTCATTCTTGGATTATGTCAAGAGTTTTCTCTGCGGGAGTGAGAACACAATGAGAGTATTATTAAGAACAATACAATGTGGAAATTAACTTTTCATAGCATTTTAAGTTGGCGAGCAAAACACATTACTGATTTTATATTGCTAATATTTATACTGTGTTATTAAAACTGGTAACAATTCCAATTAGCACTAGGTGAATATGTTGCATATTTGTTTTCAAGCTACCGAGCCTTGAAGGGAATGGGGAAGAGACTATGCACAGGCAGATATTGTTCATAAACTTATTCAATTCTAATGTAGGAGAGTGAAGCGCCCACCAGAAATGGTGTACACAATCCGCTCGCTAAAACGTTGCGTATGGGGATTCCTCTAAACAACCCTAAACAACAAGCACAGAAGAAAACAACGTAGCACCAGCGAGCAAAGTCCACCGGTTGCGAAATTGTATACACTACGGGCTCTATTACACTCTGCGCGCAAAAATGTGCGCGTGCGCAAAAACGCGAGGGGCAAAGCCCTTCGCGCTGAACGTAGTATTACGACGTTCGCGCAAACGATGCGCATTAACGTCTAACGCGAGTAACCCTGAGCTCGCAAGTTCGTGAGCGCATACCATACTTAACATTGTGAGCGCAAATGTGTTCGTGCGCTGGTATGCAGATGGTATTACAATCGATGCGCAAAAAACGACGTTTGCACGCATAATTTTCATGTCTTTGAAAAGCTGGTGTTAATGGCAAATCTGAACGTCCTGGCCGAAACCAAATACACCAGCACAAAAAAAAAATACAGCACAGTATAGTTACACATTCTTCACATACCCAAACAATAAAATAGAGAGGTTGTGCGTGTTTTTATTATTGCTGCAGCATATATACTCAAGTTTTTGCGCATGCCAAGATCAATCTAACGGGAGACAATTGTGGTTCCTAATTCAGATTGGCTGAATCGCGTGAAAAAACAGTCTGCCCACCGATTTCTGCGCGCAGCGTTAATCCGCGTGCATTTTTGCGCGTCTTTTTTACGCGCAATATTTTTTGACGGATGAAAAATGCACTCGGACCGTAATACCAGCGTTAATTTTCACGCGTTAACGTTTAACGCTGTGCGCCGCAAAAGAAATTGTGCTGCGCGTACAAATTTGCACAGAGAATGTAATAGAGCCCTACATATCCTTGAATGAGATATTCTTTTTCAAGTGTTCATCTCCTTTGAGGGAATATTTGAAGAACTGCAGGGAAAAGTAGGAGAGACCAGGATTGCGCAGTATCTCACTCCAAATTGAAAATATAAATCACAAGTATCAAACTCACATTTACATGAGCCCACACCTGGCTCTAGGGTGGATAGCTTTAAGGGTCTTTTAACCCCTTAAGGAGCAATGATGCAACTGTTACGCCACAAATGCATTGACTTTAAGGTCCCTTGGTCCTTAAGGGGTTAATTTCTTCAGGCGCCCATTAACCCCTTTAGGGATCCTTTAGATTCCAATAGGATTCCCCTGCAGTGAGAGTAAATATACCAGGGATACCCCTAGTGTGATATTGTAAACAGACAGTATTTGTTATAACAGCAGGTCAATTTAAAACTCACATGTCCCTCAGCCTCAAATAGCTCTGTCAAATGCGCATAAGGGATTTATAGGAATCCCCAAAAACCTTCTTGGACAGAAATCAGGCAATCAGCAATCATTTAAAAACATTTATTTATAACATTAAATCAAACATAGCTACCAGGACGCGTTTCGCCGGTTAGGCTTCCTCATCTGGCAGGGTGTCATTCGAAAGGTCTGAGCATGGCCTTTTGAATGATACCCAACATGACCATGTTCAAAGCAAAAGAAAATTAAAAAAATTAAGAGAAAAAATATTTTTTTTTTAAAAAAACTTTTTTTTTACGTGTTGTTTTTATCAATGCAGAAATATTGTTCACATTTCAATTCTAATGTGAACAATGATGCTGCACTAATGATTTTTTTTCTATGGGGTGCGTTTGCTAAAAATCACGTAATTCCCCCAAAAAAATTAACGAGTCACCATTTCTAATTTTTGTACAAGCGCACCCCATAGAAAATATAAACGCAAACGCTCATGTGATGAAATGTGAAAAAAACACTTTACATGCTATAGATGATTACAAATTCTAATTTTATTGCATTTTTTGTTATAATATACTAGGTGGAAAGCCTGCCCAGAGGGCAGTCTATTGTTAGGTGAGGTGTGCATGAATATTCGCTGAAATGAAAGCACAGCAATGTCAAGGAAAGACAATTTTTTTGGTCATATGGGTATATATTAGACATGTGCACAGCACAAAATTTAGTTTTGAACTAATGGATTAGTCCTAAAATGCAATTTATTTAGTTGCTAAAGAAATTCGTTTTCAGTTCTTTAGTATGAAAACTAATTTCATTCATCCGAAAACCAGTGGATACAATTACTATAGTAGTGGCTCCTCAGATGGCTGAGATCGCTGCTTGTTACAGTATCTCTCACTCTCAGCACAATGTGGCAGGCAAAGCTGTGGCAAACAGTGGAAGGCAAACATTAACTGACTGCTGCTCATCACAGCGCTTAGAGTTTCAGTAAAACTAGTAAATAATATTTTTTATATATAAGAGGTTAGAACAATATTATTTCCTTGTTTTACTGAAACTCTGAGCGCTGTTGCAGTTGGTTACATTAACAGCTGAGCCTGATACATTGTACTGAGAGATAATATAACAAACAGCCGATCTCAGCTCTCACAGCCACTGGATTTAAAGGGAAAAAAAAAATCCTCTTTGTATAATATATAGAACCTCCTCCTGCATTAATGTCCCTCTCTGTATAGAACATCCTCCTCAATTTATACCTTTCTCTGTAGAATGTATATAACATCCTTCTGCATTAATACCCCTCTCTGTATATTGTATAGAACATCCTCCTGCATTAATTAATGCCCCTCTCTGTATAGAACATCCTACGGCATTGGCCTGTGGAGGGTGCAGAGCTTCAGAATGCAATGCTTATCCAGCACAGGAGAGGGAACGTTTACTTAAACTTCGTATCTCTGTGGGGGAGACACAGGAATATAAAAGTAGGGGAGAGGGAAAATATTAATGTAAATTGGTCTGAAAGCTCAGAGAAGAGATGACTGGTGCAAATTAATTTTTATAATAAAATAAAGCACTTTGAATCCAGGGAAAATATTCAAATAAATCACATTGAAGGCTCATAATGACAGAGTAACTGTGAGAGCTGGATACTAAATGTACCAGACGTAAAAAACCCTTTATAACAAGCAGCACTGGGAAAGGAGAGGGACTTTATATAAAACATGTATTATAGATGAGGAAAAGGGGATAGTGTTCTGGATAATATAAAATGTATCCGACCTAAGTCCCTATTATGCAGAGCGGGAGGAGAGATAACACACGTTTTATAAAGTCCCTCTGTTCTCCCAGCGCTGCTTGTTATAAAGGGGTTTTCTTTCCTGTGCTGGCTGTCCGTGCTGCAAGTGAGTATTCTGGAGCTCTATCACTGTCAGATTTTTTGGGTAGGGGTCGGGAAGGATTACACATACAAACCTTTTCTGTAGCTTTGCGATGTTGCGCTCTTCATCATTGCTGGTCTCCTTCACTCCTCAATGTAATATCACAAAAAGGACTGAATTTTAGTGCATTTTATTTTAGTTTCTTTCGTTTTTTGTACTGAGCAGTTTCGTATCTCTTGAGTCATACTAAAACTAAATTATCCCAAAATTCGGACTAAATCGTTTAAGTACTAAAACGAATGCACATGTCTAGTATATATTGCCCTCAGCTCATATGGGTATATATTGCCCTCAGCTCATATGGGTATATATTGCCCCTAGCTCACATGGGTATATATTGCCACCAGCTCACATGGGTATATTTTCCCCCAGCTCACATGGGTATATCTGCCCCAGCTCACATGGGTATATTTGCGCCCAGCTCACATGGATATATTTCCCCTAGCTCACATGGGTATATTTTCCCCTGGCTCACAGGGGTATATATATTGCCCCCAGCTCACATGGGTATATTTCCCCCAGCTCTCATGGGTATATTTGGCCCAAGCTCACATGGGTATATTTGCCCCCAGCTCACATGGGTATATTTGCCCCAACTCACATGGATTTATTTGCCCCCAGCTCACATGGGTATAATTGACCCAGTGCACATGGGTATAATTGCCCCCTGCTCACATGGGTATAATTGCCCCTGCGTATAATTGCCCCCTGCTCACATGGGTATAATTGCCCCTGCGTATAATTGCCCCTTGCTCACATGGGTATAATTGCCCCCAGCTCACATGGGTATAATTGCCCCAAGCTCACATGGGTATATTTTCCCCCAGCTCACATGGATATATTTGCCCCAGCACACATGGGTATAATTGCCCCTGCTCACATGGTTATAATTGCCCCCTGCGTATAATTGCCCCCTGCTCACATGGTTATAATTGCCCCCTGCGTATAATTGCCCCATGCTCACATGGGTATAATTGCCCCCTGCTCACATGGGTATAATTGCCCCCAGCTCACATGGGTATAATTGCCCCCAGCTCACATGGGTATAATTGCCTCAAGCTCACATGAGTATATTTTCCCCCAGCTCACATGGACATATTTGCCCCAGCACACATGGGTATAATTTCCCTCTGCTCACATGGGTATATTTTCCCCCAGCTCACATGGGTATATCTGCCCCAGCTCACATGGGTATATTTGCGCCCAGCTCACATGGATATATTTGCCCCGGCTCACAGGGGTATATATATTGCCCCCAGCTCACATGGGTATATTTGCCCCAGCTCACATGGGTATATTTGCCCCAACTCACATGGATTTATTTGCCCCAGCTCATAGAAACATAGAAACGTAGAAACATAGAAAAATGTTGGCAGATAAGAACCTTTCGGCCCATCTAGTCTGCCCAATTACATGGATACGTTACCTGGATTTATCTTTTGTTTAGGATAGCCTTATGCCTATCCCATGCTTGCTTAAATTCAAATACTGTTTTGGCCTCTACCACTTCAACTGGAAGACTGTTCCATGTATCCACCACCCTCTCAGTAAAATGCTTCCTGATGTACTTTTAAACCTTTGCCCCTCTAATCTAAGACTATGTCCTCTAGTTTTGCTACTTTGTTTCCTTTTAAATATACTCCCTTCCTCTACCTTGTGGATTCCCTTTACGTATTTAAATGTTTCTATCATATCTCCCCTGTCTCGTCTTTTTTCCAAGCTGTACATGTTAAGATCATTAAGCCTTTCCTGGTAACTTTTCTCCTTCAAGCCATACACCATTTTAGTAGCCCTTCTCTGAACTCTCTCTAAGATGTCTATATCCTTCTGGAGATACGGTCTCCAGTACTGCACACAGTACTCCAAGTGAGGTCTCACCAGTGCTCTATACAGTAGCATGAGCACTTCCCTTTTCCTACTGCTAATACCTCTCCCTACACAACCAAGCATTCTGCTAGCATTTCCTGCTGCTCTATTACATTGACTACTTACCCTTAGATCCTCTGAAATAATAACCCCTAAATCCCTTTCCTCAGATGTTGAGGTTAGGACTGTATCAAATATTCTATATTCAGTCCTTGGGTTTTTACGTCCCAGGTGCATTATCTTGCACTTATCCACGTTAAAACTCAATTGCCACAGCTCCGACCATTTTTTTAGTTTACCTAAATCATTTGTCATTTGGCTGATCCCTCCAGGAATGTCAACCCTGTTGCAAATCTTTGTGTCATCAGCAGAAAGACATACTTTTCCATTAACATTCTGCAATATCACTAATAAAAATATTAAATAGAATGGGTCCAAGTACTGACCCCTGAGGTACCCCACTGGTAACAAGACCTTGCGCCGAATAAACTCCATTTACCACAACCCTCTGTTGCCTGTCACTCAGCCACTGCCTAATCCATTCAACAATATTGGAATCCAAGCTCAAAGATTGCAATTTATTGATAAGCCTTCTATGCGGAACAGTATCAAAAGCCTTACTGAAATCTAAATAAGCAATGTCTACTGCACCACCTGTGTCTATTATTTTTGTTACCCAATCAAAAAAATCAATAAGATTAGTTTGGCATGATCTCCCTGAGGTAAACCCATGTTGTTTCTGATCCTGTAATCTATGTGTTTTTAGATGTTCAACAATCCTTTCCTTTAACATGGTTTCCATTAATTTCCCCACTACTGACGTAAGACTAACTGGCCTATAGTTCCCAGATTCCTCCCTACTACCCTTCTTGTGAATGGGCACAACATTGGCTAATTTCCAGTCTTCTGGGACGACTCCCGTTAGGAAGGATTGGTTAAATAAATCTGTTAACGGTTTTGCTATTACATCACTGAGCTCTTTTAATAATTTAGGGTGGATCCCATCAGGCCCCATTGACTTATTTGTCTTTACTTTAGACAGCTGCTGTAGAACCTCCTCCTCTGTAAACTGATATGTAATTGTCTCGTTAGTGTTTCCTCCTAACTGAGGTCCCTTTCCTTCCTTTTCTTCTGCAAAGATTGAACAAAAATATTCATTGAGGCAGTCAGCTCACATGGGTATAATTGCCCCAGTGCACATGGGTATAGTTGACCCCTGCTCACATGGGTATAATTGCCCCCTGCTCACATGGGTATAATTGCCCCCTGGTCACATGGGTATAATTGCCCCCAGCTCACATGGGTATAATTGCCCCCTGCTCACATGGGTATAATTGCCCCCTGCGTATAATTGCCCCCTGCTCACATGGGTATAATTGCCCCCAGCTCACATGGGTATAATTGCCCCAAGCTCACATGGGTATATTTTCCCCCAGCTCACATGGATATATTTGCCCCAGCACACATGGGTATAATTGCCCCCTGTTCACATGGGTATAATTGCCCCCTGCTCACATGGTTATAATTGCCCCCTGCGTATAATTGCCCCCTGCTCACATGGTTATAATTGCCCCCTGCGTATAATTGCCCCCTGCTCACATGGGTATAATTGCCCCCTGCTCACATGGGTATAATTGCCCCCAGCTCACATGGGTATAATTGCCACAAGCTCACATGAGTATATTTTCCCCCAGCTCACATGGATATATTTGCCCCAGCACACATGGGTATAATTTCCCCATGCTCACATGGGTATATTTTCCCCCAGCTCACATGGATGAGCCCACTGGCAACAGGGACTTCAAGATGGCCGCCGGCGAGCTTCCTCTGACATCAGAGGGGGCCCGCCAGCAGCCATCTTGAAGTCGCTGCTCGCCGGAGGCGGAGCCCACCAGCGAGCAGGGACTTAAAGATGGCCACCGATGGGCTTCCTCTGACATCATCAGAGGGGGCCTGTCGGCGGCTAACTTCAAGTCCCTGCTCGCCGGTGGGCATACATGGGCCCAGCCTCGGGCGAGCAGGGATCCACAAAAAAAAAGAAAGCGGAGCCGTTGGAGAGGCGCGCGCAAAGCGCCTCTCACCTCCTCAGTGACTGAGCTGTGAGGAGGTGAGACAGGGAGACTGCCGAGTCTACCAAAAAAAAATTAAATAATATTTCTGGGCCATATAATAAAACGTGGCTCCTAAACATGATGAGCAAAAGTGGTAAAAATTAGCTCAGCACACAGGCGTGAAATGGCTCAGCAGGAAAGGGGTTAAATCAAAAAATTAAGTAGCTAAAGGCTTTTGGGATTAACGCACATATATCCATGTATTTGAATAAAAGTCTTCTTTTTCATATAACTGCATTTTTACGAGGTACGGTGGTTTAAAACATGTCTGGGATTTCATTATATATGATATAAATCTCACTCTTATTCATGAGAATGTCATATTGTTTTGTTCTTGGTCTCTAATCCAATGACACTGTCGAGCCAATGATAACACTATGCAAAATGAACATAACATAACGATCCTTCTCAAGAGACAGACACCAGAATATTTGTTACTAGTACAAAAAGAAAAACACAGAATTTAAATGCCGTTTGAATAAAACAAATATTACATTTTCAACCAGGAATCCAAACAGCTATTGAAGCCTAATAAATAAAAGGTCTAGAGAACATCGAAAATAAATTTTATGTGTACGCAATAATAAAAGTGAATGTCAATGAGTCACTACAGACATTTCGCTAGTTTTCCTGTTTGAGCTGATTACAACGTTATGTAGGATCTGAGCTCCTTCAGATAGATTTGATAATAGGTAAACAAACTGCTTGAGTCCCACTGGCCTACAAATCGAGGCATGGTGCTGAAGGTGCCACTTAGCAGGATAACTGGCTGGTCATGGGTGCATAACCTATGAACATAACCTTGAGTATGTTCAATTTTTTATATCCTGTGTCAAATAACCCTGGGGCCCTATTCTAGTTTAGACAGTAATAAGGAGCAACTAAGGGGAAAATGCAACACAAGCCATTAACCATTATGGCTTGGTCAAAAAAGGGCCAGTAAAAAGTGTAAGTGTATACCGCAGTATGCTACACTTTCCATTTTATTTTAAAAGTAACATAACATACATGATAACAACTTGCATTGCTTTTGCTCTAAACCTATACAAATGTATCTATTTACAAAAATAACAATTCAGGTTGGCCATCCCTTATCCAGAATTCTAAAATCTGGAAGACTCCAAAAACACACTTTTCTGAGTCTTCCAGAGCTAATTTTTAGTCCCATCTCTGCTGCTCCTGACAAGTTCTCCTACACGCCAGCACTCGTCATTGGTTGCAGCAGCAATGAGGGACACACTGGGAAACAAGTTGCAGCTCCAGCATATGACATGCTGCCAGCCCATGGCTAACAAGAAACATGCTGGTGCGCAGTATGTCCATCACAAGCACCGGGCAGCATCTCCTAGCAAGTACTGTATCTCATTGGTACTGCAACAGAATGTGCTTAGAATTTCCCCTGCTTCACCCCCTCGCCTCTCTGGATTCTGAAAACAGGAAAACATTGAAATCCGGAATGCTCAGTGTCCCGAAGCATTCTAGATAAGGGGTGCTCAACCTGTATTCTCATGTCTTCATCACAGGAGAAAATAATGCTTTTTTTTATCTGTCCATATGAGTACAAAATAGCAAAGAACTATCATAGTGGGCACATGGCATTTAATATGCCTCATAGACAGTGATTTAATTAAACACATGCATTTCCCATAATGAGACTCTTCAAACTGCCTGAGCCAATACCTAGTTTGACCAGGGTTCATTGGACTTTGCCGTGTGGCACAAATCATCTAAACTGGTCACCAGGATTTGGTCTTTGGACACATCAATTTTAGTGGTATTGACGGACTCGCACCATACTGCACTATATGCACTTTAATGTTGCATTTGCACTTTATGTCACCATATGTATATGCCGTTATAAGAGCACTTTATATATATTGAGAAGTTACGGCTGCACCATTTTAAGATGCACTTTATTGTATGTGTGATATACACTGGAATATTGGCATGTGTCAGTTTGTGAACTAATATCAGCAACCAATACTGCATAATTAATATATATTGCGCCATTAGGAACATCCCTCTGTTTTTTCGACTGTATATTTGCACACCCCCTCGAGAGTCTGTGCCTTTCTCCTATCTGGCAGCACTAACCCCCACCGATTCTCCCCTTTTTTGATAACTAATACATACCTACATGCTTTGAAAAATATAGGTAGCCTATTCCATAAAAGTCTCTCCTATCCTTAATCCCTTACAGCTTCCCGTCCTGTTGGCAGGTGGGTTTAAATGCTGCAGAGCAACATAACATGCTCTACAGCTTTTTGGCCCTCCTCCAGCCTGCCTCCATTCTCAGTGGGCCAATTTTAGTCATTGGCCTCAATGCAGAGCAAAAGATCCCCTAGAACCAAAGATTTCAATCAGCCCACTGGGACGAGAGGCGGCCCAGAAAGTTGTGTGACTTGCTTAAGCAGCGTTTAAGCCTGCTTGCTGCCAGGACAGAATAGGACGCCCTCCAGCACTAAGGGGTTAATTCTTTCAATACCAATTGAAATATTTTTATTGAAAAATGATTATCATAACATTTGTTTGAAACATGGAATGCAGTGTAAACAATTAAATATATAAAATAGAAATTTTGCACATAAAAATGAGCAAATTTACATTATTTTAATTTATAACTATCTTATACAAACAATTTAGGTTTTCATATATACGTTTATCAGTCACAGTAATATTGCTGTCATGAAAGATTTTGAACTCTAACTAGGACCCTTTATCTTACACAAAGTCACACAGGGTCTGCATTATTAGTATACAGGCAGAAATGGTCTTGGTGTCAAATCCAGCAAATGCGATAAAGATTGTAAAATGTTCGGATCTCCTGCTTATAGGGTTTTCTAGTTATTATAAAAGAAAGATGTGCTGAAGTTGGTGCTTCTTGTCCTGTTAGTGGTTCCTTCTGCTACACCCCGTGGCTCAGAAGTGTGGTTTCCTTCAAGTGTTACCATCCTCCGTGTCCCTCAAAATATAAAATGACTCACATAGAGCAATATTGTATAAAATGGAGTGCAAACAAAGGAGAAGAATGTCGTACTCACATTTGCTGGTGTCTTATCGATCAGACACCAGATTTGTAGGCAGCCGGTGACTTCAGAAGGTGCACCAAATCACCTATCAGCCTCAGCCACCTCCTCGGCGAATATAAGTATCCAGGACCCGGGATAGGCGTAAAATAAGGCAAATTTTATTAGCAATAAAATATACTGTATACCAAAACGCGTTTCGCATAAAAAGCTTCATCAGTTGGTGCTATGCTAGTTATTGCTTTTCAATGTATTAAAAAGCAAAATGGAGTTAACTCGATTTCAAGTGATGGTTTTTATAGATGGCTAAAAAAATCCATGGGTGCAGGTTCTAACAGTATTGTGCATATTACATAGGTCCCAGACCTAAGTGGAATGAAGTTACTACCAAGGTATGTTCACTTGCTCAGAACACTCTAATGTAGTGGCACCTATCAACTTTCAACTCTTCCAACATATTCACTTAACCACTACATTAAAATATCACCAATATTGAGATATTTTGTTTTCTTCTTCAACTGTCCTTCATTCAGTCTACTTTGCATCTTGCATATTAAAAGTCAAGTGTAAAAGTCTATGTTCTCCTTAGGTCTGTCAATATTGTTTTGAATGCTGTTATTTATTATATAATTATATCTTTTACTTGTCTAATAATTAAGGGTCTATTCGCAATTTCGGTGCTTTGAACTTTGGTGATTACATTTTGTCAAAAATTTGACTTCACTATTTATCGAATAGACTCCGTATTTTGCCAAAACTGATTTGCCATTCACTGTTCAGTACAATTCGGAGGTTAGTGTATAGTCTTGATCTCAAAAACAGAAATAAAGCTTTTACACGTGTGTGGAGTGTACCTGATTGTCTTATTTATATTTTTTAAGTTATTGTCAGGTTGGTGTAACGGTAGCTGTATCGCTTACCCAAGAATAGCGGAGTTGGGATCTTTGAGGACAGAAGTATCTGCTTGAATAATACAAAAAGGTTTATAACTACAGACTGTAACAAGGAGACACAAGGACTAACTGAATTGCCTCTAGGCTCTGAAGGTTTCAAGACCAACAGGTTACCTGGGACACGCTCAGAAACAGCAGACGTGGAATGACAGTCCCTGAAGTATTCAAGGTGCAGGGCAGTCAAGTGCAGAAACCAATTGTTTTGGTACATACAAGGACTAACTGAATTGGCTCTAAGCTCTGAAGGTTTCGAGACCAACAGATTACCTAGGACACACTCAGAAACAACAGACGTGGAATGACAGTCCGTGAAGTACTCAAGGTGCAGGGCAGTCAGATGCAGAAATAACATAAAACAGAAATAAACAATAGTTAGTTATCGTGGTCTTAGCAAAACCATAAACATAAGTAGTAACCTGGGTAAAAGGGAACCCCGGAGGGTTGCAAGTGATAACCCTAAACGTGAAGGGAAAGAACCCAAAACAGCAACTGATCAACCCAGCAACCAGCAGGGGGTTGAATCACTAAAACAAGTGATGCAGCGTAATAAACACAATAGAAGGAGAGTAGTCTAAGCCAAGCCGGGTCAAATAACAGGAGAAGGGATCTCATACAAGCAGGGTCGTCAACAGTAAAGTCAATTCAATATTAGAAGTAGCGGTGCGTGAATAACTCCACAACAGGGCAATGAGGCCATTCCTAGAGCCCTGTTTTAAAGCCTGTGGCTCCTGGTAACCACACCTGACCCCGCCCCCTCAGATGCCAATCTGCCAGCAGTAAGTGCTGGCACCCAACCAGCCAGCGACCCCCCCTTCTTGCCCAACCCCCCAGGGGGCGCAGCGGGGGCTGAGGACGTAACAGTTGGCTACCCAGGCAATTGGAATACCTGCACCTTATCCAAATTAATGGATCCAGCTTTTCCCCACTAGGTGCACTGCACCGTCTCTTCGTTTTTGGATAACATTTAGCTAATGTCTTCAACATCATTTTCTACCACACTAGACTATTTCTGATCCCTCTAAAAATCCCTCCTACATAGCCTCATACTTTTTAAAGAAACTCAGATATATTTTAAGAACTTTTATGAACAACAGTTCATCTTCCCTTCACGGAACTTATTTCCTTTGCCTTTGTCTCTACACACTAATAATACATTCCCATCAACGCCATACCTCCACCCACCATCTTTCAGCACATCATGTAGTTCCTTGCCTAACAGGGTATTAAAGATAATGTCATTGCACATTTTATATGTCATTATAAATTATGTAATACATAACAAGAAAAAAAGGTGTCATCTGCGCTTATCCCTATAACACCGTGTGAAACAAAACACAATTAGAGGCTTTGGTTTACTGCAATGGCCATTGTAGTGTAAGTTCATCTGCCAACATCAACACACCTCTAGTGAAGGTGAGTCCTAACCAATGAAACCACAGGCTGCTGTGTAGCAAACCACATATGCTCATGCTGCTTTTCAGTCATGAGGTAGACTGGTGGGCTTTCATTTATACCCTCCCAGAAACAAATCCACCATGGAATCAAAAAACAAAACCACTGAATGGAATATGCTGCAAAGATGTCCTGGCTGGAGGTACAATCAAATATACATAGTACAGGTAGAGCGGGGTCACGCCTATTCCCCAGGTTGTGGTTTCATTGGTTAGGACTCACCTTCACTAGAGGTGCCTTGACGTTGGCAGGTGAACTTACACTACAATGGCCATTGCAGTAAACCAAAGCCTCTAATTGTGTTTTGTTTCACACAGTGTTATAGGAATGAGCGCAGATTACACCTTTTTTTCTTGTTATGTTTTATACATGTTGCTGGGCTGGATACATCTGGTGGTTGTAGCCACCCCAGTGGGGAATAGGCTCGACACCACTCTTTCTGTACATTATAAATATTACTTTTTCTTTTTTCCTTACAGTACCTACTTTTATTATAGTATAATAACATATATATTTAAGTATAGTCTAGATAGAATCTTCCCAAACCTCTAATCCATGCCAGTTTTATTTGCTTCCGATAATATCCCTCCTTCTGCCCACTCCCTAACCCTAAACCCTCCCTAAACAGTACCTTATTCCCCATCCCAAAGCGTTTGTTTTTTTAATTAGTTTTGGTCCTACAATCATTTGGAACAAATTATCATTCAAGCCAGTCAACTTCATCTTGAGTATTTGCAAACTACATAAAACATATCAATTAACAAACCATCAGGCTTCCCATATTCCCCCTGCCTCCTCCTGTGTCTCATAGCTCAAGTAACCCGACCTTAGTCCTTTTTCTCATTAATGCTCTTCAATGCAACTGAACACATTACCAGACCTCTGTTTGCCCTTCCCCCACCTGCCAATTTTAATAGAATCCAAATCCACCTGTTTCTAATAATCTCTGTACTCTTTGATGACTGTATCCTTAATGTGTTAAATGTCGTTGCATATGGTAGCTATATAATAAACATAAAATAAAGAGATATAGACTAATACACAACACGTTAAAAATGTAAAAATAGACTTGCAGGTATCGAATCAAATTTAATTACTGCAAAGAATTGAAACTGAAGAGGCACTAGGACTTGGGGTTGACCTATTTCTTTTTTTATTGTCTTACATCGTTAAATTTGTTGCTATGATAGATACAGAAAAGACAATTGAAAATAATAATTAAAACATCCGCCATGGAATTGTTGACCGTTCTTTGTGCTTATGAGCAAATATTTCTCAGAGATCCAAGTGGCTCAGCCAATCAGCTTACAAAGCTTTCTATTGCAGCTCCTTCCTCATCACTTCCTGCCCAACAGGACTTTATGAACATAATAGGTGTTTCTGGAAGTTGTAGTTAATTTGTTAGCAGGATGTTGAACTACGACCCTCAAAAAAACTGCTGTGCTGTTTTAGACAGTTGATACATATTACAGGAAGTGTAGCTGCCCTGTGATACATTTGAGTGAAGAGAAAGGCTTATTGTTGGAGTGCTTTATGTATTTAATGCATGTATAATCCTCTGCATGCAGAGACACGTAGACAGAAGACCTCTACATCATATATTGGCGTGGTGATAGGAATGTCCAGTTATTAAGCTTAGCTTTTAAACTTGACTTAGTGTGTCAAAAAACACACTAAAATTCTAGATAAAGACATTTATTTATAATGATATATAAAGACAGCCACTACTGTCCTTATCATTTTAAAACATTGTCTCACATGATACCCAGCTCAACTTTAATACAAAAGTGGCCCTAAAAATACCCTTCATAGGTATGACACAGATCATTCTCATATCTCCAATACCTTGCAATGACACAGTCATAAATCAAAGCTGCTGTGTTTAGACGACACATTAGTCACAGATGCGTTTTAAGTGAAACTATATGTGTATATTGTATTTTTGAAAATCTGTAAATCCCACATTCTGCCTTCAACTTTGTTATGCCCTCAGCTCAGTATACAGAGGTCATTGGTGCTTTATTGGATAATTATATCCATGTGGGTTGTCATAGTGCAACTAACACAAAACAGAAGAAAAAAATAAAACTATTTTGTGCAGCCATAGGTCAAAAAAGAGATTTATTTTACAATTAGATCAAAAGTTGGTCAAGGTTTATGGAATTTAGCTATGTTTAAATGAAACTATGGGTGGTTAGTGGTTAGTGGGGTCGGATAAAAATACAGAAAGGGGTACTTTGTAAGTATTTTCTAAGTCCATGCATCTGTGTGCAGTTTCCGAACAGGTTGTATTTTACTACAATTCCTTAGCACTATAACAGATAAATCAGGTGAAGATGTATGGTATTACTTATGGTGACCAAAGCTTGGAGGATAAAAGTTGACCCATAGGCTACCAAAGTTTTTTCTGTGCATGTCTTCTGCTTCATTCCATTCTAGCGCATTCAACAAAAGGAGAACATCACTGTGGCTCTAATTTCAGAAGCATTGGAGAACTTTTCTGAACTTGTCATGAACTGAGGCGTGGGTTTGGTTTCCTAGAAAGTAGCATACATGAATCATGAGCAAAGAAAGTTAATACATGTTCACATTTTTTAAGCGCATGTCAAAACATGGCCATGTGAAAACAATTACTTAATTCCATGTTTATAACATAGAAAGGCATGATGTCAGCACCTAACGTGAAAGGCTCACAGAGCGCCACCTGCTGCCATTTACATCAGTCAAAATAGAAGAAAGAAGAACAATGGAAGAATAATTGACAAGCACTGCAGTACATCTGAGGATAGAACGTATAAAATGCTAATAGAAGAAGCTGAATTTATCTCACTGTTTTAAAATATGGACTCTATTGCTATCAGTATTATAATGTCTTTAGATAGTGTTTAACCAGATGTAAATCTCAAGAATCCATTTTGGAAAACCTAGTAGGCCCAGAATGGCCATCAGACACACCGGGCAAATGCTCCTTTTGCCACAATGTCCATATGTCCATCTACAACCACCTGAACCCTGACCAAATCTAATACAGTATATGCATGGGGCTTTTTATTGGTATCCAACCTTTCCTGGGCCAGTACTTGGCCTGTTGCATGCCTCTACCCTAGTAAAAGTGACTTCAGCTCCAGGTCACAACAACTCAATTTTAAAGAGATAACAGACTTATTAGGAACTTATAGAATTATTAAAATCCCTCCAAACTCATTAAAATTTCTGTAAAGCAGTGAAAATATATCCTTACTGTTTCATTTTGGTGTAATGGTACACAAAGCATTATTTAATCTTTATAGAAAACACATAAGACATTATTTAAAATAACTATGGGGTTTGCTCACCTTATAATGCCTTAAAATAGAAAACAAGGGGTTTAAAACGAAGATTACTTCAAAATGCATTAACCTTATACGGAGTCCATAGGATATGTGATAAAATTCTCTTTATAATCTAAATAATTTATCTAAAATACATAATTTATAACACTCCACATGAATACCTATTCTAACAAATGCTCAAAAAAGTGTCACATGCTGAGCCACAGGAAATGTAGGCACCGCCGTAGGATCTATGCCCAAGTTGGTGCTGCTCCCACCTGAGCCATTACAGCTTCTTTAGTTCCATTCTCCGGGTTTACCTTTCATGTCCCAAGCTCCACTTCACATTTCCCAGATTCCACCCCTTTGTTACCATCTACTACAGAAGCCAAATGCACCTACTTCAGATGTCAGACATCTTTTAAAAGGGCTTCCCTCCCTCCAGACCTTGCATAAACTATGTGTGAGCAATCACCATCAAAGATGTACATTCAGAAGCTGCGCTCTCCACCTGTTTATTGTCCCAGTCACTTCCAGCTTCCTGTTCCTGCCAGTCATCCGTGCCTCTTGTTTCTGCAAGTCACCTGCTCCTGCCAGCCTCCAGGCCTCCCACTCCAGACAGTCTCCATGCCCCTTCTCAACACTGTCTTTCCCTTGTCCATCCTCATCTCTGCCTTTCTTGTGTTTTTGTCACGGACCAGATCCAGAGACTCGCAGGGGCAGAAAAAAGACTCGCCGCAAAGCCAGATCCGCTGTAGGTTGATCTGCGGCAGTACTTTTCATCTTGCGTTTGTTTCACTTTTCCTTCTGTATCACCTGGCCTGTGGGAAACCTCCATGCACTAATGGGTTGACCCATGGACTTCCTATTTAAGGGAGCCTCCCCTAGCCTCAGAGCCTTGATCTCTTCATTCATGGCTAGACCTCTGTTTTGTATGTGTGTTACCCTACCTGATCTGTTTTGTTTAACTTGACCTGCTGCCCGGCAGTGTGCAGATTCATATGCTGCATTGAAACCTATGGGTTAAAAAGCCTTGTTTCTTTAAAAAAAGTTAGGAAACCGAAAATTTCACCCAAAGATTGTCTAAAAAATCCTAAAACAATAAATAAGTAAAGAAACTTTCATTCTATTGGTAGTAATCTACTTCCCATTCTTAAATAAGCAATAAAAAATGAAATAACTCTTAAAAAAGCGAAAAACCAACTGATCCGAATCCCCTGGAACGATCCACATCGCCGAAATGATCCAAATTACCGAATGATCCGAATCACCGAATCGAATCGATCCGAAATTTAAGATTGATTCGAAATTTCAGATGGTCGATATTTCGTTTTCGGAAATGCTGCCGAAATACAAAAATGGGGAATTTCGTCCGAATTTCAATTCGGAACAAAACAAATTGCACATGTCCACTGTTTACTCGCATCGCAACCTGTCTGCCAGATTTGTGACCGCAGCCTTGGGCTCTGCCTGTACCCCTGCACCATGAACGTGACAGGCTTCCTGTAAGTCTCCTTGTGAACCTGTGTGTTCTGTCCCGGAGTCTGTGTCTTTGACCTGTGTCTCCTTGTGTCTGTGTGTCCAGCTCTGTCATTTTCCTGTCCACCTGTTTGTGTTCAGCCCCGTCCCTTTCCCGTTCACCTGCTTGTGTCCAGCCCCATTCCTGCCCTGTCCACTTGCTTGTGTCCAGTCTCACTCGTCTACCCTGTGTCTTCTGTGTACCCCTATTTCTTTTGTTTACACCGGATCCTTCTTCCTTGTCATTACTTTTGCCATCTCTCTTGTGCATGTCCTGGTACATTATTTAACATCTAAACCTTACCCTAAACTAGGTGCTCTGCACAGAAACAAATCCTGCTTGAGCCCCACAGTAATAAAGCAGATTGAACAACAAATGCTTATGCCGGCTATTGAATACGGAGATGTAGTGTTCGCAGCTGCCCCGCAAACGCACCTTCATAAACTTACTACATTGTATAACTCATTCTGTCGCTTTGTGCTACAATGTAACTACATGACCCACCATTGTGACATGTTAAAAGAGCTAAACTGGCCATCGCTGGAATCTAGACATACTCTTCACCTTTCCAATCTGGTGTTTAGGAGATTTTCTGGAAAGCTACCACCCTACCTGAATAGACTGCTTCCCCTAGCAGTTCCCTCATCCCATAACCTCCGATCCAGGACCAGCACCTTACTTGCAGTACCACAATACAATAAGAAAGTGGCTCGATGCTCATTTTCCCACAGAGTACCACAATTATGGAATAACCTCCCAGACGCCATCAAATCTTCCCCAGTCTTAAGTCACTCAAGAGCTCCCTATTAACATAGCTCAATACGGAATGCACCTGTAAGCATGTGACATAGTGACTATATTACTTACATATTTATCTTCTGTGTTAATCTGTATATTTGTGTTTTGTTTTTAATATCTTGCATTTATTACTTTGTATTTCTGTAACAACTGTAACAAGTCAATGTTCTTGAACCCAGGACATACTTGAAAACGAGAGGAATCTCAATGTATCCTTCCTGGTAAAATACTTTGCAAATAAATAAATAAATTAAATTTATCAAATCCTTGTTCTTACTCCAACACCTGTCTCCTCCTTGTATCACTGCAATTTGGGTTTGAACTATGACAAAGAACTCATATTACATGGCATGATGGCAGTAATGAATTACCCTATGAAGTCTAGCATAGATTGAAAGAAAATTACTTATTCACATTTTATCATCCAAACCTTTGTGGTTATATATTCTATGGGGTACTCTTGTTAAAAAAAATGTAAATGAAAATCTGTTTATTCCGAGAAAATATGCTATTTCAACCAAAACTGAAAATCTGCAAATTATCGCTTGTGTTTAGGAGGATTGTGTCTTTTTAATACTATAGAAGAAAAAAAGGTGGTAGACACCAACTACCCAATATCAATTTTAATAGGTGTACAAAAAACTAACAACACCGAACGCATAAAAAACATATATAATGAATTAGATAGGTCACGAATTGAAACCACCCAATGAGGGATGGTTACCTCACTAAGGCAATCCTGTTGGTCTGTAAAATCAAGTAAATCTGAGTAACACAGTCTAGCTAATGTAGGCTACTGAGCGGCAGTTAGCAATATGCCAGGCATTCATACAATCAAATCGAAAAGCATTGAATAATTCATAGTCTTCGGAGGACCACCTTAAATGGGTATAGGGGTCAACCGATATGTGGATAATTATGCGCATAAAGTAGCAAGATATTGTATAGACTGTGTAAAGTATCGATGCTATGGAGAGCCTAACAATTGGCTCCTATATATGCCTGATGTACATTCATTGAGACAAAAATTGTACTGAAAAATGTAACTGTGCAATCATAGAAACTGCTAAATCAGCGATACAGCATAGATTTATAACCATAGAACCATCAAGCAGCACAAAAGCCATACAACAAAGATAGCTACGCCCTCATTGTTAGGGGCAAAATTAAATAGGTGCCAAAGTGGGCAAAAGTGACCAGACCCACAATATTAAACTGTTAAAAGAACCTCACTCCTCGACATGTTTCGCCGCACACAGAACCGCGGCTTTTTCAAGAGGGAAGACCCTCTGTACTGTTGCTGCTTATATACCGGGACCTTGATGGCAAAAGCCGGATCAGCTGTATTACTCCACCCATTCAGGAATCGAGTAATGGCAGTGGTATTGCTCATTTTGTACGTGACAAATGGACATTGCCATTGCTTTGAAATAAAAATTAAAACTTTTTATATTTTTAGTTTTTACATGGTCATGTATGGACTCTGACCTTTCCAATGACACCTAATTTGATTTTGTGGGTTCTAAAGAATGGCATTTAATGTGGCCAAAAGACCCCCGCTCTCCTCGCAGCAGTGGGGTAGCCCGTGTTTTAGATGGGCCAATGCATAATAATGTATTGTGCCATCACCTCCCCATTTGCTCCTGTAATTGGAAATGAGAAGGTGAGTTAGTACATCAGCATTGTTTGCTTTATTAGTAAAGCACATAATGCCACTGCCTTAGAGCAGAGAAAAAAAGTTAAATTTGCATTTTCTTTTCACTTATTTTTATTTTTACACACTATGTGGTCATATTTGTTACAGTTGGAAAAGACAGACTCTGGTCTTTCCAATGACACCTCACTTGACCTTGTGTGGTGTGTAAAGATTTGAGACAAAGGGTTCCAAAGCAGCCCCAGTTCTCATAGCCCCCCCCCCCTGCAGTTTAGGTTTTTGATGGAACAATCCCTAATAACACATTATGCCTTCGCCTACACACTTGCTGGCGACATTGGAAATGAGATGGTGAAGCAGGCCTTCACAGGTCACTGGCCTGGGTATAGTAAATATGGGAAAAGCGGAAAAGAAAGTGTATCAGGAAAATATTGCCAGACGTTAGCATGTACCTACAGTATTTGAGTACAGCCTTTTTGCAAAAGGAAGGCTGTGATAACTAGAACTGGCTAGCAAAAGACCAATTGGCCTGTGAGTGCTCCAGCACCAGAGATGAATCAATAGAGCCGCAGGATCAAGTCGCAACAGTAATTCATTCAGTTCAAAACTAATTTGTCTTTTTTTATTATTTTTTTTATTCAGCCTTGAAATATCCCTATATTTTAATAACTTAATTTTTTTAAGTATGGTCTGCCTCACTTTTGGTTCTGTTCACCATGGCATAATGTTCAAATTAGGTGCATGAGTATACATGTGTACTTAAACTATACATATACACAAGCTACTCATCTACTTAGGACCTATGTGACTTCAAGCCATTTGTGAGATGCCGTCCACCTGAGCACCTTCTAGTGCCACCCGGCAGTCTCGGCTGGGGTCCACAGTGGTCTCCATCATGTCAGCCCAGCTGGGGGGGAGTTTCCTGTTTTGGTACCCTGTTGGTGGTGCTGGACTGGCTGGCCACTGGTGCCTGCCACTATGCCAGGACCCGTTGCTCTGGGACACCATTGCGCCCGGCTTCCAGGGCAGGGAATCCCCTGTGATGTAGCGGGGGCTCTGATGGACAGCTGCTGAGACTGGCTAGGTCGAGGGCTTCCAACCCAGGTGGGAGCCAATAGGAGGGCGAGATGTCACCGGTCAGGGCGGTGTGATCACTTCACCGGTCCATAAATGCTCAGGCATCATGTTTGTGACATCCAAACAGTGCCACAGCATTGCTTTCATTCTGTGTGTAGTCCATGCAGCTCTTTACTGATTTCAGCAATTTTAGTGTTCCAGTTCCAGATCATATTACCGTTTGCTCGTTGCTGCCACGACCCCTTGAAGTTATTTATTTATTTATAAAGTGTTTTACCAGGAAGGATACATTGAGATTTCTCTCGTTTTCAAGTATGTACTCGGTAAGTTGACGGAATGTTTGGCAAAACAGGCACAGGGAGCAAATAGAAAGCAAGGTTCAGTAGCACAATTAGCTAAATGTATAGAGAAACACCAAAGCCAAATATGGAATCCAGAGACAAAGTCAGAAATATAATCTGGGTCAGAACACAGCAAAACCGGTTAAAGTGAAAATGAAATTTGCTCTCGGGTATGAACACCACGACAGGCAACAAGCACAGCACATGGCGAAGGATATATAGACCTATCTCCCCTCTGATAGGTCTGCGTTATTTCCTGCGCTAAAATGTTTGAGCACAGTATTGTCATAATGACAACCAAGACGGAGGCGCCCAAGAATGATGCAAAAAGGTTCGTGAATAATAGAATCGACACCCGATCAGGCAGTGTCAGAAACTATAGGAGCAGCGACGGTGGAAGGCGCAAGAGCAGCGATGTCAAGTGAGAGACCAAGACAGCAGAATGACGCCGATTGACACCTGGTAAGCGCGATTTATGACAATGTGGTTGGAAGTCATTAAGCGGCAGTAGCCCTGCCTAAAGAATTTGAAAAGCACATAGCTTATCTGCTGTTACTTGCAGCTCACGATTGATCTATTTGCTTGGTTTTTAATAGTTTTTTTGATAGACTTTAAACACATGCGTGTTATGAGGGATAGCAACACGCAACCCTGAACTTGCTTTAAATTTTTGTTTCCATCCCGACACACACAGGGCAGCAGCGTTCAGGATAGTACTTCTTGACATTGGTAAGCACAAACAAGGTTTATTCTATTTGAGGATTTGTAGGTATAGTAAAAAGGTTTGTATCAGCGCACTCCGTCACGGTACACACCTCTCCCTGCTACAAGTGCTTCATCTCAGGATTCTACTTGAACCTTCAATTGCAGAGAACCCCAGAGGTGATATATCACAAGTAAGTGAGTTTATCCTATTATGGTAGTCATTGAGCTTGCATAGAGTAGGACCTGGTAATAGAGGAGATCCATTGATGCCGTTAGCGGGTTTAGCAATTTAGCAGGCCCAGCTGTGACTTCCGGGTGGCACTAGGTGGGTGCTCAGGTGGGTGGCATCTCACAGCGGTGCATGACAATGCATGACTTTTTCACGCATGTGGTTTAATGAGCCACGTCAATTGACTGTCAGGGACTTTTAAAAATGCTGGCTTTTCTTTTCTGATCAGATTTTGAGACCAAACCCCTATCATTGTAATCCTAGTTTGGGAATTTTAAATCTATGAGACTATTATTGGGTGGAGTGCTGTGATTTTTTTTGTTTTTATGTAAAAAATAAAAATGTATGTATGTATGTTTACTCATGAATTTTATGTGATATACAGTATTTACAATGAAGTACATAGCATCATTTATTTGCCTATGTTTTCTTGTTGCTTTTCTTTTAACTATTTTTCATCTTTGTATATATTAGAAGGATTAAATATATGATGCTCTTGGTGTACGAACACTAATCGGAATGATATAGTTTGTTTTGACCTATAAGATCTCTTGACTTTCATTGTATATTAAGACAGTGTTACTCATTTTAGAGATCACAAAATACTTATTTCAGTTCCACAAGATCTTTTTAAAAATACAACATTCAAAACAGGCAAATAAAATGGAATCTGAAATAAGAAATACCGTATTCGCTAATTCAATGGACAATACTGATTCATCACCATCAGACACAGATACCAGCAGAATCTTATTATAGGTGGAATAATGCATAAAGATTCCCACTTTGAAAAGCAGCCTCTAATTTTAGGGAAGAGTTCACATTCATCACTTGGGACAAAGTGTTGACACTTAAAACAAACCTCTAAATCTTAGCCAAAAGCCAACCTGCTGTTTTCTGTCCTGCAAAAGGCACGTTTCCAGCTGAGTTGTGGAACACAGAACAAAACAAGTAAATGCTGCAAAAAAACATTGAACGTTTTTTAATCCACAGGAGTCACTAGCTTCACAATTTACATTCAGGCATTTGGCATTGGTATTAAAACTAAAGAAAAGTGACATACGGCAATACAGGATGAGCAGCCATTGATCTTTTTAACACTCGTTGTTTTAGGTATGGTAATCAGAGAATGATCCAAAGCAACAACAACAAAATACACACACACACAGTTGTCAGGTTGATACCCACATCAATAGCCTCAAAGGCAGAACATCAGAGTAGAGTTTACAATTCTCTGGACCTTATTGAATGGAATGCAATCATTGGAATCAATTCCAACTTCTAATGAGAAACAGTTATACCAGTAATAGTAATAGTAGGTAAAGATAGCTCATTGTTGCTAAAAAGCAGTTGACGGTAAACCTATACTCCACCTAAAAGCATCAAGTAAGAGAAGAACAAGCTCATATATGAGACGTTAGAACAGATTTAGAGCTGTATTGTGACCCAGCCATTAACATATAGGTTAACGGTTTCCTTGTATAGGAAGCATTTTGTATAGTAAGGGAAAATATTGAGGCAGTCGGAGAATAAATGATTCCAAGGTCAATCATCATTCATGTATGCAGGAGTTATTTAATATCAATTCTGGCTCCCAAAAACTGGTGTTAAAGGGAAGTGGGTGAAACAGCTCTCTTTCTTGAATGAAGTTGCATAAGTAAAGGGAAGAGGGTGTCAATATATCTTGAAAATGACTCTTATTAATGTTGTTGTCTAGAAATGGAGTCATAGCTGGAATCTTTATGTATTACTGTTCAAGTTACACAGACCAGCTTGTTCTCTTAAGGCAGAAAAACATACAGGGTTATTTCCGGTATCGGGACCGGGACAATATGGGAAAATGAGACCGGATGGGAGGAACTATAAGCCATACGGAAGTAGAATTTTCACTTCTCCAAAAATTCTCCAGAGTTTCACCTTTCTCTGAATAACCCTGTTAGCAAGTAATACATGATTTGGTGTGGAGGTTTGATATGACTTTTAATTTAGTTTGAGACTGTAATATACAGTCAGGTCCAGAAATATTGGGACATCGACACAATTCTAACATCTTTGTCTCTATACACCACCACAATGGAGTTGGAATGAAACAAACACAATGTGCTTTAACTGCAGACTGTCAGCTTTAATTTGAAGGTATGTACATCCAACTCAGGTGAATGGTGTAGGACTTACAGCAGTTTGCAGATGTGCCTCCCTCTTGTTAAGGGACCAAAGGTAATGGGACAGAATAATAATCATAAATCAAACTTTCCCTTCTTAATACTTGGTTGCAAATCCTTTGCAGTCAATCACAGCCTGAAGTCTGGAATGCATAGACATCACCAGACGCTGGGTTTCATCCCTGGTGATGCTCTGCCAGGCCTCTACTGCAACTGTCTTCAGTTCCTGCTTGTTCTTGGGGCATTTTCCCTTCAGTTTTGTCTTCAGCAAGTGAAATGCATGCTCAATGGGATTCAGGTCAGGTGATTGACTTGGCCGTTGCATAACATTTCACTTCTGTCCCTTCAAAAACTCTTTGGTTGCTTTTGCAGTATGCTTTGGGTCATTGTCCAACTGCACCGTCCAATGAGTTCTGCAGCATTTGGCTGAATGCGAGCAGATAATATTGCCTGAAACACTTCAGAATTCATCCTGCTGCTTTTGTCAGCAGTCACATCATCAATAAATACAAGAGAACCAGTTCCATTGGCAGCCATACATGCCCACGCCGTGACACTACCACCACCATGCTTCACTGATGAGGTGGTATGCTTAGGATCATGATTAGTTCCTTTCCTTCTCCATACTCTTCTCTTCCCATCACTCTGGTACAAGTTGATCTTGGTCTCATCTGTCCATAGGATCTTGTTCTAGAACTGTGAAGGCTTTGTTAGGTGTTGTTTGGCAAACTCTAATCTGGCCTTCCTGTTTTTGAGGCTCACCAATGGTTTACATCTTGTGGTGAACCCTCTGTATTCACTCTGGTGAAGTCTTTTCTTGATTGTTGACTCTGACACACATAGACCTACCTCCTGGAGAGAGTTCTTGATCTGGCCAACTGTTGTGAAGGTTGTTTTCTTCACTAGGGAAAGAATTCTTCGGTCATCCACCACAGTTGTTTTCCGTGGTCTCCCGGGTCTTTAGGTGTTGCTGAGCAAACTAGTGCATTTCTTCTTTTTGAGAATGTTCCAAACAGTTGTTTTGGCCACGCCTAACGTTCTTGCGCTCTCTCTAATAGGTTTGTTTTGCTTCTTCAGCCTAATGATGGCTTGCTTCACTGATAGTGACAGCTCTTTGGATCTCACCTTGAGAGTTGACAGCAACAGATTCCATATGCAAATAGCACACTTGAAATGAACTCTGGGCCTTTTATCTGCACATTGTAATTGGGGTAATGAGGGGATATCACACACCTAGCCATGGAACAGCTGAGAAGCCAATTGTCCCATTACCTTTGGTCCCTTAACAAGTGGGATGCACATCTGCAAACTGCAGTAAGTCCTACACCGTTCACATGAGTTGGATGTACATACCCTCAAATTAAAGCTGACAGTCTGCGGTTAAAGCACATTGTGTTTGTTTCATTCCAACTCCATTGTGGTGGTGTATAGAGCCACATATGTTAGAATTGTGTCGATGTCCCAATATTTCTGGACCTGACTGTATGTAGGGAGTGCGTTGTATGGGTATGGATTCAGGTGAGTTTTAGATTTTAGGATTGAACAACACAGCTCTTTATTTCAGGGCTCAACCACTTCTTGCATCTCTGATTCCACCTCATACCTCTACTGTTATCACACTCATTCCATATCATACCTACAGTACACCAAAAATCAGCAGGCCACACCAGGAGTGTGACCATATAAAAATATTAATTTTGGAGCTGCCACAGGGGTACTGGATTCAAGGGATGTTTCGGCGAAGTGCCTTAGTCATGCCTAAGGCAATATAATTTGTTAAGCTGTTTGAAGGTCACCAGGGAATTTCTTCCCTATACTGACTGTCCTATATATGATAAAGATGAAATTTCAGTTTTTCACTGGCCCCACAATGCTTTGTACAGAATTTTGTTTTGGTCGGTTACAAGCAGTTTATGTCAATTTGATAAAACGTTAAAAAGCAGGTTGGAGTGGCCATATCTGGTTTATATGTACCAAATATTTTCGGTAGAAAATGTAAAAAAAAGGGAATGCCATTATCACTCGAAACAAGATAAACATAAAAAAGTCCTATTTGCTTATTTGTTACATGTTTGAATATATATTGAAGAATATAGGCAACCCTAACCTTGTTGTGACAGAACAATAAGTTACAGTTGTTGTGGAAGGAATGACTGGTTTACTTCTTTAGTAATCCAGTGTCCACTCCTGGATCCAGACCCTGTTGGCCAAAACCTAAATACACAACTTTTTTTATGGTTTTGACCTCACTTTTCTATAAACTGGCTGAGATTTCAAACATATGCTCAGTTAAATTGCAATCAAGTGGTGTATACATTTTACCTACTCTGTAATACAATCAACATGTTTAGTTTCAATGGCAAATAAGACATAACTTGTGTTTTGCTTAATTATAATTAGGAATGATTAGGCTTATATATGCCCTGTCGAGTTGCATGAGGTTCCTTTCATGTGCAATGATAATAAAGGAGTGTGCTTCCTTGTCTCTCTGATGGTCATCCCCTGGCCCTCAGGCATGTGTGGCAACATGTCAAGTACCTGTCACTGGAGAGAACACCCAGTACCATAAATGGTAGCGGAAAACTTCTCTAGAAATCCGCCTTTGTAGAAAGAATAACAAGTATGCCAAATGGAGAACTGGAAAAAAAAATACACTGCAGTGGATAACAAAGAAAAAATGCTCAAGTTAGCTGAAAAGTGTACAAATACTAAACAGGGAGCTAGTCATTTGGGGATGCAAATCACTAAACAGGTCCTATTGGTGCATGAAATACCTTGGGACAAAATTGCTGGATGGTTAGACAATCCCAGTTCAGCAGATGTCTTTTATCTTAATCGTCGTAGTTCTCAGGTTTCCAATTTTCATACCTCTATAAATGGAAGGTAGTCACAGGTCAGAAATGAATATGGTGGCCTGTAGAATTACACATGATTCAAATCATTCATACAGGGTTATTCAGAGAGCGTGAAAAGCAGGAGAATGACTGGAGAATGAAAAATTCTAGGTCAAAATAGCCAAACCAGAAAAATTCTCCCTTTCATCTCACTTTCCAAATCGGCTATTTTGACCTAGAATTTTTCATTCTCAAGTCATTCTCCTGCTTTTCACACTCTCTGAATAACTCTGATAGTAAAATGCAGATCTTCATTCACTGTAGTAAAAGCTATCATTTGTTCTTGCTTGGAAAGTGATAAAATAGGGGATAAGCAGACAAGAGGATGATAAGATTCGTAGAAAGTAATGAAGTCAATATTAATCATCGTATTCAATCCTCAAACATGAATGGCGGCGAGATGGCTTTACAGAATATTTGTAAATGTTCACTCAGTTGACAGTGATATAATGAAATTCACAGTGCATGTGGCATCCCGACAAACCCCATATAAGCCTCAAGAACACTCCCATTCATACAACATTGTGAAGTAGCAATACTAGAAGTGTTGTACTACAAAATTAATTTATCTCTCATATCATCTTGTATCTCACAATTGCATCATGTCATTTGGTTTGAAGCTCACACGTGTATGATGATGTAATGTCTATATTCACACTGTGGAATGTAAAAATCTCAGTCCGTATCTTGATACTGTACATTCTGCATGAACCATAAAGGCATAGCTAAAAGTATTTCATTTCACAACATGCATAGATACTTATAGGACATACATTATACACAATGACATTACAGGAAATTACTAAATTGTTTTTTTAAAGGTAGACCTGCATGGGGATATATAGGAATATACCATGCAAATTAGATTTCATCTTTAGATTAAAGGGACCTTTGGGAACCAGCTTCCACCAATGGCTCTCAATGCTGTCAACCTTGACAGCCACCGGATTGGCTGCATCCCTGAGGTCACGTGGCAGTTTACAAGAAGCAGCAGCATGCCACATGGACAGGAGGTAAGTTTAAAATGTGTTTAAATGGTTAAAAAGAGAGGGTGAGTGAGGAGGGGTAAAAATATAACCCCTCCAGTCTCCCAACTCATTTAAACACTACAGTGTCTCTTTAATAACATCTTGCCAGCAACTCATTGTCTTCAGCTCGCTCGCTCGCTTACATTCATTCTGGTTAAATTCCCTCAAACCACAATTTAATAAAACACTCTTTCAAAGACACTTTTTTTTATAATTCGAACTTTAAAAAAAATTGTAAAACAATCCAGTTAAAGGAGATGACTGATTTATTTCAGTGATAATCAATTTCTTGTCAACAAGTATAAACTTTAGCACTTTGCCTCTCATCGACACCTGTGTTATACGCGCTATCAACATTGTTATCCATTTCCACATATTGTACAGCTTGATGATTGATAGTGATGTGAAGTTAGACTAATCTTTTTCATTAAAACTGTTTTGGTCTAAAACTACTATAAATATGTAGAAAGATATATTTAAAACCCCGGCCAAGATTACCTTTAAACTGTTTTTTTTTTCATTGTTACAATGATATTTTAAACAGTTGTGTGAATAAAACTATGTTCACATATCTTATTATTACTCTAGGTGATTTGTAGATGATACGGTGAGCAACTGGGAGCTATTGCTGTTGTGTAATTTTCCAGTGTTATATTTATTATGTCCTTCGGCTGCTCAAGGGAAATTATCTTAATGCATTAGAATAGGTATTAGAAGAGTGCTGTACTGGTGTCATTTTTATTTAGTAAAAAGAATAACTTTTTTTCATGATTTATTAATAATGGACATTAAAAAGCCATTGTGTTAATGTACAGAACATGCAAGACTCAACTTTAACTTCTTTCTTTAAAATCCTTTACTTTTGGGTTTGTGCATTCAGTAAAGACAATAAGATAATGCAATTTCAATAATAATAGAAAAGATAAGTGCAATATTAACCCCTTAGTGACCGGGCGGTTTTACACAAATCCGTCTTTTAGTGACCTCTGCTGTTTTTACGTTTCTGCGCTGTTAGTGTTTAGGTCAAATTTTCCTCTTACTCGTTTATTCAACCCACACATATTATACACCCTTTTTCCCGCAATTAAATGGACTTTCTAGAAATACCATTATTTCCATCATATCGAATAATTTACTATAAAAAAAAATATGAAATATGAGGAAAAAAATGGCAAAAACACACTTTTTTGTAATTTAATCCCCAAAATCTACAACCACCCAAAACGACCCCGGCTAAATAGGTTCAAAATTTTGTCCCAAGACTAGAAATACCCAATTTTTACATGCGTTTGCTTTTTAACCCCTTCACTGCTGAGACAGTTCACCTATGTGCGCTGCGCTCATTCTGACCATTTTGTGCTAATTATTTTTAGATGACAGCCTAGGTCCTATTTAATTAAACCCCCCCAGACAAAAAAAACTTTTAAAAAAAAACCATTTTTTATTTTATTTAATTTTTTTATTATTTTTTTTAATTTAATTTTTATTTTTTATTTTCTTTTAAAACCAAACCTGGTCATGTTTGGTATCATTTGAAAGGCCATAATCAGGCCTTTCAAATGATGGCAAATATGACCATCTAGCTGCCATGGATCGGGAGATAAAGGGATCCTTAGGATCCCCTTATCTCTACATGGCAGCTAGAGAGTTAACTGGCCCACTGACATCCTCACACATATGGTGAGGTTGTCAGTGGGTGGGGGGGACCTGGAGGCTTGGCTGACATCCAAGATGTCAGCCCCCCTCCAGGTTTGAATCGCGTTTTGGCGCCAATTGGCGCCGCAACGTGATCCGGCGGCGAAACGGTTAATGCCATACACCGCTGGAAAGGGGAGGCTCTCCCCTCTCCAGCGGTGCAAACGGCATCTCCCTAGCTTCAATGGTTGGGGAGATAGAGGGCTCCGAAGGAGCCCCCCTCCCCTCCATTGAAATGCATGGGGACGCCTGCTGATGACGTCACCACGCAGCGTGGCAACGTCATCAGCCTCGCCTGCCCATGTAAATCACATGGGCAGGCTTCCTCCCTACCTTATCGCCGTGGGATCCGGCGAGGGAGGTGAGTATCGGGCGGGAGGGGGATTAGGCGCCGCTGACGTACCCTGTACGTCCGCGGGTCTAAGGGAGACCCGAGGACAGGACGTACAGGGTACGTCAGGGGTCCTTAAGGGGTTAAGGCAAACTAGGCACAAGAGTTCAAAAAACAGGACCAGTAAACAACAATGTCGCTTCATAGCACAAAAAACACTTGCAGGGCAGATATCCATAATATAGTGTAAAGCATCCTTGATAAAAGGTAATAAAAATAGTATAATACCATTGAGCACTCCAAAAGGAGCAAGTTATTAAACAAAAAGAAAAATGGGATAAAATAGTAAACAAGAAAAACTTAAGGGGTTATTCAGTAAGCAGTGAAATTTCGGTGCTTTCTGGTACGGCACATGTCGGTGCACTTTGGTGATTTCATTTCGCCGACCCTCTGGTGAATTCACTATTCACCGCAGGGTCATGAAAGTGTGCCAAAGATGGTGTCGCCAAAGACTGAAAATTAAAAGAATAAAGGTTGAATAAAAAATTTGATAAAAACCCTCACCACCCTACTACTGCATTCTTCACTTCCCTACGACTGTGTGGAATTCTAGGAGGATTATAACAACCAGAAAATTCCAAAATATGAAATTCTTGTGCTCCTGAGTATATCGGATAAGGTGCTCTTCCTGTACTATATGTGTTTTCTAATTTGTAAGTACAACAATGGGCCCCAACTACTGCTGACTGCCTTCGGCACCAACTTCAACTCTTGAGATTGAAACTTTTCTATCACTATCCTATTATTATGAAATAAAATTCCAAATTTATTTACAAGGGGACACTGACTACAGCATCTCTTCCATCATAGCCAAGATGCAATTTTCATATTATTTACTGACATTAGTGAGTAGATCTTTAACCTCCCTCGCGAGAAGGGAACCAGGAAGCCGCAATCGGCCGGAGGTGACTACGAGGGACAGCGAGGGAGCGCAGGGACAGGTATGTATCCAGCCTGAGTGTGGCTCGGGGTTACCGCTTTCAGCAATTAATTTAATCCCAAACCACACTCGGGAATACCACTAGGGGGAATGAAAAAATGCACCGATTCTGACATATAAAAAATGTCAGAATCGGACCACCAGGGAGGTTAAATAGTAGTATATACTTTGCCCTTATAGATATTGTATGTTGCAGTTATGCCGTCTTCTTCTATATTGCCACTTCCCTGCGCATTTCACTATTGTTTTTATCCATGTAACCATTCCTTTTCAATGTTTTAGATGATTTCTCAGGAACAGACTTCTCGTACATTGCTAATAATTAATCGGTCTGATCTTCGGATGCCTGTTGTTGTATATACACAGAACCACATGTGGTTTTGGAAAGTGCAAAAGCAAGCCTTTTAAGTAAAAGCATGTGCGTTCTGCTTTCTGGGAAGAATTGTTTTGGTTAGGCTGCTCTCCAGATAGAGAGAAACTGTCTATTTCACAATAAGCTAATAAGATTACCCTCAAAGTTACCTGGAAGCTTTATTACGGCATACTTTTTTTATATAATGAATGAATGTTGCAGAGAGGCTGAAAAGCATGCAGAAACTAATCAATCCAACTAATCAATCATGGAAAACAAAAGTAACATAAGGACACTGAGGGCAAGTTGGATTAAAACGGAGAGAGTATGCTCGTTCCACTGCAAGAAATCTCACCAGCTGCTATCCTATTCCACTGAACCCGTGCTCCAAGGAGCATAACATCCTTTTAATGCAACTGTCCCTTCTTGATGTGACCTACTGCAATGCAGACCAAATGCAATTTAAATCTGTCAATTACCATTAGGAGATTAATTCACTGTGCCCGGGTAAAGACTTAATAATGCAAGCACAAGGAGATTTATCTTCCGAAGTCGATCAATATAGAAGATCAAGTAACATGCTGTGATCAGGGCAGGCAATGTGTGTGAGGTCCCCAACTCTTAAATTCAGTGTCCGCGGCAGCAAAGTGTGTAAAATATTATATACACAGTCTAAAAATAGGAATAGTAATAGAAATTGGACAATTTATTTAGACAACAGCCAAGCGTGGTTCATCAAAAACATTCATGAGCATTTGACGGATTTGGGACCAAATGCAAGGTATACTATGGAATCAAGTGTACTGTACAGGCATACCGAGACACTAAGGGTAGCAGGGATTGCTGGAGAAGCAAACACCAGCGAAAATCATGCTGTCACAAAACGGAAATCCAATCAGTGGCAGGATAAGATTCACTGTGAAGCTTGTCATGACGCTGTTTGGATCCTACTTTTGTGAAATGCCAGCATTTGTCGCAGCTACAATGATGGCAGTTTTTGTCGCCGTTTGCAACTTTGAGGAAACAATGGTGTTCTTTGAATAATCTTCAGAGTAGATGCTATAGGAAAAATTGTGCCAATAGAAGTGCTCAATTCAGGTTTTTGCCACTTCAGTTAGTAAAAAAAGGCAAAAGTGCGATAAAGCAAAGCGAAACAAAATGATGTATACCTTCATAAGAACATATAGCATGAGGACCTTTTATTTGACAGTAAATGTCACACAGAATAAACATGTTGCTGTACTGAGTAAGACGGTCTCAGATTAAATCAAAGGAAGGAAAACTCTAGTTCCCCTGTGACTGACATGATATACAGCACGTGACATATCAACAAGTACATCAGAAGTGCTCCGATGACTGGAATATTGAAGATCACATAGAGCACAGAGATTACTTCATGCAACCATCAACTTAACTGAAAAAAACACTCATGTTGATGTTCAATGAGAAGTCCTTGCAGTTTTGTAAGCCTCGCAGGTGTTGTGAGATGCTCTCTGAATGCGATAAGACTACGGCCCTATTACATTCTCCACGCAAAAAAAATTGCGCTGCGCTGACGAATTTGCGCGGAGAATGTAATAGAGCCCTACATAGGTAGTTTTGGAATATTATTAGGTAAACTGTAACTTGTAAGTATCCTGACATTACAGAATACACAAACAGAATACTATAAAATAGTTTTATGATGACAATTGATAATCAAGTTTGTTTCAGCAGGTCAAAAAAAGGTATTTCAAGGGAACATGCACAAGTAAATGTGTGTTATGGGAGCATGTTTGTGATTTTTAAATGTTGGGTTGTCATTTTGTTAGATGGGCCTTTTTTACCTTTTACAATTTTACCACTCGTTAGTGATATGCATTTCGTCTTTTAGAATTTTGGAGTCTCAATAGAGACCTTGCACTAAAGACTGAGGTGTAGCAATATAAGGGACCCTACTCTATAGCTGACGTTAAGACACCTATTGGAGACGTTATGCATAATGTCTCCAGAATTTATCTTGACCGCTTTTAAACCTGGATCCACAATGCCCATGCCCCAAATAAATACACTGACAAGATATAATGGAAGGGACATAGGCCACAGCTTTATTTAAACCATAACAAGTAACTTATATATGTAACCCCCACACCAGAAAATCTTAAATAAATCGGACTCTACTGCAAATAACTCGCAGTAGGCAGCTGTAACTCAAAACCAGAGTTTGTCACTCGTCTGATTTCCTCAGGAACCGAGCACATCTCTTCCAGAACCCACCATATTTTGTCGGCTTATCCAATAAATCCTCCTTTGCTGGCTATGGATACTGCCAAGCTGTGACACAATGTATAAGAAATGATCACCCTCTAAAGGGCCGGAGGGCAACGATTACACTCCTTGCAGCCACGTGCACCAGTGAGCCAGGTAAACACCTGTTATATATATATATATAGCACTTAGCTCATTAGCATAATTTTGGCTCAATCAGTAATATTACCTCCACCTGTACTGATTGTCCCAGGCCAGCTGTAATGCCCCCTTCCAGAATGTTCCACGGGGCTGCTTTATGACATGATCTCTATTCCTCTCTTGCTGCAAGCTGTGCTTGCGGTTCCCGCATGGAGCTTCCCTGCCGTAAATTAATGTCTCCTATACCTTGTATGGGAAGTGTTAATTTACACCTAGGAATAAAAGAACAAGCTATTAGAAGAACAAGCTATTCCTACATGTTAGAATGTCCTTGCGGTTTAAGCTACATAGGACGCACCAAAAGAGCCCTGAATGTTAGAATAGCAGAACATGCCAGGAACATTAAGAACAGCTATGAGAAACATTCGGTTTCTCTACACTGTAAAAAATATCATAACAGTTCACCAGTAGGGGTAAAATTTTGGGCTGTAAAACAAATAAAGAAAATGGAGATTGAAGAAAACCTACCAAACAAACTAGGGAGGGCAGAAATGAGACACATTTTCGAACATGGCACAATGGTGCCAAATGGACTTAATGATGACTTTGAGATTGTCCATTTCCTCTAGAGGGAGTAAAGACCTCTTTTGTTCCACATTTGAGACCGTTAAGATCTATATACATATTTAAGCAATGGGCTGGATAAGAATATGTTGTATGTATCACAATATTCCTAAAATAATTTTCCCAACTAACAGTCACATAAGGGGTAATAAGAGGTATGAACAGTCAGTATAAACTATTTATTTACTATACTAGTATATCACAATAATAATTCCCCAGTATTTCGATGCACACTAGCAATAATTTATTACACATTTTCTAAATAGACAAATCATCCATCACAGTGATCACTAACATAACATAAAATAAAAATAAAAAATAAAAATAAAAAATAAAAATTAAAAATTATTCTATAGTTCACATGAGTAAGTAATATAACATATAATAAACTTGACACGTTAAGATACCTATCACCAATCGATTTGCGGTCGTTAAAGTCGACACATAATATACACACAGCACAATAGCCACCGTAGTACATTATAGACTGAATCGGGGAATAGAATTCTACATTTAGGAGATAATCCCATGAAATACATACAACGCAACAAAAACATAAGTTAAGAATAATCACTATAAAATAATTTAGCACAAAAGGAAGATCATCTGATCGATTTATATATTTGATTTACTGAAAGGTCTTGAAAATGTGGAATTTGAGAGGTCTTATGATTTTGACCAACACTTAGGTTTTTAATATCAATGCTGATTGCTATTATCTGTGTATAATGTATTTATGTATTAAGGGCTTTTGAAAGAACATTTGGAGATGTCTCCATCAGGCCACAACGCTATCCTTAACTGTGAATTTATGTGTCCGGTTTATGAGGAACAAAAGAGAGCACTTTGGGCAGCGCACATTGACCCTAAAAAGACGAGAGATGCGATTACGAAGGGTACGCATGCGCAAGATGGCGGACATCCATTCTGGAACGCAAATAAGAACAATGCGCATGCGCAAAATGGCGGACCCGCGAAAGATACCGGATTCATGAATTCGAGGCGTGAATCGCACGCCAATTCAGCAAAAAACACCTGGGGACAATTAAAAGTTGAGATTAGAAGGATATAAATACAAATCTGTACTATTACCTGTAAACCGACTGAGGAAGCCGCTTTACACGGCAAAACGCGTCTGGGTAAAACTGGCTGTGCCAGATTAAATCTTTTAATTTGTTTTATGTTTTAATAAATTTTATTACTTGCACCAGTCCCCGGTGTGCTGCTGATTATAGAGGTTTTTTATGGGCTTTACCTTAAACAAGTCCACAGGCGATTGATCCCAGAGCTTGGCTATAAGCTCCAACACATGTGAGTTTAACCCTTGTGGATATACGTATGCAATATTTCCAACAGATCTGCACAAGGAAGTTTTTCTCTTTTGCATGTTCCTCTACATATCGAGATCGGAAGAGGATTGCCATAATTGAAGGTTGTGGGTCGCCTCTTTCAATATAGAAAAAAAACGACCAAACGCGCTGACCCGCTCAGAGCCAGCGTTGGGGCTCTTGCTATTGTGAGTGCGATCAACCACATGTGCATATAGTATTCAATATTTGCAATTGTTCTGCACTATTGTATTTTTTTCATTGTTTTCCATGACATATATGGACGGTGCTTCACAAGAGAACCACCACACGATCCGAGAGCGACTACCATCACGCCGCCAGATACGTATTTGTTAATCATTGTTCATTGGTATTGGGGGAAACCACTGATTGCTGGCTGGCTTTGGGTCTTTGGTACAGGCAGGGGCGCCTACCACATTGTTTGTATTATTCCTTCAAGGTTGTTCTTCTATTTTGGAGCCTAAAACCTGGTGTTAGGTAATTTTGCAAAAGATAACACAATAAAATATCCCCACGATAAATCCCATACACATGTCTCATCCAACAATGGAGAGTGTGGTGCATTCCACCGCTTCATCTCATCAGGAGCATGGGGAGGCTGGGAACAAATAGTTGCCAGTCTCCTTCCACAATTCATCCGTGACTCCTGCAAGCTCACACAGAGCTCGCGGTTGGGATGCGCTGTACTCCAGGAACCTTTACCAACAGTGGTGCTAGCTGCAGGTATCAATCTGTGCCTCCACTTCCCTCTGGGCAAAGCACTGATAAAATAACTACCCCAAAATATGTAAAAGGGGGAGAGCGGGTAAAGCCAGCTTGCGACAATTTTGTTCACTTGCTGTCTCCCTTTTTGCGTCAGCACTGGAATAGGGCCCTATGTTGATGATTATTATTTAATGTTGCTGCTTTTTATTTTTTTAATACTAACTCCTCAAGGGATTTTGCAGCTTGATTCTTGATCTCTCAGAGAGTTATATTTAATCTAGTCGAATGTCTTAATTTGTCAGTAAATCCTGAAATGTAATGACGAGCAACACTTGCGTATTCTACAGCATATTTTAAAACCTGCACTATGCCCATCAGCTATGACAAATTACGTTTCAACAACACTTCCAACATAGCGTGCAAAATGTGCAAATGAGTGCAAACAGCGGTGTCAGTGCTTACATTTCCTGATACATATTCACGAAAAAACCTCCCATCTCTGATGTTTTAAATTGTATAGAACACCACTGATCCATGAAATAACTATATAAAGTAGTTTCAACACGGGCAAGGTACATCTAATATATATCTAACAGCGCCACTGTGTTTAGTTAAAAATAAAACCCTGTGTTCTCTGCCTCTTGAGACGGCTTAGTTCCTGTAATCTGATTGCTTTCTGATGTTTAGATTTCTGGACTAGACTATGACTTGTGACCCAGACTTTGTTTGTATGCCACACACCTCCAACCTTTGCCTCGATCCCCCTTATTTTGGCTGATCATGAGACTTTTGAGGTCTTGTTCCCTGACTTTTACATTAACCACCATACTAAAGACACTCGAGTGATGTCGGTTCAATCACATAGAAGTCTGAATTGTGCTCGTCCCAACTTTTGCTGTTATTAAATACAAATCCTAGCGTGCGTTGTGATATATATACCTTGTCTACTAAAGCAGATTTGTTTACCCTGAGAGACGAGCAATGTAACAGACATTTCCTGTGGTGTTTAATGAGGTTATAGAACCTCTCCTTAGGGAACTTGACCATTTTTCCAGAGAGAAATTCCCCAGCTCCTTTAAAATCTGTGGTTGCTGTTACCGAATTGAGTCACAACCAAAAATGTGTTGTTGGATCACAGTGTGAGGTTCATAATGGCTATGAAGGGTATTATCTTATTTTAGCAAAGGGACTCTCCAAGCACCGTAACAGCTTAAACTCCTTAAATGGGTTAATTCATCTGCTGTGAATGGTGTCTTAAGCTCATATAAAAAGAAAAATCCTTTTTTATATATTGATATCAGTTCTTGTGAATTATCATAAGGCGATGTACAACAAGAGTAAATATTATAGGTTCTTTAAAGGCAGTTCCAGGAGAATTAGCGATTCTGGATTGGGTTGAGCTCTCTGCTGAGGATCAAAAGTCTACTGTTTTATAATAAATTTAGACAAGTTAAATGGAATATTTTTCTTTTCTAATTCTATTACTTCAACTTGATGTTGAGTCACTCTAATATCCAGAATTCATTAAATGCAATATTTGGCCAGACTCATGAGAGTTGCAGTTCGGAAACATCCGGGGCTAGAAAACTACCTGGATAAAAAGCAAAGTGCTCGAGATATACAGTGTAACGGTTTTAGCGTTGTGCTTAATTTTAACTCATCCTATTCCAACTGAGACACAAGATCAGCTTGCGTCTCAGATGTAGCACCTGGCTACTGTACATTAACATCTCCTATACTTTGTATGGAAGACGTTAATGTGCCCCCAGGACATGGAGAACGAGCTATTCCGGCTTGTTCTCCATCTGCGCCTGACACTGTTCTGAAAAGAATAACCTTTCTTAAAGGCTGGTGTTAAATGACTGCGCTTCAGCACAATCACCTATCATGTTAACGTAAACCCACTCAACAACCTTAGATACACTCACCTTAGATTCCTCGGTGCAGAGAGCGGCATGATGCACCGCTTCCTTACTCTGCGGTTAGAGGAACACCGGAAACAATTAGTTTCCAGTGTTCCTTCATATATCCCTCTGCCATCCACCGGATCTCACTCGTGCCAACTTGCTTCTGTCTCCATGGAGTCATATGGACTTCTGGAGCTGATAAGAAAGTGGTGCTTAGCAGTTGCGTCTCAAGATTACAACTCGAGCGGCTGAGAAAGTGGCTCGGTCGGAATACAGATATTAAAAGCTGCAAATAGAAAACAGCAGACACAATGGATTCCATTTGCACCTTACCTTTAACATTTGAGTTGTGATCTGGCCTAGAGTTTGAGATCCCTGGTTTAAGGTTTCCAAGCGTTTTAACACATTGGGCCCTATTCCCTAGTGAACACTAGCTGTAGCGTTCAGGTGAGCAACGTCAGGATAAGTGACTTTAACGCATGTCCCCCATATTACCTTCCTAATGCTAAACCTTATAAAAATATGTTAACACATCGGTGATTGTGGTAGCTCGCACGAGCTTACTGTACTTTGCCTTCCCTATACTTGACATGAGGAGCGCAATCAGTAATTAGCGTTAGGATAAGTAAGGTATTACAAAGTCCGATCGCTAATTACCCCACCAGTGGGTTAACCGAATCTTTAGCGAAACCTAAAAGATAGTGCTAACTGATTCCGCTTTTGCAGAATCCGTTAACAACAGCTAATCCCCCCCCCAAATCCGATAGTCAAATCCCTTTGTGACAATGGCAGCCCGAACTGCCGCTTCTGACCGCCAGGAGCAGAGTGAAACCAGGGACAAAAAGTCCCCAGTCTCCATCCCACGATGACTCTGCAACTCTGCGCGATTTCTCAAGAGTGAGATCGCGCAGGGCTTGTGTCCTGGCAGCGAAACCGTACATGGAGTCCAGACTCCCGGAGGTGATACATGCGGTGGCGTGGAAGTGCTACTGCAAGTATCATCGAGGGTAGCGTTAGGTTCTGAGGCAGACTGCTGAATTAGCACCTGACCCTGAATATGGTGCTAAAGTGGGGTGGAAAGGGGGAAACCTGCAGGTGCAGGTTTTCCCCATTAGTGTCCCCATTTTAGTGCCTAGCAGGGAGGGAATAGTGCCCATTATCTCTACAGAGCAGTAAAAGTGAATCAGGCACCACTACCTTCATAGAAGACTTTTACTATAACATCATTTGCCATGAAAAAAGAGCATAATATATCCAATATGTTAAAAAATTTCTAAATATATATAGGTATATAAGTTATATACCTGACAAGGGGCTAAATTACCATCTTAGCATTAAAACGCGGGCGCAAGGGAGGAAAAACTGCGCCCACAGTTTTCCCCCTTGCGCGCGCGTTTTAACGCTGGATTACAATGCAGGCACAAAAATTGATGCCTGCATTGCTTCCGCACGGTAAAAACCTGGATGCTCACGGCAGTGCTGAGCGCAGCTGCGAGCATCCACTGAGTTCCCCCCTGCCGGTCACATGACCATCTGGATCTCGCCTCGCGAGATCCGGCCAGTCAGCGTAGTGATACGCAGGGAGAGACTGGGGGAGACTTTTTCCCCCAGTCTTTCCCTGCTCCTGCCGGACGGAGGAGGTGGACAGAGCTGCGGTCCTCGCCGCGGGACAGAGGGTGAGTATACGATTCATTTTTTTATTTTTTAGCCTGGTGTTAACGGATTTTGCAGAAATGGAATCCGTTAGCACCAAGTCCTGGCTCTGGTTAACTTTTCCCTAACCAGAGCCAGGCGTTAATCAGCGCTGGGACTTTGTAATCCAGCGCTGTTTAACACTTTGCGATCCCCTTGTTAAGTATTGGGAGCGCAAAGTACAGTAACTTCGCGCAGAGGACCAAACGCTAGTGGAATGTCAATTGATTGTGGGAATGCAGCCAAACCAAAGATTCTCAAGTCCAAATACATTGAGTTAGCTATGTCCAGGAGGTTCTGAAAGCCCGAAACCTGAGCAAAGCTTTCAGATTTGGGTTGGGAGTCGGAACTAAGCACTTGCATTTAGAGGGCTTCAGCCCTCCAAGACCCCACCCTGGGGTCTTGTAATGATGGAAATCTGATACAATTACATGTAGGTACAGAATTAAATTCACACAATAGTACCAGATGATTTGATAGTAATATTTTTATACATCATTCTTACTCTGTGCGTTTGTTGTTGCCTAAAATATGAACATCACATATATTCTCCCTATAAAGCAGGAATTCCTCTCTTCACTAATTTTAGAGCATCTCTATAAAACTTTTGCAATACCACACTGAGTAATTTGCAAAAGAAAGAATCCAGTACAGCCACTTGCATCCATCGTGGATATAGCAAAAGCTAGAATATTTATATCTTTTAATTTATATATTTCTTATCAAATTTGCCGGCACAGTATATAGATTAATATTAACGCCTACCTGGAACTGATATTGTCATACACACTGATTGGTGATGACAGATCCACTTTATTCATTATACTTGGAGTCTCACTCTTGAGATAAAGAATGCAAAAAGCACTCAGCGGTGCATCGATATTCGAGGTCTATGCTGGCCATGTACAAGATAAAGTTTTACAAGCTTGTATATTTTACCCCATATGTAAGTCATGGCAAAGCCACTTGTAAACTGGAACACGCTATATGGATTCTTTCCTGCATTATCCAATCGTATGTTATGCTCTAAACTCATGGAGTTGATTTTACGGCCTTTAGTTTGCTACGGCCCAAGTTTTTATCTACATCTGTTCCCTAATTGGGTGAGAAAGGTTTAAGTACAAATCATGCTTTTCTCCGTATAATTTAGCTCTCTTTAAATTGCTTTAATCATAGTAATACCTGATGACTTTAAAAGATGTTGAAGCAGCAGTGCATCAATGTACTGTTTAAAGCTAAATGAGTTTGTAACTATCTGGACTAAATGCAAGTTATTTTTGGTTTAACAAGCAACAATTGCTTCCTATACCTGAGTGCTGAACAGGAAACCAGGGTCACATTTCTTTTCCATTCAAAACAATCTGGATTATATCTCCATAAAACCATTGCTCCAGCCTGACAGCTGTTGGGAAAGCAGTTTGTTATACAGTTATGCAATCATCAGCCATGAGATTTCAGTTTGAGGAAAAAAGTTTGCATTTAATCCTATTGTACATTAATACTGTGGGTTCTCTAACATGATGGATCGGCTATAAGAAGGGCGCATAATGCCCTTGATTGCACCTGTAATACATAGAAATGACTAAAGATATGGTCTTATCACTGGCAGATGTTCCACGGAGAACCTAATGCTGTGCGGACGCCTATTCCTTGTTTGGTGTTAGTAATAGTGACTTATAGCTGAAAAATTGATATATTATGAAGTATAAATTCTACAGCTCCCTGGATCATACATAAAAATAATAAGGTGCATTGAAACATGTGTATAGCAGATTCCAGAGTATTTAGGAAGAGGAAATGATAGTTTAAATTCTGATACATTTCCAAGATAAGATATCTCCTGAGAATGTAAGCCCTCAACACCGACAAGATGAATGGGATTTATTCATAAATCTACAACACAACAACAACAAAAATCAGCTCAAGCCTGAACACATTAGCAAACATCAAGTACTCAAGAAGGAGCATATGGTCCATATCCATCAAGCACAGAACATTATATATCAAAATTTGTTTGGTACGGCTCTACAATAAAATGTTGGCGATATGAAAAAAAAATGTAATTTATTGAAACGCGCAGGTTCCATACCATCATGAAATTCCATTTGAGAAACCTGGATACCTTTTAAAGACAACTGTATGACACATCTGCAGGACTGGGAAGTGAAGTTGCTTTAAGTAACCCTTGTGTAACCACAAGTTGTCTTACAATACCCAGATTCAATCCATTTGTCATCTGACATGTAGAAAAGGAAGAGCTTGGCCTGCACCTGTAGGCATCCTTAACCTTTATGCCGTCATAAAACCAAGTTTGATATACACATACCCGTAAAACACACCTATCATACTCACCGGCTAGTTGCCGGTGTCCTATTGCCTGTCTCCTATAGTCCGACTCTTCTGATCTCACCTGACATGTGAACATGGGTTGCTCTGATAGGACCTCAGATTGCAGTGCCGATGCTGTGCATAAGCTATTAACAAGATGGTGGCACCCTGAGGTAAGTATGACTTTTATATATGCTTGTCACACACACTCCATAATGCCTGAATTGGTATGAAGAGTTGGTCACATTTAAAGTTAACATTCCTACATTGTGGAGAAACATCATGGAAAGCCAATTTCAGGACAGGAAACTTTGGGCCTAATAACACAGATTATTGTATGGGCAATGCCAGATGCAGATAAAGGTCATACTTTGTCTCCAGTAACCATTATTTTTTCCTCATTCATGATGTAGTAAATTATGCTCATAGATGGCATTCATTCTCTTTTTAAAGAATACAGAACTAATAATTTGCTGTTGCAAATATGAGATAGACTGTTATCTTGTATGATTCGTGACTCTGTGAACAGACCAAAATGCTGTTAATTTCTGTAATCCATTGATGCATCTGTAATAAAAGATTGCGGGCTCTATTACATTCCTTGCGCAAAAAAGCTCGTACAGCGCGTTAATTTGTGCGCGAAGCGTTAAACGTTAACGCGCGTAAATTAACGCTGGTATTACAATGCGCACGCATTTTTTCATCCGTCAAAAAATAACGCGCGTAAAAAAGACGTGCAAAAATGCACGTAAGTTAACGCTGGTATTACAATTCGTGCACATTTTTCCATCCGTCAAAAAATAACGCGCGTAAAAAAGACGCGCAAGATGTGCGCGCATTAATGTTGCACGCAGAAATCGGTGTGCGGACTGTTTCTTCACACAATTCAGACAATCAGAATTAAGAACCACAATTGTCTCCCGTTAAGTTTTTGCGCTTGCCAAAATCAATCTGAGTATATATGCTGCAGCAATAATAAAAACACACAACTTCTCAATTTTATTGTTTGGGTATGCGTAGAATGTGTAACTATACGTTGCTGTATTTTTATTTTAGGGCTGGTGTATTTGGGTTCGGCCAGGACGTTCAGATTTGCCATTAACACCAGCTTTTAAAAGACATTAAAATTATGCGCGTAAACGTTCTCCGTTAAATTTAGCGCATAGATTGTAATACCATCCGTGTACCAGTGCACAAACGCATTTGCGCTCACAATGTTAAGTATAGGACGCACGCAGTACATTACGCCCGCAAAGGGTTCACGCAGGTTCACCTGCGTTAGACATTAACGTGCATTTTTTTCGCGCACATTCTAATACGACGTTCAGCGCAAAGGGTTTTGCCCCTCGCGTTAATGCGTTTTTGCGCACGTGTTAATTTTTGAGCACAGAATGTAATAGGGCCCTGCATGTGGTAGATGATATTGTTCACATGTGATCATTCAGTTATTTGTATCTTTAATTTTTCAAAGTTCGTCTTCTTGATCTATTGAATACAACCTTTAGATTTGCTTGACTGTCTCTCTCAGAAGCAGTTGCGGCCTGACATATGACAGGATACAATTTTGGATGGATAATAATTAGTTTCATTTTTTTTAAATGCTCTTCACTCTCTTTACTCCCAGTCAATTTATATAGGGATGCAGAGCCGGATGAGGCATTTGGTGTGCCTGGAGTTGAATGTTATGGGGTCATTCGTCCCTTCTTTGTCTCTCCTCCATTGAGTCTCTGATACAAAACTCTTACTCTGCCCCCAATCTCTGTGATTCTAGTTGTGCTTCCGCCCCACCCTCCATGCAGTGTGAAGTTTGTCCTATCCCCTCAAGTTTGGGTACATGGGGTGCAGGAACAGTTAATCCAGCCTTAGTGAAATGAGTTTTATAGTAAGGAAAGTTTCAAGATCTTTGCTGCCATTATATTACAGGGTACCATATTGGGGCTAAATTTGCTGTGGGGAAGGAAACAGTAGAATTTGACCTCAGGTAACTTACTGTTCAGACCAAAGTTGTTAGTCAATGAATGTGGTATATTATAATCTCACATTCATCTACAACTTTTGTGTAGATGATGTTATAGATGAATTTAATGGACTTGTCTTCATTTCTTTCTTAAATGGGTACTCTAAAGTTAAAATGGAAAACACAAGAAGGGGACAAGAAAAGATAAACTTTAACTTCTCATGACCCTCTCCACACCAACCTTCCATTTTAACCCTAAAGTGAGTATAATTCAGCCCTGGGCTCCCTCAACTGGTCTGGATTTGACAATCTGCAGTTTCTGTAATGTGATTGCTAGCTCACTGAGAACCAATGGTTAACCGGGAATCTTCCACTGAGCATTCCTCACCTTTAGCCCAACAAGTAGATCAACGAGAGAGAGAATTGCTGTCTGCAAGGGGCAAATCCCCCCTTTCACTCTTGAAGGACTGAATAAATCCATTGGGACCACTACGGAGGGACACACAGGTCACTGTGGCCATTTAATTTACATTGAATGTTCACATTGCCTAAAGTTTCCCTTTAAACAGCTCTAGGTTTTTCATGACACTTATGACATAAACGATGACTGCCATGTAAGTGATATTTATCTATGAATCCTGCTGTTTTGCAGATCTGGCTGCTATGGTTGTAGAAGATCATATCTTCTTGTATCATGAGGGTGGAGGAGTTAAGGTTGTGACAGCACTGGTATTGACAATGGTGTAACTTTACTAAATAGTTTAGGTGACATGAGTTATATAGCTATTACCTAATCATTTGTGCATTTCTAATGTATCTATCAGTACTGGACATCTGATATAAAATGGAATACTTATTTAAAAGAGCAATAGTTGGGTCTTGGTCTCCTCTGGTGCAGTTTAAGTTGTGGGCTTATGAGCTGGAATACTATTATCCCTTCCATCGTTCATAACAGCCGGTGATAAAGACAAACAGTGCCCTGCCAGTAGCAGAAAACACTTCTCCAGGACATACTTGAAAACGAGAGAAATCTCAATGTATCCTTCCTGGTAAAATACTTTATAAATAAATAAATATTAGCTCCTCATACCTCCCTGCTCACCAGTAATGACGTCACTGTTATTATTTATTGGCTTATCCCCATCCATATGCTTTACTATAAGAGGGGTAACAACTGGGTGGCCCTCAACTTGTGTCTTATTCATACAGTAAGTGGTCCTCTAGGAAGTTGATGTAATGTCATTCGATATACATCCAATTCATACATTTAATATAATGCTCCATGAAATCAGTGAACTTTATGAACAATATTTATATTAACTTCGCCTTTCACCTGTGAATGTTTCGCGCAACATCTGTATGAATAGATGATTGTCATGTTTCAGATTTTCATCCATCCTTCGGTGCAGCAGACTACAGAGAGTAGGAATTCTTGAATTAGTGCCAGGTGCTCTGGTAAAACAGTAAAGTTTTATTGAACAGATTAATAGTAACAAGCATACTAATCCTTAGAGTCAAACGCACCTACATAAGTATAAGTCTATCTTAATACCTGATGCCCAGGACACAGAGGATCTTGGATGGAGAATTGGAGATGAGTAAACATAAGGGGCTCTATTACATTCTCCGCACAAATTCATACGCGCAGCGCATTTTTTTTTGCGCGCAGTGTTAAATGTTAACGCGCAGAAATTAACGCTGGTATTACGATCCGAGCGCATTTTTTCATCTGTCAAAAAAATACCGTGCGCAAAAAAGTGCGCGCATTAACGTTGTGCGCAGAAATCGGTGGGCAGACTGTTTTTTCACGCGGTTCAGCCAATCAGAATTAACAACCACAATTGTCTCCCGTTCAGTTTTTGCACCTGCCAAAATCAATCTGAGTATATATGCTGCAGCAATAATGAAAACACGCACAACCTCTCTATTTTATTGTTTGGGTATGTGTAGAATGTGTAACTATACTGTGCTGTATTTTTTTTTTCATGCTGGTGTATTTAGTTTCGACCAGAACATTCCGATTTGCAGTTACCACCAGCTTTTAAAAGACATTAAAATTATGTGCGCAAACGTCGTTCGTAAAAAGTTGCACATCGATTGTAATACCATCCGCATACCAGCGCACGAGCGCATTTGTGCTCACAATGTTAAGTATGGTATGCGCGCACGAACTTGCGTTCGCGCAGGGTTCACGCAGGGTCACTCGCGTTAGATGTTAACGCGTATTGTATGCGCGAATGTCGTAATACGACGTTCAGCGCGAAGGGTTTTGCCCCTTGCGTTAATGCGTTTTTGCGCACGCGCACATTTTTGCACGAAGAGTGTAATAGTGCCCAAGATTATTTATTTTGTGACTGGCATGGAGAATTGGTCATTTGTGGTTATTCGATTAAAAGAAATTGTGTGCAAGAAGACGGGAAAAATCAGGGCAAAGTTTCATACGTACATTTTAAAATCACTTATTTCTGAATAAAACATTTTCTTAGTAAACTATTTAAAAATGATGATCCATCTATATTAATACGCTTTTCAGTTTGCTCACCCATTTCAAAGGGTATAATAACTGCATAGATAACAAATTAAAAGAAGGCAGACGTACAATCTGTTTTTAGCAATATTGTCACTAGTCTCACTCTCGAAAACATATTCCTAACCAGCTGAACCTTACACACATCTAGCTTTTGGTCCCTCACATTGAGGCACAGATCCTCATCAATCCCGATCTTCAATGACTCTCATGACTTTTTACAAAAAAATAGCCACTTATTCTGATTCCTTTCACAGTTTAAACCTCTTTCTGAGGCTACTTGACTTCTCACCAATAACTCTCAGATCATTTTATATATCCTCATTGCTTGCCTCTCAATCTTCCAAAAAAGTGGGAATGTAAGCTTATCTGAGCAGGACCCTCTACAGCTCTTGTCTCTTGTTCCTAAATTGTAGTTTAATCCCCATTCTCTATTGTAATTATTGTATTGAGTATAATAATATTAATAATAAATGACCTTCCCTCTTTCATTAATAAACAATCTTTATTCCACCAAATTATTTTGTCCAGTGTCCTTATGGAACACAGTATTACTGATAATTACAATATTCAAAAACAAATATCTAAAAATACCAACAGGATTAATTGATATCACTTCTATCTAGATTGTATGCCAGTATGGAATCTCTTATTCACAGAACATTGGCTGTTCTACAAGGACCTGGACCCAGATGACTGGCAGAACGTTTTTTGCATGGGTGAGATCCTTAATTGATTACTAGGGCATAGCGTTCCGCTGAACTTTAACCCCTTCGCTGCGGCGGACGCGCTCAGCGCGTCCAACCGCATGTCACGTTCTATGCGTCTCAAATACGTAATGCAAAAAACAGGATGTGGAACCGACCTTGGAGATTAGTAGTCCTGTTCAAGACAACCACTGTGATAAGGGCTGGAGATGTACTGACACAGCGACTTATATACAGTAGCGGTGGTGTCAGGGTTGTGGAGGTTCTTCTATTCCAGTTCTCTTCCAGCGACAGTATGCAATATATATATATATGTAGAAGAATGGTGTCTTACTTTGATGGTAGGTGCGCAGACTTGGTAATAGATCTTTAGAGGCTGGTAAGGCAGGTATACTGGGGTCGTCAAGAGCAAGCAGAGGTTCAAAGAGGCAGGCGGCGTTCAAGAGTCGTTGGAGACAGGCGGATAGTCAAAGAGGCAGGCGGAGTTCAAGGATCGTCAAATACAAGCAAAAGGGTCAAAGAGGCAGGCGGCGTTCACGGATGGTCATAAGTTCACAGCAAGGGTATCAGCAACGGGAAGTCGGTAGGTAAGGTAGCTCTAGACGTTCTGGGATCAATAAACGAGCGATTACTCACCCTCTGCTGACTTCTTTTATGGGAGGTTGATTGGAGGCAGGTGCCGGCGTCTTCCCCTGTAATCCGTTACACTTCCGGGTCTGCGTCATTGGTGTGCGACGCCATTCCCTGGAACGCAAGCTAAAGGCGGCTGTGTTGTGCGCGCATGCGCGGCTTGCCTTGGACGTAACCAGGTAACCCGGCGGATTAAGGAGGACACGTTAATCAGAATCTGTGTACGACGATGCGGTACTTGTTGGAACCGGGGTCCGGGCACGCGAGGGCGCGGATCTCCGAGGGCGATCAGGATGGTTTCTGTGAAAACGACGTATCAAAGCAGGAGCACTAACCTCAGAAGCTAGAACCCAAGAGTCTTCGTCCGAGCCGTAACCCTTCCACCGTATTAGATACTCCAGCTTGTTTCTTCGTATACGTGAATCTAACAGGTCTTGCACTTCGTACCTCTCATCATCGGAAGAGACGGGACCCGGACGAGGAGGTATCCTACCAGGGAAAGGGTCTTCGGACGCCAGTCGTAATAAAGAAACATGAAATACTGGATGTATCTTATAAGAATCTGGAAGAGAAAGCTGGACAGCTGTGGGTGAAATAATCTTGGTTATAGGAAACGGACCTATGAATTTTGGACCTAGTTTCCGGGAAGGACAATGTAATCTAATGTGTGTTGTATCTAACCACACATTGTCTCCTAAGGCATAAGTAGGAGAAGGGGATCGTTTTTGGTCTGCGTATACTTTATATCTGAGTTGGGCATGATGAAGATTATCACGGATGATCTTATAATTGTGGAGAATATCCTTGATTCTTTGGTCGGTCGTAGGCGTATCACTATTGATAGGAGCGCCAGGTAGCATAACAGGATGTCTTCCATAATTAATAAAGAAAGGTGAATATTTGGTGGCAGATTGTTTCTGATTATTATACACGAATTCAGCGATCGGAATATACTGAAGCCAATTATCCTGTAGATGAGTGATATAACATCTGAGATACTGTTCAAGGATGCCATTAACACGTTCTGTTTGCCCGTTGGTTTGGGGATGAAACGCTGTAGATAGGTTACTTTGGATATGGAGCCCCTTACAGAATGCTTTCCAAAAGTGGGAAGTAAATTGGGTACCTCTGTCGGTAGTGATACTCTCTGGAAGACCATGTAATGAAAAAATATGTTTTATGAATAACGTAGCTGTTTCAGAAGCGGTAGGAAGGTGTTTGATTGGTATGAAATGGGCCATTTTCGAGAATCTGTCAATAATTATCATGAGTGTGTTATGATTAGAAGACATGGGGAGGTCAGTGATGAAATCCATAGCAATGTCTTTCCAAGGACTGGACGGTACAGGCAAGGGTTGTAACAACCCTTGAGGAGAGGTGCGTAGGGTTTTTGCTTGTATGCAGATAGGACAATGCACTATGTATTCTCGTATGTTAGTGTTCATACCTGGCCACCAGAAGATTCTCCGTATCAGGTCGATGGTTTTATGGATTCCTCCATGGCCCCCAATGGTCGTATCATGAAAGAATTCTATGACGGTACTCGAGCTTCTTGTGGTACTACGTATTTATCTTTTCGTAGTAGGAAACCTTCCTTTCTTTGTAAAGCAATATCTGACATGTCATTGGGTATTGTGGAGCTATGTGATTTAATTAGATTCCATAGGGTGTGGTCAGTCGTGGAAAAGCAAGATTTGGCTAATATATCTTCTTCCATGATTCTTGGTGGAGCGCATTCTTTCCGGGATAGGGCATCGGCCTTACCATTTTTGTTTCCTGGTCTATAGGTAATATGTAGATCAAAACGGTCGAAGAAAAGCGCCCATCTTGCTTGTCGAGGTTTTAGTCTTTTGGCTCTTCTTATATATTCTAAGTTTTTATGGTCTGTGAAGATAGTCACTGGATAGCAAGAGCCTTCTAGTAAATGACGCCATTCATCCAGGGCTAATTTGATGGCAAGTAATTCTCTTTCTCCAACGTCATAGTTTCTTTCAGCAGGATTTAATGTTTTAGAGTAATAGGCGACTGGATGTAGGATTTGTTTGTCACCTATCCTCTGGGATAGTATCGCACCGGTGGCATGTTCAGAGGCATCAACTTCAACGTAATACGGAGTAGTGGGATCCGGTAATGTCAGTATGGGAGCTGTAGAAAAACATCTTTTTAATTCTTCGAATGCTTGTTGTGCAGCCGGTGTCCAGACAAAGCGAACTTGCGAGCGAGTTAGTTCATTTATAGGTTTAGTTATGGCAGAAAAGTTTTTAATAAACTTGCGATAAAAATTGCAAAATCCCATAAAGCACTGTACTCCTTTTTTATTAGCCGGAACAGGCCATTCTTCAATAGCTTTAGTCTTGGAATTATCCATTTGGATCTCTCTGGGGGTAAGCACGAATCCTAAAAAATCAACCTTTTGACTGTCGAATATGCATTTTTCTAGTTTTGCGTATAGGTGATGTTCTCGCAATCTATGTAATACCTTTTTTACGTGATCATGATGCTGTGAAAGGGAAGCCGAATATATTAGGATGTCATCTAGGTAGATGACAACATATTGATCAAGAATGTCTCTGAAGATATCATTCAGGAATCGTTGAAAAGTTGCCGGGGCGTTACACAATCCGTAAGGCATGACTAGGTATTCGTAATGCCCGTACCGGGAACGAAACGCTGTCTTCCACTCATCGCCTTGTTTTATTCTTACTAGATTGTAGGCTCCCCGTAAATCCAGTTTAGTGAAGTAAGTAGCTTCACTTAGTCTATCCATAAGTTCCGTAATTAATGGAAGAGGGTATTTGTTCTTGATAGTGACGCTATTAAGAGCTCTATAATCGATACAGGGCCGGAGGCCTCCATCCTTTTTTCCCACAAAGAATATAGGAGCTCCTGCCGGGGAGGTCGAAGGTCGGATAAAACCTTTTTTCAAGTTGTCATTGATATATTCTTTTAATACTGATAACTCGGGTTGGGAGAGAGGGTATATTCTCCCAAATGGTACAGGTGAGCCAGGATACAGATCAATAGGACAATCATATTGTCTGTGAGGTGGTAGGTTGTCAGCCCCTTTTTTGAGGAATACATCATTAAATCCAGTATATGTATTTGGTAGAACAGTGGCTCCAATTTTCTTATGATATGTGTTAGTTATCTCAGTGATTTCCTTTTCTGTAAGGTCGGACGACTGTATCGTTATGGTACCTTGTTTCCAGTTGATAGTAGGGTTAACTTGTCGTAACCATGGAAGTCCGAGGATCACGGAGAAGGCAGGAGATTCTATGATATCAAAGGAAAGCTTCTGTTCGTATACTGGACCTATGGAAATAGAAAGGGGGATGGTTTCATATAGAATGGGACCCGACTGAGGAGGGTTCCCATCTAGTAATTGGATGGTCACAGGGCGATTTTTGGTAACGAGCGGTATGTTGGAGATGGAAGCGAGGGTTTTGTCTAGAAAACATCCGCTGGCCCCTGAATCGATCATGGCCTTAAGGTCTATCCGTTCTTCTTTCCACTGGAGAGATATGGGGACAAGTAAATGAGAAGACATATAATTACTAGAGCCTTTTAAGTGAGTATTACTGAATAAGGAATGCATCTTACCCCTGGGGAGGTCAGGCCTTTCGCGACATTCTCTTAATTGATGCCCGGATCGCCCGCAATACATACACAGTCCTAGCGATCTTCTACGAGTTCGTTCAATATCAGATAAAGGACCCCTGGCAGTATTAATTTGCATTGTTTCTTCTTCAGACGCAGGCAGAGTGGACGAAGCTCGTGGAGGAGGAGTAAGGGGCCGTGTAGGCCTTCTTGGTACCAGAGAACGGTTGCTAGAGGCTCTTTCTGCTCGTCTTTCTCTGAGTCTTCTATCCATTTGGATACAGAACGACATTAAGGCGTTGAGGGAGGAAGGAGGTTCTATTCTAGCTAATTCATCTTTTAGATAATCCGACATTCCAGTTTTAAATTGGGCTAGGAGAGCTGGTTCATTCCACTCGGAATTTAATGCCAGATATCTGAATTCGGTTATGTAGTCTTCTACATCATTTTTTCCTTGCCGTAGGTCTGAAAGGGTTCGGGCCGCATTAGAGGTTTTATGCGGGTCATCGTATAAGTCTTCCATTGTTTGGAGGAAGGTATTCCAATTCAGTAGAACGGGGTCTTCGGTGTAGATTAGATGATGTGCCCAGCATTGAGGTTTTCCATCAGTAATGCTATGACGGTATGGATTCGTGCATAGTCAGTGTTATAAACTGTAGGTTGTAAGGAGAAAACGATTTGGCAAGAGGTTATAAACTGCCGAAATTGGCTTCTATCACCATCAAATTTCTCTGGTAGAGGTATATGAGGGATATGTATTTCGGCATTAGACGCTGGCGGTCTGTGCGGTGGTGGGCTGGTTGATTGAGGTAATGGTGTAGCAGTAGCAAGTCTGAATTCCAGACGGTCATAAGCGGTTTGTAAAGTAGTCTGATTTCTTTGTATGTCCTGCACAGCTTGTGTAAGCGTAGCCATTTGTGCTGTGATACCAGCCAGGACTTCAGCTATCCCCGTCGGTTCCATTTTGGGCTCGTTTATTCTCTCAAATACGTAATGCAAAAAACAGGATGTGGAACCGACCTTGGAGATTAGTAGTCCTGTTCAAGACAACCACTGTGATAAGGGCTGGAGATGTACTGACACAGCGACTTATATACAGTAGCGGTGGTGTCAGGGTTGTGGAGGTTCTTCTATTCCAGTTCTCTTCCAGCGACAGTATGCAATATATATATATATGTAGAAGAATGGTGTCTTACTTTGATGGTAGGTGCGCAGACTTGGTAATAGATCTTTAGAGGCTGGTAAGGCAGGTATACTGGGGTCGTCAAGAGCAAGCAGAGGTTCAAAGAGGCAGGCGGCGTTCAAGAGTCGTTGGAGACAGGCGGATAGTCAAAGAGGCAGGCGGAGTTCAAGGATCGTCAAATACAAGCAAAAGGGTCAAAGAGGCAGGCGGCGTTCACGGATGGTCATAAGTTCACAGCAAGGGTATCAGCAACGGGAAGTCGGTAGGTAAGGTAGCTCTAGACGTTCTGGGATCAATAAACGAGCGATTACTCACCCTCTGCTGACTTCTTTTATGGGAGGTTGATTGGAGGCAGGTGCCGGCGTCTTCCCCTGTAATCCGTTACACTTCCGGGTCTGCGTCATTGGTGTGCGACGCCATTCCCTGGAACGCAAGCTAAAGGCGGCTGTGTTGTGCGCGCATGCGCGGCTTGCCTTGGACGTAACCAGGTAACCCGGCGGATTAAGGAGGACACGTTGATCAGAATCTGTGTACGACGATGCGGTACTTGTTGGAACCGGGGTCCGGGCACGCGAGGGCGCGGGCACATGACAATGCGGTGGACGCGCTGAGCGCATCCTGCCTTTGGGGTCAGCGTTCGGCCGGGTTCCGGCCGATCGCTGGCCCCCCCGGTGCGGGCTGACATCCTCGATGTCAGCCCAGCATCCGGAACCGCCGCCGGAGTAATTAGGTGTCATCGCGGCGGCGCGATGACACCTAATTCAGGCGCCCCCCCCACATGTGCGGAGGAGGCGCCTGAAAGGGAGGGGGGAGGTCCTTCGGACCTCTCTCCCTCCCGATCGGCGGCATTGCGGGGGTTAACTCAGGCACCGTTTGGAAGGGCACAGCCTGCCCTTCCAAATGGTACCTGGCATTAACCCCTGGGGAGCCGGATCACGAATCGGCGCTGAAAAGCGCCGGTTCGTGATCCTTTCCCGGAGCTGGCCGACATCTTGGATGTCGGCCAAGCCTCCGGGAACTCCCCCTGAGGACTGGCGTCATCGTGCATAGCACGATGACACCAGTCCTGGAGTTAACCCCTAGCTGCCACCAATGGTGGAGATAGGGGGTTCCAATGAACCCCCTATCTCCCGATCCGTGGCAGCTAGAGGTTAAAGTTTGGTATTTTTGGATCGGCCAGAGCATGGCCGTTCCAACGATACCAAACACGAATGTGAAAAAAGTTTGTAAAAAAAAAAATTTTAAATAAAAATAAAAAAATATTTAAAAAAAAATAATAAAAAAAAATAAACAAGTTTTTTTTCTTTTTTTTGGTTTGTTAATGCAGCAATATTGTTCCCATTTCAATTATAATGTGAACAATGATGCTGCACTAACGATTTTTGTATGCGGTGCGTTTGTTAAAAATCGCATAATTTTCCCCAAAAAAAAATGTAACGAGACCCCATCTCTAATTTTTTTAACAAGCGCACCCCATACAAAATATAACCGCATTTGCTCGCATGTTAAAATGTGAAAAAAAAACACTTTACACATTGTAAATTATTGAAAAATCATATTTTATTGCATTTTTTGTTATAATATACAGACAGGACATGACGTATACATATAATAATGACATATTATGAATCTGCCGAGTCTGACGGAAAGAACGATATATAATATGTCTGGGTCATATACTAAAATAAGCCTTCAAAACACGTTTAAACATGATGAGCAAAACCGGTAAAAATGACCTCAGCACAGGGGCGGGAAAAGCCTCAGCAGCGAAAGGGTTAAATACTAAATGTACCCTAGATATAGACACTATGAAAAATTTATATATACAGTAAATACTGGGTGTCATGATTAATCCTTAATCATTTTTACTTTCCACAAGCTAATACAATAATGTCCACAAGTAATTTTGTGTGTCTCAGGGATGGGAGATTTAGTAAACACCGTTATGAATGGTGGTTAAACCTCTTACCAAGTGACATTCTCCCCAAAAATGCATGCGATTCCAGGCAATCCTTCTCATGTGTATAGAAGAAAAGTGGAGCACCACACCAATAAATGATACCCCCAATCCAACATGAATCCAGTCGCTGTGTACCTTAGTGGTGGTTTCCCCAATAACCAATAGTGGACAAAAGAGTCCGGCGATGTTATAGAGTAGGTACAGCACACTCAATCAAAATACAGAATACCACATACGGTTGTAGTGTCCTTTTTCAGGTTTTCTATGTGCCGGGTTTGGGAGTCCCTGAGCAAAAGCTGGAGGAGGAGGTTACAAAAGGTGAGTAGAAATATAAAAAAAAGTGAAAATAATTTGGCAGATGCTTTCATGGCTCAAAATAGGAACTCTATTTTTTAACATACAGGGTTATTCAAAGAGATCCGAATTGCTTGAGAAAGGTAACCGAACGCTGAAAATCAGCGTTCGGTTACCTTTCCTGGCCATTCGGCTATCCAGAGAGCAGGCAATTCGCCAAATCCTAGCGAATTGCCTGAACATACGGTGCCTGTTCGGTGCCTGTTCGAGGGCAGTGAAATCCCCATGAAAATGCACTGCTTCGGCTATTCAGAGAACACAAACCAGTAGTGAAAGGTTCCCCTAATGCCCTGCCATTCGGTGGTTTAATTCGGCAAGTTTATTCAGGAGAATCCCATAGGCTTCAATGTTAAAAATATTCCCGTTTTAATTCAATATCTAATAAACCGTTCATTATAAAATTCTGCAGTAAAGAGTCTCTTTATTTATAGATTTTTTAGGATATTTTAAGCATTTTTTTTTTTTTTAAAGTCCGATTTTTTATTTGTTTTAAAGTTTTCTTCTTTTTTCTGTAACAGCCCTCTTTATTATCATTCCCTGGACCTCATATGTAAATTTCAGACATTTTCGCTCAGTAGTTTCTTTGCAAACAGCGTTTCACTTTCACACATTCATACAAACTGTTTTGCTAATTTATTCACTGCCTCTTCTGCTGTGTCAAAGGCTGCGATCGGCTCCTGTTCGGGTTTTTCTGTGGTTTTCGGCAGGTTAATCCAGATGTTTTTGAGGGTTTTCGGCGTGCATTCGCTGAGTTTTGCGGTTAGTTTTCGTCAGGTTTGCGGCAGCTTTTCCCTGCAATTCGGGGACCCCGTGGTGCTTGCTGAATACACCGCAGGGTCGCCGAAATGGGATCGGCAAAACAAACCGAATTGAAGAGAACGAAAAGTCACTGAACGTGCGGTGACTTTTCGAATCTCTTTGAATAACCCTGATAGTATCCCTTTAAATGCATACAGTATCTGCTTTATCACAGCTGTATCTATGTTACAGTGTCTTTTGATATGTGGAAGATGTATGCAAGACTGCTTTTTTCTTTATCCACAAAGGTCCCTTTTTTAATATTATTTTGTCATATCCGGTCTTGTAAAGAAAGCAAACTTCAAAAAAATAAAGTAACTGAAACAGGGAGGGAAATAATAGAAAGCGAAGAACAATATGGACTAGAATGGAAAAAAAATTGAGAGAATGAGTTAGAGTAAAGAAGGAAGGCAGAAATGAATGAGCGGGATATAAGTGACTTTTTTGTCTGAGGAGAATCTTTGTAAAAACCTTTGGGTCTGATTCTTAGTCCAGACGTAACCTAAACTGTGAACTGTATCCCAAAGCGAACATGAAGTATTTCCATTGCCCAGTTAAAGTCTGTGATAAGCACTAGCATTAGTACTCCAAGGGCTTATACTAATATACTTCCAGTATCCATGAAAAGATTTGACTTCTGTTATCACAAAGGCATCAGAGTCTGCTGCAACATACTTGAAAGCCTAAAAGGTCTACTGAATCTAGATGATGTTTTTTTCAGTTTTAAACAGATTTTTCCTATAAACATTTTACACATAATTTTTTCCTTAGTTTTTCATAGCATTAAGACGAACAAGCCAAATGGAATCTAAATATAGCATTAGTACACAGTTTCCCTTTCACAAATCTGAACTACAACACAAGCCATTGCTCAAGATGATATTCCAATTGTGAGGTACTACACCTCAGGCAATCAAAACCACCCATCTTGAAACAGGTTTTTGATAGTTTCTGAGAAAAATACCTCAGTACTGAGAGAAAGAAACCATGCTAGCAAAGGTACGATAGAATAAGAAGAGAAGAATAGAGGAAGGGTGGAAAATGTGTGAAGGCCTGTGATCTTTTCTGTCTAAAGGTTGGTAAGTGCGTACGAGATCTTAGGCTGGGGGTCAGACTAACGCAGTGCGAAAGTGTGTTCAGCTGCACTTTATCACGGACGTAGTAGCAGCAAATGATGTCCAATGACGGGCAATATACGAAGTACGGCCGCATGAAAGTTCGGCCGCACAACGCAAGCGGTAAACACATTTTTTCGAGAACGTTGAACCGCTAGTACTGACGCACAGAGTCGCTGCGTCAGCATAGCGGCGTGTGTGCGTGATTAGGAGACGTCAGACGCTGCACATGTCCGGCCAACATCACGTCCATTTGTTTTTTATAGCTCCGTAAAAAATCATGGCCGTAATTGTGCACCGTATGACCGCTATCGCGTCTTCCAGACGCATGGATGCACTTTTTGACGGATGACGTGAAAAATGCGTTTGTCTGACCCTAGCCTTAGGAATGAGATTGTTTATTGGGCTCCCGATTGTTTATTGCCTACAATTCCCAGAATTCTTTGAGTGCAACAAATGGCCAGAGAATCAGGGGAGATATAGTTCAGAAATATCTGTGCTGCCAGAGTTTGAGATTCCTGCGTTAAATGATAGTAATATCACAATTTAAAAGATGCACCTAGCTTCCTGCGTCTAGGTTTACTGAGCAAAACAGAAGACGGTATTGAAACGATTTATCCTTTTATGCAATGAATACATCCAAGCTATCATGGTTTCCAAACATTTCCTATATGCGAAATCGTAAAGAATGGCACTGAATTATTAATTTATTAAATGTTCTTAAAATATCGCTGTTTTCCCTTTTTTTGCCAAATATTGGCAGAATCAGTAGTAATAGCAAATTGTCACGTTTCTATCATGGCACAGATTACAGTATTCCATTATTTGATCTTGATGGGATTAGCAATAGCTCCATGTCTTGCCAAATAGACAAAGATTACTTCATTGGTTAATCCATTCCTTGTCACTGGAAGAGATAGCCAGGGAATAGCTGAACTGTAGCCATGAAACTGTGCAGTTGGTTATGAGTGTACTGACATGTAAAATGTTAATCGCTCCCTTGAGTGTGGTGAAAGAAAGATTTACTGTTTAAGGCTGGACCGCATGCTAAGAGCTGCTGCAGTTCAGACTGTGCTGTTGCTATGGGGAGAAAAACAAATTCACACTATTCAATGTCTGTTAATTGCCACTCCCCCATAACATACGGAAAACAGCGATCGGCCAGAGCCACTGGTTTTTTAAAGTCTTTTATCTTTGTTCTACTTTTTTTGCGTTTGGCCCAAGATTCCTCACCTAAACAAGTGGTTAGACTTTAGCCAGAAAAAATATACAAAACACATGCAACGTGCAGTAAATTAATCCTCAAAGAATATGAAAATATACTCATATATACACACATTCGCACACCTGTATATAGTTAAACATCCATATAAACTAGAACATTAGCAAGGTCCAATCTTGTTGGACTTAAATATTTAGTTTTTCATACCACATCATTGATTGACTAAATTACTAGTATCTAGTTTCAACATAAGGGCCCAAAATAATGCCCACTCAGCGCTGGAATAGTGCTCACAGACTCAACTCAACTTTTCTACTCTGCGGCCAGAAAGAAGTAACAAGCAACCAGATCATCCACACACTCACAGAATGAACTCTACTTTTCCACTCTGCAAACAGAAAGAAGTAACAAGGTATCCAGGACTCCGTATATTGTCCACCGCGATACTCCGCACTGTTCTGATCTTATTTTATGTCTGCTTCTATTAGTTTCTGGCTGATTAATTGTCTTTCCTCTCTGTTTCTGTCACCCCCCCCACACTTCTGTCCAGCGGCCGGCATCGACCTCTTTAACTGCTCGCTGGCCAGCCGACGACGGATATTGCTGGCGCTTGCGGCCACAGGTCAGTGAAGTGGGCAAAATTTTGGAAAACTGCCTGCTCTCTGAATAGCCGAATGGCCCCGAAGTGACATCGTACGGGGAAATTCCCTGTTCGGTGCCATTTTGGGGGCATGATCGGCTCTCTCTGAATAATCCCTAAAAGGATACAGCATGGATTGCATGGGTAACTGGGGATTGCATGGGGAATTTATATGTTAATTTCAGACATATTCGTTGAGTAGTTTTTTTGCAAAAAGTGTTTGAATTTTGACACTTTCAACCTTTTTTTTTACCCCGTTCGTTGGCTTGCCGGCTTTTTCTGGAGGCTGGTCGGCACTGTGTTCAGCGGCTTTTTCCAGATGTGTTCGGCGTGTTTTTTGGCGGCAGTTCGAGTGATCCGATACTTTGGATCGTATTGAAAACAATTGCATGTACACACAGTTCTTATTAAAATAAAAAAGTGCTTTTATAATATTGTTGATAATAGGTCTGGATTTAGTGTTCAGAATACAGATAACAGGAAGTATGCACATCAAGATCATGAGTCAGTAACTTCTATTCACGTGTATGAAAATTATCTGCAGTACAAAATAGCTCTCTCCGGGACTATGTCTATGCACACATGATATCTGGTCAGTATCGTTGGTGATAGTGGCCCTTGAAAAAGTCAAAGCAAATGAGAAATAGAAAGTAAAACGGAAATGAAAAAGGCAAAAACATGACATGATCTGGAAGGACAGATACAGGATAAGCTCCTCATATAGAAATTTCCACAAACTATAAAAATTAAGAAAGATAATAATTTATTATACATTTTTTTAGCTATAAAGGTCTGTCCTTTATATAAAGAAATTCTATGTTTAGCTTCTGGAAACTCTGTTAATAGCTTTAGTCCTGTAAGTCTTCCATTGAAATGTACGTTTGGAGAGGTCTTCACGTCTAGGTAGTGTCTATAGACAGAACCTTAAAGAGAGACACTTGACACTTTATTTTGTACAATTAATATTTCTTCTACCAATTGCATCATGATTTTCATGATTAAATCTTTTAAAAGGCTTGCCAAATAAAAAAGGTTTTCTGCTTCCATCTCACTTCCTTTATTTATTCCTTTATTCCCCTATCCCTCCTTCACAACAGTGAGCACAAAGACAGAACTGTCACCCCTTCTTGTGAACCAGGAAAAGAAGGATCACAGAGCTGAGGTGTGTGGGACACTGGGGGCTGCTGAACAAATACGATTTACTCCTTGTAAGTCGAATATACGTTTTCATTTCTAAACTGCGTATTTTCTCAAGCTGAATTTATTACTTGAAAATCATTAGAATGTTCATTAAAATGTTTCAGATTTGTTTGGTCACATGTTTGACAGTTTAATAGCCCATGGTAGATCAACATATTTGTTAGCCTAACCAGGGATCACTGGAATTTGATTATATAGGATGAACAATAAAGGTAGGTTATCCTTTACATCATAATTTGTTATGCAGTCAATGAGGTGCTGATGATTAATTTCATAGAAAAAGTATAAACACATAGGGCTACATTTCAATCCCCGCGTTAAAACGGGGGTGGTAAGGAGAAAAAAACTGTGCCTGCAGTTTTCCCCCTACCGCCGCCATTTTAACGGCGGATTGCAATTCAGGTGCAAAAAAACGCTGCCTGCATTTGTAGCAGGCGTCAGGGCCGCCATCAGGGCATTACGCCCAATACTGCCGTAAGGGGCCCGGGCCCGGTGGGGGCCCGGGCCGCCGGGTCCCGGGGGGAGGATCCCGGGCCCCCGACGGCAGCGGCGTCGCCCTTTAACAGCTCCGGTATCGGACTCGATGAGTCCGAATCCGGAGCGGTGTCCCTGCTGCTGCTGCAGGAGCCGGAGGAGACTGAGACACTGTGTCTCCTCCGGCTCCTGGCAGCTTCACTTCCTGGCTGGGCGGGGCCAAGCAGCGTGTGAGGGGCCTCCCAAGCACGTTGCTTTGGCCCCGCCCCTCCACTCAGTGAAGCTGCGCGCCGGAGCTGGAGGGACCAGGAAGAAGATCAGAAGAAAAGAAGAGAAGAAGATTGAAGAAAAGGTGAAGAAAAGAAGAGCTGAAGACAGAAGAAAAGAAGATAGAAGACAGCGAGTGGTGAGCCAGGGCCCAGACCCAGAGCCCAGACCCCAAGGCCCAGGACCCAGACCCCAAGGCCCAGACCCCTAGGCCCAAACCTCTAGGCTCAGACCCAGGGCCCAGACCCCTGGGCCCAGACCCCTAGGCCCAAACCTCTAGGCTCAGACCCAGGGCCCAGACCCCTGGGCCCAGACCCCTAGGCCCAGACCTCTAGGCCCAGACCCCTAGGCCCAGACCTCTAGGCTCAGACCCAGGGCCCAGACCCCTGGGCCCAGACCCCTAGGCCCAGACCTCTAGGCCCAGACCCCTAGGCCCAGACCCTTAGGCCCAGACCCCTAGGCCCAGACCCCAAGGCCCAGGGCCCAGACCCCTAGGCCCAGGGTCCAGACCCCTAGGCCCAGACCCCAAGACCCAAACCCAGGGCCCAGACCCAAGGCCCAAACCCATGGCCCAGACCCCAAGGCCCAGACCCTAGGGCCCAGACCCTAGGGCCCAGACCCTTAGGCCCAGACCCCTAGGCCCAGACCCCCTAGGCCCAGACCCCAAGGCCCAGACCCAGACCCTAGGGCCCAGGGTCCAGACCCCTAGGCCCAGACCCAAGGCCCAGACCCAAGGCCCAGACCCTAGGGCCCAGGGTCCAGACCCCTAGGCCCAGGGCCAAGGCCCAGACCCAGGGCAAATGCCCAGGGCCCAGACCCCAAACCCAGGGCCCAGACCCTATGGCCCAGACCCAGGGCAAAGGCCCAGGGCCCAGACCCAGGGTCCAGACCCCTAGGCCCAAACCCATGGCCCAGACCCCTAGGCCCAGACCCCAACCCAGGGCCAGACCCCTATGGCCCAGACCCTATGGCCCAGACCCCTATGGCCCAGACCCCTAGGCCCAGACCCCTAGGCCCAGACCCCCTAGGCCCAGACCCCAAGGCCCAGACCCTAGGGCCCAGGGTCCAGACCCCTAGGCCCAGACCCAAGGCCCAGACCCAAGGCCCAGACCCAGGGCCCAGACCCTAGGGCCCAGGGTCCAGACCCCTAGGCCCAGGGCCAAGGCCCAGACCCAGGGCAAATGCCCAGGGCCCAGACCCCAAGACCCAAACCCAGGGCCCAGACCCTATGGCCCAGACCCAGGGCAAAGGCCCAGGGCCCAGACCAGGGTCCAGACCCCTAGGCCAAACCCATGGCCCAGACCCCAAGGCCCAGGACCCAGACCCTAGGGCCCAGACCCAGGGCCCAGACCCAGGGCCCAGACCCCTAAGCCCAAACCAGGGCCCAGACCCCAAGGCCCAAGGCCCAGACACTAGGGCCCAGACCCCTAGGCCCAGACCCCAAAGCCCAGACCCCAAGGCCCAGACCCAGGGCCCAGGGTCCAGACCCCTAGGCCAAGGCCCAGACCCAGGGCCCAGACCCAGGGCCCAGACCCCAAGGCCCAGACCCAGGGCCCAGACCCTAGGGCCCAGGGACCAGACCCCTAGGCCCAGGGCCAAGGCCCAGACCCAGGGCAAATGCCCAGGGCCCAAACCCAGGGCCCAGACCCTATGGCCCAGACCCAGGGCAAAGGCCCAGGGCCCAGACCCAGGGTCCAGACCCCTAGGCCCAAACCATGGCCCAGACCCCAAGGCCCAGGACCCAGACCCAGGGCCCAGACCCCCTAGACCCAAACCCAGGGCCCAGACCCCAAGGCCCAGACCCAGGGCCCAGACCCCTAAGCCCAGACCCCAAGGCCCAGGACCCAGACCCCAAGGCCCAAACCCAGGGCCCAGACCCCAAGGCCCAGGACCCAGACCCAAGGCCCAGACACTAGGGCCCAGACACTAGGGCCCAGACCCCTGGGCCCAGACCCCCTAGGCCCAAACCCAGGGCCCAGACCCCTAGGCCCAAACCCAGGACCCAAGGCCCATACCCAGGGCCCAGACCCCAAGGCCCAGACCCAGGGCCCAGACCCCAGGGCCCAGACCCAGGGCCCAGACCCCAGGGCCCAGACCCTAGGACCCAGACCCCAGAGACCAGGGCCCAGGCTAGACCCCAGGGACCAGACCTCAGGGACCAGACCCCAGGGACCAGACCTCAGGGCCCAGACCCTAGGGCCCAGACCCCAAGCCCAGACCCCAGGGCCCAGACCCCAAGGCCCAGACCCCAAGGCCCAGACCCTAGGACCCAGACCCCAAGGCCCAGGGACCAGACCCCAGAGACCAGGGCCCAGGTTAGACCCCAGGGACCAGACCCCAAGGCCCAGTCCCAGGGACCAGACCCCAGGGCCCAGGCCCAGGCCCAGACCCAAAGGCCATCATACACAGCCCATTTCTGTGAGATTTATTGCTGTGGATTCTGTGATATGTTCAGACACACCGCTCATTACTGTGAGTTTTATTGCTGTGGATACTGTGATAAGCTAATACACACTGCACATTACTGGGAGTTTTATTGCTGTGGTGCTATGTTATGTCTTTTTTTTTTTGAAGGGGAGAAAAGCTCTTAGAGGTTGAGGGGGGGCCCTGGGGGGCCCCATCGTGAGGTTTAGTAAGGGGCCCCATCATTTCTGATGGCTGCCCTGGCAGGCGTTATGCCCGGGATGCTCGCGGCAGTGCTGAGAGCAGTCGTGAGCATCCACTCAATGGAGTCCACAGGACTCCATTGAGCCAGACGCTGGCGGTCACATGACCAGCTGGTCGGCGTAGTGATACGAAGGCGGAGACTGAGGAACTTTTTCCCCCCAGTCTCTCCCTGCTCCAGACGGACAGAGGAGGCGGTTGGAGCCGCGGTCCTCGCCTCGGGACAGGAGGTGAGTATACGATTCTGGGGGGTTTTTTGGCTGGTGTTAACGGATTCTGCAGAATCCGTTAACACCAAGTCCTGGCTCTGGTTAACTTTCCGCTAACCAGATCCGGACGTTAATCAGCGTTAGGACTTTCTAATCCTAACGCAGATTAACACTTTGCACTCCCCATGTAAAGTATAGGGAGGGCAAAGTATAGTAACCTGAAAAACGCAAGATACCAAACGCAAACGGGTTACGTAACCTGTTTGCATTTGGATTGTAATATGCGGTTTACACCGCGGCTAACGTTAATACTCACGCAGGTGAGCGTTACCATTAGCACATAGATTGTAATTTGGCCCATAGAGTGGTAATAATTATTATTATTGTCATCATTTATATAGCGGCAACAGTTTCCGCAGAGCTTTACACTAACCAAAGGGAACAAGATAAAAGGACATATGATGGAAAGAGGTGTAGAGGGCCCTGCTCATAGGAGCTTACAATCTAGGGGAATAATAATAAAAAAACATTTTTAAAAGTAGACCAACTTATTTTGTCTCATTTTCAAATTTTTTAATGGCATATACACAATCCAATATTCAGTCCACCTGCCTCTTTATTGTATGCTAATGTGTACTTACATATTGGATTAGGGTTCCATAGGATCACTATTCCCTCCCCTATACTACTCCACAGGTTCACCTACATACATCCCAATTGAAGGAGATTGTAAGGATAAAGGTTACAAAGAAAAGCTCGAGAGGGGAAAACCTTTTGGATTTTCAGAATTTCTTATTGTGCGTCTTAGTCTATGTATTTGCACTATTTTGCTTTGTGACTTAAATATCAAACATGTGTCATGTGTATCATGTACGTTTTTTATGGAAAAGTGTGAGTTTAATTTGCATCTATCTTTCTTGTTATAGGTGTCTTGTTCTGTATCCCGCATAAAGTTTTGGGGTTTTCAGCATGTTGACTGGCACGTAGGTCAACTTGCACCTCTGCGGGTTGCTATAATTATAATAGAGAGCAAATCGTGGTTCCCCTGTGCTGCCACAGGTTGTACTGAATTTTGGGTTTTTCAAGCAGCAATTTATTTGTGGAAATTCACAGCTTGATCATCATTACAATTTTGAAGTTTAAGAGGTTATTCAGAGAGTACTGAAATGTCACCAACATTTCGGTGCTCTCTCATTCCTCGCACTTCGGGGTATCAAATTCCTCGACCCTGCAGTGAATTCAACATTCACCGCAGGGTCCCTGAAGTGCTGGGAAAAGCCGCTGCAAAACCGCAGATTTTTTTTAAAAAATGCCGCAAAACCGCCAAAATTATCATATCCGATAATTTTGATGGGTCCGGGCAACTTATGAGATCGATTCGATAAGCTGCCGGGAACCCATAAAATTTTTCGGAACCCGATATGATAAATTATTGGATCCGATAAGCAGCCACAAACCCGCCAAACGCGTCCAGAAAAAGTCGCAGATTTATTTATTTATTTATTTATTTATAAAGGACTTTACCAGGAAGGATACATTGAGATTTCTCTCGTTTTCAAGTATGTCCTGGGTTCAAGTACATTGAAGTGTTACATTTACAGAAATACAAAGTAATACAATGTAAGATATTAACAACACAAATATACAGATTAACAGAAAATAAATATGTAGGAAATATAGTCACTAGGTTACATGTTTACAGGTGCATTCTGTATTGAGGTATGTTAATAGGGAAATTTTGAGTGACTTAAGACTGGTGGAAGATTTGATGGTGTCTGGGAGGTTATTCCATAATTGTGGTGCTCTGTAGGAAAATGAGGACCGAGCCACTGTCTTTTTGTATTGTGGTATTGCAAGTAAGGTGCTGGTCCTGGATCGGAGGTTATAGGATGAGGGAGCTGCTGGGGGAAGCAGTCTATTCAGGTAGGGTGGCAGCTTCCCAGAGATGCTCTTAAACACCAGGCTGGAAAGATGAAGGGTGCGTCTGGATTCTAGCGATGGCCAGTTTAGCTGTTTTAACATGTCACAATGGTGGGTCATGTAGTTACATTGTAGCGCAAAGCGGCAGAATGAGTTATACAGTGTAGTAAGTTTATGAAGGTGTGTTTGCGGGGCGGCTGCATACACTACTTTTACGGTGAGAACAATAAAGCTGTGGAATTCTCTGTCTGTTGAGGTGGTTGGGTCAGAGTCTGTACAGACTTTTAAAAAACGACTGGATGACTTCCTGCAGACACAGAATATTAAGGGTTATAATATTTAATATGTGGGTAAAAGCTTCTTGATCCAAGGAGAAATCTGACTGCCATTCTGGGGTCAAGAAGGAATTTTTTCCCAGTATGTTGCATATTGGCAAGCATTCAGACTGGGTTTTTTGCCTTCTTTTGGATCAACAGCAGTAGGTTATGTGGGAGAGGCTGAACCCGATGGACGCATGTCTTTTTTCAGCCTATATAACTATGTAACTATGTAACTACATCTCCGTAATCAATAGCTGGCATAAGCATTTGTTGTACAATCTGCTTTCTTACCGTGGGGCTCAGGCAGGATTTGTTTCTGTACAGGGCACCTAGTTTGGGGTAAAGTTTAGATGAGAGTTTTTCGATGTGGGGGCCAAAGGATAGATTAGGGTCCAACCACATACCTAGATATTTGAGAGAAGTGACTGTGGTCAGCGTGCCATTTGATTTTGTCCCAACACATAGATGGGGATTTTGCAATTTGTGTAGTTTAGGTGCTGTTCCAAAGAGCATCGTTACAGTTTTGTCAGTATTTAAAAAAAGTTTGTTGTTTTTGATCCACTTTTCTACCTCTGTGAATTGTTCTTGCAGCACGGCCTCCAGCTGCGGGAGATTTGGCAGATCTACCGAACACAGCGCCGACCAGCTGCCGGAAAAAGCCAACAAACTGACCAATAGGGTAAAAAGAAAAAAAGATTCAAAGTGTCAAATTTGAAATGCTGTTTGCAAAAAGATTGCTGGACAAAAATGTCTGGAATTAACATATAAGGTCCTATGAATAATAATAAAAAGGTCTGTTACAGAAATAAAATTAACACTATTTTATAGAAAAAATCGGAAGAAAAATTTTGCTGAAAAAAATCTTAAAAAATTGACTTTTTGTGCAAATTAAAAGAATAAACGGTTTAATAGATGTTTGATAAAAACGGGAATATTTTTAACATTGAAACCTATGGGATTTGCCTGAATAAACCTGCTGAATGAAACCACCAAACATCAGGGCATTTCACTGACATTTCTCTGCTGTTCGGTGTCTCTGAATAGGCTAACCATTGCTTCTCTATGGGGATTTCACTGCCGTCGAGCAGGCACCGTACTTGCTGGCAATTCAACAAAATTTGATGAACTGCCTGCTTACTGAATAGCCGAATGGCCACGAAATTGCACCATACTGGGAAATTCCCTGTCCGGTGCAATTTCGGAGGCAGAGATCGGCTCTCTCTGAATTATCCTGTTAGTGTTTCCCTGCGATTGGTGACTTCTGGCTACTGGAGCAAGAGATCAGAGTCAAACATCAACCAGATCACTCCTACTCTTTGTTATGGGCACTGGGTTCTTTAATAATGATGTGCTATCAGCTGATCCTGGGCTATCGGATTACATTTAAGGTCTTTTAAAATGCATTAACTGGAAACCTTTCCCGTAAAAGAAATGTAAAACGTAACGAGGGTAAAAAATTGTCTGGGATCAATATTTGCATCAATACTCCATATTGAAAAGGATATCCAATAAGGATCTCCTTCATAAAAGTTGTCCATGTTTCATAATCTCCAATGCTTTCCATATTTTTTATTAAAATAATAACATTCAAACATGGTTGAATGTAGTATACAAAAAAGTTCTAATAAGCTGACACTAGGGGCACTATTCCTTGCCTGCAGGTTTCCCCTTACCGTCCCCGTGTTAGCACCATATTATGAGGCAGGCGCTAATTCAGCAACACTCCTGGATACTCACGGCTGCACTATTGCGCCACCGCAAATATCCCCTCCTGGCATCCATAGGACTCCATGGAGGGTTGCGCTGCCGGGCCACGAGACCTGCACAATCTCACTCTTGCGAGATCGTGCAGAGTCGTTGAATGATTCGCAGAGGGAGACTGGGAACTATTGGTCCCCAGTCTCACTCTGCTCGCAGTGGCCAGAAACTGTGCATCGGGCCATCATTTGCACCGCGGGATGAGAGGTGAGTATCTCTTTTATTTGGGGGGGTTCAGCTGGTTCTGAATATTTCTGCAGAAGCGGTATCAGTTAGCACCAGCTTCTAGCAGTGGTTAACTTTTTAGTTATCAGTAGTGCTATAATTAACGTTAGGATGAGTAAGGCATTATAAATTCCTAATACTAATTACTGATTGGGCTCCCCATGTTAAGAATACGGAGCGCAAAGTACATTAAACCCGTGCAATCACCAATGCACTAATGGATTTTTTAACCCATTTGTGTTCAGAATGTAATATGGAGGGCATGCGTTACAGTCACTTAACCTAGCGCTAACGTTCACGTATCTGAGCGGTATCGCTACCGTTACAATTATAGGTATTTATAGAGTGCCAACAAGTTCCATAGCACTATACAATGGGAGGGACAGAATAACAAATGTCCATACAAGTTAAACACACAGAACTGTAGGAGAGAGACCCCTGCTTGAGAGTTTACAATCTAAGAGGAGAGGGTTGACACGCTAGGTGAGGGTAAGTGACAGAGTATGTGAAGTAGTGGGGTGCTAGTAGGGGCAAGAAATGTACAATGGGGATTATGGAGCAGGCCGAAAGTAATGTATTTTCAGAGGCTTCTTGAAGGCCAAGAGAGACGTGGAGAGTCTAATGTTGCAGGGGGAAGGAGTTCCACAAGACGGGGCAGTTCGGGAGAAGAGTTGATGGCGAGAGTTGGGGATGTGAGTACGGGGAGATGATAACATCATCGTTAAGAATGTAATAAGGCCCTAGGTGAGGGAGACCATTTTTCTGCTTTTCTTGTACTAATGGCCTTTTCTGGCAAAGCCTGTTAAAGAGAGTCACTAACGATAAAATGAGATGCAAACTGCTAGGCTTGTGCACCGATTTTTTTTCGGTTCGATTCGGTTCGTTCGGATTTTGTCAATTTTTGTTTCGACTCGTTTCGGCCGATTTCCGTTTCGGTTTGGTTCGTTTCGGTGCGTTTTTCGTATAGACTTTTTTTTCGTGATTTCGGAAATTTTCGTGTTTTTCGGAACGTCTGTTTTCCTCGTTTCAAAGTGTCTATTCGTTTTGACATAAACTAATGGTTTTTCGGATACGATAATTCTGCCGATACGATATTTCTGCTGATACGATAATTCTGCCATTGAGATTTCTCATGTTTTACAAAAAGGATACATTGAGATTTCTCTGGTTTCCCGGGAAGGATACATTGAGATTTCTAATGTTTAACAAGAAGGATACATTGAGATTTCTCTGGTTTTCCCGGGAAGGATACATTGAGATGGGAATGATACAAAATTTAATTACAGAATCAGCGATATAAATACGATGTCCGAAATTACTGAAATGGAACCGAAATCAGGAATGGAGCCGAAATCACGAATGGAACGAAAATGAATTTCGATTTTACACATTTCTAGTCCATTCGAAAATTCCGAAAAGTTTTCGTTTCGGCTCGAAAATTTGTTCGGATCTGCCGTTTTCGGATCTGAAAATTTTCGGAAAATTGGCCGAATCCGAATGCACGAATCGGGAAATTTCGTGAAAATTCCGAAATTCCGAAACCCGAAACGCACATCCCTACAAACTGCTAGCTATTAACTATTAGCAGCTCCCTACTACTGACTATATTACAGGTGAGCCACTCTATTCATTAATTATGGAGTCCACAGGACTCAATGAAGACCAGAAAGCAACTTACAAGTGATTACATTTACACTCACTCCTCTCACAGGGCCAGTGGAAGGACAACGGGAATTATTTGTTCTCAGTGTCATTCTGCTTGCAGCAAGAGGATAATGATTGCTTTTGCAATATAACTTAATACCAGGTTTGAAGAGCTAATATTTTTTGCTGACTACTGGTTCGCGACAAAAATAAAGACTGATCTTGGAATTGTTTTTTACTCCTTGGCTGCTGGCAAATTTGTGTTTCCTATACAAATTATAGGATATGTTAATTTACAATAGGCATCCATAACAGCCAAGCTGCAAGGGGAGTTTGCAGCTTGGCTGAAATCAAAGTTGTTATGATTGGTGGGGCCTTTATGATTGAGCCGTTAATTATAATGACTTTTTTGGAACATGGCCTTTCAACAATAAAAATCATAGCAAATATATTTAAAAAAGTATACATACATACAGAAAAAGCGGTGTCGCGCCCATGCCCACCAGGGCAGCTGCAACGACCAGGAGTAACGACCCAGTTCATGTATAAGACATAACAAGACAAAAAGTGTCATCTGCTCTCATTTCAATAGCGCCATGTAAAAAAAAATACAGTCAGGGGTCTTGATTTACTTCAATGGCCATTCAAGTAAACCGAAACCTCTGATTTTGTTTTGTTTCACAAGGAGCTATTTAGAAATGAGCGCAGATGACACTCTTTTTCTTGTTATATTTAAAAAAGTATCTGAAATGCCAAAGTTACCTATCCTGGCATAAAACATTCCACTGAATACATGTTAACCTTTTCCTGCCGTAGGGCGTACTATGCTGTCCCTGCAGCGGGTGGGCTTTGAAGACACAGGGCGTACTAGTACTTGACTTGACTTCTATGAGCTGCCTCAGCCCCGCTCTGCAGTCGGCATGCTCCGCGCTGTTGGCTGCTGCGGGATGGCCAGATCTCAGACCGTACTCCTGCAGCCAATGACGTGTGTCGCGTGCAAAAAGAGAGGCCTGCCGCAACACCTGGCGGCAGGATGTACTAGTACACTCCAATGGCATTAACCCCTGCCCACCAGGCACCACCCACCTGGCATTAAGAGGTTAAGCTCCTACATAACAAATGTGATGTGAATTACAAAGTTCAGTTGTCACTGATGAATTAGACTAGAATTGTATATGTTTTGAAAAGACCAACAAGAACATGTTTTGCATCAATATTTCTCCAAGATTAAAAGTTGGTGGAGGATTTTACACTGTAACATGAGCTCAAGATGAAAAAAGTGGAAATTGTAGACAATTTGTATTTATTTGACCAGCTAAGTGAGACTACAAATTTCAGTCAAGCAGCAAAGCTTTTAGGCACATGATTATTTAATTAGTACAAAAGTGTTACATGAGACCTCACAAGTCTTTCTGTTCGTTATGACTTATACATACCATTTTTAAACAGCTGTAACTAAAGTACTTCCTATTCCTATAAAGTCAAAATTGAAGTAGACTTGCAGGTGAAATTATTACCACATGAAGATTACACACAGCCACGCACTTCGTTACAAGAGTGAAGGGCTAAATACAAATAAACATTGTACACATATTGTTCAATTACCCAGACCTTTACGTTACTCTACTTTTCCTAGTGTCTCAACCAGGGATATGAGGCTCGATTTAATTAGATAGCTGTGTTTTCAGGATACATATACTGGCTGGTTCCTACAGATGTTTTTTTTTTCATAATATCGGTGTTACAGATCACCCCTTGGTCTGTGATACTAGACCCTGTACACAGTATACTATCTACCCCTCCGATCCTTGAATGGTCGTAATGCTATGTTCAGGGAACAGATCGGGAAGCACCCAGCAAGGGTTAACAGATACCAGAATAGGAGGGCACACTTTTTCAAGATAGCAGAGGTTTTATCACCTGTAAAGATCATCAGCCTTATACCAAGAGTGAAGCTCAGAGCCGGGTTGTCAGGAATAGCTGGGTCAGTACACAAAGCAGAGTCGTCAGGAATAGCCAGGTCAGTACACAAAGCAGAGTTGTTAGGAACAGCCAGGTCAGTACACAAAGCAGGGTTGTCAGGAATAGCCAGGTCAGTACACAGAGGGTTCATAATCAATAGCCAAGGTCATACACAAAGAGGGTTCGGAATCAGTAGCCGAGATCATACACAGAGAGGGTTCATAATCAATAGCCGAGGTCAACACACAGAGAGGGTTCGAAACCAATAGCCGAGGTCATACACAGAGAAGGTTCTTTAAAGATAACCAGAGTCATGCACGTGAATCGAAATAGCAGAAAGCACTGAGGGAATCAGAATCACATCAGGGCACAGGAGAGAGACGGTCTTTAAACTTAGTGGGCGCCGCGTCATCAAGCCATGCTATTCCCCCTGGCATCTCACGTGACCGCAAGACCTTCGTTCTTCACTCGGCACCTGGGCAGCAAGCAGCGTGCAAGATGTTGCCAGGTGCCGGGTACTATCAGCGTGGGACGTGACAATCGGTTTATTCAGTTGTGGATGAATTCATTCAATAGAATTCCAAAAAATTATTTATTTTTAATAAGAATTGGGCTGATTATAAACCCTTTCTGCCAGAAATTGTGACTAGTTAAACCCTTTTAGTAACCCTAACCCCAACAGTAATCTCCAGTTCATGACTTTTAGCATTACGGCTGCCTTTAGGGGTAGGGTTATTTTAGGTTTAGGTTATTATTGCTAAATCAACACTAATATTAAAATTGAGGTTATCAGTGTGATTTTCCCTCTTTGCTTTTCCAAAAAGCCTCCTTCCAACACTTAATATTATTATTATTTATGCATTTGGCATACCAATGAATTTAAATTGAGTAGACTGAACAAAAAATTCCATGGAAGAGTATAGGCACGAGTGACGATAACAGTCGAATTTTTAACAGAAAACAAGATGCTGGTATTCCTTTAATTATATCTCCCAAACTGAAAAATGGCCGAATTGTGGATGATAAAGCAGTAGATTTTGTAAATCAAACCAAATTAAATTGAGCCTATGATGCCATATGCTAACACTTTACAAAGTGCCTAGTAGACGGCCCCTTCACCTGGACTGTAAGCTTGATCACAACTTCAGCCCTTGAAACACCAATTTTTAAAAAGATTTTAAAGAGAGACTAGTAACTTTCTGCAGCTTAGGGTCATACAGGGCAAGGACATAGATACAATGTCAGAGCAAGAGATGTGATGTGAGTACAAAAATACCTTTCACTGTAAAATCAATCGCCATGTGTTTCTTATTACAGTCAAGAACCATGTCACAGAAGATACAACTGTAGAGGAAAATCACTTAGAGACCATAAAAATATAAACCTTGAACAATGGTTTGTCACCTCATGTTGACTTACAGAGTACATTTAACAAACACCGCCACAGACACAGAAATGCAACAAAATCTCATCGTATGCTTTACTCCTTATCTTAGATAGAAATTTCACCTGTCCTAAGCTTTGCATTTCAAGTAAAGTGACGTTAGGAAAAAAATAAAGCCCTGTTTTTTCTCCTTAAAATAAGATTTCCAAAGATTTAAAACCAAAAATAATTGTAACAAAACTTTCCTCTACTATTTCTTGTACAATCTTAGAAAACGAGATTGCTCCGTTTTGCTTTTATTTCTTACGTCATAACATTATAAGCAGCACTTTACTGAGGTGTATTTTATGGTAACGTAACCTATTGGAAGTCAATTGTTAAATATATAAATTGTTATACCATTTTATGAATGCTTAAAAAGTAGAATGGTGTCCTTGTAGGAATGCCCAAAAATAGCAAAACTGTACCTGGAAGGTCACTGGACTACAGAACTGGTAATATTGCAACCCTGGAGTAAGGGCTTGCTGGTAGTAGCTTGAGCTTGTCCCTGCATTTATTACACAGACTGGATTCGTGTTATTTACGAACCTATGGACCAATTCTCTGGATCCTATGAACAATAATTAACTGTTGGGTTAGAAGTCATTTTATTTATGAGCCTTTTTTCTTATACGTGCTTTTCTGAAGTTGCAGATACCGATATGGGGTTCCTATAAACGTAGGGACAATATTCTTGTAATGTTTTTTCTTTCTTTTTTTAACTTTTATATGCATTTTTGTATTTACTAAGTAGCAACTAATAAATAGTTTTTTAATAAGAATGGTCTGTGTGGAGCTTTTGCACCTGCATGGTTAAAGTGAACATCTGACACTGTACCTATACTGGTTAGTAGCGTTGGTTTACATAGCAGGTCTGATCCAACCACAAGTCTCTAAAGTGGGAGTAGCAGTGAGTACACTATATGTGCTGTTTATATTCTATCCATGTGTGCTGACATTCAATTCCTGAACATAGGATCCAATAATCTCTGAGGCCTTACCCACCCCCCCCCCCCATGAGCATAGCGAGTGTGTGTAGTGCTTTAGGCTACTATCAGTTTGTTTATTTTGTACTATTTTTATAAAGATCAGTATGAACAATAAGTATCCCCCTCCTTGTGCGTGCAAAACGGTTTTCACACTGTATTTTTTCTCTTATGTAACTTACAATGTGGCACTCTGGTTGGTTTTTGCTGCATCTATTTCTTATTATCTCCTCACTTTGATAATATAGTGATACCTCTATTCAATAGTTGTTGCTACTGTAGCGTTTTGATATGGAAGCGTTAGTGCTAGGATTAGCAATTTAATGTCTGACATCGATATTCTATAGGTGACACTAGACTGGGGTGAAATCAGTTTGGTCTTCGAGATGGAAGGTATTACAAGGTGCTGACACAAGTTAACGTCAGGACGTGAATTGACAAATTTTCACAACTCCTATAAGCTGGTGTTAAATGATTCTGCAAAATGCAAAATAATATAACACGTTCTAAGATCCCCCCTTAAAAATAAAATACTCATCTCTCGTCCCACGTTGAAAAGGGTGTTGCAATCCGCCACTTCTAGCCACGAGCAGAGTGAGACTGCAGTGGCGTAGTGAGGGGAGGCAGGGGGGACAGGAGCCCCCGGGCGCCTGTCAAAGGGGGCACTGCCAAGGAGGAAATTGGCATCTTTCTGCCCCTGTCAGAGGTCGGGATTCAGAGCCTCTCATCCTGCTGATGTTGCTCCTCCCCTTCCTCCTCCACACAGCTTCCTGCCCACTCCACGTGCCTTGAAGGAGGGAGGAGTTGAGAGCATCTGCAGGCCCAGGAAGTAACAGCTGTTTAGTGCAAACAGCATGTTTGTAAGCTGCACTGCTTCTCTGTCACAGGGAGACACACATCCTGCTCCCTTCACATAAACAGAGGTCCACAGGCTACTCGCTGCTTGAAAATGTGGGCTGAGGCAAAGGAGGAGAAAATTACTTTTCCCCTAGCCACTAGATGTTCCTTTGCCGGCAGAGCAGTCATGTGATAGAAGGTAGAGCTCTAATTTCTGCCTCAGTCAGACACATGGAGTAGCAGGGAAACACAGAGCCAGCAGCTGCAGCTTCCTGTATAAAGGAGGGCTGCAGTTGTGCAGCTTCCTGTATGAAGGAGGGCTGCAGCTGCTGAAGCAGCAAGGGATTTCCTGGGCAGATGGAGGAAGGGTCTGTGTGCCGGTGAATCCACTCTTCTCCCCCAGCAAGAGTAAGGTAAGGGGAGCTTCTGCTAAGAAAAAGGAATGGACAGAGCTAAAAATCCTGAGCATACACACACCAGGCTGCAAATATTTTATTTTAGAACAGAAGAAATTACATCTTTATGTGCTGCCTTTCCATGATTAGTCCCATACCCTGCCACGATTCCTATCTTTCTGAATAGTTTGTGATTTTTGTATACTGTATAACTGAAGGGTAGAGATGTTGGGGTGCATTATATACTGTATAACTGAAGAGCAGAGGTGCTGGGGTGCATTATATACGGTATAACTGAAGGGCAGAGGTGCTGGGTTGTGTTATATACTGTATAACTAAAGGGTGTAGGTGCTGGGGTGCATTATGTACTGTATAACTGAAGGGTGGAGGTGCTGGGGCGCATTATGTACTGTATAAATGAAAGGCGGAGGTGCTGGGGTGCATTATATACTGTATAACTGAAGGGGAGAGGTGTTGGGGTGCATTATATACTGTATAACTGAAATATTGTCAAATTGACAGCGAAATACAGTGCAGATCGCCGCAATTCAACAATCTTCGGTGACAGTGAATTTGTCCCATAAATAAGTAATGGCTAATCTATTCAGAGAATGCCGAACAGCACCAAAATATTGCCAACATTCCCACATTTTCGGTGGTTCAGTTCGACAGGTTTAAACAGGTGAATTCCATCAGAAAAGAAAAAAGTGCTAAAGCAAACAATTGCAAAACGTCTTTTTTTTCTTCTGTTCTAAGGCAGCAGCATTATTCACCTAGAACCCAATGTCGCTGCACTAATTCACTGTATCACCATATCATTTCACACACTGTGAGCAGGTTTAAAAGTTGCTACACATTATTTCATCTTAAACTTGGGGGGGGACTGGGAGAGGGACTTGCCCCCGGGAGCCTCATGACCTTTCTACGCCTCTGTGAGACTGGGAACAAATAGTTCATAGTATCACTCCGCAATCACGCCAAGGCTCTGCGCAGTGTCAAGGCCAGGATGTGCAAAGCTCCATGGAGTGCTATAGACTCCATGAGCCAATACTCGCAGTACTGCTGGTATTAAGCAGCTTTGTGCTGTGTTCCAGGATGAGGTGCTAAGGTAGTATCTACCCCGGAATATGACGTTAAAGTGGAGACGGTAAGGTAAAATCTGCAGATGCAGATTTTCCTGCTTACTGTTAGGGATGAGCTGAACACCCCCGTGTTCGCATTCGAACTCGAACAATTTCAAAAGTTCGAGTTCGAACACGAACACGAACCAAACTCAATGCAAGTCAATGGGACTCAAAAGTTTGATTTTTAGAGTGCCCTGCAAGAGGGCATATATGCAAGATATTTGCCATAAAAGGTGTATGGGGGTCCGGGTAGTGCCCTGGGGGACAGGAAACAAGGACAAAAAGTTTAAAATATAAACGTTTTTAAAGGAAAGTGAGTTTTCCATGAAATAATGGTTAAAAATAAAAAAAAAAATCCCTTCAAATATAGTCCCTAGGAGGTCCCCATAACCTGCCCGTGAAGTGGCGGATTTGTAGGATGTATGGAAACATTTAAAAACAAAAAAATGAGCCTTTAGTGTCGGCAACAGTGCCGTCACACCGTAACCCCTCTGTGGTATTGTGGAAGAGTGCAGGGTTGGACCCCGCAGTCCAAAAAATTTAAATGATAGAAATCTGGTAATATAGGCGTCAGTGTCAGTGCACCCAAATATTGTGCCTTTGGTGGCAGCAAGTGCCTTCACACCGTAACCCCTTTGTGGTATTGTGGTAGAGTGCAGTGGTGGAGGTTTTGTGAATGCAGAAGAGATCCCCGATCTATTCCGTTACGTCAGCATCCGGGGATTGATAGCTGCTGATCCAGGACTGATTCATTTTTATAAATGTCAGCCGGTCTACAGAGTCAGTGGACAGACGCACTCTTTTGTCTGTGACAAAACCTCCAGCGGCACTGAACGTCCTTTCAGAAAGCACGCTGGATGAAGGGCAACCTAGTAGCTGCATAGCATATTGGCTAAGATCTGGCCAGTGATCCAATCTCAACACCCAGTAAGCCAGTGGATCATCTGCTGTAAAGGAATCCAGGTCTGCCCTTGCCCCTAGGTAGTCCTGCACCATATGGTGAAGACGCTGGCAATGGGTGCCTACATTTTACGCCCTGGGTGTCGGGGACTAAAAAAATTGGCCCCTTTCACCGCTCTTCCTCTGATCAACTGCAGCCTCAGAAGCACCTGTGTCATCACTTGGTAACCTACCAGTGTCTGGAAAGGTGTTACACAAGTGTCGCTTTAGAGCGTCCTCAAGTTTTTTCATCCTGTGCTCCCTCTGTGCAGACAGGATGAGCTCTGCAACTTGTATCGTGGATCAAGAAGGGTTCACAACCAGTAATGATCCCTCTCCTTGATAGCACGAATCCAGTGGTCTTTTACCAGGCTTTGCAGGATAAGGGAGCCCATGCAGCGTAGGTTGAAGGTGGTATTAGCTTCCGAGTCTTCCTGGTCAATGAGGATGACCCCATCATGCACTTCCTCCTCCCAGCCACGTACTAGTCCTTGGGTTTCTGGGCACACAAAACCCTCCCTTGAGGAATCCCCACCTTCAATGCCCCCACTACTTAAATATTCCTCATCCTCCTCCTGTCTGATCTGAGGAGGACCCGCTGGAATGCTGTCTGCGGAAAGACTGGGGCCTTGAGAGCTAGGGAAGGCCTCCTCTTCCTCCTGCTGCTCTGCCTCTAGAGCCACATCTATAATTCCCCGCAGAGTGTGCTCCAGGAGGAACACTAAAGGAATTGTGTCACTGATGCATGCACTGTCCCTGCTCGCCATCCTCATTGCCTCCTCAAATGGTGACAGTACAGTGCATGCATCCTTGATCATCAGCCACTGCGGGGTGGAAAAAAAAACAAGTTGACCTGAACCTGTCCTTGTGCCATACTCACACAGGTACTCGTTGAAGGCCCTCTGCTGCTTGTGCAGACACTGCAGCATTACTAATGTCGAGTTCCACTTGGTGGGCATGTCGCAGATCAGACAGTTTGTGGGAAGGTGGAATTCTCTTTGAATTTCTGCCAGGCGAACATTTGCTGGGAATGACCGTCTGAAGTGGCTGCAGACATTTCTGGCCTGGCTGAGAAGCTCTGCCAGCCCTGGGTACCAGGTTAGGAAATGCTGTACCACCAGTTTTAGGACGTGTGCTAGGCATGGTACATGCGTCAACTTACCCTGGCGTAGGGCGGAGAGAAGGTTCCTGCCATTATCACAGACAACCATTCCCAACTGAAACTGGCATGGTGTTAACCATCTCTGCACCTGCCCCTGCAGAGCTGACAGAATGTATGGCCCGGTGTGGCTCCTGTCCCCTAAACAAACCAGCTCAAGCACAGTATGGCATCTTTTTGCTTGAGCCATTGCGTAGCCCCTGTCACGCGTCGGTTTAACTGCCACTTCGCCAGAGACAGAGAAGGAGGAGGAAGAGGGAGAGGTGGTGGTGGAGCAGACAGACCTCATACAAGCAGTTTCTGAAGGCGTGGTGGATGAACAAGCTCCAGCACAGAGCCCCGACTTGGATCCCTCCCAGCTGCAATCAGAGTTACCCAGTGTGCCATGAAGGAAATGAAACGGCCCTGTCCATGCTTGCTGGACCACTTGTCTACATGCAAGTCACATGCACCTTGCTGCTGACTGCCTTTCCCAATGACTCCATAACATTGTGTTCCACGTGCTGGTATAGTGCTGGAATGGCCTTCCATGAAAAGAAATGGTGTTTTGGAACCTGCCACTGTGGTACAGCACATTCAGCAAATTCACGGAAGGAAGCAGAGTCCACCAGCTGGAAATGCAGCAGCTGCAATGCGAGTAATTTTGCTAAGCTGGCATTTAGACGCTGTGCTTGGGGATGGCTGGGACTATATTTTTTCTTACGCTGCAGCAGCAGGGGCAATGTAATCTGACTGCGTAAATCTTCATCTGATGGGATGCTGTCACATCCATGGTGGTACATGACCTGGTACATCCATTACGGTAGCATCATCCCTGTCAGTGGAGGTTGGAGTCAATGACATGGCAGGACATATAGTGGGGGTAGAGACAGGTAAAGGAGGACCTACGCAAAGTTTTGAGCCAATGGGATGCATGGCAGGTGGTCATATGTCGCCTCAAGCACGTGGTACCCAAGTGTCCGGTGTCTTTCCACACTTGAGCCTCATCTGACATAGATTACAAATAGCAACGGTGCGGTCTGCTGCACATTTCTTAAAGAACTCCCAGACAGCAGAGTTCCTGGATGTGTGCTTTGAGACAACAGCGCTCTGCACCTGAGCAGCTCTGACATCTGATGCCTTGGACTGGCTAGTGCTACGGTTGGTCATAGAGGACGTTGTGCCTTGTGTTTGTTGTGCCTCCTCCTCCTCCTTACTTGACTCCTCTGTTCGATCAGGCACCCAGGTGGAGTCAGTGACCTCATCATCATTGTCATCACCCCCTATCTCCTCGTCACTGGAGCCAACTTGGCAGTATGCTGCAGCTGCTGGGGCAACATGAGTGCCAGTTATTTGTGTGTCATCACTGGCACCCCCTTCCTCTAGGTTGATTATACTCCCTTCCTCAACCTCAGAGATTGAATCAGAGCACTGTAGTTGCTGTGCATCCTAAAGCAGCATGTCACTGTCATTGTAGTCAAACAATTCAGCTGACTGCTCCATGTGTGATAGCGAGGCTACGGCAGGAGTAGCTGTGGACATGGAGGCTGCATTAGATGCTTTGGCAGCTGAGGTGGACTGTAAAGCACTACAAGCCTGGCTGGCAGAGGACTCGGAGGATGAGGATGGCCTGGTTAGCCAATCCACCAAATCCTCTGTATGTTGCTGCTGCTTAAGATGGCCAGCACCAGTTAGAAAGGACAAGCATGCCCCTGCAGAGGATGCACCAAGTCCACGACGACCAGAGGCACAGCCTCCCGACACAGAGGCTGCTTGCCCTCTTATCTGTGTCTGGGAGTGTCTGCATGTCCTTTTTGGTCTTTCTGACATGGTGAGTGATATATAGATTAAAGATATACAGAACTCTGATTCAACTCTGTTATAAAAATTGGAGATATGCTGCAGAACTCTGATTCAACTCTGGTATAAAGATTAAAGATTTCCAGAACTCTGGTATAACTCAGTGAGACACCCTGATAGCTGGAAGCCAGTGACAAGACACAGATTACAATTCCCAGAAACCTCCTATAAATCAGTGAGACCCCCTGATGGGTGGCAGTGACAAGACACAAATTACAATTCCCAGAAACCACCTATAAGTCAGTGAGACCCCCTGATAGGACCCTCTGATAGCTGGCAACAGTGACAAGACACAGATTACAATTCGCAGAAATCTGCTAGAAGTATATGGGACCCCCTGATAGCTGGCAGTGAGAAGACACAGATTACAACAATTCCCAGATATCTTCTAGAAGTGAGACCCCCACAATTGCTGCTGGCAGTGAGAACACAAACATTAGAACAATTCCCAGATATTTTGTAGAAATGACTGACCCCAAAATAGTTGGTGGCAGTGAGAGCACACAGATTACCACAATTCCCAGATATCTTCTAGAAGTGAGACCCCCACAATTGATGCTGGCAGTGAGAACACAAAGATTATAACAATTCCCAGATATTTTGTAGAAATAAGACCCCCAAAATAGTTAGTGGCAGTGAGAACACAAAGATTAGAACAATTCCCAGATATTTTGTAGAAATGAGACCCCCACAATTGCTGGTGACAGTGAGAACACAAAGATCTGAACAATTCCCAGATATTTTGTAGAAATGAGACCCCTACAATTGCTGGTGGCAGTGAGAACACAAAGATTACAACAATTCCCAGATATTTTGTAGAAATGAGACCCCCCAATAGCTGCTGGCAGACTGGCAGTGAGAACACACACTAACACAACAATCTCCTCTCAAAAAACATGCGCTGAAGGCTGTGTGAAGCCTTATATAGTGTGCTGCGGGACTTAGCTCTGTGAGCCCATGATTGGGCAAAATTTACCCAATCAGGACTCTGAGCCGTGATTCGCATAGTCTTGCACCTGTCTTGCACCTAAACTGTGGTCAGGTGCAGGCTGTAGCCAATTACAAGCTTCAGGCCAGTGGAAAAGTGCATTTTGGTCCATTGTGGTGCATTGTGGGTGAACATGCTGCGAACACGCGGAAATGTTCGAAGTTCGCGAACTTACGAACTGGCGATGTTCGAATCGAACTCTGAACACATCGAACCGAACAGCTCATCCCTACTTACTGTCTCCATTTTAGCACCATGTTTGGAATAGGGCCCTGAGTGTGATATTGATTCTGTAGTGCTCTTACCCCACCACAATATTTATTCTTTTTAAAGCACGATGTTTGGGCTGTAGAGATATGGGATTGAAAAAGTAGATGGCGATCTTTTGGTATGTTTTTTGTATGAATTGGGACTAAGTAGCAACAGTGTAGGTGCCGCTCCAGAGTAGTGGGTGAAAAGTGACAAACATATTTTATGCGGTTTTACCTAAATTGGACAGGGAATTTTTAAAAGGGCCACTACCACCAAAAAATGAAATGTCTTTATTTTGTTTATATTACTTCTCTGATAGCTTACATATGCATGGTCTTTCTCTTTTATGTTTGGTCAAGAAAATATTTTACTTTGTATTTGTCACTGGGTTTTCCCCAAAAATTAGACCACAGGGAGGTTAAAAAACATCTAATCTACTCCCTGGTGATGTCCTTTGAATACATACCACACAATACAATGATGTGAGTCAGTGACTGACCCTTCACTCCATTCTATGATGTAAAGATACTGGGGAGGGGGCGGCAATTTACAACAGAAAAGATCACAAAATCGATTTTGTGATCTTTTCTGTTGTAAATTGCCGCCCCCTCCCCAGTATCTTTACATCACTTGCTCCTCACTGTGTGGCAATGGCCATAGAATGGAGTGAAGGGTCAGTCACTGACTCACACAGTCACTGACTCACATCATTGTATTGTGTGGTATGTATTCAAAGGACATCACCAGGGAGTAGATTAGAAGTTTTTTAACCTCCCTGTGGTCTAATTTTTGGGGAAAACCACATCTAAAAGTGGTCTATTCTTTTTTTGCTGCCCCCCCTCTCGGTATCCCGAGTATAGCTCGGGGTTAAATTCCTATGCTGGAAGCAGTAACCCCGAGCAACACTTGGAATGCCGCTGGATACAACACCTCTCCCTGCACTCCCTCGATGTCCCCAGCTGCCTCCTCTGGCGACCGTGACCTTATACTTCCTGGTTCCTTCCCCGCGAGAAGGAATCCAGGAAGTAAAACACTGCGATCGCCGGAGGAGACTGCGAGGATCATCGAGGGAGCGCAGGGAGAGGTAATGTATACAGCACGAGTGTGTCTCGGGGTTACCGCTCTCAGTGGTGAAATTTAACCCCGAGACACACTCGGGAACACCGCCAGGGAGGTTAAGGTCCCTGTCTTATCTTATTCAGCTGCCATCTCTTATTGCGGGTGGCCTGTACATCACAATAGCCTTATTAAACATTACATAACTACATAATTATCATTATAGTTACATAGTAACATAATTACATAATATTAAAAAAAACGCAGCATGTGCTTCATAAAGTGGTTTTGTTTGTAATACACAAGTAATCTAGTTACAGCTTATGCAAGTGGTTGTGTCCCTTTAAAATGTGCCCACTGCCTAATTTTGGAAAATAAATAATGAATATAGGAAGCGTGAACTCCTATCTATGAGCAAACATGAACAAAGGTATACATTAGAGAAGAGTGGTGAAAGGGAAGAAACAAACTATGGTGGTCATGGTCAAGTCTTGGACATGAGGAATAATAAATCTTGACGCACACTGAGCACAATGTGATCCGTAGAGTGGGGAAGCGTTGTTGCGCGGTTAGTGTGCCTTTGATTTTTCTTCTCCTGGGGTCAACTAGGGTCAGGCTGCGTAGCTGAGCGTCAGGAGATGAAAATATTGAACTTACACCAATGTGTCAAAGGCTTCTTGTAAAGAACAATTCCCTATGAGCCGACACAATAACGAGAATTTTTTTTTAATGAACTATTTAAATGGCTTTAAGGTAGAATGAAAAGTCTTCAAAAAATCAAATCTGTACAGACAATGCTTCATCCTTCACTTATCAAGAGAGGACGCAACCCTGTATGGGGGATTGCACCAGGGAACCATGACTTGAAGATTTACCATTCTCTCTGTAAATTAAGAGGTTATTTTGGTAATTTAAAGGAACGCTACCACTAACATAAACTGTAAATAGATTACATTTGCTTTACAAAAAAACACATTATGAAAGGCATGCTATATTTTTTTTCTTTGTTTGAAGCAATTGCATGTAAAAAGGAAAAATAAAGATAGTTATTTCATGTTTCCATTTTGTGGATTTGATGTAACATTTACCAAAATTTTTAGCACAAGTCTCTCTTTACTGTGGTATAGGATAAAACATTAGTGAAGACATAATAGGATGGGGAAGGGGATGTTTAGACAAGGCTGCTGGGGGTCTATTGTGTTGTGTTGGCTTCCCGAGATAAGAGAAGTAAGCTGAATGAGATCTGACAGTGGACTTTCAAAACATTCATCTCCTTTCCTATTCCCATTGAGTGGGATGTTTGTCCTTTGCATACATCCAAAACAATGCAAGTCAATAGATTGGATTTTTGGAGCTCTGAACCAAAAATGTCATTCTATGCCCAGTGCCACATAGTGAGGTACAGGTTCTGTAAAGACACGTAGGGGGGGGAGTTTACAACACAAAATAGATGCACCCAGTGTCACATATGGAGTAAAATATTTTCTTAACTAAACATACATGAGAAAAAGAAAGTGCATGTAAGATTTCAGAAGCATAAAATAAACACAATAAGAACATTTCAATTTTTTGGTGGTGGTGTCACTTTAATAAATATACATCTATTAATCTGCATTATCTATTTACCCGGCTTTAAAAAAGGGATACATTGGATACACTTAGCTGCTATTTCGAACATGTGTATAATTCAAATTGATCAATAGTTCCAAGATTAAAACTTTAGGAGAGCTTAAAAAGAACGTCCATTCACACACATTTCTTCTCTTCATTTGTTTGTGAAACTCCACCATTCCCAAAAATCATTGGCCCCGATTCCTCTCCAGCAGTTATCATTAATGCCTGACACCGTTACAGCCGAGCCACAAACGTCTCTTCTGGCTGTTTACTATACATTACTAAACCTTTTATAGTAAGCACTAATGTGGAAGCAGTTTATTATTCTCGCTTGCAGCTGGTAATTGCAAAAATATGCTGAAACCTGGTGATTCAACAATCAAATACTCACTTCTGGTCCCACAGTGCCGGGGACAGCATGATTTACTGCCTCCTCAAGCTGCTAGTATATGGACACTGCAAACAAATAGTTCCCTGTGTCCTTTTACTGGAATCTCAGTTGATTTCACCAGGGCTCACCATTATTTTTCTCCTGAAGATGTTTGTGGTCAGCAAACATTACGAGTAGAGCTTATAATTTATTGAGTTTTATTTCTTGGTTTTATGCCTGAAATAAATATTTGACAACTGCAATTTACAATTTCCTAAGTATTTTTTCCCAACCTTTTCCCACCTGGCTGCCTGTGAGTGACCAGAGTGCTAGAAGTTCGACTGCAGCCATCGGTATCTATTGGGCGGTGATTTGCTCATTGTAATTTTGCCATCCTTTGCATGTTTACCGGTAGCATATCCCTAATATAATATGTGTCCATTCTGGCAAGTCTATCATTTGAAGGGCGAGTCTGCATACCTTTATTAGGAGTCCCTCCCAGGCAATAACACATGTATTATTGTTGTAAAATTAACACATATAGCTCATGTACACATTGTTCCATCAATTACTGGAAATGGAATTTAAATATATTTTTGTCATGCTCTTTAACTTTAAAGATGTGGTTAAACTTGCTCAGCTGTATGTATCCAATTCAGTTTACAAGGTTGACATACTAGGTAATTATATCATCAGCAAACACAGAGATCCCTCTCCAAGTAATTAAGTGGCGGGTTATATATAGGAAAGCTGTGATAACGGCATGAGAACTGGTGATATTCCACTTACAACACTAATCCAATTAGCATCCACTAGCAGCTGCCCTTCTTTGAAATGCTCCCTTTTCAGGTGCATATTAAGCCACCCAAGTCCTTCCTTTTATTTTGAAACCTCCTATGAGGCATTTTAACAAAGACCTTTGCAAAGCCTTGGCAGATCACATTTACTGCGTCACCTAGGTGACAATTCCAGCCTCTTTCTCAAATAAACTAATAATATTTGACATGTAACATTGTTGACCATTTTCAGTAAGGCCACTAGAGTTGTTTTTGTTCTGTATCTTTCCCATTCTAATTCTAGAATTTATTTTTCCTTTACTCTATATAATGTTTATATGATGCCATTACAGTATCCTTTTTTTGCCTTTTTGGCTTCATCTGGGGTGATGCGCTGAAAGGCAGAAGATACTCTGGGTTTATTTATTTTTTTAACGGACTAACACTGCTCATTAACGCGCAGTGTTGATTGTTTGCTTACTTTGTTAATTAAAGTAACTTGAAACTCGGGATGGATTTAGCCCAGGAGGAAAAAATGTCACACATTTAGTGTAAAATAAACATTTGATAGCAGTGATTTTACAAAAAAATTTTTTTGACTAATTTGACCTTTGAAATGTAGAAGGGATTTTTGTGTGTATTATTTTTTGTTCAGTTTTAGATTAATTACTAATGTTTATTTACCTAGAATGTCTTTAAAATCAGTTGACTTTTTCAAGCAAAGCTATGCAGCGCTTTTTACAACTGGTATTTTGTATACTTGAGAGTCACAAGAAATATATATATCTAAAAAATAAAACTGAACCGAATTGAGCAGAAAGACAACAGGTGTTAATTCTCTGGATGTGGGAATTAGGTAGGATTGACAAGGGAATTGCAAATCTCCTTCCATAATAGGCATGCTGAGATGGAGAGTTATGTTGATTTGACTGTTATGATCTAAAATACGCAATTCCCTAGTCAATCAAAAAACAATTCCCCTATTAGCTATGTTTATTCACTGTGTGGAGGAATGCGGATAATACACAAAAAAAAAGTAAATTTTACTACAAAATAACAGAAATGGAAACATGCTCTGCCATTCACTTATATCATGTGAAACTAGAGGAAAACAGAGATCTCAATATATATATTGCTTTTCCTAAATGCCTCAGAGAAAAAGTATGTATAAAAATGAATTCATTTTATATGTACATGGCAGGGATTGTGACAAATATCAGAAATTTTGTAAAATTGGTTATCCATGCTGAATACAAAATAATTATAGTTGCATAGGATAAAAAAAGATACGCGTCCATTGAGTTCAGACTTTCACACATCACCTACTGCTGTTGATCCAAAAGAAGGCAATAAACCCAGTCTGAAGCGCTCATCAATATGCAACACACTGGGAAAAAAATCATTCTTGACCCCAGAATGGCAGTCAGATTTCTCATTGGATCAAGCAGCTTTTACCCAAATGTTAAATATTGTAACCCTTAATATTATGTTTTTGCAGGAAGTCATCAGTCGTTATTTAACCCCTTAAGGACCCCTGACGTACCCTGTACGTCCTGTCCTCGGGTCTCCCTTAGACCCGCGGACGTACAGGGTACGTCAGAGGCGCCTAATCCCCCTCCCGCCCGATACTCACCTCCCTCGCCGGATCCCACGGCGATCTGGCAGGGAGGAAGCCTGCCCATGTGATTTACATGGGCAGGCGAGGCTGATGACGTCGCCACGCTGCGTGGTGACGTCATCAGCAGGCGTCCGCATGCATTTCAATGGAGGGGAGGGGGGGCTCCTTCGGAGCTCTCTATCTCCCCAACCATTGAAGCTAGGGAGATGCCGTTTGCACCGCTGTAGAGGGGAGAGCCTCTCCAGCCCGGAGAGCCCGGGGATTAACCGTTTCACCGCCAGATCACGTTGCGGTGCCAATTGGCGCCAAAACGCGATTCAAACCTGGAGGGGGGCTGACATCTTGGATGTCAGCCAAGCCTCCAGGACCCCCCCACCCACTGACAACCTCACCATATGTGTGAGGATGTCAGTGGGCCAGTTAACCCTCTAGCTGCCATGTAGAGATAAGGGGATCCTAAGGATCCCTTTATCTCCTGATCCATGACCAGGTTTGGTTGTAAAAAAAAAATAATAAAAAAAATTAATAATAAAAAAATTAAATAAAATAAAAAAAAAAAATTTTAAAGTTTTTTTGTCTGGGGGGGTTTAATTAAATAGGACCTAGGCTGTCATCTAAAAATAATTAGCACAAAATGGTCAGAATGAGCGCAGCGCACATAGGTGAACTGTCTCAGCAGTGAAGGGGTTAAAAAGCAAACGCATGTAAAAATTGGGTATTTCTAGTCTTGGGACAAAATTTTGAACCTATTTAGCCGGGGTCGTTTTGGGTGGTTGTAGATTTTGGGGATTAAATTACAAAAAAGTGTGTTTTTACCATTTTTTTCCTCATATTTCATATTTTTTTTATAGTAAATTATTCGATATGATGGAAATAATGGTATTTCTAGAAAGTCCATTTAATGGCGGGAAAAAGGGTGTATAATATGTGTGGGTTGAATAAACGAGTAAGAGGAAAATTTGACCTAAACACTAACAGCGCAGAAACGTAAAAACAGCAGCGGTCACTAAAAGACGGATTTGTGTAAAACCGCCCGGTCACTAAGGGGTTAAAAGTCTGTACGGTCTCTGACCCAACCACCTCAACAGGCAGAGAATTCCACAGTTTTATTGCCCTCACCATAAAATAACCCTTCCTATGCTTTAAGATGAATTTCCTTTCGTCCAGTCTAAGTGGTGACCTCTTGTCCTGTGTATAGTCCTGTTAATGAATAGGTTTCCAGACAATGGTTGATAATGGCCCTGTATATATTTATATAAGGTAAACAGATCCCCTCTAAGGCGCCGTTTCTCTAAACTAAACAGATTTAAACTTGTTAGCCTTTCCTCGTAACTTAAACCTTCCATTCCCCTCATTAATTTAGTCGCTGTCTCCGCACTTTTTCTAGCGCCATAATATCCTTTCTTAAAACAGGTGCCCAAAATTGCATAGCATATTCAAGGTGCGGTCTTACCATTGATTTATAAAGAGGCAAATTTATGTTTTCATTCTGAGTTCCCCTTTTAATGCTGCCAATACCTTGCTGTCCTTGGCGGCTGCTGTTTGACATTGCACATTGTTACTTAGTTTGAAGTCTATGATTGTTCCCAAATCCTTTTCCTGCTTTGATTTCCCTAACTCAGTACCATTTAGGGTATACGTTGCTTGTGTGTTCTTCACTCCAAAGTGCATTTATCTACACTAAATTTTATCTGCCATTTAAGTGCCCAGTCCCCCAGTATATCCAAATCCCTCTGCAGCGAAGTAACATCCTGCTCACATTGAATTACTTTTCCTAGTTTTGTGTCATCTGCAAACACTGATACATGACTTTCGATGCCTACAGGTATTTCAAGGTCATTTATAAATAAATTGAATAGAATTGGTCCTATAACAGACCCCTGAGGGACACCATTTATGACCACCCTATCTTTTATCCAGTTTTCTATCCAAGAACAAGAATTTTCATCTAGATCATTTTTTTAAAATTTAAATAGTAACCTCGTGTGGAACTGTGTTGAAAGCTTTGGCAAAATCCAAGTAGATCACATCCACTGCGACCCCCTCGTCTATACTTCTAATTACTTCTTCATAGAATGCAATTAGGTTAGTCTGACATGATCTGTGTTCATAAAACCATGCTGATTTTTGCTAATTACATTATACCTCCCAATGAATACCTGAATATTATCCCTTAGTAACCCCTCAAATACTTTCCCAGCCACAGATGTTAAGCTCACAGGTCTCCCAGGCATACATTTTGAACCTTTCTTGAATATAGGTACCACAACAGCTATGGTACGATTCCTGAATCTTGAAAGATTAAAAACAAAGGTTTACATATTTCAACACAGAGCTCCATCAGTTCTCGTGGATGAATTCCATCCGGCCCTGGGGCTTTTTTTTTTTTAGAAAGTATTTTACCAGGAAGGATACATTGAGATTTCTCTCGTTTTCATGTATGTCCTGGGTGGTGGGTTTGTACCGTTGGGTGTCTTGCCCAGGGACACTGCTGGAGAGGTGCTCTTGCTGGGATTTGAGCCTGTGTCTCTACGGTCATAGAGCAGTGATGTTGCCTCTGCTCCACCCAGCTGGTACGGCTTTGTTCACATTCACTTTGTTTAGTTGCTGCAACACCTTATCTTGAGTCAACTAATCACAGTTTGTTAGTAAGTTTTTATGAGTGATTTGCATGTCTCCTGTTATAGGATTCTCTTTGATAAATACTGAAGAAAAATAATGATTCAAAATTTCTGTCTTATCTCTATCTTCAGTTAATAAAACCTCATATTCAGATTTTAGTGAACCTACACTTTCACTCGTGTTTTTTTAGAATTTATGCACCTAAAGAATCTTTTAGGGTTGGTCTTGCACTCTTTAGCTATCTATTTTTCATTTTCTAGTTTAGTCCATCTAATCGCTTTTTATATGCTCTATTGACTGCCTTATATGCTTTATAGACGCCTCAGACTTATCAAATTTAAAAGCTTTAAATGCCTTCTTTTTATTTTTCATTTTCTTGGTTACCTTCCTACTGAGCCACATTGGTTTCAGTCTGTTTCTTTCATAGTTACTACCCAGTGGAATATATTGGGACATGTACTTTTCTACTGTTAGTTTAAAGATATTCCACATATCCTCTGTATTTTTCCCATCAAAGAGTTTTTGCCAGTTAATGACATTGAGAGCTTCCCTTTTTTAAATGAAGTTTACCTTTTCAAAATGATATGTTTTAGAATGCCTCCTATCACTGTGCTTTTTTGAGTTTATTTCAAAAGACCCCATATTATGGCCACTGTTTCCCAACTGCTCCCTTACTTGAATATTTGAGAAAAGTTACTCATTGTTTATTATAACCAGATCCAGACAGTTATCCTTTCTAGTTGGTGCTTCTACCAGTCGTGTCATGAAGGTATCATTTAACAGGTTCAGACACCGGATTCCCTTTGCTGAATTACTAGTCCCACTATCCCGATTAATGTCCGGGTAATTAAAATCTCCAATAATTAAAGTGCTACCCAGATGTGCAGCCTTCCCAATTTGCTCTAACAGCTGTTCTTTCTCATCATTATCTACATTAGGTGGTTTATAGCATATGCCAACCAATAGATGACTTCCCTGTTTATTCCCCAAACAAATATTTACCCATAAAGATACCACATTTCCCTCATCGCGAACCAGGTGTGTACCATTCAGCTTTAAATTATGACTGACATAAAAACGTACTCCTCCCACTTTCTTATGTTTCCTATCCCTCCTAAACAATGCATAACCATGTAAATTTACAACCCAGTCGTGTGTTTCATCCCACCAGGTTTCTGTTATACCTATTATGTCGTATTGCTTAGTATATGCTATTGCCTCTAGTTCCCCATCTTGTTATTGAGACTCCTTGCATTAGCAAGCATAGATTTAATATTGTCATGACCCACACATGCTGAATGTAACATTACCCATCCCCCTGTCTCCACCCCCATATTCTGAGCTGAATCCAATCCACAATCTGTTCTGTTTCCATTTTGTAACCTTCTGTATCCCTCCCCCCTTCCACTAGTTTAAAGTCTCCTCCAACCTTTTAGCCATCTTGTTCCCCAGCACAACATACCCTCGTCCATTCAGGTGCAATCCATCACAACTATAGAGATTGTATGTAATGAAGATCGAGCCACTTTCTTTTTGTATTATGGTATTGCAACTAAGGTGCAGGTCCTGGATCGGAGGTTATAGGAGGAGGCAACTGCCAGGGTAAGTAGCCTATTCAGATGTGAAAATTGGTCTTTAGATTCTTCATGAAAAATAAAAAAGATGTATTTTACTATTTTCAGAGAATCCAGTTAGGGGGGGGGTGAAAAAGCGAGTGAATATTTTTATCAGTATAACCTATACTTCAAAAACCAAAGATGTTACAGGCATGAAAATGGTATTTACAATCTTCTTGAAAAATAAAAAAACACAAGACGTCATTTTCAGGCGATTCCCCGGTAAAGCCGGGAGATCGTCTGAAAGGAGGGGGGGATCCTTTCGGATCCCTCTCCCTCCCGATCGGGAGGGCCTAGCAGGAGAAGGCAGGCACCACTTAAAAGGGGAGAGTCTCCCCTTTTAAGCGGTGCCTGACTTTAACCCCTGAGGCCCTGAGGGCCGCGATCTTGGATGGCAGCTCCACTTTCGGGTCCCCCCTCGTCACCTGACGCCATTGTGCATGGCACGATGGTGTCAGTTAGCCAGGCAACCCCTAGCTGCCCGGGGATTTCCCAAGGAAATCCCATGGTGGAGATGGGGGTTCCTTTGAACCCCCATATCTCCGAACGGTGGGAGCTTGAGGGTCATGGTTGGTGTCATTTGAAAGGCCAGAACATGACCATGTTCAAAGTAAGGGGAAAAAAATTAAAAATAAAAATAAATGAGAAAACAAAATTAAAAAATAGATAAAAACATGTTTTTCTTTGTGTGTAATTTTTATTAATGCAGCAATATTGTTCCCATTTCAATTATAATGTGAACAATGATGCTGCAGTACTGATTTTTTTCTAATTTTTCTAATCACATAATGCCCCCCAAAAAAATGTAATGAGTTCCCCATTTCTAATTTTTTTAACAAGCGCACCCCATAGAAAATATAACTGCAAAGGCTTGTGTGATAAAATGTGAAAAAATACTTTACACGCTGTAGATGATTGAAAATTCAAATTTTATTGCATTTTTTTATATAACATTCAGACACAACATTACGTATACATATAATAATGATATATTATGAATCTGCCGAGTCTGCCGGAAAAAAGGATATATAATATGTCTGGGTCGTATAATAAAACATGACTTCAAATCGCGTTTAAACATCATGAGCAAAAGTGGTAAAAATAAGCTCAGCACACAGACGTGAAATGGCTCAACAGCGAAGGAGTTAGAAAGGTAGGAAAGTCGGGGTATGTGGGCTAAATTTTGTTTTGTGTTATAAAGATGTATATACCTATTGGTTGTGATAAGGTTAATGAAAAAATATATCAACAATGTAAAATATTTTACTGGAAAATGCCTCAATTAGAAAAAAGAATATCCTTATTAGGTAAAAAACACGGTGGTCCCAACTTGAATAATAAGTAGAAGACTGTGATAGCCATGGTGACCATGCTTGTTATGCAACAAACAATTGCAGCATGAAATTTGCAACTGGGGAGAAATAATCTGAAAAAAATACATAGAGTGACTATGGAGCAGCTTTTGTCGTGGATTAATTCACCATGGGTACCTCCTACACAGGACCTTGCTGAATTGTTAGACATCTGAGACCACATAACAATTTTCCTTCAGCCTTGTACTCGTGAGACAATATTGTACAAAGAGGGACATAGCACTAGTAGTGTTTCCAGTAGTAAAATATTGCAGAAGTGCAGGTAAAGAAGGGGAAACTTCTATGGAAGCGCAGAGCTAGAGGACAGAGCGAGATATTATACTACAACCACATAGGACAGGAATTCCATAGACAGAAACAGAAAGTGGACAAAGGAGGGTAAATCAATAATAAAGAAGGGGACCATATAGTCTAATGAAGGTCTGGAAAGGGATACATAATGATGGAAAATCATCCAGATTGTACGTTCTTCAGTACATCTCCTGTTCATGTTTTATATTGTTTATGCTTAATTAATTTATAAAATCTATGTAATCTTGGAAACACAAAAAATAAATCACAGGGTACACATGCAGGCAAACAGGTTTGAATTCAATATGTAATAGGAAACATTATGAGTAGGAAGCAGGAGAATCGTCCATGTCGCTCTAGCGTAAGCTGTTATTGTCGGCCAAAAGTAAAAAGAACATGTCTAGCGAATTTCCCACAGACGATTCCTTAACCTCCTTTAAATGGTCATGCATGAGGGTACAATGGCCAAGAACATCTGACTCAGACTAAGGGAGAAGAACATAGCTCATCATGTAATGTGAGTGTTTGTGAATGCATCAATAACTCATGTTGTGTTACCTCGTGCCAAACACTAACATACACTACACATGGGAAAAGCATGATGAAAATGGAACCTATATGAGCCAAGAATGAATTCTGTCCAATTCACATCATAGACTGGAAAATTGGAAACACATTAGTACATGTACCTCACGGATTCAGTCTAGCGTGGTGATTTTCAATTATTAATGTATTGGTCTTATATGAAATAAAAATAGGGATATTTTATTTTCTTTGCTATCCACTCATTGAAGATATAAACCCCTTAATGCAAATTGCATGGATCTTAGTCAGGCTTTTATGTTGGCAAGTATATGTGGTTGGCAGGGTTCCTGTAAGAAGGTTATCAAGAAGCCCAAATCTAAATTGTAAATAGGACAACAAAATCTTGCCAGAGTTGTACTTAAATGTTCAGCTAGGCACCATGACTGCTTAAGCTTATTTAAGTGTCAATGTTGGATGGATCTTGTCTCACTATTCCCCTCCCCTCATCTGCCTTTCTCTCTAAGCATTGTGGTAAAAATATTTTTTTTGCCTCAGCCTTGAAGCCTGTCACTCAGCACTTGCCACTTTGTAGATCTGGTTAGCGTACCCATTCCTTGTCACCCCCCTTACCAGCCTAAATAAATTCAGATACTTATACATAATTAGCCCTTTCGCAGCTGAACCATTTCAATCCCATGTGCTGAGCTGATTTTGCCCATTTTCTGCTCATCATGTTAAAAAGTGATTTGAATTTAGAATTTCTGCTTCTGTTGCCAGTATTGAGGACTAGAGGGGTGGGGAATTGAGATCAGATTGCAGAGGGAAGGCAGGAGAAAACAAGCAGAAACTGAACACTGTTAAACTAAAACAGGAACAATCTCATTATTCAGGGAAAAAAATATTTATAAAAATTTATAAAGAATAACAATGTATTTGTTAGTAGTAGATAAAATGCACATAAGGTAAATTGAGCATTAAAAGAATATCCCCTTAAGATCACTTTTTAAGAGCAATGCAAAGAGCCAGATAATTAAACATCCTAATAATTAAGGTTCAATCTTAGCTGGTTCTAATGTCTTGCAGAAGTTAAATTTAACAAGGGTTTTCAGCAGCAGCATCAAACCATTTAATATTTGACATGCTTAGTTTCCATATTCATACAGTGACCCCTGACACGTTACCCAGTGATATGTGGAAACCATATGTTGGCCATGGGAAATCGGTTAAACATGGTAACCCTTATTAGATTCATACTATAGATAATTTACTGATTTAATTCTACTTGTAAATAGAATCTAGAAACTGCAATGCACATGATCGATTAATTTACTGACAGCATACAGAAACATGATGTTCCCTATTCTAAGTTACAAGGTATCTGCGGGTGGTAACTCCTACCAATTTGGACATCCATTCTTAGTATGAGGTTACAATGCCATTTATCATGTAAATATTTTTTTTTATTGCAAATAAAATTCAGTAGACCTACAAGTGTATCAGGAACAGATTGCCATATCCAAATACAGTCTGTATTTGTCAGATTAAATCATAAGGGGGTGAAAGAGGGGAAGACAAGAAAATAAAGGGTTTATGCCCAACCCTTAAAGGACAACAAGAGAAAAGAAAAGAAGAAGAAAAAAGAGAGAGAGAGAAAAGGGAGTAGTATAGTAACACGTCAATAGATTATATCTATCGGTTTCATGTCATTAAAGGACTTCTGGAAAAGGTCTAATACTTTTGAGCAGTGTAAGCAAGCATTGGAGTCCAGACATTACAATAGAAAGGTAGCATATCATTTGTGAGTGCGTTCAATTCATCCATTACTTGAAAGTTCTGCATCTTGGCAATGGCATACATTTTACAATGAAGTAGAGTTCAAGGCCAATTCCATCCTTCTGCTATGACCTGTCGAGCTGCCAGAGTGAGTTATGCAACCATTTTTTTCTCGGCTCTGGCAGGGTCCAGAAAATGCCTGGATAACCAATGCCATTTTAAGTCTAACACATTTAGACTTCAAATGCTGACTGCACTATCAGTAAGAAAACTCCTAGTCCTAGCCTTTCCAGATCATACGACACCATGGTATTAACCCTTTCGCTGCGGACGACCTGTGGGGGACATCCTCTGGTGCATACATTGTGTGTGGAGTCAGACTATCCTTCTATACACCCTCCATCAGTTGGGTGCTTGCCCCCACCCTCGATTGGGAGAACATAGAAAAAAAGAGATGCATCAATGGAAAGGTCGCAGTCTGATCTTTCTAGCAATGCCTCACTTTAGCTCCTTAGGTGCCAGTCCGCGATCTGGTGCCAGATTGCAGATTTCTTCCGGAGGTGGCCTTTCCAATGATACAAGCATGACCAGGTTCAGTGTAAAAAATAAATAAATGTATTTCTTAGATTTGTTTATTGATTAATGAAGTACTATTGCACAATTTTCAATTTTAATATGAACAATGATGCTGCACTACTGAAAAATTTAGTTTTTTCAGTTATAGATAAAATCGCATATTTTCTCAGAAAAATACAGTAACAGGTTCTTATTTCTAATTTTTTTTTTTTTTTGTTATTTAAGATTTTTATTTTGGAAAATAAGGGTCACAAAACGACCTGCAATGATGGCCTCGCAGGGCCAAAAAGCAAATGCACAGATGTAACATGTAAAAGGGGAGGGTTGTCTAATTTTTTTTTAACAAGTGTACCCCATAGAACATATAACTGCAAAGGCTTGGATGATAAAATGTGAAAAAATCTTTTTTACACACTGTAGATGATTGAAATTAGAATGAAATTCACTTGTTTACATTTTTTGTTATCGCAATGGAAGGACATGACATACACATATAATAATCATATAGTATGAATCTGACGAGTCTGCTGAAAATAAGGATATATAATTTGTCTGGGTCGTATAATAAAACATGACTTCAAATCGCGTTTAAACATGATGAAGAACACAAAACGGTCAAAATGAGCTCAGTACACAGAGATGAAATGGATCAGCAGTGAAAGGGTTAATGCAAGATGTTGGTATCCAGTGCCTTGCTTAACTGGAATTTTACCACAAAGAAACAGAGGAACTATTTGTGTTCTTCCAATAATAGCACTAGTAGACAATTTATTTATTTATTTATTTATAAAGTATTTTACCAGGAAGGATACATTGAGATTCCTCTCGTTTTCAAGTATGTCCTGGGTTCAAGAACATTGAAATGTTACAGTCGTTACAGAAATACAAAGTAATACAATACAAGATATTAAAAAAACCAACACAAATATAAATATTAACAGAAAATAAATATGTAGGAAATAAAGTCACTATGTTACATGTTGACAGGTGCATTCCGCATTGAGGTATGTTAATAGGGAGCTCTTGAGTGACTTTAGACTGGGAGAAGATTTGATGGCGTCTGGGAGGTTATTCCATAACTGCGGTGCTCTGTAGGAAAATGAGGATCAAGCCACTTTCTTTTTGTATTGTGGTATTTTAAGTAAGGTGAAGGTCCTGGATCGGAGGTTATAGGTGAGGGAACTGCTAAGGGAAGCAGCCTATTCAGGTAGGGTGGCAGCTTCCCAGAAAAGCTCTTAAACACCAGGCTGGAAAGGTGAAGGGTGCGTCCAGACTCCAGCAACGGCCAGTTTAGCTCCATTAACATGTCACAATGGTGGGTCATGTAGTTACATTGTAGCACAAAGTGGCAGAATGAGTTATACAATGTAGTAAGTTTCTGGAGGTGCATTTGCGGGGCAGCTGCATACACTACATCTCCGTATTCAATAGCCGGCATAAGCATTTGTTGTACAATCTGCTTTCTTACCGTGGGGTTCAGGCAGGATTTGTTTCTGTTCAGGGCAGCTAGTTTGGGGTACAGTTTAGATGAGAGTTTTTCAATGTGGGGGCCAAGGGATAGATTTGAGTCTAACCACATACCTAGATATTTGAGAGAAGTGACTGTGGTCAGCGTGCCATTTGATTTTGTCCCAACACATAGATGGGGATTTTGCAATTTATGTAGTTTAGGTGCGGTTCCAAACAGCATTGTTACAGTTTTGTTGGTATTTTAAAAAAGTTTGTTGTGTTTGATCCACTTTTCTACCTCTGTGAATTGTTCTTGCAGCACGGCCTACAGCTGCAGGAGATTTGGTTTGCTGGTATAGATTACGGTGTCGTCTGCATACATTTGTACAGTTGAGGCTTTGCAGACATTGGGCAGATCATTTATGAATATTGTGAATAGCAGGGGGCCAAGTATTGAGCCTTGGGGTACACCGCAAGTGACTGGGAGGGGGAGGGAGGAGCTGTCAGAAATGGACACATATTGCAATCGGTCGGATACATATGATTGAAACCAGGTTAGCATACGATCACCAATACCAGAGTTTTTAAGTTTTTGAAACAAGATGCCATGGTCTACTGTGTCAAAGGCCTTGGCAAAATCAAGGAAGATGGCTCCAGTTAGGTTTCCTTGTTCCATCCCAGCCTGGATATCATTACAGACTTTTAAATGGGCGGTACAATGGATTCTGCTCTTCTTTTTACCCAAGAGTACAAGTGAATATAATGTCTAACTTTCATTTCTTAAGACCATTATGATGTGATTTCACCTTTTATAAGGGATTTAAAAAAAAAAAAAAGTATTGTGAGTAACATGGAAAGACTATCAAATGTGTTACAAGCTAGAAGAGTCACTCCACCATCATTTGAACATTTTAAAATGCTCCACACGCTACTGATTTCAGGCATTTTTAGCATCTTATCACAACTTTAAGTAAGAAGAAGAACATTGTTGTAAGTTTCCTTCCTAAAACATCCTAGTAATCATTTTAGTGTTGAAGGACACCTGCCAATTCGGACAAAGAATAACCACAGGAACAATAAAGGTTACAATGGAGAAGATATTATCTGAGCATTGTCACCTCTGGGGCGGCCTTGTCACCTAGTCACAAGTTTTAGGTGTATGTTATGTGTCTACTTTAAAAAGATTTTAAAAAAAAATCGATGGATAATTAATTTAAACTTAATCCTGTTTTGTTCTTTTTTTAATTGTTTTATGTTAACGCACAAAATCTACAAAATTTCAAACATGGCAACACGAAAGATATTTGAACAAAAACCATAGTAAAGAAAAGAAATATGCGAAAGGTCAAAGCAGGTTTTTAGAATAGAAACCCTAGTGGTTAAGCCTGTTCATGGTGTGTGAATTGCTTGGCCCACCCAGATTTCCACTTCTCAAAAGATACTGTCACCGAGAGTGACACGACATGTGTACAAAGGTTGAATTAAATAATAAACAACTGATGGGAAAAGAAAAAACTTACATTTATGTTACCATTGTGCACACAAAAAAATCTGTTATTGTTTTATTTGGAGAAAAAATAAAAATAATAAAATATATATATATATAAGAATGTATAAGTAACTGTTTTCAGTAAATTACTTTGCCAAACTATAGTATTAAGTGTTAGTACAATTATTTATAGTGCCTGGTTTTCAAGCAAAGCATATTGTTGTGCTTCGGACAAAATACCTTTTAGTAATGGATGTACTGTTATGTTTGTTTAATGATCTATGGCTTGCAAAGTGACTATTTTCATCCGAATTATGCTCACATTTTCCTAAAACCTATTTTTTACATTAACATGAAATCAGAAATTTCATTCAAGGAGGGTATTATCCGTCAAAGGGAAACATCAGGGGGCCGGCGGAGAAGTCAGTGGGAAACTGTATTGCATTTGATACGCATTAGCCAATCAAAGACAAACAGCCTTTAAGTGCTGAAAGACTGAGCCAAGCCACTATTATGTTCTGTGTAATGGGCCTACTGGGGTCTCACTGAGAACATTCCATGCCTGCTACACTAGACCCTGGTTAAATCTCTTGGCCAGGCCCTAATATCATAAATCACAAAAAAGGATACTTCTTAACACCTCAAATTGAGATAAAATACCTTAATTATCTGGCATATTGCTACTCGTCCTGTCCTTAGGCCATATATTATTTCTAAAGGGACCAGGCCTAAGCAGAGCCATGCTTTATTGCGCCGTGACAGCATGCCTCACGAGAGACAACTTTTTTTTTCTTCCCCTTTTTAAACCTTTTCTTCAAGAAAGGTGACTTTCACCAAGCTGTCAATCAAATTGTTTTTTTGTAAAGCAAATGTTAACTGGGGGCCTGCTAAGGTCACAAATCAAGAATGAGTAGTTGCCCTCCCCTTCTACCCTGGCTCAGTGCTTAGGACATACTGATTAGGCCAATTATCATTACTTAATGACTTTTCAAATGCTCTCCTCTTCAAGCTGAGAGCAAAAAAGCCCATGATTTACCACAAAAGTCACCAGCAGCAACTGCTATTCATTCAATATCCATTAGACCAGGAGAAACGTAAATTTAAGAAAAAAACCCAACCAAACTTTGCAAACATTAGCCTTGGAGACGCCAAGTGAATGTATGACAATTAGACCTGGCCATATGTGTGAAACTGTAAAGGGGCTCTCGTCCTAAACTCACTTTTGCTGCACTTTATTCTGAAAAGAAACAGGTTAACCCCTTGCATTTATGCCATTTTACTTGGTGTGTGTGTGTGTGTGTGTGTGTGTGTGTGTGTGTGTGTGTGTTGCATCCTTTTTCCTGGGAAGCTTCAGAACACAGTCTGAAAAGAAGAGGGTGATGGGAAGGTCTCTCCTCGCTAATCCACAGATTTAAGTCTTTTGGATAATCCTTTTGGCAGCCCCCCTGCCGCCCAAATCAAACCTCAACACCTGAGCCCATTTTTTCCAACAAGCGGCTTGACCTCTGGGTCTTTAAATGAGAGAGATTCTGTCCACATCTAAAACACGGCCCTGAGAAACGAAGCAGACAGTTTTTAAAAAGAACGGCTGCAAAGAGGCGAGACAATGTCCGTTTGTTCAGAAGATGAACTTATAACCTGTGTGTTATATATGTCTAGTGGATTTGGCGTTTTTAGTATTGCTTACAGTGAACACATAATGAAAAAATGTATAAGTTACAATTAATAAATTGTATAAAGTTTTTTTTCTGAACAATCATATGTACTGCCGTAGGAGTTATTCAAAAGGCGCCGGTGTTTGCTGAAGTTACGTCCACTAGCTTTAATCGCCGTTGTTGCAATGGCCACTAATGCAGTATTTTACAAAAAGAAAATCCAAACAGCAGCAGAAGGAGGTTCACTGTGAACAATAATAAATTATCCAATATGCAATTATTTGTTGCATACTAAGAGTATTATTATTATTCATATAGTGTTGACAGTTTCTTGTGAGCTTTACAATAAAAAATGAGGAATTAAATAAAATTACAAATTTAGGAACCAGAAGAAAGAGGTTTGGAGATTCAGAAAAGATTACATTCAAGAAGACCAAGAGGAGTTGTCATCTTATTAGTGTTGGATCTCTAGTATAGGCTTCTGAAGCAGAGATGATGATGGGCATGGTAGTAAAGCAAGCTATGAGAATAGTCAGGATTGTGATTCAATAATCGGAAAAATGTGTTTGGATGGATTTCTTGAATTACTAATTGCTGTCACGTCCCATGCCATCTTCACGCCCCAGTGGCCTGTAGCGTCTTCCTCGCTGCTTGCTGGCCGGGAGCTGAATGATATGCAGGTCAATCGGGTCAAGTGGTGGGGCTGTGGGCAGAGCGCAGCATGGCGGCACAGCGCCTGTCGGGTTTGAAACCAGAGGCTTGAGAAGCTTTTGTTACCCTGACATGGGTTTCACTCCTCTCAGTGTTCGTGAATTTGTATAGATTATCTGTGTACAGACTTGACTTGTATATCGTTTCTCCCGGCTGTTAACCCCTTGGCTCCTGTACTGACTACCCGCTCTGGCATACGACCTCTGGCATTCCTGACTACCCGATCTGGCACACGACTCCTGGCATCTGGCTTACATTATATTCTGGCTCTTGACCCTTGGCATTCCTCTAGTGAGCCGATGGGTATTAACCCCTTGTGTCTGTTTGTTCTGTTCAGGTCTACCTCTATTCTGTGTATTTCTGGTAATAGGTAGAATTACCGACCATATTAAGGATCGGAAGTGTAGGATAGTTGAGCTGCGTACAGGGACCAGTATTATAGTTATCAAGGAGGATCATGACAATTGCAAAGGGATTGCAAGTCTAAGACATAATGATAAACAACATAATGCCAAAGTTGGAAAAATGTTCAAATGCCACTATTATGACATAAAATTTGTATATATTTTTTTCAATTCATCAGTAACTGAAAAAACTCCATATAAAATGAATGTCTGGTTCACAGATAGACATGGGTCTTTTGCAGTATTAAAATGACAGGATTTTTTTAGGATTACTCTTGTACCTCTACCCTAACTCTGCAGTTGCATGATCATCATTTATTGGGTGACAGCTATGAAATCTGCATTCGGCAGGGCAAAACAGGGAATTTTAGAAACTCCTTTGTTGACTAAATTGTTAAGGAATCTTTGATGGAACTGATGTGGTCCATTAATTGATTTCACATTAGTACAGCTTGAATTGTACATGCACTATGCATCAGTTTTGAGTCTCCCCAACAGAATTCTGAATACCTATTTATCCTAGAAAAATATGGCAAACAGACATTCCAGAGTTCCCAAATATTGAACGAAGGCTTAATGAAAAATGTAGGGACTGATATTAGTCGATCTTTGAATTCATAATTCTGCTATTCCACACAATACAAATAATACTAATAGTATAGTAATATTGGTACCACACAACCACATATGGTACTTGGTAAATGTAAATCATAAAGGATTATTCTCAGAGCACCGAAATGTCACCTTTTGGCCCTCTCTGATTCGCCGCACTTTGGCGATTCCGATTTACTGACCCTGCGGTGAATTCAACATTCACCACAGAGTCCCCGAAGTGCGGCAAAACGCCACCATCAACCTGCCAGACAGCCGCAGCTAACCCCCTTGGCTGCCGCTGCCAAACCACTGGACAGCTGCCGCAAACCCGCCAGACAGCCGCCAAACGTCCCCGGAAGCAGCCGACAAGCCACCGAATACAGTGCTGACCAGCCGCAGAAAAAAGCCGACAAGCCGCCGGACGGGTAAAACAAAAATTTAAAGGGTCAAATTTGAAACGGTGTTTGCAAAAAAACTACTGGACGAAAATGTCTGGAATTAACATATAAAGGTCCTATGAATAATAATAAAAAGATCTGTTAAAGTAAAAAGAAAAACTGCTATAAAAAAAGGAAAAAACTTTTGCCAAATAAAATCAGTAAAATGCCTAAAAAATTCCTAAATAAATAAAGAGGCTTTTTGCTGCAGATTAAAAGAATAAAAAGGTTTAATAGATATTGGATAAAAATGGGAATAATTTTAACATTGAAACCTATGGGATTCGCCTGATTAAACCTGCCGAATGAAACCACCAAACATCAGAGCATTTCAATGACATTTCTCTGCTGTTCGGTGCTCTGTAAATAGATTAACCATTGCTTCTCTATGGGGACTTTCACTGCCATCAAAAAGCACAGTATTTCGCTGGCAATTCGCTAAAATTTGGCGAACTGCCTGCTTTCTGAATAGCCAAATGGCCACGAAATTGCACCGTACGGGGAAATTCACTGTTTAGTGCAATTTCGGGGGCCAGATAGGCTCTCTCTGAATAAACCCTATAAAGTTATCTTTGGTGATTGGCAACAATACCACGATGGAGCTGATGTGTTGACAAAATTATCAAAACTAGTCCCACATTTAGTTAACAGATATAAAAATAAATAAATAGAATTATTTTTGTATAAAAAAGAACTGGTGGAGCTGCAACTAAATATACTCCCCTTTCAATCTTCACTACTCCCACATACCATGCACGGTCTTCTATTGGAATAGGACATCACCTTATTTCCCCATCCATAGGATAGGCGAAAATGGTATTACGTTATTAGAGATGGCATATTTTATAGAGATGCAAGAAATGGGTTAGCACTAGAGATAGTACATAAGGTTAGGAAAAAAATATAGGATGGGGAGTAATATTAAAATAAAGAATAGGAAAATAAAATAAAACATTAGTGAAAAACATGATCAATGCTAAAGAATACAAGTGTGTAAAATATGTGTAAGCAAAAGATGTGGGAAGATCATGGAAAGCAGAATGCTTGGGAAAAGGATGGAGGAGTTTATGAAAGAAGAGACAGTAAGGGAGCATGAAGAGAGATATAATGAATGGCATGGAAAGAGTAGAGTGGCATGAGTAAAAAAAGTAGAGCACAAAAGCACAAGAAGCAATGACAAGAAGTATAGAGTGTTTTGGGATAAGAGGGAAGTGAGCATGTAAAGAGGGGAGCTGATGACGAGAGGTAAAGAAATTGAGGGCAAAGATGGGAATGAAATATAGAGATTATAAATAATTAAGACCATACCTGAAGACTGGACTGCAATTTAAAAATGTGATGGAAGGTAGCGAAATAAGTATGCTAATCAAAATAGGTACATGACTACTTACAGTAAACATGAGTTGCATGGACATAGAAATGAAAATAGAACAGAAAAGATAAGGGACATGAGAGATGGAAGAACAAAAGAAGTGGGGGCAGAATAGAAAGAGTTTGAACAAATTGTACCAAATATCTATTTGCAAAACTAAATGGAAAAATATGAAGGATTTTCTGGTCAATATTTCAAATTTCTAAATATGAATATAGAACGCTTGTACTGCTTTTGAATTTAGGATCATCTACTAGTGAAATGTCTCCATTATAGGACTATTCAACAACAAACAAAATGTTTAGCTATTTTCTAGTGATTGGAAAAAAAAACCAGACACCCAGCTCCAACCATCTAGCTTTATACACTCAATAAATGCTATAGAAACCACTTGGCAAAATATAGCAACTATAGACTCAGCACACCACAGGGGTGGACTGACAACTAATGGGGCCATCAAGCAATAGGAGATCATGGGGCCCCCTTGTGCCATGCTCATAGATGGCTACACCCATACAAATCCCCACACATACAACACAGCACCCACATTTATTTATTTATTTGCAAAGTATTTTATCAGGAAGGATACAGTGAGATTTCTCTCATTTTCAAATATGTTCTGGGTTCAAGAACATTGAATTGTTACAGTCGTTACAGAAATACAAAGTAATAAATACAAGATATTAAAAACAAAACACAAATATACAGATTAACAGAAAATAAATATATAGGAAATATATTCACTATGTACAGGTGCATTCTGTATTGAGGTATATTGTACATTTGATGGTGTCTGAGAGGTTATTCCATAATTGCGGAGCTCTGAAGGAAAATGAGGATCGAGACACTTTCTTTTTGTATTGTGGTATTGCAAGTAAGGTGCAGGTCCTGGATCGGAGGTTATAGGATGAGGGAACTGCTAGGGGAAGCAGTCTATTCAGGTAGGGTGGCAGCATCCCAGAAAAGCTCTTAAACACCAGGTTGGAAAGGTGAAGGATGCGTCTAGAATCCAGCGACGGCATTGCACATTGCTGTAATAAAGAATTTATGTCTTCACACAATTTTCTAAAAGAAAGTGGAGTTAAAACAATCCACTTGGGTCCACCAGCAAATTGAGGATCCCTTATGCCACCTCTAGATTTACACATGGCGGCAGCAACCACCCACTCATTGCAGCTAAGGCTACACCACAGCACAGAATGTCCCTGTGGCAAACGTGGGAACCTGCCAATCACTTTTTATGTTTAGAAGATACTGATACACTTGTCCATACTGCATATTACAGTGCTGAGCACGGAGTGCTCCACGGTATTAAAACTCGCAGTAATGTGTATGTGTGTATGAGTAACACTAAGGTTCACAGCAATAAAACTCAAAATAATTTACGCTGTGAATGAGCATATCATAGTGCTCCATAGCAATAAAACTCAAAATCAATTATATTGTTTATTTTAATTAATTATTAATTATATTAATAACTTATGAATTTATTTATTTATTTATAAAGGATTTTACCAGGAAGGATACATTGAGATTTCTCTCGGTTTCAAGTATGTCCTGGGTTAAATTAAATGAAAGTATCAAAATACAGTGTATTATTAAAATTTAATTAAAAGTATATTAATAGAATGTAAAAATTTAAATAATGATATATTAAAATACATTTAAATATATTAAAATAGATATAAAATAAATGACTTAGTGCAGTGGCATTGTTACCTTTATAAGGGGAAAAATACAAAGCCGTTGCTTTTAGAACAAAAAATTATATATTTTTTACCATTGACACCTCATTTGACCTTGTGAGGTGAACAGCATGGAGATACATGGGTCCTTTGGACCACCACGTCTCCTTTCAGCTTCTGTATATGACAGAACCGTGTATAATACACATGCTCCCAGCGAGGGAAATGAGAAGGTGAGTAACTGAAACACCACTCTTTACTTTATAATTAAAGTTTACAATAGTGACGTATTACAACAAAGAAAAAAAAGGGGAATTGTTATTATTATGTATTTATATATTTTTTTTACATTTACAGATTATGTTGAGTATTATTGGAAAGATGAGACTTGGGCCTTTCCAATGATACCTAAACTGACCTTGTAGGACATACGGACCCAGAGATACAGAGGCCCAAACAACCCCTATATCTCCTGAAATGGGATTTCCTTGCCAGGCAGGGGTATCCCCGTTTGTGATGACATCATGCACATTCGCAACAACTCCCATGGCTCAGGAGAAGTCCCACAGTGAGGGCTGACATCCAAGATTTGTCTGAAGCCCCTCTTAGGAGCCAGATTGTCACCAAGCAGGGACACAATATGAAGTGTGTGGAGCGTCTTCCGTGCTGGGGAGGAATACCCATGATGCTCCATGCATGTTCATGCACTTGTGGGGCAGCAAGGCAGACTACTGAGGCCTCAATTCGGCCACCCTCCATCCGGACCCATAGTGCTCGATTGCCCGATGGGTCAGTCCGCCACTGGCACAACAAGATGTCTTTACCATTCCACCAGAATACTGCTTGGCTACTACAATAATAGAGGATGGGCAGTGGGATTGGGAAGGGACACGCAAGAGATGAGGAGAAAAGTCAGAAAGACAGAAGAAGGGAACCAGGAGAAGCATGAAGATGTTAATCCCTGTCATAGGGATTTATGGATGATCCAATGGATGTGAGGTACTCCAAGTACCTTCTTCTGCATATACAATGAGATGCCATTGCACATTATCAATAACTTAATTGCAATCCCAAAGCATTTTATATGTTTTTTCAGAAAGATTTCATACCTTGGGCTCTGAAATACAAGAGTTTTTTAAAGTGGAAGATTTTGTGTAGTCCCCGTGTCAAACCATTGCTGTGCTTTGGAACATACTGCACAATCATATGTATTTATTCTGCGAATTTATTGCATACATTATGTACAATGTTTGTCACAGAAAGATTAATTTATACGTCTGTATAATTTTTTTTTATTATTCTTTCTCCAAAAACTGTACATGTAATTATTCATAACTTCATAGGTGTTGCAATTACTCCCTCTCTGTGACTAATGATTGCGATATAATTACACAGAGTAAAAACGAAGCTAGCAATTTTGATGGCCTACACTCTTATCAGCGACAGATAATAATTAAAGGCTTTTGTATTTCCTCCACTGATTCCCACACTATTCTTATCATACAGACAATAAGGCTCAGGAAGGAAGAAAGTAACAGTTCCTATACAAACATTTATGGCAAGTGCAGCAAATAACATGTTAAGTGATTAAGTGAATGAGTGTGCCACTTTATAGACGCATTCTTACATGCATACTGGAATATACATAAAGCAGTTAATCTGTGTGTGCAATTGCACATTTTATACAAAACAACCAAATTGGAAAAGTACAATTGTAATTCACTTGTCAATTCTCAACTCACTTGTCAGTTTGTAATTATTTTTAGAAAGGTATATATATATATAAAAAAAGTTTTAAAAAATAATGAATAAAATTATAATAAAATATAAAAAAATATTATTATATATAATTTACTGTACATTATTAAACCCGTGTGTAAATTATTAATAATTTTAAATTTTTTGTATGGCAACGTGAGTTGTAGTTATAACGACTTACATTTACTAACTGAACCAAGTCTATGTTGAACAAAAATATGTTTCTGATTTTACATAGTCCTCCCATAATATGTCTGGATCCTGAAAATGCCTTTAATATCAAAAGTAAGAGGATTTTTTTTCAAAATCGACAGTACATGTCACACACAACCTTGAGAGACTAACATTCAATGAGGGAATTAAAAACAATGTGGTTTCTGTGACTGAATAGTCTCGGGGAAAAATATCAAATTTAAATTATATAATTCAGACAGCTCAATATGTCAGTCACACAAGGTTGAACCTTAACATAGATTTTCCACTTGACTATCAAAAATTTCGGTCTACTAAAAAGGTTGTCATTTATAAAATTCTTTCACATAGACATATTTAAGCCTTTTTTTTCTTTTAGAGACGTCACCATAAACATAAGACAACTGAGTGGTCGATTAGTTTTATCAGCTAAACAAGGACAACATAATTTCTTAAACATCAGTAAATTTACCATTTTTGTAACAACATAGGAGTCTCCATTCCCAGACATAGCAAGAATAATCCATGGTAAATACAGCCACTTGATACCTGCTTTTTTTAGTCAATGGCGGAAATCCGTGCTGTGCACTGTGTAAGCCAATGACATTATACCAATGGCAATTAAAACACACCCCATACTGGCATCATCATTTCGTTATTGGCAACCAGACTTATACAACCCATCAAAAAAAATAAAAAATAGAGTAGACTTCAAAGAAATACAGTCACATAGATGAATAAAAATAATTGATATCCACAAAGATCATTTAATAATTCTGTCGCAACTACAAAAATGCTCTCGACCACAGGAAAAGAGGAAATGTGAGGGCACATAGAAACCTATTACTTATAAACATTGACAAAAAACCCACTTGGAGGAGATGCAAGACAAGGTACAAAAGGTAAGCCTTAGCTTTAAAAAAATATTCTAGTCACCTCTGCCCCCCCAAAAAAGGGTGGAGTCAGCATAGTTAACAATGAACTCTTTTAAGGTTCACATTGAAACATTAGAAATCAAGCATATGCTGTGCCCGGCATCACATCCACCAGTCAGCGTGGACACACTTCCAATTCCTGGATACTTCAATAAAATAAATAGTTACCGACTCCTTCATGTGGTAAAGCAAAAAGGATTTTATTGCACAGTGAGCAAAGGACAACGTTTCGACAAAGTGGTCTTTGTCAAGTCTTGACATAGACCACTGCGTCGAAACGCTGTCCTTTTCTCACTGTGGAATAAAATCCTTTTTGCTTTACCACATGAAGGAGTCGGTAACTATTTATTTTATTGAAGCACATGGAAACATTGACATATTTCACATGACCCTAGGTACTTCATGTGCATGCACTAGACGTTTAGGGTTTAGTCAAGCTCCTAAACAGGTTTTCCTTTAGTTTCCGTAACATCAAGTTTGAACGTGATTAGTTATTACATATATTGTTACATGCAAACCGAGAAAACGTCTCAAATCGATGACATCCAATGTATGCAGATAGACAGCATGGTAATATTATGGGAAGCTGTGTTATCCCAGAGATGTAGATGCTAAATAATGTAGCATTAGGGCATCCTTGCTATTATACTAACAGAATTTTGTAACAATGGGAGTCGCTAAATAATTTATATTCGATAGACCATTGTTCAAAATTCACTTAGTTGAATCAGAATGATAGATAAATAGACAGACAGATACTGCAAATCGATTTTTGTTTGTGATTTTAACTTGTTCTGGAACATTTAATCATTTCATTCGAGGAAACATTATGCTTTCCCCTTCAGGTTTTTATTATCTGTAATTGTAGCCATGATAAAATATTTAAGCGTATCAAGACAGCTCCAGACTCTCAGGTGAACTTATTGCTTTTACAAGTAAGTGGTACAGATGAAACAAGAAAGCTGATAATAGTGTATCAGGTTTACGAGTCAAATGCACATCAGGGAATTGTACAAAATATTTTATTTGTGTACTTAGATGTGTGATACGGAAAATAGCTTGGATTTTAGAATCATTCATCTCGAACCATTTTTACAACAGATTGAAATACCTGACTGAATAAAAGTGTGTATTTAATAAAATAATGTCCTTTCTATTGTCTACATAAGCATATGCTATTATGAGCGTAGTGGTTTCTTGTTACATTTCTAAAGAATACGGTGAGACTATAACATCGGGGCAAGCAATATTCAGTGTCGCTAAGTATGCTTAAGGAAGCGCCAGAGATAATAATCCAGAAAAAAAGGTATTCATGGTCCTGACAGAAAGAAAATACCCAACCATTCTTGTTTCGGAAGGCTACCTTTGTTAGGGACACACGACAAGAGTGCCGCACTCAACCTAAACATGCATATCTCATAAAGGGGTTGCTGAGTAACTGTTACGTACAGGTACCGGAGTGGCACCGGGATGGCAAGATTCTGTGCCCAGGATTCGGTGAGGCACCACTCAGGGACATATGGTGAGTGGTGAGTTGCAGGAACACAAATGGTGGTTTGGAGCAGAGGGGCAGGACACGTAGATGGTTTGAAAATGGAAAAACAGAAAACAAACCAGGAAAAATGGGAACTTGGATATTCTGTATACTGCAGGGAAGGACTGGTAAACACAGTAAGTTTCAGGATTCAAGGTTTTCAGGCTAATACAGGAGATCCCCAGCATACACATCCTCTCTCTCTGGATATAGATAGACAATGCTGGAACAATGTGAAGAGGGGGGCAGGGCCCTTTATTTTGGAAGGTCAGGTGGTGTAGTGTTTCACTATGTGCTTCACTTTTAACCATTTGTGTGCAGGAATCTCAGTGCTGGTTCTGAGATGAGCAAGGCTTGAAGGGGGCTGCCAACGTACAGTTCAGGCACCTGACAGTAACACAACATATAAAATTCAGAGCACCCAAACATACATCCAAATATAGAAAAGCTCATGATATAGGTTTTAAATAGATGGGAGTTGAGTTACAAGATATGATCATACATGGTATAAGCCTGCCACAACATCATTGTATTCCATCAAAGCAGGTCCTGCCTTTTCAACCTAATGCCTGCTCTTATGGGATTTACTCAGTTAAATCAATCTCATGAGAGCAAGAGTATCTAGTATATATAAATGGTAACATATTAATGATAATAAAAAAATACATAATCTAGATGTATGTTTGGGTTGAGTGCTCCGAATTTTGCATGTTAAATTTGTCAAAGGGACAAGCCACTATAAGTTCCCACGTGAATAGGGCCCTCATGTCTTCCTGTATCTGCTGGTAGGAATACTGACCTGCCTCCTGTATATATGGTAGAATTGTCCTGTCTTTACCCATTGCACCTTGTAAAGCGCTGCGGAATGTGTTGGCATTTAATAAATAATAATAATACCATAAAATCCCTCAGGTTTCCTTGTGGGCAGTGACAGCCTTCAAAAACAGTGAAAAAAAAGGTGGTGGGGGTTAAAAAGAGTTATTATTTATCCCTCTGTTCCCCTCCCCAACCTTTTTGAGATTAGAGCATCCCTTTAAAGGTTTGATATAACAAGTCATATTTATAATATGGAAAGAAGGATCTATACGCCAGTTAATATTTCTGAAGATACATCTAAACAGAAAAACATGCAGCATCATTTGCCATAGGGAGTTTGCAATCTGTGGCCTGTCTAAAGGTGGAATTCACCAAGCTTCGATATGGATGCTGTATGTCCCAATATTGAAGCAAAGCTGCACGTCTAATTCAGAATACAATGAATCATGGCGTGATCCGAGAGCCTTTATGGGAGTTCCTGGCTGGAAAGCTGGAAACTGCACAGTTGTAAGGCCGAAACTGAGCTTCTTATCTTCCCTCCCTCTAAGACCTCAATTCCTGCTCCCATTTCCCTTCAGGTGAATAGTGCCACCATTACTTCTACCTCTCAGGCTTGTTGCCTCGGGGTTCTCTTGGACTCCAATCTCTCCTTTACTCCTCGCATTCAGTCTCTATCCATGTCTTGCTACTTCCACCTAAAAAACATTACACACATCTGTCCCTTTCTTAATCCAGACTCTACTAAAATGCTCGTCCAAGCTCTTATTATCTCCCGCCTTGACTACTGCAACCTCCTTCTCTCTGGACTTAAGATATCCCACATTCTCTCTCTGCAGTCTGTTATGAATGCCTGTGCCAGACTCATACACCTCACCTCCCACACCTCTCCCCTCTGTCAATCTCTACACTGGCTTCCTGTTTCCTGTAGAATCAATTTCAAAATATTGGTGCTCACATACAAAGCTCTCCATAACTGCGCCCCTGCCTACATCTCCTCCCTTATTAGCAGGTATATCCCATCCTAGCCACTTCACTCTGCCAAATGATCTGACACTATCGGTTCCTTGTACCCGCACGCCCAACTCTCGCCTTCAGTCCTTCTCCCGAGCTGCCCCCTTTCTATGGAACTGCCTCCCCGCAACATCAGACTCGCTCGTCTCTCCAGTCCTTCAAAAAGTCTCTGAAAATGCATTACTTTAGAGAAGCCTATAGGCTCTCACCATGATCTCCCCACTGTCATTTCCTGATCCTCTTCCCATTCAGCCCTCCTGCAACCTGCCACTTCACCTACCCTACTCACCTTCACCCAATGTGTCACCCCTCTCCTCTTAGATTGTGAGCTCTCGAGCAGGTTCCTTCCTCCTTCTGTTCTGTGTGTGTAGCGTGTAAGCATATTTGTTATTCTGTCTCTCCCATTGTACAGTGCTAAGGAATTTGTTGGCACTTTATAAATACTTAATATACTTTATACTTTATAAAAACTGTAACTGTAACATTGCAGGAAATTATAAGGTTGCAGTTATATGACCCTGTACAATAATATCAGTGTGTGATGGGTTGACTGAATAAAGGGTCCCCCTATGTCAACCATAAGCCAGTGTGTAAAGGGTTAATATGGCCAGTTGGTAGGCCACAGTGCAGCCCAAACATTCTCCATCCTACAACCCACAGGGCCTAAGTGATATGGGGACATGTGTACCAGAAGTAGGAATGAGAAGAGAGGTGAAAGGGTTCCTCTCTGGTCAATTTTGTACACATGCTCATACTGCACCAAACCAATCAGAGAAAAGCCTTTTCACCTAATCTTCGATTTGCTAATTTTTGAGCATGCCTACACTACCTCAAACCAATGAGAGAGCTCCCTAGACGAAGGTCTCTCAAACTAGCTGAGCTCTAATCTTGACAAGGAATATTATTGGATAGCATTCCTAGTTTATTTCCATAAACCCTATAGCAGGGCTTGACAAATTTGCTTTGAATCTAGGAGTCAGCTAAAAATGTTAGGAGCCAGTTTTTTTCTTCTCGTAATAAGCGAGAAATAGTCTCCAGTCTCTGCCTGTCCCTCACTGCCATTACAGTTTTCAGGGCTACATAAGAGAAGTGGTGCTGTGCTTTTATAAAATATATATATACACTATATTGCCAAAAGTATTCGCTCACCCATCTAAATAATTAGAATCAGGTGTTCCAATCACTTACATGGCCACAGGTATATAAAATCAAACACCTAGGCATGCAGACTGTTTTTACAAACATTTGTGAAAGAATGGGTCGCTCTCAGGAGCTCAGTGAATTCCAGCATGGAAATGTGATAGGATGCCACCTGTGCAACAAATCCAGATGTGAAATTTCCTCGCTCCTAAATATTCTACAGTCAACTGTCAGCTGTATTATAAGAACGTGGAAGTGTTTGGGAACGACAGCAACTCAGCCACGAAGTGGTAGGCCACGTAAACTGACGGAACAGGGTCAGCGGATGCTGAGACGCATAGTGCAAAGAGGTCACCAACTTTCTGCAGAGTCAATCGCTACAGACCTCCAAACTTCATGTGGCCTTCAGATTAGCTCAGGAATAGTGTGCAGAGAGCTTCATGGAATGGGTTTCCACAGCCGAGCAGCTGCATCCAAGCCATACATCACCAAGTGCAACGCAAAGCGTCGGATGCAGTGGTGTAAAGCACGCCGCCACTGGACTCTAGAGCAGTGGAGACGCGTTCTCTGGAGTGACAAATCGCGCTTCTCCATCTGGCAATCTGATGGATGAGTCTGGGTTTGGCGGTTGCCAGGAGAACGGTACCTGTCTGACTGCATTGTGCCAAGTGTAAAGTTTGGTGGAGGGGGATTATGGTGTGGGGTTGTTTTTCAGGAGCTGGGCTTGGCCCCTTAGTTCCGGTGAAAAGAACTATGAATGCTTCAGCATACCAGACATTTTTGGACAATTCCATGCTCCCAACGTTGTGGGAACAGTTTGGAGCTTTCCTCTTCCAACATGACTGTGCACCCGTGCACAAAGCAAGGTCCATAAAGACATGGATGACAGAGTCTGGTGTGGATGAACTTGACTGGCCTGCACAGAGTCCTGACCTCAAACCGATAGAACACCTTTGGGGTGAATTAGAGTTGAGACTGAGAGCCAGGCCTTCTCGTCCATCATCAGTGTGTGACCTCACAAATGCACTTCTGGAAGAATGGTCAAAAATTCCTATAAACACACTCCTAAACCTTGTGGACAGCCTTCCCAGAAGAGATGAAGCTGTTATAGCTGCAAAGGGTGGACCGACATCATATTGAACCCTATGGATTAGGAATGGGATGTCACTTAAGTTCATATGCGAGTCAAGGCAGGTGAGCGAATTCTTTTGGCAATATAGTGTATCTATACTATAAAACAGTAAGACGGCGGCGTGTCCGTCGCCACGCTGCCATATTCAAATGCGCGCGCAACCAGCGCACTGCTGGGTGCGTGCGCATCCAACCGCCGCACCACGATAAAATATTGCCGGCGGCCGTGTTACTATTCTCTGTCAAGTGGCCGCCAGCATAAATTCTTCCCCTCCTTGCCTGGGTGGGATCTATCCACCAGCCAGCCTCAATCTCGCGAGATCGCGGCTGGCTGGTGGATAGATCCCACCCAGGCTAGCGAGCGGCAGAGTTTATGCTGGCGGCCGCTCAAAGGAGGTAAAGCATGCGGCTGGAGCAATATATCCAGATGAGCTGGGGCAATATATCCATGTGAGCTGGAGCAATATATCTATGTGTGAGCTCAAGCAATATATCCAGGTGAGCTGGGGCAATATTTCCATGTGAGCTGGGGCAATATTTCCATGTGAGCTGGGGCAATATTTCCATGTGAGCTGGGGCAATATATCCAGAGGAGCTGGGGCAATATAGCCAGGGGAGCTGGGGCAATATATCAATGTGAGCTGGAGCAATATATCCAGGTGAGCTGAGGCTTTATATCCAGGTGAGCTGGCCTGGGGTAATATATCCAGGTGAGCTGGCCTGGGGCAATATATCCAGGTGAGCTGGGGGCAGTATATCCAGGTGAGCTGGGGGCAATATATCCATGTGAGCTGGGGCAATATATTCATGTGAGCTGGCCTGGGGCAATATATGCATGTGAGCTGGGGAAATATATCCATGTGAGCTGGGGCAATATATCCATGTGAGCTGGGGGCAATATATCCATGCGTGAGCTGGGGGACAATATATCCATACGTGAGCTGGGGGCAAATATATCCATGCGTGAGCTGGGGGCAATATATCCAGGTGAGCTGGGGCAATATATCCAGGTGAGCTGGCCTGGGGCAATATATCCATGTGAGCTGGCCTGGGGCAATATATCCATGTGAGCTGGCCTGGGGCAATATATTCATGAGAGCTGGCCTGGGGCAATATATTCATGTGAGCTGGCCTGGGGCAATATATCCATGCAAGCTGGCCTGGGGCAATATATTCATGTGAGCTGGCCTGGGCAATATATCTGTATGAGCTGGGGCAATATATTCATGGTGTGAGTTGGGGAAATATGTTCATGTGTGAGCTGGGGGCAATATATCCATGTGAGCTGGGACAATATATCCATGTGAGCTGGGGCAATATATCCATGTGAGCTGGGGTAATATATCCATGTGAGCTGGGGGCAAATATATCCTGCTCTAACATATAAATGACTTTGTAATGCGCTGTCAGCTGTGCGCGCACCCATCACAGCTGCTCACTTGGCCCTCCTGTTGCGGATGGGATGGCGCCAGACGCGTTACAAACACATTTATATATGGAGATACTCTTGGATAGGACATTGGAAAAACAAAAATGTGAACATGAATTCTGAGCTGGCAACAACACTAGACTGCCCTCCGGGCAGGCTTAACAACTAGTATATATATAAAAAAATTAATACACAAGTCATTTTATCCTCTGGATCAGTCTGCATGTGTTACAGAGAAACGTAGAGGTTTATGTTCAGAGTATAAAACGGAGAATAAAATAATAGCTATAAATTACTTATACTTAGTCTGCCGGTCACATAAGGTGGCAATTATAACTAATTTATGGCTTTTATTTATTTAAAAATCAGACCGCTGTCTCATTCAGGTACAATGCTACAGACAGCTGTGTCTCTAGGTAATTTTAAGGGATGCATGTCCATTTAAAACTGCGAAGATTTAACACTTGAAGTTGCTGGGGCTAAAAAAAAATTATTCTGTGTCTGTTGTAATGTATGACATGATGTGTGAGCTAAACTCTGCTCACCTCCCTGCTTGTCCCCAGAACCGCTTGCAGGAATTAGCAGGGAGGAGGAGAGCACAGGCAACTTAGGCCGGGGTCAGACAAGCGTTTTTAAGAGCGGAAGGAACGTCCATGTGAGTGGATGTTCCTTCCACTCTGACGCTATCTGGCCACCTCGCTGAGTGCAGTTAGTGCGCTCAGTGCTGCAAGGATCGATCTTCCTGTGGAGAAATGCGCTTTGCAGTGCCATCGAACACGCGTGTCCTAGCGCTTTGACAGGGAGGCTTGCAAGACGGCCACAGCACGGTCGATGTCACGCGGTCAATTCATGCGCACGCAACAGCGTGTGGCTGGGCCCATCACAGCGTCACAATGGGGGGAGGGAATTCCTGCCTTCACTACAGCCAGATGATTGGTTATGAAGGCAACCTATCCAGCTCATGTTTGCACACTGAGCAAACAAGGCAGAGCCCCGCCCTCCGGCACGGATTGGCTAATGCAGGAGAATCCTCACATCAGCCTATCTACTAGGGGTGGAGAATACATGGAGGTGCTGGTATGGGAAGAGAAAAAAAACTTTAGCCCTACAGTTTACTCTTGGCAGCGCTAAAGTTTTTTTTTCTGTTTAGATTATACAATAAATCAGCTGCCTGGCCAATTTTTTCATGCCTGCTGCCTACAGTGAATGGGCTGACAAAAGCCCAAGCGCCTGGACGCTGTTTATAGTCGCCATGGCGACCATACGCCTGGGATTTGTTGAGCTCTGCCCTATAGGGCTCATTCTTTATCAAGGCCTTGAATGATTTTCTGAACCTTGTCGGTTTTATTAGTAAAATTTAGAGTTAATTTAGGGTTAAGGGAAGGGATGGTGGGACCATAGCTGTTATAGCTGTTATAGGGTTAATGGATGAGGTTGTAGTTTTTTAATTCTTTACTTAATTCTCCTGTTATATATAATGTAATTGATTAGGTACGTAAAGGGTTAATGCAGTTAGTTATCGGTTAATGTGGTTTATGTACAGATAGGTGTATATATTTATGTAGAAAAATATATACACATGCGTGTGTATATATTATAATGATCTCCTTCACTGCTGTGGCATTTCACCGCTATGTGCTGAGCTAATTTTTACCGCTTTCGCTCATCATGTTTAAACGCGATTTGAAGCCATATTTTATTAAATGACCCAGACATATTATATATCGTTCTTTCCGGCAGACTCAGCAGATTCATAATATATCGTTTATATATATATACGTCATGTCCTGCCTGTATATTATAACAAAAAAATGCAATAAAATTGAATTTTTAATCATCTGCAGCGTGTAAAGTGTTTTTTTTTCACGTTTTATCACATGAGCATTTGTGGTTATATTTTCTATGGGGTGCACTTGTACAAAAATTAGAAATGGGGACTTGTTACATTTTTTGGGTGGAATTACGTGATTTTTAGCAAACGCACGCATAGAAAAAATCAATAGTGCAGCATCATTGTTCACATTATAATTGAAATGTGAACAATATTTCTGCATTAATAAAAACTCACAAAAAAAAATTAAATTTTTTTTTAAATTATTATTATTTGTTTTACTTTAAACATGGTCATGTTAGGTGTCATTTGAAAGGCCATGCACAGGCCTTTGGAATGACACCCTCCTTGACCCCCTAGCTGCCACGCGTCTGGAGATATCGGGGTTCAAGGGAACCCCTTATCTCCACCAGGGGATTTCCTTGGAAAATCCCAGGGCAGCTAGGGGTTCCCCGGCTATCTGACATCATCACACTAAGGGGGGACCCGGGGGTGGAGCCGCCATCCAAGATTGCAGCCCCCACTGGAGCTAGGCTGCAATTTGGCGCCGCAAGGCACTGAAGTGCGACCCGGTGTCTGAGGGGTTAAAGCCAGGCATCGCTTAAAAGGGGAGACTCTCCCCTTTTAAGCGGTGCCTGGCTTGTGGCGATGCTCCTTCCCGATCGGGAGGGAGAGGGTTCTGAACTGATTCCCTCTCCCTTTCAGGCGATCTCCCGGCATTGCCGGGGGGGGTCACCTGGAAATGATGTCATCGCTCATGGCGCAATGAAGTCATTGACATCGGGAGGGGCTTAACTTCAGCGTCTGAGGACGTTGAAGTCAGACTGCCGCGGGACCCCGGACAGAGAGGTGAGTATCTCCGCCCGGGCTCCCACAAGTGGATGACGTGTGGGGCATGTCCTCCGCATATAGCAGGAGTCAATGAGGACGTGCCCCACACGTCATCCGCAGCGAAGGGGATATATTTACAAATTTGTATATATTTGCTACCATGGTGTATCGTTCACAGTATAGACATGCGATCACCGCACTCAGGTATATAGAGATGGGCATTTTGGTGAACTATTACGACTGGTGATCGAGGAAATTTTGCCAGACACTAAAGTTTTCGGTAGGCAGCCAAAGAGTTCTTTGCCCGAGCCTCACAAACCTAAATGGGTCGAGTTGGGCTTTAATTTGGCCACATGTTTTTTTTTTTAAAATGTTAAATTTCTAAGGGGTTTCGGGGCACATCCGGAAACTTTTTAACCACTTCAACTTTTTAACCACTTTAACCACATGGCTGCTGGTGTGCGGAGGACGCGCTGAGCGCGTCCTCCCTTTGGGGTCAGCGTTCGGCCGGGTTCCGGCCGATCGCTGGCCCCCCCGGTGCGGGCTGACATCCTCGATGTCAGCCCAGCATCCGGAACCACAGCCGCTGAAATTAGGTGTCATCGCGGCAGCGCGATGACACCTAATTCAGGCGCCCCCCCGCATGTGCGGAGGAGGCGCCTGAAAGGGAGGGGGGGAGGTCCTTCGGACCTCTCTCCCTCCCGATCGGCGGCGTTGCGGGGGTTAACCCAGGCACCATTTGGAAGGGCACAGCCTGCCCTTCCAAATGGTGCCTGGCATTAACCCCTGGGGAGCTGGATCGCGAATCGGCGCTGAAAAGCGCCGGTTCGTGATCCTTTCCCGGAGCTGGCCGATGACGCCACGATGACGCCAGTCCTAGAGTTAACCCCTGAGGACTGCCACCAACGGTGGAGATAGGGAGTCCAATGAACTCCCTATCTCCCGATCCGTGGCAGCTTGGGGTTAAAGTTTGGTATGGTGGATCGGCCAGAGCATGGCCGTTCCAACGATACCAAACTCGAATGTGAAAAAGTTTTTTAAAAAAATAAAAATTAAAAATAAAAATATATTTAAAAAAAAATTATAAAAAAAAAATAAACATTTTTTTTTCTTTTTTTTGGTTCGTTAATGCAGCAATATTGTTCCCATTTCAATTATAATGTGAACAATGATGCTGCACTAACGATTTTTGTATGCGGTGCGTTTGTTAAAAATCGCGTAATTTTCCCCAAAAAAAAATGTAACGAGACCCCATCTCTAATTTTTTTAACAAGCGCACCCCATACAGAATATAACCGCAATTGCTCGCATGTTAAAATGTGAAAAAAAACACTTTACACGTTGTAAATTATTGAAAGTACATATTTTATTGCATTTTTTGTTATAATATACAGACATGACATAACGTATACATATAATAATGACATATTATGAATCTACCGAGTCTGACGGAAAGAACGATATATAATATGTCTGGGTCATATACTAAAATAAGCCTTCAAAACACGTTTAAACATGATGAGCAAAACCGGTAAAAATGACCTCAGCACAGAGGTGTGAAAAGCCTCAGCAGCGAAAGGGTTAATATTTTTTTTTAAACAAGGTTTGTTTTTTGCAGCAGAGGAGGTTCTCTGCAGTGCCACTTTTGGCCCACTAAATATAGTAGCTGGCACAATTCGCTTTTGCGAGTTCCTATACTTAGAATTGGTGATATAGTGAGGCTACATTGGCCTGGCTGAAAGTTTATTGAACTTGGAGATTTTCATGCAGCGACGGAGTCTTGTTGTATCTCAGCTAACATCTAAGGCCATTTTTTAAAATGCGATATTTAGTGAATCCAGCCCTAAAATTATTTAGACAGCCTGCATACATACAGTCACAATTTCAAAGACTTACACAAAAAGCAGCGTGTGATTATTTATAAATATGTTTTTTATTGAATAAAGCATAATTCTAAATAATCAGAATAATAGATTTTTGAGGTCTGGAGTCAATACTCTAGCAGGCTCGCACAGGGCATTATAACATCTAAGGTCAGTCCTGTTTCCAGTTTACATTGTTCGTGTGTAATATGAGAACAGATACACGGCAGACAGCATTCCAATTGTCACTAAGGCACAGCCTATACTTCCTGAGGACCAACACTACCAGTCCATCTGGAAAGTGAGTGAAATGTAGGAAGAAACCAAAGTTGACCTGGAGAGAAATGGGAATTTAAGTATGTTTACATTAGAAAACAGATGCCTACAAAGGGATCCATTCTAGAGAGGAAACAATTGAACAGCGTCCTTATTAGAAATGTTAATGGTTCATTCTCAACCAAGGGATACTTTGTATTTGTTCTTTTCTTAACACTTATACCTAAGTTTGTATACAATTATTTATTTAGAAAACATCCATATGGTGTTTAGTATGTGCATGGTACTGTAATATATATGAATATGCATGTATGTCTACATATTATATATATATATACTGTATATATATATATATGTCATTATTACATATTGGCATTCCTAAATGTTGTTACTAAGGAATAAGTGCCCAAACAAACTTTGCTAGTTAGTCCTGTACATAAACAAACAGAAAAGGCCTGAACTAGGGAACCAGACTCATTTCTTGGCAATTGAAGCCGGAATGATTAAACAGTCCTCCTGCACGAGTATTTTACCTCTTTTGCACATAGATTTTGTGAAACCAAATTGATAACGTGTGCTGCTTTCTAATGCTTCCAAATGTCTAGGGGTTTTTTTTTTGTGTTTTTTTTCACTTGAAGTTTACAGACAAATTCTTTTTAGATTGAGTAAGCATTATTTTGTCTTATTAAAATGTTCCTGAAAAAATAAACCCATAGAGTGTACTGCCTTAACCTTTCCCAGAAATGCATGTTGTCACTGGCACTGAATGAAATGTTATATTCTTTTTTAAAGTTTATATACAGACAATGCATTGATCTCAAATGATTCTAGAAGCAGATAATACACGTTTCCTGACAGGCTGCGGCAAATTTTGCATGAAAGACTGAAACGGCTGGGCAATTCCGCTTTTACTTTTAGAGAGAATATGTGGAAATATTCTTCGCGTAGTTTGATTCCATCACGATCACATTACTAGGAGGTGGCACAGTGCGATGTATCTTTAAGTATTACACGAGCAGCAACATGAAATCTGGTAATAAATAATAAATCTAAACTGGGTCTGATATATTTCCTTACAGATTGAGAAGAAGCCAGATTTATTAGATTTTTGTAAGTCAAAATGTAATAAAGTTTTGGGAAGTATCAACATATAGAAGCAATGATCGAGAAATTATGATTTTATACATCATGTATTATTAGAGGCAGATTGTTTAATTAAGATTCAAGTAAAACATAACATTTTGGTTGACTCGGCTATGCACAGATTAATTCTACTTTTGACAACCGACTATTTAGAAGGAACCGGTCAATGGCCTCGAATTACTAAGCCTCAAAATTGGAATGGTGTATGAGCTTCAAGTTCCCACAACACAAAGTTTTTGCTAGAAAAACTCAAAAGTCACTATAAATTGTGACATCACAGCAGACCCGTGATCTCCTCGCCATTATCAAGTAAATATAGAAGCCTGCACTCCCCGGGGGAATTGATGCACACAGTGCCTAAAATGGACTTATGGACAAAATCTGAGAAATAAATTAGCCAAGTGCCGCTGAAACAATACCAAATAAAGCACAGAAAAAAACAAAGTGTCCCCAACACTTCAGCAACACACACTCCTTCAAAAGTACAGAAAATCACGCAAAAAACTGTCCACATAACCTACTCCAAAGTGCCAAGAATCAACCAATTTGCAAGACGTATGCAACAAAAACTGACAAGCAACTACATCCTGAACAGGCTTTACACACTGCATATATCACTATGTGACACGCAGGTCACCAAACTCACAAAACAAAATGTCTGTAAAAACATACAAGTGAATTTTTCCCTTTTCCACCATGGGGTGTACTATGCTGACCTTGCGGCAGGTGGGACTGAGCTGTGGGGCAGCATAGTACACCACGCTGGCATCTATGGGCCACGACAGTTCCATCCAGTAAAGGAATCCTTTGACCCCTTCACACAAATGACTGCCCAATTTAGATTCCATAAAACAATTGTGGTCACAATTGTCACTAAATATCACTATTGTGAATAAAATTTGACTTTTCTTGTACTGCATATAATTTTTTTTCTAAAAGGCCACCATCTGGTGGTACAAATTCACACAAAAAACATAAATCACAGGTAGGTGTTGGTTCAAAGTATTGCCTTAATATTCAATTTTTCTGAAAATAAACTTCCCCTATTTTTGTTCTCAATTTCTTCAAAAGCAAGAAGACCAGCCTTCATGGGTTGGTAGGTATAGAACAGTGGAGAAGAATATCAAAATAAAGATCAACAAGATGAAGTACCAACAAGAGGAGCGCTCCCCATCATACTTCTATAAAGACAATAGAAAGTTATTCCAATACAGCATCCCTACTCTGCATACAAAATTCAGCACACTCTATGCGTTTCGCTACTTCATAGTGGCGTCATCAGGAGTTGTGAATAGTTCAGTGTGTATAGAAGAAATTGCCCAATCTACCCTGCCGGTCTTTAGAGTAGCCCGGAAAGCTAATAATACAAGACACACACACGGAAACGTATGAGGTCAGAAGAAAGTCAAAGTCAGAACTAGGAGAGAGAAGTCATACACGCCAGACGTCAGAGCCAAAGGAACAGCCAGGGAACAGATCTAAGGTCGGTACACAATAAATCAAGAAGAACAAGGAGTTAATGCCAAAGGGGTAGTCGGAAACAAAATCAGGGTCAAATACACATAGTGCATTCTTGTACCCTTGTTATCAGTTCTGATAGGAATAAACCACAACAGGGCAATGAGACTCACTCATTGCTGGGTTTTTTAAGCAGGCAGGCATTGCATCATCATGCCGTGCCTCGCCCCATCACTGACCTGCAGCCGCGAGTCAGTGACAATCTCAGTCGGCGGCCAGCAAGCGAGCGAGCAGAGAGGATGGCGCTGTCAACCGCCAACCATCCTGGGACCTAACCATGATACGCCCACCAGCTGGCGTGTGGCGTACGTCATTCGCTGCTGCAGGATGGCCTGAACGCAATTGGATGAGCCCACCACAGCAGCCGGGAAAGCAGGTGTACTAGTTAACGTCCCCCTGCCAGGCACAACCTGCCCAGCAGTAAGGGGTTAACATAAAGAACACACAAGTAATATAATTGTTTACTGGCTGCCAGATGGTACCCTCAATCATGTCGACTTTTGCAGAAAGTGGCAGTCTATAGTGTTTATCACGCCCTCCAAAGCCAGTTTCTAGTAGTTATGCCCATTAGCGGAATAATTTTTTCTTGCACGGGGACAACTCTCATCGTGTCCATATCAATCCATACTGAATTGAATTATGATATTTTCCATGAACAACTTGTATTTCTGGCCACATCATTAGCTAATGCCAGCAATGACAATACAGGCTCAAAATCTTCTCAAATCAAGAAGCTGATCATCTGCACAAGATGCCAGAGCCTGTATATCAACCATCTTTAAGCTGCTAGTTACACTGCTTAAAATTAAGCTTTTGCTGGATGTCACCCTACTGAGGCATTCTGGCAAGAGCTTCCACAAGGTTACCCCAGATATTTGATGACTGCAGCCCTCTGCCAGAACTGTCAAATGCCCATTACTATGGTGGCAACATCAGGGACTTCGGGAATCCCAGTCACAATGTCCAAGACGCATACCAGGTTACTGCTGGGTGCCAGTAATAAGCAGACGCAAAAACTGCTTTAATCAAAGCAATTCAAATAATACAGTAATATTAATAAACAGGAAAATCAATAAAGAAAGTTGGCAGCAAAATAGACAGTGATCCCACAAGTAAAGACTCCGTCACATGGGCCAAATGATTTGCAACATAAAAATAGTTGAGTTGTGTCCATATTTGTATTCCAAATTTTCCAACTGCATAATCATTATTCATAGTTTGGTGAATAACGTGGATGCAATTTTATGAAGTCCAATATCTAATTTTATCAGTTTGCGCTTCTGGCACTTGCATTAGATAGTAAGCTACTAAGAACAGACATTTATTGATCATGCATGATTACAAGTGTAAATTGACTGAGTGCTAATGAAATATCACTCCCATGGTTCTACTTTATCATGTAATTTATTACTGGGAGGGGAAAAAGTCAATTCTGGTAATTTTCTATCAATCCATCAATTCCTGACACACTCTTAAAAAAAAAAAAAAAACTGAATGACCTTCCGTCTTTTGCAGCAGGTAAGAATCTAGTTCAGATACCCAACATTTTCAGGAACGGGAACCTGAGATAAAATGACATTTGGCAAATTGGCATATTCCTTTAAACTGACCGTCCAAGTATGCTGATGATAATATTTTTTTTTTTATTTTTTGAATAGGTAATAGAATATGTTTTGGTACAAGTAGGTCCCCAGTCTCCCTAAATCAGCACCTAATAACATTAGCAATATGCAGAATAAACACTGTTAGTATACGCCAATCTTCTCATTCATAAATATACACAGAGGCCTCACAGTGCAGATTTGCTTAATTCTGGTGTTTTTTCAGGTGCATTGCGCTGCATTTGAGTATCTACTCTCTATACTAGGGATCTCAAACTCTAACCCCCCAGATGTTTATTGCCTACAATTCCCAGAATCTTTTGAATGCAATAATTGGCCAGAGAATCATGGGAGTTGTAGTTCAGAAATATCTGTGTGCCACAGTTGGAGATCCCTGCTCCTTAACTTATACAGGTCTATTCAAAGAAAGGTGGACTTCAGGAGAATAACTGGAGAAGTGAAAATGTTAGGTCAAACTAGCCAAACCAGATAATTTCTCCCATTTATCTCACTTTCCAAATTGGCTATTTGGTCTAGATTGTTCTCTTCACCTGACAGTTCTCCTGGTTTTCACCTTTCTCTGAATAACCCTGTTAGAGAGAATAGACACACAGTATAGGGGTTATTCACAAACCACCACTTCACTGTTGCTGCAGATAATGGTATAAAGCAGGGCTCAAAATTTCCACTCGCCTACTCGCATTTGGCGAGTAGAAATTGAGTGATGGCGAGTGGTAATGCACACGCAGGCAGCACAATAAATTATTTTGTGCTGTGTATTCTGGAAGTGCCACTGTGCAGCCCCCCCCCCTTCCCCAGGCTGCACAGTGACAGGGATCAACTGCCTAACCTGACCAAGCTTGTCTCTGTCACTGGCAGGGGGGTGGAGAGGAGCTTCCCTGCCTCCTCGCTCTGCTCACACTGGGGTCTGTTGACTGTGTATACATGTATCTGGGGTCTGATGTCTGGGTATTAATGTTATATTGTAACTTTATTCTAAATAAAACCTTTAACAGTGTAATTTCATAAGATAATTTAAGGGGGTGTGTTTAGGCACAGAGTTAAGGACTGGGTAGGGGTTAAGTGGAGCAACTGGTGGCGAGTTTCTCTTATGGCCTGGTTAGTAGCTTGGGACTTGAAATGTTGAGGTCTGGTATAAAGCACAGTTACTGCAACTATGGTGACCTTCAGATATCCAGATAAGGAAAATTCAACAATGGCTGGTGAAGATGCTGAAAACAAAAGTGTACACTGCTCAAGAAAGGTACCACCGTTATTCTTCTATAAAATGAGCAACCTGTAACTATTCTCTATTTACATGTCTATTCAATACAGGTGAAACTCAGGAGAATGACTGGAGAAGTGGAAAATCCAGGTCAAAATAGCCAAGCCAGAAAAATTCTCCTATTTATCTCACTTTCCAAATCGGCTATTTGGTCTAGATTGTTCTCTTCTCCTGCCAGTTATCCTGATTTTCACGTTTAGTGAATAGACCTGATAGAGTTTTTCCAGCATTGTTTGCCTGATTGGTGCATGTACTTCAGTGATTGTAAAGTGGCAGTCCTCATTGAAATCCGATAGAAAGAACTTTAAAAATAACAGTAAAAACAACGTTGGTACCTTTCAGCTGAAACACTGGTGGTAACTATACTAATATCTATGCTAAATAACTACAGCAGAAACTACAGTGGAAACACCATGGACAACTATGCTGAGAGTTATGCTGAAGACGTTTGTCTGAAACTACGGTGGAGAGAATAATGAAAAGTATGGCGAACTATGGTGGCATTTTCCTAAACAGTGAAGTCACTATTGTTTCAATATTCTTGATCCACTGAAGCTTGCCAAAATAAAACTACTATTCTTTCTCTTCCCCATCTCTGAAGGGGACTCGGGGGGGCTAATTCAGCCATCCAAATGCAGGGACTTAAGAGTTCATTGTAACCCCCTATCTCCACCATTGGTGGCAGCAAGGGGTTAACTCCAAGACTGACGTCATCGCGCTATGCACGATGACGCCAGTCGTCAGGGGGAGTTCCCGGAAGCTTGGCCGACATCAAAGATGTCGACCAGCCCCGGTAGAAGAACACGATCCAGCGCTTTTCGGCACCGAATCGTGATCCGGCCCCCAAGAGGTTAATGCCAGGTACCGTTTGGAAGGGCAGGCTGTGCCCTTCCAAACGGTGCCCGAAATTAAGCTTAGGCCCCCGGCGATCGGGAGGGAGAGAGGTCTGAAGGACCTCCCCCCTCCCTTTCAGGCGCCTCCTCTGCACTCGCGGGGGGGCGCCTGAAATAGATGTCATTGCGCCGCCGCGATGACATCTATTGTGCCCGCGGCAGTCCCGGACTGCCGGGCTGACATCAAGGATGTCAGCCCGCACCAGGGGGCACAGCGATCGGCCGGAATCTGGCCGATCGCTGGCTGCGAAGGGAGGACGCGCTCAGCGCGTCCTCCACAGCCAACCCTTCCTGCGGGAGGATGCGCTGAGCGCGTCCTCCACAGCGAAGTGGTTAAAGTGCTTTTTAAACACATTGGCCAAAAGACCATGGTTTGTTGTCCAAGTTTTTTTTTTTAAAGAATAGGGTGTCCATAAAGTCTCTTTACAATTTCAAAAATATATTACACAGGCAAATGAACAGACAGATAAGTGAAAATTGTTATAAAATGAGACGTTATTTAAGTTTTTTTGCCTCATTTAATACACCTCTATATGGGCACCATTAGTTGCACGAAGCATATCAAGAAGACGGTACACAATTTCTTGCCATGTTTGCTGTAACATACCATCATCAATGGTGGCAATGGCATCAGTGATCCTCTGCTTTAGATGAATGTGTGGTGTGGGATCATGTGCAATCAAATCATTGGTCCCTTTTTCTTCGGCGAGACATCAATACTGCAAATGTTTATCTTGACCTTTTCACTGAATACGTGGCACCACAACTTCATGACCTTCAACCAACCATCATTTTCCAGCAAGATGGTGCTCCACCACATTGGGGACTGCATGTTCATGGGTTCCTAAATGAAACATATCCAGACCGGTGGATTGGAAGGGGTGGCCCAAATCCCTAACCACCTCGTTCACCAGATCTCACTCCCCTCGACTTCTTTCTATGGGGTTATGTTAAAGATATCATGCATTGAACAAAGTTACGGGACATCACTAATCTAAAGCAGAGGATCACTGATGCCATTGCCACCATTGATGAGGGTATGTTACAGCCAACAAGGCAAGAAGTCGAGTACCGTCTTGATGTGCTTCGTGCAACTAATGGTGCCCATATAGAGGTGTATTAAATGAGGCAAAAAAACTTAAATATATACGTCTCATTTTGTAATAATTTTTACTTCTCTGTCTTTGCATTTGCCTGTGTAATAGATTTTTTAAATTATAAAGAGACTTTATGGACACCTTGTATATTACCAGGAAGGATACATTGAGATTTCTCTAATTTTCAAGTATGTCCTGGGTGGTGAGTCTGTACCGTTAGGTGTCTTGCCCAAGGACACTTTTAGTGGAGAGGTGCTCTTGCCAGGATTCAAACCTGTGTGTCCACGGTTATAGAGCAGTGATGTTACCTCTACTCCATCCACCTGCAAAGTTTGTTCTACGAATAAATAAGTAAATAAGAAAAAGGGGATGTATTGCTTATGTGCGGCATGTAACATATGAGAACAAAGTGAACAAAGAAGAAGAAAGATCGGAGCTTTTATCACAGATCTACCAATTGATAAATCAAAGGTTCTATTGAATAAGTGATATGAAGCTGATGATTTGGTAATTTGAAGATGACATATATTACAATCAAGGAAATGTATACCTGTCTACCATAAGACTGCAAGATACATGTGATATTCCCTTTAAAGTATTACGCTCAGCGGATAGAATGTCAGGTGTAGAAATCGAAACAAAATGTAAGGAATGTTTCCAACAGGAGATTATTAAGGGAAGGTACAACAGAGCCAATCCATAAAATCAAGATTTGAAACGATGACATATTATTTTATCTCAAATACCAATCCCAATGAAAAAGTGGTGGAATTTCAATCACTTTAAGGAAGAGAGGGGCTTCTGGAGGTGAATGAACGTGTTAGCACAACCTTTCATCCCACCATTGTTAAAAAATAAATAAACAAACAAAGCTTTCACCACTGCAATGAGTCAAGGTACACACAAAGATTTATAGCAAGAACAACATTTAGAACCATAAACTAATATACTACAGATATCAGATAAACCTGTTCTGATTATGAAGTGTAAGTTTAGCATTTGCTTGAATTAACTCTTTGCGTTAGGACCAAACTACAACGCATTACTTTTTTTTCCACTGAAGCCCAAATAATGACATTCACTTAAACAAAATATGGTTCCCATGTTCCATCTGGGAATCCGAGGGGGGATGTCTCCAATCATTTCACTGCAGAAAGTGGGAATCATTTTTGTCCTGGAAAAAAAAAATACACCCCCTTCCCCTCCCGCTTACCCCTCCTGCTCTCCTCTCTTCTTATAAATCTGGAATCCATCCAGACAGGGCTTTGAGTTTGCAAAAAAACTTTACTGTGTAAATTTGTTCTTTGTGTTGGGAAACCTTTGTTTAAACATCATTGTAAGTTTGCTGTGAAAGGAAAAAAGGGGGAGGGAGGAGACATAGAAGGAATTTGAAAAGCCTTGACCTCGGATGAATAAAATCAACCACATTAACACATTCTTCAATAAATTCATGATTTCAGATAAGGTGGAAGTCTAGGGGCTGGGTATTTCATTAACCCCCTGCTGACTAACCCAAACATATTGAAGTGTTTTGTTAATTCACTGGGATAATAGGGGGCCCTCACCGCTCATGAAATAAGCATCTATGTAGGCCACATTTTGTGTTCGGCAGCGAGTTAATAAAATTATATTTCTCCTTTAAACGCTCATCATTATATATGTTAATATGCACATGCATGCGCCCAACCATCATTACTTATTTATTTAAGAAAGATCAGTTACGTTTGGCTAAAACTCTGCATGAGCTGCCGTCCACGAATCCATCATCTTATTTGTATTTTTTTTTGTTCTTTTCTGCAAATATAACTCTCCATTTCTGCGACTGGCATTTTAATCAGATAGAAAAAACACCGGAAAAGTGGGAAAAGATGTTTCCATTCAATATAGAAAGGACTAAATCCTCTGCCATCTCTAAGGTGGTGAACTCACAGCTATTCACGAAAAGTGTATTTACAAAGGCAGCTGGTGATACTTTAAAGAAAACAAAACACAGGCAAATGCTGACTTAACAGCTTTTAACCATTTGAGCCTTTTAATGGCCTGTAATCCTTTCACTATTAATCTAGTTCTAGGCATTTATACATACTTTCTTTTTCTTTAAAAACTAGATTGTAAGCTCATCTGACCCGGGAATTCTGCATATACAGCTTTCTATTTGTCTTCTTAACTCTGTTAATTATTTACACTGTTTAACTATTTATACCACATCACTTAGGAAAATATCTGCAGTATTTGTTTACAAAAATAACAGTAACAAGTGCAAGTGTAGAAAGCTGGATAGGAGCGCAACAAACATATAATGTGCATGTATGTCTGAATTACTATTAGTATACAGTTGTGTTCAAAATTATTCAACCCCCACTGAAATTGAGTGTTTTGGCCAGTTTGACATTGATTTTGATCATTCAGTCATCTTGCTTACGATTAAATCAAAGAGGCACGTGTAGGTCAGACAAATATAACATAACATTTATAATGAAATAACCACAAATGTCTTTTCTGTGCTCACATCATTATCAGTTTTATTCAACCCCCAAGTGACATTCAATCTTAGTACTTAGTACAACATCCTTTTACAGTTATAACAGCTTTTAAACGTGAAGCATAGCTTGACACAAGTGTCTTGCAGCGATCTACGGGTATCTTCACCCATTCGTCATGGGCAAAAGCCTCCAGTTCAGTCACATTCTTAGGCTTGCGCACTGCAACTGCTTTCTTTAAGTCCCACCAGAGGTTCTCAATCGGATTTAAGTCTGGTGACTGCGATGGCCACTCCAAAATGTTCCAGCCTTTAATCTGCAACCATGCTCTAGTGGACTTGGAGGTATGCTTGGGATCATTGTCCTGTTGAAAGGTCCAACGTCTCCCAAGCCTCAGGTTTGTGACGGACTGCATCACATTGTCATCCAATATCTCCTGGTACTGAAGAGAATTCATGGTACCTTGCACACGCTGAAGCTTCCCTGTTCCTGCATAAGCAAAACAGCCCCAAAGCATGATTGACCCCCGCCATGCTTCACAGTAGACAAGGTGTTCTTTTCTTCATAGGTCTTGTTCTTCCTCCTCCAAACATAGCGTTGATCCATGGGCCCAAACAGTTCTAATTTTGTTTCATCAGTCCACAGAACACTATCCCAAAACTTCTGTGGTTTGTCCACATGACTTTTGGCATACTGCAGTCGACTCTTCTTATTCTTTGGAGACAGCAAGGGGGTGCGCTTGGGAGTTCTGGCATGGAGGCCTTCATTACGCAGTGTGCGCCGTATTGTCTGAGCTGAAACTTCAGTACCCACATCTGACAAATCTTTTCTCAGTTCCTCAGCAGTCACACGGGGACTTTTCTCCACTCTACGCTTCAGGTAGCGCACAGCAGTCGAAGTCAGCATCTTCTTTCTGCCACGACCAGGTAGCGTTTCAACAGTGCCCTTTGCCTTGAATTTGCGAATGATGCTTCCTATGTCTCTCTTGGTATGTTTAACATCTTTGCAATCTTCTTATAGCCATTGCCCTTCCTGTGAAGCGTAATCACCTCTTCTCTTGTCTTCCTGGACCATTCTCTTGACTTCACCATGTGTGTAACCACACCAGTAAATGTCTAGAAGGAGCTGAGTATCAGTCATTTTAAAGCTGCCTAATTGGTGCTTATTATGCTTTATTGCTGCTCCGTGACATCCACAGGTGTTTTCAATACCTGATTGAAAACACTTGAATGAACCTCTGTTCTTCAGAGTGGTAGTCTTTAAGGGGTTGAATAATTGTGTCAATGAAGAATTCACAAAAGAAACATTTACTACTGTATTACAAAACCAATTGATGTCATTTTAGTTGCATATGGTTCTTTAAAAAGTCCTTGTAGGATTTCATTCTGAATACAATTACAAATGTACACTAAATTCCCTAAAACCCTTTACAGCATTGGGGGTTGAATAATTTTGAACACAACTGTATGTGCGTATCATGTTCTACGCAATATGAGAGCTCACCAGTTGTCCTTGGAGAGTACTAGAATTAAAGCCAGTGAACAAAATATTTGCCTTTTTCATTAATGCTGAGATGGTGATGATTAGTAACAATAATAATGATAAGCAGATTTAATGTTATTTTATATTTTGATGAAAAGCACTTTTCAAGGTTCTAAGACATAGGGCCCTATTCCCTTGTTCGCGCTAACATGGGGACGCTAACGCTTACGGGGAAAATCTGCAAGGCAAAATGCTGAATTTTGTAGCGTCAGCTTTTAGGAGGTACTAAAATATGGCTGTCTTCATCCCTGTGGTAATCAGCGCTAGCACTTTGTAACACCAATGTGTTACGCTCCCCATGTTAAGTATTGGATACGCAAAGTACAATAAGCTCGCGGAAGCTTGCGCAAAAAATGATGCACTAACGGGAGTAGAGCCAGGAATGGATTATGTAGGGATGTTGTGAATGGCTGAAAAATTTGTTTAGTTTAGTTTCTTTTTTAAATAATTTTGTTTTTGGAATTTCGTAACTAATTTCGTTTCGTATTTCGTTTCGATTTGGATCGATTCAAAATTTCGTATCGATTTGAAATTTCGAATCGATTAGAATTTCATATGTCAATTCGATAGTTGATATCAATTCGAATTTTGGATCACTAAATAAAACCCCAAGTAATCAAATTTTGCTGTTAAAAGAAAATCTAGGGTTAAATATTAAACTGTGTCACAGATTTAGTATTTGAGTCAAATTAAACAGTGAAACAAAATTTATTTCTTTCATAAAGTTCACTTGTATTGTAAGTTAAGATCAATTCGATAGTTGATATCAATTTGATAGTTCATTTCAAATTCGATAGTTGATATCAATTTGAATTTTGGATCACTAAATAAAACCCCATTTAATGAAATTTTGCTGTTAAAAGACAATCTAGGGTTAAATATTAAGCCGTCTCACAGGTTTAGTATTTGAGTCAAATTAAACAGTGAAACAAATTAATTTGTTTCATAAAGTTGTTTGCTGACTGCATTACTTGTATTGTATGTACTTTAATTTAAGATCAATTCAATAGTTGATATCTCAATTCGATAGTTGATACATCAATTCAGTATCGATTTGGTAGTTGATATCGATTTAAATTCCGGAACACCAAAAAAAAAAAAAAAAAAATTCTTTCATGATGACGACATAGTGTAAAATGAAATAAATTTGTTATATACCATTTCGTTTCGAATTCGTATCTTATCGATTCATTATTCGGAAGTACTTCCGAAATACGGATTTATGGATTTCGCTCCGAATTCTGAATTTTTCCGAAACGAATGCACATCTCTAGTATTATGGGTGGCATGCGCTAAACACACTTATCCAGGCGATAAGGCTTACACATCCAGACACTAAAGTTAGCGCCAACTAGGGAATAGATTCCATAATGTTTTTGAACGAGACTTTATGTTTGAGACAATATATGGGACTCCACCCCAGGCCATGCACATAAATCACATATCAGATATGGACATTTGAGAGCTATATTTATTGAAAAATTGTCTATTTGTTGTGCTTTGAAAACTTACTTACATACTGTAATTATGCCATTGACATGGCTTTCCATCAGTTTAGCGCTGCTATTGTCATTGGTTATTTATTTTTCAGGGAAAAAAACTGGCGTTGGAGATAAGAGGGGTAATGCATTAATTGACGAAATATGCTACAACCTCCAAACATTAATAATGATGAGGTAGATAAACTGTTTCTCACAAGTTTGGCAAAAAAACTAATTGCAGAAGTGCTTCAGGTTTTAGTCAATGGAAATTTGAATTACCCTCACATTGATTGTGACATTGGGGGTTGAAGTTCAGCAAAGACAAAGGTGTTTTTGAACGTTTTAAATTACACCTCTGTGTCTCCGTTATTGTTGGCACCTACATGCTTTGCTGGGTTTGGTGATAAGTAATAATGTAGATCGTTTGACATATATTCAAGTCAATTTGGTAGGTTATGACCATAACCTGATGTAATTTAAGATCACAAGAATTTGATTTTTGAGTGATAACTTCGTGAAGATAATGGTAACTTACAATGCAAGGACCAAGAATATTATTATTCAAAAACAAAAAGTCATGGTTCACACCCCTCTGTATCATTTGACTGGTATCTATAGTATACTTGTATAGATTGTCCTAGCCATATGGCTTGCTGCTATGTATTTGCATGTATATATATCATTTGTGTCTGTGTGTGTATATATGCATGTCTTACCCAGAGTTCCTTGCTGCATATGGGGAGTGTAGCACATGAGCTCTGTGATGCAGTCCTTTGAATTGCTGGGATGTGTAAATGGCCTCTGCAATAATAAACTTTATAATTTGCAGTGTGGAGGCTTTTTATCCCATTTCTTGCCCTCTACACAACCTAAATAAGTACTGATTTACCCTATGGGTCAAGCATCAAACTGCAACTGGTCATGCCTAGCTCTTGCTGAAGAGGGTGCAATAAACCCGTAACAGTGCTGTCCACGAGTGGCTTTGACCAGTTGCATATACATGATCTCTGCTAAATAAGTTATCTATTATGGCATGGCACTGATTGAAGGGTTCTGTGTGAAAGCAGACCCAGGATGCAAAAAAATGGGAAGTTGCAGACGTCATTTGCATGTCTTACCCAGAGTTCCTTGCTGGATATGGGGAATGTAGCACAGGAGCTCTGTGATGCAGTTCTTTGAATTTCCGTGATGTGTAAACGGCCTCTGCAAAAATAAACTTTACATATATATGAACCAGGAGTCCAACACACTGTATCTTGCACATCTAATGCTCCGATGTTGCATCAGCCAGATACTTATAACTCAACAACAGATAGCATGCTACGAAGACTTCATATATAATTTAACTTTGTATTTGTCACATATCCAGTCGCCGGCGCCGCAGGAGAAACAAAACCGACGCTGGATTATTCAGACCTTCATGAATCCACCCCTTCAGAACTTCAGTTTTGTCTCCAGCCTGCAAGAGGTGCAGCTGTACCTCATCACTAAACATGAACTTCCCTATAAAGAGGCAAAGCACCATGGACCTTTGCTTTTGCACTGCTTACCAATCTGTCCCTAAAGCTGCAGTAGCCTCCTCTGCTTTCCTATCTGTTCCTGAAGCCCTCTCTTGATCATCAGTTGCCAAACCCCGCTTACTAGAGATGGGCTGTCGGTTCGAATTGGTTCAATGTTCGCATCGAACATCGGCTGTTCGAAAGTTCACGAACTTCGAACTTTTCAGGCCGTTCGAAAAAAGTTCGAAAAAATAATAATTTTGAATTCTTTTTAAAAAATGCTTAAAAAATGCTTAAAAAATCCTAAAAAATCGAAAAATACAGAGATTCTTTACTGCAGAATATTATAAGCAACGGTTTATTAGATATTGAATTAAAATGGAAATATTTTTAACATTGAAGCCAATGGGATAAAACAATCTTGTTGCTAAAACATCAGGCAGATGAGGCCCTCTAATCAGGCACTGTAGAGGGCAGTCCGCCGGGGCCTCCCAAGGATCCCTTGAGGAGCATGCGGCCGCCAGATGACATAGCTGCGACTGTGCGGGCAGGCCGGCCGGGTGCATGTGGCAGTGCATGTGGCCGAGAGGTGGCGCAGGGAGGGAGCCACTGCACCTGCAGCCACGGCAGACCCCCCCACAACCAGGATCCAGGGAGCCTCCACTGACTGACCACCAGGCTAAGGTAAGGTGACACATTTATTCCTGGATCCACCAACAAGCGCAGCCTCCCGTCTCCCACGCTGTTAGATGCTGCATACACCGGCGCGCTGTGTACAGCTTCTGACAAGATACGCTATTAGTGTAGAGGGAGCGATGCAAAATGCGCAGCCAGCTTCCTCGCTACACTAATAGCGTATCTTCTCAGAAGCTGCACACAGCGCGCCAGTTAAAGCTAGCGTCAGACTGTAGAGGTGCTGCACGGCAGTGTGAGGATTCATATGCTGCATTAATTATTCTTCTTACAAATTTGGATACTTAACCCGTTTGCGTTTGGATTGTAATATTGTGACATCCAGGGCCCCAAGTGGCGATCGGGGGCCCCCGGACACATGGTGCCGCTAGCTGGCCGAATGCCAGGAGCTCCGGTGGCACCCGGCGCAGCTGTGAGTGATCAGGGGGCAGGGTGTGGCGTGATGACGCGGAGCCGCCGGGACCTTTAAATCAGACAGGAGCGAACGCTTACACCTCGCCTTGCCGTGGAGTTTCATTCCCGCATCGCTAGCTTACTGAATCAGTTTGTATACTTGTTACTTACCCTGCTTGTTTGGAGGACCCGATCTGTTGCCGGCTTTGCCTGCAATTTGACTATTTTCTCTGTGTACTCCCTGCCTGTTCTGTTTGCCTCCTGCTGCTACTGGTGTGCGCCGATTCTCACCATATACAGTAGCACAGTAAAAGTGCCTAAACAATACTGACCCAGTTTTGTTATAACAACTACTCTCGCTCTGCGCCCCTGTCTGGTATATTCCGCTGCTTGTTACTGCTGGTGCGCTTCCATCCTGCCATATACTATAGCGCAGTACAAACATATATTGATCTCAGTCTGTGGTATATATTGTTGGTGCAGTCTCCCTGGCCTGTGTGGCTGTTAGAGGTTAGGTTTAGTGGTCAACTAAAGTTGTTTTGGGTCCAATTTTAAAGCACCTGTTGTTACTTTCATCCAAAGCCTGCATAAGTTTCACCATAATTTAGCCAAAAAATCACTAAACTTGTTCTGCGTGTCCTAAAACGTCTCCTCTTTTCATACAGGCTGTCGCCCTAAGCAGTTGTTTATGAATATATTAAAGGAAAACCATTTACCGTCATTTGAAATGTCATTTTTTTCTTTTTAAATGTTTCTATACATCCTACAAATCCGCCACTTCACGGGCAGGTTATGGGGACTTCCTAGGCACGATATTTGAAGGAATTTTTCGTTTTTATTCTTAACCTTCATGATGGAAAAATCATGTTGAAATGCGATTTGAAGTCACATTTTATTATACAACCCAGACATATTATATATTATTCTTTCCGGGATACTCGGCAGATTCATAATATATTATTATTATATGTATACGTTATGTCCTGTCTGTATATTATAACAAAAAATGCAATAAAATTAGAATTTTCAATAATTTACAATGTGTAAAGTGTTTTTTTTTCACATTTTAACATGCGAGCGTTTGCGGTTATATTTTATATGGGTTGCGCTTGTTAAAGAAATTAGAAACGGAGAATCGTTACTTTTTTTGGGGGAAAATTACGTGTTTTTTAGCAAACACCCCCATAGAAAAAAATTGTTAGTGCAGCATCATTGTTCACATTATAATTGAAATGGGAACAATATTGCTGCACTAATAAAACAAAAAAGTTTTTTAAATTTTTTTTTAAATTTTAATTTTTAATTTTTTTAATTTTATTTTTATTTTTGTACATGGTCATGTTTGTCCCATGACTTGCATTGAGTTCGCATCGTGTTCGTGTTCGAATTCAAACTTATTCAAATGTTCGTGTTCGAATGCGAACCGTACACAGGGGTGTTCGGCCCATCCCTATTATAGACTATTCTTCTGCTAAACTCTATATCTGAACAATCTGTTGCTGAACCCTCTGCTTATATAGCTGGACTACGCCTTTGCCTACTCCTTCTGATACCTTGCTGTGAAAACCCTGCTTCATTTATTTAAAAGACTCCTTTCCTTTTTACCTCTGTTCATCTATGTCTAGTGCTTCTGTTTAAATCTTATTCCTATATCTTGTGTTTTGTTGTTTTCTTCTGATTCCCTGATACTGTCTCCTTGTGTATATATCTCCTGTTTTATTCAGCTTTTCTTTCATATTGCTTTACAGTTCCTTATACTTAAATAAATCTGTTTATTTTGCATATACTTGCTTATCATTTCATCGCACATTGGGCTCAACCCGCAACCCTGCCATCTGAATTGTGACAGTATTATTAACCCCTTCACTGCTGAGGCATTTCACCACTGTGTGCTGAGCTCATTTTTACCGCTTTCGCTCATCATGTTTAAACGCGATTTTAAAGCCACATTTTAATAAATGACCCAGACATATTATATATCGTACTTTCCGGCAGACTACGCAGATTCATAATATATCATTTTTATATGTATACGTCATGTCCTGCCTGTATATTATAACAAAAAATACAATAAAAATTGAATTTTTAATCATCTGCGGTGTGTAAAGTGTTTTTTTTCACATTTTATCACATGAGCGTTTGCGGTTATGTTTTCTATGGGGTGCGCTTGTACAAAAAATTTGAAATGGGGACTTGTTACTTTTTTTGGGGGGAATTACGTGATTTTTAGCAAACGCACCCCATAGAAAAAAATCATTAGTGCAGCATCATTGTTCACATTATAATTGAAATGTGAACAATATTGCTGCATTAATAAAAACACCACACAAAAAAAAAACATGTTTTTTTTTATTTATTTATTTTTTAAAATTTATTTATTATTTTTTTTTTTATTATTATTTGTTTTTTACTTTTTACCTAGTCATGTTGGGTATCATTCGAAAGGCCATGCTCAGGCCTTTCAAATGACACCCTCCATGACCCCCTAGCTGCCACGGTTCTGGAGATATCGGGGATTCACAAGAACCCCCTATCTCCACCAGGGGATTTCCTTGGGAAATCCCCGGCAGCTAGGGGTTCCCCGGCTATCTGACGTCATCATGCTATGCGTGATGACGTCAGACAGCGAGGGGAGTCCCGGGGGTGGAGCCGCCATCCAAGATGGCGGCCCCCACCGGAGATAGGCTGCACTTCGGCGCCGCAAGGCGCTGAAGTGCAACCCAGCACTTGAGGGGTTAAAGCCAGGCACCGCTTAAAAGGGGAGACTCTCCCCTTTTAAGCGGTGCCTGGCTTTTAGCGCTGCTCCTTCCCGATCGGGAGGGAGAGGGATCCGAACGGATCCCCCCCTCCCTTCCAGGCTATCTCCCGGCATTGCCGGGGGGTCGCCTGGAAATGACGTCATCGCGCATGGCGCGATGACGTCATTTACGCCGGGAGGAGCTTGACTTCAGCGTCTGAGGATGCTGAAGTCAGAACGCCGTGGGACCCCGGACAGAGAGGTGAGTATCTCCGCCGGGGGTCCCGCACAGCTGATGACGTGTGGGGCACGTCCTCAGCATGCAACGTGCATCAATGAGGACGTGCCCCACACGTCTTCAGCAGTGAAAGGGTTAAAACAAACTTGACATTTCAGTGCTCAGTGGGTGCTTTCAACACCATATTTTTTTAAAATGTCTCATTTATTTTTTGTCCACATCACAATTTTTAAAGCCCCCCATCTTATGTTGTGTCCCTTAAACACACCTGTCAATTACAGTGGCAAGAAAAAGTATGTGAACCCTTTGGGATTACGTGGAGTTTTGCATGAATTGGTCATAAAATGTGCTCTGATCTTCATCTAAGTCACAACAATTTGAAAAACACAGTCTGCTTAAAATAATACAGCACAAACATTATATGTTTTCATGTGTTTATTGAACATAACATGTAAACATTCACAGTGCAGGGTGGAAAAAGTATGTGAACCCCTAGCCTAATGACTTCTCCAAGAGCTAATTTTTTATGAAAGGATTTTACCAGGAAGGATACATTGAGATTTCTCTCGTTTTCAAGTATGTCCTGGGTGGCGAGTATGTACTGTTAGGTGTCTTGCCAAGGACACTTACTGGAGAGGTTGCTCACTGGGATCGAACCCATGACTCCACAGGCTCTCTCCATGCAGAGCGGTGACATTAACTCTACTCCAGCCAGCCGGTACTACTCCACCCAGCCGGTACCAATTGGAGCCAGGAGTGAGCCAACCTTGAGTCCAATCAGTGTGATATTATTGGATGTGTTGCAGAAATCTGTCCTGCCCTTTAAAAACACACAACAGTTTTGGGTTTACTGGTTTCAAGAAGCACTGCCTGATGTGAACCATGCCTCGCAGAAAAGAGCTCTCAGAAGACCTACGATCAAGAATTGTTGACTTGCATGAAGCTGGAAAGGGTTACAAAAGTATCTCCAAAAGCCTTGATGTTCATGTGTCCACGGTAAGACAGACTGTCTACAAATGGAGAAAGTTCAGCACTGTTGCTACTCTCCCTAGGCGTGGTCGTCCTGTAAAGATGACTGCAAGAGCACAGCGCAGAATGCTTAATGAGGTAAAGAAGAATCCTAGAGTGTCAGCTAAAGACTTACAGAAATCTCTGGCACATGCTAACATTTTTGTTGACACATCTACAATAAGGAAAACATTAAACAAGAATGGAGTACATGGGAGGACACCACGGAGGAAGCCATTGCTGTCCAAAAAGAATATTGCAGCACGTTTGAAGTTTGAAAAATAGCACCTGGATGTTCCACAGCACTACTGGCAAAATATTCTGTGCACAGATGAAACCAAAATTGAGTTGTTTGGAAAAAACACACAACACTATGTGCGGAGAAAAAAAGGCACAGCACACCAACATCAAAACCTCATCCCCACTGTAAAACATGGCGGAGGGAGCATCATGGTTTGGGGCTGCTTTGCTGCCTCAGGGCCTGGACAGATTGTTGTCATTGATGGAAAAATGAATTCCAGAGTTTATCAAGACATTTTGCAGGAAAATGTAAGACCATCTGTCCGCCAACTGAAGCTCCGCAGAGGATGGGTGATGTAACAGGACAATGACCCAAAGCATACAAGTAATTCAACAAAAGAATGGCTTCAACAAAACAAAATACGCCTTCTGGAGTGGCCCAGTCAGAGTCCTGACCTCAACTCGATTGAAATGCTGTGGCATGATCCTAAGAGAGCAATTCACACCAGACATCCCAAGAATATTGCTACACTGAAACAGTTTTGTGAAGAGGAGTGGTCCAAAATTACTCCAGATCGTTGTGCAGGTCTGATCTGCAACTACAGGAAACGTTTGGTTGAGGTTATTGCTGACAAAGGAGGGTCAACCAGTTATTAAGTCCAAAGGTTCACATACTTTTTCCACCCTGCACTGTGAATGTTTACATGTTCTGTTCAATAAAAACGTGAAAACATATAATGTTTGTGTTGTATTATTTTAAGCAGACTGTGTTTTTCAAATTGTTGTGACTTAGATGAAGATCAGAGCACATTTTACGACCAATTCATGCAAAACTCCACGTAATCCCAAAGGGTTCACATACTTTTTCTTGCCACTGTATGTCATACACGGGTCATACATGTTACAGGTAGAGACAGGGCCGGACTGGGAATAAAAAGCAGCCCTGGGAAAAAAAAAGTTAGACCAGCCTTATATTGTGATAAGTGCAAACGAAAACGATACGTTTCAGAGTTGCACATCAATATATAATAGTAATAGAGTAATAGTAATACTCTATTACTATTAGCTCCACAGCAATAAAACTCACAGTAATGTGCAGTGTGTATGAGTGTATCACAGAGCTCCACAGCAATAAAACTCACAGTAATGTACAGTGTGTATGAGTGTATCACAGAGCTCCACAGCAATAAAACTCACAGTAATGTACAGTGTGTATGAGCGTATCACAGAGCTCCACAGCAATAAAACTCACTGTAACGTACTGATAATTGATATACTGGGGGTTGGATAAACTGTCATCTTATTACCCCCCCTTTATCAATTGTATTTCACCCCCCAGTATATCAAATTGTATTTTATCCCCTTCCCTCCCCCAGCAAAATCAATTTGATTTCCCCTCCCCCCCCAGCAAAATCAATTGGTTTTCCCCTCCCTCCCCCCTGCAAAATCAATTGGTTTTCCCCCCCATGATCAACCTAATATAAATGTTTCCATCTGAGAACTGATAATTATGACTTATAAAGAAGGTCACAAATGTATATGTTTATTAGTGTTAATGCAATTGTGATGCTCACATACTCTGTAACGCCAGACTCTTCCATTCAGCTGTATTTTAGCTGAGTGCTGTAATACAGAGGGGGTTTAAATGTCTTCTATGTTTAGATATGTAGATAGGATAGGATAATCACACTCAGATCCTTCTCCCTCCTCCAGCATCTTCTCAACCCTTACTGACAATTCACAAGTTCTTCATGGACTGTACACTTCTGGAGAGGAGAATGTATTATCCAGCAGTGCTCTGAGGGTGAGCATCATGAGGGTGACTGATGAGACCCCAATCATTATGTAGGGCACAACCAGCATACCCCATTATGCATAAACCCAAGCAACTTGCATATGATTTTTAAAAGGCATCCTTTGTTCAGCAAAACTATATTGTCTCTCTAAGATAGACAAGTGCAATGTGTAAGTCACAGAATAAAAGCACACTAGGCAGGTTACCATTCAGTTTGCTGCTGCTCTGACACATTAGTCCTGTTTCATTGCTGTCTCATGACAATTTACCCCAGCTTTATTTATACAGGCAACACAGCACACAGCCAGGCTCTCATTAATCACATGGATTTACTACAGTGACACTATGCTGGAGTGTAAATGGCAGCCAACAGCAAAGTGCAGTGGGAAAAAAGTTGAAGATTGTGTTTTTTTCTCCTAAATCTTAACTATTTCGCTCCAAGAGGCACTCAAAGGGTTAAGGCCCCATCCATCCTCCCGAGCAAAATCATTGGTTCCTCCCCATCCATCCTCCCCAGCACAATCAATTGGAATCCCCCTCCCCAACACATTCAATTGGATTCCCCCCCTTGCTCATCTCACCGGCATTCACAATCTTCAGCTGGACTCAGCAGACAGGATGGAGTGCAGCCAGCCTCTCTTCCTCTGCCCTGCGCGCATCAGTGAGGGGGCGGAGCCAAAGCAACGTGCCTGCTGGAGTAAACAGTGTGCGAAGCAGGCACGTTGCAGCACCGCAGCTGTTAGATGGCTGCCCGGAATTGAGGGAAAACGGTGGACAGGGGCGGACTTGCCACTCGTTAACACATATGCAGTGGCGGGCCCTGGGCCCCCGGCCCCCCGCCATTCTCGGGCCCCCCTCTCAGCTTGTCAGTCACCAGGGGCCGTAGCTCCGCCCCCCGCAGTACGCTACAGGTAGTCGACTGAAGAAAAAAAAAAGCTTGAAAGTGAAACTACTTTTGATTCTGAAACGGCCGCTCAGCTCAGCGGCCCCAAAATGAAGCAGCCTACCGGGATTCCTCCCGCTATCCCGGTAGGCCAGTCCGGCCCTGGGTAGAGATACAATATGTTCCAACAAATACTAACATATGAGCGAAAGGAAACTTCCCTACAGGCAATATTGCTCTCTATACCCATTCGGTGGCTGTTGACAAGCTCACAAAGTCATCACATTTTCATCACTAAAGCCTCTGGAACATGTTGACCACAGACCAACTCAATGGCAGTGCCAAACACTTGCTCCAAGGTATGATGGTTAGCAATGAAACAATAAGATATCCCACTGATCTATATGATCAAAACATTATCCAATGTTTGATGAGCTGTCAAACCATGACAGGTTCCTGTAAACTAAACTTAAACAAAAAAATGCACCTCTTAGCATATTGATTTCCATTTTCCATCAGAATGTAGCCAGAGGAAGTGTCGGATCGTACTGCACTACGGTAAGGGGTTTTATGAGATATTTTTTTAAGGCGTAAAAGCAAAATCATTTAACTCCAGTATTTCTGATACAGTATTCTTTATTGAATACAAGCTCAATGTGAGTGGTCTTGAAATCACTCTTTGTTCTTTGGCTGACAGGTAATTGCTCTCTACACAAAGTTTAGGAAGTGTCAATTTACAGTAGTAAAAATGCATCTGTCATACCCAACTTTAGTTGGGCTCATTTGATATGCAATCACTTCATATATATGTGTTAGCATTTTTTGCTAGGGAAAAAATTTAATTCTGTTCCCTATCAAATTCGTGCTATCACTAATTTCTGGAGGTGTGCTGCCTGTGTGAGTGACAGTTGTGAGAAGTATAGCCATCCTACACGACAACCCTCCACTCACTCTGTGCAACTGGTTATCTTGACCAGATGGGGGAGAGTCTGGTAGCGCAAGGCAGCACTTTCCATAGGGTCCACGCCGCAGGAGAAAAGTCCTACAGTCTGGCAGGTGAGGTGGTGATGATGGAGGAAGCCAGAAAAAGGTCATTGTTGGATCTTAGGGGGCAAGCAGGGGTGTATTTGGTGAGTAGTGAGGACAGGTAGTGTTGAGCAGAGTTAGTGAGGGCCCTGCAGGTCTGGGTGAGTAGTTTGAATTCAATTCTGCTTTGGATGGGGAGCCAATGTAGGGATTCAAAGAGAGGGGTGGCAGAGGCCGAGCGACGGCTGAGATGGATGAGCTGGGATGATGCGTTTAGGATGGACTGCAGGAGGGAGAGGCAGAGGAGAGAAGAAGGCCAGTCAGTAGATTACCGCAGTAGTCTAATTGGGAAATTAGCGGGGAAAAGGCTGGAGTCACTCTGAGGCTGCATACTTGGACTGGGGGAAGGATAGTGATACCATCAACAGTTAATGAAATGTCAGAGATCGAAGCAGAGTTAGAGGGGGGAATTAGAAGGAGTTTAGTCTTAGACATATTGATCTTCAGGTGGTGAGAGGCCAGCCAGGAAGATATTCCAGACCTGCCCTGAGAGAGAAGAGAAGGAGAGAGATTGGGAGTGGAGAGGTAGATCTGGGTGCAGGGGCGGACTGACAACTAATGGGGCCCCCGGGCAATAGGAGGTCATGGGGCCCCCTTGTTCTGCACCCACAGGAGGCCACACCCATAAAACCCCCACCCCCTACAACGCAACACCCTCATGTACATTATTGTGCTTAAGAATTTATTTCTGAACTCCTTTAAATAATCTTTTTGAAAATCCACTTGGACCCAGCAGCAAAATGTGCCCCCTCCATACTTGCAGATGGCCATCGCACTGCTGCAGCAGCCAGCCATCACCCACTCATTGCAGCTAAGGCTGCGCTGGCGGAACAGAAAGTCCCTGTGGAAAATGTCATGCATATATATATTGCCCCAGCTCACATGGATATATTTGCCCCAGCTCACATGGATATATATATTTGCCCCAGCTCACATGGATATATATTGCCCCAGCTCACATGGGTATATTTGCCTAGGCTTGTGCACCAATTGTTTTTTTCGGTTCGATTCGGTTCGATTTGTTCGGATGTTTAAACTTTTCGATTCGGCTCGTTTCGACCGATTTCTGTTTCGATTCGGTTCGGTTCGGCTCGTTTTTCGTGTACATTTTTTTTTCAGAATATCGACCATTTTTCGTATTTTCGGGTCACTTTGCTCGTTTTTTGTATCGACTTTTCGGAAATTTCGGAAATTTTCGTTTTTTCGGAACGTCTGTTCTCCTCGTTTCAAAGTGTCTACGATAATTCTGGCGATTCTATCGTGTTTTTTTTTATTAAATAAAGATCCTTTTTTTCTTATGAATAATTGAATATACATTTCACAACTTTATTTAATCATATTAAAATGGTATGAAAGCCAAGGAACAAAAAAAATGAACAAAACGATTTAAAAAACGCTAAACTGACCCGAATGCCACAAGAAACAAGTGATACGCATTTACAAATACAAAATTTACAGAATCAGCGATATAACCGATAATAGTTAAATATACGATGTCCAGAATTACCGAAATGGAACCGAAATCACGAATGGAACTGAAATCATGAATAGAGCAAAAATAAATTTCGATTTGACACATTTCAAGTCCATTCGAAAAATCCGAAAATTTTTCGTTTCGGCTCGGAAAACTTTTCGGATCTATCGGTTTTCGGGTCCGACCCGATTCGGAAATTCGGCTGAATCCGAAAACAAGAAAAGCACAGCGAAATTCCGAAACCCGAAACACGCACATCCCTATATTTGCCCACCAGCTCACAATGAATATATATTGCCCCAGCTCACATGGGTATATTTGCCCCAGCTCACATGGGTATATTTGCCCCCAGCTCACATGGGTATATTTGCCCCCCAGTTCACATGGTTATATTTTCCCCCAGCTCTCATGGGTATATTTTCCCCCAGCTCACATGGGTATATTTGCCCCCCAGCTCTCATTGGTATATTTGCCCCAGCTCACATTGGTATATTTGCCCACCAGCTCTCATGGGTATATTTGCCCCCAGCTCTCATGGGTATATTTGCCCCCCAGCTCACATGGGTATATTTGCTCCCAGCTTTCATGAGTATATTTGCCCCAGCTCACATTGGTATATTTGCACCAGCACTCTTTTGCCCCAGCACTCATGGGTATATTTGCCCCCAGCACTCATGGGTATATTTGCCCCCCCAGCCATAATTATATTTGCCCCCAGCTCTCATGGGTATATTTGCCCCCAGCACTCATAGGTATATTTGACCCAGCACTCATGGGTATATTTGCCCCCCAGCACTCATGGGTATATTTGCCCCCCAGCTCTCATGGGTATATTTGCCCCCCAGCTCACATGGGTATATTTGCCCCAGCTCTCATGAGTATATTTGCCCCAGCTCACATTGGTATATTTGCCCCAGCACTCTTTTGCCCCCAGCACTCATGGGTATATTTCCCCCCCCAGCCATGAGTATATTTGCCCCCAGCTCTCATGGGTATATTTGCCCCCAGCTCTCATGGGTTTATTTGCCCCCCAGCACTCAAGGGTATATTTCCCCCAGCACTCATGGGTATATTTGCCCCCCAGCACTCATTGGTATATTTGCCCCCAGCACTGATGGGTATATTTGCCCCCAGCACTCATGGGTATATTTGCCTCCCAGCTCTCATGGGTATATTTGCCCCCAGCTCTCATGGGTATATTTGCCCCCCAGCACTCATGGGTATATTTGCCCTCCAGCACTCATGGGTACATTTGCCCCCAGCTCTCAGGGTATATTTTCCCCCAGCTCTCACCTTTGCTGGCCCGGTTTGGGCAGACACAGTGGGCCCCCGCCGGTTTACCTCCGATGATGATTGCAATTAACAGGCAGCCAGCGGCGCACTCTGAAAATGCTGCAGTGGCGCCTGCAGCATGCCTGCATCCCAGTCTAAAACTGTAGCAGGCACCTTGCACTGACGCCGCCCCTCACGTGACAAGTCACGTGAGGGGGTGGCGCAGGCGCCACCACAGCATTTTCAGAGTGCACCGCTGGCTGCCTGTTAATTGCAATTATCATAGGGAAACCGGCGGCGGGCCCACTGTGTCTGCCTAAACCGGGCGGGCTCCTACCGACCCGCGGGCCCTCAGGCAGTGCCCGAGTACCCGATGGATCAGTCCACCCCTGTCTGGGTGTCATCTGCATATACAGTCAGGTCCAGAAATATTGGGACGTCGACACAATTCTAACATCTTTGGCTCTATACACCACCACAATGGAGTTGGAATGAAACAAACACAATGTGTTTTAACTGCAGACTCAGCTTTAATTTGAGGGTATGTACATCCAACTCAGGTGAATGGTGTAGGACTTACAGCAGTTTGCAGATGTGCCTCCCACTTGTTAAGAGACCAAAAGTAATGGGACAATTGACTTCTCAGCTGTTCCATGGCCTCGTGTGTGATATTCCCTCATTACCCCAATTACAATGTGCAGATAAAAGGCCCAGAGTTCATTTCAAGTGTGCTATTTGCATTTGGAATCTGTTGTTGTCAACTCTCAGGATGAGATCCAAAGAGCCTTCACTATCAGTGAAGCAAGCCATCATTAGGTTGAAGAAACAAAACAAACCAATCAGAGAGATAGCAACAACATTAGACGTGGCCAAAACAACTGTTTGGAACATTCTCAAAAAGAAGGAATGCATCGGTGAGCTCAGTAACACCAAAAGACCCGGGAGACCACGGAAAACAACTGTGGTGGATGAATGAAGAATTCTTTCCCTGGTGAAGAAAACACCCTTCACAACAGTTGGCCAGATCAAGAACACTCTCCAGGTGGTAGGTGTATGTGTGTCAAAGTCAACAATCAAGAGAAGACTTCACCAAAGTAAATACAGAGAGTTCACCACAAGATGTAAACCATTGGTGAGCCTCAAAAACAGGAAGGCCAGATTAGAGTTTGCCAAACAACACCTAACAAAGCCTTCACAGTTCTGGAACAAGATCCTATGGAGAGATGAGACCAAGATCAACTTGTACCAGAGTGATGGGAAGAGAAGAGTATGGAGAAGGAAAGGAACTGCTCATGATCCTAAGCATAACACCTCATCAGTGAAGCATGGTGGTGGTAGTGTCATGGCGTGGGCATGTATGGCTGCCAATGGAACTGGTTCTCTTGTATTTATTGATGATGTGACTGCTGACAAAAGCAGCAGGATGAATTCTGAAGTGTTTCGGGCAATATTATCTGCTCGCATTCAGCCAAATGCTGCAGAACTCATTGGACGGCGCTTCACAGTGCAGATGGACAATGACTCAAAGCATACTGCAAAAGCAACCAAAGAGTTTTTGAAGGGACAGAAGTGGAATCTTATGTAATGCTAAAGTCAGTCACAGGTCCTGAATCCCATTGAGCATGCATTTCAATTGCTGAAGACAAAACTGAAGGGAAAATGCCCCAAGAACAAGCAGGAACTGAAGACCGTTGCAGTAGAGGCCTGGCAGAGCATCACCAGGGATGAAACCCAGCGTCTGGTGATGTCTATGCGTTCCAGACTTCAGGCTGTGATTGACTGCAAAGGATTTGCAACCAAGTATTAAGAAGGGAAAGTTTGATTTATGATTATTATTCTGTCCCATTACTTTTGGTCCCTTAACAAGTGGGAGGCACATCTGCAAACTGCTGTAAGTCCTACACCGTTCACATGAGTTGGATGTACATACCCTCGAATTAAAGCTGACAGTCTGCAGTTAAAGCACATTGTGTTTGTTTCATTCCAACTCCATTGTGGTGGTATATATAGCCAAAGATGGTAGAATTGTGTCGATGTCTCAATATTTCTGGACCTGACTGTAGGTGATATTTAAAGCCATAGCTGGTGATGAGTTTACCCAGCGAGGAGATATAATTGTCTTTTAGGGTTGGAAGAAAGGGAGGATATAAGAGAGGAGATGAATGAGAATACAAAATAACATCAGAAAACAGTAATCCCAGAGCCATAATCGATCAACACTTTGATAATATCATAATGCTAGTCATTACGATGAAGCAAAGTATGTAAGTGTTTGTATATTTTGGTGAGAAAGACTGTAAAAAAGCAACTCAATCTTAGTCTTCTGCACTATATTTACATGTGAATTTCAGTTAAAGCATGTGTATTATTTTTTCTCCTATTTTTGGTATTCCAAATGTTATTGTGAGGAATAGGTACTTAATATCTGATGTACTGCAAAGTGGTTTGACATGTAAGAATGTGTGAGAACCAAGGGTACTGTGTATAGAATAATGGGTAGGATAGGAGCACTATTTATATAAAAGCTTTTACAAGGATTAAGTATTCCATTATGGTAAAACTAGAAGACTGGCAGGATGTGGGACAATCTATTTGTTCCAAATACAGCACAGCTCATTAAATATATTGGACTCTATTCCATAGCTGGTGCTAATGTAGCGTCTTGATATGGAATCGTTAGCGCTAGGATAAGTGAGTTTAACGTCTAGCATTGATATTCCAATCCTGATGCTACACTCTTTGCAGCTTGTGTGAGCTTTCTGTACTTAAATGTTTCCTACACCTAATATGGGGAGCGAAATATTTTTTTTTAGCTTTCGACAAGTAAGGTATTACAAAGTGCAGGTGCAAAATACCGTTGGGGTGCGCAAGGCAAAATTGTAGAAAGTCTTAAAACCTGGTGTTAAATGATTCTGCAAAAGCAAAATCATTAAGCAATCGCTAACCCCCCCCCCCCATTAATCCCATACTCACCTCCCATCCTGCGGCAAGAAGAGTGGCCTGCTCCGCCACTTCTTCTGGCCGGGAGTAGAGTGAGACTGGGAACAAATAGTTCCCAGTCTCCCTCCGCGATCACTCCACCATGATCTCGCGAGAGCACAACCCTCCATGGAGTCCTATGGACTCTAGGAGATGATCACTGGGGTTAGAGCTGAGATCCAAGGCGAGGTGCTCAGCTAGTGTACCCATGTTAGTGTGATCTATGGAATAGTGCCCGTAGTGGTTTCATACATACGTTGTCTCATTTCGGATACTTGCTCTATAGTATACATACCATGATCAAAGTAGCTTTACAGAAAAATTACAGCAGTGTCAGTCACACCAGCTGAAAAAAACCAACAAAAATCAGATACTCACCTCTCAACCCGCGGCGAGAATGGCGGCTTGACCCACTTCTTCTGGCCACAGGGAGTAGAGGGAAAAAAGTTCACCAGTCTCCTTTCACGATCACTCTGCCGACCTGTGGCATCCCATGAGAGGTAAGATCCCGCAGGTCATGTGACCAGCAGTAGAAGCCTCAATGGAGCCCTATGGACTCCAGGGAGGGGATGCTCAAGCATCCTGAGGCTTAGCGCTACATGATGGGGTAGGCTGCTGGATTCGCACCTGCCCCATAATATCACGCTAAAATGGGACACTAAGGAGAAACCTGCAGGTCCAGGTTTTCCTCCTTAGCGTCCCCGCTTTAGCGAGAGCATTGTAATATAAATATATATATACACTATATTGCCAAAAGTATTCGCTCACCTGCCTTGACTCGCATATGAATTTAAGTGATCCATAGGGTTCAATATGATGTCGGTCAACCCTTCGCAGCTATAACAGCTTCAACTCTTCTGGGAAGGCTGTCCACAAGGTTTAGGAGTGTGTTTATGGGAATTTTTGACCATTCTTCCAGAAGCGCATTTGTGAGGTCACACACTGATAATGGAGGAGAAGGCCTGGCTCTCAGTCTCAACTCTAATTCATCCCAAAGGTGTTCTATCGGGTTGAGGTCAGGACTCTGTGCAGGCCAGTCAAGTTCATCCACAACAGACTCTGTCATCCATGTCTTTATGGACCTTGCTTTGTGCAATGGTGCACAGTCATGTTGGAAGAGGAAGGGGCCAGCTCCAAACTGTTCCCACAAAGTTGGGAGCATGGAATTGTCCAAAATGTCTTGGTATGCTGAAGCATTCAGAGTTCCTTTCACTGGAACTAAGGGGCCAAGCCCAGCTCCTGAAAAACAACCCCACACCATAATCCCCCCTCCACCAAACTTTACACTTGGCACAATGCAGTCAGACAAGTACCGTTCTCCTGGCAACCGCCAAACCCAGACTCGTCCATCAGATTGCCAGATGAAGAAACGCGATTCATCACTCCAGAGAACGCATCTCCACTGCTCTAGAGACCAGTGGCGGCGTGCTTTACACCACTGCATTTGACGCTTTGCGCTGCAGTTGGTGATGTATGGCTTGGATGCAGCTGCTCGGCCATGGAAACCCATTCCATGAAGCTCTCTGCGCACTGTTTCTGAGCTAATCTGAAGGTCACATGAAGTTTGGAGGTCTGTAGCGATTGACTCTGCATAAAGTTGGCGACCTCTTCGCACTATGCGCCTCAGCATCTGCTGACCCCGCTCCGTCAGTTTACGTGGCCTGCCACTTCGTGGGTGAGTTGCTGTTGTTCCCAAACACTTCCACTTTCTTATAATACAGCTGACAGTTGACTGTGGAATATTTGGGAGCGAGGAAATTTCATGACTGGATTTGTTGCACAGGTGGCATCCTATCACAGTTTCACGCTGGAATTCACTGAGCTCCTGAGAGCGACCCATTCTTTCACAAATGTTTGTAAAAACAGTCTGCATGCCTAGGTGCTTGATTTTATATACCTGTGGCCATGGAAGTGATTGGAACAACAGATTCTGATTATTTGGATGAGTGAGCGAATACTTTTGGCAATATAGTGTATATTTTAAAGTATTTTACCAGGAAGGATACATTGAGATTTCTCTCGTTTTCAAGTATGTCCTGGATGGCGAGTATGTACCGTTAGGTGTCATGCGCAAGGACACTTACTGGAGAGGTGCTCTTGCCGGGATTCAAACCTGTCATAGAGCAGTGACCCTAATTGTTTTATTAAGCATAGATAAGTTTAAGTGGCATCATAAAAAGACTAAAAATAAATATTTCCTCTTCGATTGTCCCCCAAAACTAAATCTGAGGGTGCAAGCAACATGCAGGGTAAAAAATGACAAGCTCAGAGTCGTGTCTATAAATGCTCGCAGTTTAGTCAATAAAATCAATGAACTGGAGGCAATGATGGCAGCTGAAAAAGTAGATTTAGTGGCGGTTACTGAGACATGGTTCAGTGACAAAAATAACTGGGACATAACAATACCGGGGTACTCTTTATATAGAAAAGACAGAGAAGGTAGGAAAGGAGGAGGAGTGGCCATGTATGTGAAAAACAACATAAAAATGAAACAAATAAAAGTGAGCGAGGTGAACATAGAGTCAGTTTGGGTTACACTAACATTTGGCAATCATACAGTAGCTCGTGTAAGTGTGATCTATAGACCCCCTGGACAAGTAGAAGAGCTAGATAATCTGCTGTTTGAGGAAATAGCCAAAATGGCAATGAAGGGGGAAGTTATTATCATGGGGGACTTTAATCTTCCTGATGTGAACTGGAAAACCAAAATAGCTGGGTGCACCAGGAGTACAAATATTCTAAACTCCCTACTGGGATTATCTCTAACACAAGTAGTTGAGGAGCCGACCCGTAAAGAGGCCATATTGGATTTAATACTCACAAATGGAGGTTTGGTATCAGACGTTGTTGTAGGTGAAAATTTGGGATCTAGTGATCACCAGTCAGTGTGGTTTAATATAAGAACAGGGATGGAGCCGCACCACACAAAAACAAAAGTTTTAGACTTTTAAAAAATAGATTTTTCTAAAATGAGATTTTGTGTGAATGAGTCATTATCAGACTGGAGGAGTTTAGAGGGAGTCCAGGAGAAATGGGATTATTTAAAGGAGGCATTATTGAAGGCCACAGGCAATTGCATTCGGCTTGTTAGCAAAAACAAAAAAGGGAAGAAATCACTGTGGTACTCTGCAGAAGTGGCCAAAATAGTGAAGAACAAAAAGATAGCATTCAATAATTATAAAAAAAACTCAGAGTGAAGAAGATAGGCAAACCTATAAGATTAGGCAGAAAGAGGCAAATCTATTTATAAGAGCTTCCAAAGCACACGCATAAGAGAAAATAGCTCAATCAGTAAAAAAGGGGGACAAAACATTTTTTAGATACATAAACGAGAAAATAAAAATAAAACAAGGATTAGTTAGATTAAAAACAAAGGAAGGAAGGTATGTAGAAGACGATAAAAGTCTCGCTGACTGCCTCAATGAATATTTTTGTTCAGTCTTTGCAGAAGAAAAGGAAGGAAAGGGACCTCAGTTAGGAGGAAACACTAACATAGAAGGCTTATCATTAATTGCAATCTTTGAGTTTGGATTCCAATATTGTTGAATGGATTAGGCAGTGGCTGAGTGACAGGCAACAGAGGGCTGTGGTAAATGGAGTTTATTCGGCGCAAGGTCTTGTTACCAGTGGGGTACCTCAGGGGTCAGTACTTGGACCCATTCTCTTTAATATTTTTATTAGTGATATTGCAGAAGGTATTAATGGTAAAGTATGTATTTTTGCTGATGACACAAAGATTTGCAACAGGGTTGACGTTCCTGGAGGGATCAGCCAAATGACAAATGATTTAGGTAAACTAAAAAAATGGTCGGAGCTGTGGCAATTGAGTTTTAATGTGGATAAGTGCAAGATAATGCACCTGGGACGTAAAAACCCGAGGGCTGAATATAGAATATTTGATACAGTCCTAACCTCAACATCTGAGGAAAGGGATTTAGGGGTTATTATTTCAGAGGATCTAAGGGTAAGTAGTCAATGTAATAGAGCAGCAGGAAATGCTGGCAGAATGCTTGGTTGTGTAGTGAGAGGTATTAGCAGTAGGAAAAGGGAAGTGCTCATGCCACTGTACAGAGCACTGGTGAGACCTCACTTGGAGTACTGTGTGCAGTACTGGAGACCATATCTCCAGAAGGATATAGACATCTTAGAGAGAGTTCTGAGAAGGATTACTAAAATGGTGTACGGCTTGAAGGAGAAAAGTTACCAGGAAAGGCTTAATGATCTGAACATGTACAGCTTGGAAAAAAGACGAGACAGAGGAGATATGATAGAAACATTTAAATACGTAAAGGGAATCCACAAGGTAGAGGAAGGGAGTATATTTAAAAGGAAACAAAGTAGCAAAACAAGAGGACATAGTCTTAGATTAGAGGGACAAAGGTTTAAAAGTAACATCAGGAAGCATTATTTTACTGAGAGGGTGGTGGATACATGGAACAGTCTTCCAGTAGAAGTGGTAGAGGCCAAAACAGTAATTGAATTTAAGCAGGCATGGGATAGGCATAAGGCTATCCTAAACAAAAGATAAATCCAGGTAAAGTATCCATGTAATTGGGCAGACTAGATGGGCCGAAAGATTCTTATCTGCCGACATTTTCTATGTTTCTAATCGCGGCGGGCTTCTTCTAGCACCCAAGCAGCTTTGTATGGTTCTTTTGTTACCCTGTCTATTTCTACCCAATACTTCAGGCAAAAAAAGGCTAAATATAGCAGGTTCATTTGTACTTGGTGTTTTTAATCAGATTTTGATTCCATCGTCATTATGTCAGTACTAGAGACAAGGATCTCGAAACTCTTTCAACATCTTGGAGATTATTGCAATAGGGTTTAGAACCCCACATTATTCAGCCCTATTTCCACACTCTAGCATTTGCAAACCAAATGTATTTTAGTTCTATGACCATTTTGCGCTTTATAATTGAATGACTACATTTTTCATTACGCGGCATTATAAGAAGGCATCGGCTTCAAAAGTACTTAACAGCCAGATATCTTCATTTTCCAATAATGTAATTTAAGTTCTATATTCCACCATGTCATTGTTTACACCCTTGACAATAATCAGGATAAGGTCAAATGAAGTAAAAAAAAATATTCAATCAACTTGTTACGCACATATACTTTACGTACCCTATAGAGTCACATTTAATACATACCAGACCAGGTTTTTTTTAGCTAAAGTAAAGAGGTCAAGACACTCATATATCTTTAACTGAACCAATACTGTAAAATAGAAAGAATATAAAGCTGCGACAAAATGCTGACAGCATCTTTTGCCCAATTATTTATTTTTATTTTTGGTGATTTTACTCAGCTTTTGTCCCTTGGCACAAACTACTCTTCCTCTTCAGCTCACGGGCTTCTGAATCTGTAAGTCCTTGTAGCTTTGCTATGAAATTTGCATGGCTACACAAATTGTGTAGCATAGGATCTGGAAATTGCACATCGATTGGTACTTGCGCACTCTACATGCGCAAGTTCCATAATGGGTAGAGTAATGGACCTGCACATGAATGCACAGTACCGATCCATAGAATGCCTCCCTGAGAACGCTCACGATTGTGAGTGGCCTCAGATACGTGCTGACATCACTGGTGACCAGTAGCAAGGAAATTCAAAATCCAAGCTGCTGGTGACGCTGGTTGGGTGGAGGAAACTCCTCCACTTCACCCAGCCTTTTAATGAGAACGCGGTTGCAGGGGGGAGGGGGAAATCTACACATCTTGGCCAAGTTAAAAAGCAAAAGTGGTCAGGATGAGTAGATTGTCTCTTTAACTCATCTACATAATCATGGTGAGCTGAGTACCACCCCGCCAGCTTTCCAAAGCAATCTGAAATTGCAAAAAGAGCTTGACATAATTGCAGAAAGTTGAGGGGCTGAAACGTTGTTGTTGTTTGCTTTGACTCCATAAATTAAAAAAAACCTTCAAGTTCAAACAAGTACCTGCTCATTCCATTTTTTTAGCATTCCAAGCAGGGTGCATTTCTACAGAATTTCCATTGTGCTGGTTATCCTTCAATGGATATGATCCACTTTGCACAGGATATGCAGAGCTAGTCGCCCAATGCCTCGCAATGTACAGTTGTGTTCAAAATTATTCAACCCCCAATGCTGTAAAGGGTTTTAGGGAATTTAGTGTACATTTGTAATTGTATTCAGAATGAAATCCTACAAGGACTTTTTAAAGAACCATATGCAACTAAAATGACATCAATTGGTTTTGTAATACAGTAGTAAATGTTTCTTTTGTGAATTCTTCATTGACACAATTATTCAACCCCTTAAAGACTACCACTCTGAAGAACAGAGGTTCATTCAAGTGTTTTCAATCAGGTACTGAAAACACCTGTGGATGTCACGGAGCAGCAATAAAGCATAATAAGCACCAATTAGGCAGCTTTAAAATGACTGTGATACTCAGCTCCTTCTAGACATTTACTGGTTTGGTTACAAACATGGTGAAGTCAAGATAATGGTCCAGGAAGACAAGAGAAGAGGTGATTACTCTTCACAGGAAGGGCAATGGCTATAAGAAAATTGCAAAGATGTTAAACATACCAAGAGAGACATAGGAAGCATCATTCGCAAATTCAAGGCAAAGGGCACTGTTGAAACGCTACCTGGTCGTGGCAGAAAGAAGATGCTGACTTCGACTGCTGTGCGCTACCTGAAGCGTAGAGTGGAGAAAAGTCCCCGTGTGACTGCTGAGGAACTGAGAAAAGATTTGTCAGATGTAGGTACTGAAGTTTCAGCTCAGACAATACGGCGCACACTGCGTAATGAAGGCCTCCATGCCAGAACTCCCAGGCGCACCCCCTTGCTGTTTCCAAAGAATAAGAAGAGTCGACTGCAGTATGCCAAAAGTCATGTGGACAAACCACAGAAGTTTTGGGATAATGTTCTGTGGACTGATGAAACAAAATTAGAACTGTTTGGGCCCATGGATCAACGCTATGTTTGGAGGAGGAAGAACAAGGCCTATGAAGAAAAGAACACCTTTCCTACTGTGAAGCATGGCGGGGGGTCAATCATGCTTTGGGGCTGTTTTGCTTCTGCAGGTACAGGGAAGCTTCAGCGTGTGCAAGGTACCATGAATTCTCTTCAGTACCAGGAGATATTGGATGACAATGTGATGCAGTCCGTCACAAACCTGAGGCTTGGGAGACGATGGACCTTTCAACAGGACAATGATCCCAAGCATACCTCCAAGTCCACTAGAGCATGGTTGCAGATTAAAGGCTGGAACATTTTGGAGTGGCCATCGCAGTCACCAGACTTAAATCCGATTGAGAACCTCTGGTGGGACTTAAAGAAAGCAGTTGCAGTGCGCAAGCCTAAGAATGTGACTGAACTGGAGGCTTTTGCCCATGACGAATGGGCGAAGATACCTGTAGATCGCTGCAAGACACTTGTGTCAAGCTATGCTTCACGTTTAAAAGCTGTTAGTACAACATCCTTTTACAGTTATAAGTACTAAGATTGAATGTCACTTGGGGGTTGAATAAAACTGATAATGATGTGAGCACAGAAAAGACATTTGTGGTTATTTCATTATAAATGTTATGTTATATTTGTCTGACCTACACGTGCCTCTTTGATTTAATTGTAAGCAAGATGACTGAATGATCAAAATCAATGTCAAACTGGCCAAAACACTCAATTTCAGTGGGGGTTGAATAATTTTGAACACAACTGTATTTGGATGAATGCTCAACATAGAAACAACATCTGTTTCACGCTGAATCATACACTGTCCAGAAGAGAGACTCCAGTCCTGAAGAAAGGTGGGTTTTTAACCCATAATATTAACTCCTTGGGTCCCTCCCTGTTTCATTATGCCCACAAAGATTTAAGGGGTTATTCAGAAACCAATGTGGGTGACATTTCGATGCTCTCTTGTTCCCTGACCCTGTAAATTCCCTGACCCTGCAGTGAATTCTACATTCACTGCAGGACCCTCGAAGTGCAGGAAAAAGCCGCCACAAAACCACCGATTGAGAAAGAAAAACACTGCAAAACTGCTGAAATTATCGGGAGGTCTGGCAGATTATCTAATCGAATCAGATAAGCCACCAGGAACGCTCCAAAATTATCGGATCCAATAATTTCAGCGGTTTTGCTGCTTTTTGTAAAAATTTGCATAAATTATCGGATCCAATCCAATTCGATAAATTCAGATCCGATCCAATAAGTCGCTACAAACCCACCGATCCCCCCAGCGACGACCAGCTGCTGGAAAAAGCTGACAAGCCGACGAACGGGGTAAAAAAAATGAATAGATTGAAAGTGTTGAAATTTAAACGCTGTTTGCAGAAAAACTACTGGACGAAAATTACTGGAATTAACATATAAAGGTCCTATGAACAATAATAAAAATATCTGTTACAGAAAAAAGAAAAACTGCTATTTTAGAAAAATCGGGAAAAAAAAGTTTTACGAAAAAATGTTGAAAAATTTAAGAGCGCTCAAATCCAGAAAAATACCAAAAAAATCTTAAAAAAATAAATAAAGAGACTTTTTGCTCAGGGCATCAGAACACCAGAACATTTCTCTGACATTTCTCTGCTGTTTCATGTTCGCTAAATAGGTTAATCATTGCTTCTCTATTGGGGATTACATTGCCGTCAAACAGGCACCATATTGAGCGAACTGTCTGCTTTCGGAATAGTCGAATGGCCACGAAATTGCACCTTACAGGGAAATTCACTGTTCGGTGCCATTTCGGGACCAGATCTCCCCTCTCTGAATAATCCTGTTAATCTTACGTCTTCAGTAGACCATGAAATCATTTTCCTTCTGTTTCACAGTAGGGGGTCTCTCCTGCTTAGCTCCCTGGTCATCAGTAGAGGAGAGTGACTGAGAAGGTCTAACAGAGAAAAAGCATAGCTGGATCCAAGCTGAAGGTTGTATTCAGTTAACCACTTCGATGCTGAGGACGCGCTCAGCGCGTCCTCAGCATTCCCGCTGGTATGCGGAGGACGCGCTGAGCGCGTCCTCCCATTGGGGTCAGCGTTCGGCCGGGTTCCGGCCGATCGCTGGCCCCCCCGGTGCGGGCTGACATCCTCGATGTCAGCCCGGCATCCGGGACCACAGCCGCCGGAATTAGGTGTCATCGCGGCAGCGCGATGACACCTAATTCAGGCGCCCCCCCGCATGTGCGGAGGAGGCGCCTGAAAGGGAGGGGGGGAGGTCCTTCGGACCTCTCTCCCTCCCGATCGGCGGTGTTGCGGGGGTTAACCCAGGCACCATTTGGAAGGGCACAGCCTGCCCTTCCAAATGGTGCCTGGCATTAACCCCTGGGGAGCTGGATCGCGAATCGGCGCTGAAAAGCGCCGGTTCGTGATCCTTTCCCGGAGCTGGCCGACATCTTGGATGTCGGCCAAGCCTCCGGGAACTCCCCCTGAGGACTGGCGTCATCGTGCATAGCACGATGACGCCAGTCCTAGAGTTAACCCCTAACTGCCACCAACGGTGGAGATAGGGAGTTCCAATGAACTCCCTATCTCCCGATCCGTGGCAGCTACGGGTTAAAGTTTGATATGGTTGGATCGGCCAGAGCATGGCCGTTCCAACGATACCAAACTCGAATGTGAAAAAAGTTTTTTTAAAAAAATAAAAATTAAAAATAAAAATATATTTAAAAAAAATTATAAAAAAAAATAAACATTTTTTTTCTTTTTTTTGGTTCGTTAATGCAGCAATATTGTTCCCATTTCAATTATAATGTGAACAATGATGCTGCACTAACGATTTTTGTATGCGGTGCGTTTGTTAAAAATCGCGTAATTTTCCCCAAAAAAAAATGTAACGAGACCCCATCTCTAATTTTTTTAACAAGCGCACCCCATACAGAATATAACCGCAATTGCTCGCATGTTAAAATGTGAAAAAAAACACTTTACACGTTGTAAAGCGCGTCCTCCCATTGGGGTCAGCGTTCGGCCGGGTTCCGGCCGATCGCTGGCCCCCCCGGTGCGGGCTGACATCCTCGATGTCAGCCCGGCATCCGGGACCACAGCCGCCGGAATTAGGTGGCATCGCGGCAGCGCGATGACACCTAATTCAGGCGCCCCCCCGCATGTGCGGAGGAGGCGCCTGAAAGGGAGGGGGGGAGGTCCTTCGGACTTCTCTCCCTCCCGATCGGCGGCTCTGCGGGGGTTAACCCAGGCATCATTTGGAAGGGCACAGCCGGCCCTTCCAAATGATGCCTGGCATTAACCCCTGGGGAGCTGGATCGCGAATCGGCGCTGAAAAGCGCCGGTTCGCGATCCTTTCCCGGAGCTGGCCGACATCTTGGATGTCGGCCAAGCCTCTGGGAACTCCCCCTGAGGACTGGCGTCATCGTGCGTAGCACGATGACGCCAGTCCTGGACTTAACCCTTAACTGCCACCAACGGTGGAGATAGGGAGTTGCAATGAACTCCCTATCTCCCGATCCGTGGCAGTTAGGGGTTAAATTTTGGTATGGTTGGATCGGCCAGAGCATGGCCGTTCCAACGATATCAAACATGAAAGTGAAAAATGTTGTAAAAAAAAAAAAATTAAAAATAAAAATTAAAAAAAATTAAAAAACAAAATTATAAAAAAAAAATAAACACTTTTTTTTTATTTTTTTTGGTTTGTTAATGCAGCAATATTGTTCCCATTTCAATTATAATGTGAACAATGATGCTGCACTAACGATTTTTGTATGCGGTGCGTTTGTTAAAAATAGTGTAATTTTCCCCAAAACAAAAAGGAACGAGACCCCATCTCTAATTTTATTAACAAGCACACCCCATACAAAATATAACCGCAATTGCTCGCATGTTAAAATGTGAAAAAAAACACTTTACACATTGTAAATTATTGAAAATACATATTTTATTGCATTTTTTGTTATAATATACAGACATGACATAACGTATACATATAATAATGACATATTATGAATCTACCGAGTCTGACGGAAAGAACGATATATAATATGTCTGGGTCATATACTAAAATAAGCCTTCAAAACACGTTTAAACATGATGAGCAAAACCGGTAAAAATGACCTCAGTACAGGGGCGGGAAAAGCCTCAGCAGCGAAAGGGTTAAAAAGATAACACATTTTGGCCCCTATTCCCTAGTTCGCGCTAACATGGGGATGCTAACGGGCAAAATCTGTGCCTGCAGATCTCCCTGTAGCTTCTTCAAGTTACTGCGATATTCCTTGGCAGGCGCTACCTCAGCACTTTGCCCTGGAACGCTGCGCTAACCGTTGGGATACTCGCTTCCGCACCGCCGCAAGTATCACCTCCTGGACTCCACATAGGGTTGCGCATCCGGGTTGTGAGCCCTGTCCAAACTTGCTCTCACTAGATCACGCAGCGCTGCGGCATGATCACGGGTGGAGACTGGGAACTATTTGTATCTAGTCTCACTCTGCTCCCAGCAACAAGAAGGGTGGATTGGGCCACCATCCTCGCAGTGGGATTAGAGGTGAGTATCAGATTTATTGGGGGGGTTAGGGGTGCTACATGATTCTGCAAATGCAGAATCATGTAGCGCCAGCTTTTAGACGGTACTAACTTTTGGCTCTCTGCATCCCAACAGTAATTAGCACTAGAACTTTGTAATACCTTACTTATCAAAACGCAAATGTATGTTTGCACTCTCCATGTTAAGTATAGGCTGCGCAAAGTACAGCAAGCTCACAGAAGCTCACCCAACAAACAATGCGCTAATAGATTACTGAGGAGGGGAGCATTAGGAATGAAATATGGGTGGCATGCGTTAAACACACTTATCCCGGCTATAATGCTTACATATCGAGGTGCTAACGCAGGGGCTGACTGGCAGACATGTACTGGCCATTGGGACTACAGGGAGATTCCCGGTGGGCCAATGGCTCAGTGGGCTGGTGTGAATGCTGGTTCACCGCTTCCTCACTGTCTGTAAAACAAACGCAGTCTCATATTGTGGCCATCGTGCTGGTGAGACGCCTCACCTTAAGACATGGCATGCGCTCAACTTCAGTCACTGCATTGCTTTACTCAATCGCTCTACAGCAGCTCCAGTTTCTTCGGAGATATTGGTTGAATTGGTGCAATTCCACTTTGTCCATTTTTTTGTTGTTGATATTTTATCTCAATATTCTTTCACTGTAAATATACTCAAGGTTTATTTGCCAAAATATGATATCATCTACAGCTCGGAGAAAACTTTAAAGAATTAAACTGAAATCATATTTAGCTGGCTTTTTTGTGCGGGTTTGCATAATTAAAGTGGTCCGGTCTGGATGAAGTCCAGGGCCAATTTTTTGTCCCAGTCCAGCCCTGATGACTGGCAACTACTGACCCAGGGGGCAAGTACAATGCATAGGCCCATGGTGCAGCAACCTGGCCACCCCATTTATTTTAAATAAAAAAAAAAAGGTTAACAAATTACATAATAAATGGCATTTTAAGACTGTATTAATAAATTATAATTATTATTTCTTTTCAGCAAACATAAATAAGAAAAATCCATCAATACCACCTAAGGCAATGTCCCACCTACCTCAAACTAAAACTGCCGATATCAGAACAATGTTTCCTTTTCCTCAAATTATAACCCCCTATTTCATAGCAATGCCCCCTTTTACCCATAACTACTAACCCCTGAATCAGAACAATACCCCATTCTCATTACACTGATGCCCTTTTAAATCCCAGCACTGCCTACTTCCCCAAAATCAAACCGCACACAAATGTACCTGAGACCAACTTTATTAGTTGACTGATACACACATACACTCGGATACAAACACTCACACTGACACACACATACAATCAGATACAAACACTCACACTGACACACACATACACTCAGATACACTCAGATGCACTTACTGTACATACACTCACAGCTACACATACTGACAGATACAAACAATTATGGATTCATACACACACTAACTCTACCGCTTTCTCTTTTCATGCTCCTTTCCTCTCTCCACTCCTTTCATGTCCCCTTCCTCTTTCCACATTATTTCCTTCTTTCTCCCCCATTTTCCTCTCTTTCTTTCACTCTCCTTGATCCCTCTATTAATTCTTTATTTTTGAGTTGAGTCATAGTTACAGAAAAGTGACAGTCACACAAGAAAGCAAAAAGTCGGCAAAAGACACACCCATGAATACAACAAATGAAAGACCACAAATAAATGACAGCAAAGAAAAACAAAAAAGATTAGGGGGGCACTCAAACAGAGATGGTACAGCAGTACCAGGGAGGTGGCCGAGTCTGCAGGCAATCAGCGGGCAGGGCATCTGTACATTAAAATAAAATAAGAGGAGGAGGGAAAAAGGCAGGGGACTGCCCGGGAAGAAGCGGCATTCCTGGCTTACTCCAGCAACCCTACGGGGAACTGGAGGCCACAGAAGGGGCCACATAGCCAGGTGACCTGGGGCCACAGGAAGAGGTCAGAGCCATGGTACCCCTTCAATGGCTCGGCCAGGGCCACCCAACGTCCCCCACACCAAATAAAAGGAGGGGCAGTCCAGGTGTCTTGACTGTCACATAAGAAGCCAAATCCTGGAGATGTAAAAAGTCCACATAAAGAATGTACAGAATAGAAAGTTTCATCATGGAAGTGAGGGGGGGTTGAGGGAGAGCAAGGGGAAAAAAACTGAAAAACGCACATCTCAGAGTTCCCGTGGAGGGGGAGAGGGAGGGCAGAGAAAAACAAGAAAAACGGGAGCAAGAACGGAAAAAATAGGAAAAATAGAAGGTACTATTCAACCTGCATCCCAGAAGGGCAGTAGTGGAATGAAAGGAAAGGCACCCGCAATGTGAAGTGGGGTGCAGAACACCCACAGGGACACACAGAGGCAAGGAATTAGTAAGCCGAATAGGTAGCAGAGAGCTCCTCCAAGCACTCCAGCCTTTTGGCACCCTGACAGATTTAATCCCGAATGTCCAGGATCCCAACGTACGGACTCCAGGGCACTATCAGGGTCATAAACAGCAGGTGGCAGCTTGTTGGGGCCATCAGGAGAACGAGGAAATACGGTGACCTCCTCAAGAGCCATGGCTGACACAAAAGGAATGACACGCCACCCCAGGAGTAGACCTGCATTGCACCGCACCTGCGTCGCATCTGGCCTCCACTGCTTCTGACAGCTCACAGCCAGACATCACACTTGGATCCCCCGGAAGAAGGCACTGAGAACCCCAAGCGCCCAGGCCACGTCAGCCTTCGTAGAGGGCAGGTCATCAGGATCAGCTGGCAGGGGGTCAGCTCCACGCAGCACTCCAGACATCCACTCCTCCAGAGAACCACCAGACTGGGGAGGAGACAGCTGCGGGCAGCATTCGGAGTCCCCTTCCGGAGCTCCCGTTAAGTCAAAAAGGGGTCGCGGGCCCAACATTACCGTCGGACCTAGCACACCATTGGACGTTCAGGAGGCAGGAGGAAACAGCAGGGGGAGTCATCAGGCAAAGAAATGGCCACCGGGCTAGGCCGCACCAAGGTGGAGGAGGTCAGGACAGGCCAGGGAAAGAACTTCTCGCTGAAACCCCACACGCAGGATCGCAGGTGAGTCTCTGCTACAAGGAAGGGAGGATGAATGGAGAATTCGTCCAGAAAAATCTGTTAAATCATCAGCTTTTTAGTTATATCAATGGAGCTCCTCAAAGTCGCAGCCACTCACCCCGACGTCCAGTTACCCCCCCTTTCTCAGCTTCTCTCCCTCTTCCCCAATTTTTATATCCCCTTTATATTCTTCTTACAGTATACCAAAATGCGTTTCACATAAAAAGCTTCATCAGTTGGTGCAGTAGCATATACAGTAGTAGACTGTATATTTTATTACTAATAAAATTCACCTTATTTTAAGCCTATCCCGGGTCCTGGATACTTATATTCGCCGAGGAGGTGGCTGAGGCTGATAGGTGATCCGGTGCACCTTCTGAAGTCACCGGCTGCCTACAAATCTGGCGTCTGATTGATAAGACACCAGCAAATGTGAGTACGACATTCTTCTCCTTTGTTTGCGCTCCATTTTATTCAAAATTGCTCAAAATGTGAGTCATTTTATATTTTGAGGGACACAGAGGATGGTAACCCTGTAAGGAAACCACACTTCTGAGCCACGGGGTGCAGCAGAAGGAACCACTAACAGAACAAGAAGCGCCAACTCCAGCACATCTTTCTTTTATACTGACTTACAAGGTGGAAAATGGATATACCACCCAGTGGTCTGGAAAGGCAGCTGACTCCACAAATACGAGATTCAGTATGACTTTTATTTTTTATTCTTCCCTGCACTGATTATTAAGACTTTCACAATCATTAAGACTTTTACAACCTGGAGTATACAGGATAAGACTGTAAATGTCACATTACTTTGTTTTATCTCAGATTGTTTTATCCTATTTGCACCATTTTACTTGCATTGTATTTTATTTGGTTGTATTGAGGTTGTTTATTTGCCATCACCACTAGGTGGCGCCAGCGGCACAGATTAACACAATTTTTACATTGGTTCTGGTTATACAGTTTGTAACCTCTGGATTAGGCATTGCGCATGCGTGGGAAGTTTGAGGGGCCCGAGTGTCTGTATGTGTGTGATAGCCACGGCAGCTCTGTGACACGAACGGCTTGTGTATGCGTGTGGTGGTGATACAATGTATCAGAGATCTGCAATTCATGCAAGGTCCATCAGAGCGCCCCCTTGTGCACAGACCAAATATATTCAGGTGTGCGCTTGCTGGCTGTGGAGAATAGAAAATAGCGGTAAATTAACCCTCACCATGTCAAGTAATCCTTGTACTTTTTTTGGTCCTGTATGGTCCTTTTCAAGTGGTGCTACTGATTCATGGATTACTAGCCAACAGTTTATGATGTGCATCAGGCCATGGTAATTCGGATGCTGGTGTAGCAGGTGTACGTGCTGCAAGAGGTTTTTAACTCTTTGGCATGTGCACCAACAATGAGATAAATCTCCCTGTGCTGGGTTGCCCTTCAGTTAAGAAAAATTGTGATGGCCTTAATCAATTAACCACAGTGTGGATGATGGGGATCTTATCCATTATTTGTGTTACTTAGGATTTGCAATGGGCATCCTACCACAGTGGGCTAAGTGAAGCTGCGGTGGGTATAAACTCTGCAAGGGGTTTAAAAGTGCATAGTGTGTTAGATACAAGTCACTCATAACAGAGATCTGGTTTGTCTTTGGAAAGGACAGAAGGTGAAGCCCTCATTGACTAGAGGGCTACGTCTATTTAGAGTGTGTGCGCTGTGCGTTCGCATTGCACAGGGTGCACACTCTTAAAATCCGCCCTACATCTCCATGTAAGGAGACCAGTCGGCCGCGGTGTGTAGCGGTCGGCTGGTCTCATTATAAAGATACAGTGCAGCTGCCGCAATGGTCATTTTATTGGGCTGAAGACCGGCCCAGGGGCATTTGCCTCCCCCCTGGCCCAGTCCACCCCTGCGCTAACATTAACACCAACTATGGAATGTTGTTATTAGGTAAGTCTTTTCAACGATTTAAAGATAATGATGATGTAGTGGGTAGTATATTTACAAATATAATGTATAATAAGACACTACAAGAATATCCAGTTAACTCACCAGATCCAAAGTAATCCTTAAATTACTTGCACAGGTGTGAGTCATTAGATAAACAGAGAAATCTATTATCAGCAGGCATTCTTCAGAGGAAGCTACAAGAGAGTGAAATGCATTGTGGGATGTCTCAATATGAAAACACAGCAGCAGGAAGTGAATTGAGCACAATGCAGGAAATTGTTACAGTTACGAGCACAAACAAATTCGGCAGCGCTGTGCGAGTGCCATCTTGGCTTCTTGGAAAGGACCACAAATAAATTATAAAGAAACCATTCTGAATAAAGAGGATAATGCCAGTGATTTGAATAGCTTTATAAATTTCATACATTGCATGTCTTTTTAAATAGGACTCTTGGAAGCACTGGTGAAAGCGATTATTATTTGATTTTTATTCTGTAAAAAAAAATTCAATTTGTTAACTGAAACATTGATACAATAAACTCTCACTATAAGGCGACCACGAGTATATATTACACAATCTGTTATTTTAGCAGGCAGATTTTGTTTTTAAACCTATCATTCATAGGGATGATGTCACCTCCACCAATTATTTCCTGAACGCAAGATCAAGAATTTCCACAGCAAGCTAAAAAGTCGGGATATGTCTAGACTATATTTAAGATTGTTTGTCAGTACTGCAAACCTCTGAGTTTTTTGTGTAGGTTGTTGTGTACATTGGCTTCAATGATGAATTAGCAAACATGTATACATACATAACTTATATTCACTAAGTTATCAAAAAACGTCTTCAGCTCCACGCACATGCCCAGTTCTGCTACGCAGCTCAGAATTTCCATCATTAAAAATTAATGCATACTCTTCATATTACTAAAAGGAAACAAGTCAATATTTACATCTACTACACCGGTGTTCATTTACCTATATTTTATTTTATATTTTGTATTTCCCCTAAGCCGTCCCACCTTTCCTGTCATTCGCAAATTAAATCAATATGGTTTTGTCTTGAATGTGAGCATTGGGCGCTTGCTGGGCTGTTTTTCGCCCTACTTATGCAAAACATAAAAAGTAGTTATGCCATGCAGAAAATATTTATAAACGCAAGTTTTCCATCTGCGTTTGGCCTTTAACTTCTCCATTCAACATGCCGGATAGTCTCCTTTTCTCCTTTACTATATTACTGTTGGTTCCCTGTTGTTTCAAACATAGGGCTGCTTTCTATTAATTGCCAAGAGTGATAAAACAAGCAAAGCAAAATATTTCAGCAGTTTTGTCATATTAACCCTGAATATCTGTTTTATTAACGCTTAAAAACGCATACAATAATTTTTGTAAGCTGTCTTATTGCAGAGAAATCAATGGGAGCTGTGAAAAAGTTTATACGAAGGCTCAATTCCATTGGAGAGGCTTTAACTGTAACAGCTCCTCTTGCAAATGTCTACAGCTCCTGTTATCAGCTTGTTTTTTACAGCAGGTTACTGTAGATTTATGCTTCTTATACTTTGTATACAGGGTTATTCAAAGAGATCCGAATGGCTGGAGAAAGGTAACCGAACGCTGAAAATCAGCGTTCGGTTACCTTTCCTGGCCATTCGGCTATTCAGAGAGCAGGCAATACGCCAAATCCTGGCGAATTGCCTGCACATTCGGTGCCTGTTCGGTGCTTGTTCGAAGGCAGTGAAATCCTCATAAAAAAGCACTGCTTCGGCTATTCAGAGAACACAAACCAGCAGTGAAAGGTTCCCGAAATGCCCTGCCATTCGGTGGTTTCATTCGACAGGTTTATTCAGTAGAATCCCATAGACTTTGGGATCTAGTGATCACCAGTCAGTATGGTTTAATATAACAACAGGGATGGAGCCGCACCACACAAGAACGAAAGTTTTAGACTTTAAAAAAAACAGATTTTTCTAAAATGAGATTTTGTGTGAAGGAGTCATTATCAGACTGGAGGAGTTTAAAGGGAGTCCAGGAGAAATGGGATTATTTAAAGGAAGCATTATTGAAGGCCACAGGAAATTGCATTCGGCTTGTTAGCAAAAACAAAAAGGTAAGAAACCACTGTGGTACTCTGCAGAAGTGGCCAAAATAGTGAAGAACAAAAAGATAGCATTCAATAATTATAAAACAACTCAGAGTGAAGAAGATAGGCAAACCTATAAGATTAGGCAGAAAGAGGCAAAGCAATTTATAAGAGCTTCCAAAGCACACGCAGAAGAGAAAATAGCTCAGTCAGTAAAAAGGGGGACAAAACATTTTTTAGATACATAAACGAGAAAAGAAAAGTAAAACAAGGATTAGTTAGATTAAAAACAAAGGAAGGAAGGTATGTAGAAGAGGATAAAGGTCTCGCTGACTGCCTCAATGAATATTTTTGTTCAGTCTTTGCAGAAGAAAAGGAAGGAAAGGGACCTCAGTTAGGAGAGAACACTAAAGAGACATTTACATATCAGTTTACAGAGGAGGAGGTTCTACAGCAGCTGTCTAAAGTAAAGACAAATAAGTCAATGGGGCCTGATGGATCCACCCTAAATTATTAAAAGAGCTCAGTGATGTAATAGCAAAACCATTAACAGATTTATTTAACCAATCCTTGTTAACGGGAGCCGTCCCAGAAGACTGGAAATTAGCAAATGTTGTGCCCATTTACAAGAAGGGTAGTAGGGAGGAATCGGGGAACTATAGGCCAGTTAGTCTTACGTCAGTAGTGGGGAAATTAATGGAAACCATGTTAAAGGAAAGGATTGTTGAACATCTAAAAACACATAGATTACAGGATCAGAAACAACATGGGTTTACCTCAGGGAGATCATGCCAAATTAATCTTATTAATTTTTTTGATTGGGTAACGAAAATAATAGACACAGGTGGTGCAGCAGACATTGCTTATTTAGATTTCAGTAAGGCTTTTGATACTGTTCCGCATAGAAGGCTTATCAATAAATTGCAATCTTTGAGTTTAGATTCCAATATTGTTGACTGGATTAGGCAGTGGCTGAGTGACAGACAACAGAGGGTTGTGGTAAATGGAGTTTATTCGGCACAAGGTCTTGTTACCAGTGGGGTACCTCAGGGGTCAGTACTTGGACCCATTCTCTTTAATATTTATATTAGTGATATTGCAGAAGGTATTAATGGAAAAGTATGTCTTTTTGCTGATGACACAAAGATTTGCAACAGGGTTGACGTTCCTGGAGGGATCAGCCAAATGACAAATGATTTAGGTAAACTAAAAAAATGGTCGGAGTTGTGGCAATTGAGTTTTAATGTGGATAAGTGCAAGATAATGCACCTGGGACGTAAAAACCCAAGGGCTGAATATAGAATATTTGATACAGTCCTAACCTCAACATCTGAGGAAAGGATTTAGGGGTCATTATTTCAGAGGATCTAAGGGTAAGTAGTCAATGTAATAGAGCAGCAGGAAATGCTAGCAGAATGCTTGGTTGTGTAGGGAGAGGTATTAGCAGTAGGAAAAGGGAAGTGCTCATGCCACTGTACAGAGCACTGGTGAGACCTCACTTGGAGTACTGTGTGCAGTACTGGAGACCGTATCTCCAGAAGGATATAGACATCTTAGAGAGAGTTCAGAGAAGGACTACTAAAATGGTGTACGGCTTGAAGGAGAAAAGTTACCAGGAAAGGCTTAATGATCTTAACATGTACAGCTTGGAAAAAAGACGAGACAGAGGAGATATGATAGAAACATTTAAATACATAAAGGGAATCCACAAGGTAGAGGAAGGGAGTATATTTAAAAGGAAACAAAATAGCAAAACAAGAGGACATAGTCTTAGATTAGAGGGGCAAAGGTTTAAAAGTAACATCAGGAAAAATTATTTTACTGAGAGGGTGGTGGATGCATGGAACAGTCTTCCAGTAGAAGTGGTAGAGGCCAAAACAGTAATTGAATTTAAGCAAGCATGGGATAGGCATAAGGCTATCCTAAACAAAAGATAAATCCAGGTTAAGTATCCATGTAATTGGGCAGACTAGATGGGCCGAAAGGTTCTTATCTGCCGAAATTTTTCTATGTTTCTATGTTTCTATGTTTCTAATGTTAAAAATATTCCCGTTTTAATTAAATATCTAATAAACCGTTCATTATAAAATTCTGCAGTAAAGAGTCTCTTTATTTATAGATATTTTAAGCATTTTTCTTGATTTTTTTTTTAACTTTACTTATTTTTTCTGTAACAGCCCTTTTTATTATCATTCCCTGGACCTCATATGTAAATTTCAGACATTTTCGCTCAGTAGTTTCTTTGCAAACAGCGTTTCACTTTTCAATCATTCAAGCAAACTGTTTTGCTAATTTATTCACTGCCTTCTTCTGCGGTGTCGGCTTTTTCCGGAGGCTTCGCTGCGTGTGATCGGCTCCTGCTCGGATTTTTCCGGCGTCTTCGACGGGTTAATCCAGATGTTTTTACGGGTTTTCGGCGTGCATTCGCCGGATTTTCGCCAGGTTTTCGGCAGCTTTTCCCTGCACTTAGACAGCCCTGTGGTGCTTTCTGAATACACCGCAGGGTGGCCGAAATGGGAAAGCCGATTTGCACCGAATTGAAGAGAACGAAAAGTCACCGAACGTGCGGTGACTTTTCGATTCTCTTTGAATAACCCTGATACTCTGTATAGAAAGAACAAATGTCATTGAATTTGGTGAAAAACAAGTGATCCCATGAGCGCATGTTAAGTGATTATGCTACTGCTACACTACCACAGGTATTCATTTCCCAGTATAACTATGTGTCATGTATCCCCCACTGACCTGTCCAAGGTGTCCAGTGATAGCAGTGCCTGCCGCATGATTTCTTCGCCACCGCCTGCACTGCCTGCGACATCCCAAGGAGACCACTGATCCGGCTGGACATCGTGCACAGCACGCATACCGCGCTGCTCTTTTATACGAGCCACCAATCACTATATAAGAAGATGCCGGAGGGTGAGGAATCGCTCGAATATTGTCCTCTAACAAGCTAGTGTACTTGTGATATTCTGATTCCTGATTACCGACCCATAGCTTGTCTTTCCGCTGCTGTTGCTTGTTATTGCCCTCTCTGAAATTGGACCATTATATCGACTATTCTACTGGATACGACTCCACTGCTAATGCGATGGAGATATTATCCTGGTGCCATGACCACCCTCTAATCATAATGAGTATACATATATTCAGCTGGTCGCCTGTGCTTGCTTCGTACAGGCTGCTATTCTGCTGACACTATGGGCAGAATTACAAAGTTGGTGCTAACTTAACCAGAGCTGTTGTAAACTTAACAACTACATAGACTATCATACGTGAAAAACATATCTGGTAGCGCGATGTTGGTCGCTCTCAGGATTCAGATGGTTCTCATACTTTACATCATCCACATGGATAATTATATAGAAAGAAGCAAAAAACATATGATAGTGCAGATTGTATTAATTAAAATGTTGATATTGTAATATATAATGGTTCCACTCACAAATATAGAGCCCAGTCACTGGCTCTGAGTGGGTGGACGCCTCTGGGTTCTTTTTCTTCATATTCTGAAGGTAACCCACACCTTCCCAAAATGGTAGCTGCTCTTAACCTCAGATATAGGAGGAAACATAAAAACAGGAGAACTCCCTTGTGCAGATCTACCAGCTCATATATACAATTATTTGAATAGCGTGTCAACTCACATTCAATAGAGCTTCGACCAGCTCTAGGTAGTGTTGCCTGTGGATTTGTTTAATGGGTCTAATCCACGAAAACCCCAACGAGTTCCAGGACATAGGGACCAACTTGCAAAAACCAAGTTTAAAACTCTTTAATAAAACATAAAATAATAAAATTATAGTAAATCTGGCATAGCCAAATAGCCAGGACGCGTTTCGCCATATGATGTGGCTTCCTCAGCTGGTTTACAGAGTATTGTTAAGTACAAACATATACTGTATAGTCCCCATTATTGGAGTTTAATTGTCCCCACATGTCCGAAAATACCATAATATGTGGCTATCTCTCTAAAATAACATATGTATATAAATATTCTCATTTAAACAAATCTTTCTGTGTATAGTATAACTATATGGTGTAAACCATCCTAAAATGTATAGACTATATTAGATGAGTGAATTGAATCATAATTAGTGGCTATATCTATCATGGCTCTGCTAAGTTTACAACAACTTTGGTTGACCCTTTAGTGATCAATGACATACAGGGTACGTCCTGGAAAAAATCCCGCTAAGGACCAAGGACGTATCCTGTACGTCAACCCTCAAAATTTGCACTCGCCTGCTCGCGTTTGGCGAGTGCAAATCAAGTGAGGGCGAGTGGAAATTCACAAGCAGGCAGTATGATAAATTATATCGTACTGCCTGCTTTGTGTATTCCGGCAGCGGCAGTTTTTTTTTTTTGGCTGCCCGACGTGCTCAGGGCCAGTCAGCGTGCTTTTCTTTTGCAGCAGCAGCTGGACATGGACCGAGTCATTTCCGGTGCACTGACCGCTCAGTTGCTTTCTCTCCCTTTCCCATAGAGAGCACGCCGGCTACAATGCGTATTCCAGGTATGGAGAACGTCCAGCCAGCAAGGGGGGAGGAAATAAATCAGTCCTGAGTGCCACAAAGGGAGCGGGTGCAAATTCCCTCTCCCTCTGCTCTCCTTACTCCAATTTCCTCTCCTTACTGCTGCCAACTGGATCTCTTTCATGCTCTGTCCCTGAATCTGGCATGCCTCAGCGAGTGAGAGAAGCAGAGATAATCACCGCCCCCTCATTCTACTCGCAGGGCAGGTAAAAGGAGGGGGAGGTGTGGAGAGGAATTAATTAAATGGAGTGGGGGACAGGAATGAATAAAATGGGGAGAGAAATGAATAAAATGGAGTTGAGGAGAGAAATTAATAAAATGGAGTGGAGGAGAGAAATGAATAAAATGGGGAGAGAAATTAACCCTTTCACTGCTGAAGACGTGTGGGACACGTCCTCATTGATGCACGTTGCATGCTGAGGACGTGCCCCACACGTCATCAGCTGTGCGGGACCCCGGCGGAGATACTCACCTCTCTGTCTGGGGTCCCACGGCGTTCTGACTTCAGCGTCCTCAGACGCTGAAGTCAAGCGCCTCCCGGCGTAAATGACGTCATCGCGCCATGCGCGATGACGTCATTTCCAGGCGACCCCCGGCAATGCCGGGAGATAGCCTGGAAGGGAGGGGGGGATCCGTTCGGATCCCTCTCCCTCCCGATCGGGAAGGAGCAGCGGTAAAAGCCAGGCACCGCTTAAAAGGGGAGAGTCTCCCCTTTTAAGCGATGCCTGGCTTTAACCCCTCAAGTGCTGGGTTGCACTTCAGCGCCTTGCGGCGCCGAAGTGCAGCCTATCTCCGGTGGGGGCCGCCATCTTGGATGGCGGCTCCGCCCCCGGACTCCCCTCGCTGTCTGACGTAATCACGCATAGCGTGATGACGTCAGATAGCCGGGGAACCCCTAGCTGCTGGGGATTTCCCAAGGAAATCCCCTGGTGAAGATAGGGGGTTCTTGTGAACCCCGATATCTCCAGAACCGTGGCAGCTAGGGGGTCATGGAGGGTGTCATTTGAAAGGCCTGAGCATGGCCTTTCGAATGATACCCAACATGACTAGGTAAAAAGTAAAAAAAAATAATAAAAAAAAAAAAATAATTATAAATAAATTTAAAAAAATAAATAAATAAAAAAAACATGTTTTTTTTTGTGTGTTGTTTTTATTAATGCAGCAATATTGTTCACATTTCAATTATAATGTGAACAATGATGCTGCACTAATGATTTTTTTCTATGGGGTGCGTTTGCTAAAAATCACGTAATTCCCCCCAAAAAAAGTAACAAGTCCCCATTTCAAATTTTTTGTACAAGCGCACCCCATAGAAAACATAACCGCAAACGCTCATGTGATAAAATGTGAAAAAAAACACTTTACACACTGCAGATGATTAAAAATTCAATTTTTATTGTATTTTTTGTTATAATATACAGGCAGGTCATGACGTATACATATAAAAATGATATATTATGAATCTGCGTAGTCTGCCGGAAAGAACGATATATAATATGTCTGGGTCATTTATTAAAATGTGGCTTCAAATCGCGTTTAAACATGATGAGCGAAAGCGATAAAAATGAGCTCAGCACACAGGCGTGAAATGCCTCAGCAGTGAAGGGGTTAATAAAATGAAGTGGAGGAGAGAAATGAATAAAATGGAGTGGAGGAGAGAAATGAATAAAATGGGGAGAGAAATGAATAAAATGAAGTGGAGGAGAGAATTGAATAAAATGGAGTGGAGGAGAGAAATGAATAAAATGGAGTGGAGGAGAGAAATGAATAAAATGAAGTGGAGGAAAGAAATTAATAAAATGGAGTGGAGGAGAGAAATGAATAAAATGGTGAGAGAAATGAATAAAATGGAGTGGAGGAGAGAAATGAATAAAATGGAGTGGAGGAGAGAAATGAATAAAATGGAGTGGAGGAGAGAAATGAATAAAATGAAGTGGAGGAGAGAAATGAATAAAATGGGGATAGAAATGAATAAAATGGAGTGGAGGAGAGAAATTAATAAAATGGAGTGGAGGAGAGAAATTAATAAAATGAAGTGGAGGAGAGAAATTAATAAAATGGAGTGGAGGAGAGAAATGAATAAAATGAAGTGGAGGAGAGAAATGAATAAAATGGAGTGGAGGAGAGAAATGAATAAAATGGAGTGGAGGAGAGAAATGAATAAAATGAAGTGGAGGAGAGAAATGAATAAAATGTGGAGAGAAATGAATAAAATGGAGTGGAGGAGAGAAATGAATAAAATGGGGAGAGAAATGAATTAAATGGGGAGAGAAATGAATTAAATGCTGGAGTGAAATGAAATAAATGCTGGAGAGAAATGAATTAAATGCTGGAGTGAAATGAAATAAATGCTGGAGTGAAATGAAATAAACGCTGGAGATAAATGAAATAAACGCTGGAGTGAAATTAAATAAATGCTGGAGTGAAATGAAATAAATGCTGGAGTGAAATGAAATAAATGCTGGAGAGAAATTAAATAAATTTAATAAATGCTGGGGAGAGAAATGAATTTGGAAAAATAAATGAAATAAAAGGAGGGAGAAATTAATTAAAGGGGGCCCTTGACAGAAAAAAGGTTCCCCACCCCTGTTGTAAACTGACAGTAAAAAGCTGTGCCGGAAGTGACGCCAGAACCAGCGCCGCTACTACAAACCCTGTGAGGGTCCATAATTTGCAAAAATGGTGGCGTAGGCGTTTGAGTTTATGCAAAATAAATCTATAAAGAAAGAGGTGATACGGAAGGAGCAAAAAAGAAAAAAAATGGGGATGGAAGTATCGCACATGAATATTAATGGATTTATCTGTTTAAGCATCCAAGGAGGGAACCTGACTTTGGGGTCTTCTAACTTCTGTTGATAACCTGCCATATGAATAATAAAAAGAGAGTATTAAGTTCCCCTTGCTATGTCGGATGCATAAACCCCAAATTAATTTGGTCCTAAAAACTGTTGTAGAGGCGTCTGTCTGTACTAATGGATGATACTACTTGTCTGGGTCTGGTGCCTGGGTATTAATGTTATTTATTTTTGTAACTTTATTCTGAACAAGGTGGAAAGCCTGCCCAGAGGGCAGTCTATTGTGGATATACTGCCCCTACTCATGGATATATGCCCCAGCTCATGGATATTGCCCCAGCACCTGGATACTGCCCCAGCTCGTGGATACTGCCCCAGCTCATGGATACTGCCCCAGCTCGTGGATATTGCCCCAGCACATGGATACTGCCCCAGCTCGTGGATACTGCCCCAGCACGTGGATACTGCCCCAGCACGTGGATACTGCCCCAGCTCGTGGACATTGCCCCAGCTCGTGGTTATTGCCCCAGCACGTGGATACTGCCCCAGCTCGTGGATATTGCCCCAGCTCGTGGATATTGCCCCAGCTCTTGGATACTGCCCCAGCTCGTGGATATTGCCCCAGCACGTGGATACTGGCCCCCAGCTCGTGGATATTGGCCCCCAGCTCGTGGATATTGCCCCCCAGCTCGTGGATACTGTCCCCCAGCTCATGGATATTGGCCCCCAGCTCGTGGATATTGGCCCCCAGCTCGTGGATATTGACCCCCAGCTCGTGGATACTGTCCCCCAGCTCGTGGATACTGTCCCCCAGCTCGTGGATATTGGCCCCCAGCTCGTGGATATTGACCCCCAGCTCGTGGATATTGACCCCCAGCTTGTGGATATTGGCCCCCAGCTCATGGATATTGGCCCCCAGCTCGTGGATATTGGCCCCCAGCTCGTGGATATTGGCCCCCAGCTCGTGGATATTGACCCCCAGCTCGTGGATATTGGCCCCCAGCTCGTGGATATTGACCCCCAGCTCGTGGATATTGACCCCCAGCTCGTGGATATTGACCCCTGGCTCGTGGATATTGCCCCAGCTCGTGGATATTGCCCCAGCTCCTGGATATTGCCCCAGCTCGTGGATATTGACCCCCGGCTCGTGGATATTGCCCCCCCAAGCTCTCATGGATATATACCCCAGATCAGACCCCAGACCAGACATGGGGCGGCTGTTCGAATGCTCTATCGGCATTCAGACAGCCGCCCCATGAGCTCCGCCGTCCACGCCATACTTACCTTTCCGAGCGGTGCCGGGGAAGTGAAAGTTTCCCCGCTTCCGGTCTTTGAAGGACCCAAGCCGCGGTCACATGACCGGGACTTGGGTCCTTCAAAGAGCGGAAGCGAGGGAACTTTCCCTTCGCCGCTCGGGGGACGGGTTGGATGCACACAGCCAGTGGCGTAGCGTGGGTTTTCAGCGCCTGGGGCCAGCCAAGAATTGTGCGCCCCCACCTGTGGACACGTTATCGATATTGCCCCAGCTCTCACATGGATTTGCCCCCAGCTCATGGATTTGCCCCCAGCTCATGGATTTGCCCCAGCTCATGGATTTGCCCAGCTCACACATGGATTTGCCCCCAACTCACACATGGATTTGCCCCCAGCTCATGGATTTGCCCCAGCTCATGGATTTGCCCCAGCGCACACATGGATTTGGCCCAGCTCACACATGGATTTGCCCAGCTCATGGATTTGCCCCAGCTCATGGATTTGCCCCAGCTCACACATGGATTTGCCCCAGCTCACACATGGATTTGCCCCCAGCTCACACATGGATTTGCCCCAGCTCACACATGGATTTGCCCCAGCTCACACATGGATTTGCCCCCAGCTCATGGATTTGCCCCCAGCTCATGGATTTGCCCAGCTCATGGATTTGCCCAAATGGATTTTGCCCCAGCTCATGGATTTGCCCCAGCATATGGATTTGCCCCAGCTCATGGATTTGCCCCAGCTCATGGATTTGCCCAGGTCATGGATTTGCCCAGGTCATGGATTTGCCCAGCTCATGGATTTGCCCCCAGCTCATGGATTTGCCCCCAGCTCATGGATTTGCCCCAGCTCATGGATTTGCCCCCAGCTCATGGATTTGCCCAGGTCATGGATTTGCCCCAGCTCATGGATTTGCCCCAGCTCATGGATTTGCCCCAGCACATGGATTTGCCCCAGCTCATGGATTTGCCCCAGCTCATGGATTTGCCCCCAGCTCATGGATTTTCCCCCAGCTCATGGATTTGCTCCCAGCTCACACATGGATTTGCCCAGCTCTCACCTGGATATTGCTCCGGCAGGGGTTGAGGGGACCCAGATGCCGGGCAGCGCGGGAGTGCCTGCCCGGTCCTGAAGAGTCCGTCCTGTTGAAGGGGAGGCGGCTGCGTGCGCAGGTCACGCGGTCTGGTCAGTCAGGTGGTACAGAGACTCAGTACCACCTGATTAGCCGGACCACGTGACCGGCTGCGCCTGCACGCAGCCGCTTCCCTTTACCAGGACGGACTCTTCAGGACCGGGCAGGCACTCCCGCTCTGCCCGGCATCTGGGTCCCCTCAACCCCCGGGCCAGTTTTAGGGGCGCAAATGCGCCCGGGGCCACGGCCCCCCCCCACGCTGCGCCACTGCACACAGCAGCCGGGTAGAGGCTGCGCTCGCAGCCTCTACCCGGCTGCCACGCGCAACCAAAACCCCGAGCGGCGGAGGGAACTTTCCCTTCGCCGCTCGGGGTTGGATGCGCGCGGCAGCCGGGTAGAGGCTGCGAGCGCAGCCTCTACCCAGCTGCTGTGTGCATCTTGTAACCGCCGCGGCGAGCCGGCAGCCGGCTCGTGCCGCGGCGGTTGCATGCGCACGCAACCAACCGCTGCTGGTTGCGCGCGCATGCGCAGAGTAAGGCTTGGCGACGGACACGCCAAGCCTTACTCAATTATAGTATAGATAAATCTTTTAACAGTGTAATTTCATAAGATAATGTAAGAAGGTGTGTTTAGGGGCGGAGTTCCGGGCAGGGTAGGTGGGGCAACTGGTGGCGAGTAACTCTTAAGATCTGGCTAGTAGCGTGGGAATTGAAATTTTGAGCCCTGCTGTACGTCACGGTCCTTTAATCCCTCTCTCTCCCTATACATACCTCTCAGGCTTGGGTCCTGCGGCGGTCTGACTTCCGGTTTTAAAGACCCGGGCCTGGCGAGATTATGGCAGTTTCAGCTGCCCCCCAGCACTGCTAAAAGAGAGTATGAAAGGGAGCGGGGGTCTTTTGGATCTCTATCCCACTCGATGAGCAGGGTGTTTTAAAAAAAAAAGAGGCATCGCTGGAAAGGGCACAGTTTGCCATTTGCAGCAATGTCTCTCATTAACAACTTTGGTGCTGAATCATGATCCGGCACCTATAAGCATCCATATCTTTGATGTCAGCCAAGCCTCAGGGGCCTCCCCGCCCACTGACGTTGTCGCCATATGCACAATGATGTCAGTAGGGCAGTTAACCCCATAGTTGCCAACTGGAGATAGGGGGTTCTTTGGATTTTTTTCAGCAATGAAGGGGTTAAAAAACCAAAAACATGTAAACATTGTATTTAGATTTTGGGGATCAAAGTAAGAAATAGGGTGTTTTTTCCATTTTTTTTCAGCATATTTCATACATTTTTTATAGTAAATTATAAGATATGATGAAAACTAGGTATCTTTAGAAAGTCTATTTAATAGTGAGAAAAACGGTATATAATATGTGTGGGTTCCATAAACGAGTAAGAGGAAAATTAGTGCTATAACACAAACAGTGCAGAAATGTAAAAACAGCAGTGGGTACTATCGAACTGACAATGGTAAAATTGCCTGGTCACTATGGGGTTAAGTTAGTGCCGACTTTGCAATAGGGCTCTATGAGTCCTGTTGCTAGTATAACAGATGATTTATTATTGAGCCGGTATAAGGTAGCCATAAAAAAAATAATGACATGCATCAGATTTTTGTCTTTGCAGCTTAACAATAACGGCCAGGCTGGAATAGGTGCCGTAGAGTTTTCATCGACGTGTGAACGTGATTGCCATTGATGGAATAATGTTGGTTTTCTTCATTCCCATGAACTTTGATTGACAGTGTTTGGCTGGCTTATTTTCGGCAGGCAAAATATTGCCTACTCACTTGCAAACTTCCAAAGTGTAAATTAGTAAATCACGTGGGATACCCCATCCTTTGCACATAGCAGAACCTGTCTAGTGGTTCCTAAGGCCTCTCTCTATGAAACTGCTGAAATTTTCACTCCAAAGAACAAGAGGCTTCAAGTCCGTTTTACTTTTGAGTAAGGCTCATGACAGCAAAATGGTTTAGGGGAGGGATCTCAAACTCTGGTACTCTCGGAGGTTTCTGGACTACAACTCAGATGATTCTCTGACCATCTACTACATTCAATGAATTCTGGGAATTGAAGTCCACCAACATCTGGGGGAGGGGCAGAGTTTGAGATCACTAGTTTAGAGCATAAATGGATCCAGTATGGTAGAAGGGAGAAGTATCAATAAAGTGACGAAGGAGAATCTACTTCATAATACTTTAGTCTCTCCACATGGTGGTGAATCATCTTATTTTTGAGTAATGACCATTGGATGCATCTACATCCCTTAAACTACTACTTTACAGCTTCCAAATAGAATTATTGAGTTTAGAAACAACTTTAAAAAAAAAATAAAGAAATTCTTACGAAAATACACACAAAATCACCGTTAACATCATATTTATTGTTATTTAATTGTTTGGTAAAACATATACAGATATATACAATATGCATGAATACAGAAGACTGCACTTTACATTATATTTGTTTGTTTGTTTTTTTTTTAAAAAAAAGAAAATAACAAAAAAAAAGAAAATAACACTCAGTTTTATGAGCTATTGTCACAGTCTTCCAAACAAGCTTTTAATAGTGGATTGAACAATAGTCATCAAAAGAGTACAGATTGCTTAACACACAGCAGAGTAAAGTTTTCATATTTTACATGTGCAATAACATTTTAAGAAGTTTGCTATGCAGTACTGATTACCAGTGTTTTTGATTATTTTTACCAACCAGATTGTATGACAAATTTGATTTTCGCGTAGATTTTATTTAAAGCAGTAAAATTTGGGAGGAAAAGAATATTTTATATTATTTAAACGCACAGTTCTGTTTAAGGACACGGAGGAGAGCATGAACCTCATATAATCTGCGGATTAGGAAACTATAGAGGAAAAAAATCTGAGATTGAAAAAAAAACTGCAAAAGCTAGAGGTGCTTTAACAAAAAAATGTAAAATAAAAATGAACAGAAATATTTTTCATTATTTCTACGTTTTTCTGACAATATCTAAGAAACTGTACACAATTTGAACATTTAAAGAAAAAAGTACATGGGAAAATTACATATATTTAATAAAAAATGTTTCCGAACATCATCTTGTAAATCGTCTCACCAGATCTTCCATGATCTAAGCTTTTAAAAGTGAAGGTTTTACCATTAATGGATTAAAAAGAGGTTACTTGTTAAGAGAATGGACTTTTTATAAGCTAAAAAGGAGACCGTATTGTGTTGTGGAGGTGTAATTCAACAACTATTCACACAAATAATCATGGTATTTGTGCTACATTGGTGCCATTTTCACAGCCTTGGTGTCTGTAAAATATGCAGTTAAACTGGAATGCTGCCAAAAAAAAAAACTATACCTGTTCACGTGAGGAATAAACATTAACTACTTCGCAGAAGACAAAGCAGCAAACTGGAAAAATGGCTGCAATGAGTATTTTTATTTTTTTTGGCAATGTGACTTTCTAAAAAGTCTCTCGTCAATGATTTGCAAACTCAAGGGTAGTGAAAAGCAAAAAATATATATATTGAAAATCAATATCGTCCTGAAGTTTGTACAACTGAAAATACAAGAACAATTTATAATCCTAGAACAATGTATACAATCCACCAGCTTTAATTTAAGGAAGCCTATGCCAGAATTTAAAAAAAATTAAAAAGAGAGAATTTTGATTAGAAAATTCTTCATTTACACTAGGGGCGACCAAGGCATCCAGTTCATGGAAATTAGAAATTAAAATGTGTGGCTTACTAGTTTGAAGGATCTGTAATGAGATATATCACGGTGTTTAAAAAAATGAAGTAATATAGTTCTTAAAGTGTTCATTGAAACAAAAATACAAAAAAAGAACATGTGGGTTGAGACTGAACATGTGTGAACACACTATTTTCTAAGAGAAAACGGAGTTCCCTTTTGACCCGCACACTGACATTTTTGTTAAGTTTCCTTATAAAATCATTGGAAATATATGATATGTATTACAATTATCATAAGGATTAACTAAAATCCAGCCGATCTTTATGTTTAAACATTGATATCAAATTTGAATGTGGAGTGGTTGGTTTGGCTTGACATGTCAATGGTTAAGTGGGGAGCAGAAATCTTGGAAAGTTCTCACATATATTTATTTAGGACTAGACCATTGGAATTCCCTGACTGTAGTCTCTAGGATATGTATTCGAAGACAAGTCTTCACAATTTCCTACAACACTTCAAAATAATTTACTGTGTTTGTTATGAGCACTACCCTACAAATTCCACTATTGCGTCATGGTGAACCTTTAAGAAATTGTGGATAAAGAGTTTCAAATGGAAAGCAGTTTTTCAGTGAGGCTCGACATCAAAGCTTCGCTATCAAGTTTCTGTGATAAGGGGTCCAGAGGAATGTTTAAGTCTTTATTAAAAATTCCTTAAAAAAGAAAATCTGATATTGGTTGAGCAAAATGTTGTAAGAAATGTAAATTTAAGTTTAAGATCCGTCACTTTTTGTAAAACCTTAATAAGACTTGTACTAATAGCTTTGGTTTGACATACATAAATACACATATGGTTGCATTATGTCATTTTGAAAAAGGTGAGGTTATTTTTGTAAGCTACTTTTATAATTTTTTGCCTTTCCATATATTTATCAATAAGACTCTTCTATATCAAAGAAGTCGTTTGTTCGTAAGTAAAATACGATTTCCTAAAACAGCTTCAGAATTTACTTGAGTTTTGTTTAGTGACTAATTTAATCTACATACTGCCAGATTTCCAAGATATGGGGATAAGTGGGGGAAAGCAGTAAGTATCCCTGTATTCATCATATGCAACACTGTGCTTGCCATCATTCAGCTGGGCATTAGGGTTCGCATATTTGAATTACATAATATACGATCCAATAACTACATTCTTTGAGTCAATGGTCAAATTAAACCATTGAGAGGACAGTGGCACATTTTCAACGTAAACATTATTTTCTGCTATACCATGGCAGGGATACAAACTGTGGTGAACACATGTGGTCAAACATGATGAGAATATCGCTAATCTTTCTTTTTTTTCTGTAGAAAAAATACACTTTGTATAGAAATAGAATGTGACATCTGGGTTAGCTACAGATATTTTTGGTTTTCTTAGCCAGTCTTGAGTCATTTTGTGCCTAAAAATAATGGGATTGGTGGTCATTAATTATCCTTGATCAAATTGTTTGCGAATGAATGGGTCTAATCTCCTTAATCCTCCAGAGAGCAATACTAATAAGAACATGGCAGCTGAATTTATGAATATCTATGAACTATGGAGGGTATTGATTGACCACGTTGCCAGGAAATTTTAATATTTAGTGAAGAAGTCTCCAAAGTAGGGCATTATTGTATTTCAATTCAACAAAACCTCAAATACAATAATAGCCCATGATAAATTGGATAATACTTGAAGTATAAAGATTAATTAATGACTACGAGTAGAAAAAAAAATATTTCTCTTGTTTTTTTCACTCTTAGGATATCATTTTTACATATAAATCCATTCTGTCGAAACACTCTTGGACACTAGTATATTCAAGTTCTATGTTATTTCCACCAATACATTATTTTTCATTACTAGTTGTAGGAAACCAGTCACTTAGGATTTAACATTTATTCTAGCATAACTTAAGAGTCAATGGGCCCATTTCTGTTGCTGCTGGTAACAGTGAACTACAAAGGAGAAATATCGATAAGTCGATAACTGTTAGCAGTTCCTTATTAGTAGCTCTTTTCTTACCGAGATGGAATATTTGGGAGCCACTACAGAATACCAGCAGAGACGTTGCGTTCAATTCCTGCTATTGGCTGCTGGCGTCCACTTTTCCACTGCATGTAGTCAGAGGAAGTGACTAAATGCACCACCCACTGCACTGTGGAATCAGTGGTGAGTATAGTTTTTTAGTCCACTCATTTCAAACAAGTGTTAAGTGGTTTTTTAAAAGAAAACACCAGGCTCTGAAAGACTGTATTCATATACGAATATTGGCTTGAGAAACAGCTATCATGGAATAAGCTAGCTATTCCCACTGAGTCGCTGTTAATATACACTAAGGAGCCGGTAATTCTTTGCTGCAAGCAAACCTTGAGGCAAGGTTGGAGTAGCGGCCCGAGCAGTTATGCATAACAGCTCCAGCCATTAACATAATGCCATGGTTGGGATAGGGCCCAATGTTTTTCCAAGACTGCGTAATTGCTGTTTTATATTTCAAATTTAGATGGTTATAGAGTAACCTAACAGAACATGATAGTGCATCTGCCAGAAATCTTCTAAAGCAGTGGTTCCCAACCGCGGTCCTCAAGTACCCCCAACAGGTCAGGTTTTCCAGATATCCGAAGCACAGCACAGGTGATAGGATTTGCTGCTCAGTGATTGCAGAATTCAGTCTGCTTTTCTCCAATGCAATCCTTAAAACCTGGCCTGTTGGAGGTTCTTGAGGACCGCGGTTGGGAAGCACTGTTCCAAAGTAATGAATGGTTACAGTATGTATGTTAACTGAAAATACAATAGGGCGTTTGTCTTCTATATTAAAGAACAAAATATTTTCCTTACATTTTACTGGGTCTTCTCAATTTTGCAAAATTAAACTCATTTTTAAATCCTGCCATATTGTTTCTCTTTTTTGCGTGTTTTATTGTGTTTTTGTGTTATTTCCTAATTTGCTCCACTGTTGCTGTTTACGTGCAGGGATTGATTGGTCTTAAGACCATAGTACCGGCTGGGTGGAGTAGAGGTAATGTCACTGCTCTGCATGGAGAGAGCCTGTGGAGTCATGGGCTCGATCCCAGCGAGCAACTTCTCCAGTAAGTGTCCTTGGCAAGACACCTAACGGTACATACTCGCCACCCAGGACATACTTGAAAACAAGAGAAATCCTTCCTGGTAAAATCCTTTCTCAAAAAAAAAAAAGGCTGGACACAGCTCGATCAAAATATCAATGAGTTTCTCTACTCACATCCTTTGACTTGACTGTTGACTGAATGAACCTCGCCATCATTCAAGTTATGCTGCAAGAGGAGTAGCCTCAACAGTCTAGCTTTGCGAACAGGAGTTACAGCTTATTAGCAAAAAGAAAATTCGAAGTGACATGGTTTTTAAATAAAACTAAAGCAACAGAAAAATAGTCACACTTCTTGAAGTGAATTTTAGATGCTATAAACAGATCTGTGGCATATCATTATCAATACGAAAACATCCCCCTTGCACTTTCATATATGCTAAAATCTGATGTCAGATACAACAGAAAAAAAATGTAATCCTGGCTTCTGATTTATTGCACATTTGTTTTCCTGACAACACGGATAATGACAGACATAGATATCTTAAATAGCACGCTGGGAAAATTTGACAACTTGTTTGGGTTTTTTTTTTCTGCAGGTTATACAACTCTCCAAATTTCTGATATCGATATTTTAAAAACAGTGATATTTGTGAACACAAAGTAAAAATCGCTGAAACCAAATAAACATGTAGACACATTTCATTTAGCTGACATCTCATTAAAATGGATCTGTCAACTTTAAAAAAATCTACACAAGTCAGTAGAGCATAAAATACTGTCTGCGTGTTTTCTCAACATTTTTGAAACAGCTTTGCATTTTTTTTTGTCTTCTTAATATCACATTTGTCATTAAACTGCTTAGAACTCACCTCCTCTTTCAGATTGGTCCCTTGTTTTCAGAATTTACAAATCATTGCAGCTTGTTTTTCAACTGGGGCAGAAAACAAGAGACGCAAGGTAGTGATGGGTGTACAAAGTGGACGTGGAATAATACGATCCACAGCAGGTAGTTTGAAAGTTATCATTAAGAACATCTTGAGAACTGCTGAACCATTTTTAAAAATGTTAACACAACCTGTAGACCGGTTTTTTAGACTTTTTATGCTTTACTGCTTAATGTGAAGTGACGAGTGACAAGTCCTCTTTAGCCGCACAGGATGACAACTGCTGCAGAGGTGTGCAGAAATGATATGGATATTCATGTTGACCGTGCAGTGCCCTCGAATACAAGACTTATTTTATATGTTCATTCGTACACGCATGGCACCAATAGTTCTCAACTCATACCCTTATAATAAAAGTGATACGATGGTTTGCGCTGAGCTCATTACTAAGATAAGCAACTGTCTACTCATTGAGTTGACCACAGAAGATGGCTGTTAACCGATGGACTACTATAGATCCCCCAGGTTAGAAGTTGAGAACCAAGTCACTGTGAAAACCTTTATACCTCAGAAAATGAAGATTTATTCTTTAGATACATTTACAAAAAATATGATATTGTTATTTGTACCAAATATTTTAGATTTTTGTTTTACGAGTGTTTGAAATAGGTACCGAATAAATAGCAAGGCCGTATCCTTGATATTTTAACATGTGTGCAAAATAACAGCAAAACATCCATTTTACAACGCGGTGTATATAGTCCCAAAAGCATCCTTTCAGAGATCAAAATGGCCGTCTCCCATTTTTCTTTTAAGCCTAAATGCATTGTTGAAACATATACGGTTTCAAAAAAATGAATTTCATATACGGTTGTCTGTGAATCACGATGAGATTATTTTCTTTCCAAGAAGTCAAGAGGATAAATGCGAGATAAAAAAGAAATGTAAAAATGAAAGCTTCTCCTCAGAAATAATATTTCATGTAGCAATGAGAAAAGCAAAATAATAAAACAAAAAATAGAACAAAAAAAAAAGAAAATACATATACCATTTCGACATACAAAAAGCCCTTCTCTAACCCAGATAAACAGTATGCCAAGTTTACAGAGTAACATGGGGGGTTATTAACTAGAAGGGAGTTAAAAAGCATAAATAGTGCTGGATGTACAATAATTAACACTGGTATCATACTGTGGCAAAAGATTTAAAAATATGAGGTTTATTTTAAATTAACCCTTCCATGTCCATATGCCACTAAGCAGGTACCAACCTAAAAAAAAAAGTCCATCTATCATTAGTGGCCCTTTAAGAAAATTTAAAACAAAAAGGAGGTTCTTATTTTCTTAATTTTCAAGTGAGGGCAGCAACAAAAGTTCCAAATCTGTTGGAGATGTCAGAATGCAGGGATCTCCATGTAGGGACGGGAGTCCTACCCTTTGACTCCCCAATATCATCTGTGCAGTGAACTGAGAGGCATTGCAAATGGCTTCCGTTTTGTGCCGCTGCTGAGGTCTTGTTCTGGGGAAGGTCATGGCCTGAAAAAGAAAGAATAAGACGTTATAGCGCCATTCAATGCCCTTTGTTTGGTAATGACAATGAAAAGCCATATTCTTCAAAAATAGAATTTTGAAAAGCGTAAACTAAACCTAAAATATATTGGGTTGCAGTAGCAAACTAAAGCTAAAGTAAAAATGATTGAGGCCGCAAAAAGAATGTCACTAATACAACACTGTTGGATATCTATTATTCCGAATACAGATTTAATTTCAGGTTATATTGTCACATTAAATAAGTAGCGGAAAATATACTGGAGATGCTCAAACGGTATTAAGACACGTTTATATAGCTCCTTGCTGTAGGGAGCAAATAAAGACAAATATGTTTTATTCGTGTCTGTCAAGAGACATATATAATAGAAATAAATGTTTCAATAAATTTATAATGTTGCTCTTATAACAGAATTTCTCAAACTATATCCCTTGTCATTTTTAGAGCCTTGAGACAACACAGAGGGTAAAGGAGTTTGACAATAGTAGTGTGTATGCGTGCATGTGTGTGTGTGCGTATGTGTGTGAGTCTTAACCCCATCAGTACCAATCACTTTGACTTAGTACTATTTAACGTAATAAAAAACAACAAATAGTGTGACATGGGTATTTGTTAAGACTTAAATAACATAATAAAATAATATATGTATAAAAACAGCATCTATTGGTGTGAATGGCCACTAGCAGTATGTAATTTACGTCTTATCGCTCAATCATTGACTGACATGAGCTTTCCAACCCTGTCTGTTGTAACATAGACTTTAAGGTTTGACTTTTTGTGCCTTTTCATTAGTGAGTGGCTAATAGAAGTTGGTCATTTTCAGTTCCTCACAAGACAGACAGAATGATGGAGAAATGTTTCCTGGCTGAAAAATTGCTCCTATTGTTCATATTAGCATGAGGGAAATGTGTTAAAATTTAATTATATATCGCTTTGATAGTAAAGGAAGTTAAACAGAAGGAATGCCTGTTAGCTTTGACTCAAGATAAAAGAATCCAGTCATAATTTGCTTCCCTATCCCTAAATTCTTAGAACAAGCAATATTTTCACATAGTGACGTGCTTCAGTGTGGAACACACTGTCTTTTCTGACCTTACTGTTTTAATAAAAGAAAGTAGAGACTGAAAAGCATCGTCATTGTCTACAAAAGCAGTGACAAGTTCTCTGGTGACTGGTATTGAATTCCAAAAGACAGCACTGAAGCCTTTTATGTAGGCCTCAGTACTACACAGTCATCAATACTATACGGCCCATCGGTCAATGGTTATGTCCAGGGCTGCCCTTCGCTTTTGCAGGGCCCTAAGCAATAGGAGGATTGTAGTGAACGCAATCACAATTCACCTTTAGAGATTTTTTTAACATCATTATATGTCAGTAAGTGATTGTGAGAAGTGGGGAATACATTGGGTTTTATTTAAACTAGCATGTGGTCAGAGACCTGCATGCCTCGTCTCTATATAACCAATGACTTAAACATCTGCTACAAACTGATTTATGAATCCTTATAAAATGACTACCCTTATAAATAAAAGTAATGGCAATGCTTTGTTTCGGTTTAGATTCACCTTTCCTACACAAGAAGGTGTAACATGCATATTAATATTATAACATTACAGGAGATGAAAAAAAAGCACTGCCACATCTTCCCTCAGGTAAACAGAGAGGACGGTGCGGTTTTCTGAGGAAAACAGGGCCGCCGCTGGGCTACTAAGGAGTTAAAGCATATGTAGCTTTGAAACATTTGTTATCTGGGAGGCAGCAGTGATAAATTCATTTTACCGCATCTTTTAAATATGCATGGCATGTAATGTAGCATGGAACGGCAAACGGGAAGGAAAGCCTGAGATAACAGGTTTACAGGGAGAGATAGAGTAAGTACTTCTGCTTTTCTGCTCCAGTGAACCCAGAGAGAAAAAAAAAAGAAAAAAAGATGAATTCCATAGAAGGCTTGCGAAGTGTACTTCAGTCAGTTTCTGTTTAACAAGATGAGCTTATTTGATTGTGGAACCCCATAAAAAACAGGCCCGGCCAACATAAAGGAAGAAAAAAAAAAAAACAGACAATATCACCATGCTACTCTTATGATGATTAAAACACTTCCTTCGGGATTTTCAATATATTCAACAAGACGTCTAATTGAACATTAGCTTTATAGTTTCACCGCCACAGGCGGTGCTTTTTAACATTTATCCTACTGCGTGCCACACAAGTAAATATTAACCCTCTACCTCCCTCATATAAAAAGACTATATGCCAACATGGGGTTCTATTCGATTAGGTGCGGTCACGATTGCATGAGGCCCGGTAATTATTACTGAGGCTCACACAACCGTTACCGCAGTGTTTGGTATTCTAAGTCTAGCGGCAACTTGCATTACCGCTCGGCTTTGCGTGTTTATACCTTGGTTTTGCATGTCATATACTCTGCATAGGAAGTGCAGACCTGCATTTGTGCTGGAATTGCGAGGCGCCACAATTGCACCTCATATTACCACGTATAAATTGATTTCCAGAGCAAAATTAGGTTATAAACACAGCCCCTGCATCTAAACTCCCCCCCAGGCTCCCCCGAAGTTCATACCATCTCGTTAATGCAAAAGCGGAAGGACACAAGAAAAAATAGTTGCTTGATCTCTTTTCACCAAACCTTGCATTGCGCAAGATCTCTCAGCTTTCGGGAGAACAATCATAGAGTGCAAAATCTGCTGAAATTAGTAGTCCTTGACATAAAATGCCTTGCACCATTACCAGGATTGCCTCAGGAACCAGCTCATACAAGCGTGTTACAGAGAGCAGTAATTCAGTGAGTTTGCACTCATAGATTACCACTCCTAAAATGACAGAGCCCATTTCTTTGACATTACCAGCTCCATCGAGACCAGCTGGCACTAAACCTGTGAAATATTTCATGTTGGCATGCTTTGTTGGGTCAGATTGAAAGTTATCTTAGTTAATTTACACTGCAATTGGTTAAAAAGGTCCACAAAAAGAAAAAAAAAACTAAATTATAGTGCTGAATGCAAAAAAAACAAGGTGTATACGTATGATTATCTACAGCTCTCCCCTTGGCACCCTGCAAAAGTATTTCACAACTGATATAAAATAGTTTGTATGTGCATGCGTAAGAACAAAATGCAGGCGGGGGGGGGGCACATGCAGACTTGCCAAACTTTAAAAACAGCATGAGTAGTTGAGCCCCTCATGTTAGGGAAGGTCACAAGGTTTCCATTCACATGCTGGTGATCCACTCCATGTCCTTTATTTAGAAATTGTTCTTATCGCGAGCAGGTCTGTTCACTAAAACAACAAGCTGGTGGATGGAAAATGCAAAAACAGGTATACATATAAAAAAAAATCTAAATAGTAAATAATTTAAAAGGCAGATCGGTTGATTTTAGTTTTTATCCACTTGTTGTTTAATAAATAAGGTCTTAAAGTGATCAAGGACTGTGACAATTAGTTTAATACTGCCTACACACCATGCTCTTAGGCTAGGGTCAGACGAACGCATTTTCGCGTTGTCTGTGAAAAAGTGCGTTCGAACGAATGGACGCATTTTTTCACGGAGTACGCGATAGCGGTCATACGATGCGCATTTGCATCCGTGATTTTGTACGGATCATCAATAAAACACTTTTGCATCTGGACGTTATGTTGGCCGGACATTAGCAGCGTCTGACATCTCCTAATCACACACACACGCCGCTAGCGGACGCAGCGCACTCTGTACGTCAGTACTAGCGGTTCTGCGTTCTCGACAAAATGCGTTCATTTTCCACTTGCGTTGCGCAGCCGGACTTTTGTGCGACCGTACTTCGTATATTGGCCGTCATTGCCCGTCATTTGCTGCTAGTGCGGCCGTGATTAAGTGCGCCTGCACGCGCGTTCGCACTGCGCTCGTCTGACCCTAGCCTTATATGATAAGTGGTTTTAAGTAGTGTACTAGTGAGATTGTGCTTGTTTTCTTGCTCAAGTGCTGCTTTTCATTTGTTCTGCCAGTTATTCTTTTGATACTCGCAGCATAATAGACGCAGAGGCAAAAAATCCCTTATAATGCTGTTCTTTGATATTGTATCTCAAACTGTGAAACTATGGTGTGCACCTGTAACATACATTCTGCTTATTTTGTAGCAGAAGGGCTATGTCCAAATACAAGGGAAATACTCATTAATACACATTTTTATCTATAGTGGCCAACAAGGGATTTATTCACTAAACAGTCAGTATTTGGAATTTATCATTCTATCCTCATACTAAAATCCTATATTCTGTAAAATATTGACCTTATGCATGAAATGATTTGATTGAGTCAAAGAAACAAACAAAACGTCACTTGAAGGCACCCCTCCTACACGAAGAGAGAGGGGCACAGAAGGGACAATAGGCTGGGGCTGGCTGAAAGCAGCAGTCACGATGGAGAAACAAAGTATTTCAGAAGAACCAGAAAATGCTAATCAGACAAGGGATTGGGGTCAAAATATGTCCTGCAGGAGAATATTCACATAGGAGATTCACAGCTATTGTTGATTAACCCCTTCACAGTCTGTGCCATGATCTCTAAATTATAACTAAAGGCCAATGGCAAATATTTTTAAAAAAATAGCAACTTTATATAATTCTACTGTTAATACATATTATATTTAGCATTTGAATATATATATGTTTTTATACTCGTGATTTTGGCAAACTGGACTAACAAGGCCTGTCAATTTTTTTATATATATATATGTATATATATAAACACTCAAAGCAATTGAGCAATTTCTCTTTTTTAAAGATCAGTCAGTATAGGCGTTTAAGGGGTTAATGGGGGATTTGGTACTCTGAGACTCGCTATAGCAATAACTGCTGTTGTCCATGGATGTACTGAAACCTGCAGGAAAAATCCACAGAGTGATCAGTGCAAAGATTGATTTTATGTTTAATACGTGAACCATCCCGAAGGATCATTCTGGAATACGGCTCAACATATCTAGTGCAGAGATGCGGTCGCAACTTTTTCCCATCAGGCTTCTCGATGTCATAAATCTGTTTCCCGTGGCTGCTGAATGAATTATATATTTAATCAGGTCTACGTAAGCTACAGAAAGCCGTATGACTATAGAGATACAGCTTTAAATGCTAATGTTGTGATTTTGGTGACACACACAGAAAAGTATAAAACTGATATGAATGGAATATATCAACCCAAACCTTATACTCCTTACACATTTTCTATCACGGATCACTGAGATTAATTTATGCATTGAGAAGCTACCGAGCTATATAAAATAAACAAAATATTTGTGATAAGCATGCTGCTCTTCATTATTGTCTTAAAAAAATAAATACATAAATAAAAAAAAATCGGATAATATTTTAAAAAAAATATTTTTAATTAATCAGTACTGGTAAAATGAGTATCAAGAAAACCAAAAGAATACTCGCCTCTATTCCTTCCAGGTTAATATACTGTAAAATCAGAGATGTTATTCAGAAAGCGCCTGTGTTTGCAACTTCGGCTTCACTGCTTCAATGTTTGGATTAACCCCTTCTGAAACATCGGCGCTTGTTGAATAATCCCCTAAGAGAAATGCTATATTATCTGGCTTTCATAATATAAGCTCTTCATATTTTCTTGATGGATTCCTTGTGGATTGATTACTTGAACGCAACTGTCACAGGGAATTTTGAATTTTTTGGACATGTGTTTAGTTTTAATTTTGCTTCTTGCGTGCATAAAGCCAGTTGTCCAAGCTGGAGATATCTGCAAGATCTGCCATGTAATTGCTCTATCAGCATTGCCATTAGAACCACTGATTAAGGCTTAGAAAATATTGAGTTGTGAGACAAATTATAATTTGCTTCACTGATTCTCTTATAGCAGTGAGTAGACATCTTCAGGGTTTAATTCTCTCCACCAAGGTTGCCTTGACTGCGAGTGACCATATGAAGGTCACTGTATGTCACGATGTTACACCATATCTCATCACCAACTGTTAGTAGAGGTTCATTTACACAACACAAAATTATTCCAAGTGATTCCAAAATAAGTGTATATATATATATATATATATATATAATTTAGATATACTAGGATATGCCCAAATACACATACGTATATTATTATTATTATTTAGTGAACTGCGTTGCTATATAATAAAGTGTAAGATCTAAAAGAAGTAACGGTGGATTTTGGTTAGAAATACCAAGCGTCACCAATAAAGCAAAAATGTTATCTTTATATTGATACCATAATGGTTACTTGTATAAAATTATTTAAAAAAATATATATATATACTGTATACATACAAGATATGCATCCATTTGGTTCATGGGGATAGTGCTGTAAAAAACACAGTTTTATTAGTCTTTGTGTACTGTTTTTGTCACAAAAAATCAGAATCAAAAGAGAGGACTCTGAAGAGTGCAACCTCAGAAGGGTCAGGCGAAGAATGGGCTCCATTCTTTCAGCTCTCCGGCAAGATTAAAGTGACAAACAGGAGGTGAGGATCCCTAGAAAGGCTAGTTGCCTCTGGGCTCGTTCCTTACACTCCTTCAAAGGCTCTGACAAACCATCAGCTACTGCTCCTTGTCTGCCCAGGCCCTTCACACAGCATGGGTCCAGTCTACAGCAGCCTTTCCCCAATAAGCAGTCAGCTGTGAACCTCTCTGCTAGTGATCCTGTTAAGGCAACATCGGTTCATTTGGATCAAATATCTAGTAAGGTCTCAGATTGCAATTAGTATTCTTACCCTCCTCCTCTCCTTAACTTTGGTTTTATCACTAAACATCACTACATTTATAATAGAGGTTAAATAAACAGCCCACGCGGGAAATATTTACCCCCACCTCCATCTCCACAGCCCTAGGACAAGAGTTTTTTTTTTTTACAAATCTACAACATGACAGAATGACATATTGGTCTGGGCAGATAGCTTTCTGTCTACACACATCAAGAAATTAGATTTTCCAAAAGAATAAAATTTTATTTTTCTCTTAAGGAAAAAGATGTGCGTCTTTCTAGCAAAAAAAGGAACCTTGATTAGTATAAAAATTTAAAAAGTGCTCATTTGTCGTCTGGTAATGTGTCAGCACTGCCAGTTATAATTGTTTTAAAACATTTTTAATTGAAGGCAAAATATGTTTTTTTTTAAGGATATGTCAGATCTCAAAAGGGCAATAGGAGATTTGCAAAGTCTTTTCACATCCATTGATTCCCTTCTTATGGCTCATGAGTGGTCATGGCAGTCATAGACATGGCATCAGGACGGCAGCTTTGACACTCTCTACCCAATCCTACTGAGCTCATACATCACAACATTCAAACGATTATCTATCTCTGAGGTGCTTCTTATGTGAGCAAATGCTTCAGAATATTTGCAAACAAAAATATCAATATTCCTCTTTCATAATCCATATCCGGGCAGATACTCAGTACGATATCCGGATGGCTAGGGAGCTCTTAAGTGGTTCTGCTACTGCAAAAGTTATTTATTTGTTCTGCCTATGTAGAGGTGTTCAGAGCTGTGCTCTGCTGCCATTACCAAGGGTTGCCACTGACAGCTGTAATCGCCCTCTAACTGGGAGGGTCTAGGAAGAAACATGGCACTCCGACTCTTTAATTGCTGTAGGCCGCCGCCTTTATACAGCATAGAAGGCTTTTCCCTCCTTAGATGGTAAAGGGCTGAGCAGGGGGCTGACAAGGGTCTTGGGGACTAATGGCAGAAATGTCTGTATATGGTATGTATGTGTGTGTCGATCAGTGTCTGAATCTGTATGTGTTCCTGTCAATGTCACTTCACTGCCATCGGGTCATTGTTTCTGCCTGTGTGTGTTGTTGGTGTGCCTTGATTCACTAAGTGGTGATATAATCATGATGTGTCCTGATATGAATGTGAAGCTGCACAGTCAGAGAGATTTTCTAATTTTGAAAAGGTAGATTTTTACATTACAAACTGTTATTGTACACGGAGTGGTTCACTGTAGCATCAATTTGTCTGCCGCATAAAGGTGCTAACACACTTTGCCTGTGCGAGTTCCAATACCTATAATGGGCAGGGCCAGTGCTCCCACTAGGCAAGCTAGGCAACTGCCTAGGGCGCACTGCCGCCTAGGGGTGCAACCGGCCCCAATCCGGGTTCCATTATTGTACCCGTTCTCTATTGTGCGGCTCATGTAGCCAGCAGTGGCGGCTCACAAAGCCAACATTGTCTCTAGCGCCACAGAATTTAGGCGTCTTATGGTGACACATAGGCGCCAGAGGCAGATGAAAGAGAAAAGGAAGGAAGGAAGGAAGGAAGGAAAGAAGCAGATGAATGAAAGAGGTAGATGAAAGAAAGAGGCACAGAGGGCAGAGGAAAGAAAGAAAGAGGAAAGAAAGAGGCACAGACCGATCCTGGGTTCGACCAGCAGAAGGGTAAGATGGACAACTGTGTGTGGCTCCCGTGCACAGTGTGTATGTCCCCCCTCACAGTGTGTGTGTCCCCATGCTCAGTGTGTGTCCCCCCTCCTCATGCACAGCGTGTGCACTCCTCCCCGCATTTTAACAGTTAACAGTTTTTTCGGGGGGAGGCGCAAGTAGCTGGTCTTGCCTAGGGTGCAAAATAGTCTAGCACGGCCCTGATAATGGGCAATACATAGTTTCATTGGATAGACCTAAAAAAGAGTGAATTTAGCATTTTCTATCAGTAATGTATCTGCACAACAACAAAGAGATAAGCAGAAGAAACTGGTGTGGCCTAACAGCCTTTATTCCATAATATCGCAAGTCAGGGAATCAAGCAACGTTTCGGCTAATGTGCCTTAATCATGCATACTGCGATATTACATGCTGACTTGCGATATTATGGAATAAGGGCTGTTTAAGCAGAAGAAACCGGTGTGGCCTATCTCTTTATTGTTTTGCTACATTGGGATTGCGGATCCCTCTGATAGAGCACCCGGCATCCGGTATTTGAACTGGATTCCAGCCCCTCGGAGTTGTAGCCACGCTATTTCTGTTTGAGCAATGTATCTGTAATATATTGCAAGTGTTGCAATTTTTATAAAGTAGTGAATCTCCCCCTCTATCTGTATTTGTCAAGGTGTCTGTGACTCTGTAATTGTTGGAGTGTTTATTTGCATGTCTGTCAGATTCTCCGTGTACCTCAGGATTTTTGTGTGCATCTGTCACTGTCTATGTGTGTCCCAGTTCATTTTATTTGTGTTTGTCAGTCAAAGTCTGTGGCAGTATCTTTGTTTTTCTGTCACCGTTTCTGTGTGTTGGAGTCTGTCAAAGACTATCTGTGTTTATTTGCGGGTCTGTATAAATGTGTCTGTAAAAGAGAGATGATAGATAAACAGAAGAACAGGGCAGAGACATAGATATATATACATAGATATATACTGTATATAGCTACATTTATAATATGAGCCATGAAGAGAGTGCTACTACACTGTAGGAAAAAAGTGACAATCATTAGAGTATGAGGTGAGGTGGGGAGAACGATATTGCGTGGATAGGGAAAGTGATTAGATGGAGGGAGATCAGAGAGAAACATTATGGGTGAATGAAAGACATTACTGGAGGATTAGCTGTTGGAGAGAAGTAAAAGGGGAGAGACACAACATTCGGTGTGGATACTTGGGGGGGCAGCGAAAAGGTTTAGGCCTATGGTGCCAGATATCCTTGCACTGGCACTGCTCATTATCAAAATATATTCTTACAAAATGTATACTTTTTTTCCCTTTACCAGTAGACAAAATATTCTGCTTAGTACCTAATGGTGAAACAATTTTAAAATGGCACACTATCAGGGTTATTCAGAGAGAGGTAAAAAGCAAGAGAATGACTGGAGAATTGAAAATTCTAGGTCAAAATAGTCAAACCAGAAAAATTCTCCCATTTATCTAACTTTCCAAATCGGCTATTTGGTCTAGCTTATTCATTCTCCTGGCAATTCTCCTGGTTTTCACCTCTCTCTGAATAACCCTGTATGTGTAGGTAAGGTTTCACGGTGTCGCCGGTATAAAAAGGCCTATACCGCTGCTGCACCCTGATTCAGGCAGCACCTTTTCTGTGATATCCTCATACCTTTGACTTACCCTTGCCACAGATCTATGCTATGACACACATGGCTAATTATGCATTGGCTGCACCTAATAAAAGACCACGCCTCCCAACAGCCAATGCTCAATCATTGTAGTCCTTCATCTCCTAGCACAAGGCCCTACATGTTGCTGCTCCTCTGACCCGGTTTACTAACCTTGCTACTAAGAACCTTCCTGCTTTACCTATACTCAATGGTGTGCGCAGCCCATTTCATTAGGGTGTGCACCCACGGAATATTTATTAATTGCATATCTATGTTTGGATGGTTCTGTACAGAACAGTTATTTTTAATTAGGAATAACCAATGTTTATGCAGAGAAACAGTCGATATTCATGGAGTTTATCATGAGCCAGATAAGGAACATCCAAAATATCTATGTAGGGGGTCAAAGATGAACCCTTCATCTAACATTAGGGTGTGCCTGGGCACACCCAGCACACCCTGTGCACACACCTATGTCTATACTGTTGTCGAACCTTGCCTGTCCCTAGACTACCCATCTGATCGCCGTCTGTGTACTTACCTTAGATTCTCCTGTCTTCACTGTTGTTGAACCTTGCCTGCCCTTGGACTACTCATCTGACCGCTGCTTGCCTACAAACCCCTTTGCTTAATCTTGATACTGCCTAAAGGACCTATTTCTAGCAAGTAGCAAGCTGCCTCCACAGTCTCTGGTGTGTATGCAATACCGCACATTGAACTCACAAACCTGCTTAACCAGTACCACCCCAGAACCAACTCCTAACAGCAGAGTACCTTGAAATAGTAATCTTACCAAATTTCCATAGCAGTTTTAATAAGCAGTGCAAATGAATGAGCGAAGCCCATATATAGATAGACAGACAGACAGATAGACCGATAGATAGATAGATAGATAGATAGATAGATAGATAGATAGATAGATAGATAGATAGATAGATAGATAGACCGATAGACCGATAGATAGACCGATATATAGACCGATAGACCGATAGATAGACCGATAGACAGATAGACCGATAGAGAGAGATAGATAAATTAGATAGATAGATAGATAGATAGATAGACTGATAGACCGATAGAGAGAGATAGATAGATAGATAGATAGATAGATAGATAGATAGATAGATAGATAGATAGATAGATAGATAGATAGATAGATACTGTAGATAGACTGATAGATAGACCGATAGACCGATAGATAGACAGATAGACAGATAGAGAGAGATAGATAAATTAGATAGATAGATAGATAGATGATAGATAGATAGATAGATAGATAGATAGACTGATAGACCGATAGAGAGAGATAGATAGATAGATAGACTGATAGACAGATAGATAGATAGACTAATAGACAGATAGATAGATAGATAGATAGATAGATAGATAGATAGATAGATAGATAGATAGATAGATAGATAGATAGATAGATAGATAGAACATAATAAATTAAATTTCCGCCAGAATTATTAAAATGAAAGAGAAATGGGCCATAGTTTAAATCTGCGGTTCATCTCCTATTCTTCATATAGGGAAACGCCTGTTAAAATTTATAGGGCAAAATATACGGAGGAGCCATAAATTTAACAATCAGCCTGTCGTAATAAATAAATACAATACAGGGCATGCCAGTGTAATCTAAATGCAGCAACAAGCCGTATGTTTCTTTAAGTCACATCCAGCACACCGTAAAATAACACAGCAGCATTTTCACTTTCAATAACATGTCAGAAAAATCTTAGCTTAAATGATTTATTGAAATTTATAGTAACAAGGTCCCACCAGATGTGGTTTTCAAAGTGTCCTGACAGTATCTGCCTTGGATTTTCTCTGTTACTAATAACGTAATGTTCCACGATGCACCGGCAACAGTACATAATATTGATTTTCCAAAGTTGTTATGGTTCAACAGACAGAAACAGGGCCGAGACTATGTTTTTTGTATAGAAGACAGCGTTGACTTGTATTTACCGAGCAGCATCACTCATCGAGACACCTTCCTGAATGGATTAGCAGATACGTTCTTAATGTCCCATCTGAGTAATTAAATAGTAAGATGTTTTCAAACCAGGAAGCTGTTTTATAGCGTAACGCCGCTCGGCTAATGTTTCACTTTTGGCGAATTTCAAATGCTGCGGTTTTTATGGTTTCGAGTTAATGAATTCACACAATCAGGAAAGATATTCATGGAGAATCAAAGTGATTCTTGTATGTGACTACACCGACTGCAGAACTGTTTTAAAAGCGGACAGAAGATTTTGTAGAAGAAAAAAATGCAGTGGAAGGTTACTAACTTCACAGCAAATGTAGATCAAAGTTCTCAGAGTGGAGCAATTCACAAGGAAACCCTTTGGTTTCCATAGCAACAGCATCATTATAACTTTCTTCCACGACCGCTCTTAATTCCTAATTCTCAATGTCACTACTCATTATTAGTGGGGGGGTGGGGGGGGTTATGTTCCAATTTCAAGAATATAAAGGAAAAAATAAAAACTTGATATTATATAAGAAAGCTTCTTTTTAAAGGAGTGCTTTTTTTTAAAATGTCAGAATCATCATAGAGGAAAAAGTATTTTTAATATTGTAACAGCATACTGGAGCATTACTTGCCCCAAATATAATGCTAATGGTTCTAATGTTCTTAAAGGGGCACTCTAATGAAAATTTACCTCCACCTCTCTTTATGCCCTGAAATAATTGGGCACATGCAGCTAACAACATCTGCCCAATTATTTTTTCAGTTTAGACTAAAATACTCAACTTTTTTCCCTCGAAGCACACTGCTCCTCCTCTTCAGTAGAGATGGGCTGCCAGTTCGAATCGGTTCGAAGTTCGATTCGAACATCGGCTGTTCAAAAATTCGTGAACTTCTAACTTTTCGGGACGTTCGCGTAAAGTTCGAGATTTTTTTTTAAAAAACAAATGCTTAAAAGATCCTAAAAAATCTAATTATATAGAGACTCTTTACTGCAGAATATTTGCCACTCATTGTTGCTCAAACATTTCCCACTCCTTGTTGCTCAAACATTTCCCACTCCTTGTTGCTCAAACATTTCCTACTCCTTGTTAGTCAAACATTTCCCATGGCTTCAAATTGCGTTTAAACATGAGCAAAAGTGGTAAAAATTAGCTCAGCCACAGCGGTGAAATGGCTCAGCACTCAGCAGTGAAAGTTAAAAACATCTTTTAAAAAAAAGTCATTGTTTCCTATCCCCCAGGGCAGTACCCGGAGCCCCAAACACATTTTATGGGCAATATCTTGCATATATGCCCTCTTGGAGGGGACCTTAATTTTCAAACTTTCTTGCCCCATTGACTTGCATTGTGTTCGTATTGTGTTCGAGTTCGCGGTCAAACTTTTTCGGGTGTTCGAGTTCGAATGCGAACCGAACACGGGGGTGTTCGGCCCATCACTACTTGTCAGCTCAGGTGCTTCTGAAACGTTGAAGAACCTGCAGCACCCAACACAAGCTGCACGACTACACAACTTGATTAGCAAATTGTGCATCACTCTTTTGTACGCAAATTCTGTAGCGCCTGCGCGAAACGATGGATTGTTTCTGCCTGCATGCGCAGAACCAATCCATCAGTTGCCTTCTCTCAGGAAGCACACTATTGCAAGCACTCAGAGAAGATGATGATCGGTGACCCATGTAGTAGCCAGCAGCTGGGAAATTCAAAATCCTGGCTGCTTGGTGAAAGCTGTGTGACCGGAGGAAACTCTTCCACTTCACACAGTGATTTCTGCCGAATGAGGCAGGAAGCCCCATTACAAAAGTTCAAGTGGACAGGGTGTTCAGCGTGACCCTTTAACATAAAAAATTACATCAAAGGGCTCTCTATGTCAAAGTAAATTTTTCTTTTTAAAAACCTTCCTACATAAACATTATACTTGTTTGAATATCCGGTGTATTATCATCAGTTTACAATTTTGAATAAAAAAATAAAATAAAAATAGAAATTAGTACATGGTTAACACAGCTGAAATATAAGTGAATTCTGTTAAAATTGGAAATGCGATGATATATTAATTACAGTTACAGATGATAAAATTCTATTTAGAAGTGATTTATCACAGATTAAATATAATCTGTTTTTTATTTGTCTCGATTGATCAACCATGTATTATGTTACCTAGTTATAATCTATTTACTATAACAACGAACGTAGAATATTTAATTAATAGTAATGTCTCTAATAATAATATAATTTATTTCTCCAAAATACCCATAGATAGCATATAGGCAGTTGACGACCTGAAACAACGGTATCAACATCTATTTACATCCTATTTCTTTTACCTTGAAATATCTCTCAATCCTCTTTAGGGCATGCTCGTAATTTGTATTCCCAGAAGTAGCAACTCCAGCTAGCAGCTATACAAGAACCTAGCAAATGTTCTTACCTAAAATTAAAAGGAGTTCAATCAATTTTTACCAGTCAGCACAGCAGGATAAAATATATCATCGTACTTTACACTGCACAAGCATAGATTTGTATCACAAATTAATTTTTTTTTTCTCCTGATGTATAATAGAGATGCAGATAGAGATGTTACATTTTAATCTGTTTCAAAGCAATGATAAAGTCTTTCCCTTCAAATTAATTTAAGTTTAGTCAATACTTTGGCGAAGGTAACAACAAGGTCAATTTTTATAAATGATGGGGGAAAATTTAACCTTTCCATGTGAGAAGTCTCTATTTCAGGGCTGATAAACTCCGGCCCCCAGATGTTTCTGAACTAGAGCTCCCATGATTTCTTGGTCATCTATTCCATTCAAAATATTCTGGCATCAACATTGGGGGGTTTGACAGCCTTGGTCTATATTATATCATGAATAATTTTAACATTATACATAGTGAGATAACAACCCACGTGCTTAATAGGGTTTATCCACTTGTCTTCCTCTTTGATAATACAGTTTTATATAGCATTTACTGAAGTCAAAGCCTTCTTGAACCTTTGGCTGATCTTTAATAGAGTTTTTAGTGGAGATGTAAGACTCCAGAGATCCCATGCTGTCAAGTCTAGGCCTAAAACTCCAAAAGTCTCAAGCCGGTCAGGATGCTTTCATTGCGTTCAGCCTTCAGGCTGGAATCAGTGAGATTTAAAAACCACAGTGGGTTTTGAAGGATGGAGAAGTCTACCGTCAACCAAGAGTGAAGGTCAACAAGTCAACACAAGTGGTCGAGAGTCACCAACCTAAATACTGGATATGGCAGATGAATGACGTGCAGAAGATTTGTCTGCGAAATACAGAAAACGAAAGCTGTTCTAAAGAAACAGCGAAATGAACTAAAGCGGGACTTCTCTAAACATTAAGGCCGGTGTCAGACGAGCGCACTAGGTGCGCCTGTACTGACGTGCCTACCGGTGTCCGTCGCAGCGTTGTGATGCTGCAACGGGGCCGGTCACACGCTTGTGCACACGCACGAAATGTGCGGCCAACAAGCGTGCGCCCACAGAGCCTCCCCGTCGAAATTCTAGACGCGCGTCGGCAAGGTTGCAAAGTCGATCCTCCATAGGAGGATTGCGCTTTGCAGTGCTGAGCGCACTGACTGCGCTCAGCGAGGTGGCCAGACGGGCGTCGAGTGGATGGAAAGTCCACTCTCATTGACGTTCCTTCCACTCTGAAGTGCGCTCATCTGACCCTGGCCTTAATGAACACTCTACGCATGCGCACAGCTTCGATCCATCGTTCTGCACAGGCGCTATGGGTTTTTATTTAGGGCAAAAAAGGGACTTTTCAGTAGAGTGTTCCCTTAATAATCTAATAAACAACTGCTACATTTAAGTTCTGTCCTTGAATATAAAACTCATCTATAGTCAAAGATTGAAAAATAACAATAATCTGTCTGTGTTCACACAAGGGGACAGAAGAAAGGGGATGAGAGCGCACATAATATGTCAGCCTGACTTGATTGTCTCAGACTCTGGGCATCCTCCTGTGATTTCCAGAATGGAAAATACAAGCAGCAAATCTACCCATATAGCTTTGTTGCTGGAGCACAGCAGAGTAATTTAATAGGGATCAAAAACTTTTTCCCGTCACTACAAATGCTAACGGGGGATGCTTGGATTTGTTGGAAGACATAGACTGAGGCAGCATATTAAGAAATCAAAGCTGTGTTCTTAGAATACTCTCCTGCTGATTTCAGAATACAAATATATACCGAAAAACTATCAAAGTCCTTTTGGAAAATGCCCAGTGCTGATGTCCACATAACAGAATTAATAAATGCAAGTCTTAAGGATGCACTTGAGGACTTGTAGGCCTCCATAAAAATCCAGGTTATACAAACACCAACGTTTTGACCAGCAAGTGGCCTTTATCAAGGAATCATAACTTGGTAATGCCCACTTGCTGGGCGAAACGTCAGTGTTTAAGCTGGATTTTTTTTTATTTCTTTTTAAAAACATTTTTTATTCTACCTACAAATCCTCAAGTGCATTCTCAAGATTGACCTAAATAGGTACGGAAGTCTTCAAAAACCAGAATTTTCTAACCCATTCAGATTTTAGTGGTTCTATAACAAGCCCTGGTTCCTGAGCCCTGCAGAAGACCATAGCACACGCTGGCAGCCTCTGGACAGGTTAAGCTTGTGACATGCTGCCCTGAGTCAAACTGAGCATGACCACAAGGAAAGGCTGCAGACCGCTTCCAACACGATGGGAGCTGCAGCAGAAAGGCGATCTCTGTTTTCCCCTCGTGATCTCCTTCAACTGAAACATTGGACATTCACAGATTCTGAAATGTGGAAGAATCCATTATGCAAAATGCTCAGGGTCCCAAGCATTCCAGTTTAGGGATACTCAACCTGTAGATCAGTGTTTCCCAAACCTGTCCTCAGGACCCTCCGCCTCGCCACTTTTTCCAGATATCTGAAGCACAGCACAAGTGATATGATATGATATGATTTGCTGCTCAGTGATTGCAGGATTCAGTCTGCATTTCCCCAAGGTGATCTGCAAAATCTGGCCTGGTTGAGGGTCCCGAGGAGAGGTTTGGGAAGCACTGCTGTAGATAGACATATACAGTCAATTTTGGTCTTGAACTCCAAGACCAACAAGGACTAATGTTACATTTAAAAGACAAGCTTTCAAGAGGATTCCTCTCTTCTTCAGTTCAGGTATAAGCGTCCACACCTGAAAAAGAGAGGAATCATCTAGAAAGCTTGTCTTTTAAATGTAATGTTAGTCCAATAAAAAAGGTATTACCACGTACTGCTATACTTGTGATTTTGGCATCTGGACTAACACGGCCTATCTAACACATATATATATATATATATATCTATATATAAAACATACATACCTTTTTGATTGATCTTTCTGTAAAAAAAATTTGGAAAATGCCCCCTCTAATAAACCTTTTATTTTTATGTTTCACCATTTAGCATGGATCACTGTACAACTGTCAGGAATAGAGTGTATCTACTAATACCAAGGAGCATCTCATTCCCTTCCCTTTTGTCTCTCTATGTGGAAAGTACAACTTGAAGGTATCGTTGAGACGCATTCTCTAAAGCAAGATTTTCAATTAGAAAATGTTAGTATAAAGAAGTCACCAGTTGAGAAGCGCTCGGGTACCTGCGAATCATAGTACTCTCAATCTGGATTTGTGGAATCTGTAACCGCACAAATCCATTCAAGCTGAGACCTGAAACTGGAGCAAAATAATCACGAGGCTCAGGGTCAGTCTCGGACAAAAGCCAATTTACCTGCCATTGGAGACGTGTACCAAATGTGACACATTCCTGGCAGATTGCTTTGACATAAAGGAGTATTTTGCCAATTAATCTGGCTGGTTATTTTGATTCGATTCAGCTATTATAAATTAAGAATTGTATTGATCTGCCAGTTCATTTGGCTGCTTATTTTCATACAATTCAGCAATTAGAAAATTAGAAATGCAGCGGATGGAGAGCCAAAAAAAATCTATTTTTTTTCCCTGCAACAAAAGGCCTAATGCTTTGCCTTACTGTAATATTACAACCACAGCATATGACCCATTTCAAATACATCGGTTAAGGATAATATTTTATTTTTCCTCTAGAATATATGCTGTCATATGCAAATGGAGTAATATATATATATTTATATATTTATTTATTATTATTCTTTATACTTTTTATTCAGGATGTTTCTATATATTAAATTTTTTATTCAGGGTGTTTCTATATAGATACATAAAAATATCGGTATATTTATGTAAATAATAAAATCCTTATACCGGGCGAAATACAAGTCGAACCCATACGATTTTTATTTAACTTCTTGTTTGCCAAAAGAGTTTACAACCCTGTATGTTAAAGCATTAATCAATTAGGGAGCCATTATCATAAAAAGTATATAACAATCTTTCAGATGGAAGTATTTACATAGTATTTGGTAACATTAATCTGCCCAGGTGGTTACGTCACCTCGAGCACATCATGGCTCTAATCCACACAGTGTCAACAGGAGGAGTTGAGTTAACACACATTACATTGTACTCCTAATGGGCCCAAATTCCCTAGGGTAATGATGTGTGTTAAATGTAGGAGTTTTTTTTTTTTATATATCTGATACAGCTGCAAAAACAGATTTCTGTGCCTCGCTACAAAGCCCCTATAATCTGATATGTCTCGCGCGGCTCTGCGACTCTCTGGCTGCAGAACAGCATATGTAGCGGTAATAACAATAGGCCCAGCATGATCATACAATTAAAATGATGACTTTTTCTAGCGCCATAAACTTTCCGCTAGTGTCAAAGCGAGGCACTGTGCCGCTGTAAATATCCCTCCACTGCCGCGCGACTCAAACAAACAATTAACCCCTTGCAAGCATAGTGGATTGTGCAGACTGTTTCTTGCTGTCCAGCCATAACGATTTGGAGCAAAGGCCGCTCACTGTCTTTCCACTAGGCCTTAAAAAACCCCTTTAAATACATTTCAGCTTGTATTTTCTTTAAATAGCCTCCCGGCGAGAGCTATATCAATAAAGTTTTTGATAGCCCTGAACATTTGTTTGCTGATCGTCGTATAAATAATTCAAATATACTGGCAGCAAACAAGCAGAGCGGGAACATTGAGACGTAAAAGCTGAAATATTTTGGCCCATTAAAATTAAAACTGTTCATTTTTGACAGTGACAAAGGGGATTTCTGGCTGCTCCAAGACCAAGCTTCATATATTAATTCCTGTAAAGAGCGCAATGTCGCTATTGTTACTCTATGTCCTGTAGATCTTGCCAGCATGACGCGACATTCATTTTTTTTTGTTATTGTTTCTGCTTGTACAGCACCATGCCATGCGTTGCTGCAGTAACTGAAAACAAATATAGCATACTAAATTACTACCTGTAATTAAAATGTAATTTACACCTTTCACAACAGCAGCGGCCCAGGCAAATACACACATGGAGTCCAGCATTCACACGCAGCACGTGATAAATCAGCACATATCATCTGAAAAAGTCTGCATTACTGGGATTATTTATGATCCATTTATAGGCCAGCTCCAGCTTGCCTTATAATTTAGCTTCAACGCTTTTCTTCTAGTTGCCATCCTGCCGGCGAGCGCGTCTATAAAAAACATCCGCACGCCTTCTAATCCGTGTCGTCATATATGGGTTTTCTTTTCTTTCTTTTTTTCAACCTGGCTAACCCAGCATGTGATCCTAAAAAAAGAACTCCATACATTCTAATTATTTCTTAGAAGGTCTTGTCTGCGAGCATGAGGGTCTAAAAAAAGAACCCCCGTTCCCCAGTAAGAGATTACATCATGGTTTTTACAGACATGTGATTCCAAAACAGAACTTAATACCTTGCAATGGATTACATCATTTTTTTATGGCCCACTAGCATGTCCATCGAAAATAGAACTAACTCCATCCCCTTCCAATAGATTTAATCATTGGTGATATAAAAATACTTTTAACTATATACACATATATATATATATATATATATATATCACCAGAGTATAGCAGTAGTAGTGATACATTTTTTATTGGACTAACAATACATTTAAAATATTTATATATAAATATATATATATATAAATATAAATATATATAAATATATATATATATATATATATATATTTATATAAAATAAAGTTTTTAACTGCAGAGGACATTTACACATCCCAGCAGTTCAGAGACCCACTTACAGAGCGCTTGTTCTACATTTCTCATATGCAGCATAGAACTCTGGGTAGGATATGCAAATGAAGTCCACAGCTTCTCACCTTTTATGCATCTAGGCTCTGTAATAACACAGAACCCGCCTTGTCCAATGCCATGCCATATTAAATGGCTTTTTTTGGCAGAGACCTGAGGCGCGTTCAGTTGCTCAGCCGCTGCAAGTGCTAAGTTAGCACCTTGCCACTGAACGCCGTTCTGCAGCTCAGCACTGCTAACTTAGCACTTGCAGTGAGGTGGAGAGGCGCTGTGGGGTTAGCTGAGTGTGACATAGGGAAAGATGGCCGCCTCCACGCAGCAAATAATCCATAAGGAAATGTTCAGTTTGAAGGTTTGGTGGAGCAAGACAGCAAATATTTATTGGAACATGGTAAACATTAACACTAAAGGGGTAATAAAATGGTAAAAAGAGGATTTTGCAGAAACAGCACCTTTCATTAAGCAATCCTCTGCCCTTTGGCTTCCATATTCACAGCCAAAACGTTCAGTGAGACGGCTGCAGCAAACTGAACTGCTGCAATAGAACAATTCAGTAGCTGCTGAGGAACTGAACGCGCCTCAGGTTATGCAACCAGCAGAGTGGAGGCTTTTACAGGGTTATTCAGAGAGCGGTGAAATCCAGGAGAATGACTGGAGAAGTGAAAATTCTAGGTCAAAATAGCCAAACCAGAAAATTTCTCCCATTTATCTCACTTTCCAAATCGGCTATTTGGTCTAGATTGTTCATTCTCCTGCCAATTCTCCAGGTTTTCACCTCTCTCTGAATAACCCTGATAGTCTCACTTTTTTGCCTTCCAGTACAATTGAAATACTTACTATATACAGTATATATATATATATACTGTATATATAAATAACGTGTATAGCAGTACGTAGTGATACTTTTTTATTGTCTAAAGTTACATTTAAAAGACAAGCTTTCAAGAGTGATCCTCTCTTCCTCAGGTCTGGACGCTATACTGATATATATATATATATATATATATATTTTAATCTAGCTCACTTCCTAATGTAATATTTCCCATTCCTTGACTGGTTTTCTACCAGTCCTAATGCGGAGAGGAATCCAAGTATCATTTAGTATCTATTCTTGGGAGATGATCTGTTTAGCTATTCATATCAGAGCTGCGAGGAGGTCACACACATTTAGTTTTATCACATTGATTTTATTACTTTTGAATATTAATAACAGCTTGAAAGAACCATAACGTGGTATTATATTTGTTGCTAAAAGGAAAATCGGCTTCGGCTTGTAAAACCGACTGGTGATATAATGCAAGAAAAAAGGAAAATCCGCAGAACACATTTAACGTTTTACTCAGCTGATGGCTTTTCACAGCCGGGGAGCTGACAGTTAAATTTCCGAGCAGGTTTTAGGTTTCTCATACTGGGGTGGAAGCTGCCTATGACCTGCTACTCCTCCTTCTGCCTGACCCTTGACATTTCCACTCGGCTTCTCACTAGCAGAAGTACACAGCAGTGTTCAATGATAAAAAGAAAAAAAAAGGATTTCTTCCTCGCCTGCCCAGCAAAACACCATTTTTTTCTTACACAAAGCCTTACAGGGTTATTCAGAGAGCGGTGAAAAGCAGGAGAATGACTGGAGAATGAAAAATTCTAGGTCAAAATAATTCTCCCTTTCATCTTACTTTCCAAATCGACTATTTTGACCTAGAATTTTTCATTCTCCAGTCATTCTCCTGCTTTTCACGCTCTCTGAATAAGGCTGGGGTCAGACGAGCGTAGTGTTCACATCCGTGATTGCGCCTAAAAGTACGTCCGTGATAGCATGACAGAAAGCCCATTGGAGCCCGACACACGAAGTACGTCCGCACTGAACTGCGGACGCACCACGGCCGCGGCAAACGGACGCAAGGCAGGCAAGAACGTACAACCACTAGAACGGCCGCACAAAGTGCGCTGCGTCCGCAACGTCTGCATAGCTTTGTGTGTGAGTGATGGAACGTGGTCAGACGGACTGCATTAATACGTCCAGCATTTTTCACGGACAAAATGGTTTTGCTTTTTAATTTATTTTCTCTCCTACATCCGTCAAAATATACGTCAGTGAAAAAAACGGACTGTGTGGTCACTACTGTGTCTTCCGTACTGACGTACGTCCGTGTGCACGGAAGTACAGTCCGTAGAAATCACGCTCGTCTGACCCTAGCCTAACCCTGTATGTGATCGTTTTGGAATAGGTTATCATGACTTTTTCAGCATCAGTGTGTGCCGATTAAGTGTTTTAATGCTTATTTTCTTGTCATTTAAAAAAATATATATATACTTGTAACTGTATACTATCCCAAGTATAACAACATTTTGATCTTGAAAACAAGATAATTTTTGAGCCCAAACTACATATTATCTGAATAAAATGACATTTGGAATATAGATAAAGGTTGATCTAGAGAGATACAGGGGTATTTAAGCACTGCAGAAACTGTTGACGCTAAATGATGACAATTATAATATTAAATAATAATTTAATTATGGGAACTGTGAAACAAAGACATTTAGGACCGTGTCAGACGAACGCAGTGATCACGTCTGTGTTGCCGCATAGTTTAACGTCCGTCGTAGCATAGAATCATGATCAATAGAGACCCACACACGAAGTACGTGTGCTCCGAACTGCGAACGCACATCGCACGTGGCAAACGGACACAATTTAGGTTAGAACGTAAAACCGCCAAGACGGACCGCATAGCATTCTGTGTGCGTGATGACACGAAGTCAGACGCAGCGCATTTGCGACGTCCAGCACCTTGACGCACAAAATGGCTTTTCATATCATTTTCCAATTTTTAGCATTTTTCATATTAATTTTGTTTCACACAATTCCCTTTTTTTTCTACATCCGTCAAAAAAAATGGACCGTGTGGTGTCTACAGTATCTTCCGTCAGTACGTCTGTCCGTTATGCACGCACACAGAGTGCGCTCAGACTGCGTTCGTCTGACGTTAGCCAAAAATAACTTTTTGTCTGTGAAAACCAGTCAAAATAAGAATTATTCAAATTTGGTGTAAATGTCATTTTGGCTACCTTAAATCAATACAGAGATATAATTTTTTTGCTTAAAACATAACTATCTATTTACAAAGCAATGAAATGTCACTGACATTTTGGTGCTTTTCACTTCGGCGCACTTCGGCGATTTCATTTAGTTAAAATTCTAGTGAATTCATTATTTAGCGAATGGTTACTGTAGTGCACTGAAGATGGAGTTGCCGAAGCCCCATGAAAAAAGTTGGATAATGTTGATGAAACGCACCAAAAAGCACTGAACAGCACCGAGGTGGCCTTGGCGAATACTGCAAAAAAAAAAAAAAACAACGGAACTCTCCAATTCTCCTAATAGTTGCTTAAACCAATAAAATTGAATTAAAATGTGTTTAAATAATAAAAAAGGTCCTTTAAAAAAAGTTTGTTACAGAATAAAAAAAAAACGCTTTTTAAAAAATTGGGAAACAAACATTTCATCTAAAAATTACAAAAAATATAAAAAGGTGTTCTAAAATATAAAAAAATGCTTTTTCCTGAAAATGAAAAAATAAACGGACTTTTAAATTATTTTTTTTTAATTATATTACTCTTTTACACTAATTCCTATGGGATTCGTCTGTTTAACCTCCCTGGCGGTCTGTTTTTTTTACATTTTCTTGTCAAAAAGCACACTATTTATTTATCTATTTTGCCCCCCCCCCCCCTAGCGGTATCCCGAGTGTTGATCGGGCTTAAATTCCTATGCTGGAATGGTAACCCCGAGCAACACTCGGGATGCCGCTGGATACATCACCTCTCCCTGCGCTCCCTCGATGTCCCCGCAGCCTCCTCCGGTGATCGCGACCCTCATACTTCCTGGTTCCCATCCTCGCGAGAAGGAATCCAGGAAGTATGAGGTTGCGATCGCTGGAGGGGACTGCTGTGATCAGCGAGGGAGTGCAGGGAAAGGTGATGTATACAGCCCGAGTGTGGCTCGGGGTTACCCCTCTCAGCAGTGAAATTTAACCCCCGAGACACACTCGGGAACACTGTCAGGCAGGTTAAGGCTGGGGTCAGACGAGCGCAGTTATCACGTCCGTGTTGCCGCACATTTGTACCTCCGTGGCAGCATAGCATTCTGACCAATGGAGCCCCACACACGAAGTACGTCCGCACGGAGGTGCGGATGCATGGCGGACGCGGCAAACGGACGCAGGTTAGGCAAGAACGTAATTCTGCTAGAATGGACGTGCGGAGTGCGCCACGTCCACAATGTCCGCATAGCTTTGTGTGTGAGTGATGGAACGTGGTCAGACGGACTGCATTTATACGTCCAGTATTTTTGACGGACAGAATGTTTTTTCATTGTAATTTATTTTCCCTGCTACATCAGTCAAAAAAAACGGACTGTGTGGCCACTACCTTGTTGTCAGTCAGTAAGTACGTCCGTACTGCACTGACGCACAGTCCGTACAAAATGCGCTCATCTGACCCTAGCCTAAACCTGTCAAACTGAATCACTGAAAATCAGGGCATTTCACTGACACTTCGGTGTAGTTCAGCGTTCTGTGAATAGACAAATCATTACTTCTCTATGGGACAACTTCGCTGCCGCTGAAGACCGCTGAACTGCGGTGAACTGCACTCCTGTCAAAGCGCCTATATTTGGTGATTGACAGCTTAGTGAATAGATAAACTTCCCTGAAATTCACTCTTCGGTGCACTTTGGTGGCAACTTTGGAGGTTAGTGAATAACCCTGTAGTTTTAAGGTGTTATTTTCAGAACATATTTGAACAGTGGTGAAATTTACCACTAACACCGGCGTGTTGTGAATAACCCCTTAAAATACTAGTGTTAAGTGTAAAAAAAACGAGTAATTGTTAAAGGTTTGGGGGGTTTTTCTTTCACTTTTTATATGTGTGCTTCCCGTGGCTCTTTCTGGCATTCCTGAAATGCCAACATCTGATATTAATCAGGGATGCCATATTTATATATATATATATCCGTGAAACAATATTTCCCTTTTCGATAAACAGGGATTTGCTATTTTTCCATGAATATTCAGAAATTCGTCATATATTTCACTTGTTTTGCAAATTCACATTATTATTATTCCTTTATGTGTATTTCATCAACATATTCCGCAGTGCGGTACAGGGGTTACCATTAATTAGGGAAAAACATAGACGAACAGAGATAGGATGTAGAGAGGGCCATTCTACCTAAGGAGCTTACATTAGTACACAGTCTATCCATTTGTAGGTAATATGATATAGACCAGGGATGGCGAACCTATGGCAGGCGTGCCACACCTGGCACGCGAAGCCGACTGTGTCGGCACGCGAGCCATAGGCTTGCCTCACTGCCACGTCCTTCCAGCGCACGCCGGCAAATGATGTTCCCCGGACGCTTGTTGAAGTCCACCAGCTGCGATCCACCAGCTGCTCTGAGGCACCGTGAGGACCAAGTGAGCTGGGGGCCAATATCCATCCATATGTGAGCTGGGGCAGTATCCATCCATGTGTGAGCTGGTGCAGTATCCATCCATGTGTGAGCTGGGGCAGTATCCATCCATGTGTGAGCTGGGGCAGTATCCTTCCATGTGTGAGCTGGGGCAATATACATCCATGTGTGAGCTGGGGCTGTACATCCATGTGCGAGTTGGGGCAGTATACATCCATGCGTGAGTTGGGGCAGTAGACATCCATGTGTGAGCTAGGGGCCAATATACATCCATGTGTGAGCTGGGGCAGTACATCCATGTGTGAGTTGGGGCAGTATACATCCATGTGTGAGTTGGGGCAGTATACATCCATGTGTGAGCTGGGGGCCAATATACATCCATGTGTGAGCTTGGGGCAATTACATTCATGTGTGAGCTTGGGGCAAATTATCTCCATGTGTGATCTGGGTGCAATATATAAATGTGAGCTGGGGCCAATTATATCCATGTGTGAGCTTGGGGCAATTACATCCATGTGTGAGCTTGGGGCAAATATATCCATGTGTGAGCTTGGGGCAATTATATCCATGTGTGAGTTTGGGGCAATTACATCCATGTGAGAGCTGGGGGCAATTACATCCATGTGTGAGCTTGGGGCAATTACATCCATGTGTGAGTTTGGGGCAAATATATCCATGTGTGAGCTTGGGGCCAATTATATCCATGTGTGATCTGGGGGCAATATATTCATCTTCTGTATACTGTATTTTTCTTTTAAGACTTAAGCACATAATTAGTTCAGACAGTTGCATGAAGTGTTTTTTCTAAAATAAATCCGTATTCAGGTCTAATTGTGGGATTGGCACTTTGAGACACATAAGTTGGTTCAGCGATCCGGTTGGGCACTCTGGCTCAAAAAGGTTTGCCATCCCTGATATAGACTATCAGGGTTATTCAGAGAGAGGGGAAAACCAGGAGAATTGGCAGGAGAAGAGAACAATCTAGACCAAATTTTTTCCCAGTATGTTGCATATTGGCAAGCATTTCAGACTGGGTTTTTTGCCTTCTTTTGGATCAACAGCAGTAGGTGATGTAGGAGAGGCTGAACCCGATGGACGCATGTCTTTTTTCAGCCTATGTAACTATGTAACTATGTAAATAGCTGATTTCAAAAGTGAGATAAATGGGAGAATTTTTCTGCTTTGGCTATTTTAACCTATAATTTTCACTTCTCCAGTCATTCTCCTGTTTTCACCTCTCTCTGAATAACCCTGTATGAAAATATAGCATTTTTAGGAATTTTGTATAGCTTTCTCCTGGCATATTTTGTGATAGAATTGTCAGATGAAAATTACCTTATTTTTCGCTCCATAAGACGCACTTTTCTCCCCCCAAAAAGTGGGGGGAAAAGTGGGTGCGTCTTATGAAGCGAATGCCCCATGATGATATGCCCCAGCTCACCTGCCGCCGCCGCGTTCGGCCCCCTCTGAGCATGCGTCCGGTGGCAAGGAGCTTGGGCACTCGCCTGGGGCGAGATCGCGGTCACGTGGCTCCCCCAGGCGAGTGCCCAAGCTTCCTGCCGCCGGATGCACGCTCAGAGGGAGACGAATGCGGCGGCGGCAGCGGCAGGTGAGCTGAGGCATATCCATGAGCTGCTGAGGCATATCCATGAGCGAGCTGGGGCATATCCATGAGCGAGCTGGGGCAGTATATCCATGAGCGAGCTGGGGCATATCCATGTGAGAGCTGGGGCATATCCATGTGAGAGCTGGGGCAAATCCATGAGCGAGCTGGAGCATATCCATGAGCGAGCTGGGGCATATCCATGAGCGAGCTGGGGCATATCCATGTGTGAGGCTGAGCTGGGGCAAATCCATGTGTGAGCTGGGGCAAATCCATGTGTGAGCTGGGGCAAATCCATGTGTGAGCTGGGGCATATCCATGTGTGAGCTGGGGCATATCCATGTGCTTGGGCAATATCCATGAGCTGGGGCAATATCCATGTGCTGAGGCATAACCATAAATTGGGGGGCATATCCATAAATTGGGGGGCAAATCCATGTGCTGGGGCAAATCCATAAGTTGGGGGGCATATCCATAAATTGGGGGGCAAATCCATGTGCTGGGACATATCCATGAGCTGGGGCATATCCATAAACTGGGGCATATCCATAAACTGGGGGGCATATCCATGAGCTGGGGGGCATATCCATGAGCTGGGGGGCATATCCATGAGCTGGGGGACAGTATCCATGAGCTGGGGGCAGTATCCATGAGCTGGGGGACAGTATCCATGAGCTGGGGGCAGTATCCATGAGCTGGGGGACAGTATCCATGAGCTGGGGGACAGTATCCATGAGCTGGGGACAGTATCCATGAGCTGGGGACAGTATCCATGAGCTGGGGCAGTATATCCATGAGAGGAGCTGGGGCAATATCCATTATTACACTATTTGATTTCAGAATATTTATTTTCCTGTTTTCCTCCTCTAAAAACTAGGTGCGTCTTATGGTCAGGTGCGTCTTATGGAGCGAAAAATACGGTAACTGCGTACAATAGGCAAACGTGCAAAGTCCCTGCTGTCGGTGTAAATCTTTGTTCCTCACAACTTGGAGTGTCTCTTTAAATTCGTTATATACGTTGGCCCACAAATACATGATTTCTGCATATCCAAGGTTTTTTTTTGTCTTGTCTTTACAATATTGTGAAAAGTTGTCAAATACTGGACAAATGCATAAAGCCTTTGACTAGAGAAGGGAGAGGTGCATCTCGCAGCAATTATCAGATTATGGTTTTAAAATTTTTAACAATCTCGACTAACACCCTGTGGTCACATGACATGCAAATGGCTACCTCCATGCTTAAAAATAAAAATAACGACAGTAATTTGTATTCAAAGAAATGGAAATAATACTGTAGTACCTTAAATCACTTAAAATCTTTCATGGTGAGAGCACGGACCCCACTCCCCAAATGCAATATCCTGATCAGCAAAAATTCGATCAACTCATGATTACAATCAATCCTTTTTTTTATCTCCACCAAACAAGACAATTGCAACCCGCAAGGGTCTCTGTCAAATCACTTGCCCTTAGACTTGGCAAAAACCTTAGGGGTAGAAATGTTTTCAAGTGGCGACAAGGGAACAAATCGATTTAATTTAATCAAGTGTTGGGGACCTTTTATAATCCAGAATAATTTGTAAGCAGGTTTCCTCTATAGTTTTTTTTAAAAAAACATATTATATTTAAATAAACGCATGTCTTAACCGTTCTAGTAATGATATCCTTTAAAATGTAATTTTATAGAGCACCAACAGGTTACAATAAGGCTAAAAGCACATTGACATTGTCATGTCAGTGCACATTGGCACATAAGGATGAAGCATCCACATGTGTTAATATATACATCACAACTTATCCTTGTGCCGATTGAATATTATCGGATACTACATTAATTAATTAAAAAAATAGATTAAAAAGTAGACATGTGTGAGCCAGGTAGCAGAGGTGGCAAAGACTAATATAGCGGTAGAGTAGAGTTCAAGGATGCTTGGGATACTCACACCTCAGGAACAGGAAATTAACAATAAAGTGTATGCTGTTAATAGGGAGCGCAATATAGTAATTGTCTTTTATCTGCCATGTGTGCTTAAATTAATCAAGGTTTACAAAAACTTCTCAAATTTCAGATCTCTTAATACCCCTTTGACAGGTTACCCCCCTGCCTGAGCACAGATGGGCACAGCAATTCTACAAAAGTTGCCCTAAATCCCATTCCATCATGATGTCGCCCAAAGCCGTGACAGCGGCATGCGAAGCAACGTTTAACACAGTCAGGTAAAATGAACACAACTGTCTGACAGTTTAATGTTAGAAAAATACAAAGAAAGGATAAGATTTCATTTTCAGTTGCTTGGGTTTAGTGGTTATTTTTTTTTAAAACTTGCTTCTCGTCTCAACACAACATGCTCTTTAATAATAAAAAGAAAAAAGGCCTCTAGGTGTTTCAGAGTAAATAATATAATTGTGCACCACTAATAAATATTTCCACCAAAGACATATAAACCTTCAAACTTCGGGTAATTTCTAAGGAAAAGGTACAAAAGCTCAAAAGATTGAGAATAACACAAATAGTGCAGACTTCCAGTATATACAATGTGGCACAGCCACATCTTGGGTAACAGCCCAAGATGAAGTCTTAGGGCCGTGTCAGACGAGCGCCTGTACTGAGGTGCCTCCTGGCGTCCGTCACAGCGTTGTGATGCTTCGATGGGGCTGGCCACACGCTGTATCACGTGCACGAATTGCGCATGCTACAGCGGCCGTGTTGAAAGCCTACCCGTCAAACTGTTACGATGCACATTTGACAGAGTTGCAAAGCGCGATCCTCTATAGTTTTGCAGCGCTGAGTTTGCAGAGTTTTGCAGCGCTGAGCGCACTAACTGCGCTCAGTGAGGTGGCCAGACGGGCATCAGACGGGCGTCAGAATGGAAGGAATGTCCACTCGTACGGTCATTCCTTTCACTCTTAAAAACGCTCGTCTGACCCCGGCCTAAACAGACGAAACATCAGGGTGGACTTTCCCCTGGTGTCTTTTTTGCCCTGGTGTCATACAAGACAGATACAGTCCCCTGGTAATCTCACTTCCTGATCACAAATTACTTTCTTTCTAGTTCTTTATAATTCCAGTCAAGAAGCCATGAAAAACCATAGCGTTGTTTGCTATTGGCTGTGTAGGATGGTATAAAACTGAGGTATATGGTATATTTGGCAAAGCTCCATCAGCTCTGTTATGCATGCGCAGTGACTCCACACGAGATGTTGCAAGTGACAAATGAGGGAAACGTAAAGGCTCAACCAGTTCTTCATTTTTGAATCTTATACTTGCATAAAAGTTCTCACAAACATTTAGATTTTTGATTTTGACGTGAATGATTTTGGGAAAAGAACTAAATTGACGGAGTTGTTCAACTCAAAAAAACACCCAAAAAGAACCAAAATTAGAAGAGTGCTAAATCCCACATACAAAGCAATCAAAATGTCTAGAGAAGCTGGAATAAACATGAGTTACTCACAAAACAGACAGACATGACAATATGACGAATGATTTGCAAATTTTAGTCCAAAATGCCCAAGTTGACAAATGCTCCATCTCGATTCGTGTTGGAAATTTTTCCAAATTTGGATTTCTTAGCCCAAACAATGTAAGGCACTACACTTGTTTACTCACTGCGGAAAATTATCTGTCCAAAAACCACTGGCTAAGAATCAAACGGCTTTTTCAAATGTCAATACACACAAAATAGGCTTCTTGGCATCGAGCACTTTTGCGCATATTTCATTTTGTATTCCCCTAACTTGATTGATTTTAAAAATTAAGTAGCGGACTTTCATCTTCATTTTTTCCATAAAAGAATAAATAATATGTTATCCTTTATATCACTGATTCTCAACCTCCACACAGCGTAAGTGGGTAAATATTTCCCTTTAAAATGTGTACTGACACCTGTAACCTAATAAGAACTAAAATTAAAAAGTAATAAATCTCTTTTAAATGTAATGTACTTCCAGGAAACAGAAGGAGAAATAACAATTGCCTCCAGCTAAGTAAACTACTATCGCCTCTTATAAATTTACAAGTCAAATAATTCCAAGGAAAAAAAAATAAGAACTGGATTTCTAGTTTCTATAGCACACCATCATTAAAGAAGATTATAAAGATGGAGATTCTAGAAAGATATGTGCTACAAAAATTGAATGAATGTGTCATGTGTACATATGGACATTTAACTCAATTTGTTTCTAATCTTTATTAATAGAAAATTCTCTATAATGTAATAAAGGGACCCAATACGGGGCGGTTGAAAATAGTTTCTCACATTCACTAAAAATGTATTTTAAGGGACACAACCACTTACCTAAGCTGTAACTAGATCACATGCATTACAAATAAAACCGCTTTATAAAACACACACTTTTTTTATTTTGTTTGAAGTAATTGCATGTAAAAGGGAAAAATAAAGTTAGGGTTTTTTATCTCCTGTTTCCATTTTGTGGATTTTTCGCAAGATGCAACATTTACCAAAATCAATGCAAACGTTTTACTTGACTGCTGTAGTTTATCTAATCTATAGTATAACCATTTAATGAGGTGCATGAGGGAATGTGTAGATAAGGCAGTGGGAGGCTATTGTCCTGCCTCTGCTACATGAGATGAGAGATGGCAGCAGAATGATATAAAACAAGGAGCTTAAAAGACTTCTAATATACCCTCTGGTGATGTCCTTTGAATACATCTCACACAATGCAATGTTTTGACTCAGTGATCCGACTCACTCCATTCTGTGGCCAATGCCACACAGTGAGGAGCAAGTAATGGAAATTTACAACATAAAAGATCACAAAATGCATGAACCCAGAGACGCACATAATGTAATACACCGAAGATGAGTTTTGGTGAGAGTCCCGCAGTCTTGCAGGATCATCCACAGATCTTTATTTTTGTATACTCAGTATGTGTAAACATGGCTTATCTCTTGACAGACTCATCTGTCAGGAACGTCAGGAGATAGTGACATATTGAAGGGAGAATGTTAAAGGATATTCTAGTTGTTTTTTTAACTTTACCTAAATCAATTCATCGGGTTAAAACAAACATTTTACTAAGTTACAGCCATAATTTCCTACCTTCATAAAAATACACCTGTCATGCCCAATTTATGCTGGACTCATTCGATCGGGAATTAATCTCTATATATCTATTAGCACTTTTTAGGTAACACAAACGATTGAAACATTTGAGTAATTCGTACACTTCCGGTGATTTGCTACCGAGACGAGTGACAACTGTGTGCAGAAGAGCAGTCTTACAGGATGGCCTTCCACTAACTCCTTGACCCAGATTGCAGGTCACAGCGTATATGTCACCACTGCACGGTGTCATTGGGCGGCAATCTTACAGCTTCGCCCATGGAGAACAAGTATCTCATCAACAGTTGAGATATCTCATTGATCTGTAAGTCCAAATATCCACCACCTGAGATGACATTGCTGGCCGTTACAAGTAAACAACTGCAGTTTATTAGTCAGGTACGACCCTGTACCAGTGTAAATGACACCAGAATGTGCATCTAAGGCTTACTTTAAAAACCACTAGAATGTCCATTTCATGAGGTAAATCTCCCCAAAGATATGAAGGACATCAACATGATAGATTTGCTTTAGGCTGGGTTCACACCTGCGCATTTTTTTTACGTGCCTATCGCGCAATCGTAAAAACCGGGCGAACGCACATTGCAGCGCGTTCACGGCCATAGACTGCAGAGTGAACGAGCTGCAAATACGCCCCAAAGAAGCTCCCGTACTTCTTTGGGGGTAGGACGTTTTACAGCGTATTCCTGCGCGCTGTAAAACGCCCAGGTGTGAACGGGTCCCATAGGAAAGCATAGGATTTCCGTGTCTTGGCGTTTTACAGTGAGCAGGAACGCGCTGTAAAACGCTGAGGTGTGAACCCAGCCTAAAGGTCAATAACTGTGGGGCTGTATTCCAATCAGCTTGTAATCAGAGCTGTTGTAAAAGTTCCAGAGCTACTAAAGTCGAGAGACGTGCTACGTTTACAACAGCTTCGAAACAGCACAAATTCTGCGTTCTGGTTGACGGAAGGACAAAGTGGGTGCTATTAATTATGCTTCGTATAACACCCCACTAAGCACTATTATCATTATTTTTTTTTACAGGGTGAAGAATATATTTTTATGTTATAAAGCCTATTTAAATAGTAGTATGGTGATCTTATTATAGATTAGTCCCCAGATGTGTTTATTTTGGAAGGCTAATGATGAAGTTTTTGAAGCAAACCTACTAATTTAGCCCTGCTCTGTCGTCCTCCATTCAGCTCGTTTCAGATTGTCAAATTCTTTTATGCATGACTGTGACACAGATGCTCATTTTCCTGTATCTTATTTAAAATGCAAATACAGTAACACAGTCTGCAGCTAAGAAGAAAAAAGCATATGCCACACGCAGCCTTTGGGTAAGCTTAAGACTTGTACCTGTGGTTCACTGATTAGCCGAGATTGCCTAACAAGTGTCTCAGACTCATTAGCTCTTTGGCAAAAATCCATGGGCAAAAACCACCGAAAAGGTCACGGATAAAGATTCCTTGGCTATTTTTGTAAAACGTGGTCATTGACAGACTGGAGCTCATCAGGGAGGCGGATGATCCCTGGACGAAGACTTATTAGAGAAGCAGAAAATAGTGTTTTCCAAATAAGCAGCTTTATAATTATTAAAGAAAGAAAGTCATGCTTCCTACATCCAGAAGAAGGCGAGAAGTGTATGTTGACCCTTTTGCTGTTACCACCTTAAATTCCTTTATTCCAAAAATAGTCGAGCTCTTGATTACTGAAGTGCTGTTATTTAATGTGGCCTCTTCATTAGGAGCTTAGATTAAAAAAAAAATAAAAAAAAAATGCAGCTAGTAGGATTTGCATCATTAAGATGGATTCACTTTGCAATCCTCTCTAGAGGAAAAATCAATGAATAATTTTGGATAATGTGACAATTTGTGAGCAATCTGCTTATTATGCGATCATGGAACGTACGTGCTAGCTGAAGATCAGGAAGCCCTGGTTATATGTTTCTTCTGGATATCGCCTTAGGGATAATGTCTGTGACTTCCATGGAGCAGGTGCTCACCGTGGGCAGCTTTATTACACATTTTCACAGGTCTAACTATACATGTATTTTTAGATCTGAACTCAATGGTGCAATTAATTTGTGGGGGCTATGTGAGTTAGGAGGACACTCTCGGCACTGTGACCACTCAATGTAATTTACGTGGTCACGGTGACTTGAGTGCTTCCACCCCTTTCCCGCCCCGATGTGATTGATATAGTCTGGGAGACTGCCTCAGGTTTCTTGGTGCAGAGGTTAAGTCTCACCCAAAACCTCAGCACTGAGGTCAGATTCTGGAGACCGGGACCTTTGGGAACCAGCTCCATCCAATGGCTCTCAATGCTCTCGGCAACAAATTGGTTGCCTCACCGTGGTCATGTGATAAGGTGCAACTTACAGGATTGACAGCATGACATGTCTGACCAGTGCAGAGGGTGCCAGGTGAGCTTAAAACTAAAGGCTTAAAAGGGATGGGTTTGTAAAGGTTGTTTAACCCCTTTATTCCCCCCTTCCTATTTAAACCCAAGAATATCCCTTTAAGTTACAGTACAGCTATATTCTAAAAAATGGAAACTATGGAAATACTTGTACTGATTATTTTGGTTTCCATTGCAATTGCACCATTTATAGAAGTTTGTCTTATGTTTTATCACTTTCTAAAGAGATACTTTATGTAATAGAAATGTGTTTTAGTAACTCTGCGTTGAGTCTGTATGGGTTTATGGATAACATAAGCAATATCTATATAATAATATCTGGAATATCTATATAAGCAAGATGCAGTTCCATCTCTCTCCTTTTTAACCAATATCATGCACATGAGCTGGGCTTTTCAAAACATGCTATGAGCCAATCTAAAACTCAATAGTTCCTGGTGTATTGGCAATTTGATACAATATATAAGCCAATCTACCCTAAAAACCATACAATACCTGATTAGATAAAGGATGCTAATAAGGGACCTTTGAGTAAAGATCAACAGAGAGGTAGGTGAGCTGAAAAAGAGATGTTTCTCCCTATGAAAAGGACTACATGATAAGCACCAACAGGCTATATTTTGTGTAATCTTATATTTTCAAAGACATTAAGATATATATATATATATGTAGGTTTCTGTATTATACTCTATGTCTCCAATGGGATTGTTGCCTTCTGCTTCTCCAGCTACAAATACACCACAAATTAGAAGAGCACTAAAAGAACCATATCCTCAGGAATTTTATTGCATCACCAACGGAATCCATTGTTGACAATGATTGTCAGCATTTCAGTACTCATGGGACTGTTATCAAGATGGCTTGGGGGCTGAAACCCATATATATACTGTATATATATATAAACACCCAAAATGTGAATTAACCTATATAAAATGTATTTCCCATGATACTTCATTCAAGACACTAGGCAAGTATAGTGAACTGGTGTTTTACTTACCAAATGATGAAAAGCGCTGCTGTGATTTTAGTGAAAACCTATGATACATACTACAAAGCATTTTAAAATATTCTCTTTAGTTAGTGCTTATACCGAATCTATTAAACTATATAGAGATATATCATAAAATGTGTTTAAACTATCAGAGAAATTACAAGTAAACAGTGCTTGTAAGCTATTACGTTAGCAATCATATAGGTTCATATTGAACAGTCGGTAAAAGAGAGCCGCTAAACGGAAATACAACCTTTTGTAGATCCCTGATATGAGCTCTATTATGGACGAGCCCCTGTATTGGCAGCTCAGGTCCTAACAGGAGGGAGCCGCTACACAATGTCTGCATTGCTATTGACCCCAAAACCCTGCTGTGCATGTGGCCCATAGTTCTAAGTGTCCTACTGCATGCGGCAAGAGGAGGAGGCGGCACTACAGGACCAGAAGGATGAGATTTTTGTGACATTTATATAACATATGCAACATCAAAATCTTTTATAATGAGCTACCAGGAAAAAGCTTGATATTCTCCTGCTAGATAATAACTAACACTTTCTATAGAAAGTATAGCAACTGTAACCCTACAGTAAGCAATCACTAAAGTCGAGCTTCAAGTAAAGCTTACAGCATGACTAGATCAGCGACTAAGGCAGTTAATATTGCAGTTGCGACCTTAAACATTAGCGTCTCAAGACATTATCCTAATGGCTACATTAGTGTAGGGTCCATAGTAAATATGTACATCGGTTAAACACAAGGTTCCTACTATTATTATTATTATTCTTTATTTATAAAGCGCCAGCATATTCCGCAGCGCTGTACAATAGGCACAGTATAGACAGGGTTACAATACATTGAACAACATTTGACAAACAGTACAGGAGGAGATGAGGGCCCTATTCCCGTGGGAACTCACAATGTATATGTAAACTCATTTTATGGTGAAACATTTCTAACCTATTTGCTAAATATATCTTTAATTCTATTTAAGATATGAACATATGTAAGACAGTAATAGTTACTTATTTGAAGTAAGAAGGGGGAGGCAGTTTACCACCACACGTTACACTTCATGTGGCACTACTAAGTGCTTTCTATCCAGAAATAGACTGCACAGCATGATGTTTAAGAGCAAATGTCAATCTATAGTAGCTTCAGTTCTGCCTAATCTTAAAATAAGCATATACATTTATTTTTAGTTTTATATGTATATATATATATACCTTCTAGCAACAGCTTTTATTTTTGGGATGTTTCAGTCTTGTATACCTGTGAAATGGATTAAATAACTAAAATAAAAAAACATCCTTACATTGTTATGTTAATCAATTTGCAGATTTATCACAGTGTTTATTCTCTATAAGCTGATGGCAGGAAATATCAGTTCTATAGAGATAGTAGACTGAAATTCACACCAAGTGGCATTACATGGAGGAGAATTTTTTAAAGTGACTAGAAATATTTCATAGGATTTATTGGGATAAAAGGATTCAGATTGATAGCCTATTTTATTTCATTCTCTCACAGCTAGTTAGTTTGACTATATCAAGAATTTTCCTGCTTGCAATTCAAATATAAAGGGCACTATTACAATGTTCACGCTAAAACGGGGACATTAAGGAGAAAAACCTGAGCCTGCGCCTCAGGATGCTCGTGGCGGCGCTAAGTGCTGCCTCGAGCATTCCCTCCATGGTGTCCTTAAGACTCCATTGAGGTTTCCTCTGCTGGTCACATGACCTGCAGGATCTCGCCTCGTGAGATCTGGCAGGTCGGCATAGTGATCCGCAGAGGGAGACTGGGGGACTTTTTCCCTCAGTCTCTCTCTGCTCCTCGCAGCAAGAACAAGCAGATGGAGCGGCCATTCTCGCCGCGGGATAGGAGGTATCTGATTTTTTGGGGGGTTTCAGCTGGTGCTGACTGATTCTGCAGATGCGGAATCAGTTAGCACCAGGTCCTAGCTGAAGTTAGCTTTTAGTTAACCGCAGCAGGACGGTAATTAGCGTTAGGACTTTGTAATACTAATGCTTTACGCGCTCCCCATGTTAAGCAAAAGGAGCGCAAAGTACAGTAACCTCGCGCTGAAAAGCTCAAGATTCGAATCGCTAACGGGTTTTTTAACCTGTTAGCGTTCAGATTGTAATATGGTCCACCCGCGCTAGGGCAACGTTAACGCTAACGTTAACGGTCACACAGTTGAGCGCTAACGTTACCGTTATGAATGTAATATGGCCCAAAACTTTTTAAAACATATAAGCTATGAAACTTGAATATTTTCTTTTACGCTTAGTAACAAGGCTCTTTAATAGCATTGTGATCGTTATGGATTTGCAGTTTAACAAAATTCTTTGATCTGAATGGATTATTCATAGAGATACAATGTGTCGATGTAATATATATATATATACACACATATCCAGAAAAGGGTAGGCAACAGGGGTCTTATGTTTATGATAATAAATGAAAAGACATACCCTTATATATATATATATATATATATTCGAGTTACAAAAAAAAGGGGGAACCTCCCTGCACCCCACCCCCGGAAGGAATGGGTCTCTCCTCTAAGCTCGTTATCCCATTCCTGTACTGGCAGGAGCATTGTCTATATACACAGCTCCATTCCTGGTTTTTTCTCTTGTTGAAGCTTGGCAGTACCAGTGAAAAAACCAAGAAAACATGTAACCGTGGTAGCATTTTTTATGCAGGTATTTTACTAAATTAACTAAGATTGGTTGTGCACACGTCAGAGCTGATACACTTCACTGAAATTGACATGCAAAACCTTGTCAGCAGTAGCAGACTGACAGTCCATCACTCGGAAAGTCATTAAATATGCTTTGAATATATTATTTATTTTTTCAGTATTTAAAGACTAAAATTATACTCATTAAGCCTCCGTTGTTGTAGCGGGCAAGAGAGGAAAAAAAAAAAACAGTCTCGCAAACATAATTTAACCATTTTAATGATATGTAATCGCTCTCATTTTTTTTCCACCAGAAACTTAACATCCACAAGCCCCCATAATTAAAGACCAACTTACAGTACTTGGTTAGCTATTTGCTTGGCTGTTCTCACCCTGTGGAGGAAGTGCAGAGAGGTGGAGGGTGGGTTATAACTATGGATCTTAACATGCACACCGCTGTGTCTATCAAAAGGCAGGAAAATAAAATGTCACGCCGTTATAAATGCGTTGAATCACATATTCTAGTTCTTAAAATGTATTTTTATTATTATGATATGTGATTTAGAATTCCCATCAGCAATGCTGAAACGGATATGGATTTTTAACATAGCTCTGCAGTCCATACACTAGGAGGTAATCAGGCAACATTAATTACAAAGAGTCAACGTTCATGCTCTTTGTCAAGAACCAAAAAGGAAACACACAAATAGTGCAGATGGGGACCTAAAATGTGGAGAAACAAGACCAATATGCCCAGGTGCGTCATCGCCCATGACTATTATTTTTAATCATCGAGGCATGCTTTATATTTATTTATAAAGGATTTTACCAGGATACATTGAGATTTCTCTCTTTTTCAAGTATGTCCTGGGTTAAAGAACATTGACTTGTTACAATAGGTACAGAAATACAAAGTAATAAAATGCAAGATATTAAAAAACAACACAAATATACAGATTAACAAAAAATAAATATGTAAGTAATATAGTCATTATGTCACATGTTTACAATGTTTACAGGTGCATTCCGTATTGAGGTATGGTAATAGAGATCTCTTAAGGGACTTTAGACTGAGGGAAGATTTGATGGCGTCTGGGAGGTTATTCCATAATTGTGGTGCTCTGTAGGAAAACGAGGATCGAGACACTTTCTTTTTTTATATGGTATGGTATTTAGTGGTTACCCAAATCAACTCCAATAAATGTAACCCTCCGATAACAGTCAATATTAACTACTCTGTCTCTACTAAATATCAATAAACAGATCATATACTAGTTTTAACTACACGCCCTTCATAAGGTTGTGGTTTGCTTTTAATACATCTAGACACATGAACCAATCATCGGATTTGCCTAAACCAGGGGGAGCAACCTTGGCCCTCCAGATGTTTTGAAACTTCATTTCCCATAAGGCTTAGTCAACTTAATGAGTGGCTCAGCAACTAGAGAGATGTAGTTCTAAAACACCTGAAGGGTCCAGGTTACTGACTCCTGCATCCACCAATTCACGCTTTTGGATTAACTGTGCTTCAGCGGCTGATTTGCCCTACTTAGCACCCACTCAAGCATTAATGAATTGACCTCACACAGACTTGAAGTAGACATCAGTATCTCTTGGTGGTAAACCTAGGATTAAAATGACACTGCCATACCCAAGATGGGCTCAGTAGATAGGGAATCAATCCCTTTATATGTGTCAGCATTTTCTTGCTGATACATATATATATATGAGGAAAAGGAGTTATTCCCTGTCCGTGTTTTCCTTCCCCATCATGGTCCTTTGGCATGCCACAGGGGAAAGTAGTTGTTCTGAACAAAGGGGTATCCTACAGGAGAACCCTCTGCTTAGGCTGCAGTCACACAAGCGCACACGGGCGTGAAGGGAATGCCTGTGAGAATGGGCGTTATCTCTGATTGGACGTCCGTGTGGCCACCTCACTGAGGACACATTAGTGCACTCAGCCCTACAGAGTACGAGCCTGCTATGGAGGATTGCGCTTTGTAGCCCCGTCCTATATTATAGCTTTTTGACGGCGAGGGTTGCAGCACGACCATTGTAACGTGCGATACTATTACGCACATTACACCACGTGGCTCTCCCCGTCAGCAAGCTGCGATGGACGCAGGGTCACACAGACACACTCATTGCGCTCATGTGACCGCGGCCTTAGTCTGTGTGTCTGATTGACAAGTTATCAAGCCAATGTAATCGCTGAAAGCCAATCATGCATCACTGAGCAATATCCCCACTCCACCCAATGCAATATCCATCCACTGATGTAATATCCCAGCTACAGCGCACCTGGCCTGACCTGACCTGGCTGGTACAAGTGCACTTCAAATTTTATGATATATGTTTGTTTGTTTTTTTTTAAATGTAGCTTTAACCCCTTAAGGAAGCAGGGGTGGCGCCCTTAAGGTGTTTAAATTCGCCGGCGAGGAGTACAGGTACGCCTCGCCGACAGGTGCCGTCGCGCAGCACTAATTTCGGGCCCTCCCCGCAGTGCAGTGCGCGTCATTGGCTGCAGGGGACGGCTTGATTGTGCAGCCAATGACGCGCACCGCGAGTCAGCGCGCACAGGCTGCGGGGAGGGGCCGAGGCGGCCCCATTGAAGACAGCGGGGCGTACCTGTACGCCTCGCGTCTTCAAAGCCCGCCTGCCGCCAGGACGTCATGGAACGTCCTGCGGCGTTAAAGGGTTAATAATTTAGGGTCATTTAGAGATTTCATAGTAGATAAATATCGAGCAGGCGGAAAAAGAACAATATTTGAGTGTCTTTCCGATTCATACTTCGGATGACAATGTGAGTTGTACTCCAGCTAATCGCAGAGAGAAGCAAATACAAAGAACTTACTGTAAAGTATTGCTGTAAAACTAATGGTCTGTAAATGTTTTATATGCAAAAATGTCCCTAGCATTTGTAAGGCCTTAGGTATGGCTATGTAAAAAAATGCAGCAATTAGCTCAGTAAATTTTAATTAATGAAGGATCCCCATGCTGTCTTCAGTCAGTGTTTGTAAATGTAGGTACACTTGTGTTCAAAATTATTCAACCCCCAATGCTGTAAAGGGTTTTAGGGAATTTAGTGTACATTTGTAATTGTATTCAGAATGAAATCCTACAAGGACTTTTTAAAGAACCATATACAACTAAAATGACATCAATTGGTTTTGTAATACAGTAGTAAATGTTTCTTTTGTGAATTCTTCATTGACACAATTATTCAACCCCTTAAAGACTACCACTCTGAAGAACAGAGGATCATTCAAGTGTTTTCAATCAGGTATTGAAAATCCTGTGGATGTCACGGAGCAGCAATAAAGCATAATAAGCACCAATTAGGCAGCTTTAAAATGACTGTGATACTCAGCTCCTTCTAGACATTTACTGGTGTGGTTACAAACATGGTGAAGTCAAGAGAATGGTCCAGGAAGACAAGAGAAGAGGTGATTACTCTTCACAGGAAGGGCAATGGCTATAAGAAGATTGCAAAGATGTTAAACATACCAAGAGAGACCATAGGAAGCATCATTCGCAAATTCAAGGCAAAGGGCACTGTTGAAACGCTACCTGGACGTGGCAGAAAGAAGATGCTGACTTCGACTGCTGTGCGCTACCTGAAGCATAGAGTGGAGAAAAGTCCCCGTGTGACTGCTGAGGAACTGAGAAAAGATTTGTCAGATGTGGGTACTGAAGTTTCAGCTCAGACAATACGGCGCACACTGCGTAATGAAGGCCTCCATGCCAGAACTCCCAGGCGCACCCCCTTGCTGTCTCCAAAGAATAAGAAGAGTCGACTGCAGTATGCCAAAAGTCATGTGGACAAACCACAGAAGTTTTGGAATAGTGTTCTGTGGACTGATGAAACAAAATTAGAACTGTTTGGGCCCATGGATCAACGCTATGTTTGGAGGAGGAAGAACAAGGCCTATGAAGAAAAGAACACCTTGCCTACTGTGAAGCATGGCGGGGGGTCAATCATGCTTTGGGGCTGTTTTGCTTCTGCAGGTACAGGGAAGCTTCAGCGTGTGCAAGGTACCATGAATTCTCTTCAGTACCAGGAGATATTGGATGACAATGTGATGCAGTCCGTCACAAACCTGAGGCTTGGGAGACGTTGGACCTTTCAACAGGACAATGATCCCAAGCATACCTCCAAGTCCACTAGAGCATGATTGCAGATTAAAGGCTGGAACATTTTGGAGTGGCCATCGCAGTCACCTGACTTAAATCCGATTGAGAACCTCTGGTGGGACTTAAAGAAAGCAGTTGCAGTGCGCAAGCCTAAGAATGTGACTGAACTGGAGGCTTTTGCCCATGATGAATGGGCGAAGATACCCGTAGATCGCTGCAAGACACTTGTGTCAAGCTATGCTTCACGTTTAAAAGCTGTTATAACTGTAAAAGGATGTTGTACTAAGTACTGAGATTGAATGTCACTTGGGGGTTGAATAAAACTGATAATGATGTGAGCACAGAAAAGACATTTGTGGTTATTTCATTATAAATGTTATGTTATATTTGTCTGACCTACACGTGCCTCTTTGATTTAATTGTAAGCAAGATGACTGAATGATCAAAATCAATGTCAAACTGGCCAAAACACTCAATTTCAGTGGGGGTTGAATAATTTTGAACACAACTGTATATACTTGTATGGATTATCAATTTGCACATGAATGGCACGTGTTTACTGTCATCCCGCATATATTCTAATATGCAAGGCCACTGCTTGAATCCAGCTTTAGATTTCCCCCTATGTTGGCTGATTATAGCTGCCTGTGTTTTATTTTTTTTGTAACCCTATCCTCTCTGGCCGATACAATGGGCTCCCCTGTATTACTAGATAGATGGAAGCCTTTTCTCTCTGTCATGCTTCCCTGCATTCAGGACACACAGCACTACTCTAAGACAGCGCACACGGTATGCCGAGTGATAGGAAAAGCGTTGTTTTTTGGGGGTTTTCTTTCTAATAAGTCATGAATTTTATAGGCTTTTTTTATAGGGACTACAACTGCTTAACTCACGGTATACAATATATTTACTGCCTGAGCACCACAGATATATATTTATGTATGCGCTCATTTGCATCTGCGCTCTCTAAGCCTTGTGCAAAAAGGATTAGTCTTGTATATATTCCTGCATAAAAGTGAAAAATGAACACACACAGAGAAATGCCTTAGCAATATGTTCAATTTCGAATGTGTAACTAGAGCCACTAGCATGCAGTCAGCATACGCCTTGCTCGCTGACAATTTAATGCACAGCTTAGACTTTTAAAAATGCCTGTTCAGTGCTCTGAAGGAAAATCCACTTGCCAAATCCAGCTGCCTATTTATTAAGGAGGAAAGCTTTTTACTGACAGAATAGTGAGGTGAGCTTCATCACACGGTGATGTCTCCCTGTGCTGCAGATTAGCAATAAAGTTTTATAAAGAGTAGACAGCACATTATAAGTGCTTATAATGTAACAAGATATACAAGTACATGATAAGAAACTAAAAATCAATGTGTGGAATCAGGATGCTTATATATTCATTTAAACAAGAGCCATATTTCTAACGCACCAGCGATTAAGTGATTATGCAGTATACCAGCTAACTTATTTAGCAAAGCATCCTGGGAGTGATGAGATGCTTTTTTGAGATTATACATGGAAGTGTCAGGCAGACATTAAGGCAGATAGGTCTACGTGATGCTGAAGGTTTCAAAATACTGTATTTTAGGCACGATTTTAATATTTTAAAATCACAATATGTTGTGCAGCTCAGTAATTTCCTAGCTATCATATTGGAGTCATTTTGGAGATATTGTGTCATCAAATGAGAACCTTTGCAATTTGCAGGTAAGCTTTGTGTCACTCGTATAGGCAGTCTATCATATGCACAGAGATGCATCGTAGATTGTAAGCTCTTGAGCTGGGTCCTCTCTCCTACTGTTCTGTGTGTTTAACTTGTATGTATATTTGTTATTCTGTCACACCCATTTGTACAGCGCTACGGAACTTGTTAGCGCTTTATAAACACTTGTAACTGTACTCACCAGTCTTTAGAGACAAAAAACACATATTGAAGGCAGCAAAATATTCGTGCGGCTATGCACTTGTCAGCCCTTCAGTGCCCCCAATCAGGACTTTCTTGGGGAAACATTGACATCTGCATGGCTGTCTCACACAATAAAGAATAAAGATCAATGAGTGATCTGCTTATTCTTAAAATATATATATATTTCATAGTCTAATGTAAAGGTACCACTGCATCTTACAATACAACTACTCATTTACATACATGTGTAACCTTCGCCCACAACGCGATCCTGAAACACACATTATTTTATTTATTTATAAAAGGATTTTACCAGGAAGGATACATTGAGATTTCTCTCGTTTTCAAGTATGTCCTGGGTTCGAGAACATTGAGTGGTTACATAACGGGTATATGGTTTTACACACACACACATATATATATATATATATAAAATACACAGGAAGGGCAGCACTTCCACCATTTTCAACACAGCTCAACATTAAAGGGTTAAGATCTATAGTGCATTTGAAGGGGATAAGAATTGTTTGTAGGCATTTAAGGGTTAAACCTGGTTAAATCTCCTGTTTTTAAATGATTTTAGCTGCTGTTGTGGTTTCTTCTGTACTGTTTGAACATGTTGTTTGGAGTGCTCTCTCTCTCTAGGTTTGTTATATATATATATATATATATATATATATATATATATATATAGCAATGTTTTGTGGGAGCACTCCGGACTTTTTGGTTAAAAATCAAAACCTTATTGGTGAATCATTAAAATAATGATATTTCGGCTCCAACATGAGCCTTTATCAAGGTTGATAAAGTCTCATGTTTGAGCAGAAACGTTGTTTTTTTAATGATTCCCCAATAAAGTTCTGATTTTTAACCAAAACGTCCGTGAGTGCTCCCACAAAACATTGCTATATATTCTAACCCTGGGATTTTTAAAACAAGAGGATTTAGTCCAGAGTGACGTCTTGAAGAGTTGAATTCTGATCTGTGTGTATATATATATAATATATATATATATAGCAATGTTTTGTGGGAGCACTCCGGACTTTTTGGTTAAAAATCAAAACCTTATTGGTGAATCATTAAAATAAATGATATTTCGGCTCCAACATGAGCCTTTATCAAGGTTGATAAAGTCTCATGTTTGAGCAGAAACGTTGTTTTTTTAATGATTCCCCAATAAAGTTCTGATTTTTAACCAAAACGTCCGTGAGTGCTCCCACAAAACATTGCTATATATTCTAACCCTGGGATTTTTAAAACAAGAGGATTTAGTCCAGAGTGACGTCTTGAAGAGTTGAATTCTGATCTGTGTGTATATATATATATATTATATATATTTATATATATCTAAATATATCCATAGGAGCAAGGATCTTGAAAGAGGCTCCAGGAGAGCCGAAACGTTGACCCGATTTTATATGGATAAAATAAAATGTGTCCTTGCTACTATGGATTACTATGCATTTATATATTTGTTTTTTGAGGATTTCTCTGCATCAGGGCATATGGACTAAGGATAAGAATAGTTATATGGTGAGTGCCTTGCATTGGGAAAATATATATATTATAAACTTGATTATTTGCTAAGTGGAGGCTTTTAATCTCACTTTTTGCCCTGCACCATAACTTAAATGAGTATTGATTTGCACTCTGGGTAAAGCATCAAATAGCAACAAGTCCTGGCCTATCTCCTGCTGATGATGGCATAAAAAGCCTGAAACAATTGTACAGGAGTGGCTGTGACTCATTGCTTAACCTGGCCTTTGCTAAATAAGCCATCCAGTATGGCATTACACTAGCAAGGAGTATTCTGTGTTAAAACAGACCCAGGATGCAAAAAGGTGAGAAGTTGGAGCCCTCATTTGCATGTCCTACCCAGAGTTCCTTGCTGCATATGGGGAATGTAGCACATGGGCTCTGTGGGCAAAGCAGTTCTTTGAATTGCTGGGATGTATAAATGTCGTCTAGTATTATAAACTTATAAATATATATATATATTATATATATATATATATATATAATGTACAATTCCAGAAAAAGGTGCACATAGGAGGCTTTCTTCATACAGATATAATGTCTGTTTATTCCCTAAGAATATGTTGACGTTTCAGTCCACACAGGGACTTTTCTCAAGACAGAGATTGTCTATGTCAGAGATATGTATTTATGTATGAATTTATTATTATGACTTTATTTCAACATAAGGCTAGGTGGGAAGATTCTGTAAAAGCTAATGGGAATAGTTTCCATAATATTTAATGTTAAATAATTTTAGATAATTGTGAATAATAACAATTAGCTATTTTATATTTATTATATATATTTTCTAATCCTTTAGGAGAAAGAATGATTCTAACTTTCACATACATGTCTATGCAAATATGTATGCTGATAGACAGGCGCTTCTCTACGTCCATGAGACCATATTTTTAAATACGTTATTCAAACAGACAATCAGAGATCCAAAATGTGGAGCTCTCACGTCTAAGACCGTGCTTACTCTGAGTTTTTTTTATTATATTTTTTGATAAACTGCCAACTTGGGGAAGCAACCAGGCCATTTTGAATAATATTTTACTTTGAGTGCATATTTTTGAATAATATTTTACTGTGTGTTCCCAGGACATTTTATGAATACAATTTTACCGTGTGTGCTGCATTCTGATTAGTTTAAGTAATGGTTCAAAACAATTATTTGAGAAACTTTGCCTGGAAGTACTTATCGAAAATATTTTAATATTAGTGTCCTGGAATGGTATGAAGAAGAAGGATGGACCTAGTAATAAGCAGCTTTGTTGCTTTTGCCATATTTAACTGGAATCTACTTTTTATGGATTGTCAACATTATATGTCATACAATAAAATCAAACTTAGCATTGTCCCCCCAAATCAAAGACAGTTCCAGTACAACCCCTTGTCTAGGATACCAAATAAAGTCTAGCTCCCCTCTGACATAATAGAAAATTTAATGCAATGTGAAATACTAACATATTCAATAAAGAGCTTAGATAAACATGTAAAGCATTAATAATGACCCTCTTAATTGGATCTTGGGAAGTCTGTGACCAGCGAAACGCATCAGTATTATCACTACACAAGGATGTGGACAAATTTAATAAACTTAAATCTTTGCTTTATCCTCCAGAGCAGTGGTTCTCAAACTGGTCCTCTGAGAACACTAAAGGGCGAGGATTGGCAGATATGTGAATTACACATAGGTGATATGATTTGCTGCTCAGTGATTGCAGGATTCAGTCTGCAATTCTCCAAGGTAATCCATAAAACCTGTCCTGTTTGGGGTACTTGAGGACTAGGGTCGGGATCCACTGCTCTAGTTTGTAAGCTTCTGTGGGCAAAACCCCCTACACCTCTAGTCTCTAGTTCCTAAATTTGTTTATAATTCTCTTAGTCGAATTTTCCGATTCTTTATTGTAAAGCGCTACTGAAACTGTTGGTGCTATATAAATGATGATAATAATAATAATATTCTCCAAAACCTGAAAAACACCCTTACTGCTAACAATATCGGTGCTTATACTCTGTTTATGCGCCCCAATCAGGTCATACTGGCTATTTTGTGATTTTCATTATGTTTGATATGTTATGTCTTTAAGGCTGGGGTCAGACTAACGCATTTTTAACGTGCGTTCTGGCGCACTTAATCACGGCCGCACTAGCAGCAAATGACGGGCAATGACAGCCAATATACGAAGTACGGTCGCACGAAAGTCCGGCTGCGCAACGCAAGTGGAAAATGAACGTATTTTTTCGAGAACGCTGAACCGCTAGTACTGACGTACAGAGTGCGCTGCGCCCGCTAGCGGTGTGTGTGTGTGTTTTGGAGACGTCAGACCCTGCTCGTGTCCAGCCAACATAACGTCCAGACGCAAAAAGTTTCCTGGTTTGGATCCGTAAAACATCACGCACGAAAATGCGCATCGTATGACCGTTTTCGCCTATTCCGTGAAAAAATACGTCAATGCGTTCGGACGCACTTTTTTACTTTCGCGTGTAAAAATGCTTTCGTTTGACCCTAGCCTTATACTGCATGTACTCTGTATGTCTCAACCCTTTCCCACATCCAAAAACATACATAATGATGTCATCCTGCAATCATCAGGTAAAAAGAATTGCACAAAGGCACAAAGACCTCTCCTCTTCCAATAGTTGTATAAAGAATTCTATTTTTGTTTCTTTTTTCTTTTATCATTTTGTGAGGACTTATTGGCACATATATGTCTTGCTCCACTATTAGCTTTATTGTGTATTATATGATTTATTGTGTACTTTGATGTTGCATGCTTTCCAGCAGCACTTTTTAAAATGTGAGTCTTTACTCGTTACGTGTGTACTTGTGAATGCCCGATTTTCCTGTCTTATTTGATTTTTTTTTCTTTTTTAATAAATCGACACCAGTAATGACTCACACTGTTTAGAAGACATCTGTGAAATATATATAAAAAAAACCTGTGTCTGAGCACCGTGTTATTTGGAGCTGGTTAATGGAAGCACTACATCCAATTAGGTACATGTACGTGGTCAGCCTACACAATATAATAGGAAGCTAAATCAAAATGGTACGTGTCATGGTTTCTGATTAATCAATGGTTGCTTATGTCTTAGGAGTGGAAATATGAACGGCAGGAAATCTTATTCATAAGTGTTTTTTGCAAAAAATACTAATATAAGTGTGCCTGATAAAACAAGTCACATCTGAAGTCCAGCGTAAAGTCTCTTTATATTATATGCAAGGTGCATACTGTAAATTTCTATGCCGAACGTCTACATCTATCGTATTCCAGTTCTATATTTAATTATGAACCATAAGCCAGTTTATTTCGAAAAATGATTTTTTTTTGGGACAGCGACATATTTAATTCAATTTAATGAATACATAATAATCTTGACACTTGGTTTGTCTTACAAATATTACATCAGTGTGAGAATTAAAAATGTCCATTATGCACTAATGATTAAAACACATTCTAGCTATAGCCATATTCTATAAGCAAAGAAAAACATACAAAATACTGTACAACTAAACAGACCCCTAGGATGGATTTACATTTGTTAATGTCATTTTTTCCTTTTGTTATGACCAGAATTAGTGTTTTTGTGAGGTAAAATGCGTTCTGAAATTCATACAAAATACACAAAATCCATTTAAAAGCAAAGATATAGGACACTCCTCCCTTTATTCTGGGAAAAATTTACCACACACCGCAGTGGTCCACAGTTTTAGTGTAAGACCGTTTGTGTAAATTCACGCGATCCCCTGGTAACTGGTATAACTACTCTAAGCATATATAACTATTACAGGGTTATTCAGAGAGCGGTGAAAATCAGGAGAATGACTGGAGAAGTGAAAATTCTAGGTCAATATAGCCAAACCAGAAAAATTCTCCCATTTATCTCACTTTCCAAATCGACTATTTTGACCTAGAATTTTCACTTCTCCAGTCATTCTCCTGGTTTTCACCGCTCTCTGAATAACCCTGTTTAATATTAAGGTAGAGGACAAAAAGTGCAATTAAATGTCTCTATACCACAAGTGACATGAAATAATGTAAATAATTTCGAAAAACATCTACACATCCGAGAAATTCAGGGAACTGCTTTGCCCACAGACCATTTGCTACGCTTCCTGTGAGCAGCAAGGAAATCTGGGTAGGACATGATAATGAAGTACACATTTTTTTCAGTTTTTTTCCATCAATAGCATATATATATAGCTCGCTATCTCTGACAAAGTTTAAAGACCTGGGTTCAAATCCAGCCGAAAAAGAAAAAGGAGTGCACCAAAGGGTCTTCATATACCATCACACTTTATTTATTTAACTGAAAGGTTTGACGTTCCAGTCCTAAATGGACTTTTATACAGACATACATCTTCATATAATAGCATGATTAAACAGAGGAAGACGCTGTACACATTTGGTGTACTTACTTTTTATCACTTATAGCAATAATGTTATGATTTCAATGAACGCCTTGTCACCTTGACTAAATACTAGCTATGGGTAGAACACCAATAATTACAACTTAGCTTCTACTGGATGACTTGGACTGGTGTCAGACAAGCTCAATTGTGCGCCCGTACTGACGTTCCTCTCGGCGTCCATCAAAGCGTTGTGACGCTGCGACAGGGCCAGCCACACGTTGTTGCACGTGCATGAATTGCATGCGCGAAAGCAGCCGTGCTGCAAGCCCCCCATCAAAGAGCTATGACTTGCGTTCGACTGGGCTGCAAAGCACGATCCTCCATAGGAGGACCGAGCCTTGCAGCGCTGAGCGCATTTACTGCGCTCAGCGAGGTGGCAAAACGGACATCAGATGGGCGTCTTTGTGGAAGGAATGTCTCAAAGACGCTCGTCTGACCCCGGCCTAAATTATAAAAAGTTGTATTACCCAAATCATTCTTTCCCCTGTGTAAACCCCCAGTCTTGAGTATCCGTGACTCATACAGATTTAACACCAACAAAGGTCCACAGGACATTCATAGTAGTATTGAGTAAAAGATGGAACGCGTGTAAACATGGCATAAACTAATAAAAGATCGTTATAATCTCATTCGTTATGATAACTCACACTGTTGGTGCATCAAAAACACTATTTTTTATTTTACTCTTCTGTTACCAAAACACTAAACTAGGATTACGTACATCCCCATCTCCTATATATTCTTATCTTTAAACCATTTCATTCCAGACCTTACACTGCCCTACGCATTACTTTAGCCAGAGATAGAGACAGAATCATGATGGAAGACATCCTCTGACCTTCAACCATTGACCAGATGATGAACCCTCTTTTAGCTCACAGTTAATACGTAGTCACAACTTTGTACTTCATTCTACACGCAACGCACACGCAACATTTTTGTACTTTGACACCTGCATGGAGCTTCATAAATTCTCACCTACTTATGTATTCACACCATATTCAATAAGGTGTGCATAGAGGAAGTGCCAACCATTTCAACTTGCAGTGAGATATAATTAACTAATAATTGTATAATGCTGCATAAATTAACAGGGTTTATTTGCACAGATTAGACGCATAATTTTGCATTTGCAATTTTAATTTGAATGCATTCTACCAGAAACTAAACAGGTAAGATTTTTATACGACAGCCGAGGATTTACACCTCCATACAATGGAACAGCTGACAAAAATAAAATCCGATACAAGTGACATTTTTAGATTCCATCCGATATAAAATTACTTTCTTACAAAAATCAAAGCGCAGGTAGTCAGCCTTTTATTTTTTTTGAAATCATTTAGAACTATCCTTTAATTTCTTTAAAGAACTATCAATTTAGAGGGTTGGTAGGTTCTTGGTAGCTCATTACAACTAATGTGGAGGTTGGATTGATTTTTTTTTTTAATATCAATTTTCACGATAGATGCATTCAAAATATGTGAAAACCGTCAAAATACCGTAGATACTCGAGTATAGCACGACCCGAATATAGCACAATGGATAGAGATTTATTATGGAAATGAGACAATACTTAAGACTCGAATATAACGCGAGGAGCAAAATTTTACTGTACCGGTAAACAATTAAAATCCTTCCAGGTTCTCTTAACACAGTCACGCTACCCTCAGGCCAGGGTGCTCTGCTCTAGAATGATTGCAGTTGTTACTAAGTATGAAGCCGCTGGCCACCCATCTTTACTAGTGATTAGATGGCCGGCGGAGGCGAGCGAGTTGAATGGCTTAAACCGAGCGTGCCCTCTGGCTGTGATGGATCCCACCTTTCCCAATCTGGGAGTTCCTAAAGTGTTTGCAAGCATCAGGGAGCCCACATTCACTTCAGTGAGACTACCAGAACTTCCGCGAGACTTGGGATCCAAAGCAAGGTTTTTTTTTTACAAGTGATGCAGATGACTCGAATATAACGCGACTCCTCCAATTTTAAGGTAAATATTTTTCACCAAAATCGAGCGGTATACTCGAGTATCTACAGTAATACTCAGAGGTGGCGTTTCTCTATCACTGTTGGAATATGGAAGCTCTGACTGCAATATGCTGCAGTGGACTAAAATGTGGCTTAAGCCTTTGCCCTCTGGATCCCTCAAAAATTTTTTTTACATATTGTCGTTATGGGCAGGAGAGGCACAAGAAAAATTATTTCAAAATTCCAGTTCTATTTGACAGGTGGAAGGCAGGTAAACGGAAAGAGTAACATAGAGTATAATGGCACAAACCAGCCTGAACAATATCTTAGTGCAGGGAACTCAAACTCTGGTCCCCAGATGTTTCTGAACTACAACTCGCATGATACTTTGGCATCTATTGCTTGCAAAGAATTCTGAGAACTGCAGACATTCAGCATCAGGGGGGCTGGAGTTTGTGATTCCTGTCTTAGTGTAAGACCGCCATTTCTTCTAAAATGTATACTCCTGAGAAAAAGTTTTTTGTGCAAAGTTAGTTGATCTTTAAAAGTCGGTCCTTTAATTCTCCACATCTATAACCAACAGAGTGAGTGAACACCTTCACACTTTTACATGTCAGTAATCTATTTCAATATAAAAGTATGTACGATGAATCTTTCAGTTTCTTTCTTGGAATACTATGGGCTGTCCTGAGAAAGAAAGACTGAAATGGACTAAGCAAAACAGATGAAGGCTGTGTAATAAGACGGAGAATAGAAAATGAGACGAAGAAGAATGGAATTGGCAATGGAGAGATTAGGTCAGAGAGCAGGGTACTGTGACGCACTGCTGGGCGCCACCATTGCTTGTCCGCTATAGGCCAGTTCCTTTGATCTAAGCTAAAAGGTGATTGGCCCTCCGATAGCTATTCCAATGGTGTGCCAATTCTATCACCAAGATGGGAGCACCCTGTAGGTATGATAGGTACACTTTAAAATATCATGCAAATGACTTATTTCTTTCTTTGGGCACTTCCTGTTACAAGCAGAAATCTCTAAGTACAAAGTGACATAATATGAGAAACTCAATCCATTAACGGAATATTCCTACATACGGAGCTGTTACATGTGATTTTATTCTTGATTTTATGTATAGATTTACATAGGTACTAAATTCAGTCAATAGGTGTTTTAACCCTTTCACTGCTGAGCCATTTCACGCCTGTGTGCTGAGCTCATTTTTACCGCTTTTGCTCATCATGTTTAAATGCGTTTTGAAGCCACGTTTTATTATACGACCCAGACAAATTATTATATATCGTTCTCTCCGGCAGACTCGGCAGATTCATAATATATCATTATTATATGTATACGTCATGTCCTGCCTGTATATTATAACAAAAAATGCAATAAAATTAGAATTTTCAATAATTTTATCATGCGAGCGTTTGCGATTATATTTTCTATGGGCTTCACTTGTTAAATAAATTAGAAATGGGAACTAGTTAAATTTTTTGGGGGGGAAATTATGTGCTTTTTATAATACAATTTTTTAATTATATTTTTTTATACTTAACATGGTCATGTTTGATATCATTGGAAAGGCCATGCGCAGGCCGTCCCAACGATACCAAACCTTAACCCCTAGCTGCCACAGATCAGGAGATAGGGGGTTCATTGGAACCTGTATCTCCACCATAGATGGCAGCTAGGGGTTAACTCCAGAACTGGAGAACAGCTCCAGGAGGGGACCATGATACAGCACCCTAGAGGTAAAAGACAGCCGCCGCTTGAAAGGGCAGGCTGTGCCCTTCCAAGCGGTGCCTGACTTTTTGGGCTGCCCCCAGCCGATCGGGAGGGAGAGAGGTCCAAAGGACCTCCCCTTCAGGCACTTTCCCTGCACTCGTGGGGGGGGGTGCCTGCAATAGACGTCATTGCGCTAGCCAAGATGTCAGCCCACACCGGGGGGCCGCAGCATCCTTAGCTCAGCGCGTCCTTAGCACAGAGTAGCCACTTGGCTGGATGCGCTGAGAGCGTCCTTAGCAGCCAAGTGTTTAACCACTTCGCTGCGGTGGCCTCACTCAGCGCGTCCAACCGCAGGTAGCGTTCCATGCGGTGGACGCGCTGAGCGCGTCCTCTCTTTGGGGCCAGCGTTCGGCCGGGTTCCATCCTCGATGTCAGCCCAGCACTCAGAACCGCTGCCGGAGTAATTAGGTGTCATCGCGGGGGCGCGATGACACCTAATTCAGGCGCCCCCCCGCCTTGTGCGGAGGAGGCGCCTGAAAGGGAGGGGGGAGATCCTTCGGACCTCTCTCCCTCTTGATTGGCGGCGTGCAGGGGGTTAACCCAGGCACCGTTTGGAAGGGCACAGCCTGCCCTTCCAAATGGTACCTGGCATTAGCCCAATGGGGGCCGGATCACGAATCGGCGCCGAAAAGCGCCGGTTCGTGATCCTTTCCCATAGCTGGCCGACATCTTGGATGTCAGCCAAGCTTCCGGGAATGCCCCCTGAGGACTGGCATCATCGTGCATAGCATGATGATGCCAGTCCTGGAGTTAACCCCTAACTGCCACCAATGGTGGAGATAGGGGGTTCCAATGAACCCCCTATCTCCCGATCCGTGGCAGTTAGGGGTTAATGTTTGGTATTGTTGGATCGGCCAGAGCATGGCCGTTCCAACAATACCAAACATGAGTATAAAAAAGGTTTTTAAAAAAATATTTATAAAAAAAATTATTAAAAAAAATAAACAAGTTTTTTTTTCTTTTTTTTGGTTTGTTAATGCAGCAATATTGTTCCCTTTTCAATTATAATGTGAACAATGATGCTGCACTAACGATTTTTGTATGCGGTGCGTTTGTTAAAAATCGCGTAATTTTCCCCAAAACAAAATGTAATGAGACCCCATCTCTAATTTTTTTAACAAGCGCACCCCATACAAAATATAACCGCAATTGCTTGCATCTTAAAATGTGAAAAAAAAACACTTTACACGTTGTAAATTATTGAAAATTCATATTTTATTGCATTTTTTGTTATAATATACAGACAGGTCATGATGTATACATATAATAATGACATATTATGAATCTGCCGAGTCTGACGGAAAGAACGATATATAATATGTCTGGGTCATATATTAAAATAAGCCTTCAAAACACGTTTAAACATGATGAGCAAAACCGGTAAAAATGACCTCAGCACAGAGGTGTGAAAAGCCTCAGCAGCGAAAGGGTTAAAGTAGGACCTGTCAAGATGGGATACATTGACAATGTGACAGGCTTAAGCAATTTCTGATCATATTTTGTGCACTAAACTGCCATCTTTTATTATCTAAGTTAGGTTGTGGAAAAATCTGTAAAAAAAAAAATTAAGATCTTTGAAAACCGCAAATGTCTTTACATTTTATGAGCTTTGTGATGGTGTAGTTTGTGTAATGGAGTGCTGTCTCCTTGGTTTGTTGTTTGTAATTGTCACGAGAAGCACCCGCCCATTATGCTTAGTAAAGTTTGAGGGCTGGTGTATTCTTTATATAGGTATTGAATAAAATAAAAATGTTAATCCCATAAGAAATTCAGCTCAGTGTTTCACTCCAGCAGATAATTGGACCTATGCGAGATACATATGAGCGAGATGCACATGACAAACACAGCACATGCTATGCTTTACCATATAAAAAGGTTCAGATGAAATCTGCATACACTACACCCAGGCAATTGATTAAAGAAATCATACAGTCTGGTCACCATGAAATGTGCAATGAAATGCCAGCTGTGCTTCATTTGAACCATGACTGTTTTGCTTTGCCACCCTCTTGTGCTGAAGAACCTGCTCCCGCTCACCACTATATAATCAGATTATACACAGCACATCTCAGGAAGCACAGATTAGCAAAACCAATGTCTCAAAAAAAGAAAAAAACGCGTTTGATATTCTACAGTTAGACCTGCTGCTCCACATTCTCCCACAGACAATGCAAAACATTCTGTGATAAACATCATGCAAGACTGGAAACCAGCTCAATAAATGGTGTTTTGGCCAAGAGCTCCTGTCTCCTATGCAGCTGTGTCTGCATGAATGGGTGTATAAATCTGGCAACAGATAGCACAATTAACACAGAGAAATCAGCTACTTCTGATGGTCTCAACACCACCACAGATGGTGGCTACATCCTTCCCCAACATCAAGACAATAATAGCGATATTCGCGATGCCCTGGATTAGGACATAGTTTAGTAGGGACATCCTCCAGATATGTAATAAGTTTACAGTCTTCATTAGCCTTCTATTCAGTCATTGAGAATACAACAACCTACCTAGTCTTACCTGTCCAACGGGTGGACTTCAATGCATCTCAACAATACCACAATGCTACTAAGGCTAGGGTCAGACGAGCGTGATTTCTACGGACTGTACGTCCGTGCACACGTCAGTACGGAAGACGCAGTAGTGGCTACAGAGTCCATTTATTCACTGACGTATATTTTGACGGATGTAGGAGGGAAAATAAATTAAAAAGCAAAACCATTTTGTCCGTGAAAAATGCTGGACGTATAAATGCAGTCCGTCTGACCACGTTCCATCACTCACAAAGCTATGCAGATGTTGCGGACGCAGCGCACTTTGTGCGGCCGTTCTAGGAGTTTTACGTTCTTATATAATCAAACAATTGTGATGTCACCACCTGAGGATTAAAATATACTTAAAAACGTATCTTATCGCAAATCCCCTTCGGCGTTTCTTCCTCTTAACGCCACATACAGAGTTATCAATCCAAAATTGGGGGATGTACGATCTATAAGACAAAATAACATCTAATGGTGCAGAGGGTAGCAAATTTCTATATTAAAAGGCCCCCGCTATATTAAAAGGCCCCCGTTGTATGTTCTTGCCTGCCTTGCGTCCGTGGGCCGCAGCCGTTGTGCATCCGCAGTTCAGTGCGGACGTACTTCATGTAACGGGCTCCAATGGGCTTTCTGTCATGCAATCACGGACATACTTTTAGGTGCAATCACAGACGTGAACACTACGCTCGTCTGACACCAGCCTAAGTTGCCCATGTTTCTCTCCCTCCGATCCTTTCTCTATTCAAATGGCTCAGCTCATTAAACCCCAAGATGGCTTCAGCTAGCAAATCGATTTTTATAGTTGAGAGACACACGTCTTTAGGTTTAGTGAACGGATACTTTAATGTCACACCATGAGCATATAAGGCCAAAATTGGTCCATCTACTGTACAATTGAAATGAGAGAAACTAGACAAGAAGATGTATGTTTTGTATCTTCTATTACGCACAAAAAGCATCATTCATATTTTAACACTTATTGGGCTCATTGCACCAAGCTCCAAAGTGGACTTTAGAACCTTCATCAGGAAGCACTTTCTATTTCTGGAAATATGGTGGTATGGACCGGTTTCTTCTCATATTGATAGTTCACTCGAGACGCTGAAAATTCTGGGCATTAACAGTAGAAGCAATTGTATTTATTTTTATTTTAAAGTCTTTATTGTATTTAACATTTAACATAGTTAATGTATTTTAAACATGGGTTGGACGGTGTGGGGTCCCCCCTTTTTTCCATGCGCCTTTCTTTTTGTCTTGCATTAGGAAAGGAGTAAGCTGTACAGAAAAATGCAAGAGTGACATTAGAAAACCTAACTTTTTAGGAATTCCAGGAATTCTTTGCCACTGGGTGGTTACTTCACAGTGCATCACTAGGTGATCTTTGTCATGCTTATACAAGAACTACTGCCAATCTATTTCATTGTAGTGGTAATGTTGTTGTTTTTCTAATGGCGCTTAAACAGTGAAACTTTTTAATCTTTTTGAAATGATTTTCTGGTACACTTCATCATATTATATGGTTTTGTGATGCAATGTAAAACATGGCACAAAAAAAGTTCTTGAAAACTAACGCTGGCTGAAATTATGCCCATGGAACCCAGGTGGATATCTACTAATCTTGTGTTCACTTTCGCTATGTCTCTACTACTATATTTCCAAGTACACTTACAATCTTACCAATAAATACTGTAGAGGTTATTTACTAACCTCCGAATTGGCCCGAATTGCATTGGACGGTGAATTTCACTGTTGGGTGCAATTTCAGGCCAATTTGTCTATTCACTAAGCTGCAAAATACGGTGCAATTCACCACAGTTCGCCGCAATTCGGCGGCATCAAAATTGCCCCATACAAGACGATCGTGTCTTCTATTCACAGAATGCCAAATTGCACTGTAATTCCAGCGAAATGCCCTGATTTTCAGTGCTTCCGTTTGACAGGTTTAACCCTTTCGCTGCTGAGGCATTTCACACGTCTGTGCTGAGCTCATTTTCACCGGTGTCGCTCATCATGTTTAAACGCGTTTTGAAGCCTTATTTTAATATATGACCCAGACATATTATATATCGTTCTTTCCGGTAGACTCAGCAGATTCATAATATATCATTATTATATGTGAACGTCATGTCCTGTCTGTATATTATAACAACAAATGCAATAAAATTAGAATTTTCAATAATTTAAAATGTGTAAAGTGTTTTTTTTTCACATTTTAACATGCGAGCAATTGCGGTTATATTTTGTATGGGGTGCGCTTGTTAAAAAAATTTGAAATGGGGACTCGTTACATTTTTGTGGGGGAAAATTACGCGATTTTTAACAAACGCACCCCATACAAAAATCGTTAGTGCAACATCATTGTTCACATTATAATTGAAATGGGAACAATATTGCTGCATTAACACAAGAAAAAAAAACTTGTTATTTCTTTTTATTTTTTAAATTTTTATTAACTTTCACATGGTCATGTTTGGTATCGTTGGAAAAGCCATGCTCTGGCCGATCCAACAATACCAAACATTAACCCCTAGCTGTCACGGATCGGGAGATAGGGGGTTCATTGGAACCCCCTATCTCCACCATTGGTGGCAACTAGGGGTTAACTCCAGGACTGACGTCATCGCGCTATGCACGATGACGCCAGTCATCAGGGGGAGTTCCCGGAAGCTTGGCCGACATCCAAGATGTCGGCCAGCCCCGGGAGAGAATCACGATCCGGCGCTTTTCGGCGCCAAATTGTGATCCGGCACCCAAGGGGTTAAAGCCAGGCACGGTTAAGAAGGGCAGGCGACTGGGTCTGAAGTACCTCCCCCCCTCCCTTTCAGGCACCTCCTTCGCACTCGGGGGCGCCTGCAATAAATGTCATCGCGCCGCCACGATGACATCTATCGATGCCCGCGGTGGTTCCGGATGCTGGGCTGACATCAAGGATGTCAGCCCGCACCGGGGGGCACAGCAATCGGCCGGAATCCGGTCGATCGCTGGCTGCAAAGGGAGGACGCGCTCAAAGCGTCCTCTGCAGCCAACGCTTCCTGCGGGAGGACGTGCTGGGCGCATCCTCCGCAGCAAAGTGGTTAAACAGGAGAATCACATAGGATTCAATGTAAATCGTAATATCTTTTTTAAAGACTGTTTATTCTTTTCATTTTCAGCAAAAACTCTTTATTTTTTTTATATTTTAGAACTCCTTTTGTATTTTTTTAAACGACATATTTGTTTTTCTTATTTTTTTAAGACCTTTTTTATTTAGTAACTTACATTTTTATTCTTTTTAACTCCTTCACTGCTGGACCATTTCACCTCTGTGTGCTGAGCTCATTTTGACCGTTCTGCTCATCATGTTTAAAGTCACATTTTATTATACGACCCAGACAAATTATTTATTCTTATTTTGGCAGACTCGGCAAATAAATACTATATCATTATTATATGTATACGCCATGCCCTGGAAGAATGTTATAACATAAAATGTAAAAAAAAATATGAATTACCATTAAAATTTGAATCATTTACAGCATATCACTCCCACTCCCACTCCCACAAATCCCATTCCCACCTTCTCTTTCTCACCCTCCTGCTGCTACTCTCTTCAGGTGACATATCCCCTAACCCTGGCCCCACAACACATCCAATACTTCCCTCTCATCCTATCTCCATCGCACATAAATCACCTCCCTGCAAGCCCAGCAACCTCATCCCCATAATCCCTCAGCGCCTGTCCTCTTTCTCCTGCGCCCTCTGGAACGCTCGCTCTGTGTGCAACAAACTCACAGCAATCCATGACCTCTTCCTTTCAAACTCCTTCAACCTCCTAGCTTTAACTGAAACCTGGATAACTCCCTCTGACACGGCCTCCGTTGCTGCTCTCTCACATGGCGGTCTACACTTGAGTCATACCCCCAGACCGGGTGAGAGAAATGGTGGCGGGGTCGGAATCCTGCTCTCTCCCACCTGCACCTACCAGCATCTCCCTCCACCCCCATCCCTCTCCTTCTCCTCCTTCGAGACACACTGCATCCGCCTGTTCTCTCCTCTGGCCCTCAGGGTGGCAGTCATCTACCGCCCACCGGGACCAACCTCCCAGTTCTTTGACCACTTTGCTACCTGGCTCTCTCACTTTCTGTCTTCTAATCTTCCATGCCTAGTTCTCGGGGACTTCAACATTCCCATTGACGATCCTTCCGCCCCTGCTGCCTCCAAACTTCTTTCACTCACGTCCTCCCTTGGACTCACACAATCCTCCCTCCTCCCTACCCACCGCGATGGTCACGCTATTGACCTTGTCTTTTCCAACCTCTGCTCCATTTCTGAGTTCAACTGTCGCCCTTTCCCCATCTCTGACCACCACCTTCTCTCTTTCAACCTATCTGGACTTCCTAAACACCCTGCTCCCCCACCCCGCACACACACTCGCAGAAATCTACAGGCTGTGGACCCCCATCAATTCTCCAACCTACTTCACCACCTCCCTCATACCTCATCCTTCACCTGCCCTGATGCTGCCACTAATCACTACAACACTACGCTTATCTCTGCTCTAGACACTCTTGCTCCTCTTCGACTCTGTAAGGCCCCGCGCCGCCAGCTTCAGCCCTGGCACACCCTCCAGACTCGCTACCTGCAAAGATGCTCCCGCACCGCAGAGCGTGCCTGGAGGAAATCCCGCTCTGAAGCTGATTTTGTTCACTTCAAGTTTATTCTCCGGTCATACACCTCTGCCCTCCACTTGGCCAAACAATCCTTCTTCTCATCTCTTATATCTACGCTGTCCTCCAACCCTAAACGGCTCTGGTCCACCTTCAACACCCTCCTCTACCCACCTGCACCTCCCCCCTCAGCTGCCTTCAGCGCTCAAGACCTGGCAGACTACTTCCTCAGTAAAACTTTAACTATCAGAAGCAACATCCCAACACAAGATAGTTATCTGCCACCTCCACTCCCACAGGTCCCATCTGCCACCCTCTGCCGCTTCCTCCCAACCACTGAGGAGGAAGTCAATTCCTTATTGTCCTCCTCACATCTCACCACGTGCCCGCTCGACCCCATTCCCTCACATCTAATTCCTCCCCTCTCCTCCTCCCTCACCCCTGCTCTCACACACATCTTCAACCTATCTCTCTCCACTGGCTCCTTTCCATCTGCCTTCAAACACGCGCTAGTTACCCCTTTACTAAAGAAACCATCCCTAGATCCCAACTCTCCATCCAACTACCGTCCTGTATCCCTGCTTCCCTTTACCTCTAAGCTCTTAGAAAAACTAGTCTTCAACCGCCTCTCCATCTTCCTGTCCTCCAATTCCCTACTTGACCCCCTGCAATCTGGCTTCCGTCCCCTACACTCAACTGAAACTGCCCTCACCAAAGTCACCAACGACCTCCTAACTGCTAAAAAACACGGCCACTATTCTATTCTCATCCTGCTTGACCTCTCGGCTGCTTTTGACACTGTTGACCACCCCCTCCTTCTACTGACCCTCAACTCTCTGGGTCTCGGTGACACTGCACTTGCTTGGATTGACTCCTATTTATCCAACAGGTCCTTCTGTGTGTCCTTTGCTGGTAACTCCTCATCCTCATTGCCTCTATCTGTTGGTGTACCTCAAGGCTCTGTCCTTGGTCCTCTGCTCTTTTCCATCTACACCTCCTCCCTGGGCAAAATCATCAACAGCTTTGGCTTTAATTACCACCTCTACGCTGATGACACTCAGATCTACCTCTCTACCCCTGATCTCTCTCCCCCTGTCCTTTCCAAAGTCAGTGACTGTTTATCTGGCATCTCCTCCTGGATGGCCTCCCACCACCTAAAGATCAACATGTCAAAGACTGAGCTCCTACTTATTCCTCCCTCTAATGCCGCCCCACCTCCTGACTTCTCGATCACGGTGGAGGGTATCACCATCTCCCCATCAAACCAAGTTCGCTGTCTTGGAGTTACACTTGACTCTGCTCTTTCCTTCATCCCCCACATCAAGTCTCTTTCCTCCTCCTGCCGATACCAACTGCGTAATATTTACAGAATTCGGCCATTTCTTACCGCTGTCGCCACAAAACAACTCATACACGCCCTGGTAATCTCCCGACTCGACTATTGCAATAATCTCTTATCTGGCCTCCCTCTGTCCCACCTCTCCCCCCTACAATCCATCCTGAACGCCTCCGCCAGGCTAATTCACCTCACCCGCCGCTCTGTCTCTGCCGCTCCCCTCTGCGAGTCCCTTCACTGGCTCCCCATCCACTGCAGAATTAAGTTCAAAATCCTTATCCTTACCTACAAAAGCCTCACTAACTCAGCTCCCCACTACCTGTCCTCACTAATCACCAAATACACCCCAGCCCGCTCCCTAAGGTCAAACAGTGACCTGCGCCTAGCTTCTCCCCGCATCACCTCTTCCCATGATAGACTGCAGGATTTCTCACGCGCAGCCCCCACTCTCTGGAACGCTCTCCCTCGTACTGTCAGACTTTCCCCTAACTTCTCTTCCTTCAAACGCTCCCTTAAAACATTCCTATTTAGGGAAGCCTACCACCCAACTCACTGACGCAACCATCAATCACTCTCACCTTACAGTCCTTTCCTCCTGTTTCCAACCCCAACCCTCCCAGATTGTGAGTTCCTACGGGAATAGGGCCCTCATCTCCTCCTGTACTGTTTGTCAAATGTTGCTCAATGTATTGTAACCCTGTCTATACTGTGCTTATTGTACAGCGCTGCGGAATATGCTGGCGCTTTATAAATAAAGAATAATAATAATAATATAAAGTTATTTTGTTCAAAATTTATGATCCGAGCCTTTGCGATTATATATTCTGTGGGGGTACGCTTGCTACGTTACTTTATTTTTCGGAGAAATTATGTGATTTTAGCTAAAAAAAAATAATTGTTAGTGCAGCATCATTGTTCACATTATAATTGAAATGTGAACAATAGTTCTGCATTAATAACAATAAACTAAAAAACCCACGTTTTTATTTTAATTTTTTGCTTTGGCCTTTCCAATGATACCAAACATTAACCTCTGGCTGCAGATCGGAAGATATGGGGTCCAAGTGACCCCCCTATCTCCACCATAGGGTTTCCATATGGAAACCCCTTGGCAGTTGGGGTTCATTCTCATACTGATGTCATCGCACCAAGTGCGATGATGTCACTGGGTGTGGAGAAGCCCCAGAGGCTTGGCTGACATCCAAGATCAGCCACCTCTGGGAGATCCGAATGGCGCCAGATGGTGGACTGGCACATCAGAGGTTAAAGAGAGGCATTGCTGAAAAGGAACTCTGCCCTTTCCAGCAGTACCTCCCTTTTACTTTAATCTCCTCCTGATCGGGAGGGAAAGGGGTCCAAAGAATGACAATCAGTGCGCTGGGAGGGGGTATAAAACGGGGTCTGACGTTCCTATGTCGTTCCCCACACGTCTTCCACAGTGAAGGAGTTAAAGGACTTTTTATTATTTGGACACATTTTTACTGCTTTAGGAGAATAGGAGACTTCTTTTGTTTTTTTTTGCAGTTCGGCGGAATACACCTATGCCAATTCGGTGCAATTCGGCAGTTTTCGCCGATGTCCGATAACTGTTTTGCTGACTCCAATTTCGGTTAAATATGGTGACCATTCACTGAATAGTGAATTCACTGTATTTTCGCCAAAATGGAATCGCAGAAATGTGGCGAAGTGGGCTGAAACGCAAAACACCGTAATTGTGTGCAATATCGGTGCTTTGTGAATATACCCTTGTATGTCATGTTTTCATAACAAGTGTGTAGGTCAGAAACAGAACAGAATGTTGGTTATTCATATATGCTATGTTCAAGTGCTGAGCTATGCAATTAAACTGAAGCACTTATACATGCAACATCATCTACAGTAGATGTGTACACGTTCATGATGTCCACATATTTGGATTCTGTGCTGATTCTAGCACTAAATTGCAACATTTGTTGCTACAAAGTTGTTCACTGTTCATTTTCTTTCTTTATTACTCGTTCTTTCTCACTTGCTGACTCTCTTTCTCACTCATTCTTTCTTCTTCGCTCACTCTTTCTTTCTCTCATTCGTTTTTCTTTCATTCTCACTCTTTCTCTCATTCGTTTTTCTTTCATTCTCACTCTTTCTCTCATTCGTTTTTCTTTCATTCTTACTCATTCGTTTTTCTTTCTTTCTCACTCTTTCTTTATCATTCTTTCTTTTCTTTTTTTTCTCACTTCCTCACTCTTACGCTTTCATAAACTCTCTTTCTTCCTCTCTCTTTCTGTCTTACTTTCTCTCTAATTCTATTTTCTTTAGCTCTTTTTCATCCTCTCACTATTTCAATCTCTCTTTCGTTCTCTTTCTTTCACATTCTCTCTTGTTCTCTATTTCATTCCATTTCTTTCTCTATCTTTTATTCTCTATATTTTTTGCTCCTTATTTCTCTTTTTCTTTCCTGCTTTCTTGTCTTTTTTCTATAAAAAAAAATGGTGACTATAAATCACTAGTACAGGCCCTCCTTCTATTCTTGGCTTAGCACTCCCATAACATTGACAGCCAAAAGACTTATGGGAAATGTAGTTTTACATCACCCGTAGATTGGGTTCACTGCTCCCTTTATTATGAAGACTTGTTTACTATCCAAAGACATAAAGGTAAAGTTACACTTTATTCATTCTCACTACATAGAGTTCCTGGACCATTGTATTGATCTTATTATGCTGTGTATATTCTAGAGCTCATAGAATACCAATGTCTTGCTTCTCAATCCTCCAATAGTATAGAGGCAGACCTCTATTAAATTGCACGTTCGACAAGCCAGGGAATGTAGAGGGTTAAATCACTTGGCTTTGCAGCAATGGTGTCACTTAGCAGCAAGTGTTGAATTAGTTATACATTGATAGCACTCAGGCATGCCACGCAACATTACACCATATATATTGGTTTAGAACCTAGCACCATATAGCTGTACATTGACGATCCAAGGTATTTCTCGGCCATTATGTTACTGGAATAAGATTTTTATATGCCTTTAAAATTTTACGCTCATCTGAGCACAACCCTTAACATGTCTTATTTTATTGTATTCTTTAATTTATTTGCTATTTTTTTCTGCTTTATGATCAACTGGAAATGTCAAAAATAATATATATAAATAGTTATATACCCATAACAACCCAAATCCATCTAGACGGTAAGCACCTATGAGCAGGGCCTCTACACCTCTTGTATCCATCCTATGTCCATTTATCTGTATCTCGTTCCCTTTGATTATTGTAAAGCGCTGCGGAAACTGTTGGCGCTATATAAATGATGACAATAAATAACACTTCTGCTATATTCTATACACTTTTATGATATTAACAATAATAAGCCTAGTTTCATATTGAAAATAAAAATTTTGGTGGACTGAGACTAGTTAAAAGAAAAAAAAAATCTGTAATAAGAATGTTTTGCTATATACTGAAAAAAATGACAAATAAGCACCCAAGATTGTTCAACTCAGCCAGAATGTAATGTAACATAGTCGTCTAATTACCTCTTCAAACAAACACACTCTGAGGCTATTTAGACTATTGATTGGAAGCGAGTGGGTAATGTTTCCCCCTTGTTGTGCGGCACTACAATCCCTTTACTGTATGAGTCCAATACACACCAGTCACAGAAAGAGAAAAATAAATATGATGATACAGAAAAAATAGAGATGCTTCTCAAACAAAACGAAGGTCATGTTCTTTCTCGTAATCGCTTCCCCTGCCATACCTCACCCTCCCTGCGAATATAATAAACATGACATCAGATTACAGGAGCTACGTGTTTGCGCGATGGAGTCATCTATTCTTTATTAAAATACTTATTGAAGATGGAAAATGTTAAATATTATTGTAATTGGGGCTTTTCAATGGTTTCATACTGGGTGTAAGAAGAAAATGATATTCTAGTCTATTTATTTTCATTCTTCAAGGGAAAATATATTCGAAATTGTATCTATCTTTCAATCTATTGAAATATCTGTCTGTATGTCTGTCTATCAATATATCTGTCTATCCATCTATCTATACCAATTATAAGCAAATGAGGTGGATGTGCGAGGTGCAAAGGTCCAGCTTAAGTCACCTTTTCTGCCAGATTCTGAGTGCATTGTATTTTGTTGAAGCAAATAAATGAGTCATATCCAAAACACACATTTGGCAATTATATCTTGCATGTATATAGTTACAAAAAATAAAGATATATATTATGATTATAAAATAATCAAACTATTGCAGCCAAAACAGTAATTTTTGTCATATATTTATAAATATATATACAAGGGTTGTGGTGAAGGACTAAAAGTGAGATAAAAAGCCTCCATAGTATAATAAGTGTGTTTATTATTGCAGAAGCCACTTGCACATCACAGCAATTCGATGAATTGCATCCCAGAGCTCCTGTGCCACATTCCCCATATGCAGCAAGGAATTCTGGGTAGGATATGCAAATGACATCTGTCTCACTTTTATGCATCCTGGGTCTGTTATTACACAGAACCCTAAAATCAATGCTATGCCACACCGTGGCGTTCTAGCAGAGATAAGGTTTATGCAACTGGTCAAAACCACTCTTATTTAGTTTTATATTTATAAATATATATATATATAATATATGAGAAAATTATTGTTTTGGCTGCAATAGTTTGATTATATCATAATAATAATTCGCTAGTATAATATAATCACTATGATTCATATCAGTAATTCACTATTTTGTGGAAAAACGCCACGTTATTCCAAACTCATTATATTTTTAAAATAGAATTAATTAGCTGCATTTACATTTTCTTCAAATATTTATCTTTAGAACATCCTTGTATTTTTTTCTTTAAAACTGCACACTCTGTGTGTTTCACATTCTACATGCGAAATATAATTATAGCACAACATTTTACTTGGTAAAGGTACATAATTCCTATTTTTTTATTTCATTTTTTTTTTTTACTTACACAGAAATGTATATGCCGGGGCTAGCCTTCCAGCAGAGGTGGCAGAAAGTACTACTGAAGAATCCTTGGAATAGGCGTGCCACTTTTCCAAGCAGGAAATAATATCAAGAATAAAGCGCGTGTTTCTGGGGGTGGGGAGGCAGAGCGTATAGACGTCTATCTGCCGTCACAGTCTGGGTTTCTATATATGTCTTGATACAGCTTTAGCTCCAATAAAAGCCACTTTCTTTCCACATATCAATTACACTCGTTTAGCCGCTATACATGTGACTGTAATTAGCTCCATTTGATCTCTCATTTCACCTCCATTCAGCCTTGTTTATCCAGGCCAAAGTCACTTACATATACAAGCAATTTGAAAAACAAATGAGTTTCTTTTGCATATAAAAGCTCGCTTGGTGTATTCTTAACAAGAACAGTATAATATAAATAACGCTGACAGCCAATCTCAAAGTTTAACCCCGTGCAGTCCAATTATATTTATTGATGACAGCACAATGCGGTCCAGGCATATCCTGTTCGTACGCGGAACGTCCTGTCATGTTTACCACAGGCAGCTCTATGCAGCCGGCCATCAATAAATGATCGGGGACATTATGTTTGCATATAAGGTCCTTATGATGGAATTATCCCTAAAGATTGTGAGCAGGGCCTTCTACACATCTTGCCTCTGGATCCTAGATTTGTGAATTTGTTAGTTTAATTCCCCGTCCTTTATATAAAGAGCTGGCAAAACTACTGGCGCTATATAGAGTATAATAATAAGGGGTTAAACTTCACAAAACCACAAAACCCTGTGAATGTCATGTTTTTAGACGTAAAATCCCACACTAATCTGCCTCTATAGAATTCTAAAGCCAATCGCTGAATATTTATAGAATTAGGGAATTCTGCTTGCCATATATGTGTATTTATTTAAATAAATATATATAAAATATATATACTATTAAAATTAAAGTGCAGGACAAAAAGTGAGATTAAGGCTAGGGACAGATGAGCGCATTTTCTGCGGCCACCGTCAAAATGTACGTCGATGCGTGCGCACGCATTTTTTCACGGAATACGCTTAAGTGGTCAGACGATGCGCAATTCTGGACGTATTTCATGACGATGGGGTGAAAAGAAGTCTAGGGAAATCCGGCTGTTTGAACGTTATGTTGGCCGCACACTAGCAGCGTCTGACATCTCCTAATCACGCACACACGCTGCTATGCGGCCGCAGCGCACTCTGTACGTCAGTACCAGCGGTTTAACGTTCTCGAAAAATGCGTTCATTTTCCACTTGCGTTGCGCGGCCGGACTTTTGTGCGACCGCAAACTCGTATATTGGCTGTCATTGCCCGTCATCTGCTGCTAGTGCGGCCGTGATTATGTGCGCCAGAACGCGCGTTCGCACTGCCTCAGTCTGACCCTAGCCTAAAAGCCTCCATACCACAAATTACAAGAAATAATATAAATAATTTAAAAAAAAAAACATCTGCACACACAAGCAATTTAGAGAAACTCACCATATGCAGCAAGGAACTCTGGGTAGGACATGCAAATGAGTTCAAAATTTCTCCCAGTTTGAGTGATGTATATATAGTCTAATATATTCCTACAGACTCTATGAAGAACTGAATATTGAGTATATTATAGGATTGCGATCTTAAACGTGTTGTGTAAACGTTGTGGTCTTTAAATTGTCTATATAATAATTACACAAGTGTGATTGTAATATTAATAATTATTATTGTTATTGTTCCTTGTTGTTTGTGTAAATACACTTGATAGACAAAGAAGACCTGTCTGTCATTTTTGTTTTGTCCGAGTGGATGAGAATTTGCATGTATATTATGCAAACGATGCGATTGTGAAATCTGCGAGTATCTTTGCAGAAATCAGTATGACGTGAGTACAGAATGACGGCTCGCCATTCCACCCAGCGCGCTCACTGCAAAGTAAGTAAGCTGAAGGATTGGAAATATTGATCTTTGACCTGCGCTTTGTTTTTTCTCATCAATGACGCATAAATGGGAGGAGGGATGTGTGGAAGGTATTGCAGTCACTAAATACCACTGTTTAACTGTGCATAGAATTCCGGTAACTTGCAGTTCCAATCTATCCTCATATATACATATTTATACGCACTGCTAGCAGGAGTATTAGGAGTATGGGTTATGAAAGGTTTCTATGGAAAGACCAAATAGTTCTTTATTCTTTCTGCATGATTATATGAGGAATTTGAGGGACATGGGCTTCACAATATTAAGGGACAGGAGAATAAGGATATGATCTATTAGGGATATGGAATATATTAACTATATTGAATTAATATGCTAATAACAGGTATATGGGATATTTGCAATATAGAAATTTAGCGATATTTTCAAATGTGTTTTATGGAATATTAAGGATATTAAAAATTTGTGATATTAGGCATTTGCTGCTATTAGTTATGTGGGATATAAGGGATATGCTCACATGGGAATATGGATATGCTGATATTAGGAATTTAGAGTATTAGGGACTAATAACACTGATATTGACGATTAGTGAAACGATTATACACGATATGGGGAATTAGGGATATGGGGTATTAGGGATGTGCTGATACAAGAGATATGGGGTATTAGGGATATGATGATATAAGAGATATGGGGTATTAGGGATATGCTGATATAAGAGATATGGGGTATTAGGGATATGCTGATATAAGAGATATGGGGTATTAGGGATATGCTGATACAAGAGATATGGGGTATTAGGGATATGCTGATATAAGATATGGGGTATTAGGGATATGCTGATATAAGATATATGGGGTATTAGGGATATGCTGATATAAGAGATATGGGGCATTAGGGATATGCTGATACAAGAGATATGGGGTATTAGGGATATGCTGATTCAAGAGATATGGGGCATTAGGGATATGCTGATACATGAGATATGGAGTATTAGGGGATATGCTGATACAAGAGATATGGGGTATTAGGTATATGCTGATATAAGAGATATGGGGTATTAGGGATATGCTGATACAAGAGATATGGGGCATTAGGGATATGCTGATACAAGAGATATGGGGCATTAGGGATATGCTGATACAAGAGATATGGGGCATTAGGGATATGCTGATACAAGAGATATGGGGTATTATGGATATTGTGATACAAGAGATATGGGGCATAAGGGATATGCTGATATAAGAGATAAGGGGTATTAGGGATATGCTGATACAAGAGATATGGGGCATTAGGGATATGCTGATACAAGAGATATGGGGCATTAGGGATATGCTGATACAAGAGATATGGGGCATTAGGGATATGCTGATACAAGAGATATGGGGTATTAGGGATATGCTGATACAATAGATATGGGGTATTAGGGATATGCTGATACAAGAGATATGGGGTATTAGGGATATGCTGATACAAGAGATATGGGGCATTAGGGATATGCTGATACAAGAGATATGGGGTATTAGGGATATGCTGATACAAGAGATATGGGGTATTAGGGATATGCTGATACAAGAGATATGGGTATTAGGGATATGCTGGTACATGATATATGGTGTATTAGGGGATATGCTGATACAAGAGATATGGGGTATTTGGGATATGCTGATACAAGAGATATGGTGTATTTGGGATATGCTGATACAAGAGATATGGGGTATTAGGGATGTGCTGATACAAGAGATATGGGGTAATAGGGATATGCGGATACAAGAGATATGGGGTATTTGGGATATGCTGATACAAGAGATATGGGGTATTTGGGATATGCTGATACAAGAGATATGGGGTATTTGGGATATGCTGATACAAGAGATATGGGGTATTTGGGATATGCTGATACAAGAGATATGGGGCATTAGGGATATGCTGATACAAGAGATATGGGGCATTAGGGATATGCTGATACAAGAGATATGGGGTATTAGGGATATGCTGATACAATAGATATGGGGTATTAGGGATATGCTGATAGAAGAGATATGGGGTATTAGGGATATGCTGATACAAGAGATAAGGGGCATTAGGGATATGCTGATACAAGAGATATGGGGCATTAGGGATATGCTGATATAAGAGATATGAGGAATTAGGGATATGCTGATACAAGAGATATGGGGTATTAGGGATATGCTGATACAAGAGATATGGGGCATTAGGGATATGCTGATACAAGAGATATGGGGTATTAGGGATATGCTGATACAAGAGATATGGGGCATTAGGGATATGCTGATACAAGAGATATGGGGTATTAGGGATATGCTGATATAAGAGATATGAGGTATTAGGCTAGGGTCAGACTGAGGCAGTGCGAACGCGCGTTCTGGCGCACTTAATCACGGCCGCACTAGCAGCAGATGCCGGGCAATGACGGCCAATATACGAAGTACGGTCGCACAAAAGTCCGGCCGCGCAACGCAAGTGGAAAATGAACGCATTTTTTCGAGAACGTTAAACCACTAGTACTGACGTACAGAGTGCGCTGCGTCCGCTAGCGGCGTGTGTGAGTGAATTGGAGACATCAGACGCTGCTAATGTCCAGCCAACATAACGTCCAGATGCAAGAAGTGTTTTATTGATGATCCCTACAAAATCACGGATGAAACTGCGCATAGTATGACCGCTATTGCGTATTCCGTGAAAAAATACGTCCATTCTTCGAACGCACATTTTCACGGACAACGTGAAAAATGCGTTAGTCTGACCCTAGCCTTAGGGATATGCTGATACAAGAGATATGGGGTATTAGGGATATGCTGATACAAGAGATATGGGGCATTAGGGATATGCTGATACAAGAGATTATGCTGATACTAGAGATATGGGGTATTTGGGATATGCTGATACAAGACATATGGGGTATTAGGGATGTGCTGATACAAGAGATATGGGGTAATAGGGATATGCTGATACAAGAGATATGGGGTATTTGGGATATGCTGATACAAGAGATATGGGGTATTTGGGATATGCTGATACAAGAGATATGGGGTATTTGGGATATGCTGATACAAGAGATATGGGGTATTAGGGATATGCTGATACAAGAGATATGGGGCATTAGGGATATGCTGATACAAGAGATATGGGGCATTAGGGATATGCTGATACAAGAGATATGGGGCATTAGGGATATGCTGATACAAGAGATATGGGGTATTAGGGATATGCTGATACAATAGATATGGGGTATTAGGGATATGCTGATAGAAGAGATATGGGGTATTAGGGATATGCTGATACAAGAGATATGGGGTATTAGGGATATGTTGATACAAGAGATATGGGGTATTAGGGATATGCTGATACAAGAGATATGGGGCATTAGGGATATGCTGATATAAGAGATATGGGCATTAGGGATATGCTGATACAAGAGATATGGGGCATTAGGGATATGCTGATATAAGAGATGGGGTATTAGGGATATGCTGATATAAGAGATGGGGTATTAGGGATATGCTGATACAAGAGATATGGGGTATTAGGGATATGCTGATAAAAGAGATATGGGGCATTAGGGATATGCTGATACAAGAGATATGGGGCATTAGGGATATGCTGATATAAGAGATATGGGGCATTGGGGATATGCTGATACACAGAGATATGGGGCATTAGATATGCATGATATAAATGGAGATATGGGTATTAGTAGATATGCTGATATAAGAGATATGGGGTATTAGGGATATGCTGATATACGAGATATGGGACATTAGGGATATGCAAGATATATGGGGCATTAGGGATATGCTGATACAAGTGATATGGGGTATTTGGGATATGCTGATACAAGTGATATGGATTATGGGATATGTATTTGGATATGCTGATGCTAGAGATATGAGGTATTAGGGATATGCTGATACAAGAGATATGGGGTATTAGGGATATGCTGATACAAGAGATATGGAGTATTAGGGATATGCTGATATACGAGATATGGGGTATTAGGGATATGCTGATACAAGTGATATGGGGTATTTGAGATATGCTGATACAAGTGATATGGGGTATTAGGGATATGCGGATACAAGAGATATGGGGTATTAGGGATATGCTGATACAAGAGATATGGAGTATTAGGGATATGCTGATATACGAGATATGGGGTATTAGGGATATGCTGATATAAGAGATATGGGGTATTAGGGATATGCTGATACAAGAGATATGGGGTATTAGGGATATGCTGATACAAGAGATATGGGGCATTAGGGATATGCTGATACAAGAGATATGGGGTATTAGGGATATGCTGATACAATAGATATGGGGTATTAGGGATATGCTGATACAAGAGATATGGGGTACTGGGAATATGCTGATACAAGAGATATGGGGCATTAGGGATATGCTGATATAAGAGATGGGGTATTAGGGATATGCTAATATAAGAGATATGGGGTATTAGGGATATGCTGATACAAGAGATATGGGGTATTAGGAATATGCTGATAAAAGAGATATGGGGCATTAGGGATATGCTGATACAAGAGATATGGGGCATTAGGGATATGCTGATACAAGAGATATGGGGCATTAGGGATATGCTGATATAAGAGATATGGGGCATTAGGGATATGCTGATATAAGAGATGGGGTATTAGGGATATGCTGATACAAGAGATATGGGGCATTAGGGATATGCTGATACAAGAGATATGGGGTATTAGGGATATGCTGATATAAGAGATATGGGGCATTGGGTATATGCTCTTACACGAGATATGGGGCATTAGGGATATGCTGATATATGAGATATGGGGTATTAGAGATATGCTGATATAAGAGATATGGGGTATTAGGGATATGCTGATATACAAGATATGGGACATTAGGGATATGCAAGATATCTGGGGCATTAGGGATATGCTGATACAAGTGATATGGGGTATTTGGGATATGCTGATACAAGAGATATGGGATATTAGGGATATGCTGATACAAGAGATATGGAGTATTAGGGATATGCTGATATACGAGATATGGGGTATTAGGGATATGCTGATATAAGAGATATGGGGTATTAGGGATATGCTGATACAAGAGATATGGGGCATTAGGGATATGCTGATACAAGAGATATGGGGTATTAGGGATATGCTGATACAAGAGATATGGGTATTAGGGATATGCTGGTACATGATATATGGTGTATTAGGGGATATGCGGATACAAGAGATATGGGGTATTTGGGATATGCTGATACAAGAGATATGGGGTATTTGGGATATGCTGATACAAGAGATATGGGGTATTTGGGATATGCTGATACAAGAGATATGGGGTATTAGGGATATGCTGATACAAGAGATAGGGGGCATTAGGGATATGCTGATACAAGAGATATGGGGCATTAGGGATATGCTGATACAAGAGATATGGGGCATTAGGGATATGCTGATACAAGAGATATGGGGCATTAGGGATATGCTGATACAAGAGATATGGGGTATTAGGGATATGCTGATACAAGAGATATGGGGCATTAGGGATATGCTGATACAAGAGATATGGGGTATTAGGGATATGCTGATATAAGAGATATGAGGTATTAGGGATATGCTGATACAAGAGATATGGGGTATTAGGGATATGCTGATACAAGAGATATGGGGCATTAGGGATATGCTGATACAAGAGATTATGCTGATACTAGAGATATGGGGTATTTGGGATATGCTGATACAAGACATATGGGGTATTAGGGATGTGCTGATACAAGAGATATGGGGTAATAGGGATATGCTGATACAAGAGATATGGGGTATTTGGGATATGCTGATACAAGAGATATGGGGTATTTGGGATATGCTGATACAAGAGATATGGGGTATTTGGGATATGCTGATACAAGAGATATGGGGTATTAGGGATATGCTGATACAAGAGATATGGGGCATTAGGGATATGCTGATACAAGAGATATGGGGCATTAGGGATATGCTGATACAAGAGATATGGGGCATTAGGGATATGCTGATACAAGAGATATGGGGTATTAGGGATATGCTGATACAATAGATATGGGGTATTAGGGATATGCTGATAGAAGAGATATGGGGTATTAGGGATATGCTGATACAAGAGATATGGGGTATTAGGGATATGTTGATACAAGAGATATGGGGTATTAGGGATATGCTGATACAAGAGATATGGGGCATTAGGGATATGCTGATATAAGAGATATGGGGCATTAGGGATATGCTGATACAAGAGATATGGGGCATTAGGGATATGCTGATATAAGAGATGGGGTATTAGGGATATGCTGATATAAGAGATGGGGTATTAGGGATCTGCTGATACAAGAGATATGGGGTATTAGGGATATGCTGATAAAAGAGATATGGGGCATTAGGGATATGCTGATACAAGAGATATGGGGCATTAGGGATATGCTGATATAAGAGATATGGGGCATTGGGGATATGCTGATACACAAGATATGGGGCATTAGGGATATGCTGATATATGAGATATGGGGTATTAGTGATATGCTGATATAAGAGATATGGGGTATTAGTGATATGCTGATATAAGATATATGGGGCATTAGGGATATGCTGATACAAGTGATATGGGGTATTTGGGATATGCTGATACAAGTGATATGGGGTATTTGGGATATGCTGATGCTAGAGATATGAGGTATTAGGGATATGCTGATACAAGAGATATGGGGTATTAGGGATATGCTGATACAAGAGATATGGAGTATTAGGGATATGCTGATATACGAGATATGGGGTATTAGGGATATGCTGATACAAGTGATATGGGGTATTTGGGATAGGCTGATACAAGTGATATGGGGTATTAGGGATAAGCGGATACAAGAGATATGGGGTATTAGGGATATGCTGATACAAGAGATATGGAGTATTAGGGATATGCTGATATACGAGATATGGGGTATTAGGGATATGCTGATATAAGAGATATGGGGTATTAGGGATATGCTGATACAAGAGATATGGGGTATTAGGGATATGCTGATACAAGAGATATGGGGCATTAGGGATATGCTGATACAAGAGATATGGGGTATTAGGGATATGCTGATACAATAGATATGGGGTATTAGGGATATGCTGATACAAGAGATATGGGGTACTGGGAATATGCTGATACAAGAGATATGGGGCATTAGGGATATGCTGATACAAGAGATATGGGGCATTAGGGATATGCTGATACAAGAGATATGGGGCATTAGGGATATGCTGATATAAGAGATATGGGGCATTAGGGATATGCTGATATAAGAGATGGGGTATTAGGGATATGCTGATACAAGAGATATGGGGCATTAGGGATATGCTGATACAAGAGATATGGGGTATTAGGGATATGCTGATATAAGAGATATGGGGCATTGGGTATATGCTCTTACACGAGATATGGGGCATTAGGGATATGCTGATATATGAGATATGGGGTATTAGAGATATGCTGATATAAGAGATATGGGGTATTAGGGATATGCTGATATACAAGATATGGGACATTAGGGATATGCAAGATATCTGGGGCATTAGGGATATGCTGATACAAGTGATATGGGGTATTTGGGATATGCTGATACAAGAGATATGGGGTATTAGGGATATGCTGATACAAGAGATATGGAGTATTAGGGATATGCTGATATACGAGATATGGGGTATTAGGGATATGCTGATATAAGAGATATGGGGTATTAGGGAAATGCTGATATAAGAGATATGAGGCATTAGTGATATGCTGATATAAGAGATATGGGGCATTAGGGATCTGCTGATACAAAGATATGGGACATTAGGGATATGCTGATATATGAGATTTGGGGTATTAGTGATATGCTGATATAAGAGATATGGGGTATTAGTGATATGCTGATATAAGAGATATGGGGTATTAGGGATATGCTGATATAAGAGATATGGGGCATTAGGGATATGCTGATATAAGAGATAAGGGGTATTAGGGATATTCAAGATATATGGGGCATTAGGGATATGCTGATATAAGAGATATGGGGCATTAGGGATATGCCCATATAAGAGATATGGATTATTTGTGATATGCTGATATAAGAGATGTGGGGTATTTGGGATATGGTAGTAAAAGAAATATTGGTATTAGGGATATGCTGATATAAGAGATATGGGGCATTAGGGATATGCTGATATAAGAGATATGGGGTATTAGGGATATGTTGATATAAGAGATATGGGGTATTAGGGGATATGCCCATATAAGACATATGGGGTAGTTGGGATATGATGAAATAAGAGATAAGGGGTGTTAGAGATATGCTGATACAAGAGATATGGGGCATTAGGGATATGCTGATATAAGAGAGATATGGGGTATTAGGGATATGCTGATATAAGAGATATGGGGCATTAGGGATATGCTGATATAGAGATAAGGGGTATTAGGGATATTCAAGATATATGGCATTAGGGATATGCTGATATAAGAGTATGGGGCATTAGGGATATGCCCATATAAGAGATATGGATTATTTGTGATATGCTGATATAAGAGATGTGGGGTATTTGGGATATGGTAGTATAAGAAATATTGGGTATTAGGGATATGCTGATATAAGAGATATGGGGCATTAGGGATATGCTGATATAAGAGATATGGGGTATTAGGGATATGTTGATATAAGAGATATGGGGTATTAGGGGATATGCCCATATAAGACATATGGGGTAGTTGGGATATGATGAAATAAGAGATAAGGGGTGTTAGGGATATGCTGATACAAGAGATATGGGGCATTAGGGATATGCTGATATAAGAGATATGGGGTATTAGGGATATGCTGATATAAGACATATGAGGTATTAGGGATATGCTGATATAAGAGATATGGGGTACTAGGGATATGCTGATATATGGGGCATTATGGATATGCTGAGATAAGGGGCATTAGGGATATGCTCATATAAGAGATATGGATTATTTGTGATATGCTGATATAAGAGATATGGGGTATTAGGCATATGCTGATACAAGAGATATGGGGTATTAGGGATATGCAGATATAAGAGATATGGGGTATTAGGCTAGGGACAGATGAGCGCATTTTCTGCGGCCACCGTCAAAATGTACGTCGATGCGTGCGCACGCATTTTTTCACGGAATACGCTTAAGTGGTCAGACGATGCGCAATTCTGGACGTATTTCATGACGATGGGGTGAAAAGAAGTCTAGGGAAATCCGGCTGTTTGAACGTTATGTTGGCCGCACACTAGCAGCGTCTGACATCTCCTAATCACGCACACACGCTGCTATGGGCGGCCGCAGCGCACTCTGTACGTCAGTACCAGCGGTTTAACGTTCTCGAAAAAATGCGTTCATTTTCCACTTGCGTTGCGCGGCCGGACTTTTGTGCGACCGTACTTCGTATATTGGCTGTCATTGCCCGTCATCTGCTGATAGTGCGGCCGTGATTATGTGCGCCAGAACGCGCGTTCGCACTGCCTCAGTCTGACCCTAGCCTTAGGGAAATGCTGATATAAGAGATATGAGGCATTAGGGATCTGCTGATACAAAGATATGGGGCATTAGGGATATGCTGATATATGAGATATGGGGTATTAGTGATATGCTGATATAAGAGATATGGGGCATTAGGGATATGCTGATATAAGAGATATGGGGTATTAGGGATATGCTGATATAAGAGATATGGGGCATTAGGGATATGCTGATATAAGAGATAAGGGGTATTAGGGATATTCAAGATATATGGGGCATTAGGGATATGCTGATATAAGAGATATGGGGCATTAGGGATATGCCCATATAAGAGATATGGATTATTTGTGATATGCTGATATAAGAGATGTGGGGTATTTGGGATATGGTAGTATAAGAAATATTGGGTATTAGGGATATGCTGATATAAGAGATATGGGGCATTAGGGATATGCTGATATAAGAGATATGGGGTATTAGGGATATGTTGATATAAGAGATATGGGGTATTAGGGATATGCTGATATAAGACATATGTGGTATTAGGGATATGCTGATATAAGAGATATGGGGTATTAGGGATATGCTGATATATGGGGCATTATGGATATGCTGAGATAAGGGGCATTAGGGATATGCTCATATAAGAGATATGGATTATTTGTGATATGCTGATATAAGAGATATGGGGTATTAGGCATATGCTGATACAAGAGATATGGGGTATTAGGGATATGCTGATAAAAGAGATATGGGGCATTAGGGATGTGCTGATACAAGAGATATGGGGCATTAGGGATATGCTGATACAAGAGATATGGGGCATTAGGGATATGCTGATACAAGAGATATGGAGTATTAGGGATATGCTGATATAAGAGATATGGGGCATTGGGTATATGCTCTTACACGAGATATAGGCCATTAGGGATATGCTGATATATGAGATATGGGGTATTAGTGATATGCTGATATAAGAGATATGGGGTATTAGGGATATGCTGATATACAAGATATGGGACATTAGGGATATGCAAGATATATGGGGCAGTAGGGATATGCTGATACAAGTGATATGGGGTATTTGGGATATGCTGATACAAGAGATATGGGGTATTAGGGATATGCTGATACAAGAGATATGGAGTATTAGGGATATGCTGATATACGAGATATGGGGTATTAGGGATATGCTGATATAAGAGATATGGGGTATTAGGGAAATGCTGATATAAGAGATATGAGGCATTAGTGATATGCTGATATAAGAGATATGGGGAATTAGGGATCTGCTGATACAAAGATATGGGGCATTAGGGATATGCTGATATAAGAGATATGGGGTATTAGTGATATGCTGATATAAGAGATATGGGGTATTAGGGATATGCTGATATAAGAGATATGGGGCATTAGGGATATGCTGATATAAGAGATAAGGGGTATTAGGGATATTCAAGATATATGGGCATTAGGGATATGCTGATATAAGAGATATGGGGTATTAGGGATATGCCCATATAAGAGATATGGATTATTTGTGATATGCTGATATAAGAGATATGGGGTATTTGGGATATGGTAGTATAAGAAATATTGGGTATTAGGGATATGCTGATATAAGAGATATGGGGCATTAGGGATATGCTGATATAAGAGATATGGGGTATTAGGGATATGTTGATATAAGAGATATGGGGTATTAGGGGATATGCCCATATAAGAGATATGGGGTATTTGGGATATGATGAAATAAGAGATAAGGGGTGTTAGGGATATGCTGATACAAGAGATATAGGGTATTAGGGATATGCTGATACAAGAGATATGGGGCATTAGGGATATGCTGATACAAGAGTTATGGGGTATTAGGGATATGCTGATATAAGAGATATGGGGTATTAGGGATATGCTGATATAAGAGATATGAGGTATTAGGGATATGCTGATATAAGATATATGGGGCATTAGGGATATGCTGATACAAGAGATATGGGGCATTAGGGGTATGCTGATATAAGAGATATGGGGTATTAAGGAAATGCTGATATATGGGGCATTATGGATATGCTGAGATAAGGGGCATTAGGGATATGTCCATATAAGAGATATGGATTATTTGTGATATGCTGATATAAGAGATATGGGGTATTAGGCATATGCTGATATAAGAGATATGGGGTATTTGGGATATGCCCATATAGGAGATATGGGGTATTAGGGATATGCTGATATAAGAGATATGGGGTATTAGGGATATGCTGATATAAGAGATATGAGGTATTAGGGATATGCTGATATAAGAGATATGGGGTTATTAGGGGATATGCCCATATAAGAGATATGGGCTATTTGGGATATGCTGATATAAGAGATATAGGGTATTAGGAATGTGCAAATACTAGAGACACACGGTAGTGTAGACGTTCCAATACGATGGATATGGCATATTAGGGATATACTGATACTAGGGATTTGGCAAATTAAGGATATACAGGTACTAGTGATATTGGGTATTGGTGATACGCTGATAACAGAGAAGGGAGATATAAGATCTGCTAGGGATATGCAGATACCAGGAATACAGGGTATTATGGGTAAACTAATATTAGGGATACATAATATTTGGGGATATGCTGATACTAGAGATATTAAGTATTTGTGATATGCTGATGATAGGAATACAAGGTATTAGGGATAGGCTGATACTATGGATATGGGGTATTAGAGCTTTGTTAATTATATGGTATTAAAGATATACAGATAATAAGGATACAATATATTATAGATATGCTAATACTGGGGAAACAGGGTATTAGACACATGCAAATACTATGTATATGGGATATTAGGGATATGTTGATGCTAGGAATACGTGTTATTCAGGATAAGCTTGTACTAAGGATATGGGATATGCTGATACTAGGGATATGAGATATATTGTATGTGATAGGCTGATACTATAGATATGGTGTTTTAGAAACACACCAATACTGTGGATATAAACTATTAGGGATATGCTGGTAATATGTATATGGGATAGTAGGGATACAGGCTGATACTATGGGATCCAGGGTATTAGGGAATAGGATATGTCAATATTGGGAATACGGCGTAGTAGCAATAGGCTGATACTAGGGATATGACGGATTATGGATATGTTGCTTCTAGAGATACTGAGTATTAGGAATATGCTGATACTAGAGACGCAAGCTATTAGATATATGCCAATATTGGGGATACGGCATATTAGGGATAGGCGGATACAAGGGATACAGGGTATTAAGGACAGGTAGATACTAGGGATACAGGGTATTAGGGATATGCCAATATTGGGGATACAGTGTATTGGGGGATACGGCTTATTAGGGATAGACTGATACTAGGGATACAGGATATTAAGGACAGGTTGATACTAGGGATACGGGGTATTAAGGACAGGTTGATACTAGGGATACGGGGTATTAAGGACAGGTTGATACTAGGGATACAGGGTATTAAGGACAGGTTGATACTAGGGATACAGGGTATTAAGGACAGGTTGATACTAGGGATACAGGGTATTAAGGACAGGTTGATACTAGGGATACAGGGTATTAAGGACAGGTTGATACTAGGAAAGGGATATGATGTATTATGGATATGTTGATTCTAGGAATACTGAGTATTAGGAATATACTGATACTAGGGATAAGCCATAGTAAGGTTATACTGATACTAGACACAAATTGCATTTTCTACATTAAGAATTTGATACACCAGATTAATTTAGCACATCATCTAATCGAGGCAAGAGTCTGATGGTGTGTTCTGTGGCGGTTGCCCTTTATCATCCTTATCTCATTCGTGTTAATCTACTTTAATGATGTTTTTTCATACCAATGATTAATACCAGACATGAAACATGCCAATAGCCAAACATTCTATGATTAAGCCAAATATATCACTGTAATGTGCCTAGCTATATATAGCAAGAGCTTTATCACCTAATGAAAAGAGGTTTCATTATATCAATAATAACTTATATATTTAAATCAATTAATCATTATTTTTGCCAACTATTACATGTAAACAAGTGTGTGTGTGAAAACAGCAACCCCCCCATAATGAAAGCGAGAGAGACTCTAAAATAAATAAAATGCTAGTCTGCCATTCCTCTAACAATAAAAATACATAATCATACAGATGAAAAAAAACTGAAGTTGTCACCAAACAATGTGCTTTGTATGTGTTTCTATCTCCGCTCCAACGCTCCATATAGTGTGTGTGTGTGTGTGTGTGTGTGTGTGTGTGTGTGTGTGGTTAGCAGTAACAGGTCATTTAAATTGCAAAAAAGACTGAATGAGACAATAAGCAACGGAACGTTTACTGCTTATACGACATGGGGAGCGTGAGGGTTTTACAGTCTCGTAAGCAGACCTAAATGAAACATAAACCGATATGACCTGATGGGATACTTTATATAGAGGTTCCAGTTTATCGTGGAACGTTAGCAGCACAAGGCCAACCTGCTGAAAGATGGCTGTCACTAATATATTAGCAACACTGTCCTGGGATTTAACCTCTAGAAGTGCTCACTTCTACAATAATGAAGAGGTTAACTTAAGTACCGCTACTTTATATATATATATATATATATATGAGAGAGAGAATGAATTTTACTTTTATATATGGATATAGATAGACGTGAAAAGCCAATTATATCTATCTAGACACATAATGAAATAGATACGTGGATAAGAACAGATACCTGGATAAAGACTAAAACAAATACAGACAGAAAGCAAGGTGTATATATATATATATAGAGAGAGAGAGGCTCCATCTGCAGCATTATTTTTGGAAGAGGTGGTGTAAGGGTAGCCAGATCGGCCATGTTTTCCTGGACACCTATTACTATTTCACGCAGAGGGGAGCACAGGGAAAGGTGCCGCCCTGCAACATGTATAATTCATTACTTTTTTTAGTTCTTACCTGCAACATATGGATTCTACATGCTGCAGGGCGACAGTTTTCATACACTGCCCATCAGAACGCATAGATTCTATGTGTCCAGGAAAACATGGACGATCTGGCAACTCTAGGTTGTGTACTAATACATCCTTTATTTTTGCATTGCAGACCCAGCTCTCTGTATGGTTACCATGTGTTTTGTACAAAGCAAACATTTCAACAGAGGTGTAAGTGCAAAGTAAGCATAGAGCAAACTAAATCCATATATCACGTATTGTTTGTTTTTGTTTTATGAATGTAAACACTCGCATTTTTCTCAACATTCTCCAGACTCATTGGTTCTTCCTATCAAACGATGATTTAAGATCAATGTAAATGTGTGTTCTGTTCTAAAATGGCCTGATTACAGACAGGACAGGATTTATATATCTATATATACAGGTGATTTTGTACATCTCTTTAATCTGGGACAGAATATGTTAAAACGTTCAGCTCTTCTTGTCTTGGAAAGTCAATAAATAAAAAGCAATTTAAATTACATTTAACAGCGTTTTTACTAATGACTATAATTTGTCACAGAGTATGCCCTGCCGCTATTGAAATTTAGACACACTTTAATTGCCCATGGGGTAAGATGGCTAATTACAAAAAAAGTGTGTGTGGTTTTTTTTTTTCCTTTCTTTTTTTTATGTATTCATCATATAATATGACATTAAATAAAGGGGAAAAAAGAATATCCTTAGAATCTGCATGGACTGAATTATCTCTCTTTTTTTTATTGTAATTAGCTCATTGACATAATCTATTAACCCTATGAGTGCCTAAAGTATGAGCAGTGGACTTCTTAGCAGCAAAGCCTTATGAAACATCAGAGATTTCAAGGGTTAGGTACATACAGGGTTCTTTTTATACTAGAAATATATTTATAAATTGCTATATATATATATATTATAAATTGACACTGATAGAATTAAAACATGAAATGAGGGACCAAAGCAGATAATTTGGGGTAAAAAAAAAAAATCTTGTCATGGTGGAAAAAAAAGAGGTTTAAAAACCAATAAGCAATTATTTAAAACTAGAACAACTGACCTAGAATTACAAATGTCATTTTTGCTGTTTATACACTAGGATCCTACATATTCCATTGCGCCGCGCACATTGACCCCAGATTCATTTTCGAAAAGCAATTTTTAATAGAAATTATGAATTGCTATTTTATTTGGATTTTGGGGAGGGTTTTAAGGGGCAAGGAAGAAAAAAAAAAAGGATTTCTACTGAAAGAAATAAAAAAACATGAAATAATACACATTCAGGGCAACTTGTATCCATTTACATCTAGCTGGGTTAACACCTGTGTGGTTTTAAGTTACATGTTCCTGTAGAGCAAATGTCAAATAAAGGAATTTGCAGAGACCTTAGGAATTTTCTGGGGAAAGAAAACATAATGGACTTAACCATTAAGCTCCTGGAACTCTTTTATTTTTTAACGTCTTATCACAAAAGGCCACACTGGTTTGGTACAATAAATGTTCATGTCTGTCATATGAAGGCAGGTCTTAGCACATACAAACCAACACGGGACGACTATAGCTAAGAGCGAAATTATTGGAGAAGGAAATGTCAGTACATATACGCTGACAAAACAAACCTAACTTTCCCAAATTTGTTACTTTGACACTTTTTTATATAGATTTATCAAAGGAAATTATTTCAGCGACAACACGGTTATTACAGAGCGTTTTGTCGTTGCAATTTTTTTTTTTCCTATTGAATAATGGAATTATTTTCCTTTAAATTAAAACGTGTCACTAAAGTGCAAAGGTTATGCTCTAAGGTTAAATGCTGTTGGGCAGTTTTAATAAACAGTAAAGGTCCTCCAGCATGAACAGAGGGCATATTGTATTTTCTTTTTTTTTTTTTTCTTTCTTTTTTGTGTGTTTTAACAGATTGTCTAGTAAAAACAGAACCTGGGGATCATGGGTGTAACATATTTTTATGTGTAATTATTTATCTGCTGCAAAAACAGCCAGAAAAAAATGTTTTTTTTCCCCTTTAATAATTTGTAGTTCTAGTGTTTTGTTAACACTTTCAGTGCTACAAGGGTGTGAAAAAACATTTAATAGTATTTATTTTTGCTATTCGCTCCTTTTACGTTCTTCATGTTACACGCATGAATTCATATAATAGAACGAAAATAAACTATACGCTGTTAATTTTATTTTTGTACTCCTTCATTTTAAATTATATGTAGTGTTATAAAATATATTATTAATATATTTAATAATATATTTAATAATAATATTATTATTAATAATAATATATTATTATAATAATAATAATATTGCAACTTTGCCATAAAGCAAGTATTTTGTGCTATAATTTATATATATATATGTTTATATATATGTAAAACACACATTGATATTAAAAATATATAAGATATATGCATGTGTGTGTGCGTATATGTAGGCTAGCTGATTAGAAAAGTGCAGATACTGTATAAGTGTTGGCTTAGAATCTTTAAAGAAGAAAAGTACATGTTATCAGATTGCTAATACCTAATCCCCATTAAAGTATTCAAATGTGATCACAGCTGCCTGGCACTGTATGCTGCGGAAAGGCATGTGAATCTGAAATATTAAGTTGAATAATACAATGATCCTTTAAAAAATATATATAAATATATATCTTGCAAATATATAGATGATTATATTTAAAAGGCACATGTTGGTCAATATATTAATTAAAAACAACCGGTTTAATATATTGAAATAAATCATCCTAATTTAATCAAGCGTAATAATCTTAGATTAAAGAAATAGTAAAAGGGTTGATACTTAAAAAGAGATTAATTTGAAAAAAAAAAATATTGCATTTTTCTTGTAAAATATAAACATCTTGAAACCCAGTGTAAACAAGTTATTTTTTTTATATATTTTTTTATTTTGCAAGGAAACCTGGGAATAAAAAAAACATTATGTAATCCCAATTTATCACTTATATATTATGAAAGCGCTAAAAATTATAAAAAAAAATGTAAAAGATGCTGCTTTAAGTAACCTCACTTAAACCTGGAAAAGAAAAGCATCCAAACAGACCAATTTATGCTCCTGCTTGGGCAAAGCATGGGGAATACTGATGTGCTCTACAATCTGCTCTGCATGCTAAAGACTCATTCTTCAAATAGTATCCCTCCTGAGCTGAGCATTAAACAGGGACAAAGAGGAGAACAGCGGGGGCTTCTATTCACGCTTCAAAACCCAAAGCTAAAAAGCCAACCAAAACCATGGCCATTAAGTGATGCACTTTTAAACCATCTCAACTATTTTTCCCCCTGTAATCTTTTCTTTAATATCGAATATCTTTTGATCCCATAATAGTCTCCTCCAATAAATCTCATAGATTATCATTGGTTAAAATCAGCTATTTGGAAGCCGAAATTGAGATTCCTATATATTTTAACATATTGAATTTCATCTTACTCATTACCAAAAATTGGTTTAAAGCAAATTATTATTATTTTTTTTCCCCTTTTTTTTTCAGTCGAGGCTAAAAGAAAGAAATGTTTAAGCACCGGTTCACTCCCCATGCAACACTCTTTACCAGCTGTTAAATCCCAACATTATAAATCTGAATGAAGCAAAGACAATAAACTAGGAAACTTGTGAAAATAAAGTTATATTAAACCGCATATAAAAGAACATACAGAATATATATCGATGCAAAGAAATAAATAAATTACAGCAACATATTTCTGAAACTTTTAAATATTATTTTTTTTGTCGAAATAATCAAACTATTCAACATGAATAATAAGACATTCAATAAAACATCCCATAGAATCCATCAGTAACAATGTTATCTTACTGTTAGCCATCAACAACATCTATCCATCGTTTTCTCTTTATAAATATATATTTGAAAGAGTACAATTTACATACACCATTGTACAACTTTCTCAAGGAGCCTGAACTAGAGCATCTTATCTCTTTCTTCAAAGACAACACAATATTTATGACCCCCTGCAACACATTTAAATATCTTTCCTTTTTTAATCTCTATATTTTGCCTCACTTTTATATAGGTGCGCTTACACACATTTATATATACGAACACAAAATGGACCTGTGTGTGTGTGTGTTTATGTATATAAACATATATTATAAACACAGAAACACGTGCATAAAATATGTATATGTACACACACAAAAATGCACACAAAGCCATTCAAAGGATCTTTTCCTATAAAACAATTTAGCACGTCTTTTAAGTAAAATAAAATAAAAAGGAAAAATAAAGATATCCCTAATGATGAGAACATAGGCTATATTTCTCTTCCGAGGTTTTTAAATTGAACTGTAAACATTGATTACCCTCTGTCCTTGCCCTGCAGGTAGCTCCCATTAATTAACTGATAGCATTTTATCATGACAATAACAGGAAGGAATAGTGGCTCTTTGTTAGAGAATGAAACGGGCTAGATGTTTGTGGCTAGCTTCAATTTCATTATTAAATCATTCACGTACATAGTAATATATATTACACTAAATCCCAATTTTCCAACTCAGGGGAATTTTAGATTTATTTATTTATTTGCCTTTTTTTTTTTTTTTGCTATAAGCTGTGTGATGCTACATAAAACAGGTCACAATTTTTTTTTTTTTTTCTCCGAAACCAATTTAGACATAATTTATGGAAACACATTGCTTTTTGTACCAATAATTCCTTATCTGGCCACTGGGACCTTAAATGTTATCTTCAACCTAATGAAATACTTTTGACATTGTAAAGCTACAAAAAAATATGTTTTAAAAATGACAAAAATTTAAAAATTTGCATAAAAGCTATTTGTATAATTAGATATATATACCTTCTTTGTTGGTTTGTTGGCTCTTTGATTTTTCCCAAGGTGTGATAGATTTGTCTTCTTCTTCTCCTTCCATCAATGATTTCTCATTAGGCATGTACCAGGTTGAGTTATGCTCTGCCATAAGAGAGTCAAGGTCTATAGTACTCATAGAATTTTTGACATTGTCTGAGCAACAACTGTTCAATTCACTGTCCATATTTTGAGCAGTACAGTCATTTTTTTTATTCTTCATCCCCAAGGGCTGGTCCTCAGAAATACTGAACTGTTGTCTCTGAAGCTGTATCTGTGCTTGGAGAATCTCTAGTGGGTGAATCTCATCCTGGGTAGATGTGCTCGTTGGAGTGCGCACCTGTTCCATCCCTGGGGTACCAGGATGGCCTCCACCAGTGCTACTCAACCCATAACTGTCCGGGAGAGAGGTAGTGTTATTTAATAAATTTAGACCCATTGCTTTTTGTCCATTAAGAAGTCCATGCTCACCCCGCTGAATTTTTGGAGACCCTGTTACCAAAGGACAGTTACTTGGTTTTGATATGTTGTTATCTGAACTAGATGATACTTCATCTTCATTGCCATATGTAGTGTTGACATCTTCTGGAAAGTCAACATGAGGTGAGCTGCTGTCTGATTTAGTCACACTTTGAATTCCACTATCCAAAGATGACATGAGGTCAGGTTGGTCACTAAGAAGTAACTCACCCCCTTTTCCCCAAGAGGGAGAGGTCAAGGGTTTGTCATTGGGAGTCCCCACAGCTTCTCCTGCGTTGGCCGTTGGACCTTGCTGCACTGGACTCACTATAGTTCCTCCGCTGTCTGCAGAATACTTATCAAAGTAGTTACCTGGACTTACGTGTCCACTGTCTCTTTTTCTCCTGCCCCTCCCTCGCCCACCACCATTCACTGGTTTGCCATCATTCCCAGGAGTGGCTTCAATAATGTAGTTTGGGGACAGACTAGTTTCACCTTGTGTAGGCTGAGCTGCTCCACTTTGCCCTGCGGATTTACTGTTCGTATTGGAAGCACCGGGCACCTGATTGCTCTGGGATGAGCCACCTGGAAAATAATCTGAAGCAGCATTATTCCCATTGTTGGTATTTATGTCAGTCTCTGTTTGACTCAATTTTCTCTTTCCTTCAGTTTGACTTTTTTTGTTGAATGTTACATTGAGGTTCGGGGCCCCTAAGCTGGCAATCATATTCTGGCAAGCCGTAGACAGGGCAGCTAAGCAGCTTTGTCCAAACATGTTTTCTTTAGCATTAGACTTACTGAAAGAGCCTAGAGAAAGTGCCCCCAACTTACTGGCTGTGGAGCGTTGGCTGGCTTGGAAATCTGACTGTGGTGGATAAGAACTTGGTGATGAGTTCACACCTGGTGGGTTGTGTGGGGTCGACTGCCTGTTTGACCCAACAAATGGAAATCCTGGCTGCCCTCCTATGGATGAAGCTGTGAAATCTGGAGCCCCCCTCCTGTCTGTTGGGGTACTGCTGATACCCACCCCTCCACCTGGTGACTGCATCTGAGAAAGGTTAGCCATATTGTTTCCAAACTGAGAGTGCATGCCAGGAGAATGTAGAGCCTGAACATGTCCTTCTCCTGGTATCACTAATGGCTCCTGTATACCCATCCTATTAACGCCCGGCCTAAAGAGCATATTTGACCCATTTTGTTGTAAACTAATATCATGAGATGCAGGATCAGGAGGAAGACTTGAGCCACCCATCCTTCTTTGAAGAATATCTCCAGGTGGGTGAGGGCCAGGAAACCAAGCATTTTCTTGAGTCACATGTGGGTTCTGGGGGTCAAAGTTACCAATCCTTCCTCCTTCTCGATCAAAGTTAGCCTGTGGCAGATTGCCTACCTGAGCCCCATGAACAATGCTGGTTTGATTAACATCCCCATGATGGCCCAATTGCTGTAAATTAGCCTGTCTCATTCGCTGCTGCTGGTTTCTGGAAGCCATTTGTTTAATCATCATGGCTGCATTCTGTCGTTGTTGAAGGGACTGATGGTCTGAACTGGGATGTTGCAGTGTTGGGCCAGGGGGGAAACTTTCTGGCACTTGAGAAGCATAGTCACCCGGAAGGCCAGGATACGCAGAGGGTGATAGGTGACTGTCAATGCCAGCGTTGTGGATGCTGCTGTTATTCCATGCGGCACAGTTATCAACACCGTGACTATTTGGAAAGTCAAACCTAGGTCTTTTAGTGACATTCATATAAGGAGCATCAAAGTGTTGCAATCTTTGATTTGAAGGTTGCTGTGGAGGACCTTGTTGCATATTGAACATGGATTCAGAGTAAGGATGCAAATTCCTGTTTTCCAGTCTGTGAATAGGGTATTCAAATTGTGTATGTTGGTTCTGCATTACTGGTCCATTGTCCTGTAAGTTTGGGTTGGAGTTATTGGCTTCTGTTTGTTGTTGCCTAGTGATTGCTGGCGGGCATGAGTTTTGTCTGGCAAGCAAACCAGACTGCTGCTGCTGTTGCAGGAGGGGATGTCTGACATTAACTGCAGGCTCGATGCCTACGGGCATTTTTCTTGACCCCCCAAACCTTTCAAAGAAAACCCCATGCTGAGGTTGTGGATGCACTTTAGACATTCCCACTATGCCAGGAGGTCTTGGTAAAACAGACGTGCCAGGGAAGCTACCGCTGGGGACCTGCCTTCCAGCCCCATAATGGCTCTCAGATTCTGAAGGAGAAAACACGGGTACCTCAAAGTGTCCAGAAGGGCCATCACTGGGATAATTGTATTCCAAGGGATCAACACTTCCTTGGCTGTGGATCCTCCTTTGTTCCAAATTATGAGAATCTGAGGAAGAGGATGAAGGAAGCCCATGAAATGATGCAGCACGATTTGGAGACTGGTCTAGAGGAAGACAGGGTGCAGGGACGGCATGATTAGAAGAACTAGAGTTAGGGTGCTGAAAATCAGGAATATTACCTGACCTCTGCTGTCCGAATCCTTCTCCAGCCGACTGGTTTTCTGCCATTTGTTCATAGCCCTCTCCAAAGGCTTGCTGGTTTCCAAGATTATTATTGTAACCCATAAGTCGACCACCATGCAAACAGGATGTCGTGGCATCAGGCCCACCAAAATTGCCACTGAAGTGAGGGTGATGCTGGTGAGAGTGCGTGTTGGGGTGACCATGGTGATGCTGCTGACTGTTGTAAAAACCATGAACAGGTTGTGGCTGCATTCCGCTGGCATGGATATCTGAATGCCCCCTGGTAGCGTACCCATAGGGCTCTCCGTTTAAATTGAGGTTCATGCCTAGCATGGCAGGTTCGTTTAAAGCTCCAATTGAAGGATCCACAGAGCCTGAAGTCCCTCCAGAATGGAATGCAGGGTTTTTGAAGTGAGAGCTCATATTCATCCCAGGCTGGGTGAAGTTTCTCTCTCCTTGGCCAGTGCTTCTGCTATTGATCTGTGGCTCAAATTGTTCCAGCCCAAACATAATTCCAAACTGATCAATAAGGCATGACAGTTCTTTCCACCGATAATGCTATTACACTCAGTTCTCCCAGTGCCGGAAAAGCAAAACAGGTCTGTATCAAATAATAAGGTGAAAGACTCACCGAATGCATGCAGATCTCTGCACAGTCTTTGGAGGCTAAATCCGACTGTGAGAAGTAGAGGCAATGTTGTGTGCAGTATTCACAGATGAGCTCACATGTTGTAATCTGATAGGGCTTGTGCTGTGAGATCACAAGTAAACACTTTCTTCTTGGGATTTCATGCAGAGCTGGACGGGTTTAAACAGCCGCTTTCACTTCCACTCAACAGTAAAGGAAAAAGAAAAAAAAAAACAACCAGCAGAGATCCAAAATACAGCGAGGACAGTCTGAAAAAGTGATTGTTCAGTAACGGAAAAAAGTTCAGAATCTGTGCAAAATACACAGCGTGGATACAATAGACAGGGTGACAGAGTCCCTTGACAGCGTGTGTCTGTGTGTGTGAAGCTGATGCAGATATCCTGCAGGGAAGTCACACTGGCTTTAAGCTGCTGGTGGATGTCCCTGGAGCTGGATACGTCCAACTGATCGCAACTTTCAGCTTTTCCACCTGCATTGTAGAAACCGCCTGAGCACCGCCATAGGTCTGTCTGCCATCTGCTCTGAGGATGGGATCTTGATCTTTGGGGATGAGCAGGTCAAGCTGTAATCAACACTTTTAGTCAGTCTGTGCAGGCAGCATTGATCCGGCTGCTGCTCCGTGTCGCTCGTTGCTGCAGGACCCCGAGCAGCCTGCTACCTGGACCCCGCGCTGCCGTCTGCTGCCCCCTGAGCACTGCTGGCGCAGTCCCCCCCGGTCAGCTCTGGTGTCTCCGTGCCATCTCCGCACACACAGCAGCAGCAGACTATCAGAGTATCCCCTTTGTTGTATTCTGTGCACAATGAACAAGCAGCCCTTGTGGCTCCCAGGCTTGGAAGCTGAAGTCAGGGGTGGGCAGGCGGAGAAGGAGGTGGTAGTGGGGGGGGGGGTGTCCTTGTGCTTTCAGGCAGGAGGATTTTAATGTGAGATCCCTCACTCTGTGAGGCTCCCTTCTCAGATCATCCAGCCCCACAGAGCAGCAACAAGTTTTGCATTACAGCAATCAATTCCTCTCACACGCCCCCAGCCAATGTCAGTGCTGGGAGGAGGTGCGGCCATCACTTAAGGTGGTCTTGCCACATTGCTACAGTAAAACACCTATAAAGATCTGCCATTTATTTCCATCATATAACAATATAGCCGGGGTGAAACCCAGCCAGTCCGTCTGTCTTTACATACATGACCATGCTGTGTTCCCAGGAGTTCAGCTGGTTACGGGGTGAGCGGCTTTATCTCGCGGCCAGCAGTATCCTTTTGTTATGTTCTCCCCCTTCTATGCCAAGCAGACCAAGAACTGGCACAAAGACAGAAAGCAATGTGCTTTTTTTTTAATTGCTTTTTTTTTTTTTTTTTTAATCTTTGGAGGGTGGTGGAGGCGAACTAGATGGATTGTTTATATATAATTATTGCCGTGTATTAGGATTTATCCAGGCTATGTACAATGCACTTGCTGAAGTTTCTGCTACTGCTGAGTGCGTTTGGTTATATCTTGGATCTTCATATGTATGTATGTGTCTGCATGCTTGTGTTTCTGTATCAATACCAATATTTATATATGACAGCAGAGCGTGTGTGTGTGAGCCCAGCTCCTTACTGCAAATAAAATACTCTGTGAGTGCTAAAGTCATTCATCACTGTGCACTGTATGTATATATATATATCTAAAAACACAGTTGCTAAACTGATAACATATGCATATATATACATATATGACTAAACAACTATATATGCATATAGTTAAAAATGGTATCACTACGTACTGCTATACTCGTGATTTTTATATATATATACATATATATATAAAACATTTGTATTATGTGTGTAAATATATATATTCATATATTTAAACTATTTTATATATCACGCTTATTTTTTAATATTTCTCTTATGCGCATATAAACTATGTGTATATGTATAAATATTTAGATTTTTTTGAAGCTAGATTTTTTTTCATAATTGAAATTTTTTATATATATATATATTTTATTATTATTATTATTTTTTTTAACGATACTGTACATTTTAGTCAGTTCGGCGTTTCAGATCGCAGGGACCCCTTTATCACGGGTAAGCATCCTTCGTGTATACACGTACTTTAGTAACATTTTTTTCCTGCTGTTGCTGTTATTGCTCGACTGATCTGTCTATTTGATCTAACACAAACACGCCTGTAGTGTAAGGTTTCCTGTAGCCGGTATACAGGGACATGTAATGGAATGTGCCTTTTACCGAGAGAACTGATATGTTAGACGAAGACGACAAAGACACACAAGACAAGGTACACTTGTGCTTTAAAGTGCTTTTTTGACTGGAGCAGATATTGGGACGGAGTTTGCTGGCTTTGCTGCCAAACTCCGCGCCGCTCTTGGGAAGCTTACTGAGGGGATCCTGCTAGCTTTTGACATTTACCCAGGGACATACAATATTGCGCTATTAAATAACACAAAGATATGCTTATTTTAAGCAGCTAAATTGGCTCACGCAGAGCCGAGACTCCTTAAAGATCAATTAGTCTAGGGAGACCGTGAGGTGGGGGGGGGGATTGAAATATAAAATCAATAGGTGTAATTTAATATCTGCGCTGATCTTTATGAAAAATTTATCTCCATAATCTTAGTTAAACTACTCAGATCTTGCTCTACGCTTTGTGAAACGCATCCATCAATTATTCAAGAAATTAAGACAAAAAAAAAAAAAATACAGGCGCAGAGGTAAAAAAAAAAAAGTATGGCGCTGGTTCTGAGCATGTCTATATGTCTATAATCTGAATTAAATGGTTCCTATATAAATCTGTTTAATTTAAAAAGCTTCAGAAGAATTACTGTTCCATCAAATCAAACTTCAATTCATATCGGTTTATTGTAATATTTCACGGTGACTTTTCTTTTAACATCTTGCGTGACATGAGGATAATTTGAGATGTAAAAAAAAAAAAGCACATATGATGAAATACCTTCAGGAAAAATTTCACATACCCAATGGCCCATTGAATTATTTGTTTCAATGTGATAATTTAATTTACGTTGCTGACCCTTCGTGTGCCGGAGCCCAGTGGTTGCTTTTGGCCCGCAAGAAAAGGTCTTTAGATTCAGCGAAAACATCTTTTTACAACAAAAAAAATGCAATTTGCATCCTACATCCCCCCCCCCGACAGGCCAAAAATAAATAAAAATGCAATATAAATCACAACGGTGAGGGAAATATTACTAATAATGATAAATAAGGTTGTATTAAGTCCTGGCGTTTGTGGATTGAAGGAGGAGGAAGGCCATTTGTATATTGCAGTGGATTTTTAAAAGGATTTTTCTGCAGGATCTGGATGCTGAGCTGTGATTAAATATTGATTTTGTGTAATTAGTTTTCATGTGAACTATCCTCCTCGCTGATGGCTTAGAGATTTCACAAGTAAAAAAAAGAAATAGATTTGGTCATGGAAATTATTAGTTTGCAAAGTGACAGGAACGGGGACCTGCGATCTGTGGCTTAACACAGTTTATTGGGGATAGGAAGACGGGAGAATGAAAAAAAGCGACGTGTGGTTTAACGATTGGGATTTTGACATAATTTACAGAAATCTATACATCCCCAAGTTATCTAAATGCATTTTTTTTAAAAAGACCTGTACAAACACATCTCACAGGCGAGAGAAACACGCAGACTCTATTTTAGTCATTAGATATAGAAGTTCCAACAGAATGCCTTTTTGATAAATGGAGGAATTTGATTTTCTTTTTATTTTTTTATATAAATAAATATTTTTGTTTAAGATGCTCATTCCTCGTGCGATTGAAGATAGTTTCCATAACTTGCTTTTTTTCTTCTGTATTAAAAGGCTGATCTAAGACTAATTATACGTAGCCCCAGTCCAAAGGGGTTGTATCTCATTATATCTTACAATGATTTTTTTTTATCATATATTTTTATATATATATTTTTTAGTTCAAAGTCAGTTCAAGAGGAGTACTTTTTGTGTGAATGTGCAGCGGAGCTGGGGGGGGGGGGTCCTTTCATACTGCCACAGTGCCCCCTAGTGGAAATCGAATCAATCTAACGCAAGAAATATAATAATTCATTGATTGTTTTGAAGCTCTTAATGTGCACGAATATATATATATATATAAATATACAAGGGTTGTGGTGGAGGACTAAAAGTAATAAACACACACACACATATATATATATATATATATTAACCATAGAATGGCTGCACTCAAGTAAAAATAAAACAAAAAAGTTTATTTAAACATTTAAAATGTAGACTGACGCTGCTCACGCAGGTTCCTACGTGAGCCGAAACATCGGACTACATTTTAAATGTTTAAATAAACTTTTTTGTTTTATTTTTACTTGAGTGCAGCCATTCTATGGTTAATATATTATTCAGGTGGGGCCTAGCACCAACATTTTCTCTTTTTTCCTGTTTTTCGATTTTTTGACAGTTAGGTGTTGCTGGAACTCAGTTTGTTTTATATATGTATAGTTGTTTTATTATGGGCCCAAGATCCCTCATGCGTTTATTTTCCCATTTTGAACATACCATTTGACTCTCACTCTTTACGTCATCTAATCCCCCACCCATGTGACCCTTAATGTCCTAATGTTCAATTCTAGGAACTGATCAGTAAGCGTCCAGACCTGAAGAAGAGATGATTACTCTCGAAAGCTTTTCTTTTAAATGTAGCGTTAGTCCAATAAAAAAGGTATCACTACATACTGCTATACTCGTGATTTTTATATATATAAATATATATATATATATAAAAAAAAGATCCAGGTTAAATAAATTTTGTGTCAGGTACAGTTCATTAGAAACGGAAATCTGATACCCATCTCCTAATCCTCTCAGAATCATGATTAGGAGCTCCTTAGAGAAATCTCTATTTATAATCTAGCAGCTGTATATCATCATATTTTAGGCCCGTGTCAGTCGAGCGCAGTGATCACGTCCGTGTTGCCGCACAGTTTAACGTCCGTCGTAGCATAAAATTATGATCAATAGAAACCAACACACAAAGTACGTCCACACAGAAGAGCGGACGCACAACGCACGTGGCACCGGACGCAATTTAGGCAAATACGTCAAACCGCAAGGATGAACGCACAGAGTGCGCAACGTCCGCGTAGCTTTGTGTGTGAGTGATGGAACATAGTCAGACGGACTGCATTTTTGACGTCCAGCATTTTTGATGGACAAAATGGTTTATGATATCCTCTATCAATTTTTCCTTCATTTTACATATTAATTTTATTTCCCATCTACATCAGTCAAAAAAAAACATCAGTCAAAAAAACCGGACTGTGGGGTGTCTACAGTATCATCAGTCAAAAAGTACGTCAGTTGTGCACGGACGCACAGTGTGCTCAGAATGCGTTCGTCTGACATTAGCCTTAGACTTAATATTAGTATCCCAGCTAAATGACATCCTGTGAAAAATGAATTTACACTGTGTAAAGAGCATGAAAAAAATACATATAAATGCTATGTATAGGGTATTTCATTATTAAAGTCTAAATAGTTCTACCTGGGCTGTTTCTTTAAAGCCTAGCAATAAAAACAAATACAAAATAAATAAACAAATATATGTGTGTGTTTGTATGCGTTTCTTGGATATCAGACATAATATCATTATATTCTTGCTAATTTAAAACTCAGGTGTAGGAGAAGTAACAAAGGAAAAAAACACATAAAATAAAGCAAAAACTCACATAATAAATGTGTTTAAATATTAGGGTCAGGTCTTGACCGTGTCCTATGTTTTGCTTTTTAGTTCATTCAAATTAAATAAATATTTTGCATCATGCATGTCAGTGAAACAAATAATGACTTAATGTACTTCAATTAATCTATTGTTTTGTGCACGTTTTAGTAGCAATAGTAGTTGCATGGAAATTGGTAAAGCCCTACGTATTCTTTGAGTTCTGTAACAACTGTAACAATTCAATGTTCTTGAACTTCTATTTAGGGAAGCCTACCACCCGACTCCGTAACCGACCCAAAAACAGTCCTCACCTCTCCCTGCACTAGCTCATCACTGCATCCCCCCCCCTCCTGTTTCTAATCCCCTCACCATCTAGATTGTTAATTCCCACGGGAATAGGGTCCTCATATCCTCATGTATCTGGTGGCAGGAATACTGACCTGTCTCCTGTATGTATTGTAGAATTGTCCTGTCTTTACCCATTACACCTTGTACAGCGCTGTGGAATGTGTTGGCGCTTAATAAATAATAATAATAATACTTGAAAAACGAGAGAAATCTCAATGTATCCTTCCTGGTAAAATCCTTTCTAAATAAATAAATATTAGCAGTATAAAAGGGAATTTAAAAAGACAAAGATAACAAACTAATGCATGCAAAATTAAAGACTTATAGGGCCTTGTCAAGCAAAGTTACAGCAACACAGACTTCGCATCTTGCATTCCACGTGTTTTGTAAAATGAAGCTGGTTTCAATACTAAAAGTTAATTTTTTTTTAAAGAAATTTAGATTTAAGAATTAGATATTATTATTTGCTTTTCCTTATGTGGCAGATGTTTATAGTAGTTTGGTGGATGATGTCAATATCCCTATAATATTGTATTCATAATAGCACTTGTAACAAAAACATATGGGTGGCTTCTGTCATTATCTGCCTGTTTAGTGGAACTCCTATTGTGCCCCCTGGTGGCAGATTAAATATACACCCAGTGGATATTAAAAAAGCTCAGCGCTGCTTACTACAATCAGCGCTGCGGACTAGGTTGGTGTTTTATAAATAATTCTAAGTATCGTAATTGTAGTCAGCGAATATGTTATTTTTAATCAGTTTGAGCACCAGAGTTGTACCCAACAAGTTGAATTCAGGCACACTTTTTGTTTTCTAAGAGTTAAAAGACTCGCCACCCAGGACATACTTGAAAATGAGAGAAATCTCAATGTATCCTTCCTGGTAAAATCCTTTCTCAAAAAAAAAAAAAAGCTCCTCTCTACGTTAGTATTGTAAATTTTGCAATAAGATATGTGCCTCTTTAAAGAGTAGCAGGGTTATTCAGAGAGAGGTGAAAACCAGGAGAATGACTGGAGAAGTGAAAATTCTAGATCAAAATAGCCAAACCAGACAAACTCTCCCATTTATCTCACTTTCCAAATCGGCTATTTGGTCTAGATTGTTCTCGTCTCCTGGCAATTCTCCTGGTTTTCACCTCTCTCTGAATAACACTGCAGGGATCAATTCTCACCCCTTCCTTCACCCAAGTAACAATAAAGAGGGAGATAATTAATACACAGCAGAGACACAATTTCATTATATACAGACGCACACACACATTTATACATATATCTTTATTTATTGTTTAATAAGAGCAAATATATTCTGCAGCGCTGTATAAAATGTACAATGGGTAAAGACAAGACAATTTTACAATACTAAGAATGGCAAGCCAATATTTCACCAACAGATACAGGAGGAACTGAGGTCCCTATTCCAATGGGAACGTATACATATAGTGTAGATTTGATAAAAAAAGGTATCACTAGGTACTGCTATACTCTGGTGATATATACAGTATATATATTACCAGAGTATAGCAGTACGTAGTGATACCTTTTTTATTGGACTAACTTTACATTTAAAAGACAAGCTTTTACATTTAAAAGACAAGTCTCCTCTCTTCTTCAGGTCTGGATAGTCAATATAGCTTCCGGACCTGAAGAAAGAGAGTTATACTCGCAAACGTTTGTCTTTTGAATGTTACGTAAGTCCAATAAAGGTATCACTTTGTACTGCTACACTCTGGTGATATATATATACATACGGTTAGATTAGAAAAGTCATATTAGTCCATAAGGTCAGATGATGAAATGATCAGAGTATTGCAGGTTTTTTTTTGGGGGGGGGGATACTATACTACACATAATAAGAGTCAAGCTTTCCAGCTGCTCTCTTCTTCAGGTCAGAAGAGATACTGATCCGATGTGGAAGAACATAGTATGGATAACACAAGACACAGTGAATTGGCGAAGTGATCTAGTGATGTTATCAGCCAGAGGGTGAGTGGAGGTCGTAAGTAACAAATAGTTAAAGAGAGTCAAAAGTGTGATGTGCAGGGGATGGGCAGGGATAGCAAAAACAGATACTGAATAACATGGAATAACAGGAAGAAATGAAATCACACAGCAAGGCAGGCATGATGTATGGGGTAACAGCAAGTCAGGCCATCGAAACCAGTGCGAGGATGTGTAGAAGATAGAACAGGAGAATATAAAGTGGACAGGCTGAAAACAGCATAAAGTAGTAAGACAGGATAAGATCTATAAAAAAGAAGGCAAACACCTGACTGAGGTAATAAATGATGGGGATTCAGTTCGCAAAGTATGATCATAGTTTGCTTAAGCCTGTCACAGTCGCCAATGTACCCCATCATTGGCAGGTCTTGTCTAACTTGACTGAATCTGCATTTACATGATCAACTTACCCTGGAGCTCCCCAGCTGTCAAAGATGGGGTACATTGGTGACTAACAGGCTTAAGCAAAATATGATCATACTTTGTGAACTGAGTCCCCATCATTTATTACCTCAGTCAGGTTTTTTGAACATTTTTAAAACTGTGCTTTTTTTGCCATAGAAAATGATGGAAGAAAGTGGTCATTGGTGTTTTGTATTTAATGTCTTTGATGCACCCACTTAGTTTTGAGGTTGAGTGCAACCTTCTGCTGTTTTGTATGTGTATATATATATACACATCCCTGATGAAAGCTCGTTAGGAGCTGAAACGTTGGAGTAATTTTTAATGCATCACCAATAAAGTTTATTGTTTTATTTACAAGACCGTGAGTGCTCCCTCAATCATTGGTATACTATTCCTGCTACTTGGATTCAGCACCTCTGCAATTGGGATTCATCCAGAGCGTTGAGCTAAACAAGTTGGATTCTTGTATATATATATATATATATATATATATACACACATACATACATACAAACATATACACACACACACACACACATATATATTAAGTAAAAATATGATAATGAGTTAAAGGTTTCCTCATTCAATCCAATATAGAGATATATATATATATATATATATAGTGTCTACAAGGGTTGTGGTGGAGGACTAAAAGTGAGATAAAAAGCCTCCACACTATAATAAGTGTGTTTATAATTGCAGAAACCACTTGCACATCACAGCAATTCAAAGAATTGCATCCCAGAGCTCCTGTGCCACATTCCCCATATGCAGCAAGGAACTCTGGGTAGGATATGCAAATGACCTCTTTCTCACTTTTATGCATCCTGGATCTGTTATTACACAGAACCCTAAAATCAATGCTATGCCATACTATGGCTTTCTAGCAGAGAAAAGGTTCTGCAACTGATCTGATGTGCTGGTGGCTTCTGCAATAATAAACACACTTTTTATATATACAGTATATATATATATATTTATAATTGTAGAAGACATTTACACATCCTAGCAATTCAAAGAACTGCTTTACCCAAAGAGCTCACGTGCTACATTCCCCATATGGGGAACTTTGGGTAGGACTTGCAAATTAATTTATATATATATATAGCAAAAGAGAGAGACATATTATTCTAAATCAAACATGTTCTATATTTAGCTTTTCTAAAATATTCCTGTTTACAGCACATGTGTAACAATAACAAAATTGAGTGTTGTAACATGTATATATAAAATAACAAATTTTTCTAATAAAATTCAATGTTTCAATTCCTTTAATTTGCTTACAGTTTTCTATAGATAGATAAATACATACCGTATTTTTTGCACTATAAGACGCACCTAAGTTTTAGTGGAGGAAAACAAGAAAAAATATATTCTGCACCAAATGGTGTTCTAAAATATTAATGGCAGAGTAGGTGTCGTCAAGTGCAGCTCGGGTATGATCACTGATTTGTATGTTTCAGCCTCAGCTCAGTTAACCACAAAATGAAACATCAAACAGGACCGGTCAGTGAGCACAGCGAGTTGTCAATATTCACTCCATAAGACGCACAGACATTTGCCCTTCTTTTTAAGGCGAAAAAAAGTGCATCTTATATACGGTAGATAAAAATATATAGGGATAGATGCATAGATAAAGAGACAAATGCGATAAAGAGATATATAGCTCGATAGATAATGAGATATATAGATATAGATAGATGCAGATATAGCTAAAGAGAGAGATAAATAGAGATATATAGCTCGACAGATAATGAGATAGATGCAGATATAGCTAAAGAGAGAGATAGATAAAGATATATAGCTCGACAGATAATGAGATAGATGCAGATATAGCTAAAGAGAGAGATAAATACAGATATATAGCTCGACAGATAATGAGATAGATGCAGATATAGCTAAAGAGAGATAAATACAGATATATAGCTCGACAGATAATGAGATAGATGCAGATATAGCTAAAGAGAGAGATAAATAGAGATAGATATAGAGATATATAGCTTGACAGATAATGAGATGGATATATATATACTGTAGATAGATGCAGAGATATAGCTAAAGAGACAGATAAATAGAGATAGATAAAGAGATGGGTACATATTGATAGAATAAATATACGTATATATATATATAGTGAAAGATACAGATAAACAGACAAAAAGATTAATATTTATACATATATGTATATTAGAGATAGATAGAATTTTATACTACCATGCATTTAAATAACTGGTCTGAAGACATGTGTTGACAAACAGTTACAGTTACAAGTATTTATACAGTTCCAACAAGTTCCGTAGCGATGCTTTTGTTTTTGCAAACCGGTTTAGTTAGGACACTAAAAATGTTTACTCTATAACAATTTGAAGTGCAGAAGGAGCTGATCTAGTAGTATTTTTCAGGCTGCGTCCTGTCACTGTTATGAAAGAACACAAACTCACAAAGTGTATACGCCATTCACTGCGGGGCTTAGTGGAAGTATCAGCAAACACACGTGATACAGAAAAAAATTTGACATGAAATAAAAGGAGAAGTCACACAGACAAGGAAAAAATATTTACATAATAATAATTTCCATGCAATTTACTCTTTGAAAGTTGTTTTGGAGAACTGCAGAAATAAATAATCTGATAGGAAAGAAACGTTATGATAATCTACCAGAGAGATGATATGTCTGCTATTCCCAGACATGAGAATAATTCATATGTTAGGCACAGAAAAATGTAATAAAGTGGTTACATGAAAAGTGTATTTGCCCACAAAAAACTCTAAAGCAAATAGTGCTAAATATATATTCTTCTTGATGGTTCAGATTTCAGTGACTTGCCAGCATTTGGTTCCCAGACCTCAGATAGTTAAAACAGTCTGCTCTTTTGGAATCTATGGTCTCTATGGATTAGTCATGCTTTGCGAGTTTCAATGAAATAATGGTTTAGAAAAACACAAAAAGGTCACACTATGACCTCCATTCTTAAAAGGAGATATTCTTAATTGTTACCAATAGGCTAAAATCTGCATAACTCCTGAAAACAAGAATAAACTGCAGGACTTCTCCATATTATCCCACTAAAAGGGGGGAAAAAAAGGATTTACGTTCAATATGTAACAGGTTATACTGTATGTTATCTGGTAGTGGAGAAATAACCTATTTTTCTTCACTTTATTCGTGCCATGTCTTGTTACTACAATATTTATGCTGTCGGTAGTAATTAATTCTATGGGAAACCTATGTATTTCATAATTTTTCCAAAAAAAGTAAAATGTTATCATTGAGTCTTAACATGCTCGTGTAAAACCGTGTGTTAAAACAAGGTAAAGTCCATAGATATTACATAAATTACAAAACAAATAGCTTTACAGAAACTATAATCATGTTTGTTTCTGAAATAACACCACCTCTAGATGTTAGAATAACCTACCTTCATGCAATACTTTTCTATATGTGTGTATGTAGAAAACATACAAAATACAGAGCACGCCATATAGTTTTAAAGATTTTAAAAGAAATCTGACTGAGGGATAAATGGAGATTTAGTTTAGTTACATAATATGATCATATATTGCATAAGGCTGCCACAACATCAATGTACTCCACGTCGACAAGTCCTACCTAAGCCAACCTAATGCATGCTGCATCCCGGGGCTCCTTGCAGGATACAATACATATATATATATATATATATATATATATACATACACACACACACAAAGGGCCCTTTTCTAGCTGAGCCTGTAATCTTGAGCCGTTAATGTAAGAAATTTGGCGTGAGCTGTTAACCTTAAAGTGCACACACTAATACACATTTTGTTATACCTTAATTAAACCAGTAAATCTTTTATATTACAACTTCCAGTGTTGTGAGGTTTTTAACCTCCTATTCTGCCTCCTTTTTTCATACAGACGGCCATGTTTTCTGCTTCCTCTCTATCGTGAGAAGGGGGTAAACATCTGCAGCTGTGTAATTGACAGCTCAGCCCGGGGGAGGGGGCGGGGCGTTCTGATAGCAAGGATGCTTGTTGCATTAACTCTGAAAGGTCGAAAAGATTTTTATCCTCCATCCACTCCTTAGCTGCAGTGCAAACACACATATGCATAAAAAGTTTACATTCATATAATTCTCTTTTCCCCAAAACTATATTTCTTTAGCTTCCACTTGCAGGGGGAATCACAGCACTGTAGGGACGGGTTAACAGTTGAACCTTAAGCAGAATTCAGCATCCCTATCTTTTTGGAAGATCTGTGAGTCATTTACAGAGGCTATCTATGAATGTTGAGTTCAAACAGCAACCAGCAGCTTTGGTTGGAGGAGCCAAATACTGTTATGAGAGCCATAAATCACTCCCCACGGAAGCAGTCATGTGACATGCCACAGCACTGAGAGCAAACAGGAAGCTCAGGGAGATTTCTTTAACAGGGATTTTGAAAAAACTATCCACCTGTCAGCAATTTGGCCAACACAATGTATAGGCTGGTTTTCGGCGATCTTTCACAAGAGCTAAAGATGTTTTGGAATGGATGTGAAGTATATCTCTGGCGCCAACTGGTGGTCTAGTGTTAATTCTGTGCGGTGTATATACACTTAAAGTGCAATATTGTGAATTTTGTAAATTCTCAATAAGCGAATCTCAACAGTCATGTGCAAAATAATCAATGTGCAAAATAATCAATGTGCAAAATAATCAATGTGCAAAACGTGCTTAAATAGTAGCAGCAAAGTGATCTCTAATATTAGACCTAATAATATTATGTTTTTATAAATACATAAAATGCAGCAATTATTTTAACTATCTGTGAGATTTTGTGATAGATCAACAGTAAATCAATTATGCTTTTAGTAGATAAATGCATCAATAATTCAATAGGAGCAACAGTACCATAATAGGAGGAAAAAGGAAAAAGGGGAAAAAAAAGTTCTTGTTGATTGTGATGATGATCCTGGTGTGCAGCTGCTTATATTCACAATGGGTGATAAATCCCCAAAAGTTCACCAATAGAGAGATATGTAGGATGTAGTGGATATCAGCGCTCGCACTGGTGATCAATGCTGAAAATACTGAAAATTGGATGACTTGATCACCAGTGTGAGCGCTGATATCCACTACATCCTACATATCTAAAGATGTTTTGGGCACAATTGGAGCACTTTAAGGTGCTCCTTATTACAGCCTCTATATTGGCAGCTCGACTTATAATAACAGGGACTTCCTGGAGTCCATGTTAGACCTGGAACAGCCCAGCTCATGTATGAGATATCACTGGTCCAGTAGAGTAACCCTTGAAGCTATTTGTACCACGTTTCCTTCTGCTTGCATTGAGAGGAAGTGGTAGATCACGCCGTGCATAGAAACAGAGGTGACTATGGATTTTTTTGATCATTTTAAGTTTTGGCGTGTCCAATGATTTGGCAGATGCAAAGTAGAATCAACAAACACCAGGTCTAGAGAGTCGGTATATTTTTTTGAATACCAGATCATGACAAGAATAATGAGCGACGCTGGAATCCCTTGTTATTCTCAGACTGCCTGCATATACTGTACATATAATGTATACAAAATATAGGAAGCATAAATTTACAGTTAGCGGCTGCGACAGTCGAGGCACAAGTAATGTTTTTGGTTCTAGAAATTGACAGGAGCCATTATGTTTAATGGGTGGTGTTGTTATAGTTAATGACTCAGTCATTAACCATACTGCCTCTGTTGGAATTGGGCCAAACATATATGAACTTTCTTAAGTGATGCAAAGTGTGCTGTTTTATTAAACAGTAGTTTGTATGTATATGTATAAAAATATAAAATGTCGTTTTCTATTACATAAGATAAATCGAAAACCTAAACCAACTAAGGTGTATATATAGCACAAACATTTCATATATATACATATTTGTTTTTAATATTTACTGAGGGCATTATTCCATTCTTGACACTAACATGGAGACGATAATAACGAAAATTGTCGCTTGCAGATTTTTCCTTACCATCTCCATGTTAACGTTGTATCCCGGTCAAGGTGCTATCTCAGCACGTCGCTCCAGAACGCAGCGCTAACCTCCTTGATACTTGCAGTAGCCCTTCTGTGCCACCCCGAGTATCAGCTCCTGGAGTCCATAGGATCGAGTAGCGCCGCAGGGTGATAGTGGAGGGAGACTAGGAACTATTTGTTCCCAGTCTCACACTGTTCCTGGCGAGAAGAAGCGGTGGATCGGCCTGCCCTTTTCGCCGCGGGACGAGAGGTAAGTATGGGATTTTGTGGAGTGCGAGGGTTTGGAGCATGTTAAATGCCTTTGCATTTGCAGAATAATTTAGCACCAGCTTTTAGAAGTTGTTATAATTTTGGCTTGCGTGTCTCTGGTATTTGCGCCAGCGCTTTGTAATACCTCACTTGTGGAGTCGCTAAAAATAGATTGCACTCCCCATGTTAAATATAGGAGACATTTAAGTACAGTAATCTCGCGCAAGTTGTGAGGCGCAAAACTTTTTCACCTGACTGTAGAGTCAAGATCGGAATTTCGATGCCAGACGTTAAACTTACTTATCCTATCCCTAACGATTACATATCGAGATGTTACATTAGCACCAAGTCTGGAATAGTGCCCGCAGTGTTTTAACCCTTTGAATGACCAAAGATGTCGAAAGTGAGGTCACATAAGGCTGTAATGCTGCTGGTGTTTCAGTATTTCTGAATTTAAAAAGCAACCATGCAATTAGCACATTCCTGCGTGATACAGTGTTAAACCAGGATGTCTGCAGCCCTCGAGCACAAGTCTCAAGTGAGGCCATCAGCCTGGTAACATGCTGCAACCACCATGAGCACAGGATGAACACAGCTTTCAATTAATTATGAGTGTTACTTTCCAAGCAGAACATGTCTGCGGCGTCATTGAAGGAAATGAGGAAAAGAGAAAAACACTGTTCAAATGTTCTGCCACTCTAGTCACTCACATGGAAAAAAGTCAAAATCAATGTTTTTCATAGGAATAAACTAACTGGGAACATTATGTCCTATAGTAAATATCCAAAGCATTGACCGCCAGATTTCCATATTGAGATACAGATGTACTAAATATATATATAGGTTTCTGAAATGTAAAGAGAGAAATTACAACAAAGAACTATCAGGGTTATTCAAAGAGAGGTGAAAAGCAGGAGAATGACTAGAGAATGGAAAATTCTAGGTCAAAATATCCAAACCAGAAGAATTCTCCCATTCATCTCACTTTCCAAATCGGCTGTTTTGACCTTGAATTTTCCATTCTCCTGTCATTCTCCTGCTTTTCATCGCTCTCTGAATAACCCTGAATGTGACAGTGAGACAACTTGCCAGTTAATTGTTTAAATGTAACAATCAAGACTGAGATATAAAAGAATATTTAAGACACTGGATGGGCCAAAGAGCACTGTCAAAACTACCATCAAAAAGTGGAGAGCATGTGGCCTCACAGTGACAAAGATCTGGATGATCTTCCAGAGATGATCAACAGAGATCAGGGAGACTACCAAGAGGCCACCTTCAAACTGATTGAATTTATGGCATGTACTGATCCCTCCTCCCATGTATCAGCATCTCTTTTTGTCTGCATATATCTGGGCTATGTGGTAGGGTGGCAAGATAGAAACCCTTTCTTAGAAGGGCTTGAATGTTCCTTTTTCTAACTTATACCAAAAGATTTGTTCAGTCATCCAAAATCATGTGGGAAATGTCCTATGGTTTGTAAGACAAAGTCTGAGAAATCATAAAAAGTGTATTTGACACAAATCCAATAAAGCTCATCATCCAAGTACACCATACCAACCTTGAAACATCCTGCTTCGAAACTACTTTTCAGCTGGGTCAGGGGATTTGTCAGGACAGATCTGATATTGAATTGCTCCATAGTTTGGTACAAGTCCAGCTGGCCTGCAGAGGAATTTGGCATTCCAATAAGACAATCCCCAAAGTATACAGGCAAGTTGACTAAGGCTTGACTTCAGAACGGGAAAATCAAAGACTTTGAATGGCCCAGTCACGTCCCACACCTCAATCATCTCAAAATCTGTGGAATGGCCTAATGGGACCTGTAGACAAAAGATCCTCTCTCAATTTGAAGAAACGTTCACTTTTTGTCAAGAATAAAATAAATCCAAAGTTTAGACATATACTTTATATAGGGAGAGACAGCGAGACAGAGCAGAACCTGTTGCCTAAAAAATACAGCAGAATCTGTTGCATTTCTTGACGCGACACATAAACTGCTTTATTTTTGGTCGCAATCCACCGAAAACTGACACAAGTATGGTAGATGTGATAATGAATTGCTCTATAGTTTGGTACAAATCCAGCTGGCCTACAGAGGAATTTGACATTCCAATAAGACAATCAACCCAAAGTATACAGGCAAGTTGACTAAGGCTTGGCTTCAGAAAGGGAAAATCAAAGACTTTGAATGGCCCAATCACAGCCCAGACCTAAATCACCTCAAAATCTGTGGAATGGCCGAATGGGACCTGTAGACAAAAGATCCTCTTTCAGTTTGAAGGAACTTTCACTTTTTTGCCAAGAAGAATGGAATAGTTTAGAATTGAAAAGTTCAGAGACATTTTTTTAAAACAAACTTGCTGCTGTAATAGTCTGTAGACTTATGCAATCAATCTAATGTTATATACAGGTAGAACACTCCTGTACCAGAATTCTAAAACCTGGAAGACTCCAGAAGCAGAATTTTTTAAGTCACCTGGATTCTAGTAATTCCGGATTAGGGAAGCTCCAGACAAGTCCTGCCGTTTAGAAACACGGCTCCCAAGCACTGTAGCAGATGGCAACACAAGTTGGGAGCCACTGAGCATGCCCAGCGTGTAACATGCTACTCGGAGCCAAGCTGACTCTGCGCAGCATGTCCACAGAGAAACTCTGCACAGCATGTCCACAGAGAAACTCTGCACAGTGCTCCAGTGTAAAGCTGGTGGCTGCAGCAGGAAGGGAATCACAACTCTCCTGCTGCATCCTCCTTCCTCTCAGACATTCTGAAATCCGGACGAGTCCGAAATCCAGGATAATCGATGTCCTGAACATTCCGGATAATGCGTGCTCCACATGCATAAAAGTTCATTATAATTAACGGTTTCTTTTCTTTCTCTGGATTTATGTTTATAGATCACATTACAGTTGGAGAAGGTCTGACATTTACAGTGTTGTTATTTCTGCCTTTACTATACTGTATATAGGGAGAGAGAGCGAGACAGAACAGAGCAGAACCGGTTGCCTAAAAAAATACAGTAGAATCTGTTGCATTTCTTGACGCGACACATAATCTGCTTCAATCTGCTTCATAATGCTGGTCGCAATCCGCCAAAAACTGAAACAAGTATGGTAGCAAATATCGCAAGTGCGCCATTTTTTCACATAAAATACAAGCATGCTTTTTTACCTAGCATCTGAAGGTGAGGAAACGTTTTCACACTGTGACTATTTTGATGTATTATTTGTGGCCGCTTCCACAAGGTGGTGCCTTCACACTGTTTATCCCTGTTTATAGATGGGAAGCTAATTCAAGCAGGTCCATGTACCTTCTATGAATGCCCACCTTACCCTGTAGGAGTTACTTGCGTGTTTGTGCATCCATTGTAAAGCTCTGTATAATATATTGCTACACATAAGAATTTTTATTAGTATGCATTATGCATTTTCTACGAAACTACCTCCACATCTGGTGCTGATTTCATCAACTTTATTAAAGTGCAATTTTAGTTTTTTTTTTAAGTAAGCCTGGATAACTGGATAAATCCAGTGTGGTAAGAGAAGCATTTTTAGCAATTGAAATGATTTACTCTTTCTGTACTTAGAAAGAATGAATCCCCGGGATATGAGCTTTGGACCATTTTTTTCATATTGACTGTCAAACCACAACTCAGAGATATCAAACTCTGGCCTGGATGTTGGCGGTCTAGAATTCCAGAGATCTTTGACTGCAACAGGTACCAACCGGGTGGAGTAGAGGGAACATCACTGCTCTGCATGGAGAGAGCCTGTGGAGTCATGGGTTCAATCCCAGCAAGCAACCTCTCCAGTAAGTGTCCTTGGGCAAGACACCTAACGGTACATACACGCCACCCAGGACATACCTGAAAACGAGAGCAATCTCAATGTATCCTTCCTTCCAATGTAGAAGAGGATAAAAGTCTCGCTGACTGCCTCAATGAATATTTTTGTTCAGTCTTTGCAGAAGAAAAAGAAGGAAAGGGACCTCAGTTAGGAGGAAACACTAACGAGACATTTACATATGAGTTTACAGAGGAGGAGGTTCTACAGCAGCTGTCTAAAGTAAAGACAAATAAGTCAATGGGGCCTGATGGGATCCACCCTAAATTATTAAAAGAGCTCAGTGATGTAATAGAAAAACCGTTAACAGATTTATTTAACCAATCCTTGTTAACGGGAGTTGTCCCAGAAGACTGGAAATTAGCAAATGTTGTGCCCATTTACAAGAAGGGTAGTAGGGAGGAATCAGGGAACTATAGGCCAGTTAGTCTTACGTCAGTAGTAGGGAAATTAATGGAAACCATGTTAAAGGAAAGGATTGTTGAACATCTAAAAACACATAGATTACAGGATCAGAAACAACATGGGTTTACCTCAGGGAGATCATGCCAAACTAATCTTATTGATTTTTTTGATTGAGTAACAAAAATAATAGACACAGGTGGTGCAGTAGACATTGCTTATTTAGATTTCAGTAAGGCTTTTGATACTGTTCCGCATAGAAGGCTTATCAATAAATTGCAATCTTTGAGCTTGGATTCCAATATTGTTGAATGGATTAGGCAGTGGCTGAGTCACAGGCAACAGAGGGTTGTGGTAAATGGAGTTTATTCGGCGCAAGGTCTTGTTACCAGTGGGGTACCTCAGGGGTCAGTACTTGGACCCATTCTCTTTAATATTTTTATTAGTGATATTGCAGAAGGTATTAATGGAAAAATATGTCTTTTTGCTGATGACACAAAGATTTGCAACAGGGTTGATGTTCCTGGAGGGATCAGCCAAATGACAAATGATTTAGGTAAACTAAAAAAATGGTCGGAGCTGCGGCAATTGAGTTTTAATGTGGATAAGTGCAAGATAATGCACCTGGGAAGTAAAAACCCAAGGGCTGAATATAGAATATTTGATACAGTCCTAACCTCAACATCTGAGGAAAGGGATTTAGGGGTTATTATTTCAGAGGATCTAAGGGTAAGTAGTCAATGTAATAGAGCAGCAGGAAATGCTAGCAGAATACTTGGTTGTGTAGGGAGTATTAGCAGTAGGAAAAGGGAAGTGCTCATGCCACTGTACAGAGCACTGGTGAGACCTCACTTGGAGTACTGTGTGCAGTACTGGAGACCGTATCTCCAGAAGGATATAGACATCTTAGAGAGAGTTCAGAGAAGGGCTACTAAAATGGTGTACGGCTTGAAGGAGAAAAGTTACCAGGAAAGGCTTAATGATCTTAACATGTACAGCTTGGAAAAAAGACGAGACAGAGGTGATATGATAGAAACATTTAAATACATAAAGGGAATTCACAAGGTAGAGGAAGGGAGCATATTTAAACGGAAACAAAGTAGCAAAACAAGAGGACATAGTCTTAGATTAGAGGGGCAAAGGTTTAAAAGTAACATCAGGAAGCATTATTTTACTGAGAGGGTGGTGGATACATGGAACAGTCTTCCAGTAGAAGTGGTAGAGGCCAAAACAGTAATTGAATTTAAGCAGGCATGGGATAGGCATAAGGCTATCCTAAACAAAAGATAAATCCAGGTTAAGTATCCATGTAATTGGGCAGACTAGATGGGCCGAAAGGTTCTTATCTGCCGACATTTTTCTATGTTTCTATGTTTCTTTCTGGTAAAAATCCTTTCTCAAAAAAACAGGTGGAAAGATTATCATGGGAGTCGTATTTAAGAAACCCAGGGGGCTGCAGATGAGATCCTTTTATTGATAGAGAGGATATGGGATGGGGGAGGTTATTTACAGTTACAGGTACTTATAAAAGCACTAACAAGTTCTGTAGCTCTGTACAATGGGTGAGAAAGAATAACAACTATATATACATGTTAAACACACAGAACAGTAGGAGAGAGGACCCTGCTCGAAATCTTACAATCTATGAGGAGAACGGTAACACACTAGGTGAGGGTGAATAGAAAACCTGAAGTAGCGGGTGCATGTGGGCTGGGTGGGAAGATGGTGCAAGACTTGTACAGGTGGGGATCATGGTGTGAGCCGATAAGCTTCACTAAAGTAATGTGTTTTAAGAGACTTTTTGAAGGTCTTGAGAGACAGGGAGAGTCTAATGTTACGGGTAAAATCTTGAAGGCAGGAGTTGGGGGTACAGGTACGAGGAACTGATAGCATCAAATCATTGACAGAGCGAAGTGGTCGGGATGGGATATACCTGCTAATAAGGGAGGAGATGTAGGCAGGGGCGCAGTTATGGGGAGCTTTGTATGTGAGCACCCACATTTTGAATTGGATTCTAAGGGAAACAGGGAGCCAGTTTAGAGATTGACAAAGGGGCGAGGTGAAAGAAATGCAAGAGGTGAGGTGGATGAGCCTAGCACAGGCATTCATAACAGACTGCAGAGGGAGAATCTGGGACCTCTTAAGGCCAGAGAGAAGGAGGTTACAGTAGTCAAGGCGGGAGATAATAAGAGTCTGAATGAGTGTTTTAGCAGAGTCCTGATTAAGATATGGACGGAAGCGTGCAATGTTTTAGTTTCGTTAATATACTTTTCAATACGTATTGCCAAAGAAGAACACAGAAAAAAAATATATCAATAATGTATTAACCCTTTCGCTGCTGAGCCTTTTCACACCTCTGTGCTGAGCTCATTTTTACCGGTTTCGCTCATCATGTTTAAATGCGATTTGAAGTCACATTTTATTATACAACCCAGACATATTATATATCGTTCTTTCCGGCTGACTTGGCAGATTCATAATATATCATTATTATATGTATACGTTATGTCCTGTCTGTATATTATAACAAAAAATGCAATAAAATTTTAATTTTCGATAATTTACGTGTAAAGTGTTTTTTTTCACATTTTAACATGCGAGCGTTTGCAGTTATATTTTCAATGGGTTGCGCTTGTTAAAAAAATTAGAAACGGGGATTCGTTACTTTTTTTGAGGGAAAATTACGTGTTTTTTAGCAAACTCCCCCCATAGAAAAAATCGTTAGTGCAGCATCATTGTTCACATTATAACTGAAATGGGAACAATATTGCTGCACTAATAAAACAAAAAAAAGTTTTTTTAAATTTTTTTCAATTATATTTTTATTTTTTTACATTGTACATGGCCATGTTTAGTATCACTGGGAAGGCCATGCTCTGGCCGTTCCAATGATATCAAACATTAACCCCTAGCTGTCACGGATCGGGAGATAGGGGGTTCATAGTAACAGAAAGAGGTTAATTGGGAAAATGGCGCCATCGCGCTATGCGCGATGACACCAGTCGTTAGGGGGATATCCCAGAAGCTTGGCCGACATCCAAGATGTCGGCCAGCTCTGGGAGGAGACCACGATACGGAGCATGTTAGCGCCATATCGCGATCCAGCCCCCTAGGGGTTAAAGACAGCCGCCGCTTGGAAGGGCAGGCTGTGCCCTTCCAAGCAGTACCTGTCTTTACCCGATGGCCCGCACGGATGGGGAGGGGGAGAGGTCTGAAGGACCTGTCCCCCCCTTCAGGCACCTTCCCCGCAATGGCGGGGTGCCTGAAATAGACGTCATCGCGCAGGCGCGATGACGTCTATCATGCCCGCCGGGGTCCCGGAGGCTGGGCTGACATCGAGGATGTCAGCCCGCACCGGGGGGCCGCCGCGATCGGCCAGAATCCCGGCCGATCGCCGCTGCAAAGGGAGGACGCGCTAAGCGCGTCCTCCGCAGTGAGGTGGCCATGCGGCAGGACGCGCTGAGCGCGTCCTCCGCATGGAAAGGGTTAAATATCAGGCGCTTTAGGCACTATATGCAGTAGAAACGGTTTTGCGCCTATTCCCTAACAGGGCGGCTGCGTGGAGCATAAATATCCAGCCTGCTCCATGTATAAAACAGAACAAGAAAAAAAGTGGTCATTTGCACTCACCACTGTAGCTCCATGGCGCTTTAGGCACCATGACCACGTACGTCAATTTACATGGTTATGGTATGCACAGTGACGTCCCTCCCAACTGTCCCTGTCGGCTGTGAAAGTCTATTAAAGCACATAATACAACTTTACAAATATGATCATGTCGGTCCAAGTGAATTATTTCTCACTGTGCCTCATTTCAGTAATGGTGAGAACACACGCGATGACAAACCTGTGACTTTTTTTCATTTGCAGAACTGTTTAGTGGAAATAAAAGGAAAAGTGATCACAATTTAACATGATAATAAATGAATAGGGAGGTGAGGGAGACAAGTTTTTCAGGTTGTTTTCCGTCACCGTTCTGAAAAAACACAATTTCAAAGAGATGGGTATGTGTTTGTGTATTTCTCACTTGCCCATTGTTTATCTAATGCATATGTTGCCCCTTCACAGCATTTAATTATTTATTTTTGCAAACAAAAACTGGTAGAAATAAAATAAATAATTTGGGTGCATTTTTAGAAACATGCATTGGTCCAAACATACATGAATCTTTTGAGAACTTTCTTTTTTATATATTACACTTCTCAACATCTGATGATATTGATAGATGTGCCTGGAGAGATAATAAGCACATGCTACCTGCCCTTATAGCCCAACACCAACCACCACGAGCATCCTGATGGGGTAACATCTCAGTGAGGGATCCAGGATTTTTACATGGCCATGAAGGGCATAAAAGGTTAGAATCCCATCTGTTAATTCCATACAAAATTAGAGGTTTTCCTCTGGGGAAGCAGTGTGGGATTGTTAATGACTGGATTAGTGCATTGCCTTGAAAGCATCATATTGCATAATTGGATTCTTGTATGAGGTCTTTCCATTTCCAAATAAATCTACTGGAATCCCTCTTTTCTGCTATTTCCCCGCCTATACTCCCTTAGCCCTTAAAGAGCGGTGATGCTTATGAATAGTTCAGTTCAATTCAAGCGTATAGAACTATTATAGTGAGTCCTGTATGGGATTCTGCAAATCTACTGAGGTCTACTATTGCCATCTACTGGGGGAATGTGGATGTGCTCTGCTTCAATTTGTTTTATTGTAATGGCAAAGCTAAAAATACAGAGCTTGTACACATATGCATAGACTGATATACACAGCATTCTGGAAGTAACCCTTATGCCAACAATTGTTTAACTTATTTCATAAAAATTCACACTGCGTACCCCATTGCCACGGTTTAATGGGATTTTACCAGGCTACAGACCAATCTGCAGTGACACAGACAACAGAAATGTGAAAGTCCAAAGCAGGAGTTTATTATCAGGGATAAACAAACAGTGGAAGGTAACTTGGCTATTTCAGGAGAATAGGCCAAAGCAAGGATCTTAGAGATGGTCATAGAAAGACTCTGGAATATGGGACACAGTAGACCTTGGGCAAGGGTGATGCCAGCTTGAATCACAGCAGCAGAGGTGAAGGTGGTTTAATTTACAGCAGCAGTGCTGAAGCAGACAGGAACAGGCTTATCTAGAGCAGTGGTTCTCAATCCTGTCCTCAAGAACCCATAACAGGACAGATTTTGCAGATCACCGTGGGGAAATGCAGACTGAATCTTGCAATCACTGAGCAGCAAATTATATCACTTATGCTGTGCTTCAGATAACTGGCAAACCTGGCCTCTTAGGCTCGGGTCAAACGAGCGCATTTTGTGCGGACTGTGCGTCCGTGCAGTACAGACGTACTTTCAGACTGACGACAAGGTAGTGGCCACATAGTATTTTTTGACGGATGTAGCAGGGAAAATAAATGAAAATGAAAAAACATTTTGTCCGTCAAAAATGCTGGACGTATAAATGCAGTCCGTCTGACCACGTATCCATCACTCACACACAAAGCTATGCGGACGTTGCAGACGTGGCGCACTCCGCACATCCGTTCCAGCAGTATTACGTTCTTGCCTAACCTGCGTCCGTTTGCCGCGTCCGTCATGCATCCGCACTTCCGTGCGGACGTACTTCGTGTGTGGGGCTCCATTGGTCAGAATGCTATGCTGCAACGGACGTACAAATGTGCGGCAACATGGATGTGATAACTGCGCTCGTAACCCAGCTTTAGGATTGAGCAATATAGTGATAGGATAGCAAGGCAGGTTTGATAAACTCCTAAGTAGAGTCAATGCAAAAGCAGTGAAGCTTGGGAGGGACTCCCTTAAATAGCAGTTCCCATTCAGCATAAAGGAATGCACCTACAGCTACCTCTGCTGGTGGAGCTAGCCAAAACCAGGAATGGCAATGGAAGCTATGGTCTTCATTGTTGCATGAAAAGTGCAAAAGTGCAAGCTTGTGTTCAGATTACTGCAGCGGCAGCTTGGACGTAAGCCTTCTTACGGCTCCTCCATCTCCTGAACACGGAGCGTGACACTCATAATGATGAAGGGAAAATGTGATTCTCACAATATTGAAAATGTATTAAAAATATATAAACTTGAGAGTCACATTGACAAAGGTATGCCGACCATTTAGTATGACAGAAATTTAGCTTTGATGAATTTCATTTTTCTTTTTCTTTGAGATGTTGTTTCAACACGTTCATTGGGGGCCACTTATGGCAAATTCAATGGATTGGCCAAGTTTTGGAAAGGAACAAATTGGTCTATATAGGGTCTCACAGCTGTAAATGCGTATTAGAGGAACCTCAACCCATGAGGTCAAAGAACCGTCTACAGACATCAAACATAGGATTGTGACCAGGCAGAGCTCTAGGGAAAGATACAGAAACAGTTTGGCTGCACTGGAGGTTCCCAGTGGCCTCCATAATACTTAAATGGAAGACATTTGGTACAACCAGGACTCTTGCTAGAGTTTGCAGCACAGCCAAACCGAGCATTGCAGGAGAAGAGACTTGGTGAGGGAAATCACAAGAGCTCCACAGAACATGTTTGGGGTCTGGAAAAACTTCGGAATGGCAACCATCCTTGCCACAGTCGACTGATCAGGCCTTTATGGCAGACTGACATGACAAAAACCTTTACTCTAACTGTACAAAGCACGCAGGGTGCAGCATCATGTCATCATGACAAACCCCCCTTCCGTTCTCTTTATTAGAGTGTGTATGCCAGGGAGAGATGTACAGCTGTAGAGTCTTCAAGAGACGCCACATATTCGGAACGCTGTATCTATGTCCATGTGCATCGTATATGGACGGTCTCATTGGAAGGTTTCATTGGAAAGGGCAGATTCTGGCCTTTCCAATGATATCCAACATGACTATATTCAGGGTAAGGTAAAGTAAAAAATGTAATAAAAAAGTGCACGTAAATGTTTGCACAGGGTTGAAATGGTTCAGCAGTGAAGGGGTGAATGTTCAGACTATATATTACATTGTGAATTACTTTAGTTTTTGCCTTGGTTTAGTTGTGTATTAAGGGTTAATGGGTAGGCGTCATCCCTCACAGTATACATTTTATTTTTTTCCTTTATTTATGGCATTTTAGGGGTTAATGGGTACCTACATGCCTCAATGTTTATTATTTTTATTGTATTTCCCTGGGTTTATGGAAGTTAGAATCTAAAGGGTCAATTCATCTTTACATCCTTTGCTTTTCGTCACATTTCGGGGAATTCATTTCGCCGAAAATATTGCAAATTCCCTATTTAACGAATGGTCACTGTAATTTGCTAAAATTGGAGTTCAACAGATCGTTTGTCTCCCACTAGAAATGGGAAAATCACTTAGCGCGTCGTTATTAGTGATTTTGTAGCTTGAGCTTACTGTACTTTTCGCGTCCTATACTTAACATGGGGAGCGCTAAAGATCTCTAGCGCTTTTGCAACTAACAGATCACTTTGTGCCTGCGCTAATTTTTTGAGGGAAGCTAATCGCAAAATTTTACCTACTGTTCAACCCTGGTGCTAACTCCAAAAAACCTGAAAAAACAGGTCTTCAACCAAAATCAACAGGCAATTAACAGGCAAGTTAAAGGAATGCAGCACAGGTGTTCTCTTGACCCCATAATCCATAGCAATGGATCTGGTCAGCAATGTCATTGCTGTTGCAATAGGCTCTATTATGATATATATGTATCCTTTATCCACATATATCCTAATTCTAATATATTGCCTCATTTTAAACATTTTATGCTGGGGGTTATTCATAGTATGTATGGGGTTGATTATTTGGGTGACGGTGTGGGGCATGTTTAAAGGGACACATGGATAAGTCTTGCCCTGTAACATTTATTATTTATGTGCTGCAGCAGGGAAATTATTGTCACTCACCCGGCCTTCCTTTTGGATCTATTAAATGCATTGTAATGATTCTACTTGCTGTTGGGTGGCATTTATCATGCAATGCCCATCAGTCTTAATTAATATATGTGTGCATATAAACATGGATAATGCGACCACCTTGGAGGATTTTAATAATGCAGGGGTGTGAGGGCTCTTCGCTGGATGTGTTCATACTTATACAAGCGTGTGAGGGCAGGGGATAGGTATGGCCCGGCACTCTGCATTGGAAAAAAACAGGTCCATCCTGTACACAACCGCATTAGAACTGGGTCTCAGCCCAGGTCTTAGCGATTCCCTAGCGTGCGCTAAACGACCTTGTACATGGACTTCCGCAGATGAGGTGATCTGTTAGTAGGTCACCAGGCGCTACCTTTTAGCGACTTGCGCTAAATTTTCTCTTTAGCGATGGCGTTTTAGCTCACTCCAGGTGATAGGGCCCTTATTTTTTTTCAGTGGTATGATTTAGTGGTGAAAATTATTAGTGCCCCCCAGTTTCGACTGTGGTATCTTATGTGCCCCCCTTAAATATTGTTCCTAGAGTCGCCACTGACTCAGAGGCCTTTCACGGAGACAGCCCGAGGCAGCCACCTGCCCTGTCTTATAGAGCCACCAGCTCGGAGCGTAACATTAACCTTTATATTTTTTTTCGGCAGACTTACCATACATAATAAGTCATCAGGTGCTTATAATAAGTCATCAGGTGCTTATAATATCATCCATTGTTTTCCATAAATCATAGTTGACAAATTTTTTGAACGAAAAGCTTGATTTGGGGAGGAATTTAAAGATTCTCTAGCAGTATTCAATTGCGCCTTACAAATATATATATATAAGTATACCAAATTGTATCATGATTCTCCATTAAATTTTAACAACAAATGTTAATATTGAAGCTCAATCGGTTTCTCCTTTCCTTCTGCAATCTCACTCTGTAGGATGATCTCAATCACCGTCCTCTCTCCTACCCCCTGCTGTGAATATAGAAGATAAGGAGTTGACAGGCTCTAGCAGGCTGCGGAAGAAAAAGAACCTGTGCATTTAACAATAGCATCTTAATGCTTGTATCGTCTATATCTATCTTCTGTCCTCCTATCTGCTCCTCCATCCCTAAATAGAAAAATGTTCACTTTCTGAAATTCCATCTTCCATCTAGAACAGAACTTCCCCTTTTCCAGTCTTCAAATATCAATCATAAATGTTTTACGTCTCTACCATCATATCTGGCCCGCTTACGATCATGACATCTTTGACTCCCATCTCACTGTGTTTCAGTTTTCATATCCAGTCCATTTCTAAATCCTTTTACTTATTAAAGAAGCTCTCTTGACAATTTTGAGTCATTTTGAAAGGTAAAAATACAAGGCCTATCCTCTTCGTAGGCCTAGAAAGGAGAGAAGGAAAATTACTTTTTGTGTGTATGTGTAGCCAAAACAATAGTTATAGTTACAAGTATTTATAAGGCGCTAAATATGTTGTCAGTGTTACAAAAAAGTGTTTCAAAAACACAGTTGCCATCTTAACGCTAGAGCCTGTGTTTATTCAAGCTCTGGTTAGCTTTTATCTGCCTAATCTATTAGCAGGTATGCTCCATCCTGGTCACTTCACTCTGTCAATGAGCTGTTCTTCTCCTCTCCACGTACCGCACCCCACACTCAGGACTTTCCCAAAGTTGCCCTCTACTTCTGGAATTCCTCCCTTGCAACATTTACCTCTTGCCATGTCTCCAATCTTCCAAAACATCTCTGAAAATATACGATTCTGGAGAGGCCTACCAGCTTACTCCATAATCCTCCCTATAGAACAAAGTCCCCATGAACACCAATACTTCTTATTCATTACATTGTTGTATACCCATCACTTGAATAAAGTCCTCTTTTCCTATTGTTTCCATGTCAAGCGTGTTACTTTTAACTCCATAGTGACCAGACAATTTGACCAAGGTCTGTTCGAAAATGCCCACTGCTGCTTTTACGTTTCTGCACCGTTTGGTTTTAGGTCTAACTTTCCTCTTACTCGTTTATGGAACCCACACATATTATATACCGTTGTTCTCCTCATTAAATGGACTGTCTAAAGATATCATTATTTCCATCATATCGCATAATTTACTATAAAAACATTATGAAATATGATGGGAAAAAAGCAAACAAAACATTTTTGGAACCTAGACCCCCAAATCTATACTCGTCAAAGAAAGACCCCAGCTAAATAGTTTCTAAATTTTGTCCTGAGTTTAGAAATACCCAATGTTTACATGCTTTTTACTTTTTAACCCCATCACTGCTGAACCATTTCACCTATGTCCTGAGCTCATTTTGTGCTCATCATGTTTAAATGCGATTTGAAGTCCTATTTTATTAATTATACGACCTAGACAATTTTTTTTTTTTTTTTAAAAACCCTGCTTTTTTTTTCTTCTGTTACACCAAACATGGACATGCTCTGGCCTTTCCAACGATAGCAAACATGATCCTCTCGCTGCCACGGATCGGGATAAGGGGGTCCCCCACAGGACCCCACTATCTCCACCATAGGGATTCCCATAGGACATCCCTGGGCAACTAGGAGTTAAATCATAGAAAAACAAGTGATCACTTATTTTACTGAGCACCTCGTTTCCCTTAATGAACTCTGTACATCTGCCACCGGAAGTGTTCTCTCAGAGGGATTAAATTTTGTTATGGTAGGATGCCTTGATGTCAAGGCATCCCTGCAATATCATTAGAGCAGCTGGAAGCATTGCTGATCACTTCCAGCGCTCTCACTGCCAGCTTGCCTTTCCGGTTAAACCAGAAGTTGATCGCTCCTGGGAAGCGATCACAAATGGCCCGACAGTGAAGACAACTATTGCAGGATGTCCAGGCATCCCTGCAATAGAAATTGAGTGGCTGGAAGTGATACTGATTGCTTCCAGCACTTGTTGTCCCATCGGAAGTACTAAGTATGTCAGTGGTCATTAAAGGGATTTTTCCCCCATGACGTACCTAGTACGTTAGAGGTCACCAAGGGGTTATGTTGGTCTTGTCCTAAGCATTGTACAGCACTGCAGAATATGATGGAGCTTTAAAAATACTTGCAATTGTACTTGCCAGTGCCACCATGGCTTAACAAAACATCCGCTAATACTTCGGAATTAGCGGATGTTTTCTTACAAAATTAGCTGAGCCAGCGCTGACAGGTGCAACAGTTACTGCCAAGCTGCATTTGCCAGCAGCAACTCAGGGCTTAGTGAATGGAGCCCATTGTGTGTCAGCATAGATTTTCTACCAGTTTTATTGCACATTCCTTTAGAGAGTTTAAATTTTGCCGGTTAGCCTTTAGTTTCTATGTTCCCTGTAGCTGACGTGCACCTGATTGTTATTTGTCTTGCTGAAGGCCAGCTCGGATTTGCCAATAGATTTAGGAAGTACCGAAAGAAGCAGTGAAAATGCAGATTGCCAAAAAGACAAATTCTGTGAGATTTCTATTCGACACTGTTATGTGGACAAACCTGTAACATGTCATAAATGGTAACTATATAAGGCATCCAACACAATGAAAACGATGGCCCCAATCTTAGCGTACCATTATCCATGCAATTGTGCATTCCATTTGATTATACAGAACAAAGGTTGCTGAATGCCCAGATAAAATCGCAAATACGAGTCTTTGACTATGCCTTGTCAAAATTCTCATTAACCGTGCTGTGCCGATAACGCAAGTTTCTTTTGGAGCATAAACTAGATCTCCACTTCATCAGTCGCGATGGTTCTGTACAAAAAGAAATTGAAAGATGTGAAATTTACTACCACAAAGGACATGTTAGCAGATACACTGCATTCCGGCAAGAGATGGCTGGGATAACACTTTAATAAAGCACAATGCATGAACCAAGAAGAATGCATTGAAATGCAGCTTGAAGGTTAACCCCGGGGAGAAATAATATCAGATTATCTGCAGTCAGTGGGCTTTTAAGTATTACAATTTAAAAAGAAGCTTAATTATCTTAACTTTCTATTGGATCAGGAAAATCAAAAAAACACCGTATGACGCTGCGCTCTTTTAGTAGACAAAGAAAATGTAGAAAAATAAAGATTTATGGAAACCTGGAGTTTTACATAAAAACAAAATACACAAACACATGCTTATTTTATTTCACATTACTCTGAGAACTGGTGCAGTATTACACAGATTATCATTTTGATAAGAGTGCTAAATACAGCACTTTAAGTATGTTACTTTGTGTGTAAATCCTCACTGCTTCTCCTGGATGAACCAGCACCAGGATAAAGATACAGATTCTGCGTTACTATATATAAGTTAAAAACCCTTTTTTTGGGGGGGGGGGGTTAAAAACACCTTTTTTTCTTGATTTTCATATTGTGACATGAAGGAATAAACAAAAAACAATTACCTGAACTATCCTTTTTTTATTGATGTAGAATTGGGAGGGGGGTCAGACAAAGTGCTTCTCTTAAGATGTCAATCGTTAATACAATGCAGTAACATATGAACTTTAAGGCAGTGGTTCTCAACCTGTGGACCCTCAGGACCCACCCTTGTCCTTGGTCATTAAGTCGCGACCCAAAAATAATTGAATTTCTGAAACATAATTTAGGCCACAAAAGGGATTATCACATCAAGGGGAAGGCAGGAAAGGAAGAGGAATGAGAGATTTATAGAGTAAAAGGGAGAGAGTGATACAGGGAAAGTAAGGAGAGAGATGAGGAGAAATAGAGAAATGGAGAGGAAGACATAGATACAAGGACAGATGGAAAAAAACACAGAACGACACACGGCTATAGATGGACAGACCCGATAACATTTATTCAGAAAGAAGGATGCAGAAATAGGTAAACGGACAGATTAACAAAAGGACAGACAAACAGAAAGGGAAAATCACAAATATACATAGGGAACCCCCTCCCTCTTACCCACCAGCGTTTTGCTTCACTGAGATGTGCATTGTGCACAGTGGCTCCTGGTGTTGGCAGTCAGTAGTAGAATGCTCTGGACACATGGATGTCAGTCCCTGTTGGGAACACAGAGCTGCTGCCAGTCGCTGTCCCACCCCACACCTTCCCATTACAGATCCCCCCACACACACCTTGCCAGTACAGAGTATCTTACCTGATGCTGCGGTGCATGGCGGCTGGACCTGTAGCTGTGGGTTCGGGGCTATCCCTGCTTCCCTCACTAGCAGCTGTGTGCCGGAACTTCCTTCAAGCAGTGAAGTTCCGGCACACGGTTGCTGGAGAGGGAGGCAGAAGTGAGGTAGATGCGCCGCCTCGGACCTGCTGCTGCAGGTAATATGTATCGGCAGATCCCAGGCATTAGAGAAGCCTGGGGGCACTTGCCCCGCGACCCAGTCCGTCCCTGGTCGCGACCCACTATTGGGTCGCGACCCACCACTTGAGAAACACTGCTTTAAGGGACACCCTTAGTACTGCGACCACTCCATGTAAATGTAGTGGTCACAATGACCCGAGTGTTTTCACCCAGCTCCAGGAGGGGAGCTTGGAGGGCTGGATCAGTCTGAGTGCAGGAACTTACAGGGTTATTCAAAGAGACCCAAATTGTGGCCGAAAGGTAACCGAATAGTGAAATTCAGCGTACGGTTACCTTTCCTGGCCATTCGGCTATTCAGAGAGCAGGCAGTTCACCAAATGTCGGTGAATTGCCTGAACATACGGTGCCTGTTCGTTGCCTGTTCGAGGGCAGTGAAACCCCCATAGAGAAGCAATGCTTCGTCTATTCAGAGAACAAAAAACAGCAGTGAAAAGTTGCCGAATTGCTCTGCTGTTCGGTGGTTTCATTCGACAGGTTTATTCAGGCGAATCCCATAGGCTTCAATGTTAACAATATTCCAGTTTTAATCCAATATCTAATAAATCGTTGATTCTAATATTCTGCAGTAAAAAGCCTCTTTTTTATAGATTTTTTTAGGATCTTTTAGGCATTTTTCGGCAGAAGGAGTGGGTTCAGTGGGGGCGCTCTGATCTCTGTGGTTATAGTTCAATTAGTGCTGCCAGATAGATAGAAAGCACAGACTCTCGGGGGGGTGTGCAGGTGTGTAATGGCAAGTTGAGGTGGTTTCTATCGGCGCAATATATTGTTATTGATTCTCAGGTTTCAAGAGTGTATCATACAAAACAGTATAATTGTGACTCTTCACGATATAAAGTGCTCTCGTGCTATGGTGTCTCAGTAACACAATTGTGCAAATTCGTATATAAAGTGCATATAGTGCAATATAATGCTGACCGTACTGGAGAAATAAAGATCAATAAGGTTTACCGGCTTAACTCAAGTTCTCCTGTTTGAGTGGATTGTGCCAAAAATAAGGCAAAATTCAAAATACTTATAAATCTGGTGTTCTTGGTGGTGGTTTCTTATTGTTCCTCTCTTTGTCAATTTTCTTATGGTCACTGATGTGCTCCAATATACAAGACAGAGGAGAGAAAGGAGAAGATAGTGCAATACTGTTTCAATACAGTGCAAGGTGCAAAAAATAGTGGTATCGCACTTACGAATTCCAGAGCCTCATTTGTCCAGGCTCTGGATTGAAGTGCCTTGAGCCAAATAGAGAGTGGCTTCTACCCTTCTTTGTGACAGCCTTATCGTCTCGACTGGGAAAATAAAAGGGACAGCGCTCTCATGGTACAATATCAATCAGAAAGGATGTTAAAAGATCTGTTGCCCTGTTGTTTCCTCAGAGTATGGGCTGCCCGTCTATCCCCCCCTAACCTACCCACATACTGACTGAGGAAGGCGCCAGAGTAGCGCCGAAACGCGTATCAACACCCCCATCTTTATTTATATTTTATAATTCACTTGTAATTCGCCAATAAAATTATTTGCACTATACCAGACGATATATGTTTTATTTTCATCAATTCCCCATCAAGCCCACCAAACAGGTGATAGACTCCAGAGACCAACTACTGTCCAGACACCAAGTGAGCAGACAAAGGGGTTAAGACGCTCACCAACAAGAAGCGCCACATGCTTGAGAGTTGAGCCTGGACATCGAAGGCTCCTCAATTGGTGAGTGTATATGAATTCCATCTTTTAACATCCTTTCTGATATTGTGCCATGAGAGCGCTGTCCCTTTTATTTTCCCGGTCGAGACGATAAGGCTGGGGTCAGACCAGCGCACTTTTAACGTGCGTTCTGGCGCACTTAATTACGGCCGCACTAGCAGCAAATGAAGGGGAATGACAGCCAATACACGAAAGTCCGGCCGTGTAACGCAAGTGGAACTTGAACGCATTTTCTTGAGAAAGCAGAACCGCTAGTACTGACGTACAGAGTGCGCTGCGGCGGCATAGCGGCGTGTGTGTGTGATTAGGAGATGTCAGCCAACATAACGTCCAGACGCAAAAAGGTTTTTTACTGACAATCCGTAATAAATCACGCACGAAAATGCGCGTCGTCTGTTTTTGCGCATTCCGTGAAAAAATACGTCAATGCGTTCGGACGCACTTTTTGACGTTCGCGGGGAAAAATGCTTTCGGTTGACCCTAGCCTAAGGCTGTCACAAAGAAGGGTAGAAGCCACTCTCTATTTTGCTCAAGGCACTTCAATCCAGAGCCTGGACACATGAGGCTCTGGAATTCGTAAGTGCGATACCACTATTTTTTGCACCTTGCACTGTATTGAAACAGTATTGCACTATCTTCTCTTTTCTCTCCTCTGTCTTGTATAGTGGAGCACATCAGTGACCATAAGAAAATTGACAAAGAGAGGAACAATAAGAAACCACCACCAAGAACACCAGATTTATAAGTTCTTTGAATTTTGCCTTATTTTTGGCACAATCCACTCAAACAGGAGAACTTGAGTTAAGCCTGTCAACCTTATTGAACTTTATTTCTCCAGTACGGTCAGCATTATATTGCACTTTATGCACTATATATACGAATTTGCACAATTGTGTTACTGAGACACCATAGCACGAGAGCACTTTATATCGTGAAGAGTCACAATTATACTGTTTAGTATGATACGCTCTTGAAACCTGAGAATCAATAACAATATATTGCGCCGATAGAAACAACCCCAACTTGCCATTTTTCGGGATTTTGTTTAAAAAAAAGGAAAACTTTTCACAATCATTTTTTATTTTTTCAGTAACAGCCTTTTTTATTATCATTCATTGGACCTTATATGTAAATTTCAGACATTTTCGTTCTGTAGTTTCTTTGCAAACAGCATTTCACTTTTCAAACATTCAAGCATACTTTTTTTTTGTTCACACTGATCGGCGGCTGCTCGGGTTTCTCCGGCGTGTTCGACAGGGTTAATCCAGATGTTTTTGCGGGTTTCGGTGTGCGTTCGCTGGGTTTTGCGGTGAGTGTTCGTCGGGTTTGCGGCAGCTTTTCCTGCACTACGACGGCCCTGTGGTGCTTGCTGAATACACCGCAGGGTCACCGAAATGGGATCACCAAATTGCACTGAATTGAAGAGAACGAAAAGTCACCGAAAGTGCAGTGCCTTTTTTATTCTCTTTGAATAACCCAGTTAGTCCCAACCGGACCTGAGCACAGACCTCAGGTTCTGGAATTTCAGGGCCTTTGGGGTCCATCTCTATGGCATGGAGAGCTGTTGATTAGCTAGATGCTCTTTCAAATGTCCAGCCTCCCATGAATTCCCCTAGGATCTATGGTACCTATATGTAGAATACGATCTACCCTTCCAAACCTTTGATGGTCGGCAAAGCTACCCAATACCAGTAAGCAGTGATATAACCACAAAAGGTTAACAGACACCAGACAATGATCTTACACTTGGTCAACAGAATACCTCTCCTGGTGTTAAGTACCTGCTAATCAGCCATATGCACGCTGACCACAGTCACTTCTCTCAAATATCTAGGTATGTGGTTAGACCCAAATCTATCCTTTGGCCCCCACATAGAAAAACTCTCATCCAAACTAGGTGCCCTGTACAGAAACAAATCCTGTCTGAGCCCCACGTTAACAAAAGCAGATTGTACAACAAATGCTTATGCCGGCTATTGATGTAGTGTATGCAGCGGCCCCACAAACACACCTTCAGAAATTTACTACTTTGTATAACTCATTCTGCCGCTTTGTGCTACAATGTAAATACATGACCCACCATTGTGACATGTTAAAAGAACTAAACTGGCCGTCGCTGGAATCTAGACGCACCCTTCACCTTTCCAACCTGGTGTTTAAGAGCTTTTCTGGGAAGCTGCCACCCTACCTGTATAGACTGCTTCCTCCAGCAGTTCCCTCATCCTATAACCTCCGATCCAGGACCAGCACCTTACTTGCAATACCGCAATACAAAAAGAAAGTGGCTCGATCCTCATTTTCCTACAGAGCACCACAATTATGGAATAACCTCCCAGACACCATCAAATCTTCCCCCAGTCTTAAGTCACTCAAGAGCTCCTTACTAGCATACCTCGGTACAGAATGCACCTGTAAACATGTAACATAGTAACTATATTACTTACATATTTATTTCCATGTTAATCTGTATATTTGGGGTTTGTTTTTAATATCTTGAATTTATTACTTTGTATTTCTGTAACAACTGTAAAATTTCAATGTTCTTGAACCCAGGACATACTTGAAAACAAGAGAAATCTCAAATGTATCCTTCCTGGTAAAATACTTTGCAAATAAATAAAATAAATATGCTAAGGTCGGTACACAGAATGCTTCTCAGAATAGCCGGGTTTGATACAAAGGGTCAGACTTGCCAAATTTGATACACATAGAGGGTTAACAGAAAAGCCGAGGTTGATACACAGAGCGGGTTTGTTAGGATAGGCGAGGTCAATACACACAGCGGATTGTAAGCAACGGGAAAGCACTGAAAGGATGTGAAACCACATCATGGCACTGAAGGATTGGAACCGTGAGGCTTTAAACCCAGTGGTCGCCGCATCATCACACTGTACCCTGCCAGTACACCTGACCTGTGACCAGAAGAAAATCCCATATCAGATGGCGCCCGGCCAGTGAGCAGAGAGGATTATGCTGCCGGACGCCTGTGAACCTGGACGGTGTGGGAAGTGATGTGATGTGATTTGCAGCTTACAGGAAGGCAGGAGCATGTCGAGACTGGGCCTCGATTTAATGAGAATTTTTTTTAAATAAATAAAAAATTTAAGGGTTAAAACAGGAAGAGAAGTTGTGGCAGGAGTGAGGTGTTAATGTTTAACCCCTCCAAACTGCACTTCCTCCAGTTTCACAACTAAAGTATCCTTTTGTTATGGCATCAGAGCACACAGCCACTGCAATGTTAAATGCACGGAAATAAGTTAAGGTCTTAGCAATCAAAGAACTGATATTGAACGAGTGCAGTTGTAATAACCAACCATTTTATTGGTTTTCCATAGTAAAGGAATAACAATACGGAAACACAAAAGTATAATAAAATAGTATAATACTAAACAAGAAACTTGACGCAGGAGCAATATGCACAAACTAAAATGTCCTATAAAGAAAATAAAGTGGAGGAACAATATAATAAAAAATACAACCAATGAGTGATATACTCGCCACCCAGGACATACTTGAAAACGAGGGAAATCTCAATGTATCCTTCCTGGTAAAATACTTTCTCAAGAAAAAAAAAGGACTGGATCATGGTAAAAAATGGCTGATTTTAGCTTTTGAAGCATTTGCAGGTGCTTGAGGCAACTCGACCTGGTCATATTCTGGAGCAATGCAAATTAATTGTCTGTTGCAAATTAAATGTGTTTTTAAATGGCCTCAGAATTTGCCCCTAAAGTTTCATAACTGAGATGGTTTTGAGTTCTTTTCCATCAGTAGAAACAGGAGCCACTGCTGAATTATACCTGTACGAACCCTTAGTCAAATACAATAGTGTTTTACAGGCAGTAAGCGCAAGTATGATACATTTTCAGTGTGGGGAATGAAAGGTTGTTTTTCAGAAAACCACTGGATCCTACCAGTGGTTTTAGGACAGCCACAAGTTATTGAAGCGCTTACTAGCAAATCATATTCTACATAAAGTAGAAAATGGGATAACAGGTACAATAAAGGAAAAAAATGGCATTACATCAGATATTATTTAATACACCTTTAAATGTTTGGCTTGACTAAAACCTCATCCACAACGGCCTCTTGGGTCCCCAGAGTCGTCGTTTCCTTTCTCCTGGCGTGCACTTCAGTGGGGTTTTTTTTTGCACATGGTGTCCTTTACTTACGCATAGGGTACTGTTACTCTGCGCGGCTTGTGGAGCCGGCAGTGGCAGCTCGCAGACTGTAGAGCCGGCAGTGGAGGCTCTCGGTCCACAACCGATTTAAGCCCACCAAATCCTCGGATTTCCACACGATGCGCTGGCTGGTGGCACCCAATGACACGCTGGCTGGCGGCACCCAATGACGCGCTGGCTGGCGGCAGCATCATTTCCTCACGCAGTTGTTAGGCGGCACTGGCAGAGAAGACAATGAAAGAAAGGGGGACAAAGAATGAAAGAAAGGGGGGACAGAACAAAAAGGGGGACAGAGCAGAATGAAAGAAAGGGGGCAGAGAACACAATGAAAGGGGGACAGAGAAAAGAATGAAAGGGGACAGAAAAGAATGAAAGAATGGGGGACAGAGCAGAATGAAAGAATGGGGGACAGAGCAGAATGAAAGAAAGGGGGACAGAGGAAAGAATGGTGGCAGAGAACACCATGAACAAAAAGGGGACAAAGAGCAGAATGAAAGAAAGGGGACAGGAAAGAATGAAAGAAAGGAGGACAGAGGAAAGAATGGGGGCAGACAACACAATGAACGAAAAGGGGACAAAGCAGAATGAAAGAAAGGGGGACAGGAAAGAATGGGGGACAGAGAGCAGAATGAAAGAAAGGAGGACAGAGGAAAGAATGGGGGCAGAGAACACAATGAACGATAAGGAGAATGAAATGAGCAGAATGAAAGAAAGGGGGTCAAGGAGCAGAGTTTGCACACAAAATAAAGAAGCTGATACGGTCAGAAACTGAGAAACAAAAAATGTGGAACCAGGGAAGTCAAAAGCGGAGATGAAATTACAGTCAAAAGGTAATTAATGCAGGTTTCATCTCCTCTCTGTATTGATTAAAGCTAGTATTTTTTTCCACTTTGTTACAGTTGTCTGTATAATAGGCTTAAAATATACAGTATGGGGGGGGGGGAGCAAACTGATAGGCCACATGTATTTCAATAATGCGACTCTCCTCTTGACTGATCTCTTGCCATTGTGGCTCCCGAACAAAAAACAGTGAGGATCCCTGGCATAGGGTATCCTGTAAGTGGTAGAAACACTTTGTGTCACTGAGTGATCAAGCCATTACTTGCCAATCGTGTTACAGGGTCTAATATACATATTTAGGCAACTTTTTAATTTTACCTTTTCAGAATTTTAAAGACTGTAAATCATGGGAAATTAACTTTCTGGTTTCGTCCTGTTCAATCATACATCAGAAACCATCCTGTTACAAGCACAAAAATGTAAGTATTGTCTATTATTCTCTCACTATCTTGACCAGCACTGCATGGGTGCATAGTTTAGGGCCGGATTTATAACTAGGCATGTGCCTAGAGGCGACTGCCACAAGAGGGCACCTTGCTCTGTAAATTTATGTATTTTTTTTTTTTAAACAATTTACAATCATTTAAACAACGGTATCTCTGGAGCCCTAAGTGCTAGGAAGACATATTTGGTATTATTGGAAAGGCCGGATTATGGCCTTTTCAGTGATACTAAACATAACCAGGCTAACATTTATGTAAAAATAAAATAATGTTTCTCGCATTTATTTCTAATGCAGCGCTTTTAAATCAGTCAACAAATCTAAAGTGAAATGCTGCGCTAACTCACCTTCTCATTTCTCACACTGCCAGCAAGTGTGGAGCTGAAGATGCAATGCATTGTTTCAGCGACAACCTAGACCGAGGCACTGCAGTGAGGGGAGACAGGGGAACTTTGGAACCTGCATCTCTGAATTATACACCACACAAGGTTAAGTGAGGTGTCATTGGAAAGGTCATGGTTTTGGTCTTTACAATGATACCAAACATGACCATGTAATGTGTAAAAATAAAAACTGGAAAAAAAAAAATGCAAAATTTATTTTTTTCTCTTGTCTATGGCGGAGGCAATATAGGCTTTTAAATATAAAACAAACAATGCCACCGCACTAACTCAACTATGGCAACAGATTCTGCCCATTTGATTTGACCGCAGAGAGACTGGGTTATATTTTTTATAAAAAAAAATTTAGTTTACCATAAAATGAAAATGTAAAAAGTAATTTTGGCAGGTTTCCTTTTTTTGTGAGGGGGGGGGGGGGCGCGCTTCACATTCCTGTGCCTACAGGCTACTCAGATGCAAATACCGGCCCTGTGCATGGTATCTGTTTTTGTTGTTACTTGCACAAATTAAGAGGTTTTTTTTTAAGACACAAGTCCACTTGCTTAAACTGAAGTGTTTCTCAACTCCAGTCCTCTGTGGCAGCTTACATGTCATTTTAAAGCAAGTCTGATATTACCCATCTGTATAACTGTAGCAGCTGAAAGGAGTTCCAGCCTCCTACCCCCTCAATGTAACAAATTAAAATTATATTTTTACATTACAACAGCCAGGGAGAGGGCACAATACAGGGAAGGCTGTGAGGTCACTCACTACTGTACGGTTATAAGATTCAGGTGGTTATGACTACAATCTGTACTGTACAGAGATTTTCAATATAAAGTCTGCATATGAAAATTAAGACATTTTATATTCTATTGGTATTATTTAGATGTTGCATTACTAATAAGCTCATTAGGATCACTACAAACCCCCATAAGCAGGAGATCTCACCATCTTTAAACATAAAACTTGCAATTTCTGCCTGAGGCTAGGGTCAGATGAGCGCATTTTGTACGGACTGTGCGTCCGTGCAGTACGGACGTACTTACTGACTGACAACAAGGTAGTGGCCACACAGTCCGTTTTTTTTCACTGATGTATTTTTTGACTGATGTAGTAGGGAAAATAAATTACAATGAAAAAACATTCTGTCCGTCAAAAATGCTGGACGTATAAATGCAGTCCATCTGACCTCGTTTCATCACTCACACACAAAGCTACACGGACGTTGCAGACGTGGCACACTCCGCACGTCCGTTCTAGCAGTATTACGTTCTTGTCTAACCTGCGTCCGTTTGCCGCGTCTGCCATGTATCCGCACTTCTGTGCGGACTTACTTTGTGTGTGGGGCTCCATTGATCAGAATGCTATGCTGCCACGGACGTACAAATGTGCGGCAACACGGACGTGATAACTGCACTCGTCTGACCCCAGCCTGAATGCTAATAATGCAGACCCCATTTGACACTGTAAAATAGGAGACACCATCTACAGTCTAGAACTTTCCATCCCAATAATATTTCTGTAACCAGATCACCGGCTTTTCTAGCTGCTAACTCTGCTTGACAAAAACCAACCCGGCTTTCACTCCCAGCACTCTGATTTAGTTGCTGCTAAAACCAAAGGTCACTTCTCCCTGCTTATTCTCCTAGACCATTCCGCTGCATTAGCCACTATTAATTCTACCTCGCAGGCCTGTTGTCTCGGTGTCCTCTTGGACTCTGATCTCTCCGTCACTACTCACATTCGGTCGCTAACCAAACCCTGCTACAAAAAAAATTAATTAATCTGGACTCTGCTAAAAAGCTCATCCAAGCGCTTATCTCCTGCCTTGACTACGCTCAGGTACAAACCTCTGCAAAACCTTACCCCTGCCTACATCTCCATTATTAGCAGGTATAGCCCATCCTGACCACTTTGCCCTGCCAATGATCTGAGGTTATTGTCTCCTCGTACCCGCACCCCTAACTCTCGCCTTCAAGACTTCTCCCGAGCTGCCCCCTTTCCATGGATCTCCCCTGCAGCATTAGACTCTCCACGTCTCTAAAATATCTCTGAATTCCTATCGGCTCACTCCATAATCCCCTACTGTACATTTCTTGCTCAATCTTCCCACCCAGCCCACATGCACCCGCTACTTCAGGTTCTCTATTTACCTTCACCTGGTGTGTCACCCCTCTCTCTTAGCTTGTAAACACTCAAGTAGGGTACACTACTGTTGTGTGTCTAACTTGTATGTCTATTGTTATTCTGTCTTACCCATTGTACAGCGCTACAGAGCTTCTTAGCGCTTATAGAAACTTGTAACTGTAAAGGATAAACCAACGAAAAATGAAAGATGCAGAAACATCGGTTATTCTAACATTTTAACTATTCCACAATAACAATCTTGCTAAATTGCTCCTTTATAATTAAGTACTAAACAATTCTAAGTTGACAAAATGTAATATTTTTAACAAAAAGTGCTTGCAAGTGAGAGGTTAAGAAGAGAGACGTAAGTCCATCTTCTGAACAAAACAAAAATCAACAGCATTTTTATGGTGTTTAACTTTGTTTTAAAGGATGGGAGTGGCTTTCATTTATTATCAAAATACATACAAATAACTAAATCTTCAGTATGGGTATAATGATTTCTTTCCAACCAAACAACGAGTATTCCTTAAATTTATACAGTTAACAGAATCTACTTGTGGTATTTTTGTATATCCGAGCTAGATTGGTTGAACGTATGAGGGGGAAAAGGGTATGAAATTATAGTGTAACGGAAAAAAAAATACAAAATCTTGTTAACAAGCACAAGATTTGAGAAGACTTACAAAATCGCGAGAAGTAGATATTTGATTGCATACCACCATCCCGTTCCCACATAGGGACTCGTCCAAGTAGACATGGTTATGTTTATTTGTAACAAAGGGTATATTCGAAAATAAATCTACAGACACCTGGAGATCAAATTTATTGGTTAAACTTAATAGACATTTTTAAATACTGTACACAAAACAGACTGCATCCCTAAACATTTTACATTCAATGTAAGTCCCCTGAAAAATCAATACCTACAATATATCAACTTTTCTTCTTTTGTTTCGGACATTGTGTAGCAGTACCTTTATGAAAAGTTTTACTCTTGATTAACATACAAATAAAGTAGATTTAATCTAAACTGCAGTATTCTATTACACAAAAGGGTTTGCAGTCTTCTATGAGAGCCTAAATGTCCTGAAAAGCACCACATGGGCAAAATATACTTGTAACATAGATTTGGGTAGTTATTTTAAAATAGTATTACAGAAAACAAAAAGAAACAAAAACTACTCGAACTACACGTGGTTCCCCCCCCCCCCATTATTGAAAGTATGGGAGTTGCAGCTGGATGGATGACATTGTTAAAAAGTAAAAATATATACTGCGGTTTCCAATATTTATTTATTTTTAGGTTATTTTCTGGCAAGTGGGTTTTCATAGTCCATTGGGAATACAGCATGCTCTATTAAACTGAAATCTTGAATTCTGGAAACTTTTTGAATTATTACGATTAACCTTCTTGCAGACATATTTTGAATATGAAATTTTTTCGTTACACATAAAATTGATAAATCATTTAACAGTGTAAACAGTGTGCTCATGTCAGTGTTTGTCGTCTAAAACCTTTGCAAATTATTCACTTGGATTCTGAAAATTCATAATGTCAACCAATAAAAAAGGAAAAGTGCAGAAATGTGAACCAACTGATACGCTTTAGAAACCAAGTGCTGACATGGACCTTCTGAAGACTACAAATAAAAAGTAGAATTTTTGTTGTAACAGTGATAATACATAAATACTACTTCTTGCTGAAACCAATGAGAAATGATCGCAAGTCTGGGAAAATTTATGAGGGCATTTTCAGCAGCAGAAAAATCTTAAACAGGAAAAATAAATCTCTGGACACTTGCATTTATGATTTGTACTACCTGCTGCCAAAAAGTAAAAATTATGAAACATAATTTTTGTTCCTTGTGGAAAAGAAAGTTAAAATCTTGATACGGGGTATTTGTTGCTATCTGCGACACAGTAAGTACATTAGGAAGGAGGCTGTACAGTAGCATTCTATAGACATTCAGTAATGTTTGTAAACTATTTATATGTACAGTAAACCTTTGCCTTTACATTTTTTGCTCATCTCAGGTACAGTACACTTCAGCAATTAATGCTTAGTACAAGTGTTTATATAGCTATACAGGTATATAAACAAGAGTATAAATGACAAAATAAATACTGCATGCGATTTGGTCGGCTCCAGTTTTATTCGTCATTGGCAGCACTTGTTCCTCTCACTTGACCTTGGTTACGTAGCTGAGAAGTAAAAACAAAAACAAAATTACACTTACTCAAATAGCCATATAAACGGTTAGTGTATAGATGGAGGTCTGGTAAAAAGCAGATAAAGCAGCAATCGTGAAGGAACAAAAAAACAAACAAGAGAAAAAAAAAAAACCAGAAAGCGCCTTTGTGAAAGAATGAATGAATACTGGAAAGAAAAAAAAAGGTGTTAGATTGCTAACTAGTTCCAGCAAACTTAAAAAGCTATTTAACCCCTTCATTATCACGATCAAATAGTCTCAATCTTTAAAAGCTCCCACAGGTTCCCCGAGAATGTATATTCTTGATCTGGTCTTATTCTGCAGCAACGCAAAGGGATTCTGTTTACTGCAAACTGTTTGCTAATAGCACCAGAATGTGCCCCTAAAGTTTCAACTAATCAGACATAACAACCAATGAGTTGAGATGTTTCAAAGGCTTCTGAAAATAGTGTTTTTCCCTTCAAAGACACAAAGAGCTCAGGCTGCAATGTACATGTAATTTGGCTTATTGGCCAACAGAGGGAGCCCTCTGACAAACCTGTGGTGAACATATGGAGATGCTTCTGCATATATTTACTGTGTGGGTAATGGTGAATTTCCATAAAACCACCAGGCCCTGACAGTGGTTTTATGGAAAATCACTTGGAAGTGTAGGGTGTTAAGCACCAATACTGGGGCACTAACCACAGTGACAAGCATTAATTGCAAAAATATGTTGTATATGCAGACACTTAAAGGAATGAGTGCTTGGCTAAAGCAACAAATAACTCTGATTAACAGAATTAAAATAAAATATGATAGCCGAGTTCTAAGGAGAACATAACACCCTGATAAACACATGTGAATGGTCATCGCAAACCAATGCCATCACAACACCGTCACTCAGATAAAGAGAAGGGGAACATAAAATTCCACTCCTCTTGCTTCGCCACCACTAGGAGAAAGCTAGTTACTTCTTAGAAGGCTTTTGTAAGTACAGAGCATCCTTTCCACAAACTACACTATTCTCACCTGCAGATAAACCAGACAAAACATACATCCTAGACTAGTCATGCTCCACATAGAGGCCAAGTAACAGATACCTGTACCTGCTTACAAGTAATTGCAAACTATTTAAAATGAAAATAAACTATCTTGTTAAACACTGGTGTGGCCACTTAGTTCATGTTAGCAAAGTGCAACAGCATGACAGAACAAACATGAACTATAACCTCTAAAGAAATCCAGTGGGTGTTCTTTGGTGTATCAGTTGTGTAGCACCAGGGCATCGTTTCATAAAAAGGCTCTATTCAGTCTTAAAACATGGGGCTCTATAGGTCTTGCTCCTGAAATTTCCTGTGTTTTCGTTTCAGCAGATTTAAATAAGGGTTCGCTAGGATTTTGATTTCTGTTAATAACATCAGGCACTCAATATATTTTGAATCTGCTGAGTCCGCTGAAACATAGTATTTGTCTGGGTTCTACAATAAAACGCAACTTCAAATGTTTAACCGTGATGAGCAAAAAAATTGAACGGCTTAGCAGCAGGATTAAAATTATGAAGTTGATCGTACTGCCACCCTGTAGGGATACAAAATACATAAGACGTAACTACATCACAGCATCCAATCAACTGGCCTGTTAAATGAATCCCGCTACAAGGCAGAATCTTACAGCTGAAAAACCTGCACTACATTAATGCTGCCGTTTTACAGGTCTGCAATCTCAAACAGCCTCAGGGACACGGGAATTCCTTCTAGACTCCCGTGAAGCTGCATCTCCAAAATATTAATTAAAAATGTTGTTCAGGAGAGTGAAGCAAACCAGAACACATATCTGATGCTTGGTAAGCAAATGGGATGCTACGGAGATCCGCTAATGTTATGCTCTGGAACATCAACGTATGTTAGTTAAACCCCATGACATAATATTTCAATACTACGTAAAGGTTTGAATGGAATTATGTGCCATGGTCCAACAGTATACCACAATTTTGCTTGCAAATATACTCCAAAGTAGTTCCAAAACATACGACAGGCATGAGACTCGATGTATTGGTAGCTGAAGCTGACAGTTCAGTCTACCTGCAAAAGATGTGCCTGACAGCCACAGCTCTAAAAGTGGACTCACAGCAGAGGGAGACTGATACTCCCTCTGCCTGTCCAGGTACTCCCTCTGCCAGAGCAAATACAGTGAATTCACAGCACCACAGAATCCACCATTGTGAAAAATCCTTTAATGGATAAGGAGTTTAAGTTATTTTATCAAATGTCCTGAGAAATCTGTTCCCTGCCAGTGGTTTTATGGAAAAAACACCAATTAGTTAAAGGATTAAAGAAGATCAATGCACTGGGAATAGTTTAATGGCCTCTATGCGCCTTATCTTCCTTTTTCTCTGACACACACACACAAACTGGGTTAGGAAAATTATAGCAGGCAAAGTTTAAGAACACATACAGAGAACAGGACAAAATATCAATTCTTGCCGTCACAGTAAGTGCAGGTTATGAAACATTGCATAAAATATAGGCCAATATACACCATAGATAACGATAAGCCCATCACCTGGATATTTGCCTGCTAATCGCATACACAGCTCAATACTGACCCCTGAACCTAGAGTGGACTTTCTTAGGAGTCAGCAGCCGACGTGCCTCGAACAGAACCTTTCGCACGCATCTAAATGTAAAATAAAATTGTGAGCTACAAAGAGGAAAAAAAATTTAGGGCAGTGCGGAAAACGTATGTTCTCCAGAAGAAAAGGAGAGAAGAAAAAAAAAACCTGAAAAAAACTGAAATACACAAATATATATATATATATATATTTTATATTATATTATAACACCACCACAAATACATCATTTATGAAGGCACAAATACAAAAGGAATGGAACTGAACAGCACCTGTAAAAAGCAAAAAGCATGTGAATACTTGAGAATACTTGAGAATAAATTTAAGGGTATATTTCAACTCCGTGGATGGTATTCCAAGATGAGCTGTAACCTACGTGTGGGTTAGCTCACTGTATGACGCCAGGATAATCCAGGCTAGGTTTCCAACTGTATAAATCTTGATCACAGGATTCTATTGTGTGTAAATGCATCTCCATGAACTGATGGTAAAGAGAATTTTCAGTACAGGTCACAGAGGGGCTTCTCGGCCAGTGATCTTTTATTAGAGGTACAACAGGGAAATGGATGCTGCTCCCAGCTTCATGACTGGATAATGTTCAAGTATAATCCCACCTCCTTTTTCTATTGTGATTTTTACAATCGCAAAATCACTTTACAGCACATTTCTAGTATTTTGTTGTTATTCTTGCCGTTACCGGTAGTGCAAATGTCCCAAACTCTACTGCTGCTTTTGGGTGTCTTATAGAAAAAGTATAGTAAGCAAATAATTCTATTTCTCCAGAAAGGAATCAGTCCTCGGTAAGTGAGTTGATCCCATAATAGCAGTCATTAGGTGATCATGATAGGACCTGCCAAAAGTGGAATACGTTGGCTTTTGTCGACAGGCTCAACCTCCCTGGCGGTCTGATTTTTCTCTAAATTCAGTCAAAAAGCATTTAATTTTTTTTTTTTGGCCCCCTAGCGGTATCCCAAATGTAGCTCGGGTTAAATTCCTATGCTGGAAGTGGTAACCCCGAGCAACACTCGGGATGTCACTGGACACATCACCTGTCCCTGCACTCCCTCGCTGTCCCCCGCAGTCTACTCTGGCTATTGCGACCCTAATACTTCCTGGTTCCCTCCTTGCGAGAAGAAAACCAGGAAGTAAAATGCTGCGATCGCCTGAGGAGACTGCGAGGATCAGCGAGGGAGCGCAGGGAGTGGTGATATATACAGCGCGAGTGTGGCACGGGGTTACCGCTTTCAGTTGTTAAATTTAACCCTGAGCCACACTCGGGAAAACCGTCAGGGAGGTTAAGAAATTTATGGCCATATATTGTGAATTAATTTCCATCATTTTCAACAGAATTTAGGGATAAAAATCTCGTAAAAAGTCTTCAATGGGTTAAGAAGTGTTGTAATCCTGAAAGGGTCAATAGTTGTTGGAAGCTTTGAAGGGTTACAATTTGGTAAAAGGTTTAAATGTATAAGCTGCTATTGAAGTCTATGAATGTGTTAGCTGGAGTGCTCTCTTTGTGGTTTGTTGTATTACATGGTCTTGGGAAGCACCCACATTCTGAGCTTAGTTTAGGTTGAGCGCTCCCCTCCTTATTTAATATATATATTTAATATATATATGTAATAAAATAGCAAATGGAGCAGTAACAATTTCTTGAGCACGGCATACGTGGACTTAACGCATCAGCATTAAATTCATTAAATCTGGTAGAACATATACACATGTATCGTTACAGATTTAAGAAATGGATAAAGCAACACTCAAGATTATTTTTTTTCTTGACATTTCTTGGAAGCAACATAATTTATTTGCTACCGTTGACTGGTCATCGATAAATAAAATTTGATCCTAAAAATCGCTTTCAATGAAATATACCAGTATGCATTAAGTATCTCTGGGCTATGCCACCATGGGGAGTTGACATTTGTCCAGCAAAAAATAAAAACAATCATGTGATGAAACATTAAAAATGATATTAATCGGGGGGGGGGGAGGGGGGTTCATTTTTATAGAGGAGTCCTGTAAAAAATCTAGGAATGTGTGCATGGGAGAGGATTTAATAGAGATGCCAGGCTCAGAACCAACATGATCATTTTGATCACTGGTTTGGGGGCTTCCAGATATGGATTGCATTGACATACCGGGAAATTTGGTATGAGACCTTTAAAGAAATCATGTTAATGCAATGCTAGTACAAAATGAGTGCACGTGTCTAATGCACAAAGGAATGATACAAATCCTTACTGCTTCTAATTCTTGCTGAGTTTCATCTTCCATTCGCCTAATGTCCTCCATTGTTAAATCAACCCATTTGTCGATCCAACAGAACACCTGACGATTGAAGTTTGTAAATATTCGTTTTTCTTGCTTGAAAACAAAGAGAATCAGGTCAAAATCTGAAGAGGATATTAAAATTCTCACTTTTAATGTTTAGAGCATTGTGGCACTTATACATATGCATTAAGGTACACAAAGGGCAATGCTGTCTGGAAAAAGATTTAACAAACTAAACCAGGAGCAGTTGCTAAGTTTAACCTCTTCCTGACCGCTGACGTACTATGTACGTCCTGTCCACGGGTCTCCCTTGGACTCGCGGACGTATAATAGTAAGTCATCGGGCTCCTAACCTCCCTCCCGCTGATACTCACCTTCCTCACCGGTTCCCACGACATTTATGGCAAGCTTGAAGCTTGCCTTGGCGTTTCCTGGGGGCCGGCCGATCCGATGACATCATCGGCCGGCGCCGGAGGTGAGAAATCACGAAGGGGAGGGCGGGCTCCTTTGGAGCCCTCTATCTCCCCAACCGTTTAAAGGTACAGTGATGCAAGTTGCACCGCTGGAAAGGGGAGCATTAACCGTTTCGCTGCCGGATCGCGATTCAACGCAAAATTGCGCCAAATCGCAATTCAAACCTGGAGGGGGCTGACATCTTGGATGTCAGCCAAACCTCCAGGTCACCCCCCACCCACTGACATCCTCACCATATGTGTATGTCAGTGGGCCAGTTAAGGGGATCCAAAGGATCCCCCTATCTCCCGATCTGTAGCAGCTAGAGGCTCATATTTGACATCATTGGAAATGAGGCCTGATCAGGTTTGGTATCGTTGGTTTAAAATTTTAATTTAAAAAAAAAGTGTTTTTTTTTTTATTTTGTCTTGGGGCGGTGGTTTAGTTATATAGTACCTAGGCTGTCATCTAAAAATAATTATCATAAAACAGTCAGAATGAGCTCAGCACACATAGGTGAACTGGCTCAGCAGTGAAGGGGTTAAAAAGCATAAACATGTAAAAGTTGGGTATTTCTACTCGGGAGAAAATTTTGAAACTATTTAGATTTTGGGGATTAAATTACAAAAAAGTGTATTTTTACCATTTTTCATCATATTTCATATTTTTTTTCAGTAAATTATTCGATATGATGGAAATAATGGTATTTTTAGAAAGTCCATTTAATGGCGGGAAATACGGTCTATAATATGTGTGGGTTGAATAAACAAGTAAAATTTGACCTAAACACTAACAGCACAAAAACGTAAAAACAGCGGTCACTAAAGGACGGATTTGTGTAAAACCGCCCAGTCACTAAGGGGTTAACCCCATCACTCCCAAAATATACAAGGAAAGCTCTGGGGTCACTCATTACTATACAGTGTAAGGTTTGGTTTTTGTGCTGCTGAGGCGTTTGTGCAAATGACTCTTGGATGCAGAAATAAGGATAAACGTGCTGCTGGTTTTATTATAATATAGCAGAGCTGCTGAACGACTGGTGCTCACAGAGAGCCAATTGCTAACTGACTCAGACCGTGCAAAGGTCACCAGACAATTTGAACTCTGGCATAGGATTGATTAGTATATACATATGCAAATATTACATGCAGGGATAAAATTCAGGGGGTTATAACAACTGAAATGCCCTGTACAGTACAGATACAAGGCGTTACTGCAATTTCGATAATGCAGGCATTATGCCACATACATATTTTTTTTTATATCCTATTGGTAATTTTGGAAGCTGCAATGCTAATATTCTTATTATGATCATTATAAATACCCATAAGCAGTAGATCTGATTTGTATTATCTGTCTTTAATCGCATTTATTGTATTTGATAGAGGCAGACCCCATTTTGCAAAGTTTACCATTTACTGTACATTTAATTGTTAACCTTGCATCACATGTTTCAAATAAATGTTATGCTAAAATGTTTTTCAACAAACAGTGCTCGTAGTGAAGGGGTTAAATCAACAGTAAAACAAATACCCCCCCCCCCCAAATCACTCCAATTTTGCCTTGATAAAAATGGTGCACTGCCTTACACCTGGAATGCCAAATGCAGACGTTTGATGCATAAAAGTGAGAAATTATGGACTTCATTTGAATGTCCTACCCAGAATCCATTGCTGTATATTCAGAATGTGAGAAAGGAGCATTGTGGGCAAAAGAAAGTCTCTAATTTGTTTAGAGGTGCAAATGTTTTACACAATTATTTATACTCCTATAAAAAGCACACACACGACACAGCATTTCAAGCCCTATCAGATAAGCTGAAGTGAAGCTGTACATGACAGGCTCATTTAGAGAATTGTGTTTAGGTGTGGTGTGAAATTGATGTTTTAGGTTTGCTGAAAACCAACTCCTTATCACTCTGGGTGTTGACAAATTGTGGGTATGTCAAATAACTCTTTACTGTGTAAGGGATTCTAAAGACCTGTGCACTGGAAACATTCAGGCTTCATAACCTCCCTGGCGGTCTAATTTTTACAAAATTTTGTGTCTAAAAGCGTCTCAATTTATTTGGAAAGGAAACGTGTTTTTTTATATAGTAAGCCTGTAATAATTAGGAATAACGCACTGAAAACCGTGCAAACAAGAGTCTACTCAGGACATACTTGAAAACGAGAGAAATCTCAATGTATCCTTCCTGGTAAAATACTTTGCAAATAAATAAATAGTAAACACATGGAGTCCGATAAAGTTTGAAACACGACCTAATAATTTATTATTATCCCAAAAATAATTATCCCAAATAATGCTAATAAATTATATTCAAGAATATAAAATCAAACCAAAAACACTGAAATCTTTCAGAAAACAAGACTGTATGTATAGTCTGTTTCTGATCCTTTAGTGGCACCTAGTGGCCGTTCATGAGCAGGTCAGGCTACTGGAGATTTTTCATTGGAAATCTATTTTTTCTTTTTACAGTTTGCTGCCTGGTCCCGACCCCCCCACATCGTATGACTCGCAGGGAGCGTTACCAGGAAGCAACTCGCCGTGATCACACTGCGGGGGACAGCGAGGGAGCGCAGGAGGAGGTGAGTATGCAGCCCGAGTGTGGCACGGGGTTACCGTTCGCGGTAGCGAAATTTAACCCCGAGCCACACGCGGGAATACCGCCAGTGAGGTTAAACACATGAGCAGCAATCATTCTGATATAGATATATATATATATATATATATATCGGAAACTGACTAGTTATTCTGGAAAGTGCAGAATCTGATATTTCCACCAAGTCAAATGGTCTAATATTGTGCTCCTTCCAATAAGAGAAATGCAACAGGCCAGCTGGAACAAAGTGATATTCTATGAATGTATAACTATTCCCAGACACCATCAAATCTTCCCCCAGTCTAAAGTCACTCTCAAAGATCTCTATTAACATACCTCGATACAGAATGCACCTGTAAACACGTAACAGTGAATATATGTCTTACATATTTATTTTCTGTGTTATTCTGTATATTTGTGTTATTTTTAGTATCTTGCATTTTATTACTTTGTATTTCTAGACCTATTGTAACAATTCAATGTTCTTGAACCCAGGATATACTTGAAAACTAGAGAAATCTCAATGTATCCTTCCTGTTAAAATACTTAATAAATACAAGGCTAGTGAGAGGATATTCTGGTTTCTTTTGTGGTTTTCTACTTGTTATTTAGTAAAAGTTTCAGTGACTTGTAAGTAAAGATGAAGAGAGGGCTCTTTGTACACATGGGTGGACACTATAAAGCTGCCTCTTCTCTGGCCAGATATCAGTCTTCATGCAGCGCTGTTATTCCTCATTGTCAGGAGATCAGAGGGGTGGTTTTTTTTGCATATTCAATGATTCTACAGTGTGTCAATTTTGCTTCCACCTAGGTGCATAATGTTAAGTTCATTTTTAGAAAATGTAAAAAAGTGTATTCAGAGTAATTAACATCTACGCAAGCCAATCGGTCACCAAACCTGACTACACAGAAATAATTAGCATATCTGGCTCCTACTAACGGTTATATCAAAAAACACTTGTTAGTGAAGGGTTTAAACTGTAGGTAAAGGTATATAACATCTATAAAGCCATATTGGAGTATTTTCCAGTTGTACACTGGAACAGACCTTTGAATTATTTGTAAAAAATAAAGTATTGATATGGTGGCTGCCAGTACCTACCTTCTGAATAAAACTTTCTATTTTGTTCTGGAGTCCCCACCACCTAAACTTAATTGTTACTAGTTTATAAGCGCACATGCGTGGACAGTCCTCTGAGTTAGCCAATTCTTTCTACAGGAATGGAAAAAAAAAACATGTACACATTACTTGCAGAATATGCATACAAAATAACAAAATACGTAAAATTAGACCATGAGAAAATGCGTGGCTATGTTTTATAGAACATCTTAATTATGCAGGGACCAAGCCTAGTACTGCTGTATTACTGTATAGATAAATAAGCCATACGGATATTCTACAGTCACATTTGTCTTAATTTACAATGTTCTATTACTGTTTTCATCCAAGATATATTATTAAATTATAGATAGAAGCTTTGTAGCGCATCAAAAATAGATTTAAAGGTAGACTTCAACAAAGAGGTATATCCAACATAAAGTGCTTCAGTCTTAAAGTGCTTCAATCTTAAAGTGACAAATATTCAATCAATGTACACATATAAAAGTGCAATGTGCCATAGAACACAGTAAAGTGCAACAATATATAAAATTCCAGGCGTGCGATGGGTATATAAAGTGCAACAAAGTATATAGAGTCTATAAAGTGCAACAGTGTCCGACTGTGCAAAATGTGCAAATTCAATGATATCCAGTACAACAGTATGAATACCAGTGGGAAAATTCCTTAAAATTTACTTCTCTTTATGTTCAAGCGATGCACAAATATAGTCCTCCTTTCTTGGTCTGTGTATCTCTTGCCGTCTCTCAATAGTGGAGAGGATAGCCAGAATGGAGAAAAAAGTGAAATAAAGGAAAAAAAAAATAAAAAAATTGGAGGGGAGAGAAAAAAATGAAGAAATAATCGTGCAGAAAATCCCAATTAAATATGGCAAATAAATCACTCGTAGGAATATGGAAACTCACATTTATAAGAGCCCAAAAAATCCCTGGCTCTAGGTTTAGGAGCTTCCAGCCATATAGAGGGTGGCGTATCTCTTCTTAAATCTTCAACTCTGGTTGCGATGGCTACAATAAGATAATAGACAGCGCTCCCATAGTATATTACCGTATTATGATAAAAAAGAGGTGATAATGTATTGAACTCACCAGATATGGAGCCTCTTCCACACAGGCTCACTCAATACAGCGTCAGGTACACTATGGTGGATACCCAGAACCTCTTCTCAACCGTCTGAGGGCCAGATATCAGGAGCTTCCAAGCGGTGGCAAGTATATATCCAAGGAGAGTAGTCAATAGAATATAAACCATATAAAATTTATTAAAAAATTTATTGCATATTAAAAAATGGACAGATGCGTTACCGAGACGCGTTTCGGCATTAACAGCCTTCCTCAGTCGGTATATTTAGGTGCACTATTGTCCAAAAATTGCTGTTTGGAGATTTTTTTGGACAATCGTGCACCTAAATATACCTACTGAGGAAGACTGTTAATGCCGAAATGCGTCTCGGTAACGCATCTGTCCATTTTTTAATATGCAATAAATTTTTTAATAAATTTTATATGGTTTATATTCTATTGACTACTCTCCTTGGATATATACTTGCCACCGCTTGGAAGCTCCTGATATCTGGCCCTCAGACGGTTGAGAAGAGGTTCTGGGTATCCACCATAGTGTACCTGACGCTGTATTGAGTGAGCCTGTGTGGAAGAGGCTCCATATCTGGTGAGTTCAATACATTATCACCTCTTTTTTATCATAATACGGTAATATACTATGGGAGCGCTGTCTATTATCTTATTGTAGCCATCGCAACCAGAGTTGAAGATTTAAGAAGAGATACGCCACCTTCTATATGGCTGGAAGCTCCTAAACCTAGAGCCAGGGATTTTTTGGGCTCTTATAAATGTGAGTTTCCATTATTCCTACGAGTGATTTATTTGCCATATTTAATTGGGATTTTCTGCACGATTATTTCTTCATTTTTTCTCTCCCCTCCAAATTTTTTATTTTTTTTTCTCCTTTCTCTCACTTTTTTCTCCTTTCTGGCTATCCTCTCCACTATTGAGAGACGGCAAGAGATACACAGACCAAGAAAGGAGGACTATATTTGTGCATCGCTTGAACATAAAGAGAAGTAAATTTTAAGGAATTTTCCCACCGGTATTCATACTGTTGTACTGGATATCATTGAATTTGCACATTTTGCACAGTCGGACACTGTTGCACTTTATAGACTCTCTTATAACCATCGCACTGCTGGAATTTTATATATTGTTGCACTTTACTGTGTTCTATGGCACATTGCACTTTTATATGTGTACATTGATTGAATATTTGTCACTTTAAGATTGAAGCACTTTAAGACTGAAGCACTTTATGTTGGATATACCTCTTTGTTGAAGTCTACCTTTAAATCTATTTTTGATGCGCTACAAAGGTTCTATCTATAATTTAATTTTTGGTTAATGCAGATTTTGGTTGTTTTTTCTGTATATTGCGCTTACCCCTTTGGGCACCATCTCACTACTTATTAGTTATAATTTAACTACTTCATAACACTATATTAATCTGGTTTATAAATAGGCGCCTACGCTGTATGAGATATATATATATATATATCTTTCTTCTTTCAAGATATATTATTGTCTGCATGCTGTCCAGGTCTGTTTTTTCTTTACTTGAAGCATTTAAACGACAGGACAAAGATTACGTATGGTCAAAGTCTAAATAAAAGGTTTCTATCATGTTAATTTATATTGAACATTTCATCCCTCATTTACTATTCCCTGCATTAAGAGTCTACTATTATATCTGTTTGCCGTTGTAACATTTGATTGAAAAGAGTATCCTCTCCACGAGGTTGCCTCACCATTGCACTGCGTTCAGCATATGCATAAATGATATAATGGAATTGATAACATAATATTAGAGCCCTAATCATTATCAGCCCTAATCACCCTAAGTGATTTGTCCTAGACAGAAGTATGGATAGGTGTTTTTAAAATAATTTTGGATGATGTTATAGCCCACAAGAGAAAATATTAGTAGCCAACTTAAAAGGACACTCGCATTGTGACTACTCAATGTATTTTGAATGCTTACTGTGCCATTACTGCTCTTTCCCCTCAAGGAGGATCTCAGAGGGCTGAGTGAGTCCAAGTGCAGAGACTTGGGTCCCATCAATGGCTCTCAAGGTGCTTTTTGCATTGAGAGCCACTGGATTGGCTGCCTCCCCACTGTCACATGCAGGGCCGCCATCAGGGCATTACGCCCATTACTGCCGTAAGGGGCCCGGGCCCGGTGGGGGCCCGGGCCGCCGGGGCCTGGGGGGAGGATCCCGGGCCCCCGACGGCAGCGGCGTCGCCCTTTAACAGCTCCGGTATCGGACTCGATGAGTCCGAATCCGGAGCTGTGTCCCTTCTGCTGCTGCAGGAGCGGAGGAGACTGAGACACTGTGTCTCCTCCGGCTCCTGGCAGCTTCACTTCCTGGCTGGGCGGGGCCAAGCAGCGTGTGAGGGGCCCCAAGCACGTTGCTTTGGCTCCGCCCCTCCACTCAGTGAAGCTGCGCGCCGAGCTGGAGGGACCAGGAAGAAGACAGAAGAAAAGAAGAGAAGAAAATTAAAGAAAAGGTGAAGAGCTGAAGACAGAAGAAAAGAAGATAGAAGACAGCGAGTGGTGAGCCAGGGCCCAGACCCTAAGACCCAGACCCCAGGCCCCTAGATCCAAACCCAGGACCCAGACCCCAAGGCCCAGACCCCAAGGCCCAGACCCCTAGGCCCAGACCCATGGCCCAGACCCCAAGGCCCAGGACCCAGACCCTAGGGCCCAGACCCTTAGGCCCAGACCCAGGGCCCAGACCCCAAGGCCCAGACCCCTAGGCCCAAACCCAGGGCCCAGACCTCTAGGCTCAGACCCAGGACCCAGACCCCTAGGCCCAGACCCCAAGGCCCAGGACCCAGACCCTAGGGCCCAGGGCCCAGACCCTTAGGCCCAGACCCCAAGGCCCAGACCTCTAGGCCCAAACCCAGGGCCCAGACCCCCTAGACCCAAACCCAGGGCCCAGACCCCTAAGCCCAAACCCAGGGCCCAGACCCCAAGGCCCAGGACCCAGACCCCTAGGCCCAGACCTCTAGGCCCAGACCCCAAGGCCCAGACCCAGGGCCCAGACCCCAAGGCCCAGACCCTAGGGCCCAGACCCTAGGGCCCAGGGTCCAGACCCCTAGGCCCAGGGCCAAGACCCAGGGCCCAGACCCAGGGCAAATGCCCAGACCCAAACCCAGGGCCTGGACCCAGGGCCCAGACCCTATGGCCCAAACCCAGGGCAAAGGCCCAGGGCCCAGACACAGGGCCCAGACCCCTAGGCCCAGACCCCAAGAACCAGACCCCAAGGCCCAGACCCCAAGGCCCAGACCCCTAGGCCCAGACCCAGGGCCCAGGACCCAGACCCTAGGGCCCAGACCCTTAGGCCAGACCCCAGGGCCCAGACCCCAAGGCCCAGACCCCTAGGCCCAAACCCATGGCCCAGACCCAAGGCCCAGGACCCAGACCCTAGGGCCCAGACCCCAAGCCCCAGACCCCCTAGACCCAAACCCAGGGTCCAGACCCCAAGGCCCAGACCCAGGGCTCAGACCCCTAAGCCCAAACCCAGGGCCCAGACCCCAAGGCCCAGGACCCAGACCCTAGGGCCCAGACCCTTAGGCCCAGACCCCAAGGCCCAGACCCCCTAGACCCAAACCCAGGGCCCAGACCCCAAGGCCCAGACCCAGGGCTCAGACCCCTAAGCCCAAACCCAGGACCCAGACCCAAGGCCCAGACCCAAGGCCCAGACCCTGGGCCCAGACTCCCTAGGCCCAAACCCAGGGCCCAGACCCAGGGCCCAGACCCCCTAGGCCCAAACCCAGGCCCTGGGCCCAGACCCCCTAGGCCCAGACCCTGGGCCCAGACCCCCTAGGCCCAGACCCTGGGCCCAGACCCCCTAGGCCCAAACCCAGGGCCCAGACCCTAAGGCCCAGACCCAAGGCCCAAACCCAGGGCCCAGACCCTAAGGCCCAGACCCAAGGCCCAGACCCAAGGCCCAAACCCAGGGCCCAGACCCTAAGGCCCAGACCCCCTAGACCCAAACCCAGGGTCCAGACCCCAAGGCCCAGACCCCCTAGACCCAAACCCAGGGTCCAGACCCCAAGGCCCAAACCCAGGGCCCAGACCCCAGGGCCCAGACCCCAAGGCCCAGACCCCAAGGCCCAGACCCCCTAGACCCAAACCCAGGGCCCAGACCCCAAGGCCCAGACCCAGGGCTCAGACCCCTAAGCCCAAACCCAGGACCCAGACCCAAGGCCCAGACCCAGGGCCCAGACACTAGGGCCCAGACTCCTAGGCCCAAACCCAGGCCCAGACCCAGGGCCCAGACCCCCTAGGCCCAACCCAGGGCCCAGACCCCCTAGGCCCAGACCCTGGGCCCAGACCCCCTAGGCCCAGACCTGGGCCCAGACCCCCTAGGCCCAAACCCAGGGCCCAGACCCTAAGGCCCAGACCCAAGGCCCAAACCAGGCCCAGACCCTAAGGCCCAGACCCAAGGCCCAGACCCTAAGGCCCAGACCCAAGGCCCAAACCCAGGGCCCAGACCCTAAGGCCAGACCCTGGGCCCAGACCCCTAGGCCCAAACCCAGGGCCAGACCCTAAGGCCCAGACCCAAGGCCCAAACCCAGGGCCCAGACCCCTAAGCCCAGACCCAAGGCCCAACCCAGGGCCCAGACCCTAAGGCCCAGACCCCCTAGACCAAACCCAGGGTCCAGACCCCAAGGCCCAGACCCCCTAGACCCAAACCCAGGGTCCAGACCCCAAGCCCAAACCCAGGGCCCAGACCCCAAGGCCCAGACCCCAAGGCCCAGACCCCCTAGACCCAAACCCAGGGCCCAGACCCCAAGGCCCAGACCCAGGGCTCAGACCCCTAAGCCCAAACCCAGGACCCAGACACTAGGCCCAGACTCCCTAGGCCCAAACCCAGGGCCCAGACCCAGGGCCCAGACCCCTAGGCCCAACCCAGGGCCCAGACCCCCTAGGCCCAGACCCTGGGCCCAGACCCCTAGGCCCAGACCCCCTAGGCCCAAACCCAGGGCCCAGACCCTAAGGCCCAGACCCAAGGCCCAAACCCAGGGCCCAGACCCTAAGGCCCAGACCCAAGGCCCAGACCCTAAGGCCCAGACCCAAGGCCCAAACCCAGGGCCCAGACCCTAAGGCCAGACCCTGGGCCAGACCCCCTAGGCCCAGACCCTAAGGCCCAGACCCCCTAGGCCCAAACCCAGGGCCAGACCCTAAGGCCAGACCCAGGGCCCAGACCCTAAGGCCCAGACCCAGGGCCCAGACCCCCTAGGCCCAAACCCAGGGCCCAGACCCCCTAGGCCCAAACCCAGGGCCAGACCCTAGGGCCCAGACCCTAAGGCCCAGACCCAGGGCCCAGACCCCCTAGGCCCACCCAGCAGCGGGCCCAGACCCTAGGGCCCAAACCCTAAGACCAGGGCCCAGACCCTAAGACCCAGGGCCCAGACCCCTAGGCCCAAACCAGGGCCCAGACCCCAAGGCCCACCCAGGGCTCAGACCCCTAAGCCCAAACCCAGGACCCAGACCCAAGGCCCAGACCCAGGGCCCAGACACTAGGGCCCAGACACCCTGGGCCCAGACTCCCTAGGCCCAAACCCAGGGCCCAGAACCCCCTAGGCCCAAACCAGGGCCCAGACCCCTAGGCCAGACCCTGGCCCAGACCCCCTAGGCCCAGACCCTGGGCCCAGACCCCTAGGCCCAGACCCTGGGCCCAGACCCCCTAGGCCCAGACCTGGGCCCAGACCCCCTAGGCCCAGACCCCCTAGGCCCAGACCCTGGGCCCAGACCCCCTAGGCCCAGACCCTGGGCCCAGACCCCCTAGGCCCAGACCCTGGGCCCAGACCCCCTAGGCCCAGACCCTGGGCCCAGACCCCCTAGGCCCAGACCCTGGGCCCAGACCCCTAGGCCCAAACCCAGGGCCCAGACCCTAAGGCCAGACCCAGGGCCCAGACCCTAAGACCCAGGGCCCAGACCCCCTAGGCCCAAACCCAGGGCCCAGACCCCCTAGGCCCAAACCCAGGGCCCAGACCCTAGGGCCCAGACCCTAAGGCCCAGACCCAGGGCCCAGACCCCCTAGGCCCAAACCCAGGGCCCAGACCCTAGGGCCCAAACCCTAAGACCCAGGGCCCAGACCCTAAGACCCAGGGCCCAGACCCCTAGGCCCAAACCCAGGGCCCAGACCCCAAGGCCCAGACCCAGGGCTCAGACCCCTAAGCCCAAACCCAGGACCCAGACCCAAGGCCCAGACCCAGGGCCCAGACACTAGGGCCCAGACACTAGGGCCCAGACCCTGGGCCCAGACTCCCTAGGCCCAAACCCAGGGCCCAGACCCCCTAGGCCCAAACCCAGGGCCCAGACCCCTAGGCCCAGACCCCCTAGGCCCAGACCCTGGGCCCAGACCCCCTAGGCCCAGACCCCCTAGGCCCAGACCCTGGGCCCAGACCCCCTAGGCCCAGACCCTGGGCCCAGACCCCCTAGGCCCAGACCCTGGGCCCAGACCCCTAGGCCCAGACCCTGGGCCAGACCCCCTAGGCCAGACCCTGGGCCCAGACCCCCTAGGCCCAGACCTGGGCCCAGACCCCCTAGGCCCAAACCCAGGGCCCAGACCCCTAGGCCCAAACCCAGGGCCCAGACCCTAAGGCCCAGACCCAAGGCCCAAACCCAGGGCCCAGACCCTAAGGCCCAGACCCCCTAGACCCAAACCCAGGGTCCAGACCCCAAGGCCCAGACCCAGGGCCCAGACCCCTAGGCCCAAACCAGGGCCCAGACCCCAAGGCCCAGACCCTGGGCCAGACCCTTAGGCCAGACCCCAAGGCCCAGACCCCCTAGACCCAAACCCAGGGCCCAGACCCCAAGGCCCAGACCCAGGGCTCAGACCCAGGGCTCAGACCCCTAAGCCCAAACCCAGGACCCAGACCCAAGGCCCAGACCAGGGCCCAGACACTAGGGCCCAGACTCCCTAGGCCCAACCCAGGGCCCAGACCCAGGGCCCAGACCCCCTAGGCCCAAACCAGGGCCCAGACCCAAGGCCCAGACCCAGGGCTCAGACCAGGGCTCAGACCCCTAAGCCCAAACCCAGGACCGAGACCCAAGGCCCAGACCCAGGGCCCAGACACTAGGGCCCAGACTCCCTAGGCCCAAACCCAGGGCCCAGACCCCTAGGCCCAGACCCCCTAGGCCCAAACCCAGGGCCCAGACCCCTAGGCCCAGACCCTGGGCCCAGACCCCCTAGGCCCAGACCCTGGGCCCAGACCCCCTAGGCCCAGACCCTGGGCCAGACCCCCTAGGCCCAGACCCTGGGCCCAGACCCCCTAGCCCAGACCCTGGGCCCAGACCCCCTAGGCCCAGACCCTGGGCCCAGACCCCCTAGGCCAAACCCAGGGCCCAGACCCTAAGGCCCAGACCCAAGGCCCAAACCCAGGGCCCAGACCCTAAGGCCCAAACCCAGGGCCCAGACCCTAAGGCCCAGACCCAAGGCCCAAACCCAGGGCCCAGACCCAAGGCCAGACCCTGGGCCCAGACCCCCTAGGCCCAGACCCTAAGGCCCAGACCCCCTAGGCCCAGACCCCCTAGGCCCAACCCAGGGCCCAGACCCTAAGGCCAGACCCAGGGCCCAGACCCTAAGGCCCAGACCCCCTAGGCCCAAACCCAGGGCCCAGACCCTAAGGCCAGACCCTGGGCCCAGACCCCCTAGGCCCAGACCCTAAGGCCCAGACCCCCTAGGCCCAAACCCAGGGCCCAGACCCTAAGGCCAGACCCAGGGCCCAGACCCTAAGGCCCAGACCCAGGGCCCAGACCCCCTAGGCCCAAACCCAGGGCCCAGACCCTAGGGCCCAGACCCTAAGGCCCAGACCCTAGGGCCCAGACCCCCTAGGCCCAAACCCAGGGCCCAGACCCTAGGGCCCAAACCCTAAGACCCAGGGCCCAGACCCCTAAGACCCAGGGCCCAGACCCCTAAGACCCAGGGCCCAGACCCCTAGGCCCAAACCCAGGGCCCAGACCCCAAGGCCCAGACCCAGGGCTCAGACCCCTAAGCCCAAACCCAGGACCCAGACCCAAGGCCCAGACACTAGGGCCCAGACCCTGGGCCCAGACCCCTAGGCCCAACCCAGGGCCCAGACCCCCTAGGCCCAGACCCTGGGCCCAGACCCCCTAGCCCAGACCCTGGGCCCAGACCCCCTAGGCCCAGACCCTGGGCCCAGACCCCCTAGGCCCAGACCCTGGCCCAGACCCTAAGGCCCAGACCCCTAGGCCCAGACCCTGGGCCCAGACCCCCTAGGCCCAGACCCTGGGCCCAGACCCTAAGGCCCAGACCAAGGCCCAGACCCAAGGCACAAACCCAGGGCCCAGACCTAAGGCCCAGACCCAAGGCCCAGACCCAAGCCCAAACCCAGGGCCCAGACCCTAAGGCCCAGACCAAGGCCCAAACCAGGGCCCAGACCCTAAGGCCCAGACCCCCTAGACCCAAACCCAGGGTCCAGACCCTAAGGCCCAGACCCCCTAGACCCAACCCAGGGTCCAGACCCCAAGGCCCAGACCCAGGCTCAGACCCCTAAGCCCAAACCAGGGCCCAGACCCTAAGGCCAGACCCCAAGGCCCAAACCCAGGGCCCAGACCCTAAGGCCCAGACCCCCTAGACCCAAACCCAGGGTCCAGACCCCAAGGCCCAGACCCAGGGCTCAGACCCCTAAGCCCAAACCCAGGGCCCAGACCCCAAGGCCCAGACCCCTAGGCCCAGACCCTTAGGCCCAGACCCCAAGGCCCAGACCCCCTAGACCCAAACCCAGGGCCCAGACCCAAGGCCCAGACCCAGGGCTCAGACCCCTAAGCCCAAACCCAGGACCCAGACCCAAGGCCCAGACCCAGGGCCCAGACACTAGGGCCCAGACTCCCTAGGCCCAAACCCAGGGCCCAGACCCAGGGCCCAGACCCCCTAGCCCAGACCCTGGGCCCAGACCCCCTAGGCCAGACCCTGGGCCCAGACCCCCTAGGCCCAACCCAGGGCCCAGACCCCTAGGCCCAGACCCACTAGGCCCAGACCCACTAGGCCCAGACCCCTAGGCCCAGACCCCTAGGCCCAGACCCCCTAGGCCCAGACCCCTAGGCCCAGACCCCCTAGGCCCAAACCCAGGGCCCAGACCCTAAGGCCCAGACCCTAAGGCCCAGACCCAAGGCCCAAACCCAGGGCCCAGACCCTAAGGCCCAGACCCAAGGCCCAACCCAGGGCCCAGACCCTAAGGCCCAGACCCAAGGCCCAAACCCAGGGCCTAGACCCTAAGGCCAGACCCTGGGCCCAGACCCCCTAGGCCCAGACCCCCTAGGCCCAAACCCAGGGCCAGACCCTAAGGCCAGACCCAGGGCCCAGACCCTAAGGCCAGACCCAGGGCCCAGACCCTAAGGCCCAGACCCTAAGGCCCAGACCCAGGGCCCAGACCCCCTAGGCCCAAACCCAGGGCCCAGACCCTAGGGCCCAGACCCTAAGGCCCAGACCCAGGGCCCAGACCCCCTAGGCCCAAACCCAGGGCCCAGACCCTAGGGCCCAAACCCTAAGACCCAGGGCCCAGACCCTAAGACCCAGACCCCTAGGCCCAAACCCAGGGCCCAGACCCCTAGGCCAAACCCAGGGCCCAGACCCAGGGCCCAGACACCAAGGCCCAGACACCAAGGCCCAAATACAGACCCAGGGCACAGACCCTAGGGTCCAGACCCCATACCCAGGGCCCAGACCCCAAGGCCCAGAGCCAGGGCCCAGACCCCAGACCCTAGGGCCCAGACCCCAAGGCCCAGACACCAAGGCCCAAATACAGACCCAGGGCCCAGACCCTAGGGTCCAGACCCCATACCCAGGGCCCAGACCCCAAGGCCCAGACCCAGGGCCCAGATCCTAGGACCCAGACCCCAAGGCCCAGGGACCAGACCAGGGCCCAGGCTAGACCCCAGGGACCAGACCTCAGGGACCAGACCTCAGGGACCAGACCCCAAGGCCCAGTCCCAGGGACCAGACCCAGGGCCCAGGCCCAGACCCAGACCCAAAGGCCATCATACACAGCCCGTTTCTGTGAGATTTATTGCTGTGGATTCTGTGATATGTTCAGACACACCGCTCATTACTGTGAGTTTTATTGCTGTGGATACTGTGATAAGCTAATACACACTGCACATTACTGGGAGTTTTATTGCTGTGGTGCTATGTTATGTCCTTTTTTTTTTGAAGGGGGAGAAAAGCTGTTAGAGGTTGAGGGGGGGCCCTGGGGGGCCCCATCGTGAGGTTTAGTAAGGGGCCCCATCATTTCTGATGGCTGCCCTGGTCACATGACATACTGCAGCTAACCTGAAGCGACAGAATGTCATTACCAGACCAGGGCCAATGGGGACCAGTGTGGGATTTCCCCGTTAAGAGACTGGTTTTATATACAAACGAATACCTTGATGTCTACCACACTATGTTCCATATCAAATTTGAATGCTGGAACTCAACATTTTCATAAAGTGGCCTTATAGTCCCTATACAGTATACTTAGTGGGGAAAAAAAACAGATGTTAATATAGTCTTCACTGCACGGGTCAATATATTACAAAATTCTTCTGTGATACATAAACATCAGTAAGAATTGACTGATGGTAAACGTACCCAGGCTCGCACATATGAAGCAAAAACTAGGTGCTACATTCGTTGCTTGGTATAAAACTACCAGAACCATTAAAGTCTATGGAGTTGCTAAATATTCCAGAGCCCTGGTTAAAAGGGACATGCCTGCTTTGTTAGTGTGCCTATCAACATGTGCAATGCCTTTTGAAGGAGCCAGTAGTGTCATTTGGCAGGCATAAAAAACAAGTGAACATGATATTTTTTCATATTTATCATCTGCTTTTCTTGGCATTTTCCACGCCCACCTCAGGAGGCACGTTAAGCTAACCAATCAGTGTGCATTCTATGGAATGCATAAAAACACACTGAGCATGTGTGACCAAGTTGCTCCACCTCCCTCCTGCTGTGTGAGCTGGCAGGAGGGCGGGGCTGAGTGCCATTCCAATCTGTAACTCTTTTACCCCCAGCTACTGCAGAGACAGGGAAGAAAAGAAATCCATACACACAGGGAGAAAGACAGCAGAGAGGGACAACAAAAAAAAACCAAAAAAACAAAGACACCAAAATAAGTGCAGTGAGAGAACGTGCAAGAGAAAAAGTGAGAGAGTTCAAGAGTGCACACATAGGAGACCGACAGTACAAGAGAGTATTAGAGTGAGTGACTGTGTGAGGGAGTTTGAGTGAGACCGAGTAAACCATGAAAGAGCACAAGTGAATGTGAGTGTGTGAGCGAGCAAGTCAGTGTGTGTGAGCGAGTCAGCTGATGAGCCTTGCTTTCACAGTTGCACAGATGGCCAATATTCAGCTGCTCAGTTTCCCCAGTCTGAGGTCCTGAGCGTGCACAGGGTTTCACGTGCACAGCTTGTGCTAGTACATGTGAAGCTTTGATGGGTGGAGTAGTGGGCGGGGAGAAGGTGGGGAATATACAGGAAGTGGGAGCTGAAGAAACACCTAGTTGAGGGGCGTGGCCAGAAGATGAACTGACAGATTTTAGAGCAGGAAATAAACACTTTTAACACATTCTTAAAACTTTGGATTTATTTTAGTTTGTCTATTATTAGGTATAAATGCGTTTAACGGTCAATTAAAAATAAAATAAACACTAGACATGCATGTCCCGTTATGTTTACAACAGACTAGGAATGTAACCCAAAGCATTTTGTTAAACACCGGTATCTACTTGTAAAAATTATGTATAGAGACATAGGGCTATATTACATACTTGGTGCTAACTTAACCAGAGCTGTTGTAAACTTACCAGAGCCATTATAGCCTATGGAGCTGTTACGTTAACAGCTCTGGTTAAGTAGCACCAACTTTGTAATATTGTCCATGCTGTGTAGGCATGAGAGGATAGAAACATGACTATATTTATACACTACCTTCCAGTTAGGCCCCAGTGGGCCCCTTTTTGTTTTAACAGACTGAAATATTGCTGGATCCTCCTCGGCTTTGTAGTCCTGTAAAATAAAACAGATGAAAGATTGTTACAGCTTGTCCATCCCAATTTCATTCAAAACTAATAGGCGTACCGTGTAGAAGATTCAACTGGCAATTTCTGAAAGAATGACACGGAGAGAAAACCTTTCCATTTAAACACGGTGTTAGCCAAACATTTGTTAATGCAGGGGTTTTGCACCACTCCCTGTCTCAGGCACAGCACTGCAAGGTCTATTTAATCATTGAACTGCAAATTTATGATACATTACAAAAGCCTGCCTCAACATCAGTATTCAGGTGCAAAGCTGCCACTGCTGATAACTACCTGAAGGTGGCTTTGTTCTCTGCATGTTTTGTGGCTGACAGGCCCATTCACACGGTAACTGGATATATTGCATAGATTTTTCACACCTTGGTCTTTGTTCAAGTTGTTTAGACACAGTTCGTGTCATGTGTGAATCCATTGGAGATGCCACAAGCTGTTCCTCTCCCCAGTGCCATGTTATATTAGGGGAATAACGCTGCGCTTTTAAAATTATGTTACAGATTCTTGATGTACGCAGACCAGGGCCAGAAGTTTATGCAAAGCTTGGCTAACAAACCATCCCATCTATGACGTGGAACAACTCCCTGAGGACCAGATACTCCAATTCTGCAAAAAGCACTTTACATGTGAGCACCTAATTGCAGACAGAATCTGTATTAACTTGTACACACGTCTACAGTTTAACCAGAATAAATAGTTATATAGTGAGATTCCAAGACATAAAATAGGATGAAGGGAGACTAGTTTTAAATCCTTGCTCTAATCATGTACCTACACAAAGTGGGTGCCAAATGGCTAGCAATTGTAAAAATCCACTTGCCAGGTGAGCACTCCTGGGCTTGCATTTTATATTAATAAAAAATATCATTAAATGCACTCTGGGATGTCATACGAGTGACAGGAAATTAACGCGACTCCCATGGAACACAATATATATATTTTTTTCTTGTGTTCTTTGGACGGTCATACGTAACAAAGAATGAACATGATGGACAGTGGACTTAAGAAGCCTCTATTACGTTGAAACAACAAAGCAGGACACAAACATAAGCACGTCCTGCCACCATACCTCTAGATATTCTGGATACTTTTGTAAGTAATGTTGAAGTGGAAATAGGCTAGAAGATGGCCGACATTATAAGCCAGGCGGCCATCTTGTTCAGAATATTGGTTCACTTGAAAATAACTAGGCAGGTTTTTAGCTGAAACTAGAATAAAGCATACGTAGAAATTTAGGAATGTGTTAGATTAGCAGAAAAAGTAATTAAAGTCTGAGAAAGGTCTAGGCTGTTCCTGGCACGGAGGGGCAGAATGAGGAGTAGATACACCAAGGTTGCTGAGGCCCGCTGAGAGACAAAGGAGTATAGAGATCAGACCAGGTGTTAGCTGCAACAAATGATCGCAGGCGCTAGGTAGGAGGGCGCAGCCCAGAATAGGAGAAGCAACTAATCAGGATTTACTGAAACTAACATAAAGTTTGCCAATTTACGGCCAATTAATGGAATGTCTTTGTATTAGGTTAAGGGAGGTATCAACCCACGTGGGGTGGGAAAGTGTCATCGGGAGGTGGGCTAATTGGGATGTACCTAATTATGTATTTGGGGTATAAAATCTGATGTCACAAGGAACTCGGGGCTCAGTCTTTGCGATTCGATCCTGTCTGAGCATTTTGTGACGTCACAATAAAGTTTGCCTTTCCTGAAGAGACTCGTGTTCAGACAATCCTTGCTCGTGTCCGGTCCGGCCTCATCCCGAGTGAACCAAGTGGATTCCGGTAACATTTCTGGGGGCTCGATAGCCAGGATACGGGCCCTTGCCGGCACGGCAACGACTGCTAGACACTGTAGCGGTTGACTGCAGGTGTGAGTGATCCCGCTGGTTGGGCGTCCGTTGAAGGTGAGCTGACATCTGCAGGCGCCAAGCAGGATTTCCTGTACAGTGGACCTAGTCTTGTCCCAAACGGACCCCCGACCCGGGAAGCTGGGACACCCCTGAGTCCGAGGAAACAGCGAGCAGCGCGGCGATAGGTAAAGTGTCTTCTATGTTTGTAGGTCTAATGGAAATACCGGTATAAAATGGAAACGTCCAACCGTAGTTGGATAAGGAAACCCGCGGCCACGGTTTCGTTGGCATACTGAACCCACCGCCGAAAGCACGGACAAGCAAAGCCAGAGTGGCTAGCGCGTGTCTGGATCTGGGGGATCGGATGCTAACTATGAGTTAGATTGTTTGGGTTCTGAATTTGAGGGAGAGGAGAGCCGCGTGGAGTTGCGTAGTCGTAGTCCGTGTTTGTAAATAGAGCTTCACCACGTGGACAAAGGAAAGGAGGAGAGATTTCTGTGACCGGGCTTAGAGTCCTGAGTCAGTGCTAGTGTGTACGTCGTGTAGTGAAGAGGGCTCATTGGGGCCAGCGGTAGCTGCAGAGGAAGTGGTGCCGGGTGGGTAGAATTACTCATAGGCAAATTGGAATTGCAGACGGAAGTGTAGTTATAGAACGGGGTGCACATAGTCACAAGCAGACAAGAGATAGAGTTCAATCAATTGGGTATAAGGAGGCAAAAGGAGGGAAGGTGTGCCCTCGGCTAGTAGAAAGAGTAGAATTGTTTATGTATTGTTTTTGTGCTGGAAGTATCTGGTACAGTATGGGTTGTGAATGATTGCTGAGAGTGTTGTGAGTGATCGAGCGCCTACTCGCCTAGCGAGAAAGCAAACTTGAGTGGACTCCCAAGGTACGTTTCCGGCTCAGGCGACTGCAGTACGGCTACTGACGGAGGAAGCGAATCCGATATTTATGAATTGTTGACTGAAGTACCAGACAGTAAATTTCAAGTGTTTTTTTTGCTAAAAAGTAATATCTGTATCGTAAAAAGGTTACTGCCCTGAAGAGTAACAATGGGTAACAGGTCATCCAAGCCCAAAAAGGTAAAGAAGGGTGAGACACCCTTAGGGTATATGGTGCGAAATTTTGAAGTACTATATACAACACATGATTATGGTGTAGAGGTAACTAAAGAGAAATTAACAGGAATGTGTACAATTGTGTGGCCACTGTTAGTTCCAGACTGGCCAGAGCAGGGGTCAATGGACCCGGCGCTAATACAGAAAGTGCATTCCCAAGTAACCGGGAAATGCGGACATCCTGAGCAGTACCCATATATAGATATATGGAAGCAAGTCATTTTATAATGATGGCGGGACGTAACAAGAAGCAAGTAGCCCCCAATAGAGAAAATAATAAAAAGAAAAGACCGGTGTTGGTAGAACAACCGGAGGAGATTGAGCCCCTGTCCCCGCCCTATCCATCATATTATGGGGCAGCTAGAGAAGCTTTGCGTGCCGCGGTTGCGCGGAGGGAGGGAGGCGGGCGGCTGCTACTGCTCCGCCGGCTTCCTCCCCTCCAGCGAGCGGAATTGCGGAGGAAGATGAGGGGGCAGTGGGTGGAAGAGGCAGAGAGGTCCCACCAGGAAAGATCGAAATGCCCGATGGGAGCATATATAAATTGGTAGACCAAGAGGACAGTGAGGATGATTTTTATTTTATTTATTTATTTTATAAAGGATTTTACCAGGAAGGATACATTGAGATTTCTCTCGTTTTCAAGCATGTCCTGGGTAGGAGAGTGAAGAGGTAAAGCAAGGTGCTACCACTCGCACAGCGAACAATATATATAAACCCCGAGACCTATATCAGCACAACCCCAGTAAAAGTAAAATGCAGATGCCCCTACGGGAGGTGCCAGGTCCCTTATTGGAAAACGGAGCACCTGGGCCAGTGCAATACACATGTCCCATTCACGACAACAGATCTATTCAACTGGAAAACACACACACCACTGTATTCTATTAATTCCGCAGCGGTGGCCAGTATGATAGTCAGTTATGCTTACACATAACCCCACATGGGCAGATTGTCAGCAATTAATGCTGACAATGTTCACCACTGAGGAAAGAGCCCGAATAAATAGTAAGGCGCGGAAGATTCTACTTGCCCAAGCCGTAGAAGATGCCAGAGCCCAGCCAGAAGCGTGGGCAGAGGAACACTACCCAAAAACAGATCCCAAGTGGCCGTACAATACTGCTGCAGGTATTGCTCACCTGCAGACGTACCGTACAGCGGTAATAATGGGTGTTAAAGCGGGAGGAAAGAAACCCACAAACCTGGGGAAAATAGCGGATATTGTGCAAGAATCCAAAGAAACCCCCGAGTGCATTTCTAGAAAGGTTACTAGATGCATATAGGATGTACAGTCCTATTGATCCTGAGGCAGTGGAAAATCAGAGGTTAATTAATTCCTCCTTTGTGGGTCAGTCACAAAGAGATATATGGAATAAAATAGAGACAAGATGGGTTTCTAGGAAAAGGTATTAGTGAATTAGTTGAAATTGCTAATAAAGTGTTTCATAACCGGGATTTAGAAGAAAAGCGGGAGGAGATAAAGAAACAAAAAGGGTATACAGGGGTGGTCGGATATATGGGAAATGGAGGAGGAAGAGGTACCCCAGACAGAGGGAGAGCCAGGGGTCGGGAAGGCAGAGGTAGGGGAGCCCCCTGGGTACCCCCAGGGCCCAATCAGTGCGCTTGGTGCCGGGGCGAGGGTCACTGGAAAAATAATTGTCCGGGACTTTTGGCTAAACATGGGGTACAAGGGGAAGCTGGGGAGTCGGGAGGTCAGGCTTCCAATGGTCAGGTAACAAACGGCAGGTATGAGAGAAATGATGGTGCCAGTGCAGGATTTGTTGGGTTGGCGGGAACGTCATTTGAAGGGCAAGGTACATATTGACACGGACCTGGGCCCATCCCGCTCGGTAATCACGAGCCCACGGTCACTATGAGAGTGGGGAATAAAGATGAAAATTTTTATGATTGACACCGGTGCCGAATATTCTGTTGTAACACAGCAAATTGCTCCCCCAATGGGAAAGGAGGTCGATATTGTGGGAGCAATGGGGGTGTCCGCTAAGTACCCCTTTCTTGCTTCACGAAAATGTAGTATGGGTGGGCATAATGTTGAACATGAATTTTTGTATATGCCCGAATGTCCCATCCAGCTCCTGGGGCGGGATATCCTTTGCAAATTGCAAGCCCAAATTACGTTTTTCCCCGGGGGGTCACGCTAGATTGGACCTGCCGGAGAGTGGCAGCTCTACATGGCAGGACAGCCCAGCCAGCCAGTGCATCCAACCTGTAAAAATTGCAGTAATTATGCCAAGGGAAGAGGAATGGCGCACGGCACCAACGCCGCCGGCCGACCCGGACCCGTACACACTACTCCTGGGAATCCCTGGTGTATGGCCGAGGAAAACCCACCCGGACTAGCTGTAAATATCCCTCCAGTGTACATTGATTTAAAACCGGGTGCATCGCCTGTGGCTCTAAGACAATACCATATCCCACAAAAAGCCAAGCAGAATATCCAGACACATTTGCAGAGACTTAAAGATCACGGCATATTGAAATTCTGCGTGTCACCGTGGAACACACCTCTGTTGCCAGTACTGAAAGAGGGCACACAAGAGTACCGCCCAGTCCAAGATTTACAAGCGGTTAACGAGGCCACAGTAACTCTACACCCCGTGGTTCCCAATCCATACAATCTATTGGCATTAATCCCCAGAGATACAAAATATTACACGGTGCTTGATTTAAAAGACGCTTTTTTTTGCATCCGCCTGGCTCCAGCAAGCCAGCCCCTTTTTGCGTTTCAGTGGGAGGAATCAACCACGGCAGCACGTCATCAAATGACCTGGACACGCCTCCCTCAAGGTTTCAAGAACTCGCCCACGATTTTTGGGTGCGTGCTCAGCCAAGACCTCTTGTCCTTCAACGCTCAGCCACACAAAGTTGTTCTATTACAGTATGTTGATGATTTATTACTGGCTTCTCCCACAGAAAAAGACTGTTTCTCCGCTACTAAAGCCCTACTACATCTATCGTGCCAAGCAGGTTACAGAGTGTCTAACAAAAAAGCACAAATATGCAAACAGACTGAAATATTTAGGTTTTCAATTAACAGGTACCAAGCGTGCACTGGGGGCAGAGAGAAAGGAGACAGTATGTCGAATACCCCAACCAAAGACCAGAAGACAAGTCCGTGAATTCCTGGGAGCTGCTGGCTTCTGCCGTCTGTGGATCCCCAACTTCGCAGACATTGCTAAACCCCTCCATCAAGCCACCAAGGGAGGACAACATGACCCTTTTCTATGGGAAGAAGAGCAAATTGCAGCTTTTCTGAAATTGAAGACTCTGCTAATGGAAGCTCCAGCTCTGGGATTGCCAGATCACAGCAAGCCCTTCCTGTACATGAACACAATCAAACAGCTACTCGGGTATTGATTCAGAATTTGGGCTCCTGGCCGAGGCCTGTGGCCTATCTCTCCAAGCAACTTGATCCTGTGGCCTGCAGCAGTAAAGGTTGCCGAGGTGGTGCCGTGGATACATCACGAATCATATACCATTCGCCTCTGTCCCAATGAATTTGAGTAGGTTTGCATCAGAAAATGTTACAGTACAGGCAGTCGATACATCAAGGGAGAAACCAGAACCATTCAGTCCCGGGCACCCCATAATAGGACCAGTGTACCAACCAGAGTGGTGTTTTCAATTAGGCCCAGATAAGGAGATAAATAACGAGGGGGGGGGGTATGTAACTCAAGTCAGTTCAACTGGACATCATATATTTACATATTCAGAACAGGACTGAAGGCGCATTATATATACATACGATGCAGGCAATTCACTAGAGATTAAGAGGAGGTGATTGCGAATGCGACCAGTGGAAGGCAGGATATAGTGGTCATTATGAGACGGCTGAGACAGCTTGCGATATCAATAACAAAGGGAACACTATACTCATCACCATTTATAGTGAAAGGAGGGTACCAGGTGTGCTGTGAAGGAGTGTGTTACACATGGGTACCACCTACAGTGACAGGAATGTGTTATTTGGCTAAATTGATTCCAATCCAGAGGGTAAGGGGAGAGGACACTAATTCAGACACAACACTTCACCCTAGGTTTCCACTGGTGTTTGAAAGACAGAAGAGAGAGCTATTCAAGAAAGCGGATCGAATATGGGCATGGCTTCCAGCATGGACTGGATGGGGAAGAGAGTTGATGGCAAGAATGAACAGTTATGCCAGGTTGATGGATGAGATTTTAATTAAGACTAGTTGGGATATTCAGTTGTTGAATCTGGAAGTACGAGAGATACGAAAGGTGCAAATGATACACAATATGGCACTGGAACAGATTAGTGCAGCCCTGAATGGATTGTGTGAGATGACAATGCATTATGAATGTTGCACTTTCATCAAGAACGCTACACATGATATCCCTGACTATTACCAGGTAATCCAAGATCACCAAGAGAAGGTAGCACAGTTGCAGAACACAGCAAGGAGGATCGCTGCTGAAGGCTGGAATCCACTCCGTGGGTTCGGAGCAATCGGAGATTGGTTCGGATCCATTCTGAGATTTATTTCGCAGATTGGATCTATGATTCTGATGGTGGTGGTGATCTTGATCGTAGGAGCACTACTGTATCGTACAGGGCTTTGTCTCTGGCCACTATGCAAAAGGGCACTGACACCCGCACAGACACAAAAGATACCACTGATTATCCCACAAGGTATGTTCCCGACGAAAATAGGCCCCCCAAAGTATGAGGAACTCGAGAATAAAAATAGTAAGGTGTAATGGCTACAAGTCTCAGGAGAAGAGCCTGAGACTTGAGCCAAGGGGGGAATGAAGTGGAAATAGGCTGGAAGATGGCCGCCATTATAAGCCAGGCGGCCATCTTGTTCAGAATATTGGTTCACTTGAAAATAACTAGGCAGGTTTTTAGCTGAAACTAGAATAAAGCATACGTAGAAATTTAGGAATGTGTTAGATTAGCAGAAAAAGTAATTAAAGTCTGAGAAAGGTCTAGGCTGTTCCTGGCACGGAGGGGCAGAATGAGGAGTAGATACACCAAGGTTGCTGAGGCCCGCTGAGAGACAAAGGAGTATAGAGATCAGACCAGGTGTTAGCTGCAACAAATGATCGCAGACGCTAGGTAGGAGGGCGCAGCCCAGAATAGGAGAAGCAACTAATCAGGATTTACTGAAACTAACATAAAGTTTGCCAATTTACGGCCAATTAATGGAATGTCTTTGTATTAGGTTAAGGGAGGTATTAACCCACGTGGGGTGGGAAAGTGTCATCGGGAGGTGGGTTGATTGGGATGTACCTAATTATGTATTTGGGGTATAAAATCTGATGTCACGAGGAACTCGGGGCTCAGTCTTTGCGATTCAATCCTGTCTGAGCATTTTGTGACGTCATAATAAAGTTTGCCTTTCCTGAAGAGACTCGTGTTCAGACAATCCTTGCTCGTGTCCGGTCTCGTCCCGAGTGAACCAAGTGGATTCCGGTAACAATGTAACCCAGGGCTGAAAGGATGGATATTGAATACAGGGTAAAAGGATTTATTATTTTTGAGACCAATGTGACATCCACTCCCTTCCCCAAATGTGATATAAAAGGGAAAAGTGAACCTTGTCAGTATTAGGCGCATATTAACAATTGAAACCATTTAACTCTTGCAGAAATCAAGTGAACAGAAACTCTGGCAACCATGACCATTTAATGTCTTAAATCGTCCCCAGTTGTCTCAGGCTGCTGTGACAGACCTCGAAAGTGAAGTGCTTCCCTACATCCAGAAGGCTGCCAGCAGTGAGCCGCCCCCCCCCCCATGTGGACAGGAAGGGTTAGTAATTAACCCCTCTGGATGCGAATGTATGAAGAGCACAAAATGACAAACCCTGCGCTGTAGCAGGGACTGAAAAGGGGTTATTCACACAACACTGAAATTTCGTTGCTTTGCACTTCCACGATTCTATTTCACAGAAACTACAGTGAAGTCACTATTCACTGCAGGGTCACCATAGTGTGGCGAAGATGGAGCCGCCAAAGCCCCACGAAAACGCTTGACTACGTCACCGAAGAGCACCAAACGGAAAAAAAAAAAACAGAAGTCCCCTATTCTCTTAATAGGTGTTTAAATCAAAAATTTATTAAAATGTGTCTAATGAAAAAGGTCTTTTGTTACAGAAAAAAAAAGGAAATAAAATTTCATTAAAAAGATTTTTTTGCTGTAAATAAAGGATTTGTTTATATTAAAAACTGATATTTGCTTACATTGAAACCTATGGGATTCGCCTGTTTAAACCTATCGACCTGAATCACTGAACATCAGGGCACTTCAACGACGTTTCGGCGTCCTGTAAATAGATTATCCACTACTACTCTAATTTCGCTGTGACCAAAGATTGCCGAACTGCATTGTATTTCGCTGTCAGTTCGCCGGTAGTGAATTGACAGTTTAGTGAATAGACGAACGGCCATGAAATTGCACCATTCGGTGATATTCAATGTTTACTGCAACTCGGTGGCAAATTCGGCGCTTAGTAAATAACCCCTAAAGTTTCTCACCAAGAGAAATACTCACATGCTCCTGATCATGCTGAATGCTTCTACTCTCTGTGTAAGCAATGTGCAGGACACTAAAACATTGAAATAAATTAAATATTTTTAATATGAGTATCTATGACACATTTTAAGGAGAAATAGCTACTTGGCGCCCAGAATATATCCGGCCTTGGGCTAGAGAAATACAAGCACAAAGTTGAGCCCTAAATCTCAACCCATTAAATGTGAAATTCCTCTAGCACGGCGTTCATCAGAAATATACATCTGTCTTTAATGTAAACCCACAACACCCGCTTACCAGATTCCAACATACAATTGCTTTAGAATTGCAAAACATCAAGGATCTTTGGAAAATCCATGTTAACAACTGCACTTTTGTTCCTTCCCATCAAAAGATAAAATTATAAAACTATATGACAGACTCAGCATAGAGCACACAATTTACAGTTCCCAATTACAGCTGCAAATGAGCAACAGTGTGGAAGGAGACAGCCCCGTGGCTTTCTTAGCATGAATCTCCTTCAGCATCCCAGAGGGAACACGGAGCCCACTGAAGGCCGGCCTTTGGCTTGTGGTTTATTTTGTTTGCCACCAGCTGTAGACTTCTCATCTCATTAGTTCTGTTAGCATACACTAGGGGATGACAGCTGTAACCTACTTGAATCTTCTGCTCCGAGGATTTCTGTAGGCTAATACTGATGTGCAGTTTCTGCAAGCCTTGGAAAAATAATAGAAAAGAAAAATACAGGAGCCGCTTTGTACGGATGCGGAGCACAAATCGCTTGAACCTCCGATGTAGCTTAAAAATGTGACAATTGTGCCAGGTGGAGAGATCAGCACGATTTCTTCAGACATGAGCAACACTGTGTAAAAAATCCCCCCAAAAAAACTGAAAGTTCCAATCCTCCAGGGATAATGTGCCATTTGGAGGGAGCGCTATTTGGAGTGCTCAATTCAAGGGAGGTATCATTGTTTACAAACAAGTTGCTAGCCAGAATGGCTTCACGGTTACTCGTCTGTCCTCCTTAGGCCGGGGTCAGACGAGCGTTTTGCAGAGTGGAATGAACGTCCGTGAGAGTGGACATTCCTTCCACTCTTACTCCCATCTGGCCAGCTCCCTGATTGCAGTTAGTGCGCTCAGTGCTGCAAGGATTGATCCTCCTATGAAGGATCGCATTTTGCAGCCACGAACGTGCATCGTAGCGTTTCAACGGGGAGGCTTTCAGAATGTCCACAGCACGCCCGCTGTAGAGCACGCAATTTGTGCATGCGCTACAGAGTGTGTCCGGCGCCGAAGCATCACATTACTTCTCATACTCTGCTATTTACTCACAGCTTTGTTTGTCACCCCTCTCCTCTTAGATTGTAAGCTCTTGAGAAGGGTCCTCTTTTCCTATCATTTTCAAGTGTGTCTAACTTGTTTGATAATTTGCATTTGGGTTTGTTTTATCCACTGTACAGCGCTACAGAATTTGTTAGCATTGTTCTTCGAAAATGAACCATAAAGCAAGAACTGTGATAAGGTCAATGCAGCTCTACATGGAGTCCTACAGACTTCAGGAAGTAATACCAGTATTCATATGCTGGGTGATAAACAACACAGGCTTTGCACATGTGTGGATCTAGTTATAGCAATAACAAGGGTGCTCTAGGTACCCAAGTGGCCAACTCGAGCCAGTAATGGAAATAAAAAAGTAGATACCAGGCACTCCAAAGCAATTCAATGAGCTTTATTTATGGAAAATGGAATATTGCGAGTGATTTTTCCATAACTAACGCTCCATGAATTCCATTAAAGTGCCGGATACCTACTTTTTTTTTGTCAAGTATTCATTATGAGTTTGGAAACTTTTAAAGTGGCTGACTCGCGAGACTCGAGCTAGTATCACAAATCCGCAAAAGACGTAACGGCTCCTGTCAGATTTAGGTCTTTGCGGGTCCCAGATACTGGGCAAGCCGGAATAAAGGCCCAGGTCTGCTTGATACCAATACCCATTCGGTGCTTGGGAAGCCTTCTAAGTGAAGCCTTCAAAGTGAGCACTTAGAGATATCCTGGTGAGTGATTTTGATTTTTGTTTCAAACAGAACTTTTCCATTCATTTTAAGGTTTTAAGTTAGGTCTGGTGTGTAAATTAGGTTAGGCTGGTGATTCATTCCGCTTACTGATTAGCATACAATTGGAATCAATTGGGTGCTATTTGCTAATGTGGTTAAACTTGTCCACGCCTTGCTGGGGGAGGTGTTCTTAGGTGACTATATAAAGCTTGTGGAATATTAGCTTGGTCTAATTGAGCTTGGGAAGCCTTCAAAGTGAAGCCTTCAAAGTGAGCACTTAGAGATATCCTGGAGATACTCTGGAGGTAGTCTGAGGTTAGACAGGAGGTAGAAAACCTACAAAAAAGGTAAGATTTGTTGGTTTAAATCCATTCTTTTATAATGGCAGGCTTGGTCCAGTGTAAGAGCTGTCATGCATTTGTTTTTAGATCCAATTTTTGGAGGTTTGGAGTGTGCCTGATATGTAGGCAGCTCTCTTTATTGCAGCAGGAAATTGCCTGTTTGAAGTCTGAGATTTGTAAATTATCTGTTAGACAAACTCAGGCTATGGCTATGACTGTTACAAAGCCACTGTCACAGAGGCCTCCTAGGAGCGGCAGATGGACTACTGTAGGATCTGGTAGACAGAGTTGTGGATAGAAGGCATGTCCCACAATCTGTGGCTCTTCTTAATTCTTTTGAGGCACTTTCAGAGTGTAGTGGTGAGACGGAAGTAGGCTCAGACACCATAGTTGAGAAACCACCATCCCCTATGCCTAAGGTATGCAGGACTGCAACCAAGAACAATAAGGAAAAGGTGGGACATGATAGAAGGCAATTTTTGCTGGGTGATTCTATCATAAGAGGTGTTGAGCTGGAGAGTAGTGGTTTGGTGAGATGTCTTCCTGGGGCTACTGCTCGTAGAGACAAGAGACGTATTCTCAATATTGTCAAACAAGCAAAGCAGCAAGGGGAAGTGGATGTTCTAGTCCATCTAGGGACAAATGACTTGGCTAGCAATGAGGTTTCTGAGATTAAGGATGATTTTTGTGTTCTTGGAGGTGAAATACAGCAGATTGCGTCCACTGTGTCATTCTCTGAAGTTTTGCCTGTGCATAACATTCAGGATAGGCAGATGCGCAATAGGGAATTTAATTTGTGGCTTCGGGAATGGTGTCGAGAGCAAGGATTTGGCTTTGTGTCCCATGATAGCTCTAATTGGAGCAGAAAGGAACTGTATAAAAAAGATGGCTTGCATCTTACTCATAGGGGAACATATGTTCTCAGTGAGAAGTTCAAAGGTTTCGCAAAGAAATATTTAAACTAGGAGGGGGGGGACAAAAGGGTTAAAAACAATCTGTCTGATTGTCCCCCAAAACTAAATCGTAGGGTGCAAGCAACATGCGGGGAAAAAAATGACAAGCTCAGAGTCGTGTCTATAAATGCTCGCAGTTTAGTCAATAAAATCAATGAACTGGAGGCAATGATGGCAGCTGAAAAAGTAGATTTAGTTGCGGTTACTGAGACATGGTTAAGTGAGAAAAATAACTGGGACATAACAATACCGGGGTACTCTTTATATAGAAAAGACAGAGAAGGTAGGAAAGGAGGAGGAGTGGCCCTGTATGTGAAAAACAACATAAAAACGAACCAAATAAAAGTGAGCGAGGTGAACATAGAGTCAGTTTGGGTTACGCTAACATTTGGCAATCATACAGTAGCTCGTGTAGGTGTGATCTATAGACCCCCTGGACAAGTAGAAGAGCTAGATAATCTGCTGCTTGAGGAAATAGCCAAAATGGCAATGAAGGGGGAAGTTATTATCATGGGGGACTTTAATCTTCCTGATGTGAACTGGAAAACCAAAACAGCTGGGTGCACCAGGAGTACAAATATTCTAAACTCCCTACTGGGATTATCTCTAACACAAGTAGTTGAGGAGCTGACCCGTAAAGAGGCCATATTGGATTTAATACTCACAAATGGAGGTTTGGTATCGGACGTTGTTGTAGGTGAAAATTTGGGATCTAGTGATCACCAGTCAGTATGGTTTAATATAAGAACAGGGATGGAGCCGCACCACACAAAAACAAAAGTTTTAGACTTTAAAAAAAACAGATTTTTCTAAAATGAGATTTTGTGTGAAGGAGTCATTATCAGACTGGAGGAGTTTAAAGGGAGTCCAGGAGAAATGGGATTATTTAAAGGAAGCATTATTGAAGGCCACAGGCAATTGCATTCGACTTGTTAGCAAAAACAAAAAAGGGAGGAAACCACTGTGGTACTCTGCAGAAGTGGCCAAAATAGTGAAGAACAAAAAGACAGCATTCAATAATTATAAAACAACTCAGAGTGAAGAAGATAGGCAAACCTATAAAATTAGGCAGAAAGAGGCAAAGCAATTTATAAGGGCTTCCAAAGCACACGCAGAAGAGAAAATAGCTCAGTCAGTAAAAAAGGGGGACAAAACATTTTTTAGATACATAAACGAGAAAAGAAAAGTAAAACAAGGATTAGTTAGATTAAAAACAAAGGAAGGAAGGTAGAAGAGGATAAAAGTCTCGCTGACTGCCTCAATGAATATTTTTGTTCAGTCTTTGCAGAAGAAAAGGAAGGAAAGGAACCTCAGTTAGGAGGAAACACTAACGAGACATTTACATATGAGTTTACAGAGGAGGAGGTTCTACAGCAGCTGTCTAAAGTAAAGACAAATAAGTCAATGGGGCCTGATGGGATCCACCCTAAATTATTAAAAGAGCTCAGTGATGTAATAGCAAAACCGTTAGCAAGGATTGGTTAAATAAATCTGTTAACGGGAGTCGTCCCAGAAGACTGGAAATTAGCAAATGTTGTGCCCATTCACAAGAAGGGTAGTAGGGAGGAATCTGGGAACTATAGGCCAGTTAGTCTTACGTCAGTAGTGGGGAAATTAATGGAAACCATGTTAAAGGAAAGGATTGTTGAACATCTAAAAACACATAGATTACAGGAACAGAAACAACATGGGTTTACCTCAGGGAGATCATGCCAAACTAATCTTATTGATTTTTTTGATTGGGTAACAAAAATAATAGACACAGGTGGTGCAGTAGACATTGCTTATTTAGATTTCAGTAAGGCTTTTGATACTGTTCCGCATAGAAGGCTTATCAATAAATTGCAATCTTTGAGCTTGGATTCCAATATTGTTGAATGGATTAGGCAGTGGCTGAGTGACAGGCAACAGAGGGTTGTGGTAAATGGAGTTTATTCGGCGCAAGGTCTTGTTACCAGTGGGGTACCTCAGGGGTCAGTACTTGGACCCATTCTATTTAATATTTTTATTAGTGATATTGCAGAAGGTATTAATGGAAAAGTATGTCTTTTTGCTGATGACACAAAGATTTGCAACAGGGCTGACGTTCCTGGAGGGATCAGCCAAATGACAAATGATTTAGGTAAACTAAAAAAATGGTCGAAGCTGTGGCAATTGAGTTTCAATGTGGATAAGTGCAAGATAATGCACCTGGGACGTAAAAACCCAAGGGCTGAATATAGAATATTTGATACAGTCCTAACCTCAACATCTGAGGAAAGGGATTTAGGGGTTATTATTTCAGAGGATCTAAGGGTAAGTAGTCAATGTAATAGAGCAGCAGGAAACGGTAGCAGAATGCTTGGTTGTGTAGGGAGAGGTATTAGCAGTAGGAAAAGGGAAGTGCTCATGCCACTGTACAGAGCACTGGTGAGACCTCACTTGGAGTACTGTGTGCAGTACTGGAGACCGTATCTCCAGAAGGATATAGACACCTTAGAGAGAGTTCAGAGAAGGGCTACTAAAATGGTGTACGGCTTGAAGGAGAAACGTTACCAGGAAAGGCTTAATGATCTTAACATGTACAGCTTGTAAAAAAGACGAGACAGAGGAGATATGATAGAAACATTTAAATACGTAAAGGGAATCCACAAGGTAGAGGAAGGGAGTATATTTAAAAGGAAACAAAGTAGCAAAACAAGAGGACATAGATTAGAGGGGCAAAGGTTTAAAAGTAACATCAGAAAGCATTATTTTACTGAGAGGGTGGTGGATACATGGAACAGTATTCCAGTTGAAGTGGTAGAGGCCAAAACCGTAATTGAATTTAAGCAAGCATGGGATAGGCATAAGGCTATCCTAAACAAAAGATAAATCCAGGTAAAGTATCCATGTAATTGGGCAGACTAGATGGGCCGAAAGGTTCTTATCTGCCGACATTTTTCTATGTTTCTATGTTTCTATGATGGAACTCATCGTTTCTCCCTGCCTGCTAAACTACTATGAATATTACCTAAAACTCACCCTGCTCCAGGGAGCCTCCACTCACTGCCTCAGAAAACCAAACACTTCTCAAAAGCATGGAAAGACACAGTATTTCGCTTACATATACCTTCCCATTTCCTACATACTTTCTGCTAATGGGGTCAAATCATTTTCAGGATTGTTTTCAGGACAACAGGCTCTGCAATATAGCAAGAACTCACTGATCTACTTTTAAAAAGACTTTCAATTTTTTAAAAAGAAAACCAAAGGTAATGGCAATCATTAGGGAGACCTATAGCACAATTCATTAACACTTAGACACCAATATAACGGATATACGGATATATTGTATGATATTTACCGACAGGCAGGCTGTACAGCTGGTGTTTTATCCTTACTTCGAGCTGAAGTCCTGTGCCACCACCTCACCCTCCTTGCCCAAAACTTGGGTCAGTCTATTTCCCAAACCCAATCCATTACACAGTCCGGTCCCTTGCTCAAACTCACTCCTACCTCTGGACCCTGCTCCCGCTCAGTTTGTTCATGAAATTATTTTAAAAAGGGACACTCTATGCACCCCGACAACTGTACCTTATTAAAAGAGGTCAGGCTGCGTGGAGTGCCCCCCTTCTCACCCGCTTTCGTGCTGACATCAAATCAGAGTGCCCGTTGTAGCGTTCGTTTGGAGAGAAAACAGGCAAGGGCTTGAGCTGCGCATGCAACATCAATCCATCACTCTGATCACGCGTCGAGTGCCTTGTGTGCGAAATGTACACAAGATAAACAATGTATGTACGTACGTATGAAAGTTATGTTCACTATGCAAATTGCTTATGAAAAAGGGGGTGGAAGGGGTTAAGTTTTAAATAATGTTCCTTTTTAAGTAAAAAATAAAAATTATCCGATGAATTGATTAATCGAAAAAAACAAACAAACAAAGAATCGATTATGAAAATAATAGTTCTAGCCCTAAACTAAACACAGCCAACGTTCCCATTATTAAAGGGTGTACACTAAAGGTTTTATAGTTATTTTTATTTAAAATGTTCCCAATAAACTACTTGATTTTTATTTGTTGGAATCACATTGCAGATGAAAAATTCAAACATTTACTTTGGTCTCATTTCTCTCTGTACAATTAAAAACCTTACTATGTACTAAGGCCGTGTAGTCTTTTTACTATCCAGTGTGTATCTGCCTATACACAAGCACACACATCTTGTACTGTGAATATCTGTTAAATGGGTTTGAAATCTGGAAAAAGTAAATAACATAAAACACACTATTTCCCCCACTGTCCATACTTGCAGCAAATGTAGAGAAACAGATTTCCGGTGGACTTTGCAAATGTGAAAGCCAATATCCCTTTGCATATTGGTAAAAATCGGAACCCTGGCGTGTGCAAAGTGAAAGTATAAATTTACTAATTTTGTGACCTCGGGAAAATTTTGTGTCAATTAAACATTAGTTCATTAAATGATATGGTTGGAGGAGACATACTCCTCCTTGTACTTTGACATCTTACCAATGATTACACCAGGGACGTGCAGTCAACTAATTGGTTGCTTGACCATAGACTGCCGTTCCAGTAAATGAATGTGCTCATTGTGCTGTAATGACATGTGTGATGTGTGTGGGTATATTTAAATTGTAAATAAATGGTTATTTATTGAAAAAGTTCTCCTACTCACCTCTCCACGCTCCCTCGCTTCTTCACTCTGTCCTCCGCTTTTTTTCTCCTGTGCTTTCACTTCAGTTTGCCAGCTGCTGTGTGTGTGTGATTCACTACACAGACAGCAGGGGCAGCACTGAGCCAGCCTAGGCTACACAATTTGCGCAGCTGAACGCTACGCTAATTGCAAAGCTCAAGCTGGTCAGGCACTGAGAGCAAATGAAAGCTTGAGCCAATGGGAAAACTCCCACCATGGGAGGCAGAGCTCCCCATGGTTTGATTGACGTAGGACAGTCATGTGACTTTCGTCAGTCGTGGGGGGGCAGGCAGGCAGAGTACAGCAGCATGTGTGACAAACCCCCCCCCAGAGTGTGCTGAGCACATGTGCACGCGATAAAAACACACACACACAGTGTGTTTGTTTATCTTTGCGCGCACATGTGCTCAGCACACTCTGGGGAGGGGTCACACACAAGCTCACTAGCTCAGCCTCCACCAGCTCCTCCTACTCGTGACACAGAGCGCCGGTGCCACAGTCACGCGGGAAGATGCTGGATGAGGTGCGGTGCTCGCTAGGAGGGACCCCATCACCTCACCCCTTGCCTCTCTCGGACAGGCAGGCACTGGCAGGCAGGTATTACTTTGTTTACACCGGGGGGGGGCAACAGGGAAATTGCCCCCCCCCCAGAAAATATTGCTTGGAGCACTGGAGCAGGGGGCCTGGCAGAGCAGACCAGACAGTCTGCAGCAGAGGAGAGGTGAGCTGGGGCAATATATCCATATGGACTGAGGCAATATATCCAGGAGAGCTGGGGCAATATATCCAGGAGAGCTGGGGCAATATATCCAGGAGAGCTGGGGCAATATATCCAGGAGAGCTGGGGCAATATATCCAGGAGAGCTGGGGCAATATATCCAGGAGAGCTGGGGCAATATATCCACATGGGCTGGGGCAATATATCCACATGGGCTGGGGCAATATATCCACATGGGCTGGGGCAATATATCCACATGGGCTGGGGCAATATATCCACATGGGCTGGGGCAATATATCCACATGGGCTGGGGCAATATATCCACATGGGCTGGGGCAATATATCCACATGGGCTGGGGCAATATATCCAAATGGGCTGGGGCAATATATCCATGAGAGCTGGGGCAATATATACCCATGAGGTATATCTGGCTCTGACACTAGCCAGTGCCTCACCAGCCGCTGACCTCACCGTACGTCACTGGATTACACATCATTTACTAGTATCTAAGCAGACAGTGCAAACCACTGCAAAATATCTGTTAGACACCCAACCTCTAATTTACCTTTCCAAAAAGGCTTTTTTTCTTCTTTTATTTAACATAAATAAAAATTAAAAACATTCCATCTTGCCAACTATGGTTTAACAGCTATAGCTGTATAGTCGCATTATAGCAAATACAGTAGAAACAGCATGTGACAGTGAAGCCTCTACAAGCAAGAAATGGATGCAGATCATTGGAATATTGATCTGAAACTCAAGGATTCTTTTGTACACATTTTCTCCTACTGACGTGTCAGACCTGGGACCAGAACAACAAAATATGATTTGTGTTGTAGTCATGCGATCAAAAAGAGCAAGGAGAAAAATGGCACATCATTTTACTGCCAAATTACTTAACCTCCCTGACGGTGTTCCGGTGTGTGGCTCGGGGTTAACTTTCATTGCTGAAAACGGTAACCCCCGAGCCACACTCGGGCTGGATACATTACCTGTCCTGCACTCCCTCGCTGACCTCCACGATCGCATTCTCCTCCGGTGATTGCAGAATTTTGCTTCCTGGTTCCCTTCTCGCGAGAAGGGAACCAGGAAGTGTGACATTGCGATCATCCGGAGGCGACAGCGGGGGACAGCGAGGGAGCGCAGAGCCAAGTAATGCATGTAGCCTGAATGTGGCTCGGGGTTACTGCTTTCTGCAATGCATTTAACCCCGAGCCACACTCGATTTACAACCAGGGGGCCAAATAAATCATTATGATTCTAACATATAAAATGTCAGAATCTTAAAGCCAGGGAGGTTAATTTAGCTTAAAGGGATACTATAGGGTTAAAACTGGAAGGGTAACACTACTGAGGGGTTAAAAAACTAACCCCTCCCGACTCTCGTTTTAACCCTTTAGTCTCCTTCAAAAACTCATGAATCCAGTGCTAGTCTCACACGGAGCCCTGCAGGATATGACAGGCTTTCAACTCTGTGTGTCACATGACCTCAGGGGAACAGGGTGCTCCAGCCAGTCCAGTGGCTGTCAATGCCGACAGGCTTTGATATCATTGGATGGGATTGGTATCCCTAGTACTCCAAGTCTAGGAAACATGATCTGAGGAATCACAGAGCTTAGGTTCTGGGCAGGACTAACACCTGCATCTGGATGACTGAATGAGCCCTCTGAGCCCCCTTCAGAGGGGTGAAGGGAGCTCACAGCAGAGTGACCACTCGGATAAGATTTAGTAGTCACACTGAAGTGCAAAGTATAGCAAATCTAGTTACTTGATTTACAAAAAATTCAGAAAAGCGACATCACGATTTCCAGACAGGTGTCACACTTACGGCTAATTCTACTTGAGTGCGATCGGAGATATCGATATCGACCACTTCCACTGTTTTCCAGATGTTAGGATCCAGACAGTGAACCTGCCAATAAAAAGATTAATAAATTAAAATGTGAATTTTCAGAGGAAAAAACCAACAATGTGAACATGAAACATAGCCACACCATAATAACAAAAAGGCTAAACACTGCATTAAACACAAAAACCTGAAAAATGGTAAAATATTGACAGACAAGAACACAATTCTGGTAACGGAAAAGAAGAAAAATGTGCCCCAAAGTAAGCATATAACTAATAAAATGGAACAGTACACTTTATATGGGATGAAGCATCTCACTGGAGGCACAACAAAGTATCCTGAGGCTTTTGAATCACAGGCTTTTCTACCTACTGATCAAAACATAGCAACCTTCTGAAAGAGGGCAAGCTGAGAAAACACCCTTTGACAAGAGAGATCAGACCAGAAAATACAAAAATGTAATGTACATGTTACTGCAATAAGGTCCAATTTTTTATTTGATAACCCCATATGTCAAACCGGTTTTAATTAATCTTCGTTTTTTCAAACTCATTGTGAAAACTGTAAAAGGATGTTAAAGAACTGTAATTTATTATGGAACTTGACACATAAAGGGATATTCAATAAGAGCCAAACTTACCACCGAACGTTGAATTTCCCTGTATAGTGCAATTTCGTGGCAATTCTGCTAGTCAGAAACCTGGCGATTCACCAAATAGACAAATTTCCAGCAAAATACAGTGCAATTTGGCAACCTTCATCAGCAGTGAAACAGAGGTAATGGTTAATCTATTCAGAGAACACCGAACTGCACTGAAATGCCTGGATTTTTGGTGCTCCAGTTCGACAGGTTTAACCCCCTGACAGTTTTCCCGAGTGTGGCTCGGGGTTAAATTTCACCGCTGAGAGGGGTAACCCCGAGACACACTCTGGCTGTATACATCACCTCTCCCTGCGCTCCCTTGCTGATCCTCGCAGTCTCCTCCAGCGATCGCGACCTCATACTTCCTTGTTTCTTTCTCGCGAGGATGGAACCAGGAAGTATGAGGGTTGCGATCGCCAGAGTAGGCTGCGGGGACATTGAGGGAGCGCAGGGACAGGGGAGGTATCCAGAGGCATCCCGAGTGTTGCTCAGGGTTACCGCTTCCAGCATAGGAATTTAACCCCGAGCCACACTTGGGATACCGCTGGGGGGGCAAAAAAGAAAGAAAAATACAGCACTTTTAGACAGGGAATTTTAAAATGAATACACCACCAGGGGAGGTTAACCCTTTCGCTGCTGAGGCATTTCCGGCCTCTGTGCTGAGGTCATTTTTACCCATCATGTTTAAACGCGTTTTGAAGGCTTATTTTAGTATATGACCCAGACATATTATATAACGTTCTTTCCGTCAGACTCGGCAGATTCATAATATGTCATTATTATATGTATACGTCATGACCTGTCTGTATATTATAACAAAAAATGCAATAAAATATGATTTTTCAATAATTTACAATGTGTAAAGTGTTTTTTTTTTCATATTTTAAGATGCGAGCAATTGCGGTTATATTTTGTATGGGGTGCGCTTGTTAAAAAAATTAGAGATGGGGTCTCGTTACATTTTTTTTTGGGGAAAATTACCCGATTTTTAACAAACGCACCGCATACAAAAATCGTTAGTGCAGCATCATTGTTCACATTATAATTGAAATGGGAACAATACTGCTGCATTAACAAACCAAAAAAAGAAAAAAAACGTATTTTTTTTTTATAATTTTTTTTTTAAAACCTTTTTTTTATTTTTATTTTTTTACTAACTTTTTCACATTCGAGTTTGGTATCGTTGGAACGGCCATGCTCTGGCCGATCCAACAATACCAAACTTTAACCCCTAGCTGCCACCAATGGTGGAGATAGGGAGTTCCAATGAACTCCCTATCTCCACCATTGGTGGCAGCTAGGGGTTAACTCCAGGACTGGCGTCATCGTGCTATGCACGATGACGCCAGTCCTCAGGGGGAGTTCCCGGAGGCTTGGCCGACATCCAAGATGTCGGCCAGCTCCGGGAAAGGATCACGAACCGGCGCTTTTCAGCGCCGATTCGTGATCCGGCTCCCCAGGGGTTAATGCCAGGTACCATTTGGAAGGGCAGGCTGTGCCCTTCCAAATGGTGCCTGGGTTAACCCCCGCAACGCCGCCGATCGGGACGGAGAGAGGTACGAAGGACCTCCCCCCTCCCTTTCAGGCGCCTCCTCCGCACATGCGGGGGGGGCATCTGAATTAGGTGTCATCGCGCAGCCGCGATGACACCTAATTAGCCCGGCGGCGGTTCCGGATGCTGGGCTGACATCGAGGATGTCAGCCCGCACCGGGGGGGGCCAGCGATCGGCCGGAACCCGGCCGAACGCTGAGCCCAAAGGCTGGACGCGCTCAGCGCGTCCTCCGCACGCAACGTGACATGCGGTTGGACGCGCTGAGCCTGTCCACCGCAGCGAAAGGGTTAAGCAAGTGAATCGCATACGTTTCAATGCAAAAAAATATATTTTTTTTAAAAAAAAAATATATATATATATATAACGTGTGTTTATTATTGCAGAAGCCATTTGCACATCACAGCAATTCCATGAATTGCATCCCAGAGCTCCTGTGCCACATTCCCCATATGCAGCAAGGAATTCTGGGTAGGATATGCAAATGACATCTGTCTCACTTTTATGCATCCTGGGTCTGTTATTACACAGAGCCCTAAAATCAATGCTATGCCACACTGTGGCTTTCTAGCAGAGACAAGGTTTATGCAACTGGTCAAAGAAACTCCTAGGACAGCGCTGTTTCGGGTTTGTTGGACCCTCATCAGCTAGGAGCTAGGCATGATGACCAGTTGCAGTGGATGCTTGGGACCCGTAGGGCAAGTCGGTATCTACAAGGATTGTGGTGGAGGCCAAAAAGTGAAATAAAGCGCCGACACTATAATAAGTGTGTTTATTATTGCAGAAGCCATTTGCACATCACAGCAATATCACAGTATAGATTAAAAAAAATTACCGTTTAATTTTTTATTCAAGCGTTTATGCTTTTCATTTGCAGCAAAAAGTATTTTTCCCCTTTAGACTTTTTTCGGGATTTTTTTTTTTAGGGCGAAATTTTTGATTCCCATTTTTTTTAATTGGCTTTTTTTATTCTGTAACGGACCTTTTTATTAGTATTTATAGGACTATATTATTTTTTTCATACATTTTTATTGTTTTAAACTCTTTAAAAATTTACCCAGTTCGGTGGCTGATAGGCTTCTTTAGGCGGCAACTGGCAGGTTGATCGGCGCATCCCTTTGACGCATTTCAGGAACCCTGTGGTGAATGCTGAATTCACCGCAAGGTTGGCAACCTGAACTTGCCGAAGTGCGCCGAACGAGAGCACTGATGCTCTCTGAATAACCCCTATAGCATCTTACAACTGCAGGATTTTATAAAATGTGAAAGTAGCTGCAGCTATAACCTTACGTGGACAAATTTGTATAATTTAAGCCCTTTTATATTCAGACAGAGTTTCACACTGGCACAATCATGGCATCCTTGACAGGTGAAACCAGTCCAATTTACAAAACCGCACGAGTGTATGTCAATAGCAGGGCAGGTATCGTTTCTCTTAGCTTGCTCTCCAGCTCCAATCACTGTATGTTATGACGGAGCCTCTTGTCACGGGACCAGACTACATAATGGGTATAATCGTTAGTGCTAGTGGTATAAAGTGGCCCAAAAAACAGAATGATTACCTTCACTGGTTAGGGACCAATAGCACCTACAGCCCTCTTTGTAGCAGGGTGCATGCAGGGTTTAGTTGGCAGAGCCCAAATTGCAGCAGACAGCAAGTTGGGGTAAAGATAAGGTAAACAAGTGATTCACAATGTTACCCAAGCGGGCCAAGGCATAGGAACACAGGTAAGACATATGGGAAACAGAACTTTATGGAAACACTGAAACATGTGCAATGCTGAAGCATAGATGGGCATCTGAGGCCTCACTCAGGTGGGCAGGATGGAATAATCTGTGTGGATCTGCAGAGTCTGCTGCAGAAAAGGTGCTGTCCAGCTCATGTCACAGTCAAGGTGGGGTGAGCAAGTCTCCCTGCGCTTCCTCCGTACCCCTGGTTTAGAGTCATGACACTTTACTGGAAGAATTCCCGACACAAAGACCGAGTAGAAGGCCTCCACCAATGCCAGAACACAGCAGCTCCATAAGATCTGTGAACCTCTGTCACCCACTCATTTAGAGAGTTGGTTGTACAAGTCACAGGCCAACATAGCAATTTCCCTTAAAACAAATGAAAGAGATGAAAATACCTGGGACGAAAGACTCATTTAAGCCTGCATCGTCTACTGCGATGAACAGAATACCTGCCAGGTGCAATTATTAAGTTTGCCTTGTGGCTTCATGAAGATTTGAATATATTAGCTTTACATTACTGAACATCCTGAAAATGCTATAACTATATGCAATCAAAACACATGGCACCAGATAACCAGAGAAGCAAAGTACCGTATTTTTCGCTCCATAAGATGCACTTTTCTCCCCCCAAAAAGTCTTATGGAGCGAATGCCCCATGATATGCCTCAGCTCACCTGTCGCCGCCACGTTAGGCTCCCTCTGAGCGTGCGTCCGGAAGCTTGGGCACTCGCCTGGGGGAGCCACGTGACCACGATTACCGACACAAAGACCGAGTAGAAGGCTCCCCCAGGCGAGTGCCCAAGCTTCCTGCCGCCGGACGCACGCTCAGAGGGAGCCTAACGCGGCGGCGACAGGTGAGCGGAGGCACATCCATGAGCGAGCTGGGGCACATCCATGAGCGAGCTGGGGCACATCCATGAGCGAGCTGGGGCACATCCATGAACGAGCTGGGGCACATCCATGAGCGAGCTGGAGCACTATCCATGAGCGAGCTGGGGCACTATCCATGAGCGAGCTGGGGCACTATCCATGAGCGAGCTGGGGCACTATCCATGAGCGAGCTGGGGCACTATCCATGAGCGAGCTGGGGCACTATCCATGAGCGAGCTGGGGCACTATCCATGAGCGAGCTGGGGCAATATCCATGAGCTGGGGGACAGTATTCATGAGCTGGGGGGCAGTATTCATGAGCTGGGGCATATCCATTAGCTGGGGGACAGTATCCATGTGCTGGGGCATATCCATGTGCTGGGGGGCATATCCATGTGCTGGGGGGCATATCCATGTGCTGGGGGGCATATCCATGTGCTGGGGGGCATATCCATGTGCTGGGGGGCATATCCATAAACTGGGGGGCATATTCATAAGCTGGGGGGCATATCCATAAACTGGGGGACAGTATCCATGAGCTGGGGGACAGTATCCATGAGCTGGGGGACAGTATCCATGAGCTGGGGGACAGTATATCCATTATTACACTATTTGATTTCAGAATATTTATTTTCCTGTTTTCCTCCTCTAAAAACTAGGTGCGTCTTATGGTCAGGTGGGTCTTATGGAGCGAAAAATACGGTAATTCGCGGCACAATATTTCTTCATGGAAGTAGGCTATCTTTGAGTGCTATTGCTCAACACCGCAGTGGTCGGGTGCCTTTTGTAGTCCATTGTGTCATCCTAACAGTACATTCTTCCGCAGCTCTGTCAAGCTAATCGGGAGGAAGACAGGCAGCCTTTAGGGAGTCTCTAAAGCAGGGGTTGCAAACACTGCTCCCTTCCCCCGGTGGTGATGGTCTAAACCAGGGGTCTCAAGCTCAAATTACCTGAGGTCCACTGGACAAATTTTCATATCAAATGGGGGCCGCATGCAAAATTTCAAACTCTTTTAAATACCATTATATTTAACAGATTATTAAAAATGCAGTATTTTATTAAAATATATTTAATTAAAATAATTAGAATATAAATAAAATTAAAATATTTATGAAAAAATTAATGCAGCTGCATTGGTAATTTTAGAAGGTGAAGAAAAAAAACAAAACACTGCCCCTGTTTTTAGAACTAAAAAAAAACAACAAGCACATTTTTAACGGATTTTAATTTTATTAATGTTATTATCTTTTTGTTTTTCCAAATTACAGTGATGCAGGCCTTTCCAGTGACACCTCAACAGTCCCTGTAGCTCCTACGGATCCGGGAGATACAGGGGTCTAAACGACCCCTGCATCTCCTGCGCACGGGGAATCCCAGAGGGTAACGAGACACCGACACACCTGTATGAGTCATACAGTAGACATGATTTCAACTCTAAAGTTAAAATGGGAGTGAGGGAGAAATCAAGGGGTTATTAACCCCTGATGACTCCCTCCTCAAATTTAAACCTTTTATTCAAATGTTTAAAGTCGCTGAACTCTTTCAGTCCTGGTCCGGACTTGACACGCAGCTTGCTTCTTGTAAACTGCAGCAGTCAAGTGATGGTGGGGTGGCAGCCAATCCTGTGTCTTTCAATTCATCATGAAGCTATGATGATTTCAGGTTCTGGGTAGAACAAAACATCTGCATTGTGGAGAGCTGAATTAGCCTTCCTAGAACCCCAGGGAAGGGAGGAGAGGGTGAGGCCACACAGGACACAGACTACTCAAATTACTCGAGGGGGGGGGGGTCACAGTGCTTAGTGTCCCTTTAATCCTTTCCCACCGCAGTGTTTACCATGCTGTCCCTTACCTATGGGTGGGTTTAGAAGACGTGGGTTGTACTAGTATGCCCTGTTCACTTCAAATGGACCACCTCGCTCCTCCCAGCAGCCGTCGTGCACTGCTGTGAGACGGTCTGAACTCAGGCCGTCCCCCTGCAGCCAATGATGCATGTCAGTGATGCATGCCACTTTGCGTTAAGGAGAATTATAATTATGAGAAACAAAAACTTGTATTAGTTTCTATGAGTATTTACGCCTGTATGTTGCTTAACCTCCCTGGCGGTCTAATTTTTGGGAAAAACCGCGTCTAAAAGCGGTCTATTCCCCCCCCCCAGCGGTATTCCCGAGTGTAGCTCGGGGTTAAATTCCTATGTTGGAAGCGGTAACCCCGAGCAACACTCGGGATGCCGCTGGATACATCACCTCTCCCTGCGCTCCCTCGATGTCCCCAGCTGCCTCCTCCGGCGACCTTATACTTCCTGGTTCCTTCATCGCGAGAAGGAATCCAGGAAGTAAAACGTTGCGATCGCCGGAGACTGCAGAGATCAGCGAGGGAGCGGTGATGTATACAGCCCGAGTGTGTCTCGAGGTTACCGCTCTCAGCAGTGAAATTTAACCCCGTGACACACTCTGGAACACCGCCAGGGAGGTTAATAGCGGAAATCTGGTCTTGCTCACAACTCCTTGCTACAGATCCCAGTGTCTAGAATATTGGTTAAATCTGCACTAAATGCATAACAATGGAATTTACTCACATTTTCTTGAGTTCCCATGTCTGGTTTGTGCCAGGTCTCGATTTTAATGAAGAAGTCTTCTTTCATGTACTCATTCTAAAACAATAAAAACATTATTCAGGACTTAAAAAAAAACATTGACAGCAGCATTGTCATTGAAAACACGACATGTACTAGGTCTACTCGATCTTGTGTTTATGTTATATTATTTAGTAAAAAGTTCCTGAGGTGATCAAATACCATGAAGGCTACAGAGTGCTCACAAATTCAAATCCCAAATTCTCTAAGTCTTGTGGATGCCAGATTCCAAATTTAAAATACTATTCAGACTCAGAGTGTTCAGTTACATACGTTCTGATCCGGCAGAAAGTCAATCCACGTTGTATTGTTTGAAAGGTTTTTGCTACAGGGGATTTATCGGCCAAATGTAAACATTCCAATGCACGTATGGATGTATTTCTGATTGTAACCACTGATCCGGCGCAGCAGCTCCATGATACAACGGCACAGATTTGCAGAATATAAATATATATATATCAGTATTCTCATTGAACAAAATCTGTTCTAAAAGCTTACACTTTCTCAGCAGAAGCAGCCATCTAGAAGTCCTCAGTAGGAGCATCAAAGACCGTACACAGTATGCATGGTTTTGTGAGGTATTGTTCGAAATTTAAAGATGTGTAAATGTGCATTAGCTCTAAACTATCTGTATGGTATGTTGATAAAGGGCGCTTGTCTTCCTGGAGGAAGATTAAGCCAGTAGTTGTACCAAAGAGATGTAGACATGGGTGTTTGCAGTACAAAATACAAATAGGCTATAGTACTTGCAATCATGTGTGCCACATGCTCCAGTGCTACCTCTGATGGCAATCTAGAATTCAACTTCCATGGGCACAATAGGTTCACTTTAACACATGTCATCAGACAGAATAAGGTAAATTGACTCACCGTTACAACTGCAGCACAATGAACAAAATCATGGAAAAGAGGGAGAAGGAAATTAGAGCATAAATCTAAATTAAATACATATATGTAAAGCGCCATAAATCAGAGTGTAAAATAGGTGTGCATTACATCTCCCCCCCCCCCTTGATTTCCTAACATTGGCATACGTATTCAAGGAAAATAACATGCCAATGTGTCTCTGGGGGCAGAATGCACAGTTTATTCTGCATTTTTAGCAATATATAGTTTCCTGTCAATTTTTACATGTTATCATAAGATGTTAGAACAGAACAATTCCATTAGAACGTTTAAGGTGTTAATGAATTTAAAGGAAAACAAAAACCAGCGTACAGTCCCAGGCAGCTCTTATCCATCACAATGAGAAGACAGGGAGAAATCACAGGTTGCATTAGCTACATTGAACGTGATTTAGTTTTATTCAGTGGACGACACTAGTTTTATTAAGTGGACCATCTTCGTTTGATTAATACAAAGTTTTCCTCTTACTAGCACTGTGTTTGAAAGTCACTGTGCAATGTAAAAAAGTAGGCTACGTGAGTTGATGAGCTCTGACTGACACTAGGCACTGTAGGTTTGGAAGCTTAGAGCATTATTTTCCAAGTGGCGAAATGAAAAAACCAATTGTGAGGCAAATCTTTGCAAATCAATAAACTCCCTAAAGTAAACATACTAAAGACATGAAGGATCTTGACAATTCATCTATGCAGTGTGCTACAAAAAATGCCAGCAGATGTATAGAGGTTCTCCACACGAGTCCAGACATTGGACATAATCGTTTTTGCCCCAGACAATTTATAGTATCTATTGCAAACGTGTTTTGTTTTGCACAGCCTACCCATGAATACAGACGTCCGTGCAGAATGACTTGCAAAGAAATTTAGTGCTGCTTGGGGGATTCACCAGCAGAGGGAAACTGCTGAATGTACAGCCTGAGATCCAGCGGTGACACGTGTTTACATATGTGTCTCTGTGTAGGTCTGTAAATAACATACGCAAATCTATGGGATAGGGTGTCTCTGCATGAAGAGATACGTCAAAAGAGCTAGGATGCAGAAAAAAAAAAAAAAGGAACCAGAGGTGTAAGGGCAAAGGGAAATTGAGCAGGGAAAAGAATGCAATGTTCATACAAGGGACAATTTTACTTTGAGGGATGAGTTAATACTGGGGAGACTGAATGGAGAACGTGTAACGGAGCAATAGGGAGAACGGCAAGTGGCCACTATGTGTGATAAAGCAACAGCAATAACCAGAATGGAGCACAGAAAAGGAAAAAATATTCTTATTAAAAAGCAATAGATGCTAAATCCACCTTTGTTTCCTGCAGCTGTTGAAATTATTTCTGTGGGGTTTTTGTAAATGCGATTATTTGCCAATGAGTAAAGTGCTATCTACGAGTACAGACATGAATTCATGTGTGACTTTGTATATAATGCAGATAGATTCTGGTGTTTGTTTTTTTTTTATGCCAGGTAGTAATGGGTTTCAATCCACTTACTTGTTCTACAGTAAGGATATGCATTCCACGCCTTTTCATGAAATACCAAGGAGCCCTCTGGTGCAAACAACTTCACGAAGCCAGGGACTTTACTGAAGAATAAAACAACATCAAATGTTAATATTCTAATAAAAATACGCATACCATTCGTTGTTTACCCTGGTGCATTCTTCAAATGCCAAAAGGCTCCCCCCCACCCACTCCCTCTGATACCACTTTGCCACGCTTTCTGGACTCGTGCCAGTGAATGTGGCAGTTTTGGGGTTTTCTGCTTCCTGGTGGAAATAGGATTTATTTACTGCACTCTTGTTCAAGGTTGCTTAGATAGGTAATCACTTCCCCTTCTTATGTGGCCCTAGCATAGCGGATGTCTTGTAGCAGGTCTTTTTTTTTTGCTGTCACTTCTCCTGCGTATGAGGTCCTGATCTCCTGCGTATGAGGGTTTGTAGCGATCATAATGAGATTATTAGCAATGCAGCTTCCAAAAAATACCAAGAGAATATAAAAATATCAGTATGTAGCATAATGCATGTGTACAGAAATGACAGCGACACCTTATATCTGTACAGGGATGTTCACTCATTTTTTCATATAACAGTTTTATTGTTGTGCACAGTGTACAAAACCAACCAGAAATTACACTCACATAACAGTAAAGGTCGAGCAGGGCCAGCAAATAGTTGCATTCTCATAAAACGCACTCAAACACAGTAATAGAGAGGTCGTTGATAAATTTGAAACGTACTAAATGAAATACCATACGAAGAGGTAATAAAGAGAAGAAAAAAAAACAGCAAAAGTAAAGCATGGTTTATCTTTTTAAACCTGTAATGACAAACCTGAGGACCTAAAATGGACCCAACCGTCCCATGTATCCCAGAACAAAGGCTGAGAATCATGTCCCCTGGAAAACATCTCATATCAGAAACCCTGCCCAGCGGAGTTAAAACTTTGTGTAAGGTAGAGACCCATGGCGAACGCCAATGGTGAGCCAATACAAATTTAGTTTATTTTATTACAGCGGAAATCATACCCCTGAGAGCCAATGGAATAATGGTTGGGAGAAAATAAGGAGGGAAGTCTCTGGGTCAAGAGGGACGGTCAGAGACATACATGTAAGACTCAACGGCCTTATGTCAGCACAGAACGAAGTTATCTTCAGACACGACCAAAAGATATAAAAGAAGCGACCATGTGTGCAGGGCGCAACACCAGCATATACCAGAGGCAACAGAAATATGAGTTAATCTAGTCGACGTTAGATACCACCTATACAGCAGTTTCAAAAGAAATTCTCTCACATTTGTACTCCGTGAGAATTTATACACAGATGTAGCAGAAAGCCTATCAGACCAGGAGAATGTTACAAAGGCCGAAAAAGGAGAAGAAAAAAAAAAAAAAAAGGGGGTGGGGGGGCTCCATCGGGTTCAGTCTTTCACACATCACCTACTTCTGTTGAGCCAAAAGGCAAAAAATCCAGTCTGAGGCGGTCGCCAATATGCAACACACTGGGAAAAAATTCCTTCTTGACCCCAGAATGGCAGTCAGATTTCTCCTTGGATCAAGAAGCTTTTACCCACGTATTAAATATTATGACCCTTAATATTGTGTCTGCAGGAAGTCATCCAGTCATTTTTTAAAAAAGTCTGTACAGTCGCTTACCCAACCACCTCAACAGGCAGAGAATTCCACAGCTTTATTGTTCTCACCGTAAAATAACCCTTCCTATGCTTTAGGCTGAATTTAATTTCGTCCAGTCTAAATGGGTGACCCCGTGTCCTTTGTATAGTCCTGCTAATGAATAGGTTTCCAGACCATGGTTTATAATGGCCGCGTATATATTTATTTAAGGTTATCAGATCCCCTCTAAGGCGCCGTTTCTCTAAACTAAACAGGTTTAAGTTTGTTAGTCTTTCTCAAAACTTAACCCTTCCATTCCCCTTATTAATTTAGTTGCCCATCTCTGGACTTTTTCTAGCGCCATAATATCCTTAAGACAAGTGCCCAAAATTGCACGGCATATTTAAAGTAGAAAGTTTAGTTCACCTCTTTTTTCCTCCACTTAAGCATGTAGGGTAGTTTCTTTACCAATATCGGAGATATCAAGTTACGATAACACAGACCCAACAGCTTCATGGAGAATTTTTTGTACAAAGCGTATAAAAAGCTGTAGCCTCCCTATCAGGGATAAAGCCAATACCTTGTCGTGGAGACATAGGTCAGGAGATAGCTGGGAAAAGTGTTTAAACAGGGATCTGCCCCACTGTCACCAGGCCATAATAGAAAGATAGGATGAGGGCAAGATCCCCTCCAATTTGCCCTTAGGTACTACTTTGTACCGCATGAAATCATGGACAGAGTAGGGAGAAACAAGGGCATTTTCCATGTGCAACCATAGAGGAAGTTCCATAGCGGGCAACCCAGTTAACAATTGGGCCAGCAGGGATGCTTTGTAATACATTAGGTTATCTGGAAACCCCAGGCCCCCTTTGTTAGTCAGGGGACGTTACGGTGTTAGGTGAGACTCTGGGAGGTTTGCGCCGCCTAATGTAAGCAAAGAGCAGCCTTTGCAACCGTAGTAAGAGAGGAGTGGGAATACACACCAGGATTTTATGGAAATAAAAAATTTGTGGGAGAACCATAATATTTAAAGCATACAGTTTAACCAAGACAATTCCACAGTGCGCCATGATTGCACTTGTGATTCTATGGATAGTATTTAGGGAAGCCTACCACCCAACTCACTGACGCAACCATCAACCACTCTCACCTTACAGTCCTCTCCTGTTTCCAACCCCAACCCTCCTAGATTGTGAGTTCCTACGGGAATAGGGCCCTCATCTCCTCCTGTACTGTTTGTCAAATGTTGTTCAATGTATTGTAACCCTGTCTATACTGTGCTTATTGTACAACGCTGCGGAATATGCTGGCGCTTTATAAATAAAGAATAATAATAATAATAATAATAGTAACGGGATAGAGTTGTGCTGAACAATAGAGCTCCTGTTTGTCGATAGGGAAATACACAAATACGTGAGGGAATCGCACGTCATGTGACCGTTCACTCTGGCCGAATGCCCACATCCAATTTTCACTCATTATAACCCCCTGAATCTTATTACTGTACAGCAGTGAGTGACCCCAGAACTCTCCCTGTATTCTGCCCTCTCCCTTATAACAGTAATGATTCAGCAACTTTTTGTTACAAGAAGGTTTGGGGCTGCCATTTGCAGCTTGTTTTAGGTCTCTCCAGGGTGGAGAGAGCTAAAACAAAGGATTTCCCTTCCCACTGTGGGTACACTAATCTTGCTTTATAAAGTTTTGAAATTGGGCTTTTGATATGCTAATGATTACTTTTCATTGTATTACAATGAATGCAAGAATGAGTTAACCCCTCCCAAAACTCCCACAATTGAGTTAAGCACTTTACAAAAAGCTCAGACTTCACCAATGAAATAACTTTACGTTATACCCAAAAAGAACATATTACCCCAAATGGCTATGAGAAGCGTGTATTTTATGACCCCAACATGTCTCACTGCACCTACAGTATTCTGTGCAGCTTGATCACTGCACTGTGTCACATTCCAAGTATAAACACAAAACACACACTAAGGAAACAATTACTAAATCAAATGGTACACCATTTGGCAATGGCAAACCAGTGGAACGAACTACTCACCTTTTCAAGTGGTAGATTTTGTGTGTGTATTGGCCCTTTTCACCATCTTTTTCGTAGGGTTCATTCTTTAATATTTCAATCCCCTCACCACCACCAGTTTCATTCTTACTTGCTTCAGCTACAGAATAAAGTTGGCCAACTTGGTACTAGAAGACAAATTTAAAACACATTTGTTAAGGATGGTGGCTAGCTCCTTGATCATAACACAGACAACTGTAGACATAACGCTCCATTAGATATTTCCAGATCACGAGTTAGATGTAAATCTACCGACCTCAGACATTAATGGCACTGGCATATTTACTAAAGCTTTGGCAAAGTTTGAACCAGACTTTGACCAATTGCCATGGGGTTGGATTCAAAGAGCACTGGAGTTTGCCGAAGTTGCAAACACTGGCGTAAATTGCCATTGTTGTAATGGTGCCATATTCCAGCATTTCAGTAAGAAAAATCTGAAGCTTCAATATGAACCTGCTTTTTGAATTATTCTTTTCTGAAGCACCGGTATTTGTCACCAACTCCGGCAAACCCTGACGCTGAATAACGCCCTGTTTAATCAACCCTTGTAGGGAGAATCTCCCTTTTACTACAAAATTTTGCAATTTGCATATCAAGTTTAAAGCTTTGAAAAATCGTTTCCCCCTCTCAAAGCTTCTTGGCGTCAATTACATTTGTGTGAAAAAGTGTTGGTCCCCTTCCTGATTTTTTTCTTTTGCACGTTTGTCACACTTTAAGGTTTCAGATCAAACAAATTTAAATATTAGTCAAATATAACAAGTAAACACAACATGCAGTTTTTAAATTAAGGTTTTTATTATTAAGGGAAAACAAAATCCAAACCCACATGGCCCTGTGTGAAAAAGTGTTTGCCCCCTTGTTAAAACATAACTTAACTGGTTTATTACACCTGAGTTAAATTTCTCTAGCCACACCCAAGCCTGATTACTGGCACACCTGTTCACAATCAAGAAATCACTTAAATAAGACCTGACTGACAAAGTGAAGTAGACTAACAAGATCCTCAAAAGTTACACATCCTGCTGAGATCCAAAGAAATTCAGGAACAAAAGAGAAAGAAAGTAATTGAGATCTATCAGTCTGGAAAAGGTTATAAAGCAATTTGTAAAGCTTTTGGGACTCCAGCGAACCACAGTGACAGCCATTATCCACAAATGGTGAAGACATGGAACAGTGGTGAACCTTCCCTGGTTTGGGCGGCTGACCAAAATTACCCCAAGAGCGCAGCAGCAGCTCATCCAAGAGGTCACAAAAGACCCCACAACAACATCCAAAGAACTGCAGGCCTCATGTGCCTCAGTTCAGGTCAGTGTTCATGACTCCCAACATAAGAAAGACTGGGCAAAAATGGCCTGCATGGCAGAGTTTATTTATTTGCAAAGTATTTTAGCAGGAAGGATACATTTGAGATTGCTCTCGTTTTCAAGTATGTCCTGGGTTCAAGAACATTGAAATTTTACAGTCGTTACAGAAATACAAAGTAATAAATGCAAGATATTAAAAACAAAACACATATATACAGATTAATACAGAAAATAAATATGTAACTAATATAGTCACTATTTTACATGTTCACAGGTGCATTCTGTATTGAGGTATGTTAATAGAGATCGAGTGACTTAAGACTGGGGAAGATTTGATGGCGTCTGGGAGGTTATTCCATAACTGCAGTGCTCTGTAGGAATAGGAGGACCGAGCCACTTTCTTTTTGTATTGTGGTACTGCAAGTAAGGTGCTGGTCCTGGATCGGAGGTTATAGGATGAGGGAACTGCTAGGGGAAGTAGCCTATTCAGGTAGGATGGTAGCTTCCCAGAAAGTCTCTTAAACACCAGGTTGGAAAGGTGCGTTTAGATTCCAGCGACGGCCAGTTTAGCTCTTTTAACACGTCGCAGTGGTGGGTCATGTAGTTACATAGTAATAACCGGCAGAATGAGTTATACAATGTAGTAAGTTTCTGGAGCGGCTGCATACACTACATCTCCGTAATCAATAGCCGGCATAAGCATTTGTTGTACAATCTGCTTTCTTACCGCGGGGCTCAGGGAGGATTTGTTTGTGTACAGGGCACCTAGTTTGGGGTAAAGATTAGAGGAGTTTTTCAATGTGGGGGACCACATACCTAGATATTTGAGAGAAGTGACTGTGGTCAGCGTGTCATTTGATCTTGTCCTGACACATAGATGGGGATTTTGCAATTTATGTAGTTTAGGTGCTGTTCCAAAGAGCATCGTTACAGTTTTGTCAGCATTTAAGAAAAGTTTGTTATCTGCAATCCACGTTTCTACCTCTGAATTGTTCTTGCAGCACGGCCTCCAGCTGCGGGAGATTTGATTTGCTGGTATAGATTAGTGTCGTCTAAGTACATGTGTACAGTTGAGGCTTTGCAGACATTGGGCAGATCATTTATGAATATCGTGAATAGCAGGGGGCCGAGTATCGAGCCTTGGGGTACTCCACACGTGACTAGGAGGGGGAGGGAGGAGCTGCCAGAAATGGACACATATTGCGACCGATCAGATACATATAATTGAAACCAGGTTAGCGTGCGATCACCAATACCAGAGTTTTTAAGTTTTTGTAATAAGATGCCATGGTCTACTGTGTCAAAGGACTTGGCAAAATCAAGGAAGATGGCTCCAGTTAGGTCTCCTTGTTCCATGCCAGCTTGGGTATCATTGCAAACTTTTAAAAGGGCGGTTGTAGTTGAGTGATTTGGACGAAAGCCGGATTGATCTGGGGTTAAATAGTTTGAAGATAAAAATCACGTAAATTGCGTGTACATGCATTTCTCCAAACTTTTTGACATTACAGGGAGCAATGATAGTGGACGGTAGTTGGATACCAAAGTACTGTCACCACTTTTATGGATAGGTACCACTCTCGCAGTCTTCCAGAGTTTGGGTATGTATCCAGTCACCAGTGGTTCATTGATTAAGGTTGCGAGTTCCAAGACGAAAACCGCTGCTGAGCAAAAAGAACATAAAGGCTCATCTCATTTTTGCCAGAAAACATCTTGATCCCCAAGACTTTTGAGGAAATACTCTGGACTGACGAGACAAAAGTTTAACTTTTTGGAAAGTGTGTGTGTCCCATTACTTCTGGCGTAAAAGTAACACTGCATTTCAGAAAAAGAACAACATACCAAGAGTAATGTATGGTGGTGGTAGTGTGATGGTCTGGGGCAGTTTTGCAGCTTCAGGACCTGGAAGACTTGCTGTGATATATGGAACAATGAATTCTGCTGTCTACCAAAAAATCCTGAAGAATAATTTGCAGCCATCAGTTCATGACCTCAAGCTGAAGCGAAATTGGGTTCTGCAGCAGGACAATGATCCAAAACACACCAGCAAGTCCACCTCTGAATGACTGAATAAAAACAAAATGAAGACTGGAGTGGTCTAGTCAAAGTCCTGACCTGAATCCTATTGAGATGCTGTGGCATGACCTTAAGGCTAGGGACAGATGAGCGCATTTTCTGCAGCCACCGTCAAAATGTACGTCGATGCGTGCGCACGCATTTTTTCACGGAATGCGCTTGAGTGGTCGGACGATGCTCAATTCTGGACGTATTCCATGACGGTGGGGTGAAAAAAGAGTAAAAATCAGATGAATCTAATCACTTGAAAAATGAAAAAATAAGGGCAAGGGTTATAAAAAGCCATTTTGGGGATGGTGGCGTTTTTCAAAGATGGATCCTGCACACGTCTTTGTGTTTGGTGTGATGGGGTACCTGTACCTAAAGAGGAAGAGAAAGCGGCGAACCTGGGTTCAGGAAATCAACGCTGCCAGACCCACGCATGGACACTTTGTGACGCTGTACAGGCCACTGCGAGAGAGGGACCCCGTGAAGTTCTTCAACTACATGCGGATGTCCATCGCCTCCTTTGATGAACTGTTGTCGCGGGTACGGGAGCCACTGACCAAGAGGGACACCAACATGCGGCCCGCCATACCACCGGAGGAGATGATAGTCATCACTTTGAGGTACGTACTGTCACACACCTGCATACATGACATCGCTGCCAGTCACCTGACATGAGTGCATCATGTCTGTAGTCACATGCCCACTGTTACATGCACACACACACACGGGCATCACATCACACGTACATAATCATAAATGACTCCGACAACAATGTTGATAAATAATACTATAATATGAAAAGAAACTGTAATATATTATGGACATATATTACAACTCGTAAACTGAAGGTCAGTATATATACAAAATCAAAACAATAACACATAACAAACAAATAATAAAACATATTTAGGTCATGTATCAAAGTTGCTGATACCGCGGAGCATCTGGGTCATGAGGGCCGGTGGTGTGGCTACAGCTGGACCCCGACTCCGTGTGTGGCCTGGCTCCAGGGGGCATGGCTGGGTGGGTGGACAGCACCTCACTGGAGACGGAAGATCCACTGGCGGATTGTGGCACAGCATGGTAGGCGGCTGCGTGATGGGGACGTGAAAGGATGTCCTCCAATATTGCGAGAGATCTGTGGCGATACTCCATTTTCTCCGCCTCGCTCATCCTGTTCAGGAGGAGCGTACATGCATTGGAGAACGACATGTCCACGGAGTCCGCAAGCATGCAGCGTTGGTGTGCATGGGTGGTCTGTGCCTCCATGAACGTGACCATGGCCTGCTCCAGGTCTGCAGCCTGTGCCCTTCTCTTCTGGCCAGGTCTGGTGCTGACCGTTGTCGCGGTACCTGCCACCTGTGGTGTCGCCAAATCCTCCTCCATCTGCGACTCAGCACCACCCTGGTTCTCCTCCTCCTGGCAGCTGGCAGAATCTCCTGGCACCATTTGTTGTGCCTGGGTGCCGGAGGTCGATGGCTGGTCCATGCTGCTGACAGACCTGCGCGGCTCCTGGGTCCTGCGGAGGAACGATAGCTGCTCTGCATAAATGTAGCCACGGACCTTTTTCGCACCAGCTCCAGAGCGCGCAGCCATGGCCTGCTTCTTCTGGACGCGCATGTAGTTGTCGCGTACTGTGCGCCATTTGTTCATCGCCTCTTGTGCTGAAAAACATGATGAGAGTGACATTAGCTTGTGTTCATGGTATGTGATCATATTCAAACAGTTTTGTTTTGTCTTCTAGGTATCTCGGTAGTGGGTGCAGTTTGAAGGATCTGCATTATAGCTTCCGCGTTGGCAGATCAACAGCTGGTGAGATCGTCCGCAAGGTGTGCCAAACCATATGGGAGACCATGAAGGGCGAATGTTTGCCAAGACCGACACATACGGCATGTCTGGAAATTGCAGCAGGATTCTGGGAGAGAGCCAACTTTCCAAACTGCCTGGGAGCCGTGGATGGCAAACATGTCCGCATAGTGAAGCCACCGCACAGTGGCTCACTGTATCAGAATTATAAACATTACTTTTCTATAGGCCTACTGGCGGTGTCAGATGCCAACTATAGTTTCGTGTATGTGGATGTCGGTTCATACGGCAAAGACTCTGACTCCACACTGTTCAGGAACTCCACACTGTGGAATGAAATTGAGAGTGGGACCCTGAACATCCCCAGACCCGCACCATTGCCTGGCAGTGACGTGGCAGTCCCCTATGCCTTCGTGGGTGACGAAGCATTCGGCCTATCCACACACCTCCTACGGCCCTACTCTGGGACACACCTGACTGTGAAGAAGCGGGTGTTTAATTATAGGCTGTCGCGGGCGAGACGGTATGTGGAGTGTAGCTTTGGCATACTGACCAACAAGTGGAGGATTCTACATAGACCGCTGGATGTGAATGTGGACTTCTGTGTGGACATAGTGAAATGCTGTTGCATTCTACATAATTATGTGCGGGCCAGGGATGGTTTTAATTTTGACGATACCCTCACAGTTGTCGGTCTTGAGGATGATGTGAACTATGACATCATAGCTGTGAATAGATACAGCAACAGGTATCGCGATGCTCTAATTATTTCATCAGTGATGCAGGTGAGGTGCCCTGGCAGCTGGGGAGCATTTGAGTTTCACATCAATGATTTTATTTGTTTGTTTATTATCATTTCTGTGATTTACATTTATGGGATTATGAATTAAATAATATTATACTCACTCTGTATGTGCTGCTCCTTCTCGGACCAGGTATCGTACTCCGGGTACACCTGACGGGACACCTCGACCCATGCGCTCGCCTTCCTCCCCTTGTCCTTATAACGCTCGCAGGCCGTATCCCAGATCCCTGGATGCTGCCCCACAGCGCTTATCAGCCTCTCCACGTCCATCTCTGGTCCAGCAGCCATGTTCAACGGTCGCAGGTACGCTCCAACGAACTGCAGGAAACTTTGGCAGTTTGGACGTGATGTACGCCGCACACTAGCAGCGTCTGACGTCTCCTAATCACGCACACACGCTGCCATGCGGCCGCCGCGCACTTTGTACGTCAGTAGCAGCGGTTTCACGTTCTGATAAAAATGCGTTCATTTGCTGGTTGCGTGGTGTCGGCGCACTTTTGTACGCACGTACTGCGTATATTGGCCGTCATTGGCCGTTATGTGCTGCTACTGCCGCCGTGATTTAGTGCGTCTGCACGCGCGTTCCGACTGCCCCACTCTGACCCTAGCCTAAAAAAAAGACGGTTCGGCTGGGTTCACACCTAAGCGTTTTACAGTGCGCTCCTGCACGCTGTAAAACGCTCAAACAGTGAAATACCATTATTCCCTATGTGGGCATATCACACCTGGCCGTTTCTCAGCGCGCATGAACGCGCTGATAAACGCCCTACGTCCAAAGAAGTGCGGGAGCTTCTTTGGGGCAGTTATCAGCGCGTTCGCGGCCATAGAGTTTGACGTGAACGCGCGTTTGCGCGTTTTCCAATTCAAAAACGTACGTTTTCGAACAGTGCGCGTTCTGTACATGCCAGGCACATGGCAGGAAGACACCACACCCCTGGGAAATTCAAACGCCGCTGTATGAAGATTGAAGATGGATGCTGATGCTGGAGCTGGCGTAGGTCTGGGCGACGCGGAGCTGTTCATCCGTCTGGTGCATGGGAAACCATGCATCTATGACCAGCGGAGGAGCGACTATAAAAATAGAACAGCGAGGCTGCGAGTATGGCAGGAGATCGGGGAGAAGTTGAGGGCGGATTGGAAGACCTGCAGCAACCGAGAACGTGATACCAGAGGTACATAAAACAAGAATACCCATGTGTGACCTAGGGGGCAATAAATACCCATGTGTGGCCTAGGGGCAATGAATACCCATGACAGCTGCTGTGGCCATGGCTATAAAAACCGGAGAAGCACACAGCGTGTATTTTTTTTAAAAAAAAAAATACAAAAAAAAGGTCTGAAATCCGTTCTATACAAACAAATTTTATTAATCAAAACAAACTTTTTAAAACGAAGAAACAGGGTTTTTTTGCATACAATGGGCAAATACTGCTGCGTCCGAGCTGCTCCCGTACGATCCGATGTCTATGTACGTGAAGCAGTAATTTGCATCGGATACCGCAAACAGGACAAAAGAAAAATATTTTTTATAATTGAAATTGAAAATTGCAGGTCTTGGCAAAAACGTCTGCAATCGCCATCCACTCCTCTTTGTTGGGTTTCTTCATAACGACATCATGAAGGATATCCCATAGGGCACAGCATGTTTCCTGAATGATGTTGCTAGCTGTTGATTGTCCGATCATGAAGGCATAGTGCAGACTGACCAACGACTGTCCGGTTGCTAAATACCTATGAAATGTAGGAAAAACAAAATTAGTTCATGCTTACATTTTGTTTCAACAGTGAATAACATGAAGCAAAAGTGGAAGAGCATTAAGGATGCTTTCATACACCACAGGCGTAAAGTAAAGGAGTACCGGAGTGGAGCGGCTGCCAGTGCGCCATCGCGCTACATACATGCGGACGAGCTGGATTTCTCATCCCATGCGTGGAAATGCGTAGGTAAGTCAAACCAATAACAATGTTTATGAGGGTCGTGGATATGGTCTTAGAACATGTAAATAATAATATAATGCACCCACTAATGTATTATTTGCTATTGACAGCACTGACAGCAGCTGGGAGAGGCAGGAGGACGACTATGAGGAGGAGGACACGGCCACCCAAGATCCACAGCCATGCACCTCGTTAGAAATGTCGGCAACCCAACCCTCACCGTCACAAAGACAGAGGCACCAACGACTTCTGTGCCAAGGTCTGCCACACCAGCCATGACACCTCCTGTACGGAGACGTACAATTTTAAGGGGCCGTCGACAGAGGACCCAGCGTGAGGACGACCGAGTGATCTGCGTCATGGAGGACCTGGTGCAGAATGTTCAGAAAATGTCCTGTGAGGCCAATTTCCTCCTCAGCTTGGAGGACAAAATGAAAAGGGTGCCTAGGAGTCAACAGACAGAGGCACGTGATGCCATCACCCGTGCTCTCGACTCCTTCCTTCCACCTGAAGAACGCTCCTCCCAACAACATACACAAGCTACAACACAAACACCTCTACATACCACACACCTGCACACACACACTCCTCCACCTACCACCTACTACCCACAAACACCCATGCACCACCCCCCTGAAACATGGTACTCACACACACAGCCCCCTTTCAGATATCCCACACCCAGCTGTGGAAGGAGGGAGGAGATGCAGGGTGACGAGCATCACTATCAGAATTTATAATCTCTTTATCCCTAGGCACCTTTTTCATTTTCTTTACCTTGCTGAGGAGGGAAAACGCCTTGCACGTTGCCGTTGGCTGTTTGTGTTTGTTTAGGCAATATGTGGCGAACTGCCCTGCCATTATGTGGTTTAATTTGTATAATTTAGGATAATATTTACCTTTTTTTCTAGATATTTGTAGAATAAACTGTTCTTGGTTTAAAGCAACAGTAAAAAGTCTATTTTATTGACCGGCGGCTGCTCTGCGTTCTGATCGACTCGTGCTCGGGTTTCTCCGGTGTGTTCGGCGGGGTTAATCCAGATGTTTTTGCAGGGTTTGGGCAAGCAATTGCCGGGTTATGGAGTGAGTGTTCAGAAGGTTTGCGGCGGCTTTTCCCTACACTACATCGGCCCTGTGGCACTTGCTGAAACCACCGCAGGGTAGGTGAAGGGATCGCCGATCTGCTCCGTATTGGATGAAAAGTAACCAAACATGCAGTGACGGCTTGATTCTCTTTGAATAACCCCGACAGCACATCGCACTGGATTATGTGTGTAGTGATGTTAGTTGACGTAATCAGCAATCTTTCCACTGGTGCAATGCTCTCACGCATGAAGGTGTCCTGCCGTTGCAAGGTGGGGGACATCAAGTTCAGCAGCTCATCAAAACTATTGTAAAATAAAATAAAAAAACAAAAAGGGGGAATTAATAGCAAATCAAATCTCTGATGGTGCCATCATATGGGACACAACAACAAAAGCAGGGTACATGTACTAACCTCTTTACCGTGTGTATTGCATAAACTTCTCCTCGTGTGCACGCAGAGTTGCAAACAACGCCCAGACCTGACCTCGTTATCGTTCTGCAATGGTCGGATGCACCCAGTAGCGTCGCCTGGCCATCGCCTGCCTCCTTCTCCTCAAGCACAGATAGTGGAAAGCTGCGATTGTTGCAATGGTGCATCTTGGGCAGATCTCCATTTTGCAACTTTGGTTCGTGCACAGGGAGGTCTTTTTCATTGGTCGCCTCCGTAATTAAGACCGTAAATTTCCTATTGGACACCTCCGTAGTCAATCACAAAACGCACGTACAACGCGCGTTTCGATTTTGCAAAACGCTCGTGAAACGCAAGGAAAACGCTGGTGAAAAACGCGCGTTAAAACGCTCGTATTAAAAAACGCTTAGGTGTGAACCCAGCCTTAATGCTCGAAAACCTTCCAATGTGGCTGAATTACAACAATTCTGCAAAGATGAGTAGACAAAAATTCCTCCACAGCGCTGTAACAGACTCGATCTTGCTGCTAAGGGTGGCCCAACCAGTTAATAGGTTTAGGGGCCAAGCACTTTTTCACACAGAGCCATGTGGGTTTGGATTTTGTTTTCCCTTAATAAAAACTTTTGTTTAGAAACTGCATGTTGTGTTTACTTGTGTTATATTTGACTAATATTTAAATTAGTTTGATCTAAAACAAAGTGCGACAAACGTGGAAAAAAAAAAAAAAAAAAATCAGGAAGGGGATAACACTTTTTCACACAACTGTATATACACAAACAATCTTGTTTTTGTCATTTAGGGTCAAATCCAGAAACTCACTGGATGTACACAGAAGGGTTCCTAAACATATTCCTAAAACATCAACCTTGATCAGAAGTCTTCCAAGAGTTTGGGGGAGCTTATTTCCAGGCGCCAAAGTAGAGGTGTTATTTTGTCACAGGAAATATCCATCTCAGGTGAAACAGCCAGATCACTTCAACATCAAAAGCTGTATTCCAACCCTGATGAAAACTTATCCAACTCTAGCAAACCAAGCAACTACATCGACTTTAATGGCTCTGGGATGTTTCCACTAGGTTTGGAATACAAGATGTCACAAACCTTAATTAGGAGCTTTGTGAAATAACAATGGACATCCCCAAACCAAGGTGCAGGACATAAACGCCAGGGTTAATGCATTTGGAAACATGCAATTACATGCAAAATTTCCATATTGTAAAAGGGAGATTCTTTAATACTTTAAAATAGCTACTTACCTCTTCTACTGAACACGGCAATACTATTCGACTGAAAGGAAGAGAAGAGAAGAAAAAAAATCATTTAAAAAAGGTGCATTATAGATCTTTATCTGGAAACATTTTGCATGAAGATTTAACGCAGTTATACATCGAGACATTGTACTAGAGTCGAGAACCTATGGTGTGAGGTGCCAAAATAAAAATGAGAAGGGGGTCAGCCACACCAACACGCTCAATGGAGTGTTGTGAGTTTTCCTCTCGCTGGCGATCCCAAGCAGCTCATGATTTGCATGGTTTTAAGAAGTTTACATCTTACATGGATTTTTTAACAATATTTGTAACAATTATTTTAAGATTGCATTTTTTTTTTCATCCCCCAGTGTGAAAAAAAGCAGAATTCAGAGTTCTAGATTCTTATTTTAAGCGGTTGGGTGTGACTCCATGGCCGTATGTGTCCGATTACTGCTCTGGAAAAGAAGTTACTAATGGAAGCTGAAGCAAAAGATATTTTTTTGAGCTTGGCAAACCTAATCTAAGATCTAACAGTGCATCCCTAGAACTAGAAGGGGTTTTATTCTGAAATTCTATGGGGCTTCTATGCCAACATGGAGCCACCAAGGGAAAGCTGTGAGTGTAAGAAGAAACGAGCTGCCAGTGAATAGCTTGTTATTCCACAGCTAGCCGACAGTTAAAAGGTTCTTATACAAAGTATATAGCTTTAAGGCCCCGTTCACACAGTGCGACATGAAAATCGCAATTTTTTTTCCCATATCCGTGACATACCACCAACACAAATCGCAAAAAAAGGGTCATGTACCAGTGACATGCGACAAGATGTTAACAGCTCCATTGTGCGATATCGCTGCAAAATCCGCGCGATAAATCGCACAGTGTGAACGGGTCCTTAACTTTGAATAAGGACTATAATGCCAAGCTTTGCTTGTGGCTCAGTTTGAATAGCGGCTTGAGTTGCTAACGAGTCGAGCTTAAGCTTTTAAGAATAACAGCCCCTCTTAATAACTTAATGGCTCGTTAGAAATCTGGCCCAAGATCCATCTTACACACAAACACGATGCACCTCACACACACGATAAAAACATTGAAAAGGCTTCAGATTGGGTAGACAAACGTGGCGATTATCACACTGCATTCTGTATCACCACCTGGAAGAGCAGGCTTTATGCCCCAAATGTCACTCATTTTCAGTAACAAAAATACAGCACTGAAAAGAAAAATGTACATTTAATATTAGATAATTCATTATACACCTGGCCCAAGAAAGAGCCGCTGTCCCATAGCGACCTCTTAAAGGGACACTACCACTTACATTAACTAACTAGATTACTTGAGCAAACAATCTTACCAACAAAACCACACTATGAATCGCACGCTTTTTTTTTTCTTTGAAGTAACTGCATGTAAAAAAGAAAAGGTTTTGAGCTCTTGTTCCATTTTGTTTATTTTTCCCATGATGCAACATTTACCATAAATTTGCGGCTCGTTTATTTAATCTGAATTATTTAAACAGTTTATGAGGAGGTGGAGGGAATGTTTTGATAAAGCGCCAGGAGGTCTATTGTGCTCCAGGATAAGAGATGGCAGCTGAATGAGATAAGAGATTAAAAGACTTCTAATCTATCCCTGGTGGTGTCCATTGAATACATCCCACGCAATGATTTGACTCAGTGTTCGACCAATAGACTCCGATCTATGACCATTGCCACAGAGTGAGGACCAAGTGATGTATGTACAGATACTGTTACAACTCAACAGATCACAGTACTGATGCTTCCAGTGACAGTAAAATATTTTCTTAGCTAAACATACAAGAGAAAACCAATACATACAATTCATCAGCAACATAAAATAAACAAAATAAGGACACTTCATTATTTTTGGTGGTAGTGGCACTTTAAAATAATTGCATTTTTTAAGGATGATTACGAGACAGATTTTCAAAACTGCACATTCTGAGTCATTAAGAAACAGGTTTCACCAGGCCACGGTTCATGTTTTCTACGTATTTATTTGCCCCAGGCTGATCACCTTCACATTCCACGTCATACGTAAGCAGCACGGAGTGGTATTGACAACCAGAAGACAGCAACGAGGCCTTGTAACATACAATTTTAATAAGGCGTGCCGACTCGTTGCTAGCGGCATTCAGTGACGTGGTTTCTCTTCATAGCACTGGGTTACGTTTAAACCTAAGTATTCTGGAGACGCACCTCAGCTTACCTTGCCAAATCATTAATAATATAGAGCACTTCTAGCAGTTAGACATTTTCTGCAATAAAACTATAAAAGAGATGAAGGTTTGTGGCTCTTGTCTATTTAATCTACATTATTTAACAGTTACGATGGCAGGAGGGTATTGTTCTCCAGGCTGAGATAAGAGATGGCGCTGAATGAGATAAGACAGGGGACCTTAAGGCTAGGGTCAGATGAGCGTGATTTCTACAGACTGTACGTCCGTGCACACGGACGTACGTCAGTACGGAAGACACAGTAGTGGCCACACAGTCCGTTTATTTACGGATTTATATTTTGACGGATGTAGGAGGGAAAATAAATTAAAAAGCAAAACCATTTTGTCCGTGAAAAATGCTGGACGTATAAATGCAGTCCGTCTGACCACGTTCCATCACTCACACACAAAGCTAAGTGGATATTGCGGACGCAGCGCACTTTGTGCGGCCGTTCTAGGGGTTGTACGTTCTTGCCTGCCTTGCGTCCGTGGGTCGCAGCCGTTGTGCGTCCGCAGTTCAGTGTGTGAAGCATAACTGTATCCCGAGGGCAGGGTCCGCAGTGTGCAATACAAAGGCAGGCTGCATCATAATAGCAAGTTACATAGTGTGCAATATAAAGGCAGGCTGCATCATAAGGGCAAGTTACACAGTGCAATATAAAGGCAGGCTGCATCATAAGGGCAAGTTACACAGTGCAATATAAAGGCAGGCTGCATCATATGGGCAAGGTATGCAGTGTGCAATATAAAGGCAGGCTGCAACATAAGGGCAAGGTATACAGTGTGCAATATAAAGGCAGGCTGCAACATAAGGGCAAGGTATGCAGTGTGCAATATAAAGGCAGACTGCATCATAAGGGCACGTTACACAGTGTGCAATATAAAGGCAGGCTGCATCATATGGGCAAGGTATGCAGTGTGCAAAATAAAGGCAGGCTGCACGATAAGGGCATTATCTGGTCTGAGGTCTATATCTGGTCTGATATATATCTGGGGAATTATTTGGGCTGAGGTCTCTGTATATGTATCTTAAGTGGGCATGATCTGGTCTGTATATATGTATCTGGGCATGATACTATTCGGATTAAATTGGCAGTAATTTAGATTTATTTAATTAATATAGCTTGCATTCTAACTCAAATTATGTGCGCGCTGATATGAATAAAGACCTCTAAACATTTTTGTTGAAATTATTTTTCTTATCAGGACAAGTAGATTGTCCCGAGGGACAAGCAGATTGGACTACCACTTAGTCCGTTGGACAAGTAGATTTTTTTTTATTTCCACACCCCTGCACTAGAAGCACAGGGTGTGCGAGTTTCGCAGAAAAGACCAGAGACTTCTGGATTCAGGAGCCCCTGAGCTGAAGAGGATGCACGCGGTGACAGACAAAAGTTGAATAATTTGAGGCACAATACAAAAAACTATTTTAATAAAAATAGGCAGAGCCTGACAGCCTCTGTAAAATTATTTAAGGGCAAAAGATAGGGGACCTCCACTTTTCAGTGGGGTGTTCCTTTAAATTTCCTGAATTTTTTATTTAGGCCCATTTTACTTACCATTTCTCCACGCCGTGCACAGCTCCGACTCCTGTGCCAACTCCTCCACTTCACCCAGCAAAGAACAAAACTGAAATGCAGCCAGCATAAAGTCCATGTTTGGACGTCTTCCTCAAGGTAAGGGAAGGTTAAAGTAAAAAAGGGACTTTATTTGTTCAGTTTTCTTGTTTTATAGCCAGCGATTGTTATATCTGTTTGCTGACATTTATACAGCAGTTGAGTTATATTTTCCTTGAGGGAGCATCGGGGATACATTTATGAAGCTCCGTTTTGATGCCCGTAGTAATAAAGCAGGTTTCCGGATTATAGCGCATGTGCTAGATAACATGTGGTTTCTAGTCTCTTGCGCATGCGCCACTTTGTTTGGAGCATTTGTGGAGTACCCTAAATTATTTGTGTTAGAAGAAAAGAAAAAAAAAAAAAAAAAAGACTACCTCCGGATGGCCATAATGTCCTTCAAAGAGCTGTTGGCAAGTGTGAAAGATCAGCTGACAGATCGACACCAATATGAGGTCCACCATACCAAAGGAGATAATTGGTAATCACATTACGGTAAGTACGCCTAGTATTTAGAAAGAAGTTATATTACTAGGTTTGTAAGTGATATCCTTTAACCCCTTCACTGCGGATGAAGTGTGGGGACCGTCCTAGGAGGCTGCCGCTGTATGCAGAGGACGTTCCCCATACGTCATCCGCTTACCGGGAGCTCACTGCAATACCCACCGCTCTCCTCCCGGGTCCCGCGGCGTTCTGACTTTCCTGAAGTCAGATGCTGCTTTTATGGCCCCTCCCGACGTAATGACATCATTGTGTCGGGCGCAATGATGTCATTTCCAGGCACCCACCGGAGGATCGCCTGAAGGGAGTGTGGGTCCTTTCAGATACCTCTCCCTCCCGATCGGGAGAAGGTAGATGGTTAAGACAGGCATCGCCTGAAAAGGGCAGTGCCCTTCTTTAACCCCTGGAGGTGTCGGATCGCGGCCTAGTTCCGGTGGGGGCTGCCATCTTAGATGGCAGCTCCACCTCCGGATCCCCCTTGTCATCTGACATCATGCCATGCACGATGACATCAGTTAGCCGGGAAACCCTTAGCTGCCCGGCGATTTCCTAAGGAAATCCCATGGTGGTGATAGGGGGTTCCATTGAACCCCCTATCTCCAGAATGGTGGTAGCTAGAGGGTCATCCTTCCAATGGTGCCAAACATGATCATATTCAAATTTCGGGTTGATAAGGCCTGCAGTAGCAGGCGAAACGCGTCCCGGTTTATGTATTATATTTGTATTAAATCTTTTTAAAATTATTTTTCAGTATCCCCATTTTATTTAATCTTATTTTATCCCTTATCCTTATTTGGTGCCATTTGGTACATTGTTGCCACACCTTTTTATATACCTAAGAGGTATTAATTCACCAATGAAGTCTGCAGGACTCTGGATTTAACTGGGATTTATGAGATGGGACCCCCTCAGAAGTTAAGACATCCTAGGCGCTATTACAGAACCACCCATAAGAGGAGGGTCTGGAAAACGTGAGTGTGTCTCTTTTTTATACACAGTACAGTTCTATAGTGAACAAAATGTGCTATGTACTTTTTCTCTCTTCCTTGAGATATATTTACCATCAAGAAAAAGGAATCGATATAAGGGTTTTGTCCCCCACAAGAGACTCAAGACGTGCATCTAGTGTCTTGAAGACTCCCTGTTTGTGAGTGTTATAGATAAGCTGTGTGTGCTTATTCACTCTACCAGTACATACTGCGCAATGGTCTTTTTTAGGTTTCACAGATTTTTTATTTTTATATCTTTTTGATCAATTATTTATTCGATTTTTTTTATTCTGTGTATATTTTTGTGCGCTCCCATATACCTTGGTATATTATTTATAATTTGTTAGGAGTGGAGGATACACTTATCTGGTGAGCTGCAATTGTTATGGATTTAAATACAACCACTGAGCGCCTATACACTTACCTTTTAGGTTTATAAACTAAATATAAACAAACAAACAAACTGGTTAAAACAGTAGCAGGAGTAGATGACAGACCCTGGGGTATTGCCATTGGTTGAAGGAGGTGTGCTGCCGGTGTTTTACCCTTACTTGGAGATGGGTGCCTGTGCCACCACCCCATACCCTCTGTTTCCTCAGATCAGGACCCATCCCCCAAACTCCAGCCAATCTCTTGCACAAACGCACTACCTTCCACCTTCAATCCCCTCCCCATTTCCTCAAATTATTTTAAAAAGGGACCCTCTACACACCCTGACCATTTTAGACTATTTAAGTTGTCAGGCCACATGGAGTGCCACCCCCCCCCCTCTTCTCACCATCACCCCATCTATCAGAATGCTCGTAGTAGCGTTTGGTCAGGGAGAAAGCAGACATTGGTTTGAGCTACGCAGGCTGCATCAATCCATCACTTTGAGCAGCTGCTCACGTACCGTGTGTGAAAAGTACGCAGGATACATGAGATATGCAATTTGCGTATGTACGTACGAACGTTCTGGACACTATGCAAGGGAGGGGGAAGGGTTAATTTTTTTTTTTTTATAATAAATTTTCCTATCATGTAAACAAAAACATTTTTTGATATAATGAAATAGATCGAATGAAAATAATCGTTTGTTGCAGCCCTATTTGGCACAATTTTGATAATGTAAGTGTTTTGGATTAGGAGGACTATGTTAACGTTGATAGTCTTAGAGATGCTTTATCAAATTAGTTTTGGAGTGAGAGTGGTCAATTACCATTGCAGCAGGGGAGGATTTGAAATTTAACCCCTTAAGGACCACTGACGTACAGTTTTATGGGACACCCCCGTTGGGATGTCATCGCCAGGCGTCCCCCAGCGTGTGCAGGGAAGAAAGCAAAAGGGGAGGCGCCTTCTCCCTCCCGAACGGCCAAACATGGTGAAAAGGGCACCGCTGAAGAGGGCAGAGTCTGCCCTTTTCAGCAGTGCCTCTCTTTAAACCCTTAAGCGCCAGATCACGATTCGCTCCCAGAAGTGGCTGACATCTTGGAGGTCACCCACCACTGACGTCGTCGCCATATGCGATGAGGTCAATTGGACAGTTAGCCCCCTAGCCGCCAAGTGGAGCTAGGGGGATTCTCGTATCTCCTGATCTGTGGCAAACAGACAGTACTGTTTGGTATCATTGGAAAGGCCTGACCATAGCATTTCCAATGATATAAAACATGAATAGGTTTGGTGTAAAAATAAAATATATATAAAAAAAGTGGGTTTTTAAAAATAAAAATATTGGGGAGTATGATAAAGTAGGACTTCAAATCACATTTAAACATGTTTAGCATCAAATTGTCAAAATTATCTCCGTGCACAGAGGTGAAATGGCTCAGCAGTGAAGGGGTTAAAAGGCAAAAATATGTTAAAATTGGGCATTTCTAATCACAGGACAACATTTTCAAAACTATTTAGCCGGGGTCTTTTTTGGTGGTTGTAGATTTGGGGATTTAATTAAAAAGTTAGAAAATGTGTGTTTTTTCCATTTCTTCATCATATTTCATAAATTTTATAATAAATTATACAATATGATGGAAATAATGGTCTCTTTAGAACAGTGTTTCCCAAACCTGTCCTCGGGACCCTCAACCAGGCCAGATTTTGCATATCACCTTTGGGAAATATAGACTGAATCCTGCAATCACTGAGCAGCAAATCATATCACCTGTGCTGTGCTTCAGATATCCTGCAAACCTGGCGAAGCAGAGGGCCCTGAGGACAGGTTTAGGAAACACTGCTTTGTAAAGTCCATTTAACCTCCATAGTGTTCCGATTCTGACATTTTATATGTCAGAATCGGAACAATTTATCTAGCCCCCTAGCGGTATGCGAGTGTGGCACGGGGTTAAATGCATTGCTGAAAGTGGTAACCCCGAGCCACACTCTGGCTGCCACTGGATACATTACCTGTACTCTGCAGTCTCCTCCGGCGATTGCGACATCCTACTTCCCTTCCCGCGAGAAGGGAACAGGAAGCCGACCGCCGCGATCGCCGAGGTCAGCAAGGGAGCGCAGGGATAGGCATGTATACAGCCCGAGTGTGGCTCTGGGTTAACTTTCACTGCTGAAAGCGGTAACCCCGAGCCACACTTGGGAAAACCGTCAGGGAGGTTAATTTTGAGAAAAACTGTATATAATACGTGTGAGTTCCATAAATGCGTAAGAGGAAAATTAGACCTAAACACAAACAGGAGCAGGGTCCTCTATCCTACAGTTCCATGTGTTTAAAACTTGCTCGTATATTTGTTGTTCTGTCTCCGCAACTGTACAGCACTATCGCGCAACTTGGCGCTTTATAAATTTAGAAATACTTTTACCTGTGTATATAGTTATCAGCAGGGGCGGACTGACGCATCGGGCACTGCCCGTGGGTTGGTAGCGGCCCGCCCGAAAAGAATGCGTTTTAATGGGCTGGTCTGGCTCAGTGGGCCGCCGGTTTCTTTATGTCCATTATTTTCGGGGCTGTTTCGAGCAGCTGGATTCGAGCAGCCAGACGGACGGGCTGAGCTGGCTCAGCCCAGCGGCGCACTGCACGCACGCAGCGCAGGTGCTCTCAGTCTGCCGCCTCCAGCTCCACGTGCCCATTGCAGCGTGCCACCCACATTGTAATCATGAGCACGGCACGACCGCAATGGCTCCGCCCCTCCACACACACACTGATGCAGAGTCAAAAGAGGAGAACAACCAAGCAAGTACAGGGTGTGATTGGAGCCTGCCAAGGTCCAGCCTCCAGCTGAGTCAGCCTGCCTGCATCTGGAGCTGAAGGACAGAGTCTCCAGAAAGGCCGTGAGATTTTTGGGGGGCAATAAATTGAGATGGGGGGGATAAATTGAGGAGGGGAAATAGAGTGAGGAGGGGGATAAATTGAGATGGGAAAATAAATTAAGGAAGGGGGATAAATTAAGGAAGGGGGAATAAAGTGAAGGGGGCTGCTGAGGGGTGAATAAAGCGAGGAGGGGCCTGCTGGGGCAAAGTTGTGGATCTCTGTGATACGCTCATACACATCGCACATTACTGAGTTTTATTGCTGTGGAGCTCTAATGTGCAGTGTATCATTAATGTACAGTATCTTTTAAAGTGATTGGTAGTTTCCCTTGTTTGCCACAGGGACATTCTGTGCCGCAGCGCCTCCTTGTAGGGAGTTGGTGATGGCTGCTGCAGCAGAGCAGTCGCCATCTAAGTCTGGAGGGGGAACAAAGGATTCCCCAATTCGCTGCAGGGTCCAAGAGGATTTTCTTCACACAATTTTCAAAAAGGTTATTTTAAGGAGTTCAGAAATAAATTCTTTAGTAGAAAAATGTACATGTGGGTGTTGCGTTGTAAGGGAGGGGTTTTGTTTGGGTGTGGCCTCCTGTGGTGCGACACAAGGGGACCCCATGGTCTCATTTTTCCCGGGGGCCCCCTTAGTTGTCAGCTTTAATTTTCACCAGATTGTATTTCAAAATTGTTATATAAGCTTTTGTTAAACAAAATTTGTGTATACTTACTCTGCATTTTCTGTTGGTTTTTCGACCAGGTCTCGTAATTGAAGAACAATTGTTTGGTGATGTCACACCAGGTAATCACCATTTTCTGCTCCTCTTTAAATTCCATATGTGCTGTGTCCCACAATTCTGGGTGCTGTTGCAAAGTTATCAGATGTTCCACATCCATGGGAGCAGGAAATTGGTAGGTAGCCAGAACTTGCAGACGTGAACGGTGGAAAACGCGAGTTGACGTGCAGGCTGTCGCAAATGCGCTCGTCTGACGTCCCGTATTCCTGCCTACAGGTAGCAGTACGTATGCAGGGGTGTTTCGACATCAGTCGTAGTGTTTTCACGTCGATGCCTACGTTGTGTCCGTTTTAACATGCGTGAAAAAGTGTGCACGTACTTCATGTGTTCTCTACTGAATCCATCGAAATGCTATGACTGACATCAAGCAGTGCCCCCAGACGTACGTGCTAAGTGGGCTCATCTGACCCTGGCCTTACTGGTCTTTTAACCCAGTTATTGGGTACCACCTTGGCTGTTGCTGGGTGCCACCATGACATTAGGAGGTGTTGAGGGCCCTGCTCACAGAGGAGGAGTCTAGAGGAGTCAGGGGTAGAAGAGAACAAGAGCAGTTACCAAACTATTTGCGGTCAGGATTTCTAATTCTAGTGTTTGTGTCATCAATGGTGACGGGTGCGGACGTGAACCAAGTTATGAAACCCATAATGATGTGGAAAGGGTGAGGAGGGTGATTAGTCAGGATTGAGATTTGCTAATCTGAAAAGATGAGTTTTGAGGTTTTTAGGAACCGATTGTAATTTTACAGAATATTAAGTGTATGGTGCTACAACAACCCAGACCTAGAAGTATGCCCAGGTTGTGCTTCAAGCAGACATAGGATCATCGTGATATTGTATCAGTAAATACATGCATGTATAGAACACATCTAGTGAGGAATAATGAATATTAGACATTAGTATGTCCTACAATATTAATACAGCAAAAGACAAACATTACATATCGATTAACCACAATGTGCGTGCCAGGACTTCCATATTGGGCACTTTTTACTTAACGTTGGTATTTGGCAAATCTCCTAAAACTGTGAAGCAGAGGTAAAATTAAAGTGCACCTATTATGACCAGAGCAGGGCACATTTGTCAGGGAGTGATTCCCCATATATCTGCAAGACTTTTTCACAAACACTTAGGAAAAATGTGTGTAATTCCTTTAGATCAGTGGTTCCAAACCCTGGTCCTCAGGTAACCCTAACAGAATAGGTTTTAAGGATCGCCTTGGGGAAATGCAGACTGAATGCTGCAATCACTGAGCGGCAAATGATATGACCTGTCCTGTGCTTCAGATATCTGGAAAACCTGGCCTGTTAAAATGTACTTAAGGACCAGGGTTGGGAACCAGTGGTCCAGAGTCACCACTCAATGCCACTAGCATGCCAACGAAATGACAGCAGTAAGTCGAACAGGTATACTACAGGGCAGCTGTCCACTCACTGCAGGCATCCAGACAGCAATCCGATGTCACACTGAGGGCCAATTGCACTATGTGGGACTGACAACTCCCACTGAAAAGGAACATGGCAGTGGCCAGCTCTGGAACTGGCCAAGTAGCCACCTATGACATCTCATCCAGGAATGAGATTTCACATTGATCTTAGTTCATTGCATGATCTGTCATTTGAGGAGACATTGCAAGAAAAGGCCCAGAGAAATTTAAAGAAAAGAACAAAAAACCACTTCATCAGCACCACTTGATAAACTGTCCACACAACTGAATCGGAACATTACACCACACCCTAACATACCTGCAAATGTTCTACGTGCCACTAACCTCTACCTATCCATACAGTAACAGTTTCACACACCATGTGCGGTGTCTCCCTATACCAGTCATTTGTTGGGAGGCAGATAGGTTTGTTGCATTACCCGGACAACCAGGAGAGCAGCAGGATATCAGGATTCTTTTGCTTTCCCTTGTGTCACCGGAGGGACAAAGACCCTAATGGATCAGGATATATAAAAAAAGGGATACCCTTTCCAAAAAGTTTTGTTCGCACAGCCAGTACAGTATTAAGGTGAGCATATCAAACAAGCTGCAGCCCCAAACTAAGCCACAGACGCAGATGGGCTGCTGTCACTTCGATAGTTGGTTTGGAAGTTATGATTGAATTTCTAGATATGTGCCATCTGCCCACATTGCAATGTTCCCCCCCCCGAGCACGCAACATCCTTTATTGTTATTGATGTAGCGCTGTGTTTGATTTGGCTCTCTGGACTAAACGGATATTGCCACTATGGGGAGCCAGAGTATAACGTATGAAAGAGACTATGCTGGACTTAAGAACTACACCTCCCAGAGACCTTTGTGAATAGAACAGTTAGTGGGCGTGCTGGCGCCAGGAAAGACTTTAGGAGCCTCGTGCATGGCATGGGCAGAGCAGCTGAAAGAGTAAGACGCATGCAGCACATCGTCCGGGATCACAACCAGGCCGGAGTGTGGAGCGAGACCTATCCAGTGCTGGAGATCGGGGATGGAGTGTGCCTAATAGCAGATCACATTCCGCTGAGCTGCTCGGAGGACAACCAGGTTCCAGAAGGACAGAGTAAGGAGAGCCGCGGATCGTACGGGAGTGCAGGCGACGGATCGGTTCCTGTTGCGGAGATACGGCATCGGAGGAGCAGATTTGTTGGCACCGAGTTCCAGTCGCGGAGAGAGATCCTTTGGTCGAGTCATCGGTTCTGGACACTTCGTTCGCCGGATGGGTGAGAGGCCTCAAGGCCTACGGTTCCGAAACAAAAGTGCGCACTTGGTTAATTGCTTCAATTCACAGGGCCCCAACGTTGGCTAGTCGAAGATAATTCTGTTCATTCACTGGCCAGTTGAATCTAGTACCTGGGTACCCTAGACCCCAATATACAAGCCTTTTTGAACGGGACTTTAACGAACTGAGGGGGCATTAACCGTTTCTTTTCCACCACGTGTTTTCCCGCGTTGCGCATTACGTCATTTATTCCCGCTTAATTGAGTTACGTTTCAAGGTATATGTGTATTCAATGCCACTTTATTGCTCCAGTAAAGTATATAATTTAGAAAATCCACAACAGTGTGCTGGTGTATAGTAATAACTAGTGCGGTGAGACTATCCTGGGTTTATTCAGTGGATCCTCTGGGGGTGAGCGCTACATAGAACTTCTAGAATATGTCAGACTGGAATAACCAACACGTTCGAGAGCACTAAAAAAAAGGCATCAAGGATAAAAAAAACAAAAAACACAAAATTTAAAAATAACAAAACTCTCACTCTGGTCAATAAACAGTGAGTCAGTGTGTCTATTAATTGTTAGAGGTTGTAAATACCAAATCTCGTTCTGAGTGGATGGATGCGAGTCTATAAAAAGGTAGCTTTTAATGGAAAATACTATAAAAAAAGTGGTGTATAGATCTAATATTTACCATAAAACAGCAACAAAAACTTTTTTGGGTTACCCCTGCTGTGTGGTTCGTTTGGAGGCTGCCCCCTGTTTTTCTTTCCATGCACCTCCATTCAATAAGGTTCCCATAAACATTAAACCTAGATAGCCTAAATTGTCTTTTGCATCCATCTCTAAGTATTTTACACACGTCAGCCTGTTTACAGGCATTTTAACCCCATTATGGACGGACACACACACACACACAAATGATGTACCCTGTTGAAATACCAACCGTCACGTCATTTTATTTTCTACAATGACTTATTTAGGGCAGGGGTCAGCACAACCTTGATCCTGCAGATGTTTTTTAACTACAAATACCATGATGCTCAGGTACCAATTAGAATGGCTGAGCTTCTTCGGAAATGTAGTTCCAAGACATCTGGAAGGCCAAGGTTGCTGAATCCTGGTTTAGGGAGTTGGTCACTAGGCACGGTTATGTCACTGAAGCTTGCTGTAATTGTAAACAATGCTAAAAATCTGAGTTGCTGCAACTATGAACTTTGATATCTAGAAGCAAAATTCAAACAGCATGCCAAGTTGAGCTAAAACAAGCTCTTTAAGGCTGGGGTCAGACCAGCGCACTTTTAACGTGCGTTCTGGCGCACATAATTACGGCCGCACTAGCAGCAGATGACGGGCAATGACGGCCGATGTACGGCCGCACAAAAGTCCGGCCGTGCAACGCAAGTGGAATTTGAACACATTTTTCTGAGAACGCTGAACCGCTAGTACTGACGTACTGAGTGCGCAGCTGTGGCATAGCGGCGTGTTTGCGTGATTAGGAGATGTCAGACACTGCTAATGTCCAGCCTACATAACGTCCAGACGCAAAAAGAGTTTTATTGACGATCCGTACAAAATCACGCCCAAAAATGCGCGTTGTCTGACCGTTTTTGCGCATTCCGTGAAAAAATACGTCAATGCGTTCGGACGCACTTTTTCACGTTCGCGGGGAAAAATGCTTTCGTCTGACCCTAGCCTAAAAGACAGAATTTCATAACGTTAGGTACAAAAAGAAAAATATTGAAAAATTTTCATTACAGATCGCAAAGGCATTTTGTTACATTGGGAACATACAATGCAATGTGCTTGGATTAATTAAATAGAGCTTACCTGTAAAAACTATTAAAAATAAAAAAGGAAGTTTTAACACAAAAACCTTATTTACAAATGGAAAGCGTTCTCCGCCATAAAAGCCGCAATTCAGATCCCTGAAGTACTTCAGCTCCAGAGTTTAGCAGGGCTCTTACCTCATTCTTTTTTTTAAAAAAAAATAAGAAATAGGCAGTTCAATGCACTGAGGTGAGAACATCCTCCTGGCTGTCACATGACCACCATAAGGAGGTTCAACACCCCTTAAGATTGTATTTTTGTAGGGAGTTCCATCATAGAGAGACATCGGCCAATGCTTCCCAATGGCAGGATTATGATTGGTCTACTGATCTGCATGTGAAAATTACAGCAGGAGGATCTTAGGATATTACTCAATGAGCAAAATTTAGAGAGATTTAGGCCGGGGTCACACAAACTTTTTTTTTGAGAGCGGAAGGAATGTCCGTGAAAGTGGACGTTCCTTCCACTCGACGCCCATTATATTATTCTTTATTTATAAAGCGCCAGCATATTCCGCAGCGCTGTACAATAAGCACAGTATAGACAGGGTTACAATACATTGAACAACATTTGACAAAGAGTACAGGAGGAGATGAGGGCCCTATTCCCGTAGGAACTCACAATCTGGGAGGGTTGGGGTTGGAAACAGGAGGAGAGGACTGTAAGGTGAGAGTGATTGATGGTTGCGTCTGAGTTGGGTGGTAGGCTTCCCTAAATAGGAATGTTTTCAGGGAGCGTTTGAAGGAAGAGAAGTTAGGGGAAAGTCTGACAGTACGAGGGAGAGCGTTGCAGAGAGTGGGGGCTGCACGTGAGAAATCCTGCAGTCTATCATGGGAAGAGGTGATGCGGGGAGAAGCTAGGCGCAGGTCACTGTTTGACCTTAGGGAGCGGGCTGGGGTGTATTTGGTGATTAGTGAGGACAGGTAGTGGGGAGCTGAGTTAGTGAGGGTTTTGTAGGTAAGGATTTTGAACTTAATTCTGCAGTGGATGGGGAGCCAGTGAAGGGACTCGCAGAGGGGAGCGGCAGAGACAGATCGGCGGATGAGGCGAATTAGCCTGGCGGAGGCATTCAGGATGGATTGTAGGGGGGAGAGGCGGGACAGAGGGAGGCCAGATAAGAGATTATTGCAATAGTCGAGTCGGGAGATTACCAGGGCGTGTATGAGTTTTGTGGTGACAGCGGTAAGAAATGGCCGAATTCTGGAAATATTACGCAGTTGGTATCGGCAGGAGGAGGAAAGAGACTTGATGTGGGGGATGAAGGAAAGAGCAGAGTCAAGTGTAACTCCAAGGCAGCGAACTTGGTTTGATGGGGAGATGGTGATACCCTCCACGGTGATAGAGAAGTCAGGAGGTGGGAAGGCATTGGAGGGAGGAATAAGTAGGAGTTCAGTCTTTGACATGTTTATCTTTAGGTGGTGGGAGGCCATCCAGGAGGAGATGCCAGATAAACAGTCACTGACTTTTGAAAGGACAGGGGGAGAGAGATCAGGGGTAGAGAGGTAGATCTGAGTGTCATCAGCGTAGAGGTGGTAATTAAAGCCAAAGCTGTTGATGATTTTGCCCAGGGAGGAGGTGTAGATGGAAAAGAGCAGAGGACCAAGGACAGAGCCTTGAGGTACACCAACAGATAGAGGCAATGAGGAGGAGGAGTTACCAGCAAAGGACACACAGAAGGACCTGTTGGATAAATAGGAGTCAACCCAAGCCCATCTGGCCACCTCGTTGAGCGCAGTTAGTGCGCTCAGCGCTACAAAGTTCGATCCAATGGAGGGTCATGCTTTGTAGCCACGTCCTACATCCATCATAGCTTTATGACGGGGAGGCTAAAAAAAAAAAAAAAAAAAAAAAAAAAAATCACATCCAGTGGTAGCGCGCACAACTAGTGAGCACGCTACACAGTGTGGCCCTCTCCATCGAGCCATCACAAAGCTGCAACGGACGCACTCAGTGCGCTAGTGTGACTGCAGCCTTAGCATCTGATTACAGCCCAAGAGGACAGAAACAGTTCAATCAACTAAACACATGGGATGGACACCCTCGTAAACAAAATAACACCTTTTTGCCTGCAGTACCCTCTACACGAAGAAATGTAGATTCCACCTTGCATCCTCACTTACATTAGCACTGTAAAGGAACTCATTACATTTTTTCCAGGGAAAACAAATGGGTTTGTTAAATAATAAAAAAGTAGTTAAAAATAATAAACTTCCTCCACAAGCCTTTTATTTTGCACAGAGACTTCCCATCTCTAGGAGGAGGTCAGGGGAAACCTTGGGACTCCCTCTCGTTTTGATTAGGGTTTTCCTTTAACGTGTACCCGTCATGGGCAAAATTACTTTTTGCCGATTTGACAGGGTGTCTCTCCCTTTATATAGATCAGTGTATTTTTGCTGATCTATAAAATGTTAAAAAAAGGAGACTTTTCTGGTTTAAACTTTCTTCCTCTCTCCAGACCCAGCACCAAGTTGCCAGGGAGAGGGAGCGCAGCTTGCAGAGTCGTCCAATAGAACAGCCGCTGCAGTGTGCCGCGCGCTCACAGATCGTGACAGACAGCGCAGCACACACAAACCAACTAGAGGGGGTAATCTTGCAGGAGGGCTCTCTGTTCACAAGCCATCATCCTCCCTGCGGCATGCCGCAGTGACGTTGTGGACAGGGGTAAACTATAACGCAGAATTCTATAGGTCTGCGAGAAAAATGAGAATTTATCTAGAATTGCATATTTTCAATGACCAATATGTGGTATTTGGTTAAAAGTCGCATGTAATGACAGTGTAACACATCCTAATTACTGTGCAGTCACCTGCAATTGTTACTACTTTGCTTGTTACGGGTCTATTAAACTCCTTGGTGGTGTTCCCGAGTGTGGCTCGGAATTAACTTTCAATGCTGAAACCAGTAACTCCGAGCCACACTTGGGCTGGATACATTACCTTTACCCTCTCGATGACCTCTGATCACATTCTCCTCCAGCCGATCGTGGTGTCCTGGTTCCCTTCTCGTGAGAAGTGAACCAGGAAGCATGACGTTGCGATCGTCCGGAGTGTGACTGCTTCTGAAAATATAGAAAATATGTCCGAATCGCAACTCCAGGGAGGTTAACAAAGCATTGAAATTGCGTGCAACGTTGGTGCTTTGTGTTTCGGCCCATACGTTGAATTCACTATTTAGCATAAAGTCACATTATTTAGCAGAGGGCATTGTGATCACTTTTTACTCTATTGGAGATGCTCCCTCGTCTGGAAAAATCAGAAACTGACATTGAAGTAAGTAATAACAGAATGAAGGAGTCTGAGGAACAAAAAGATTGAGGGGGGACAGGCTTATAAAGATTACATATGTGCAGAGGCCATTATCAGCCTTGTATTAAGCACCATGTGCGCTCATACAGACTTGCCTTCGGACGCCCGTCACAGCGTTGTGACGTTTCGATGGGGCCGGCCACACGCTGTATCGCGTCTGCTACTGCAGACGTGCGGGAAGCCTAACTGTCGAAACGCTACAACGCGCGTTCAATAGGGCTGCAAAGTGTGATCCTCCATAGGAGGAACGAGCCTTGCAGCGCTGAGCACACTGAGCTTAACGAGGTGGCGTCAGAGTGGAAGGAATGTCCACTCATGGAAGTTCCTTCCACTCTGAAAAGGACAGTGTCAGACGAGCGTTAACGGGACACTAGCTTATTAAAATGGTCAGGATGTGTGGAGTGCCCCCTACCCCACTCCTCAATATTCTTGTGCGAAGAAGATTGAATTTCCCACCTGCTGGTCACCAATGAACATGCTGACAACCTGTCTCTTCACGCAGGCAGTAGCAAGAATTCTAAGAGACAAGAGCCAATGGCTGTGGCTCCACAGATGATACTGACATCAAGTACACAAGTTACGAGCATTACACAGTTTGTGCAGCGGACAATGCATGTTGCATACAGTGTATAAATTGTGTAAAAAGGCTGAAGGGACTTGCATTTCAGAAACAAGTCAAATAGAAATGAGTCAAAGAGGAGGAACTGCCCAGCCAGAAGAGGCGAGTACTTAGAAGGAAAATAATTGGGCAGATGTGTTCAGCCCAATTATTTATGGCAATGTTTCCCAAACCTGTCCTCGGGACCCTCAACCAGGCCAGATTTTGCAGATTACCTTGGGGAAATGTAGACTGAATCCTGCAAACACAGAGCAACAAATTCTATCACCTGTGCTGTGCTTCAGATATCTGGCAAACCTGGCCCAGTAGGGGTACCTGAAGACAGGTTTGGGAAACTGATTTAAAAGGGATGGGGCAAATAGTAATAGAGTTCCCCTATAAGCGGACTCTGTATCCATGAGTTGTTATCTAGTCAGGAGTTGGGTACTTTCGAGTTATCTGGACCACATCAAGTTTTTATAGTTTCATAGAAAAAACTGAGTCAAATTGTCATAGTTTTATTTTTATAGATAATGAACTGAATAAACGGTAAGACATACATGAGAACATGTGACAAACTAACATATGACATGACTTACAATTGAGAGGCTGGTGGCCAGAAAGTTAGGGCTAGGGTTAGTTACCCTAATCCTAACTTTCTGGCCACCAGTCTCTCAAATATAAGTCAAGTCATGTTGTCATATGCTACAGTTTATTAATTGTCACATGTTCTCATAGGTTTGTCTTCCCGTTTATTCAGTTCATTATCTATAAAAATAAAACTATGACAATTGACTCAGTTTATTCTGACTATGAAACTATAAAAACTGGATGTGGTCCAGATAACAGGTACCAGGAGTTGCTGCAGGGTCTTTGCAGGATATGTTGCAGTCACAGGTGATTCAACTTTCCCTCGCAACCAGTTAATCACAGAATCCATCCAGATGCTAGGCAAAGGTGTCAAAAACAAGCCACTAGTCATGCCCCCCTATTCGCCACCTGCTCAAGCCCATGGCTGTTACTGCACAGCAGCCCTGTGCGTAGGGGGGCGGGGCCCGAGCTCACAGCACCAGAGACACAAGATGCTCCCCCCCCCGGAGCCTCAGAACACCACTGGCTAGCCGGGCAGGCACAGACAGAGCGCGAGGCCCGGGCGCAGGGGACGCCACAGCAATTACCGCGTAGGGAACGCCAGCCTAAGGCCAGACAGGTGTTTTACCCCTTACAGGACCTCACTGAGCAAAGGCTCTGCGAGCAGCCTGTGCACTCCATCTCTACGGGGAAGGAACTTTAGCGCGACGCAGCTGAAATGGGCTCCGTTAGCCTACGACGGCTGGACCCCGGCGAGCGGAAGTTACCCGCGCGCACCAGAGTCGAAAACTCACAATTCCTTGATAAGCACCATCCTCCGCTCCGAGCGCCTCCGCTGCTGTGCGGCAACGACGTCACACGACGCTTTCCGGGAGAGCAGGCGACGCGCTAAGCCACGCCCTCCCCGCGGTCTGCCCAACACTCCCTGCCTCACGTTGATTGGTGAGCTGCGGAGGCCAATAGCGTGAGGTGACATATCATCTGCGCCCCCTGGGCTGCTATTGGTTACGCCACTTGTTTCTTTCTGGCCTTCGGGCTTCCTTGTTTTCCCGCCTCTTGCAGTCAATGCAGTGCCGGCGTCTGCTACACTTGCTTCCCGTAGAGGCCCGCAATTACTGAGGTCCTGCAAGGGCGATAGAGCGTTGGTACTGGCTAATCTGCTGGCAGTCCCTACAGATCACAGACTTCCCTCTTCCTCTGTAAAGACGTCCTAAGGGTCGGTGTTGCCCTTCTCATTTAAATATATAATAACTCCAGTTTCTCTTCTGATCGAATAAGTCTTGCGCATTCTACTACAGATTTCTGGAGACGAACAAACACAAGTCAATGGGAATTTTCACCCTTTTTGGATGAGAGCAGGCTGATTTGCATATGGAGCATTCGTCCCTGTAATGGCACAATCGAGCAAAAACCCTGTGAGACCTGAGCGGGCCCCACCGTAGAGCAGGCCACTAGTGCTGTTGTTCATTCTCAGGACCCTCACAAACCTCTTTTTTCTCACTACAAGTATACAGGGTTATCCAGGCCTTGGACCCCTTGCTCGAGGTGCCTAGAGGGGTGTCAGTTATACCCTCCTGATGAGCCCTAACAAGGACGAAACGATCGTTGGGGGTTGCTGCATTTCTCGTACAGGGACGAAGTCCTTGGCAATCAGTACTAGCCACCCTTTCTGGGTGAGAGCAGGCTGATTTGCATACGGAGCATCTGTCCCCGTAATGGCACAATCAAGTAAAAACCCTGTGAGACCTGAGTGGGCCCCACTCTAGAGCAGGCCACGCCGCTGTTCGTCCTCAGGACCCTCACAAACCTCTTCTCACTAATGGGAATTTTCGCAGACCTGACATAAGGAAGACTAACAGAATTATTCAGACAAAGGTGAAAACCAGGAGAGCTGGGTGGAGTAGAGGTAACATCACTGCTCTGCGTGGAGAGAGCCTGTGGAGACATGGGTTTGATCCCAGCAAGAGCACCTCTCCAGTAAGTGTCCTTGGGCAAGACACTTAATGGTACATACTCGCCACCCAGGACATACTTGAAAACGAGAGAAATCTCAATGTATTCTTCCTGGTAAAATCCTTTCTCAAAAAAAAAAAAGAGAACAATGTAGACCAAATATCTTACTTTCCAAATCAGCTAAGTGGGAGAATTTTTCTGGTTTGGCTATTTTGACCTAGAATTTTCAATTCTCCTGAGGTTCATCTTTCTTTGATTAGAAATGTAAGACAAAAAATATATATGACAGATCTTTAATAGCACAGAAAAGGTTAAGAATACAAAGATAGACAAGCATTTTTATCCCATTGAACAAATACTGCCTGAAAAGCCAACCCAGTGCTGGCTTCCATTATCAGTAGAAGTATTGGGGGCATTTACATGTGTACAAGTACTTGTACATCTGCTAGTATCAGTGCCGATATCAGTATCAGTGCATCCCTAATAATTATGATTAAGGGACCTAGGGTGGGGTTCAGGCTAGGTTTAGGGTTTCTGTTTGTCATGATTAGAGTTAGGGTTACATTTTCTGTGTCATGATTAAGGTTGTTTTTTTTTTTTTTTCATTCTGATTAAAACCAAAATTTTTCATTTATGTTCAGACATGGTCAATCTGTAATCGGAAAAGTTCAGATTGATTTGACATTTTTTTTTATTGAAAACAGTTCTGGTCGGGAGGTGTACAGAATGTAGATACAGAGGTCCATAGGACCCCAACCTCCCCTCGCAGTGGTGTTGCAGCTTGTATTTTTGATGAAATAAAGCATAATAACACAATGTGCTGTCACCTACTTGCTCAGGATATTTACTGCTGCCTGGATACATGGGTATCAATTCTAAGCACTTTCACTGCTGCCTGGATACATACAGTTGTAAAACAAAGTATGTGAACCCTTTGGGATTACGTGGAGTTTTGCATGAATTGGTCATAAAATGGGCTCTGATCTACATCTAAGTCACAACAATTTGAAAACAGTCTGCTTAAAATAATACAACACAAACATTATATGTTTTCATGTTCTTATTGAACAGAACATGTAAACATTCACAGTGCAGGGTGGAAAAAGTATGTGAACCTTTGGATTTAATAACTGGTTGACCCTCCTTTGGCAGCAATAATCTCAACCAAATGTTTCCTGTAGTTGCAGATCAGACCTGCACAACGATCTGGAGTAATTTTGGACCACTCCTCTTCACAAAACTGTTTCAGTGTAGCAATATTCTTGGGATGTCTGGTGTGAATTGCTCTCTCAAGGTCATTCCACAGCATTTCAAACGGGTTGAGGTCAGGACTCTGACTGGGCCACTCCAAAAGGCGTATTTTGTTTTGTTGAAGCCATTCTTTTGTTGAATTACTTGTATGCATTGGATCATTGTCCTGTTGCATCAGCCATCCTCTGCGGAGCTTCAGTTGGCGGACAGATAGTCTTACGTTTTCCTGCAAAATGTCTTGATAAACTCTGGAATTCATTTTTCCATCAATGACAACAATCCGTCCAGGCCCTGAGGCAGCAAAGCAGCCCCAAACCATGATGCTCCCTCCGCCATGTTTTACAGTGGGGATGAGGTTTTGATGTTGGTGTGCTGTGCCTTTTTTTTTTTACACACATAGGGCCCTATTACACTGCACGCTAACAGTAGCACTCACCTGCGTGAGCACTGCCGTTAGCTGCGGTGTTTAGGGCATATTAAAACGCAAACGGGTTAAAAAACCCGTTTGTGTTTGGGACCTTGCGCTTCCCAGTGCGAGGTCACTGCACTTTGCGCTCCTTATACTTAACATAGGGAGCGCAAAGTGTTAATCAGCGCTGGTATTACAATGTCCAAGTGCTGATTACCGCCTGACTCTGGTCAACGAAAAGTTAACCAGAGTCAGGACCTGGTGTTAACTGATTCCGCTGGTGCAGAATCCGTTAACACCAGCTTAAAACAGTAAAAAAATAAATCCAATACTTACCCTCTGTCCCGCGGCGAGGACCGTGGCTCCGGTCGCCTCCTCCAGCCGGTCGGAGCAGGGAAAGACTGGGGGAAAAAGCCCCCCCTGTCTCACCCTGTGTATCCCTACGCTGACGGGCCAGATCTCGCGATGCGAGATCCGACCGGTCACGTGACCGGCAGAGAGGAACTCAATGGAGTCCTATGGACTCCAGCGAGTGGATGCTCTCGGCTGTGCTCAGCGCTGCCGCGAGCATCCTGATTTTTAAAGGGGGCTACAATGCAGGCAGTATTTTCTTGCGCCTGCATTGTAATCCCCCGTTAAACCAGGGGTGGTAGGGGGAATACGGCAGGTGCAGTTTTTTCCCCCTACCGCCCCCGGTTTAGCACGGGGATCGTAATTGGACCCATAGTGTTGTGTGTTTTTTCCAAACAACTCAATTTTGGTTTCATCTGTCCACAGAATATTTTGCCAGTAGTGCTGTGGAACATCCAGGTTTTCTTTTGCAAACTTCAAACATGCTGCAATATTCTTTTTGGACAGCAATGGCTTCCTCCGTGGTGTCCTCCCATGTACTCCATTCTTGTTTAATGTTTTCCTTATTGTAGATGTGTCAACAAAAATGTTCGCATGTTCCAGAGATTTCTGTAAGTCTTTAGCTGACACTCTAGGATTGTTCTTTACCTCATTAAGCATTCTGCGCTGTGCTCTTGCAGTCATCTTTACAGGACGACCACGCCTAGGGAGAGTAGCAACAGTGCTGAACTTTCTCCATTTGTAGACAGTCTGTCTTACCGTGGACACATGAACATCAAGGCTTTTGGAGATACTTTTGTAACCCTTTCCAGCTTCATGCAAGTCAACAATTCTTGATTGTAGGTCTTCTGAGAGCGCTTTTCTGGGAGGCATGGTTCACATCAGGCAGTGCTTCTTGAAACCAGTAAACCCAAAACTGGTGTGTGTTTTTAAAGGGCAGGACAGCTTTCAGCAACACATCCAATAATATCACACTGATTGGACTCAAGGTTGGCTCACTCCTGGCTCCAATTAGCTCTTGGAGAAGTCATTAGGCTAGGGGTTCAGATACTTTTCCCACCCTGCACTGTGAATGTTTACATGTTATGTTCAATAAACACATGAATCTGTGTTTTTCAAATTGTTGTGACTTAGATGAAGATCAGAGCACATTTTATGACCAATTCATGCAAAACTCCACGTAATCCCAAACGGTTCACATACTTGCCTTGCAACTGTAGTTATCATTATTCCTTTCCTGTCGCAGGGCATACCATGCTGTCCCTGCAATGGGTGGACTTTGAAGACACTTCTATGGGCCGCCTTCCCCCCCCAGCATACGTCGTGCGCCGTTGGCTGCTGCAGGACGGCCTGAAAAACAGTCAATGCTGCCTGGATACATATGTATCTATAATATAATTGAGTAAGGCTTGGCGTGTCCGTCGCCAAGCCTTTCTCTGCGCATGCGCGCGCAACCAGTGGCGGTTGGTTGCGCGCGCATGCAACCGCCGCGGCACGAGCTGGCTGCGCTCGCCGCGGCGGTTACAAGATGCACACAGCAGCCGGGTAGAGGCTGCGCTCGCAGCCTCTACCCGGCTGCCGCGCGCATCCATCCCCGAGCAGCGAAGGGAAAGTTCCCTCGCTTCCGCTCTTTGAAGGACCCAAGCCGCGGTCACGTGACCGCGGCTTGGGTCCTTCAACGACCGGAAGCGGGGAAACTTTCACTTCGCCGCTCGGGAAGGTAAGTATGAGGAGCTCATGGGGCGGCTGTCCGAATGCCGATAGAGCATTCGAACAGCCGCCCCATGTCTGGTCTGGGGTCTGAGCTGGGGGGCATATAGCCATGAGAGGTGGGGGGCAAATATCCGAGAGGTGAGGGGCAAATATCCGAGAGGTGAGGGGCAAATATCCATGAGCTGGGGCATATATCCATGAGAGGTGGGGGCCAAATATCCATGAGCTGGGGCAGTATCCACGTGCTGGGGCAGTATCCACGAGCTGGGGCAGTATCCACGAGGTGGGGCAGTATATCCACGTGCTGGGGCAATATCCACGAGCTGGGGCAGTATCCACGTGCTGGGGCAATATCCATGAGCTGGGGCAGTATATCCACGTGCTCGGGCAATATCCACGAGCTGGGGCAGTATATCCACGTGCTGGGGCAGTATATCCACGAGCTGGGGCAGTATCCACGTGCTGGGGCAATATCCACGAGCTGGGGCAGTATATCCACGTGCTGGGGCAATATCCACGAGCTGGGGCAGTATATCCACGTGCTGGGGCAGTATATCCACGTGCTGGGGCATATATCCACGTGCTGGGGCAGTATATCCACGTGCTGGGGCATATATCCATGTGGTGGGGCAGTATATCCACGTGCTGGGGCAGTATATCCACGAGCTGGGGCATATATCCACGAGCTGGGGCATATATCCATGAGCTGGGGCAGTATATCCATGAGCTGGGGCAGTATATCCACAATAGACTGCCCTCTGGGCAGGCTTTCCACCTTGTCAATAATAAATGCATTCACTGCTGCCTGGATAAATGTGTATCAATTATAAGCCCATTCACTGCTGCCTGGATACATAGATTGTCATGGAACTGACATAGCGCTCCCCGCGTCAAACCCCAAGACTTTTATTTTCGTGGCAAAAGCCCAAAAGACAGACATTTGCTTTGGGAAACATTTTATGTTCATTTATATTGTGTGGTTTTAAATGTAGTGTACATTGCTTAGCTTTAGTTTTAAATATACTTTTATTTCTTTATGTAAACGTGAACTTGGGGAGGTGTTGTTTTTTTTAAAAATGCAACCTGCAGCTAGTTTCAAATTCTTTCGTGTAGCAGGTAAACCAGTTTGAGTAACGCGTGATGTTGCAAAAAGGCTATCTAATTTAATGGCACAAGCAAGCTAAAACCTTGTGAGACCAGAGCGGGCACCCACCGTAGAGCAGGCCACTAGTGCTGTTGCTCATCCTCGGGATCCTCACACCCCCCCCCCTTTCTCTATCTAATTTATCTGTTTACATGTCTGAAAGGTTGGGAGTCACCATTGTCTCAGCCACCCACTATCTGATTTTCTTAACAATAGATTATGTAAATGATATGTGATATTAAGGCTAAGGAATGTTTATTGCAAATATCTACCTGACCGAACGTAATTAGAGTTTTAGTAAGTCAAGGTTCATTATTTGGTTTATGCAAACCCGGGCATAAATAGTGGCGTTTTTGTTCATTAAAAGAGAGAATCCTGTTTGAAAATACATCTTGTCTGATGTCAAATTCAGGGTACCCACAATCACCCTCAAAAGGCACAGCGCTAGCGGCCTTTTGGAAATTCAAAGAGGCAGAGTGTCATGGTGGCCCATGTCCGGGGAAGTGTTGCGCCTTTGCCCCAGGTTGCAGTTGTCACAGCAGCTGATATCTGGAATGCTTTGTTCCCGGGTACTGTTTACCATAGGACAGAGAATGGAGGCGACGCCAAACATTTGAGCTAACACATCCGCCAACCATGTCAGGAAGTCAGTCTGCCTGCGAATCAGACGCCTTAAGCAAAGATGGGAACCAATAGCAGCACGCTATCAATGATACTGTCATGCCTGCTACTGCTCCTGCAGTACGGCCTTCCCAACAGAGAGGGCGCCAGTCTTTGAATCAGGCCACTTTGTATGCCACACCTGGTCAGGGATCTAGGCCTTTAAATATCAGTTCCAGTCTGTGCTCTGAGCCCTGACGTGGTTATTTCTAGCCTTCAGCGCGTTTCTACACTTATGATTATTGATTTTCTGGTTTGACTTCTGGCTTGTATTTTGACTGTGTTTTCTGCATTATCCCTTGGCATATGTTTACCTCGTGTACCGACCTCTGGCTTGTTTCTACTACGATATCTCTCCTGTCTCTAATCTGTACTTCTGTGTATTCTAGATTAGTACCTGGCCATTCTAAGGACCAGCTTCTCAGTTTAGGGTCCTTTCTTGCCTTTCTGGGTTTTGTCTGCGTGCTGGGTGACCCTATATCCTTACATTACGTCAGGGCCATGGACCCTGCAGACATTGCTCAGCAGTTTACTGCTTGCTGTACCCATATAAGGGAGGCTGATGCCAAGATGTATCATTTTGCAATGTTGCTGGAGACGCTCTTGGAGAATACAGAATGCGTGCAGTCTGCTTCACCTGCTCCTATAACCCATTCTGACACTTCGATGGTTAACTCTGCTGTTCCAGTGCAAATGTTGCCCTCTGTTACTTTCAGTGGTGAGGCTGCTGCATGCAGAGGATTTCTGAAGCAAATTGATTTATGTTTTGAGTTAAATCCTCTTATGTGTATAACTGACAGAGCTAAAGTATGTTTTCTTTTTAACCATCTCAGAGACAAGGCCTTAGACTGGGCTACTGCATTTTGGGAATCTAATGATCACATAATAAATAACTACGAGGAATTTGTTTCCACCTTAAAAAGTGTGTTTAACCCTTCCAGAGGAACAAATCCTGCTATGAAACGGTTAATGAGGTTAAGTCAGGGAGACAGAACTGTGTTGGAATACGCTGTTGAATTTCAGACGCTTGCTGCCGATGTTAATTGGGATAATGAAACTCTGGTGTCCTGTTTTCTGAAGGGTTTATCTGACTCTTTAACCCTTGCTATTACAGCAAGAGATCTTCCTGGGAATCTGAATGATCTAATTCCATTCTGTATGGAGATGGAAGACCAAATCAGGGACCTGTGTAAAACAAAAGCGCAACCTAATAGGTTAATGCCGTATGTGTCTCCAGAGCTTAACCCTGCTGCATCTGACAACCCTGTACCTCAACCAATGCAGTCTGGAGAGATTAAACCGTCAGAGGAGAGGGGACTGGTATCAGAGGTCATGACATTATCTCCTTCTGTTTATAGAAAGCGTTGTTACTTTACTATTGGGATTGAGGTGGGTTCCTCCATTATTCAGGTAGATGCACTTCTTGATTCAGGGGCAGAGGAAAATTTTATGGACACTACTTTTGCATTGGAGAAAGGGATTCCCTGTGTGGAAAGAAACCCACCTATAGCTATTCGTGCTATAGATGGCAGACCCCTTTCCAACCCATATATTTCTAAGGAGACCAGTCCTATTTCCATGTCTGTAGGAGTTCTCCATAAAGAGACTGTGGTATGCCAACTCCTATCATCTCCTTCATGTCCTGTTGTTTTGGGGTATCCCTGGTTACAAAAACACAATCCAGTCATAGACTGGAGAAGAAACACTGTTCTGTCATGGAGCAAGTCTTGTTTTGATTCATGCATGATTCCTGTCAAGTCTGTGCACACTATAAATGTACCCACTGCTGCTCCTTTATCTGTATTGGTTCCTATACAGTATGAGGAGGTCAGGGAGGTTTTCAACAAAGGAGGGGCTGAGACTTTACCTGAGCATAGACCCTATGATTGTGCTATTACTCTCCTTCCTGGCACTTTTCCTCCCAAGGGACGAGTGTATCCTCTGTCTCAACATGAAAACCTCATATTAGAGGAGTACATAAAGGATTCCCTTGCTAAGGGCTTCATAAGGAAATCCACATCTCCTGCTGGTGCTGGGTTCTTTTTTGTCTCTAAGAAAGAGGGGGACTTAAGACCTTGCATAGATTATAGGGTTTAAATAAAATAACTGTGAAAAATGCCTATCCCATTCCATTGATTGCTGAACTCTTTGACAGGTTAAAAGGTTCCCAGATTTTTCTAAGCTTGATTTAAGAAGCGCGTACAATTTAGTGCGCATTAAGGATGGTGATGAATGGAAAACTGCTTTCAATACCAGATCTGGTCACTACGAGTACCTTGCAATGCCCTTTGGGCTATGTAACGCTCCAGCTGTGTTCCAGGATTTTATAAATGATGTTTTGCGTGATTTCATACACGACTGTGTCATTGTGTATTTGGATGATATACTTATTTACTCACCTGATCTCGCTACTCACCACTTGCAGGTTAAAAGGTTCTTCAGACGTTGTTGAACAATGGCCTTTACTGCAAATTGGAGAAGTGTCTCTTTGACCAACCTAAGTTAGCATTTCTAGGTTATGTAATTTCCAAAGAGGGATTTTCCATTGACCCGGCTAAACTTACTGCTGTTACTGACTGGCAATGTCCTATAGGGCTAAAAGCTATTCAGAGATTCATAGGGTTCGCCAACTACTACCGCAGGTTCATACTCAATTTCTCCACAATACTGGCACCCATTACTAATATGACCAAGAAGGGAGCCAATACCCGTATTTGGTCCCCTGAAGCCGTTAAAGCCTTTGAGACTCTTAAAGAGGCTTTTTCTACGGCCCCTATACTTGTCCACCCTGATCCAAGGAAGCCTTTCATCCTAGAGGTTGATGCCTCTGAGACAGGAGTAGGAGCTGTTCTTTCCCAAAGAGAATCCCCTGACCAACCACTCAAGCCTTGTGGCTTCTTTTCCAAGAAATTATCTAGTGCTGAAAGGAACTATGATATCGGTAACCGAGAACTCCTGGCTATCATTTCTGCTTTGAAGGAGTGGAAACACCTACTTGAAGGAGCTCCTACTCCCACTATGATTCTGACTGACCATAAAAACCTGACCTTTATTGCCGATGCCAAAAGACTGTCATCCCGTCAAGCCCGGTGGTCGATGTTTTTGACTCATTTCAATTACATAATCACCTATAGGCCCGGTAACAGAAATGCGAAGGCAGACGCGCTTTCCAGGCAGTTTGAGGTCACAGAACAGCAAGATAGACCAGTGGAGTCGATTGTTCCTCTGGAGAGAGTAGTGGCAGCTACTCATCTCACCCTTACTTCTACACTCCTTACTCGTATCCAAGCTATGCAAAGTACAGCTCCTCCTGAGACTCCTTCTGACAAGTTGTTTGTTCCTGACGCAGAAAGAAAGGAACTACTCTCTTGTTATCATGCCTCCAGGCCAGCCGGTCATCCTGGTATAAAAAGGACATTGTCAGCCCTTACACCGATGTACTGGTGGCCAGACATTGCCAAGGATGTGAGAGAATATGTACAGGCATGTGTGGTATGTGCACAATCCAAAGCCTCTACTCAATGTCCTGCAGGGCTATTGCAACCACTAGCCATCCCTGACAAACCATGGTCACATATTTCTATGGATTTCATAGTAGATTTGCCACCTTCTGAAGGGCATACAGTGATTTTGACCATTGTTGATCGCTTTACTAAAATGGTTCATCTGGTTCCTCTCAAGAAATTGCCAACATCTAAAGGTCTAGCCAACATATTTGCCAAAGAGGTATTCAGATTACATGGTTTGCCTCATGAAATTGTCTCTGATCGGGGTCCACAGTTCATTTCTAGATTTTGGAGAAATTTCTGTTCACAGTTGGGTATTAAAGTATCATTTTCTTCTGCTTATCACCCACAGTCCAATGGAGCTGCCGAACGTGCCAATCAGTCTAGTGAGAACTACATTCGTAGCTTCTCTTCTCAAGGGCAAGATGATTGGGTATCTTTGCTTCCTTGGGCTGAATTTGCTCTGAACAGTAATGTTAATGCCTCGTCTGGTCACTCCCCGTTTTATGTTGCCCATGGTTTCCAGCCTACTTTTTTGCCATCCCCTAGTGCTGACACTGGTCTTCCTGACTTGGACTCCTATGTTCAGTCTCTTCATAAAGTGTGGACTTTGGTACGTTCCAACCTCTGTCACGCTGCAGTCCAACAGAAGACCTATGCAGATAGGCATAGGCGGATGGGTCCTTCCTATGTTCCAGGCCAGAGAGTCTGGTTGTCTACCCGTAACATTAAGTTACGTGTGCCATCAATGAAATTTGCTCCGCGGTACATTGGTCCATTCAAAGTCCTAAGACGTATCAACGAAGTCAGTTATGCGCTGGACCTACCTCATACCCTCCGTATACCGAATACCTTTCACACCTCCTTGTTGAAGCCCCTTCTGTGCAATCGGTTCACCACTGTTATTCCTCGACCACGTCCTGTACTGGTCCAGGGACAAGAAGAATTTGAGGTCCAGTCCATTGTTGATTCCCGTCATTCCCGTGGTGGTCTTCAATATTTGGTGCACTGGAGAGGGTATGGCCCGGAGGAACGCTCATGGGTTCCAACTTCTGATCTCCATGCCCCCCGTCTGGTTCGTGCCTTTCACCGTTCTCATCCCACTGCTCCGGGATCTCGGCGCCCAGAGGGCGCTCGTGGAGGGGGGGTACTGTCATGCCTGCTACTGCTCCTGCAGTACGGCCTTCCCAACAGAGAGGGCGCCAGTCTTTGAATCAGGCCACTTTGTATGCCACACCTGGTCAGGGATCTAGGCCTTTAAATATCAGTTCCAGTCTGTGCTCTGAGCCCTGACGTGGTTATTTCTAGCCTTCAGCGCGTTTCTACACTTATGATTATTGATTTTCTGGTTTGACTTCTGGCTTGTATTTTGACTGTGTTTTCTGCATTATCCCTTGGCATATGTTTACCTCGTGTACCGACCTCTGGCTTGTTTCTACTACGATATCTCTCCTGTCCCTAATCTGTACTTCTGTGTATTCTAGATTAGTACCTGGCCATTCTAAGGACCAGCTTCTCAGTTTAGGGTCCTTTCTTGCCTTTCTGGGTTTTGTCTGCGTGCTGGGTGACCCTATATCCTTACAGATACTATGAGAGAACGGGGCGTTTCCTCTGATTACCAATGGGTGATCTCCTGGTTCCATTTAAAGGGCTTCCTGTCTCTTTGTAATTGCCCTAGCGTGGTTTCACTTCACCTAGTGCCTTGTTGCTGTATATATATATATATATATATATAATAATCCACACGGTTCAGCACTCGTCCTTATCAGTAAATACTTATCTTCTGCCTCGGTGCTGTATCCCAAAGGGTGCATATATTATTGCCAGAGAATAGGGCGCACTCGAGGTCTTCTTATAAAACAGAAAGGTTTTTATTCAAAGATACATTAAAAGAACCGACGTTTCGGCCTAGACATAGGCCTTTTTCAAGGTTAAAATCAAAACGTTTCATATTGTTTATATACACTACATAATCATTACAACTTACCGAGTCAGTGTCGTGGTTACCGAAGCCGGCGCGACACTGACTCGGTAAGTTGTAATGATTATGTAGTGTATATAAACAATATGATACGTTTTGATTTTAACCTTGAAAAAGGCCTATGTCTAGGCCGAAATGTCGGTTCTTTTAATGTATCTTTGAATAAAAACTTTTTTGTTTTATAAGAAGACCTCGAGAGCGCCCTATTCTCTGGCAAATAATATATATATATATATATATATATAATATATATATATATATATGTATATATATATACACAATTGTGTTCAAAATTATTCAACCCCCAATGCTGTAAAGGGTTTTAGGGAATTTAGTGTACATTTGTAATTGTATTCAGAATGAAATCCTACAAGGACTTTTTAAAGAACCATATGCAACTAAAATGACATCAATTGGTTTTGTAATACAGTAGTAAATGTTTCTTTTGTGAATTCTTCATTGACACAATTATTCAACCCCTTAAAGACCACCACTCTGAAGAACAGAGGTTCATTCAAGTGTTTTCAATCAGGTATTGAAAACACCTGTGGATGTCACGGAGCAGCAATAAAGCATAATAAGCACCAATTAGGCAGCTTTAAAATGACTGTGATACTCAGCTCCTTCTAGACATTTACTGGTGTGGTTACAAACATGGTGAAGTCAAGAGAATGGTCCAGGAAGACAAGAGAAGAGGTGATTACTCTTCACCGGAAGGGCAATGGCTATAAGAAGATTGCAAAGATGTTAAACATACCAAGAGAGACCATAGGAAGCATCATTCGCAAATTCAAGGCAAAGGGCACTGTTGAAACGCTACCTGGTTGTGGCAGAAAGAAGATGCTGACTTCAACTGCTGTGCGCTACCTGAAGCGCAGAGTGGAGAAAAGTCCCTGTGTGACTGCTGAGGAACTGAGAAAAGATTTGTCAGATGTGGGTACTGAAGTTTCAGCTCAGACAATACGGCGCACACTGCGTAATGAAGGCCTCCATGCCAGAACTCCCAGGCGCACCCCCTTGCTGTCTCCAAAGAATAAGAAGAGTCGACTGCAGTATGCCAAAAGTCATGTGGACAAACCACAGAAGTTTTGGGATAGTGTTCTGTGGACTGATGAAACAAAATTAGAACTCTTTGGGCCCATGGATCAACGCTATGTTTGGAGGAGGAAGAACAAGGCCTATGAAGAAAAGAACACCTTGCCTACTGTGAAGCATGGCAGGGGGTCAATCATGCTTTGGGGCTGTTTTGCTTCTGCAGGTACAGGGAAGCTTCAGCGTGTGCAAGGTACCATGAATTCTCTTCAGTACCAGGAGATATTGGATGACAATGTGATGCAGTCCATCACAAACCCGAGGCTTGGGAGACGTTGGACCTTTCAACAGGACAATGATCCCAAGCATACCTCCAAGTCCACTAGAGCATGGTTGCAGATTAAAGGCTGGAACATTTTGGAGTGGCCATCGCAGTCACCTGACTTAAATCCGATTGAGAACCTCTGGTGGGACTTAAAGAAAGCAGTTGCAGTGCGCAAGCCTAAGAATGTGACTGAACTGGAGGCTTTTGCCCATGACGAATGGGCGAAGATACCCGTAGATCGCTGCAAGACACTTGTGTCAAGCTATTCTTCACATTTAAAAGCTGTTATAACTGTAAAAGGATGTTGTACTAAGTACTAAGATTGAATGTCACTTGGGGGTTGAATAAAACTGATAATGATGTGAGCACAGAAAAGACATTTGTGGTTATTTCATTATAAATGTTATGTTATATTTGTCTGACCTACACGTGCCTCTTTGATTTAATTGTAAGGAAGATGACTGAATGATCAAAATCAATGTCAAACTGGCCAAAACACTCAATTTCAGTGGGGGTTGAATAATTTTGAACATAACTGTATATATATATATATATATATATATATACATTTTTCTCTGATTGTTTCTCTGGTTCTTTGATCCCGGCTTGTCCTGACTATCCTGACCTCTGGCGCCCCGACGTTTGGCTTTGTTACACGGTTTTCCAGCACTCTGTTTTCCATTTAACCTTTTGCTTGCCAGTTAGTTTTCTGTTTTAACCCGGCCATAATCAAGGAACGGTTAGTTAGGGTCTATGTACTTGTAGCGCTCACTCCCGGAGGAGCCGCTGAAAATAAACCACGGGTCAGTCTCCCCGCACTAGGGAATAAATATACTCCAACACAGTTGTGGGTTTTTATCATTTAAATAGTTTACTAAAATATTTGGCAGATATTGAGATACGGTATTCACAGATATTATTACAGTACTTTCGTATTGCGATAAAACGCGTAGCGGAAAAGAAACGAAACACGAGGCTTCGTATTTCGGAAAATAAAACATTCGTAACCGAACATAAAAGAAAATGCAATTGCACGAATATTCGGAAAAGGGACACGTAGCGGAACCCCAGAATATACAATCACTTCGTATCACGGTAAACGCGCAGCGGAAAAGAGAAAAATATATTCGGAACGTATCTTTAACCCCCGTTCCGATTCGTGACAAAATGAGTCCTGCACAGGTTAAGTCCCGGAATGTAAAAGGTGTGTATGTGTGTAAGGTACCCGGGTACTGTTCAACTGGCCAGTGAAATTACTTAAGAAATGTCTTCGACTAGTCAAGTTGGGGCCCGGTGGACTTTAAAGAGAAAACAGCAGCGTGCTCTTTGTATTATAAACGGCCTTGGAGGCCTCTCACCCATCCGCCGGTTGCTTTAGGCTCCGCTGACCCAGGACGTCTCTCCGCTGGATTTTGACTGGGGATACTAGCGGCCGGATCCGTTGTCTGACTTCCCGTAGCTTGTCCACGACTTTTCCTCAGCTCACCGCCTGCTCTCTGTACCCGATCCACTTGCGGTGACTCTTTACTCGAGGTCTTCGGTTAGTTCCCTTTGCAGCAACTCTGGAACTTGGAGGGCTCCTTCTCTTGCGACTGAATGACCCGGTAACAGAACTGACAGGTCTCACTTGCTCTCCGCCCTAGGCCCTCTCACAAAGTATGGCACTGCGTCTGCTCTCTCTCGTTCCCTGGCGCGCTCTGGCGCGTTCTCCACGAGGCAGAGGATGTAAGTGTGCAGTCCCCACCCACTTCCTGTCTTCTTGCAAAGCATGCCGGGCATTGTAGTCCCAATGTCCAGTGTCTCTGATCGCGATAGTCTCCATCTTGTGGCCAAAAATAGGTACTGCCACAGCAAGATTTTAACACAGCGCTACATACTATTTTATGCAAGCAGGGTTTTCTGTCCTTGACAACCGGTTATTAGGATCAGTGGTATTACTTATACTGTAAGCTGCTTGACTGTGAGACACCAGCTGCTATCAGTGTTATCTGGCTTTATTACTGACCATAACCCGGCTATTACTAAGGACCGGTTGGTCAGGGTCTGTTGGTATATTGTCTGCAATCGGGGTTTGCTCAATCCTGTCATTGTTTAACTGTGCCCTCCAACTCTCTATTTGTGTTCGTCGTTCTCATTATTACTGACCATAACCCAGCTATTACTAAGGACCGGTTGGTCTGGGTCTGTTGGCTTATTGTCTGCAAGTGGGGTTACCCGATCCTGACACAGAGGATCAGACCAAGCAGGTCTGGAGCTACCGATTAGGCTGCTCGAGGCACTGAGTTCTGAGCAACCCAGCAGCCGGGCTGATCTGGGTAAGGGGGTGTCTGGAGAGCCAGGACAGGCGGAAGAGAGGGGTTTCCATCACATTGATTGGTAGAGGTGTGGATAGAGGCTCTCCAACACCAAGGCACCCCAAGATGACCAACTATGCAGCCTGCAAGCGGGACACACTGAGGGATCTGCTGGAGAGCCGAGGATGGATCGCCGGATCCAAGGGCAAGAATGCCTTAATCAGCGAGCTGACCGAAATGGACCAGTGGAATGGTGACGCTGGACCCCAGTCAGCTGAGGAACGCTTCCAACAGAGGGTACGGGAACGAATGGCCCTGTATGGGGGCGAAACGTCCGAGGAAGCCATCAGGCAGGCTGTCTCGGACATAATGCTGCAGGAAGCCCAGCATGAAAAAGCTGGATCGCAGAGAGAGGGAGCATGAGCGGCAGCACGAACTCTGGCTGGCCGAGCTGCGAGGTAGGCTGAGGCAGTCTAAGGTCCCGGAGCCTCTGGATTGGGACGATTATGTTGTGCCGGCTGAAGTGCGGACCACGGCACAAGATGCCTCTGGTCTCTACCGCCAAGAACCAGAGGATTACTGGCAGATGATGGTGGATGAGACAGCGGTCTCCACCGGTGTGACCCAGCAGGATGGTTGGGCACTTTTAGAGGAGGAATGCCTTGTGACAGTGGGAGAACCTGAAGTCCCCACTGGAGAGTTGTGGGGATGTGGGGCAGATGACCCAGCTTTGCCCCAATGTGCTCCCAGCCAAGGATGGCTGAGGGAGCTTGAAGGCCTGGATATGGCGGTGACAGAGGCCTGGGACTGTCCTGCAGAAGGAGCGGACAGTCTGGATGGGGCAAAGGAACCAGAGGAAATGGAACCGGAGGTGCTCCTACATTTTCCTGTATTGCCCTCCATGGAAGAAGTGGCGTTGTTGCACCAAGCACTGCAGGTGCTAAATTGCCAGGATGAGCCTGGGGTTGCCCAAGCCATGCCTAAGCAACTGACGGACGGGCCCGGATGGCCCTCTCCATCTCCACCGCGAGCGGAGGATGCCTTCCCCCCCTCGTCCCCTTCAGCGGACACTACTCCAATGTCCATCCCCCCTCAGCAGAAGTGCTGGCTACTGGGCAGAGCGCCGCTGGCCTCTGCCCACCCTCAGACTTGGATCCGGAGAGTATGCCTGAGGATCTCCAGGGGCTGCTTCTCCAGCAGCCAGTATCCCCACCGGGAGTGAATGAAGCCATCCCCCCAGCAGAAATGCTGGCTACAGGGCAGAGCACAGTCGGTCTCTGCCCATCCTTTCAACCCCTTGTGCCGGAGGCCTTGGTTGCCCCCTGTTCTTCTCTGCCGATGCTTGAAGCACCAGGAAGGGATGCAGTTGGCACCTTTTCCCCACGAGTGACTGCTACCCCGAGAAAACATACAGGCAGTACCTATTCCCAACAGCACTCCATTTCCCCAGGAGGGGGCGCAGGCAAGGTGGCGAACCCGCAACACGCCAGGGGCTCAGGAAAGGCCCTCGACATCACACTAAGGCTGTTTGTTTCCTGGAGACAGGTGGAGAAGCTCGGGGGCTCGCCTCCACCCAACAGACTATGGACCAAGGTATGGACTATTGCTCCAATGACCCCTAGTCGACCCGATGGGGTCCAACCGTGGTTGTCGGACTCCTTTAGGGAAGGGGAGATATGTCATGGAACTGACATAGCGATCCCCACGTCAAACCCCAAGACTTTTATTTTCCTGGCAAAAACCCCAAAAGACACAGACATTTGCTTTGGGAAAGATTTTATGTTCATTTATATTGTGTGGTTTTAAATGTAGTGTACATTGCTTAGCTTTAGTTTTAAATATACTTTTATTTCTTTATGTAAATGTGAACTTGGAGAGTTTTTTTTTTTTTTTTTTAAAAGATGCAACCTGCAGCTAGTTTCAAATGCTTTCTTTTGTGTAGCAGGTAAACCAGTTTGAGTAACGTGTAATTGTGCAAATAGGCTATCTAATTTATCGGTTTACATGTCTGAAAGGTTGGGAGTCAGCATTGTCTCAGCCACCCACTATCTGATTTCCTTAACAATAGATTATGTAAATGATGTGTGATATGAAGGCTAAGGAATGTTTACTGACCTAATGTAATTAGAGTTTTAGTAAATCAAGGTTCATTATTTGGTTTATGCAAACCTGGGCATAAATAGTGGCGTTTTTGTTCATTAAAAGAGAGAATCCTGTTTGAACATACAGCTTGTCTGGTGTCTCATTCAGGGTACCCACAATCACCCTCAGAAGGCACAGCGCTAGCGGCCTTCTGGAAATTCAAAGAGGCAGAGGATCAGACCAAGCAAGTCTGGAGCTACCAATCTGGCTGCTCAAGGCACTGAGTTCTGAGCAACCCAGCAGCCAGGCTGATCTGGGTAAGGGGGTCTCTGGAGAGCCAGGACAGGCGGAAGAGAGGGGTTTCCATTACATAGATATCTTCAATTAACATTCACTGCAAACTGGATACATGTATATCATCAATTAACACATTCACTGCAAACTGGATACATGGATATCATTATTAAACACATTCACTGCGGTTTCCATCTGTAATAAGCTGCATAGGCTTTGGCCAGGGCCACATGGAGCAACTGGGCCCCTAAACATATCATGGGCTCCCAAACCAACGGATGGTGGCCCTGGGCTGGACAGTTGTGAATTCAGAACACTGTTTGCTGTCCAGGTACAAAGCTGATCTGCCTTATTTTCTCACTGATGCCCGTGACACACTCAATTTTATTCATGCTCATTTTACGAGCATGCCCACCTTCCTGGGCATCAGCTGTGTCATAAGTGGTATCATGTCAAGGTGCCCATATCTTTGCCTGACAGTCCCGGAGTTGGCTTGGAGGTCACTGACAGAATTAAGCTGCTGGCCCTTTTTATGTATTAAAGGGATACTCTAGGCAACATGACCACCTAAGCTTATTTAGGTGGTCATGATGCCCTGAGTATGCCCTCGCCTTTCCCCCCTCCCTCCGCTCAACCGATCGGCTGATACAGCTGAGAGACGCGGAGGACTTTACTCCGCCCTCCCAGCTGTCAGTCAGCAGAACGGGATTCATATTTCCCGCTTCTGCTGACTATTGCCGAGTAGGAGACGTCATCGCGCTTTCAGCGCAATGACGTCTCCAACTCGCCGCAGTAGCTGGCGGGAGCGAGCCGCCAGCATAGTCTTTGGCTGGGATTAGTGTTGCGCGCATCCTCTTGCGCGTAACACTAATCCAAGAAGAAGAGGAAGCCTGCTGATTGGCTAGCTTACGTGAGAGGCGCGCATGCGCACTTCTCACGTAAACCATTAGCCAAGTGAAAGATTTAGAAGGACGGGAGCGGAAGAGGAGGGAGGTGAGTATAAAAAAAAAAGTCACCATTGGAAACAAGTGGATTTTAGGGTAAGTATTACAGTAAAAAAAAAAAAAAATCCCTACCTAGTTATTGAGTGACTAGGTAAATTTTAATGTAAAAAACGGGGGGGGGGGATTTTAGCTTAGAGTGTCCCTTTAACTCCTGTGCATGCATTGCTGCGTCCTCTGGTAGAGGCGGTGCACGTCTAGTGTCTGTGACCAGGAGAGAGCAACGTTCCCAGAGGATAACTGTAATTTGTAGAGAGCAAGGTTATATAGAAACATAGAAAAATGTCGGCAGATAAGAACCTTTCGGCCCATCTAGTCTGCCCAATTACATGGATACTTTACCTGGATTTATCTTTTGTTTAGGATAGCCTTATGCCTATCCCATGCTTGCTTAAATTCAATTACTGTTTTGGCCTTTACCACTTCAACTGGAAGACTGTTCCATGTATCCATATATATAGACTGTTATCACTTTATAGAGAAATGGAAGGGGTGTTTGAGGAGTAGATTTAGAGAAGAAAGCAGGAGGACGTCTTTACTTTTTTGTCTTTGTATAGCAAGAAGGTGGAGGACATCATAGGAATTACTGCCTGTTATCTACTAGAAATGTCCACTGATGACAGGACAAGTGATTTACTGCACTTGTAAGATCTCATTGAGCTAAGCTCTGCAAGCAGCATAAGTACATGTTCCTGAGGTATAAGGTAACTCATCTCTAGGGAATATGCACACAAAACTCACCACGACAACGTCTGCTGCTGCTGGAGTCTCTCGGGCGACAGGTGGTTTAGCTTTACAGGGTTATTCAAAGAGATTCGAAAGGTCACCGCACGTTCGGTGACTTTTGCACTGAATTGAAGAGAACGCAATCGGCTTTCCCATTTCGGCCACCCTGCGGTGTATTCAGCAAGCACGACAGGGCTGTCGAAGTGCAGGGAAAAGCTGCCGAAAACCCGGCGAATGCACACCGAAAACCCGCAAAAACATCTGGATTAACCCGTCGAAGACGCCGGAAAAACCCGAGCAGGAGCCGATCACACGCAGCGAAGCCGCCGGAAAAAGCCAACACCGCAGAAGAAGGCAGTGAATAAATTAGGAAAACAGTTTGCATGAATAATTGAAAAGTGAAACGCTGTTTGCAAAGAAACTACTGAGCGAAAATGTCTGAAATTTACATATGAGGTCCAGGGAATGATAATAAAAAGGGCTGTTACAGAAAAAATAAGTAAAATCGGACTTTTTAAAAAAAAAAAAAAACAGAAGAATGCTTAAAATATCCTAAAAAAAATTGATAAATAAAGAGACTCTTTACTGCAGAATTTTATAATGAACGGTTTATTAGATATTGAATTAAAACGGGAATATTTTTAACATTGAAGCCTATGGGATTCTCCTGAACAAACCTGTCGAATTAAACCACCGAATGGCAGGGCAACTCGGGAACCTTTCACTGCTGGTTTGTGTTCTCTGAATAGCCAAAGCAGTGCTTTTTTATGGCGATTTCACTGCCCTCGAACAGGCACCGTATGTGCAGGCAATTCGCCAGGATTTGGCGTATTGCCTGCTCTCTGGATAGCCAAATGAACAGAAAAGGTAACCGAACGCTGATTTTCAGCTTTCGGTTACCTTTCCCCAGCCATTTGGATCTCTTTGAATAACCCTGATAATGATTCACACTATAGGTCTTGTTCAGGTGTATACAGAAATCAGAGTCAATGGATTCATCTCCACAGTTGACATCTCTACTACCATTATAGCCTCTCAGAGGCAATTTGACAAACTGGACATTAATTCAGCCCATCCATTAAGCCGTGGTGTCTGTCAGATTTCCAGGAGATGGCCTTCTCACCCTGTGTCATATGTGTGTGGGTCTTGTGACTTGTCAGTGTGCCATCAGGCAAGGAAAGGGTTACTCTCCACTCAAGTTATACATTTTCAAGCTGCTGGCTACTTGTAGACATCAGGCGAAAATAACAAATTATAGTTGTTGAAGCAAAGATACCTTATTTTATTTTCACTTCTCACGCAGGTGTTCAGTGAAAGTGAGCCTCTCCCCAATAAAACAAATTTATATTAACCCGCTCACTACCGAGTGATTTTCCAAAAAAATGCATTGTCAGATACCAGTGGATTCTTGAAAAATATATATATTTTTTTTTATTGGTACATATTTGATTATCGTTTGTAATTTTTAGTCAAACTTTCTAACTCTCAATCTTTTTTTTTTGTATTTAAAATTTTTATTTTGTAAAGAACGAAAGGTCAGAGACTGACCATCATAATCGGCCTCGCAGGGCCAGATATTGTACTCTCATAAACATATATAACATAAAAGGGGGGGGGTCGCATGGAGAATCATCAAAATGTTGGAAAAAAGGGGGGTTATAACAAATTCGTCAAAAAATACCTCGTAAAAAATAAAACCAAAGTCTCGAATCTATCCCCAGCCGGGAAATGTCAGCAAGAGAAAAAAGTGTCCAAAGCATCTCTGAATTAAAGGTAGGGGGGGGAGAAAATAAATGTAAAAGGTGGATGAAGAAAAAGACGGACAACAAAAGTCCTGCATAAACGTAGAATAAAGGTCTCCAACACCCAGCGTGGGAGTCTTAACTAACTGATAAGGGGAGTAAGGGGGTAAGAAACACTCTGGTGGGGGAATCATCTAATCAATTATGGACCGCCGGTCTCTAATTCTCCAGAGGCGAGGGAGGTAGGTCGCAGGCATTCAGCCTGGGTCCAGAGAGGGCGAAGCCGCGGCACTACCCACTACGGTCTCCAGATCTCCGGGAATCCCTAGGGAGGCAAGAACCGGCCACACTTCATCAGGGGTGCCAAACACATACGGCACGTTGTCGAGTGTAAAGAGCAGGGTGCCAGCCGCCCCCCATCTGTATCGGACCCCCTTAGCTCGAAGACAAGTCGCCACCTCCCGAAACCTCCGGCGCGCCGCCAGCGTCAAGAAAGGAGGATCGTTATACAAAGATACTGCGGAAGACTCAAAGGCAAAAGGACACCCCTTGCCAAGGGTAGCGACATCAGCTTTTGTTTCGTGGGTATTTCCTTTGTCACTGCAATAATATCTCGCGGCACCGCCTCCGGGGCTGCCGCCGATTTCCGGACGCGAATCGCCAAGCCAAAAGTCTCTGGAGCGTTGGGAGGGAGCTTCAGCAGGTGGCTCGCCAAGCGGTTGGCATATGCCAGAGTCGCTTCTGGCTGCGCCGATTCTGGGACCCCCCGGATAAGGACATTCCGCCGGCGGTGTCGGGCGTCCAATGATTCCACTGTATGCGACAAAGTCTCCACTTGTAGCTGAAGAGATTCCACCCTACAGGCAAGGCTGGTTTGCGCGGTCTCCACAGTCGACGTTCGGGCTTGAATATCTACCATATGTTCCCATACCAGGGTCACCTCAGCTTTTACCCCCGACACGTCAGCACTCCACATTGCCTGCATATCATTTACCATTCTCTTAATGTCGCCTTTAGTGGCCAACTGAACGTCTTCCCCCGGGGTAGCCTCTAGAAAAGCGGACGAGGCAGTCTGAACGGCAGCAACGCCGGAAGAGACAGAGAGCGCAGCCCGTCGCCGGGCCGCCTTAGCAGCTCTTTTCGCCGAGGCCTTCCTGGCTTTTTGGTCCTGTAGTGGAGGCTCAGAGGAAAGCAGGTCGGCCTCCTCTCCGCTCCCCCTCGACCAGGTGACTCCATCCGTGTCAGAGGAACCGTATCCCAGAGGCAGGGTGGGGGAGGGGAGACCCGCGACGAACAGCTGTCCGCCACCCAAAGAGTCGCAGATGTCACGCTGGCCCGGGTCCGGCACCGAGTCAGCCCGCTTCGCTGACTTCTTACCCATCCGGGCGCTAGGCGGGACCAGGGTATGATTCTCCACAGCCGTCGAGGCAAAAACAGACCACAGTATCTCCCCAGGCTCCCAAAATGGCTGCCCACACTAGGCCGCTGTCTTCGTTCCGGGGGCCTCCCGAGTTCACCGAACCACCTCGTTGACTCTGCGTGGGGTCCCTCCGTGCCTCCTCTTGAAAAATAATTTTAATTGATTATACAGTAAGAAATATTTGGGAATATTCCCAGTGTATTCCTTACTGTAATAACCTATTTGGTAGGTATATGGTGCCATCTACTGGCCAAATGCATTTACTGCAGTTAGAGCTGCAGTTCATGGTTCCCTGCATCAGCTGCTAAAAGTCAGATAAGTACATTCAATCAGCCGATTTTAGACAGTTTTAGCACCTTGGGCATTCTACCCACAGGGCTAAACTTTAGGGTCCCCTTCTGCAGCCGAAAAGGAAGCGTAATTTGTTTAAAGCAAATGAATTTCATTTGCTTTTGTTCTGCAGATCGAAGTAACTTGATATCTGGCACATAATGGTGCCTTTGAAGACCTGAGTTATAGCGATCTCGGTAGTGAAGGGGTTAAGCCATGAATAGATCATTCCTCATAAAGACGCCTGCTATATGCGGTTGTTCAATGTTATATATGCTTATCAGTAGTCCAGTGTTTATAAGATACAGTCAGTTTTCATCCTATTCTCTTGGATCAGACAAGGATCATTCATGAAGTGTAGGTGGGGATCTCAATGGGATTCAGGCATAAAAATCCTCCGGTCTCTCTCATGACTGAAAAGCAGCACGAGCATACGAGGTTGCTTAGAAAGCAGCTCTTGGTTTCAGTAGGTAGGACTCACCTGACCAGAGGTGCCTTGACGAGGCAGGTGAGCTTACACTTTAATGGCCATTCAAGTAAACTAAAACCTCTGATTGTGATTTGTTTTGCATGGAGCTACAGGAGTGAGCGCAAATGACAACTTTTTTCTTGTTATGTTTTATAAATGGAGCTGGCTGGATACTTCTGGTCCACGCAGCTGCCCTGTTAGGGAATAGACGCAAAACTGTTATTTCTGCACATGTGTATAAAGAAAACAAAAATGGTTATTGTGATTGCTTGAAAATAAAACTTAACTTTTAATATCATAGCATATAAAAAAAAAGGCTCAAAAAACCTTCATCATGTTAAAAACCACCCATGTGGTCCATACACTCAATGATATGGCTAGGTATAGCTGCTGATCGGCATAAGCTCCTACCACTGTGGGTCAATGCCCCAGCCCATCTCTAGACTAAAGCTATTCTTATAAAGTAAGAAACCGGCCTTCATTGGTCGGTGGGTATAGGATAGTCAGAAGGGTATAAGCACATTTTAGATTTCAGAGGAGCACTCAAATCAGTTACCCATATGGAGTGGGTCAACCAAATTGTAGCCAGCTGCCAGCAGCATATAACCAAAACATGCCAAGAAAGATTATAATTCACTCAATGCATTTTGCTGCCTCATAAACAGCGTCATCAGGAGTTGTGTGCTATTCAGTGTGTAGAATGAAATGACATATGTATAAAGGCCTATGGGTATAAAGTATTGTGGTTATTCAATCATCGCTGTTGTTGCAACCATGACAAAGTTCAGCGCTCTGAGAAGGAATTCAAATGACGATAGGAGACGCTTAATCAAATTCCTAAAAAAAAAAAAAAGCTTATTTTACCAGACCGGATTTAATAAGGCTTACTTTAAAAACCTCTAGAATGCCTTTTAACTTCAAATACATTTTCAGTTAAAAAAAATGCATAACTGGCACAAAACGACATTTACAATACTAAATTTCAGGTAAATAGGTCAAATCATTATGTTGAAAAAAACTGTTAAAAAGCAAATATGTATTGTAAAATAACTCTGCAGCCCAAAGGGCTAAATTATTCTTCCTGAAATTTGTGCGGACTTTTCAAATGCATAAATGACATAAAATTGTTTTAAGTTTCTCAAATTTTAGTTATTTACAGGAATGAATATTTATTTTACAACTAATAATATGTCAGCCTGACATGCATCACCTCTGCTGCCACCATCTTCTACATCTGTCAGCCTCCTCTAGATATGACAGTGATTCTCTGAAAGAGGAAAACCTAGGAGAACTTCAAGGCACATCTCACATAACCCACCCAACCCCACCATCACTAAATAAGAAGGCTTTCTACTGGGCTCTCCAGAACGCAAAGGTAACAGATCAGTGTGATTGCAGAACCCGGTGCTTGGCCAAGGAAAGTTGCTATTCAGGATGGCTGTTTAAACAATTAGATTAGGGATCCTAAACTCCTCATAGATGTTTCTGAGCTACAACTCCCATGATTCTGTGTCTACTGCATTCAAAGAATTCTAGGAAGTAGGCCATCAGCATCTGGGGGCAGAGTTAGAGATCCCTGAATTAGATAGTGGATTGATCAGTTTGCTCAATGCAGTATCCCTAGTTATATCACTAACAGCCTGCCAATGACAGGCTCACATCTTGGATGTCAGCCAAGCCTCCGGGGCCTCCCCCACCCACTGACGTCATCACGCATATGCGTGATGCCGTCAGTTGGGCAACAAACACCCTAGCTGCCATTACCTATGGAAATCCCTGTGGTGGAGATAGGGGGTCTTTTGGGGTCCCAGTCTGTCGCAGCTAGAGGGTCGGAGGGCTAGAGGCCAGAGCATGGTCTTTCCAATGATACTTTTTATCAACTGGGTCATATCATAAAACAGGACTTCAATTGACGTTTAAACATCAGGAACAAAAAATGGTCAAAATGAGCTCAGCACACAGAGGTGAAATGGCTCAGCAGTGAAGGGGTTAAAAATAAAACCATGTTAATATTGGCTATATCTAAACTCCGGACAAAATTTAGAAATTATTTAGCAGGGGTCTTTTTTGGTGGTTGTAGATTTTGGGGGTCAAAGATCCAATAACTGGGGGGTTTTAATCATTTCTTTCTCATATTTCATACATTTTTTATAGTAAATTATATCATATGATGAAAATAATGGTATCTTTAGAAAGTCTATTTAATGGCGAGAAAAACGGTATGTACTATGTGTGGATTCTGTAAATGAGTAAGAGGAAAATTAGAGCTGAGCTAAACACAAACAGCACAGAAACGTAAAAACAACAATGGGTACTTTCAGACAGACAATGGTAAAACAGCCTGGTCATTATGGGGTTAATATGCGGGCATAAGATTTTACCGACTTATTGTGAGAGGGGAAGTGTTTTACAGACACAGTGAGTAGGACAGGAAGTCGAGAGCCTTTGTTGGCTAAAATTAACTGAAAATCAGACTGCACAGACTCATGTAAATTTCCCCTAACATGCACAGTAAGTTATTTACTTTAACGGCCAGAGCCTGGTGTCGCCAATAACTGCAGGGAATCGAAAGGTTGTGTAGCGCTCACTCCCGGAAGAGCCGCTGAAAATGAACCACGGGTCAGTCTCCCCGCACTAGGGAATAAATATACTCCAACACTGCTGTGGGTTTTTATAATTTAAATAGTTTACTAAAATATCAAGCAGACGTTGAGACACGGTATTTACAGGTATTATTACAGTACTTTCGTATCGCGGTAAAAACGCGTAGCGGGAAAGAAACGAAACACGAGGCTTCGTATTTCGGAAAAAAACAATATATTCGCAACCGAACAGAAAAGAATGCAATTGCCCGAAATTTCGGAAAAGGACACGTAGCGGAACCAAGAATACAATCTCTTCGTATTTCGATAAACGCGCAGCGGAAAAAGAGAAAATATATTCGGAATGTATCTTCAACCCCTGTTCCGATTCGTAACAGAATGAGTCCTGCACAGGTTAAGTCCCGGAATGTAAAAGGTGTGTATATGTGTGTGTATGGTACCCGGGTACTGTTCAACTGGCCAGTGAATTTACTTAAGGAATGTCTTCGACTAGTCAAGTTGGGGCCCTGTGGACTTTAAAGAGAAAACAGCAGCGTGTTCCTTTTTTACAAACGGCCTTGGAGGCCTCTCACCCATCCACCGATTGCTTTAAGCTCCGCTGACCCAGGACGTCTCTCCGCTCGATATTGACTGGGGATACTTGCGGCCGGATCCGTTGTCTGACTCTCCGTAGCTTGTCCACGACTTGTCCCGCTCACCGCCTGCTCTCCGTATCCGATCAACTCGCGGCAACTCCTCACTCAAGGTCTTCGGTTCCTTAATCTGCAGCAAATCTCGGGAACTTGGAGGTCTCCTTCTCCTAAGGCTGGATGACCCGATGTAAGGAACTGACAGGTCTCACTCGCGCTCTGGCCTAGGCCCTCTAGCGATATCTTGCACTGCGTCTGCTCTCCCTCGTTCCCTGGCGCGCTCTGCGCGTTCTCCACGAGGCTCAGGATGTCAAGCGTCTGTGTCCCACCCACTTCCTGTCTGTTTGCAAAGCACGCCGGGAAATGTAGTCCCAATGTCCAGTGTCTCTGATCGCGATTGTCTCCATCTTGTGGCCAAAAATAGGTACTGCCACAGCAAGATTTTAACACAGCGCTACACTCTCCCCCTCCTAGAACTCTTGGGTCTCTCCAAGGAGGTACAACAGTTACATTACATCTCCACAATATTTGAATACAGTTTACATAACATGTACAGGTTCAGCAGCATACATGCAGTGGGTTAGGAACACTTCCTCAAGTTGACTCATATTTTGGGCTACCTCAGCTAGCATAGCAGACACTTCGGGCAACCTCTGCACTGTGGTGATGGCCTCTTCAGTGCTATGTCCTGGTGAGTCGTAGGTGAGTCGTTGGGGCGGTCGAACAGAGCGTTTTGGTTCTGGCTCAATCAGTTCCTCTTCAGGTGGAAGTACTATAGGTGCTGGCTCAGTCCTTCTCTCTATCACTGGAGCAGACGTTTCTTCAGAGTATGATCCCTCCAGTGAAGGCATAGAACTATAATCACCTGAATAAGCTTCAACTCCCGGAGCTACCCGGATCCCAACAGCCTCCGGGACTTCCAACTGAAATTCAAGAGCTTCAGGGATTTCCACAGTCTCAGGGACTTCCAGCAGAAATTCAGGAGCTTCAGGCCTCAAGTTACTCTCCCACCGCTCAGGAACAACGACAACCTCCTCAGGCTCCGGTGACCGCATCCAGTCTAGACAATAACTCTCTTCTTCACTGTCTCTTTCGCTCTCTTCGGCACCCCGGGTCTGTTGAGACCGAGTAACAGGAGGCAAACGTGGAGCAGGCGGATTTGGCGGAGGCAGTTCGTCCCCAACTGGCATCCTCACAGCCTCTCTCAAAGGTAACAAATGATTCCGGTGCCAGTTCTTGAGAGGCCCAGCCTTTCCATCCGGGCGAATCTGATACACTGGTAGACCCGGCAGTTGTTTGCAGACAATGTAAACCTGGGAACTCCACCTATCCGCCAACTTGTGTCTCGCAGCAGCACCCAAGTTCTTCAATAGAACCCTATCACCGGGTTGTAGATCTTGTATTCGAACTTTCAAGTCATAGTTCCTTTTGTTTCTTTGTTCCCTGTTTCCTGAGGTCAAACGGGCCTGTTCAAATGCAGAAGCCAGATTCTTTCGAAGTCTATCCACGTAGTTTCTATGGGAAGCTACTGACATCTGGTCTAGAGATAACCCAAATGCCAAATCAACCGGCAGTCGAGCCTCCCTTCCGAACATTAGACGGTACGGTGAGTATCCAGTTGCATCGCTCTCCGTACTGTTATACGCATGCACCAGAGTAGCTATGTGACGACTCCAACTCTGCTTCTCCACATTCGACAAGGTCCCCAGCATGTTTAGCAGCATGCGATTAAACCTTTCAGGCTGAGCATCACCTTGAGGGTGATATGGTGTAGTTCGGGTCTTTTGGATCCCCAACAGCTCTAACAATTGCCCCACCAGTCTGCTTTTAAAGTCTCTACCCTGATCAGAGTGTATCCTCCTTGGCAGTCCGTAATGAACAAAGAACTTTTCCATCAACACCTTGGCCACTGTCGGAGCGCGTTGATCTTTTGTGGAAAAAGCTTGGGCGTAACGAGTGAAATGATCAGTCACTATTAGAATGTTCCCTTGTCCACTAGCATCCGGCTCTAAGCACAAGAAGTCAATGCACACCAAATCCATGGGTCCCTGGCTCTGCAGATGGCTCATTGGAGCAGTTCGGGTCGGTAGAGTCTTTCTCTGAATACACCTCAGACAGGAATGACAATAACTTTCCACTTCAGCTCTCATGCAAGGCCAATAGAACCTATCTCGCACCAGCTTAAAAGTTCTCTCAGCACCCAAATGTCCATGCTCATCATGTAGTGATCGCAGCACACTCTCCCTATGTTTAGCGGGGAGGAATAACTGTTGAATCTCTTCAGCGTTAGTTGAAGGGCCCCTTCGGTAGACCACCCCATCCAACATCTTTAACCGCTCCCACTCTTTGTAGACCAATCTGGCTCCACTCGGGGAGTTGGTTAACAAAATCTCTCGCTGGTTTGCAGTCAGGGCCTTTATGGTCAAGGCAATTAAAGGGTCTCTGGCCTGATCCGCTTTCAGGTCCTGTCTCGAAAAGGTAGGTAAACTTTCATCCCTTAACTGCGTAGGGTTACAGTAAAACTCAGGAACAGCCGCAGCCATGACTCCTATGGCCTCCGCTTCAATCCCTCCTTTGACCCGGCGCTCTGTTCCTTGACACAAAGCCTGCACCCCGTCTGGAGTCAACTGAGTCCATTCTGTAGTGTAGGGTCTTCTCGATAACACATCAGCATCTCGATTATTCACCCCAGGGTGATACTTCAGGCTGAACCGAAACCCTGACAGAGCGGCCAACCACCGATGTCCCGTTGCGTCCAGTTTTGCGGTAGTAAGGATGTAGGTAAGAGGATTGTTATCCGTCTTGATCACAAACTCGGCTCCATACAGATAGTCTTTTAACTTGTCTACCACTGCCCATTTTAAGGCTAGGAACTCCAACTTGTGAGTAGGGTAGTTCTTCTCTGAAGGCGTAAGGCTCCGGCTCACGTACGCTACAGGCCTCAGCAATCCACCATACTCCTGATAAAGGACTCCTCCCAGACCTTCTCGGCTGGCATCCACATGTAACTCATACGGCTTGTGAGGGTCCGCATAGGCCAAAACAGGAGCTCGGGTTAGACACTCTTTCAGCTTCACGAAAGCTCCTTCACATTGATTGGTCCATTCACCTTGTATAGACTCTCGAGCTTTCCTTGGCCCTGGAGCTGACGGGTTTTGGTCAGAGACCTTGCAGCCTTCTTCTGTGGTTTCCTTCTGCAGGAGTTTGTTCAGTGGTTGAGCTATTTTCGCGAATCCTCCCACAAATCTTCGATAGTATGAACAGAATCCCAAGAAAGATCTAAGTTCAGTGACGTTTCGGGGTCTAGGCCAAGAAGCTACGGCCTCCAACTTCCGAGGGTCTGTCGAAACACCTTCTGCTGAGACCACATGTCCTAGATACGTAACAGACGGCAGACAGAATTGGCATTTCTCCAGAGACAGTTTCAGCCCCTCTTCATGGAGCCTCTTCAAGACCTTCTCCAGACGTTGCTCATGTTCTTCCAGAGTCTTCCCAAACACAATTATGTCATCCAGGTACACTAATACTTCGATTAGATTCATATCCCCGACTGTCTTCTCCATCAACCGTTGGAACGTGGCTGGAGCCCCCGTAAGGCCTTGAGGCATTCTGTTGAATTCAAAGAATCCCAGTGGACAGATGAACGCAGTTTTCTCCTTGTCTTCAGGATGCATGGGTATCTGGTGATACCCGCTTCGCAGGTCTAGTACGCTAACCACTTTGCTCCAGACAAACACTGTAGGGCATCTTCTATCCGAGGAGTGGCATATTGATCGGGGATGGTTCTCCGGTTCAACGTGCGGTAGTCTATGCATAGGCGGACAGAACCATTTTTTCTCCGGACCAACACTATGGGAGATGCGTATGGACTCCTGGACTCTTGAATCACCTTGGTTCTTTGCAATTCATTCAGCTGCTCTCGCAGATCATCTAAGTCTCCCAGCGGAACTCGCCTTGATCTTTCACGAAACGGCTTGTCTTCTTGTAACCGAATGCGGTGCTCAGTACTCTTAGCTAGGCCCACATCGAACTCATCTTTCGAAACAATTCCTTCCACTTTAGGACTTGAGACTGAAGACGTTTCTTCCACTCAGGTGAAATGGGAGCGTCCTTGGGGTAGAATCTTTCATCTGGAATCTCTTTATCCACTCCCCCTCCTAAATCGGTAGAGAGGGGTGTAGCAGTCTCTACTTGCCCGATAGGCATTCGTGCTTTAAGGACTACTGGAGAATCCGTCACATTGCACACGCTGACCGAGACTCTTCCTCGTGTTCTCTTCAGAGCTTTGGTGGAGATTATTTCAGGAATTACTTCGACTCCGGTTTCACTCCCGTGATTAAAATCGGTTCCCAGCACCACGTAGGGACCTGGTTGCGATCCGTTCAACTTGACTGAAGCCCGGAAACTCGCTACTTCTCCTGCTTGCAGAACCTTCTCCGTTCCCCCCAGTCTCCACAGGCGCCCCACCTCGGCAGGTGCCTTTCGCTCTTCGACCATCCTCTGATAGACCGGACGTAACATTGGGTGTACTCCTTGAGTCGAACCTTCTTCCAATACAATAGGTGTCAGGAGACGCCGCACTAGGTCAGTATTCGTCCCCACTATCAGGGAGCTTCTGTTCGCACCCGAGGGTCGAGGACACACAATGGCCAATGCATCGCAACCCCCAGACTGCCCGATGACTTCAGATCCGATCTCCAACTTCACTTGCAGGTACCCGTCATAAGGGAGTTTCTCAGTGCCGATACCCCATATTTCCAAATCCTTCAATTCCTGCAGAGGAATGTGCTTTAAGTGTTTCTCATAGAAGTCTTTGTAGATCAATGTCACTTGAGCCCCTGAATCTAACAGGGCTTTAGTGTAGACTCCCTCCACTTGGATTGGCACAATAGGAGAAGGACCTATCAGTTGGTCAGGAAACTTGGTGGCGGTATCCGGACGCTTAGACCCAGTTTGCTGTACCCTGGCCTTTTTCTTGGCCCGTGTAGGTTTTGGATGTGCATTGCTTCCCCATGACGTAGACCCGGATGCTAAGGGAGTGACTCTTTCAGTCCTGGCAGGCTCAGCAGTTGGCTCAGCTTTGGGCCCTCTCGCCCTCTTAGTCTTGGCTTGGTTTTTGGAGCGGGGTTCAACCTTCGGGCACCTAGGTTGCTCCTTCACTTGTGCCCTCTGGCGTTTCCCGCCGGCGAGGTAGATAACAGTCCTTCTAAAGCTTTCAACAGTCCCTCGACTCTATCCTTCTCAGGCTTTCGGCCTTTGCACTGTGCGCGGAAATGGCCCATTTCTCCACAACCGAAACATCTCTTCTTAGAGAGCGGAGACGTAGTTGCTTGTTGAGATTCGGTTAAAGGACTTGGACCAGACGCCACAGCAACTCCCGTCGTCTGCATACCTGTGAGGAATTTCTGCATTTCTGCCTGCATTTCGGTCACCTTCATCAACACTCGGCACAGTTCCGCGTGCGCTTGTTGCAATTCAGCTTGAGCTTCCTGTACTTTCTTGACGGTTTTGGACAATTCACCACGTTCAGGGAGGTTCAATTCTTTGGCAGCCCTCTCTGTAGATTTAAAAACGACTAGGTGTTCTTGTTCGTCCTCGTCAGATCCATAAGTATCTAGAGAGTCGCTTTCAGGCTGCAGACCGTCGTTATGTCTCACAGGTTGTGCATAAGCCCTTTCTCCCCGCCTGAAGGATTTCTCTTCCAGTAAAGCCTCTTCCTCTCGTACAACTCGGATCAGTTCCAGGTACTTCAGCTCTTGGTTACCTGCTCTGCTTCTCAGCTGCATCATTACTGGATCTAGAGGCTGAGAGCCCCTCAGGATCTGTTTTATTCGGATCTTATCTACTTCGGCCGGTTCGGCCCCTTTCTTCAGGAGTATCTGGTGTAGAATCTTATCTAGGCGCCTCATGTACTCGGTCATCCTTTCACCTCTTCTCTGATAGGTGTGTTCGTACTGATATACCAGTTCGGCCGCCTTTTCGGTTCGCCCAAAAACTTCTTCCAGAACGTTTAAGTAATCTAAAGCAGTACAATCTTTTCTACTCAGTTTCAGGTTTCTCATCGCTTCTGACGCAGGTCCCTTTAAGCTCTCGTGATCCTTTTGCTTTTTCTGGGCCTCAGGGACATCCCACTCATCCAGAGCCTGCATCGCCTGTTCCACCCATTCTTCAAAGGTTTCTTCTCCCGCCGGAGTTGGTACATTTCCTGTAAAATTTCTTAACCGTCGATAACCGAAGTTAGTGTGAGGAGGGCTTGTTTTCTGACATTTAGCCAGTAGATCTCCAATAGCCACGATAAATTCAGGCCCGATCATGGCCAACGGACTGGGCGCGGGAACACTTGCGGATTCGCCACGTGGCGCACTTGGCTGAATTAGTCGGACTTCCACCTCATCGGCCAGTTTCACGCTCGCGCCCTGAAAACATGATGGAACGCCCTTTCTCCACTCGAGAAGAACATACGTGTGAGAGGTATCTGGGTTTTTTTCAATGTCCAGTATTAACCCCCGATGATCTGGTGCTAACGTGGCCACGGCCTGGCGAATCTGATCTTCAGCCCAAGTGTCTGCGGGAATATCCATGACTATACAACATTCTAACTGACTGCTGTGCTCCCCACACCATTCGGCAACAGTGTCTGGATCCATATTTAACCCTTTAGATGCGGTTTTTCCAGAGACTGGATCCCGGAAACGAGCCCCCACGTGTAGCGCTCACTCCCGGAGGGGCCGCTGAAAATGAACCATGGGTCAGTCTCCCCGCACTAGGGAATAAATATACTCCAACACTGCTGTGGGTTTTTATAATTTAAATAGTTTACTAAAATATCAAGCAGACGTTGAGACACGGTATTTACAGGTATTATTACAGTACTTTCGTATCGCGGTAAAAACGCGTAGCGGGAAAGAAACGAAACACGAGGCTTCGTATTTCGGAAAAAAACAATATATTCGCAACCGAACAGAAAAGAATGCAATTGCCCGAAATTTCGGAAAAAGGACACGTAGCGGAACCAAGAATACAATCTCTTCGTATTTCGATAAATGCGCAGCGGAAAAAGAGAAAATATATTCGGAATGTATCTTCAACCCCTGTTCCGATTCGTAACAGAATGAGTCCTGCACAGGTTAAGTCCCGGAATGTAAAAGGTGTGTATATGTGTGTGTATGGTACCCGGGTACTGTTCAACTGGCCAGTGAATTTACTTAAGGAATGTCTTCGACTAGTCAAGTTGGGGCCCTGTGGACTTTAAAGAGAAAACAGCAGCGTGTTCCTTTTTTACAAACGGCCTTGGAGGCCTCTCACCCATCCACCGATTGCTTTAAGCTCCGCTGACCCAGGACGTCTCTCCGCTCGATATTGACTGGGGATACTTGCGGCCGGATCCGTTGTCTGACTCTCCGTAGCTTGTCCACGACTTGTCCCGCTCACCGCCTGCTCTCCGTATCCGATCAACTCGCGGCAACTCCTCACTCAAGGTCTTCGGTTCCTTAATCTGCAGCAAATCTCGGGAACTTGGAGGTCTCCTTCTCCTAAGGCTGGATGACCCGATGTAAGGAACTGACAGGTCTCACTCGCGCTCTGGCCTAGGCCCTCTAGCGATATCTTGCACTGCGTCTGCTCTCCCTCGTTCCCTGGCGCGCTCTGCGCGTTCTCCACGAGGCTCAGGATGTCAAGCGTCTGTGTCCCACCCACTTCCTGTCTGTTTGCAAAGCACGCCGGGAAATGTAGTCCCAATGTCCAGTGTCTCTGATGGCGATTGTCTCCATCTTGTGGCCAAAAATAGGTACTGCCACAGCAAGATTTTAACACAGCGCTACAGTTGTATCATACCATTTATGGTATTGATAAGTGATCATGGCTATGGATAATGATATGGATAAACGATATGTGATGCTTTTCATGAATTATGTGAAACGCCTTTGAAGAAGATTATGTAACGCCTCTTTTTGATAAAAACTTGGTTCTCTCCTTAAACTTTGAAACATATTTTCAACCATCCATGTATGACGTGTGAATCTGTGTCCTCCATGTACTCGTGTTGGGTGTGGTCCAAGAAGAAGCAGACAGCAGTGGGGACACCAGTTGAGGCCTTAGGGGCCAGGGCCAGATATTCCAGATTTCAATTCTTTGTTAAAAATGTAAAGAATTAACCCGTTAAGTTCATGTTACCCACTTTTTCTTCAGGGCTCATCAGGGTCATCACTGAGCTCACAGCAGCCGTCACATGGAAGGAAACATTTAAAAATGGAAAAGTACAAAATAATTAACAAAATTATCATGTAACTCCTAGGGAGGTGCGTTTCGGAATTTTCACGAAATTTCCCGATTCGTGCATTCAGATTCGGCCGATTTTCCGAAAAATTTCGTATCCGAAAACGGCAGATCCGAACAAATTTTCGTGCTGAAACGAAAACTTTTCGGGATTTTCGAATGGACTAGAAATGTGTAAAATCGAAATTCATTTTCGTTCCATTCGTGATTTCGGCTCCATTCCTGATTTCGGTTCCACTTCAGGAATTTCGGACATCGTATTTATATCGCTGATTCTGTAATTAAATTTTGTATCATTCCCATCTCAATGTATCCTTCTTGTAAAACCAGAGAAATCTCAATGTATCCTTCTTGTAAAACATGAGAAATCTCAATGTATCCTTCCTGGAAATCCAGAGAAATCTCAATGTATACTTCTTGTAAAACATGAGAAATCTCAATGTATCCTTCCCGGGAAACCAGAGAAATCTCAATGTATCCTTGTAAAACATGAGAAATCTCAATGTATCCTTCTTGTAAAACATGAGAAATCTCAATGGCAGAATTATCGTATTAGCAGAATTATCGTATCGTATAATTATCGTATCCGAAAAACCATTAGTTTACGTCAAAACGAATAGACACTTTGAAACGAGGAGAACAGACGTTCCGAAAAACACGAAAAATTTCCGAAATCACGAAAAAAAAAGTCGATACAAGAAACGAACCGGGCCGAAATGAAAATCGGCCGAAACGAGTCGAAACGAAAATTTACAGAATCCGAACCGAATCGAACCGAAAAAAAAAATTCGGTGCACAAGCTTCCTAATACAGCATCTCTTATCACCAAAAAGAGATTTGGTCATATACTATTAAGCAGTATTTGTAAGAAAGCTGCAAGTATTGACAATGTAGTCGCAATGTGTTCACATTGACAATATAGTGTATGTGGTCATGACAATCACATACAGCACACACTGTTCCCAGGAAAAAAACAGGTATACTGTATGTATCTAATAGTAGAGACCCTATTCTGGCCCACTCATTAATTTAACAGCTCAAGCTGCCACTCCAGCCGCCACTCCAGCCATGCTGACAGCTTTGTTCTCGACTCGGAACTGGAGTAAGGTTACTGTAAAGTAGCAGCTCCTATAATTTGTATACTTTGTGTAGGAGCGACTCAGCAAGATAACAGTAATGGATCCACTGTTGCTCTCTGTTCTCGGTACGAGACGATATTGCTGGAGGAATACCAGCTTTCAGAGCCTGGTGTTAAGTGAATTTGAAAAAGTAAAATCACTTAACACTTAAAAGCCAAATATACTAAAAAATTATTTAATCCTAATCCCAGGATGCAGAGGGCGCCGTGATCCTCCACTTCCTCTGGCTGCAAGCAGCGGAGCTACTGGGCGCTACTAATATTTTTAGCTGTACATGAAAACATTTAAAAAATAGCAGAGGCGTGTTTGTGACATAATTTATCATTATTATTTAACAGATTTTAGTGTTTTCCAACCAATTTTATGATACGACAATAATAATAACCTATAATACGCAATATGTAATTAAATAACATAAAGAAAACATTTAACGTGTAATAAGTCAATGAATGAAGTCACAAACCTGAACCAAATCTGACAGTGCAAATAAAACAAATACAAGGCAAAGACAACAGGAAACCAAATAAACAGAAAACTAAAGTAAACAGAAGGAAAATAAAGCAAGGGTAACAGGGAAGCAAAAATAAACACTGCAAATACTCAAGAAAATCAGAGGAGCCTGCTGGAAGCAGGATAGCAGAAAACACACAGTAATAGACACAAAAGAAAGAGCATAGCACCATGGGAGAAACACCCTTAAATAGGGAGTTGGTTAAGTGCTATGACAAACAGGTGATCCTGAGAGCTGATAGTAACAGGAAACTCCTGGACTGGAATGCAGGAAGGGCAAGGCAAGACTAAGAGCCGGCCCGGATCGGCTCACATACAGGGGTCAGGGCTGGAAACGTGACATATCGTCTTTGGAAATACCACTAAAGTATAAACGTCATGATTTCTGCATTTAAATATATCAGTAAAAAAGGTTTTCCTGCCTTAGGCTTCAACAAACCCTGAAAGCGTATTTCACAGGCCAAGGAACGATAAAAGTCAAATTGTTCACATACAGAAAGAGACAGGTTACTCTACATTCCAATGACTCCCAGGGCCAGTGCTCGGATTATGGGGTGCAAAAGCAATGATGAATTTGCCACCCCCTTAAACTGCATTATATACTTTTTGTGCATGGTAGTTGTGTGAATTTGTGGACGGTTGTACTTGTGTGATCATATTTCTCTCTAAAAATTCATGCTAGACAAAGGAGCATTTATATTCAAATACGACATTCTTATCTTGTACATAATTTAAAAGTGACTATGTATTCCTTAGAATCAAAAAAAGGAATACAAATTTAATTTATCCTACAGACTCCCCTTTTTTTCACAATGAAAATATCCCTTAATTAAGTGGGAGATCAACAATTTTGAGGAATTTAATACTAGGGTTTTTATTTCAATATATGCTGGGTATCACTTGTTGTTCTCTATTGAAGTTTACTTTTACACATTTTCTTCTTTTGTTCTCCTTTTATCTTAGTCCCATTTTTTTCTTGGTTTTGGGTTTTTCAGGGCTATAGGTTTGACACTCCTATCATTAATTAACCTGTAATTCAGTTTGCATTTTTGTGTATTGCTGTGGCGGAGTATCAGTGGATGTAGCTGAGAGAGATGGGAGTGGATGTGCCTGAGTGGAAAGGAAGTGGATGTATGCTCACCTTACATCTCTGGTATCATGGCATTGGCTACAGTTTGGCATAATTTCTGGTGGTATGTGTGGCACTCTGTGTATTAAATCGGTATTAAACTCATTGCACCCCAAAAGAGTACTGTAAACAGGACTAAGTAGAAAGCATTTTGTTTTGTTATTATTGAAATTTACCAGAACATAGTTCTGTTGCTGCTGTTCTGACCTCCTACCAGCGGGTGTCACTGCTGTGTCCTCAGCCACAGAAACTGTACTTAATACCATGTGGTTGTCTCAGTGATTCAGTAATCCTGAAGTTACCACTGGATGCAGTTAAGAGAGAGAGTGTGCACAGTGCATCCAGAGTAAAAACAGAATCTTTTATCTGTTTCAGGTAGGCAGAAAATCTAAAGTCTAACAGTTAATGAGAAAGGTTATTAGAGATTTTATGTAAATAGGAGTTTGGTCAGACAGACCCCTGCAGACTGATTGCTGTGACAGGCCTGGTGTAATATGCATTGTAAACTGCAGTAGCTGTATTAATGTCTGTATAGTTGTTCTCTCCTTTAACATGGAGAATGTCATTTAACAGAATGAAGGAAGCATCAGTGTTTTATGCTGTTAAATCGGTCTGGTTACACAGATTGCTAAATGGATTCACTGCAGCCACGTGTTGTAATCAACATGGCTGAATTAGGAAAGCATGCTAGTATAGTAACAGAAGCCTTATGTACGAGTAACTCCAGTTCCCAGAATCAGTTTTAAGTAGGTTTTATTTCTGAGAAAATGTGCAGAATGTTATTACTTGTGTATGATATTTGTTCTGTGCAATCTCCAACAGAGATTGAAAGTGAAACCAGATTATATTTTGTTGCTAGGTAGATTTGTTTAATTCTAGATATGTTTGTACCAATTGTTATTTAAGATAGATTGTATAATAGATTAGGATTTTATGTTATATAGATTCAGTAATCCTGAAGTTACCACTGGATGCAGTTAAGAGAGAGTGTGCACAGTGCATCCAGAGTAAAAACAGAATCTTTTATCGGTTTCAGGTGAACTCATAAAATAAATGTGTTGTACCAGAACAAGCTCCGTCTCTTATTCTAAAGAGTGCAACATATGCATCATTGGTCCTGGGTTTACCTGATATCCTGAAATCCTTTTTCATGTTGAGCAGTAATATGTAAACGGTAGCTGCTGCTAGTGGGTTACTGGTGGTATTCAATTCAAAGAGCAAGGCATTTTACGCCAAGTGTTAAGATCCTGGGTTGTGACAATTGTCTCTTGCAGTATACATCCTCTTGTTACTTTCAACCCAACAACATCGCCCGCGTCTGCACCTTTCTGATGCAAGATACCGCGAAGGTTCTGGGTCATGCTCTTATCATTTCACGACTTGATTACTGCAGCTCACTCCTCATTGGCCTCCCCAACTCCCGTATTGCCCCTTTGCAATTTTTAATGAATGCCAGTACCAGGGTTATTTTTCTCACTAGACTAACCTTCCGTACCTCCCTCCCCCCCCTCTGCTGGTCCCTCCATTGGCTTCCTGTTCGTTTCAGGATACAGTTTAAAATACTGATGTTCACATTCAAATCGCTCAATAACTCAACCCCTCCCTACATGTCTTTGTTACTATGGAAACACGTCCTGTTTAGAAAACTCTGGTCTGCAGGCAGTGGCGTAGCGTGGGTTGTCAGCGCCCGGGGCCAGCCAAGAATTGTGCGCCCCCCCAACCTGTGGACACGTTATCGATATTGCCGCAGCTCACACATGAATATTGCCCCAGCCAGCTCTCACATGGATATTGCCCCAGCTCTCACATGGATATTGCCCCAGCTCACACATGAATATTGCCCCAGCCAGCTCTCACATGGATATTGCCCTAGCTCTCACATGGATATTGCCCCAGCTCACACATGAATATTGCCCCAGCTCACACATGGATTTCCCCCAGCTCACACATGGATATGCCCCAGCTCACACATGGATTTGCCCCAGCTCACATATGGATATGCCCCAGCTCACACATGGATTTGCCCCAGCTCACACATGGATTTGCCCCAGCTCATGGATTTGCCCCAGCTCATGGATATGCCCCAGCTCATGGATATGCCCCAGCTCATGGATATGCCCCAGCTCTCACATGGATTTGCCCCAGCTCATGGATTTGCCCCAGCTCATGGATATGCCCCAGCTCATGGATATGCCCCAGCTCATGGATTTGCCCCAGCTCATGGATTTGCCCCAAGCTCATGGATTTGCCCCAGCTCTCACATGGATTTGCCCCAGCTCATGGATTTGCCCCCAGCTCATGGATTTGCCCCAGCTCACACATGGATATGCCCCAGCTCATGGATTTGCCCCAAGCTCATGGATTTGCCCCAGCTCACACATGGATATGCCCCAGCTCATGGATTTGCCCCAAGCTCATAGATTTGCCCCAGCTCTCACATGGATTTGCCCCAGCTCATGGATTTGCCCCAGCTCTCACCTGGATATTGCCCCAGCGGCAGCCAGCTCTCACATGGATACTTGCCCCAGCTCCGGATCCAGCAGGGGTTGAGGGGGCCCAGATGCCGGGCAGCGGGAGTGCTGCTGCCAGGTCCTGAACAGCGTGAGTCCGTCCGTCTTGAAGGGGATGCGGCTGCGTGCGTGCGCAGGTCACGCGGTCCGGCCAGTCAGGTGGTACAGAGACTCCGTACCAACTGATTAGCTGGACCACGTGACCGGCTGCGCCTGCACGCAGCCGCATCCCCTTCAACACGGATGGACTCACTGTTCAGGACCGGGCAGCAGCACTCCCGCTGCCCGGCATCTGGGTCCCCTCAACCCGCGGGCCCTTGGGCGGCGCCCGAGGGCCCGGCGGGTCAGTCCGGGCCTCAAGTTTTAGGGGAGCAAATTTCTTTTGAAATTATGCGCCCCTAACAAAACCGCGCCCGGGGCCACGGCCCCCCCAGCCCCCCCCCCACGCTACGCCACTGTCTGCAGGCGATCTGTCATCTGTTTACACCCGCACGGGCAACTCTTGCTTCCAAGACTTCTCAATGACAGCTGAGGTCCTGTGGAATGATTTGCCTTGCCCTACCAAACTCTCCCCTGATCTTCAGGCCTTCAAGAAATCCCTCAAAACCCATCTCTTCAGATTAGTGTACCACATCACTGATGCAACTCATCCCTCACCTACTCACACAGGATTGAAGCCACTTCAATATGGCCCCACCATTCCTGAACCACTGGCACCAATGATCCTGCAGTCCAGTAAAATTTCCCTTGTCTTTCGCAACCCCAATCCCTCTAGACTGTAAGCTCCTATAAGCAGGGCCCTCTACACCTACAGGGTTATTCAGAGAAACGTGAAACTCGGGAGAGCTTTTGGAGAAATGAAAATTTTAGGTCAAAATAGCCGAGATAAATGGGAAAACTTTTCTGGTTTGGCTATTATGACCTAGAATTTTCACTTCTCCAAAAGTTCTCTAGAGTTTCACCATTCTCTGAATAACCCTGCTAGTGTTTCCATCCTATGTCCGTTTATCTGTATCTCGTTCCCTTTGGTTATTGTAAAGCGCTGCGGAAACTCTTGGCGCTATATAAATGATGATGATAATAATAATAATAATAACACATCCTGAAGTCCATAACACTCCACTGAGTATTACCACGAGAGTTTCATTAGATCTTTTTTATACTAGAATGATTTTCTCTCTGCGTCCTTCATGTTGCACCTCAGGAATACAGTATATCGGAGCGAGGAATTTGGTGAAGCCCAGTGGGTGAGGATAGAAGGCTGTTTTTTTAAATTAAGCGATTGTTTAAATCACTTTGTTCCAGGCTTTTGTTGCCATTATTTCTCCCAATTTTAACTCTGCCTGCATAATTAATGAGCAGCTTAGAACCACTCATTAATTATTTTAGCACTGGCGCCACTTATGCATGTTTGGTATAAACACATATTTATGAACCCATAAATAATCTACCACAGGTCCATTAACCCCAAAAAGATTTAATAAACCACCCGAGTAAATTGTGCTCCACAATCGAGATGGAGATTTTGATGAAAGCGGTGTGATATAGCAGCTTAAAACATATTGGGGAACCTAATCAAGGTGTTTTCAGACCCATAATTTCCATAGTTCCTGCTGGTAGTTTGTACTATTGTAATGGACTCAGGCCAGGAGATGGCTGCCATCTTGAGCCAGGCGGCCATCTTGCTCAGAACATTGGTTCACTTGAATCTAAATAGTAGATATTAGCTGAAATTAGGATGTAGCTTACATAGAATTCTAGGAATGTGTTAAACTAACAGCAAAGCAATTAAAACTAACGAGACTCCAGGCTGTAGCTGGCACACAAGTGACAGGATGAAGAATAGATACATCAAGGTCAGAGAAGCTAGCTGTTGAACAAAGGGAAGTGTGAAACCAGATGAGGCCTTATCTAGAATATAAAATAAACAAGCTTTAGGGAGGTGGGCATAGGCAGGAACCAGAGAAAGTGGTAAATCCTCTTTTGTCAGAATAGCATGAAGTTTGCCAATTTATGACCAATGTGTGGAATGTCTTTGTATTCGATTATGGGAGGTACGGACCCACGTGGGGTGGGATAGTGTCACAGTGGGGTGGGTTCATTGGGATGTACCTAATTATGTATTCGGGGTATAAGACCCCTTGTCGGAGTGAGATCGGGGCTCACTCTTTGCGATTCAATCCTGTGTGAGCATTCTGTGACGTCACAATAAAGTTTGCCTTTCCTGAAGAGACTCGTGTCCAGTCAATCCTTGTCCGTGCCGGCCCAGTCTCGTCCCGAGTGAACCAGGTGGATTCCGGTAACAGTTTTGGGGGCTCGTCCGGGATCCAGGCCTTTACCGGTACGGCAACGGCTACTGGACACCGTAGCGGTTGACTGCAGGTGCGAGTGATCCCGCCGGTTGGGCGTCTGTTGAAGGTGAGCTGACATCTGCAGGCGCCAAGCAGGATTTCCTGTTAAGTGGACCTCGTCTCGTCCCAAACGGACCCCCGGCCCGGGAAGCTGTGACACCACCGAGTCCGAGGAAACAGCGAGCAGCGCGGCGATAGGTAAGGTGTTTATGTGTTTGTGTGCACTGGATAACCGGTATAGGGGAAGCGTCCGACCAAAGTTGGGCTAGGAGACCCGCGGCCATGGTCTCGTTAGTATACCAAACCCGCCGCCGACAGCACAGACAGCACAGGGGCCAGTAGAGTGGCTAGCGCGTGTCTGAACCCGGGGAATCGGATATTAACTAAGGTGTTCTGGAATGGAGGGAGAGGGTAGCCACGTGGAGTAGTATTGTCATAGTTAGTGTTTGTAAATAGAACTGCTGCACGTGGACAAGGAAAGGAGGAGGGATCCTGTGACTGGGCTGTCAGGGCCAGCGGTAGCTGCAGCGGGAGTGGTGCCTGGTGGGTTAATTGCCCTTAGGTAAATTGGAGTAGCAGGAGAGAGTGTTGCATAGGATGGGATATACATAGTTGAAAAGCAGATAAGAGTAGAGATCAATTAACCCCTTAAGGACGGGAGTAATTTTACAACTTCGGCGCTGTTTCGGAACTAGAGGTTTGCTGAGCTCATTTTGACCATTTTTAAGTCACGTATTATTATACCACCCAGACAAATTATATATCATTCTTTCCGGCAGACTCGGCAGATTAATAATATATCATTATTATATGTATATGTCATGCCCTGCCAAAATGCTATAACAAAAAATGTAAAAAAATGTGAATTTTCAATAAAATTTCAATCTTCCACAGTGTGTAAAGTGTTTTTTTTTTTTAAATTTTATTATCCGAGGCTCTGCGGTCATATTCTATGGGGTAGATCTGTTAAAAAAATTAGAACGGGGAACCCATTTTTTTTTTGGGGAGAAATTGTGTGATTTTAGCTAAACTCCCCCAAAAAAAAAATCATTAGTGAAGCATCATTGTTCACATTATAATTGAAATGTGAACAATAGTGCTGCATTAAAAAAAACAAAATTTTTTTTATTATTATATTTATTATTTTTTTATTATTTAACCCTTTCGCTGCTGAGGCTTTTCACACCTCTGTGCTGAGGTCATTTTTACCAGTTTTGCTCATCATGTTTTTTTTTTTTTTTTTTGTATTTAAAGATTTTTATTTCGCTCAGCATAAAAGTTAACATTCAGATAGCAGAGACAAAAATCATCAAAGTATCGTTTGTCTAGTTGGGTAAAGCATATAGGAGCTAAATGAACAGAGACATCAGATAATTACAGAATATCAAGGTAGAGCTACATATGCGAGTTTCTCATGTTTGCTCATCATGTTTAAACGTGTTTTGAAGGCTTATTTTAGTATATGACCCAGACATATTATATATCGTTCTTTCCGTCAGACTCGGTAGATTCATAATATGTCATTATTATATGTATACGTTATGTCATGTCTGTATATTATAACAAAAAATGCAATAAAATATGTATTTTCAATAATTTACAACGTGTAAAGTGTTTTTTTTCACATTTTAACATGCGAGCAATTGTGGTTATATTTTGTATGGGTGCGCTTGTTAAAAAAATTAGAGATGGGGTCTCGTAACATTTTTTTTTGGGGAAAATTACACGATTTTTAACAAACGCACCGCATACAAAAATCGTTAGTGCAGCATCATTGTTCACATTATAATTGAAATGGGAACAATATTGCTGCATTAACGAACCAAAAAAAAGAAAAAAAAAATGTTTATTTTTTTTATAAATTTTTTTAAAATATATTTTTATTTTTATTTTTAATTTTTATTTTTTTTAAAAAACTTTTTTCACAGTAGTGTTTGGTATCGTTGGAACGGCCATGCTCTGGCCAATCCAACCATACCAAACTTTAACCCGTAGCTGCCACGGATCGGGAGATAGGGAGTTCATTGGAACTCCCTATCTCCACCGTTGGTGGCAGTTAGGGGTTAACTCTAGGACTGGCGTCATCGTGCTATGCACGATGACGCCAGTCCTCAGGGGGAGTTCCCGGAGGCTTGGCCGACATCCAAGATGTCGGCCAGCTCCGGGAAAGGATCACGAACCGGCGCTTTTCAGCGCCGATTCGCGATCCAGCTCCCCAGGGGTTAATGCCAGGCACCATTTGGAAGGGCAGGCTGTGCCCTTCCAAATGGTGCCTGGGTTAACCTCCGCAACGCCGCCGATCGGGAGGGAGAGAGGTCCGAAGGACCTCCCCCCCTCCCTTTCAGGCGCCTCCTCCGCACATGCGGGGGGGCGCCTGAATTAGGTGTCATCGCGCTGCTGCGATGACACCTAATTTCATCGGCGGCGGCTCCGGATGCTGGGCTGACATCGAGGATGTCAGCCCGCACCGGGGGGGCCAGCGATCGGCCGGAACCCGGCCGAACGCTGACCCCAAAGGGAGGACGCGCTCAGCGCGTCCTCCGCACAGCAGGAGCCATGCGGAGGACGCGCTCAGCGCGTCCTCCGCATGGAAGTGGTTAATTTATTATTTTTTTATTATTTTTATTTTTACTTTTTTTACACTTTTATTTTACTTATAACATGGTCATGTTTGATATCATTGGAAGGGCCATGCTCTGGCCTTTCCAGCAATTTCATACATGACCCCCTAGCTGCCACTCATCAGGAGATAAAGGGGTTCGAAGAACCCCCCTATCTCCTCTAAGGGATTTCCATGGGAAATCCCTTTGCAGCTAGGGGGTTCCCCGGTTTACTGACATCATCGCGCATGGCGCGATGAGTCAGTTGACCGGGGGGGAACCCCAGAAGTGGGGGCTGCCATCCAAGATGGCGGCCCCCACCGGAAATAGGCCGCGATCGGGCACAAATTAGTGCCCGGTCGCGACCTGGCAACTAAGGGGTTAACCCCCCATACATCGCTGGAAAGGTCAGGCTGTGACCCTTCCAGCGATGCTGGCCACAGCCGCCTGGTCCCCGGCGATGGGGAGATAGAGGGATCCAAAGGATCCCCCCTCCCCTTCAGGCGCTTCCCCTGCTCCGGCGGGGGGGACGCCTGAAACTGACGTCATCGCGCCACCAGCGCGATGACGTCACTGCGCTGGAGGAGGGATCACACTGATCTGACTCCGCGGGAGTCAGAGCAGCGTGGGAGCGACCGGAGGAGGTAAGTATTAAGGGAGGGGGGCTGTAAACGCCGAGGACGTACATTTACGTCCTGCGGCGTCAAAGCCCGCCTAATGCAGGGCGTAAATGTACATCCTGCGGCGTTAAGGGGTTAACTGGGTATAAGGAGCCAGAAAAAGGGTCGGCGTTCCCTAGGCTACAGGGAAAGAGTAGAATTGTTTATGTACTGTTTGGTGCTGAATGTATCTGGTACATGTACGTGCTGTGATTGCTGATAGTGTTGGGAGTTATTGTACGCCTACTTGCTTAGCAAGGAAGCAAATCTGAGAGTGGACTCCGGAGGTACGTTTCCAGCTCAGGCGATTGCAGTTGGCTACCAAAGGAGGAAGCGAATACGGCACGAGAGAACTGTTGTTTGAAGTACCAGACAGTTGATTTAAAAGTGTTTTGCCGAAAGTGATACCTGTATTGTGAAGAAGTTATTACTTGCAAGAGTAACCATGAGTAACGGGTCATCTAAACCCAAGAAGGCAAAGGAGGGTGAAACACCCCTGGAATATATGGTGCGCAATTTTGAGGCGCTGTATGAAACACATCACTATGGTGTGGAATTGGGTAAAGAAAAGTTAAAATTGTTATGTACTATAGTTTGTATAGTTTGGTCGATGTTGGTCCCCGAATGGCCAGAGCAGGGATCTATGGATCCAGAGTTAATACAGAAGATGCATTCTATTCTATTATCGGAAGGTATGGTCACCCTGATCAGTACCCGTATATAGATATATGGAGGTATTGTGTTAGGGATAAGAGTCATTTTATTATGTTGGCGGGGAAAAATAAGAAACAAGAAACCCTTCGCCAGGATGCAAAGGGTAGACCGGTGTTGGCAGGACACCCGGAGGAGATTGATTCCCTTCCGCCGCCATACCCGTCTTGCTACTGGGCAGCCAGGGAGGCTTTGGGTGCCGCGGTGGAGCAGGCGGAGAGGAGGGGGCACAGATGAATAGGTAGAGAAGCTGGAAATCCTTATTGATTCTGGGTAGGATGAGCCCAAGTAGAAAGTGTGGAGATCGAAAATCTTCAAAAACTTTTTCAAAGAAACTTTGTATAGATGAATAAATGATTAAGGAAGGTATATCAATCAATAGTGAATTTATTAAAGTAAAAATGCCCAACGCGTTTCGTCCTGAGACTTTATCAAGGGCGATAAAATAACATAAAAGATAAAAGCATGAAATAATATAAACCTTCCCTTCCTTCGTTTCGTATTTAAATAGTCCACAAAGTCCTCTCATTGGTCGATTCGATTACTCGGCGTTCACCATATATGGTCAAAAAGAAGTTCTTTTCGTATGTCACTTCCGTTTTCGGATTTCTCCGAAGTGTCGTTTCCGTTTCCGATCGGAAGTCACCTGACTCCATACGCTCGAAAATCCTATTCTTTCGTTTTTGGACATGGTGTTAAGTCCATTCATTGGTTAATTCGATCTCCCGATATTCACCGGGAAAAAGGAAATCTTTTGGTGGATCATCTCCGTTTTCGGATTCCTTCAATGCGTCATTTCCGTTTCGGATCGGAAATTACCGGTTCTCCATAAATCCGAAAAATCGCGCACTTTCATTTTCGTCCATGATGTCATTTCCGATCGTATTCTATCTAAAGTTTTACACTTCCGATATCAAAGCATAATGTTCTTTTCAGTTTCTCTATAAATCCGAAAAGTCGCGCACTTTCTTTTTTCGTCTGTAGTGTTGTTTCTAATCGTATTCTATCTAAAAGTTTTGCACTTTCGATGTCAAAGTATGATGTTCTTCTCCAGATCTTCTATGTTTCTCCATATCTTTATTTTCAAAATTCCGTAGACCATCTAGTATTTGAATTATGGGTTCTCATAGTTCATTTGATTGTAGAATCTTATTTACCTAAAACAGAATCCATGTATTATAACCTATAGAAAGCACTTAATATCAAATTCTTCATTTAAGCCTTTCGGGCTCATAGTTTTTAATTTAAAGACCCAAAACATTTCTTTTTTTAACAGATCTTTTTCTCTATTGCCTCCTCGCCATGGTTTCTTTATTTGATCTATACCGGACCATAAAAATTCAGATACTTGGTACTTATTACAACAAGTACAATGAACTGGTACTGCATGTTTTTGGACACCTCTTCTAATGTTGCCCATGTGCTCTAATATTCTTTCTTTTAATTTCCTCGTTGTTTGACCAACATACTGGATGCCACAAGGGCATTGTAGCAGATATACAACATATGTTGAGTTACAGTTAATATATGTGTTGATCTTGAAGCTTTCTCCTGTACTGTTACTTGTAAAGGTTTCCAATCTTCTCCTCTTCAGAAATCTACATGCTTTACATCCAGCACACTTAAAAAAACCCTTATTTTCTTTCTTTTCATTTCTTATAAATGTAGAGCTGGGAGCTAACCAGCTTTTCAAATTTCGCGGTCTTCTAAATGTGAGTTTCGATCTAACTGGAAGTTCTGGGCCCAGAATAGGATCCTGCTTTAGAATAAACCAATTTTTCTCCAAGATCTTCCTTATTTCTTTGTGCTGGACATTATATTTCGTGAAGAAAGAATACTGAAAATCATTATCTGCTTTTGTTCTATTCTCTTTATAAAGGAGATCTTTACGGTCCATAGATGCCACCTCAAGAAAAGCTTTTTCTACATTATTTATTTCATAGTGTTTCTCTTTCAATTTATTCCCCACCATTTCAGTTTGTATGTGATATACTTCTAACTTTGAACAATTCCTGCGCATACGCAGAGCTTGACCCTTCGGGATCCCTTTAAGCCATGGTTTGTGATGGCAACTCGAAAAATGAATATATCCATTACCATCGGTGGGTTTGAAGAAACATTTTGACTCGATCTTACCCTCTTCTATAAAGAAGGTAATATCCAAGAAGTTAATCTCAATAGCATTAAACGTTGAAGTAAACTTCAGACCAAAATCATTCTGATTTAGAGTATCCACAAAGTGGTTAAACTCATCCTCCTCTCCTCTCCAAATGACTAGAACATCATCGATGAATCTTCTCCATAGCACCAGGTTCGCCCCCCATTTGGAAGGACTCCAGATGTATGAGTCCTCCCAATATGCCATGTAAATGTTGGCATAGCTGGAGGCGAACCTGGTGCCCATGGTAGTACCACTTATCTGGAGGAACATATCCTCATTATACCTAAAAAAATTATGTTCCAAAATGAATCTGATAGCTGAATGTAAAAATGTTTGTGTGCTGATCTCTAAAGTGCTTTGAGATTCTAGGGTTCTTGCTATTGCTTCTAAACCTAAATTGTGTTTAATAACTGTGTACAATGACGTGACATCTAGAGTGGCCCATTTAAAGCTTGAATGCCAATTTATTGTTTCTATTTCTTTTAAGATATGAGTGGAATCTTTTATGTACGACCTAGTTTTCTGAGCTATGGGCTGCAAATAAAAATCTATAAATTCCGATAGATTAGCTGTTAAAGAATCGATACCACTAATGATTGGTTGACCAGGAGGTGATGGGGCAGGCTGCTGCTATTAACCCGCCTGCTCCCTCAGCTCCGGCTCGTGATATCGCGGTGGAGGTGGCAGAGGATGAAGGGGATGAAGTGGTTATTGCAGAAAAGATCAAGATGCCTGACGGGGCCATTTACCGACGAGTAACCCCTAAAGAGAGTGGAGATGGGGATGGAGATCCTGGGGCTACCACACGGGCTTCCAATAATATATATAAACCCCGAGATGTATATCAGCACAACCCAGGGAAGAGTAAACTGCAGCTCCCCTTGCGGGAGGTACCAGGTCCCCCGTTAGAAAACGGAGAGCCGGGGCCAGTACAATTCACATATGTCCCGTTCACAACAACAGATTTGTTTAATTGGAAGACACATACACCACTCTATTCTGCAAATCCTGCAGCAGTGGGCAGTATGATAGAATCAGTCATGCTTACACATAATCCCACCTGGGCAGATTGTCAGCAACTATTGCTTACAATGTTTACAACAGAGGAAAGAGCCCGTATTAATAACAGCGCCCGGAAAATCCTTTTAGCCCAGGCGGTGGAAGACGCTTTAGTTAATCCAGAAGCGTGGGCAGAGTAGCATTACCCCAAAACAGATCCCAAATGGCCGCACAATACTAATGAGGGTATAGCTCACCTACAAACATACTGCACAGCAGTAATGATGGGGGTTAAAGCGGGAGGGAAGAAGCCTACAAATATGGGTAAAATAGCGGATATTGTGCAGGATGTTAAAGAAACCCCGAGTGCATTTTTGGAAAGATTGCTAGATGCATATTGGATGTATAGTCCAATTGACCCGTAGGCTACAGAGAATCAGCGGCTGGTTAATTCCTCCTTTGTGAGACAGTCACAGCGGGACATACGTAACAAAATACAGAGACTGGATGGATTTCTTGGGAAAGGAATTAGTGAATTAGTGGAAATTGCTAATAAAGTATATCACAACCGGGATTTAGAAGAAAAATGGGAGGAGGTACGGAAGCAAAGAGGACAGACTGGTGTGGATGGTTACATGGGTAACGGAAGGGGGGCCCCTGATAGAGGAAGAGCAAGGGGTAGAGGGAGAGGTAGGTGAGCCCCTAGGGAAGGTTTGGGGTTAAATCAGTGCGCAATTTGCCGGGGTGAAGGTCACTGGAAAAACGAATGCCCTCAGAGATCAGAGAATAATGGGGTACAGGGGGAGGCGGGTGCCTCGGGAGGTCATGGTGCCTCCAACGGGCAGGTAAACAATGGCAGGTATGAACGAAATGACGCTGCGGTTCGGGTTTTGTGGGTTTGGCGGGAACGTCATTTGTTTTTTTTTTTGTATTCAAAATTTTTATTTTGTAAATAAATCAGCATATAATCAAACATATGAAAGCAAGGGCCACGCAGGACCATCCACAGCAGAAGTATCATGTGTGAAAAATAATAAACATCCCCTAAAGGGGGGGTCTCAGCATATAAAAGAATCAAGAGGGGGGAGGAAGGGGGTAGCGGGTGAGGAAGGAGAAAAAAAAAAAAAGGGGAGGGGGGTGTCCTCATAGCGTCTCAAGGAAACAAACATCCCCAGCCGGGGAGCAAAAAACATTTAGGCAGCAAGAGGGTCTCAAGGCATAAACTCAGCGTGGGGGGGGGAACAAAAATCAAAAATAAAAAATAAACTGATGCGGGCCAAAGAACAGCGGGAGGGGGGGCGCACATCAAAAAGAAGGAAGTCCCTGGAAGTGAGCCGGCCACAATGAGGATAAAGGACAGTCCCGCCAGACTATGTAGCACTTCAGCCCGTGTCCAATAACGGAATCGGGGTCACCACAGGCAGCTCTCCACAGAGCGCTTCGATCCATCTTGACACCGCAGACCTAGAAGCGAATAATGTTGGTGGGCTTGATTGCATCTCCCACATGCCGTGGCCATCAGGCATCTCCCGGGTCGGAGCAGGGATCATGACGTAGGGCCATGACAGCTGCTCCAGCAGCTCAGAAACCTCTCCAGGTTCCTCTCTGTCACAAAAAGCCACCCGATTCCCGTCGGCCGGTGCAAGGAAGTCATCTTCTGATACGCACGGGCAGGGAGTCAGCGGCTTCCCCAGGTACTGGTCCGCAGCAGCAGGGGGTTCCTCCTCCCCATCAGGCACCACTCCGGCATGTAAACTGCAGGTAATCGACAGGCCTAGCTGAGCTGGGTAGTCCGATGGTGGCGACGCTGCATCCCCAGTTACAGCATCCGACCTCACCGTCACCCTCGGGGCCATCTCCCTGCAGTCCCTCAATGCGGCAAGCATCCGGCGCAGAACCCCCTTGGTCAGCGGGCCATCCTCCTCCTCCCCCGCTAGAATCAGCAAGCAGGCCTCGAGGCCTGAGTCCACAGCTCCATCTCCTCCAGAGAGGGGGGGGGAAAAGGTGCCATCCCTCCTTCCCGCAGGTCCATCCGCTGTCCCCAAGGGATATTCAGCAGCATTGACCGGGAGATGTGGGCCCACCATCTCCCCAGTCTTAGACACAGCTTGGGACGGGGCGGTCAGATCCGCAAGAGCAGTAGGCATCCGATGGCGGGAGGTAGTCACCAAGATGGCCGCCGGCCCCTCACAACAATCAGATTTCTCAGCCAGCAGTTAAGTCTCCGGTCCGGAGGGGAGGCTAAACGGGCTCCGGACGGGTGAACACCGATGGCCAGCCACACAGGCACTTATAAACACAAAAATTGGGGCAGATATACTCAGCTGAAGGTCCTTAAGCAGGGAGGACATGCGGAGCTCCACAAGAACACGTCCGCTCCCGCTCGTAGCTGGCCACGCCCCCGCGGGAACGTCATTTGAGGGACAAGGTATATATTGACACGGACCTGGGCCCATCCCACTCGGTAATCACGAGCCCACAGTCACAGTAAGGGTGGGAGACAAAGATGAAATTTTTATGGTTGATACTGGTGCCAAATATTCTGTTGTAACACAGCAAATTGCTCCCCCAATGGGAAATGAGGTTGATATTATGGGAGCGATGGGGGTATCTGCTAAGTATCCCTTTCTTGCATCGCAGAAATGCAGTGTGGGAGGGCACAATGTAGAACATGAATTTTTGTATATGCCTGAATGTCCCATCCAACTCCTGGGGCGGGATATTCTTTGCAAATTGCAAGCCCAAATTACATTTCTTCTCGGGGGTCACGCTAGATTAGACCTGCCTGAGAGTGGCAGCTCTGAACGGCAGTACAACCCAGCCAGCCAGAATACCCAACCTGTAAAAATCGCAGTAATTATGCCAAGAGAAGAAGAATGGCGCACGGCACCAACCCCGCCGGCCGCCCCAGACCCGTACACACTACTCTTGGGAATCCCTGGAGTCTGGGCAGAGGAGAACCCGCCTGGGTTAGCTGTAAATATTCCTCCGGTGTATGTTGATCTGAAACCAGGCGCCACGCCTGTGGCTCTAAGACAATATCATATTCCGCAGAAAGCTAAGCAGAATATTCAAACACAGTTACAGAGACTTAAAGACCATGGGATCTTGAAGTTCTGCGTGTCACCATGGAACACACCATTACTGCCAGTACAGAAGGAGGGCACACAAGAATACCACCCAGTCCAAGACCTAAGGGCCGTTAATGAGGCTACAGTGACCCTGCACCCTGTAGTGCCCAATCGATACAATTTATTGGCACTAATTCCTGGCGAAACAAAATATTACACAGTGCTTGATTTAAAAGACGCTTTCTTTTGCATCCGTCTGGCTCCCGCAAGCCAGCCCCTTTTTGCGTTTCAGTGGGAGGAATCTACTACGGGCGCACGTCATGAAATGACCTGGTCACGCCTCCCTCAAGGTTTCAAAAACTCGCCCACGATTTTTGGTTGCGCGCTCAGCCAAGACCTCCTGTCCTTCAACGCTCAGCCAGACAAGGTTGTTTTACTACAATATGTAGACGATTTATTACTTGCTTCCCCTACAGAAAAAGACTGTCTCTCTGCCACAAAGGCTCTGCTGCATCTACTATGCCAAGCAGGATCCAAGGTTTCCAGAAAGAAGGCACAAATATGTAAAGAAAGTGTAAAGTATCTAGGTTTTCAATTAACAGGTACTAAGCGTGCACTGGGAGCTGAAAGAAAGGAAGCAGTATGCCGTATACCCCAGCCAAAGACAAGGAGACAGGTCTGTGAGTTCCTAGGAGCTGCAGGCTTCTGTCGCCTATGGATCCCCAATTTTGCAGACATTGCTAAACCTCTGCATCAAGCCACCAAGGGGGAGAGCATGACCCCTTCATCTGGGAAGAGGAACCATCAGCGGCCTTTTTGAAATTGAAGACCCTTCTGATGGAGGCCCCAGCACTGGGATTGCCAGATCACAGCAAGCCCTTCTAACTGTATGTGCATGAACATAACCAAACAGCAACAGGCGTGCTAATCCAAAACTTTGGCTCATGGCCTAGGCCTGTGGCCTATCTATCCAAACAACTTGACCCCGTGGCCTGCGGCCTACCCCCATGCCTGAAAGCAGTGGCAGCTACCGCAATGCTCATCGCAGAGGCAGACAAGCTGACTCTTGGACAAGTTCTTCATGTCAAGGTGCCACACGCGGTAAAGGCCCTGCTTGATGTAAAAGGGAGTTACTGGTTCAGCAGTAGCTGGATGACGAAGTACCAAGCCATGATGTGTGAGAATCCACGGGTTCATTTGGACCTCATCGCTACCTTAAACCCAGCTACGTTACTACCTGACTGTGAAGAGGATCCAAATCATGAATGCCTCCAAGTCATGGAAGAAGTATTCAGTAGCAGACCAGATCTGAAAGATTTACCCCTAGACAAATACGACCTACAATTGTTTACTGATGGTAGCAGTTACATGGATGATGGGAAGAAGGTCTCCGGCTATGCAGTTGTCTCAGGAGAAGAAATAATTGAAGCCAAAGCCCTACCAGGCCATACGTCTGCACAACTGGCTGAGATAACAGCCCTGACCAGGGCCCTCGAACTTTCTAAAGGAAAAAGGGTGAATATCTATACCGACTCCAAGTATGCTTTTATGACTGTCCATGCACATGGTGCACTATACAAAGAGAGAGGACTACTCACGTCTTCAGGACAACAGATAAAGTATGCAGCTGATATCGCGGCCCTGCTGGAAGCATCCGTAATGGTATACGCTCATGTCCTGGTAGGCAAAACTGTTATGACACATCACTTAACTTGAAAGGGGTATGTTATATTTTCGTTAGTGTCATATATATATATAGCACAGACCCGTTAGGCCTGGGAATTCAAAGTTCTAGAGACATATAGAGAGTCACATGTGAAAGCAATACTCATCACCAGCGACTGTTTCTATGGCTCAGGTCACTAACCCTGTAGTGGACAACAGAAAAGCATGAAGGACTGGTCACATGAGGCTGTGTATCAGCAGGAGCTTTAGTGGAGGAGCCACAATGTTTCGGTCCTAATCCTAGGACCTTTCGTAAGTCCCTAATTTTATATTAGCATCTTTTTATCCCCTTCCCGCTGCTGGACGTTCTATGACTCCCTTGCAGCAGGTGGACCTAAAAACCGTGGGAGACCCCGCTGGCGTTTTCAATAGAGGCCTGCCCCCCAGCCGGCACGCATCATTGGCTGCCACGGAATGGCCGGAACTCAGGCCGTCCCTGGCCCCCAATGAGGCGTGTCATGCCCTCGGCTGTGTGGGCGGGCCAGAGGAGGCTACGTAAAGTCGCAGAACATATTGTTACACCCCACTGGCTTTCAGACCCACTCGCAGGACACCACCTGCCCGGAGGCAAAGGGTTAAATATAGTAAAAGTACATACATACATATGTCACTACATGGGTGAACTACATTTCCCAGCAGGCAGCTCTGCGGGTGTGGGATTACTCAAGCCACACCTAAGGTTAATTGAGGAAAAAATGCTGTTTAAAAGTTCAGAGCAGGAACTGCTCATTGTCTGGGTCTTTCTTTTCTGGTGGTGAACAAGAGAGGACAGAACTTTGAAGGTGAAAAGACAAAGGTATATATGTGTTTCCATGTCATAAGCGGTTTGTTTCACTGGTAAATGGAGTTAGCCATCCAGTGTGAGTCAGGGATTGACTGTTTAGTTAGTGCTCTGGTGATTTTGAACTGCATTGTGAAACACCTTTCTTTGAACAAATAATGTCTTGTTAAAAGGATTTCCAGTGTCTGTCAAACTTGCCCTAGAAGACTATGTAGACTGATCCCTAATTTGTGACAGTCAATCACAACCTATACATTCCCACTTACAGTGTAAGTAATGGGATGGGGAATAATAAAGGTATTGATTTAAAAAATTTACTAAATCACTGCTGGTCATTTCATTATGAATTTGGCAATATTGGTCGTCTGGGGTTACGTGTATTCCACCACTATACCCATATTGAATAACGTACCTGGGTCATGGATTATGTTTTATTTCAGGGAAAAGGTTGTGATGGTTATAATGAAAATATTGTACCTGCCCTTTAAACAACCGCAGAAATCTGACCTGCCAAGTCAGCAAACCTAACAGAAGACAACTTGTTTGGAGTCTCAACTCAGAGAAACCCAGAAATAGGTTGCTTAGCCTCCGGCTATGAGGGTTTGCATGCATTAGCTTGAAAAGAAACAATACTAGTATATACTTTGCGCCATTGTGCTACATGCCTGTGCAATGCTGCCCTCCAGTGGCATTTCAAAATAATACATTATTTTCTTGTTTTATCACATTTTCAGCACAACTGTGTTACAG